>OY390734.1:23853192-25154026 GCA_959613385.1 Geotrupes spiniger | reverse complement strand
TTTTTTGTCATTGAGAAACGCACAAATTAAAGTGAAATGAATAACGACATAAGTGCACTGAATAATAAATGTTTATTTAACTTTCTTGTAATGTGTACTCAGTTGATTACACATAGTTAAAGCGTTATCGTAATATGATAATTATCGTGAGAAGTCTTCAATATGTACAACTGGATGGCTAATTAGTTTTATGTGAATATATTTGCAACGTTGCAACAGTAAACAAATGAATATGAAATATCGGAAGTACGTAACGCCATCTGCATAGGCAACCAATGACTACGATGTGTGTATACAGACGGTGATTTACTCAGCAACCCAACAATATATATAATAGTAAGTAGGGTTGCCTGCAATAGGATCAAAAATCTCACCATGTGAATTTGTCGACACTATTCAATACCGAAAATATTCAATAGTTTAATAATAATTCAGTACAATTAAAAACACCAGGTATACTTTCCTGATCGATTACAAATCCAGTTGAGATACGGGTGACACACCCAGACACATTCGATTTTAAGTACATAGTAGTTTGCATTTAAGCTCCTTAGCTTTTGCCAATGTTTCCACTCCTTCTCTATTCTCGTCTACACATTTTTTCCATTCGCTTCCTTTCTTTGCCTCTTCCTCACTCCATTCTACCCCTGCACACTCCTCCATCCAACGCCTCCATTCATCCACCCTATTCTCGCAAAACACACACCTTCTATACGTCTCATCCATCCAGTATTTGATTCCTCTCGCCTCACTCCCGTACTTAAATCTTGCAATAATTCTTTCTTCTCTCCCGACAACCCTGCCTTCTCATATAACCTCAGTCTATTTTCTTCTTATTTTGATAGTCCTGTTCTTTTTCTCCTCTTTTCTATAAGTCCCTTAATATCATCTTCCATATTGTCTCCTCATCCCCACATCCTTTCTTCACATCTCACTACCCTTCTTCCTGCCTCCACCGCCGTCTTTTTCAATCCCGTTTCATCCCAGATACATCCACACACTCACCTTTTTTATTTCACATTTTCAATCTATTTTTACTTCCCTGCTCCTCCCTCTTCTTTCCTGAACACTATAGTCTTTGTCTTTTTCGTATTCACCTGCAATTCTCTTTTCTCCAGATACCTTCCTATCCTTCCTGCCGGTCCCTTTACCTCCTTCTCTGTCTCCGCCAATATCACCATATCATCCGCATATGCAAGCGACCAGATTTATTTCCTATCCTAACTCCCCCTCTTTTCTTTAACACCTCCTCCATGTCCGATATATAACAATTAATTGTTCCTAATTGAAATGCAATATAAATTTTAAGAACTATGTGTTTTTAACATAAGTAATTGTGAGAGTGAAAGTATTTTCATTCAAATAAACTATTCCTAGCTTTCATTTAATAAAACTTGAATTTTCTTATAAATTTAAGAAACAACAAAGAATAAACCAAAGTATCTGCCCTCGTTATTATTTGGTGGCGACATGTTATTGTGAATAGCTTGAAAGCACGACTTTCTCTATTGTGTTTCTCTTGTCACGAAATCCATTGCTAATTTATATGTTCGGCAAATAGAGTTAGCAATGGGAATTGATCTTCTTCAAATGGTGCGATACCCAATGAATGGGAAACGTGCAGAACAACAACAATGGTGCGACTAGGCTACAGTCAAAAATAATTTTACGCGAAATTTAACATTCAAGTTAACGTAGTGTAATAAAAGTGCAAACGATAAATATTTTTGGGCTAAAATAGACGAACAAGAACAGTTAACTCAACCCAACCCAACGCATTCAAATTCAATTATGTGATTGACCACATTGCATCCATGGATCCTCATGAGTTTAAGCTTCTGACCAAAGCATTTAAATTTTAACACTCAAACAAAGCCTTCAACATTAACCTCGAAACCAAACGGTCAAATCGCAACTCCCATACTTACAAATTTCAGTAGCGCAACGTTCAAAATTCATTAAAGTCAAAGGTTCTAAATTTCAACATTCATTCCGCACTTTCATCATTAACATTGAAATTTCGCGGCAAATTTCCGAACCACTTACTTAAATCGCTAAACCCCACACAATCAAAACAAACCAAACCCCCAAATCTACAAAGATTATATGTAAATGGCATGAAAACGTATTTCTAAAAATTAATACCTTATACCTTATTTCAATTTTACGTTTCGTGTTTCTTTCAGTTTTCTTTGATTTGTTTCTTTGACTTTTTTGTTAATTGACTTTTCATGCATTTTAAAGTTTTGTCATTGTATTTTAGTTCGTGTTACTTGGTTCCGTTCTTAATAATAATTCAATAAATTTTCATTATTTATTTTTTCTTGCATTTTAGTTGGTCTTACTTTGTTTAATTTTCAATCATATTTCAATCCATTTCCATTATAGAGTTTTAATTTCGTAATTTTCACTTTTGATCAATTTCGTCGTTTCTGACCATTTTTTCCACGAAAACGAAGCAAATATGAAAATGGAAATCTTAAACGAACGCAGGTGAAACAAGTGAAAATGAAACATCAATCGAGAGCATGAAGACAAATAAAAATAAATTATCACATTTTATTCCGCTTCTGTTTATTAATTATTTAATTATATTTTTTCATTAAATTGCTTTTTTGACCATTTAGTTATATTGCAATATTAACTGTCTGTGGAATTTTGTTGTTCCTTGATCACCAAAAACAGAAACCGGAGACAAAACAATATATTAAGCATTAAAGCATTTTCGTTGGTTAATCGTTTGGTTTTGATTAATTTTAATCAGGTGTATTGGCTGCATAGACGAACACTGAACCGAAAAATGTGCCATTTGTGGGACAAAATACCTAAAGGTTTGCCAGTAATGGAAGAAACAGGGAAGACAAATATTGCAGTAAACAAAAAAGATTCGAAATAATGCCGATCAATAAATCAAGCAAAATTATAATTAGCTTTGGAAGGAGGACCTCGCAGGAACATCAATCACAATTTAAATATTTGTCGATGCACAATTTGAAATTTTCAAGTTTTCTTGTCAGTTAGTTAAGGCCTTGAACGAATCAAAAGTTTTAGTTGTCGACAAACTGGAAGATTCGATCGACTTTAGTGAAGAACTAACAGAACGACTCACTGCAATAAGTTCATAAAACTTTCGTTTCTGCCCAGTTGGGTTGGGTTGGATGGGCGGCATAAACTAGTTTGTTCAAAAATAAATGATTTTGTCTCAAACGTTTAAATATATAAATATATTATATACTGAATTTTAATTAAGAATAAAGTTTCACTGAAGTAATATATGTAATACGCATAAATTAGTTTAGTTTCGATCAACATTTACGAACGTTTTTGTAAATTTGTTGATTGAGCTGAGTTTCAGCGCTGCAATAATTTATTTATAACTCAAAATATTATACAACAACTTGACGCCACCATTCAATCATTGACCCACTATTCTGTATATATTTTCACCTGTTTTTATAGGTGCGGATCCTAATTTAAATGATTTTAAATCTCCGGAGGACCGTTAATTATTTTATTTTGTGAATATTTAACATTTAATGTAACTTTGTATGTCTAAATATTCTCCAATTCTATTCGATATTCAAGGAACGCCTTAAAATTACAAAAAAAAACAAACGAACATTAATTTTTTCACTTCATTTATTTCGATGAAATACATACACCATAATTATTTAAATAATTGATAGTACACAAGGTTTATTTATTATAATACAAATATATTAGGATATGTGACAGATGTATACATTTTAGTGTAACAATAGATTTATTATATTTTGAATACAAATTCGCATCTAACAATTGGTTACATTCTCTATAAATACACAGACAATAGATGTTAACGATAATCAACAATTTATAATACAAAATGCTACAAGAACGTAACAACATATTTTTATTTATTAATATTGTTAAAGTATTCAACACATTGTATGAATGATACTGTGACATAATACTGTTTCTAACATAAATAATCAATTAGCTAAATTGCGTTAATTAGGCAAGAATATTCCTACGAACTAATAATTACAACACTACGGTTCATATTTACATCAAATCTTCAAAACAAGATTAATAATTTACATAAGTTTATCAAATAAACCTGCAAGGATACTAACGAAGCTAATTAATGAAACTTTGTACTGTAATTAAAATACTAAGGTTCGCCGTTTAGGTGCAATTGTACGTGCATTTGATGCACCAAAGGATTCTAAAAGTACGGTCGAGCTAGAACAGGAAACCCGATTTAGTCTCTGCGGTGGTTTCTTGAAACTTTTCTCTTTAAATCGATCATTAAGGAAGGAAGTAATCGCTTCTGTAACGGATATGGCTGTCGTCGTGAAACTTGCACCTGGTAAATGTTTGTCAAAAATTGATGGACTGACAACAGATTCTCTCTTAACAATACGACGCTCCAAATAAACATGTTTGAACGTTTCGGTTACACTATTTGTTTATACGTGTGTGTGTGTTGTGAAATATATAATTTTTTTTGACAAACATCTGTTTGTATGCTTGTTATTCATGCAAAAATTTTAAACGATACCTAGATAAATAATAATTAATAACATAAACGAACGAGGAACAAAGAATCGATCATTGCGAAGCTCCAATTTTTTCTAAAACACAATAGACAACCAGTCATAAACATATTAATATGATTTTTGATGATTTTTTATTATACTTTACTCTTTCAATTATTGCCTTGGACGAAAATGATGAAGAGCTATTATAGTATAAAATTTCAAGGAATGGGTGAGTCCCTGTAACTTTTTTTTAAATCAATTTTTTACTCAAAGTTACAAGACCAGAAGTTAAATTTTATTAGCAATCAAATACTATTATAATTATCTGAAAGTTCATTACAAACTGTTGAATTATAAAAATTTTGCTGGCTTGGAAAGTTGAAGAGCAATAAAGAGAGATATAGAATGAATGAAAAAGAAATTGTTACTACGAAGACGTAGATATCGATCTAGATTACTTTACTACTAATTACTAAAGTAAAGAGGACAATGCACTTGAATTAAATTAATTATTGCAGCATACAACGATGTGTAGAGTAAGTGGTGATGGGCGAGTTGGATTACAAATCAACTTTGCAAGGATTGATGTTGTGCACAATACCCCGCTTTGTTAAAAACTGGATCCAGTCGTTTTTGAATTCGTTTTTTCTTATTTGAAGAAATCGGGACTGATAACAGAAAATTGAAATTTATATATGTGGCAAAGAACACGTGTAGACAAGATGAATGGTTGTTACAAATGGTGTTAATGCAGACCACGACGATACGAAACAGTGTACGAGAGCGTCGAGGTATTTTTTTTTGCTTGGACTGTCTAGATTTATACATTCAAATCTTAACTCGTATACGTACAAATCATACTAAGTCAAGAGTGATTTGAATACATCATCTGCGTGTTCTTCGAACTTGCTAGTGCAACCGAAATAACGTTTTGTTAAGTGGCAATGAAGGTCGTGCCATTGATACAAAACATATTTACTGCATCTCTTAGCAGTGTAATTTGTATTTAAAAAGAAAAGTTATGAACGTTTATTGGTTTATACTAAAACATAAATCAACGGCACGGTTGTGTTTTCATACACTAATGAAATACTGATACATTGGTTTTAAAGCTGAAAAAGTCATACGTTATTTTTAAAGAATGCAGATATTTTTGGAAACTGCATCCTACGCTTTAGATGCTTAGATATAAATAATTTTAAAAGTACGTTCAACTATTACGTCTTAGGTAAGTACCCTAAATATATGTACAAGAAAGAATCCTTAAAAGTAGACGAACAAAATTAAATTAAAATAAATAAAATTATTATTTGTAATATACAACATAATTATTAATAAATATTAAAGACAAACGTATCTACAGTGTAATTTTGTAATATACAATAAAATAGGTGAACAATTTCACATTTTTCTGAACACCTTATTCGATAGTAGTGAGACACATACGAAAAATTCAAAAGTTACAGTTGGTACACACACACATTTAGCCACATTTGATTTTTATAATTCTGACATCAAGACACGAAATTTATGGAAATGCTTGCTTAAATACATAGCAATGGCCGCGATCAGTCAAAACGTTCGTTTAAATAAACAAAATTCAGATGAAATTACCGTTTCCTTTGGAGAATATCGTTTCACGACCACTTTAAATAGTCGACTTTACGATATTAATGCGTCGAATTAAAATTGGGTTAATTTACAAATTCCGAATGCGCGAACGGCCGGATGCAAGGATTGCCAATTTCTCGGGGAAAATGACGAAATAAAAGCGGGCGATTCGCGCGAAACCGTCAAAATACGTAAACTGAACGCGCGTGTTAATAATCCACTGAACTTGTTTATTTTTAACGAATGAGTTTTCGACGAATGATTTATTTGTAATTCGAACGGAATTGGCAAGATGCGGCGCTAATGATAATTTTTGTGTTAACTTTTCCGTATGACCAATTGAAACGAATTATTTGGTCGGTCAAAAAAGTCGCTGTTGGGGAAATAAATTTTAAATTATTATTTTATATGGGCTACGATTTTTCACTAATTTATCAATCAAAAAACATGGTTTTAACATAGGATAGGGTTTGTTGAGGTTGGTACAAGTCTAAACTGCAAACCAAAACGAAACTGAATACCTGAAAACCAAAATGTTTAATATAAGACGAAGCAATCAAACCACAACTGGAATATAAAAAAATATTGAAATTTGTCAAATACTGGAATTTAGAAGCCTTACATGTTTTAAGAATTCCTGTACCTACATTTTCTTGGTGAACCTAAATATACTATAACCCAACCGAACCCAATCCAACCAAACAAAAATTGCAAAAATATCATTGAAATCGATTCCAATAGATTTGCAAAATTGTAGTCAGGTTTACAATTCACTTCACATAAATTCTATCTTCATTGAGAAATTCCTTATAACTAATACTGTCAGTAAATAGGGAAAGGCTTTAAGTTGGTAAATCCAATTAAAATAAAATGTCTTCATGTTGACGTTGCCTTGAACTTATGTCGATTTGAAAAGTTGTAAAAAGAAACATCGAACAAAATATTTATTGGAACCCCAAAAATACAAAAGCTGTCTGTCTTTCAATAATGCGGTTTGCATGCATATGAAAATTGTATAATACTTTCCATCTACCAATGCAGACCTATCAAAACGTAACACTGTTATTTTGTGTCCAGGTAATGGAACAGACAAACCGTAGGCTAAAATTTGCTGCAGTTCATGTTCTGTGAATCTACATGGGTGGTTATCATCCTAATCATTCGAACAGAGCCTATAAATTAAAGAAATTACTGATATTTCTGTATGTTTCTGATATTCAGGATGGAATCTCAAGAAAAGTCATAGAATGTATGGAATATTCTACATTATAACGATGTGTCTATACCTCAGCTGGGGCTTATACACTACAGGATTCCGATTTTGTATCACAACGTGAATCACCCAATGATCCACACAGGTTTACTCATGGTGAACTATTGCATCTAATTCAAGACTTCGACGTATCTAAAGACAAGGGACAGTTTCTAGCATCAAAGCTTCTAAGGAATCTGATATAGCATAATATTAGTATATGGGTATAGGAAGGGGATAAAGATTTGATTCTTTATTTAAACAGTTACCATTGTTTCTTGCCATAGCGTTAATGTTTTAATGACGACTTTGAATTTGAAGTATAACCAACAGGGGTTGATACAATTGGACTGTTGAAGGCCATAGGTACGAAAATATGAAATTAGGGAGAAATGGAGGCCTCACAGTGATTTCAATACTTCTTTATATTCATTTATATATTTGAGTTGCTGTGCCAGTGAGATAGTATTCACAAAAGAAAAGGATGACTTCCAAGGGAAAAATCTGCGTCCTGGAGAAAGGAATGTCTAACTCAATCATCTGATTGATCGTTGCCAAACTCTTCAGCCCCATTTACACACCCAACTCTGTTGTATGAAGAATTTTGTAATGCGGAACAGAGGGAATGGAGATCTTTCATGTAACTCAATGGAAAATTTCAACCTTCGATTGACATTAATGGTAAGGATTGCATCTTTAACTAACGGTTTGCACAGTCGTAAACTACTTAAGGATGCAAACTTTGAACTAGTACTCCAGTGTATTGCACTACACATTAAAAGTGTTTCTCTTTTTACTCACAATCCACTTTGTTGACAGCCATCTGGATTTCTTCCCAAACTATTGCATTGGAATGAGTGATTACGGTGAAATGTTTTAGTCCCAGAAGAGGAGTACAAAGTAAACAATGGGTGTTTGAGTGGAAATGCCACTATTTGTGATACTATTTTCCATTACGGTATATGGTTTCGTGTTGCGTTATTTGGTTGTAATTTGATATTAAACTTAACCTAGCGCGGCTCAATCGATTTCATTCGGTTGACTTTTCTAAAATACTGGATTAGTTTTTAGAAATTTCTGCTAATCGGGGTAGTTAAATTATAGTAGTTTGCGTATGTATACCAGTTTCAGTTTGTAAAAGTCATGACAGAAACTCAGTACCGTGTAAGTTGGGTTGGAGGATGTATATGACCAGCTGGGTTGGGTTGGGGATCGACTTTACCAACAAGATTAACACGTGTGCAGTTCCGAAGCGGTGTCGGTTTTCGGACCGGACCTACTAATGACAACTATCCACTAACCCCAATAAAAGGATGGAGGAATGTTTTGAAATTTACCACAATTATTTGAAAGGATCTAGGAGTGCGAATAATTTCGTTTTCTGCTGATCACAGCACGACAACACCCAACCCAATCCAATATACCATATTTTCTATTTTAATTATGATCTGGTATGTTCAAAGTAGCCCATATAATTTTCTCTATATCGTAACATATATATAATAATTTAAGTAATAATTTTAAAAAGTGGAACGCAAACGACTCGTTTCACTGGTCGTGCCGTACCAACACTACATACAAAACGCAATATTAAGACCAGCTTAAATTACTTACATTCCTAATTACATTAAGTATTACCGTGACTCGTCGCGTTTAATCGAGGTTTCCAAACGATTACGCGAGCCGTCACTTATGCACCCGCAACGGGCGGAATTTCGAATTCCGTAAAAATACCGTGCCTGACGGTGAGGGTGGTGAGACATGTGGCGGAAGTAGGATGCTGTTTACACGGCTACTACGTCTTTCCGCTGGAAGGTGTATTCGACTCTTCGATGTATACGTTGCCGGCAGCCTCCGAACCGATTTTTGTGTCCTTCCGAACTGAAACAGGAAACCAATCTCCATCAGTCATTCGAAAATAACTTCGGCGGCCGTGCCTAACGCAACGCGACTTCCTGCCGAATTAAATCGCCCACCTTACGTGCGCACATAGGTAAGGCGAATTTGGAGAAGAATGGAGTACTAATTACAGGATGCGAGAAATGTTAACTGTCGACTGTCGACGCGTTTGTGTAAATCGGATTTTGCAATTACTAAAATATTTAGTGAACCTAACTGGATGCATGTTTTTTTCTAGCCAATATGTTAAAACACAAAATATAATAGAAAGGTACGAACTGCGCTTCAATATTATTACATTACTTCGTTATTGATATCGAAACATAACATTACATACATTAGGGCAGCTAATGAAAAGAAACTCTGCATAAACATTTATTTTGCAACTTTCAAAAAGGATATAAATGTATAAGTGTTCCAGGATTTTTTATGTTACATCCCTCTTTGTACTTTTTGTCAATCTACTGTCTCCAAATATCAAAGCTTTGCCACGAAATATTATCAATAGGTTTAACCCTATAGTGATTGTTTCATACTTTTTTTTATAGTTATGATGAAATTATATGCTTAGATTCTTACAGAACATCATAATAGAGTCTAAAATTTTCATAAAATCTACATCCAACCAATATTTTGAGCATCTCATCCAAATATTCTGGCTTATGTGAACATAAGCCAGAATATCTCGTCATTACTAATATCAGGATCTTTAAGTTCTCCTGTCGATGAACCTGCACTTGCCTATATGTTAATCATGTTACTTCCCCATTTGGAAAATTGTACGAGTTTATCTCTCATCTTGTCATCTTGTGATGCTTTTGATATATGTTTCTCGTTTGTTTCTCGTCTGTCTCTAATTTACATTTTATACATTACAGATGTTTTAATCACTCCAATATATTCTGCTTCTTCTACCAACTAGTGTATTTCCAAAATAATCAACATAATATGGGAATTACAACAACCTTTACAATTAATATGATGATTTGACCAGATTTTAAATAATTGTGTTAAATGAAGACATTATAAAACGTAAACGCAAAACGTAAAAACGCAATCAAAGTTTTTTTCTTCAATCGCAGATTCAATATTTTGGTTGCAGAAAAATTATCTTAATAATTCATGACGATCGATGGATCGATGGATTGCACAAACTATCATTTAACTGCCGGCGATATTTAAATAAAACAATAGACGCTGAAACACGTAGAAAATAATGCAACCTGTTCGAGATGACGTTTTTATTTGGATTGCAAAACCTATTAAAAAATCAAGGAGAAATCATACTGGAGTGGATAGTGATATAGGTCATACTAAAATAGAATAAGGAGATTGTAGACATGGACAGTCTGCTCAAGTATAACCAATAGAGATAGTTTGAAACACATTTATTCTTTAAAATTTCTAATTTAAATAATGAAAATTATGATATGTAACTATTCAGCTACTAAATAACCCTTAGATTTCATTCAAATTAAGACAATTAAATAACCACGAGTAATAACAACTTAAAAACAATTAAGTGAAATAAACAATATCTCCAATGAGGAAAACTTAGAGATTAATTACGTAAAGTAAAATAACCGATTAAAAATGCCCTAGATGCATCCTTGCAATTCTTGTAGTATAATTATGTGTCACAAGAAAAACCACAAATAAATATATTATTTATTTTATTTTATTTATTTATCTGTTCCGTATTATCATCAGAGATGATGTGGAACAAGTCAATTTACAAAGGGAAACATGTATAAACATTAATACAAGTCAAAGAAAATTTGTAAACGTACACATTAAACTCTAAAATATTCCGAAAACGAGTAAAAACATTTCGAAATGAGCCAACATTTTAGGTTGATTTTGAACTTATTGAAATTTTGCGCACTCTTCAGTTCCAAAGGAAGGTGATTATAGATCCTAATACACCTATTCATTGGTGATTTTTCGAATAGTGTAAGATTATGCAGAGGATAATTAAAGTCCTGTGCATTGTGTGTTTCGTAGCGTTTCTGAATATCACCATTGCTCAAAAACAAATTTGGATTTTTCCTGACATAGAGAGCACACTCCAGTATAAGAAGAGAGGGTACAGTAAGAATTTTATTACGCTGAAAGAGAGGTTTGCAATGGGAAAGATGATGCGTAATATCTTTTTTTGTAGCATGAATAGTGTAAGTTGAAGGACCCCAGAACATTATGCCGTATCTGATATGTGATTCAACATAATCAAAACAAAAGAATATCAAATTATTTATATTAATAAACGATCGAAGTCTAAAAATAAAAAAATTCAGTGTACATAGCTTGTTACATATTTCATCAGTATGAGTTTTCCATTTAAGGTTCTCATCCAATAAGAGCCCTAGGAATTTTATAGATTGAACCTATTTGATGCATGTTCCCTGGTGGCGAATTAATAAAGTGCTAGAGGTGCCACAGGAAGCTCTAAATTGCAAAAAGTTTGTTTTATTAGTGTTGACAGATAAGTTGTTTCTACGGCAATAAATAGACATCTCAGTTGTACAGTCCACTACATGATGAACAAGTATAGGACGACAGAAGTATCATCAGCAAATTGTGAAACAAGCCCCTCATTAATATGCAAAGGCATGTCGTCTACGTAAATTACGTATAGAAGCCCCAAAATAGACCCCTAGGGAACGCCGCAAAGTACAGGGACGTACTGAGATTTACAAGATTCAATACACACTGCTTGTGATCTACCTGTCAGATATGATTCAATCCATTTATGGGCTGGTCCACGGATACCATAATTGAATGACTTTTGTAAAACTTACTATGTCTATTGTCGAAGAATAAACCTATCGCTACTTTAGAATTGTCGAGGCTATCGCAGATAACCTTTAACAATTCGAATATTGCTATATTAGTTGGACTTATATAAGTTATATAAGTCCAACTTATATAATAAGTTATACTTAATAAAATAGTGCAATAGTCTATCGTGCATGCACTTTTCAAAGATTTTTGACACTGCCGGTAGAATATATACCGGTCTTCGTAGGGGTTCCATTTTTAGCACAAGTTTGACTCTAGCTACTTTTAGTTCGGACGGAAAATAACCAGACTGGAAAGACCAATTAATCAAGAAACAAATGACTGGTGCAAGGATATCAGCCACTATCTTCAAAAGGGAGCAAGGCACGTCATCTATTCTAGCTAGAGATGATTATCGAGCGGTGATCCGTTTCTTATAACATTTCCAAAAAGTTCGCTGCACATATCAGCAACAACTTGTTGATCATCAATGCAGACATGTCCCTGGACCAGGTATATTCTGTTAAAATTCTCAACCCTCGAATTTTCCTTGATTACGTTGCACGCCGTTATTATTATAAAATGCCATTTTACTTTGGAAAATAATACTTCTATGATATTGTTTGAATTTAATTTAGTTGTCTTTGTCATTTGTTAAATTTGTAGATGAAGATGTTTATATTTACGATGTAGTTTTACAAGATTCATTGAGTTTAACTTTATTTCATCGGTTACCCAATTCTTATCCTTGTCATAGTTGAATTTAAATTTTGTCAATGGGAATGCCGTATTAAAACAGTCAAAGAAGAAGTTAGAAAATATAGTATATTGATTACTAATCCTGTGCAATTCGTAAACCGCACCCCAGTCAGTGACACGAAGGAGATCCAGAAACATAGCTTTGTTCGAGGTATTAAAACATCTAACATATCTGTCCGACGATATAGGTGGTGAATTAGTGACAGAATTTAGGGTTAATTTTACAGTATAATAGATAGTACAGTAACGAAAAGTACAGCAAAAGTATAGCAAGTACAGCAACGAAAAGTAGTTACTACGTTAAATAACATAAAGCAAAACATAATTTCCATCAAACATAAACATGGACGAATATAAAAAATCTATATGATCTAATCGCAAAAATAAAATGAAATAAATAGAACTTTGACAAGATGTAAATGTGATAGCTTGAGATTTTTATCAATTAGTAAGATTGCATAGGAGTTATAAAGATTGTATTGTACTGACGTCAGAAGAGAAACAAGATTCGGGGGTTATACTCTGTGATTGGTATGATTATTTAATTGTGTGTAGGCGGAACTGATTTAAATATTAATATAATTAAATCATCTGATTGTACGAGAATAGTCTTTTCAACTCAATTCCACCCAATAAAACTACGCTGAGCTCTTTCTTTCCCTTTTCCAATTACATCATATGCTCCAACACATTCTTTTCATTCCAGTCTACTAATTTTTCATAAAACTTTCATATACCTCAACCCAACTCGAGCAAATGTTTCAAATTTGGGATCGAGTTCGATTCGACGTTAAATATAGAGTTTGTAGTAGTTGGGCTCAGTTAATGTGGGTTGTATTATAAATTTGCTCATATTTTTCTTGGTATACTAAACCATGAAATTTCTAAACCACGAAATTATTGTATTCAAACTGTAAATAATTTGCGACATGTGGATTTAGAATGTTTGAAATATAGATTAATTCAATGTATTAAATGGGAATTTGTTGAAGTGTATAAAATAAACTGTTGTAATAAAGCAAAAGTACTTTATCGTTCAGAAAATTGAATTGGTGATATAAAATATAATAATAAGTTAAACTAATATCAAACTATCCACAAATAATGTTAAAAGACTCCATACATCATTACAGTGAAATGTGCAACTGGTGCAATTATTTCTCTAACTAAATGCACTATAGTGAGTATCTCAGTGCAGATAAACTGGTAGATATTTCTTTATCATAAGACTGAAATGTATAAAATGTGTTGCATATAAATTATACATCTGGAAAATTTTGAACAATGGCTTGTTAAATTGGATTGATCGTAGTTATGTGTCTTGTGGCCAATGCTATTTGTAATATTTTTCAGATCAAAATGTCGAGTATTGTCCTCGAGGTGACGTTTAGTTTATTATAGACAGCGGTTATTATCAACGTTGAATTCTATGACGAAGATTTGCAACATCGAATTAATTTCACCCACAAGAATTTCTATGGAGTTCCATGGCAGTATAAATACAAGCTAAATTGGTTTTACAATTATCGAAAAATGAAAAATTGAAGATCGGAGAGACTGCATCATGAGCCCTTCTACAATTTTAACTAACAAAAAATATGCACTGTGTCTTATTTCGATCGACTACATCATGTTACATTTGAATTGTAAAAAAAACTCGTAATTTTCTAAAATTTTCATCATCTTACTTGGCAACTATTGGGAATCTTTTAACTTTAAAGTTTCCTTATGCTTTATCCAAGGCAAAACTAGATGTCTCTGCATGTTTAACATTGAGGTAGGCAAACGACACTGGCTGACCACCAAGTGGTAGAATAATAAACTTTTAATTTATTTCATGCCATTGCTTCCACCCACGAAGTATCCCCATTTCTTCTAAAATATCTTGTTAATATCTCGTCAGCCGGTCCGGTGTTTCCTTACACACACTTACATTGCGTTATTTTATAATCATGCACCATAGGTACATACTTGCCCTTTTCGATGACTTCATTCTTCTAATCAACGTACTTTCCTAAAATTTATTTCTAGCTTTCTGTTCCTCGATGTTCTGGGCCACTCGTTTGAGTCCCAATTCGGAATTTGCCAAATATTTTTATGGAGTCTTATTTAGTAAATGTCGCCATAACTTGCTGACTTTTCTATTTTAATCTTTAGACTTCTTTAATTCCATGTTATCTTTTCCCTTTTCAATCTATGTTACTTTAATTCATTTCCGTTCATAACCAATTGAAACGCTTTTATCTTTAATTCAATGGATTCGTCTACGTCCACCTTCTTCTTCTAATATATTTTAGTTGCAATTTGCGACAACAAACTTCTCAGCCATACTTGATGTTTGTATTAATTAAATGCGTAGGTATCATGAGCAATTATGTATAAAATGTGTTGCATATAAATTATACATCTGGAAAATTTTGGACAATGGCTTGTTAGATTGGATTGATCGTACTTTGTGTGTCTTGTGGTCAATGCTATTTGTAATGTTTTTCAGATCAAAATGTCGAGTATTGTCCTCGAGGTGACGTTTAATTTATTATAGACAGCGGTTATTATCAACGTTGAATTATATGACGAAGATTTGCAACATCGAATTAATTTCACCCACAAGAATTTCTATGGAGTTCCATGGCAGTATAAATACAAGCTAAATTGGTTTTACAATTATCGAAAAATGAAAAATTGAAGATCGGAGAGACTGCACCATGAGCCCTTCTACAATTTTAACTAACAAAAAATATGCACTGTGTCTTATTTCGATCGACTACATCATGTTACATTTGAATTGTAAAAAAACTCGTAATTTTCTAAAATTTTCATCATCTTACTAGTTGCCACGGGCACTATTGGGAATCTTTTAACTTCATAAATTTGAATATTGATCACAATAAAAAAAAATCAGCAGTGGTCCATACTGAACATTCTTATACTTACTTACCCCATTTTGCAAAAAAAATTCTAGATACGGAAAAAGGTGATAATAGTAAACCATCACTTCCGGCGGAGATATTGCTTTCAAAAATGCTGTATACAAATCTTAAGTTTAAAGTTTCCTTATGCTTTATCCAAGGCAAAACTAGATGTCTCTGCATGTTTAACATTGAGGTAGGCAAACGACACTGGATGACCACCAAGTGGTAGAATAATAAACTTTTAATTTATTTCATGCCATTGCTTCCACCCACGAAGTATCCCCATTTCTTCTAAAATATCTTGTTAATATCTCGTCAGCCAGTCCGGTGTTTCCTTACACACACTTACATTGCGTTATTTTATAATCATGCACCATAGGTACATTCTTGCCCTTTTCGATGACTTCATTCTTCTAATCAACGTACTTTCCTAAAATTTATTTCTAGCTTCCTGTTCCTCGATGTTCTGGGCCACTCGTTTGAGTCCTACTTCGGAATTTGCCAAATATTTTTATGGTGTCTTATTTAGTAAATGTCGCCATAACTTGCTGACTTTTCTATTTTAATCTTTAGACCTCTTTAATTCCCTGTTATATTTTCCCTTTTCAATCTATGTTACTTTAATTCATTTCCGTTCATAACCAATTGAAATGTTTTTATCTTTAATTCAATGGATTCGTCTACGTCCATCTTCGTCTTCTAATATATTTTACTTGCAATTTGCGACAACAAACTTCTCCGCCATATTTGATGTTTTTATTAATTAAATGCGTAGGTGGGCAATTAAATCAATTTGCAACCTAATGCTTAATTCTGGTCTCAAATATAATATTGTTATAATATTCAAATAAGAAACTGCCCATAAATGGAACGAAAATGAATTCCTCTAATCGGTGTTATCATATTTTCCGTCGGGTTTGTAAACATTAAAAAATGTGCAAGAAACCGTCTGCGGTTTTGATTCGAGATTAATTTAATTCAGCGCAATGAATACGTCTCATTCATTTAATGAATTTATTGCATGCTTTGACAGAATAATTACATTTGAGTGATCCTTCGGCCTTGGAGCAACAGTTAAAATAAAGTTGTAACAACAACACACTGTTCTCGTTAAATACGATGGAAAGGTAGGACAATTTTGTATTGCCGGCATATAACGTCGTGGACCGTTATATTTCCAAACGTATTTCACTAGCGGAACCATTCCGCACATACTTGCATATTCAGACGAAAAATTACACGAAGGAAGCACTGATTGATGTCAATTCGCTGATGCAATTCGCAATAAAAATTGCGGGCACGTATACTTACTATTTAATAATTGTTCCAAGTAGACGCATTTGCTATTGAGGTAGTTAATGTCGCGGATTGTTGCGAATGTTGGTCCCAGCGCCTCGCCTTTCTCTTGACAGTTTGCCGCCATGAGGCTCAATCGAACTGAAAGTTCTTCAACATCTGCAACAAAGACATTTTATTAGAATGTAAACAGAATCACATTAATAGCTATCTGTATCCTTTCACATTTATCTATCCACTATTTTAATTCCAAAATTAACAATGGATAAATGACGGCAATAATGCAATAATATATCGCAACCTGTACCCTATTGAAACAGTTGAAAATCTTATCCAAAGCCCTCAATTCTGTATCAAAAAAATTACGAGCATAAATTCATTGGGTTATTAGCTAGTTACTTGGATATGTCGGGAGGTTTTATTATCGCTGGCGAGTCACATTTAAAATGAAATTGTGTCCAATTTTGTTGTTGTAATTGATCAAACAATTCCTTTTTAGACCACGTGGTTCTGGTGGAATTATTACCCTTGAGAATTATGCGCCAAACTTTCATTAAGCATGTAGTATCATTGTAGTTGACTTTCGTAAGTTTTGAAGGCCGTTGTGTCATATAATCTATCGAATGAATTTGACGAATGATGGTTACATTTTCCCCATCAACAACCAACTAGTTCGACGTTAATGTATAATCGTGGTGTAATTAAGCTATCTATTTGTGTTTGTGTTTATTCGAGTAGAATCTTAACTTTGTGGTGTCCAATTTTATTAGAGGTAACTATTATTTCCTCTCTTGAAATATACAAGTTCGCTTGTTGATGTTTAATTTAATCACGTAAAGCAAAACAACAAAACACCCGAAATAAACGTGTAGAATAAAAGTTCGTCTTCGGAGTTACAGCATCAACTGGTCGGTTCATCATAGGGGTTGGCTGGCTGTAAGTTTTATTTATAAAAGTTTGAAATGAAGCAATTTTTAACTTCTGGCAGGTTCGTGTTTTGTGTGACTTATTCAAATTCATCAGTAAACCTACAATGCAATTTTATGTGGAGCGAAAACACTGCTATGAATCTCGTTTTATGAGAAACAATCTCGGTGTAACCCAGCAGTGGCGAAGTGCTGAATATGGGCACTTTTCCTAACATTTTAATGTCGTTCTTGTTTGTGTGTTTATGAGAATATTTCTATTGGTTTATCTATTATACATCGTATATCAAATTCCCCAAATTAATTTCCTTCCTGTTTTCACAAGATTTGTATTTTCTTTTGATAATATATCATACCACAGTTATTATCAAGGCAAACAATTAGGGTTATTATTAAAAAATCTAACAACGACGCAATTGAATTTAAAACTAACAACTCCACACACAATTCCATTAAAAATAACAAGATAAAACGGACAAAAAGTTGAAGTGTGAAGATTGTAAGAAAATCTACATAGGGCAGACTGGGAGGGCCTTTGAAATAAAAAAAAGGAAAAGAAGAAGCCAAGAAAACCTACCTTTTCCAACCAGTGCTTAGAATCCAATCAAAGGTTTAATAATAAACTTGAAATCTTACATATACAGGAAAAAGTAAAAAAACTTAATGAATTAGGAAGCTTAGAAATGAATAAATTCAATAAGATGGGTATAATTTTGAACGACCAGTTCGACTTAAATAACTCCCCCGTACTAAATCTAACACTGTAAGGATACATCCCCCCCCCCCAATTCTAACTCTGTATTTGGGCCCAAGTCATAATTTTGTGAATTGAATATGTATTTGGCGTCACCTGATGAAACAACAGTGTGCTGAAATATATGTAGTGTCTACATAAATATATCTTTGAAACTAAACAATTTTGTTATTACGTAGGAAAACGATTAGGTTTATATAGGATGATGGTACGACATAAAATGGTTGATTTGTGAGAGAGTTCATCTTGGTTTATAAGTCGAAATCCGAGTATTTTATGAGCAATTTATTAATCAATTAATCTGAATAAACTATAATACAACGATATAAAGGTCGTCAAAATATCAGAAAAATTGTTAACATTGTCAAAAAGTTTAAAGTTTGCAGTTGTCAATATCTAACTGGCCTGCAAGGCCAGTGATTTATGATTTTTTTATCAACAAAATATCAAAATTAATATAATTGCAAAAATTAATAGAAAACAATTTTAAAGTCAAATGACAAAATTTTCAAATATGATATTGTTGTATATTTAAGAAGATTATAAAGTTGTAAAATTGTGACGTGTCAAAAATTACAAAGATATTAAATGCTGTGAACGTTCTTACATTTAGATAAACTTCCCGAAAACTGACACGATCACGACGGCAAGCGAAATCGTGAACGTTTCGTGAAAACGTCCATATTGGTTCGTAACATCTGATAGTCCCAGTAACTGTGATTGCGGCTGTCACTGCGATCGCGCCTGGGAATTTTTTTCGTATGTTGATAGGACTGCAAAGATTTTCTAAGAGTGTTATTAAAATGGAAGATTTTACCAAAGAACTTATCAAACTTAAGTTGTTTAAAATTTTTCGATATTCGTACCGTTTCCGATATATGCAAAAAGGTATAAGCACACCCTCACTGCTGGTTGATATATTCCTTTCAAGAATAGGAGCTGTTTTCGAGCTACATACTAATCGTAATTTCTAAGTTTCGTAATCCTAACTTCAATAGTTTTGCCGCTAGATCCACATACACGAGACATACGTCATGCCAAAAATAGTCAGAATCGATTCAGTTCGAAAATATTTATGATTCTTATACATTATTATATATAACGTATAAGAAAGTAAAAATATCAAAAATACAAAACAATATTTTAAAGGTTATCAAAATAGTGGCAAATTGTCAAAGGTAATGTCTAGGATGTAAAAAATATCACAATTGCAAAAGAAGATAAAAATATCAAGTGCAAAATTGGTTAACGTTGTCAAAAATGAAAGAAATTCAAGATGCCGAACACAAAAATGCAATTTGTAGAAAATTCAAAATTACAAAAATTCCAAATTTTTATTATTTGCAAACTTGTTTGATTAGTGAAAAGTTTCAAGCTCAAAAATGAAAAAAAAATGAAAAATTGTCAAAATAATATTTGAAAATGCAAAAGTTGTCAAAAATGCATTAGATACGAGAAAAGACAACACCAACAAGAATAGAAATTTCAGAATGTCTACGTTGGTCAATTAGTCAAGTGCCTAAAATCTAAAAATATATAAAAAATAGCTACATTTATAAAAAATGTGAAAAATTTAAATTTTTCAAACAAATATATATAACATATTAAAAATTCAATTTGTCTGAAGAATTGAATAAATGGTACTTGTTCAAAATGTAAAATATGCTAAAAATACTAAAAATTACCCAAATTGCAAAAAGACATTGAAATTGTTAAAAGAGTTTATTACGTATGTCCATGGCCTTTCTACTTTACAACTAGTAATTTATTTTTATAAAATGTCACGTATATTATTTACATTAGACATATAGTTGTGTTTTAATTTTATATTTACTAATTTATTAATTTTGTCATTGCTGTTAATTAATTGTTGTGAATAAAATGCCACCGACGCTGGGATCCTCGATCGAAAGTGTCGCTCGTAAGCAGGGCCTACTAAACGTAGTATCAAAATTGAAAAAATACAACATAAAACATTTTGCCAAAAAATACAAAAAATTTAAAATCATATCCTATCTTTTGAATATCTGGATTATTTACTCTGCTTGTTATATGTTACTGTTGATCTTTAAAATGAGCGAAACGGTTGTACAGCGCTACAAGCTGTGTTGTTTTTGTAAATTCAGCAGGTCCTTCGTATTTCGCTACATTTTTATGAAATAATTACATACTTTGAGTCGTTTCATAAACGGTCTAAAAATCAACAAATACGAAAATTGATAATATCATAAAAATTACCAAAAATATAAAATTTGTTTCATTCGTATTCAATGCGCAAAATGATTAAAATGAATAAAATATAATAAAATTAAAAATAATGTTAGCAAAATGTTTAAAATTGATCAGATTCTAAAAAGAAAAAATTGCAAAAATGTTAATATTTCTGAACAGTGTCAACAACGAAATAAAATTGTCAAGAATATCAAACTTCAAAAAATGAAAAAAAAATAAGAATTCTCTATTATAACCACTGATTATTGTATATTGCAACAAATGATACCTATTTTATTATTATCTTTTGGTCTGCAGTGTGTTTTAGTTTTATATTTACACATTTGTGCATTTTATTGATGTTGATCATGGATTAAAATGCCACGAACGTTAATTAAACAGATTGAATCTACAAGCAGAACTGCATTCTTGGTTGATCGTTTCGCTCTCTCCGACTGGAACTATTGAACATGCGCATCAAAAATAACTAAATCTGTGTATAACATTTTACACCGAACTTGAAGAATGGAGCAATTAAGTTAAAATAATTACATATAAATAACAAAAATTACATCGTTCCATTTTCTAACTAATTTTAAGACTTATTTACAAACTACTTTTACTAGATTCTGCTGAAAAGTTTAAAATACAGTCAAAAATATAAAAATCGATAAATTGTTACACTTGACAACATTATTAAAATTGCAAACAATGCAAAAATGCAAAGTGATTAAAATTAGGAAGAAAACCAAAAATTACCAATATCCAAAATATCAAAATTATAAAACCGATGAAAAATTCAAGTAAACAAAAATTACTCAATGTTGCAAAAATTAACAAGGATATAATATTTCAGGGCATTAAAAGACAAAAGAAAATTGAAAAAATACGCTGAAATAACAAGAAAGCAAAAAATTAAACGGAAAAATTCGAAAATTATCAAAATTTATAAACTTTGTAAGGACTTCAATAATTTTAAACTAAAACATTAAAATGATACAAAAATATGAATGCTTGGATCTTCAGGGTATACATCACATGAAAAGATGACACTTACACATATTTACCGTCGATAATATCTTAGCAAATAAACTGGCTCTGAACTAATTTATATATACATAGTAATATAATATAATATTATAACAATTCAATGATGTGTTATGTACACATGAGCTGTAATATCAGATGAAGTACGTTATTGCCGATGAACTCGAACCATTTGAAAATCTGTCAATAAGATCTGCGTTCCATGTTTGATTTAATTACTGTCTCCATTACAGCGATGCGTCAAATTTACATACATACATTACTTGTCTATTACCACGTCTGCCTGAGGCATTTCCATGCAAATGCGATGCAGATATCGATTTTGACATTAGTGTATATTGTCAAATTTACATATTAAAGGACTTGTCCTGTTTAGTGTAGAATTTGTTTGGGTTTTCTTTAATTTTAACGCAGTGGTTAATGGTCCATTCCCTGAAATCTAATTATATATAATTACAAACTAATGAAGCGAGATTCGATAAAAACGATTCGTTTTATGATCCCAGTTATAAAACTACACATTGAAATTCAACCACAAATGTTTTAAAAAGCAAATAATTTTAGCTAGCGAATATTTTTGCCCTTGGCTACAGCTTGCTTTTTTAACTCCTGCCAAAGTCATCTCCGAAAACGTTTATAAGGTCATTTGTTGACAAGTCAGAAGCAACGTGGCGAGTTAATAAATCAAACGCGGCAAAAAGGTGCAGTTTTTTTACCGTGGTTTCGTTTCGTGCACTCTACATATACTTTCAGTTATTGACACAGCTGCAGAAGCGTTATAAAAAACAACCACTGTATTATAAATGAAAACCATATTTTAAATATTTGCCCGTCAGTCACGTCTATAAATAATAAAAATATGAATTATGTTTTCCTTCTGGTGTACGCACATATATTTTTTTAGTTTGTATTACGCCTGGCTTATACCTGAATGTTTATATTTTTAATTTCGGTATCCGCTCTCCGAAAATATACATAATACATGTGTTACGTTCGTTTGACTTAAAATAATAATAATTCATGCAAGAACCTATATCACATAAATGCAATACGTGCGCGTAAATTTTTCTCAACAATAAATAAATTTATTAATCGAAGCAAAATGTATATAGTAAATTGCACAATTTGTTCGCTTTGAGTGAAAACATGTGCGATCTATGCGTTGTAAATTTTCATCGATAATATTTTGCAACGAAACGAGGCCACGCAATTGTAACAGATTTCCGATCTTCCTATGAAAATATTATGTAAAATAACAAATTTTATTTATAGCAAAATTAATCTATAAGAAACATGTCATATTTGCATATTAAACACGTTTCTTTTAATGTACTAATTAATTTCCAGGAAAAAAGCAAAGAGTTAAGTTATTAATTTAAAGGGGCTTGGTTTCAAATTATTTTCAGTCGCGTGTAATTCGTTTGTTACAATATGCTTTACGTCAATCGAATGATAAGTAGTTGCATATGTAATAAGGAAATATTGTGGTGTTATAATTCTCGGCAACAAATGCAAAGCCATTAAAAATTTATTTACAAGCAGCAGGAACAGAAATAATTCTATTTCCATCCGTTGTATATTTACTTATTTGAATTAACAAATCGACTTACTCATGCGTTTATTGTTTATTGTTGGAGCGGAGCCAAATGAAATATGGAAAATTGTTCTAGGGATTCTGCGTATCGCAGACCTTGGTTTCGTAAATAGGCTACGAGAGTTTGTTGCTACATGCACATCGACACTTCCTGAAATTCAATCGGCGATCCTCGCTTTCAGCCAGTACATTGTGCGTTCGTTATTGTATTGTACTTGTTCGAGAACTTTAGCGGCGTGCTGAGAATATTTGTCTGCAGGCCAAATGCCTCTCATTGCGAACAGTTGTAAATTAGAAACGGATAATGTAAACAATAAAAGCTCATTATGTCTGGAGTTTCGGCTTAAAAATAGCCAACGCTGTCGTTTAAAGCCGCTATAAAATATGACGTCTGTCCTTTTTGGCATGCATTGGAAATACAATGTAAGTTACGGCGAAAATAATCTGATGTCTGAAACATTAAACCAATAATGAGAAATAATTTTTCACTTTTCAATTTTCATTTTCAGTCAATCGATTTTCAATCAATTTGCTGGATTGCAATTTAGTTGGATTTCAATTGCGTTCTTTTCATGTTCATTTTTACTTTTTGTATTGTCTTGTATGTATTTTTAGGTCTCATACTCACTTCCTTGATTTTAGTTTCTTTTTTGACTTTTGTTGCATCTGTAAATTATTTTTTTAAATCCATTTGTTCAGAGTTCACTCGCATTTTGATTTTTATTTTTGCTTTTTCATTTATTGTTTTCGTTAGTTGACAAGATTTGCTTTTCGAGAACTTTCTAATTGTTTGTTACATAAGAGAAGATTTTCGTTCCTCATTCATTTTTGCAGTATTTTTAATTGTTTTGATGAAATTAAATTGGATTATTTCATTTTTGTTTCTTCTTTACACGATTATTTTTTTGCAGATCGTTTAATCATCCTTTTTATTTTCATCAGCTTTTAAACTAGTTTATCAATTATCTGGGAAAATAAAGAAAATATAATTTCTGTTAAAATCGGCTAGAAAATATTAATGGATGAAATAATATTGGATTTTCTTGATGCGTAAATGTTACTATTTTTTTGCCAGTAAACTTATAATAAGACCGAAATTATAAGAATTCAAACGGTGTTTTTGAAGCAAAATATTTTTAATTTATGTACATGATTAATACAGTAATGTTTAATGTTATTTTCTGCAATGATTGATATGATTTCACTTTATTGAGCTTCTTCTGTGACATTTGGCAGTATGTCGTTCGTAAATGTGTTGACGTACATGGTTGGTTTTCTGCTGGTAAAATGAATCATGTTGTGTAATTTGTGAGTGACGAGCTCTACAAATAGCGAGTTCCTGTTTAACTTTTGCACACAAAAATCCTCAATCACTAGATTTCATACGCAAATTTTGATATTTGTTTTCGATGAATTCATAATAATAACGAAATGATTGCCCAAGAATCTGAAAAGTATTTTATTGTACAACCAAACTTTTCTAATAATTACCACAGCATTTTAACCCATGACCAACATCTATTTTCGTAAACATCTGGATTAATCGATGGTTTTTTTATCTTTCAATATTTTCTACATTTAACGGTTAAGAAGCTGTTTTGTTCTTTCATGGCATAGCGAAGTTATTGTTCAAACAATGAAATTCAAAGCAAAAACATATGGACTCATTAAGACAAGACAACCACATCCTTTTATTATGTTGACGAAGAATCTAGAAGAGGAAAATTATGGACACAAGAGAGGGATATAGAACATGAGAGGAATTTACAGAAGAAATGAGAAATCAGAAAGACGTATGGAGTACAAAGGAGAACGAATAGAGAGAAATGGGCCTAGGTGGAGTGCAGGGACTAAATGGGGAGGAGGAGATATGGGATTACCTCAGAAAGATGAAGAAAAAGGACAAGCAAGAAGCAGGAAGCACAGACATAAAAGAATAGGGAGCTATTTTCAGCAGGTACTAGGATGGAAGGGGGGAAGGAGAAAGTGGAAGAAGATCGAAGTAAGCAGAGAGGGGGAGTAGAGAAGATAGAAGAATTTACATGTGAGGAGATAATAAGGTCATACTGCAAACTAAAAAAGGGGAAAACGTCGACTAAGTGCAACAGAGGAACTATGGGTGGTAGTGTTGAGGCGGATAAATGATATATGGATGGGAAGGAGATAGCTAATGGAACGTTGGAGAATGGAGGATGGCGGTAGAAGTACCAATCGGGAAGAAGGAGCAAGGAGCGAATGGAAAATTATACGGGGGGTTCACTATTAAATGTAGCATATAAACTATATTCAGGAATCATAAGTGTGCGTTTAGATGAAGGGTGGATCGCGGAGTAGTGCGCAAAGAGAGCCTAGTTAAGAAGGTATTCAAGTAGTAGAAAAGGAGGATCATGAGAACATAAATATCCAAATGGGAAGAATGTAGGATGAAAATGTTTGAAAAGATAGGACTGTCAGTATAACAAGCAGAAAGGAGGAGAAGGGACGAAAAATAAGTGGAGAGGGAGGTACCGAAGAGATGGAAGTTGGTATCTCACAGGAGAGATAAAGCAATGTATTAGTAATGTGAGGTACAACGTAAAATACAAGAGAATGGCGATAGAAGACGAAAAACAATAGCAATGTAGCAGGTGCGGAAGCGAAGAGAAATTCAAGTTCTGGATGGATGAGAAGTACAGGAGGTGTAATTTCTGTATAGAAGGGTGTGACGAATGATAACATTGGGTAGGAGAATGCATGAAAATACACTGGATGGAGACGAAAGGAAGGAAAAGTTGGAGAAAAATTATGGTTGAAGACGGGGTGATCTAGAAATATTAGTCAAAATAAACTGGAAGAGGAGAAGAGCAGGAAAAGGGGGGAAATTGTACAAGAGGAAGAAGAAGGAGCCAAGGAAAAGGGAAAGGGACGACAGGAGATGGTGGAAGGAGTAAGGGATGGAGAAGACGGGAGTATTAAATGATATGTAGAACGTGAATAATTTTAAAATTATTTTTCATTATTGAAAATCTTTCCAAGAATTTATCACAATTTCTCCCATTTCTCCTCATAATTTTTTGGCATCAATTTCAATCTATTCAAACTTGAATGAATTATTTTATCCAGTATTTGTAATCAAATCGACTATTTATTTCATTCCAAGACGTCTATCTTTATGTAAAATGTATTCATATGTATTTAAGTGCTTTTAGGATTACGAAAACTTATCTAAAATCGTGAGTTATATTCTACATAGTTATGATTTTCCAGGAGTTGAAATTAAAAGAAATAAATAATCGGGTGAAAGTAGTATTTAGTAGGGGCATACAGGTAGGAAGTCTGTCAAATTCGAAGAGTTATATTCTACATAGTTATGATTTTCCAGGAGTTGAAATTAAAAGAAATAAATAATCGGGTGAAAGTAGTATTTAGTAGGGGCATACAGGTAGGAAGTCTGTCAAATTCGAAGAAAATTCGAATTATTGGAGTTGATATAAAACCTAACACTTATATATTTGATATGGAACAGAAAGACTGCAGCAGTGAATAAAAAAAAGTGTTCACTAAACTTTCTTATACTTAAATAAATTTGCAGCAAAGTGGTGTCGCGATTTTTTGAAAGAACTTTTCTTCCGAGCCATATACAATTCTTATATTTAAAGTCTCATAATTCTAACAAACAGACGCCATGTCGATAATAGTCAAAATCGATTCAGGAAATATCAAAACGTGCATATCCGTTAAAATCTCAGCTTGAAAATTTTCACTTATTGGTGACTTTTTTATACATTATATAAGAAAGTAAAAATAAAGTTAGTGGAGGCCTGAAATATTCATACATCGATATAAGATTTCACTCGGACTAACTTTGGTTACCGATGTAATAAAAAATCATAATTATTTATAGCTTGGCAAATACCCTTGAAAAACTACTGTGCGCCCTTGGTCCATAGTATAAACAACAAATGCGATTTGTTTATGTTCGACGTGAAATTTCGAGAAAAGTTTCAAATTATGAAATCTATTTTTCGATTTTACAGCTGCGTAAAAATGAAATTCAATTTCGTGTTTACGATTGTTTGACGGTTTGTTAAAATTAACTTGAAAAATTAAAACGTCGTAAATTGTTTTATAGTTTTTCGAGTTGCGGTGGCGATCTTACTTGCTTCACGTTCTTAGGAAATTTTAATCAATTTTCACTTTTAGGTTTGTTAGTTTCGTTTTATGTTCAATTTCTTGATTCGTGTTACATTCGTTTTCATGTTTAGTTATAGAAAATATTGTTTAAAATGAATTTCGTTGTACGTATTTCCTTTATTATGTTGTTCAGGCAAAACTTGTAGAAGCGCAAACACATATCAGATAATAAAGAATGGAATATTATTAAAAATCTCAGAACAAAAAACTGTTTTCATTCAAAAGCTGACAAATGGAACAAGTTAGTAATTATGGACAAAGCCGATTATAAGGATATAGTCAAACGTTTAATATCAGAGGGGCCATATACTGAATTAAAGAAAAAATCTAGTACCAAGGATGATCTGGGAATAAATACCACAAACCCATAAAAATTACTACTTCTCCCAACTAAAATGATGTATCAACATGAGTTGAAAATTATTTTAATACGAATCCCAAGTTTTAAAAATTTTGACAATTTCAGTAGACGTGTTTATTAATTTACCACCAAATCCAAGATTCCAGCGTTTTGGATTTGAACAAATGAGATGTGGTCCTAAATATTTATGCATGGTGATGTTTACATGTTATCCACGGAGGATAGGGGAAATTTTCTGGATTTGCGAATAACTGGAGAAAATACAACATAAAATTAATATTTCCTTCAATCGCAATTCAAATATACACCCACGCACGTAATTAAAATTACTTAAAGCAGTAATCCGAGTCAATTTCGCGTTTAATAGCTTACTGTTCCGTGGAAGTGTAAACTCAATTTGACATTTTTAGAAACAACAAGTTTCGAACATCTGTGCGCGTTTGAAATCACAAAACGAGCAAAATTTCATAGTCCGCATATTTCTGTACAAATTCTTGCATCTGTAGATGCAGCAGTCCCAAACAGGATCGCGGGCGAAAAATAGACGTCAGTCGATGGTCTTGGACCGTGTTCGAGTGCATGTTTATAACTGGCGCTGCTATGTTTGCTAGTTGGATTCGTAGACTACGCAAATGACACTTAAACAGTCGGAAATGATCTACAACAATATGAATATAAATTCACGCTTCGAAAAATTATTACCGACCACACACTATTATGCAGATTGTTTCGACATTCTGTTCTGTGATTTAATGTTAATGTTTTGGTTTTATTTATTAGATTTGTTTTTTTTGCATTTTTATTGTTTTATTTAACGAATTTAATTCTTAGTTAATACAACTTCTCGAACTCACTGTATTTTGTTTATTATACAAAATATATACATAAAATATATAATAATGCCGTGACATATGTTTTATAACACTGTAGCATCTTCAAAGAGTGTTTATTATTATTTTATTTATTTGGCTGTTTTTACATTGTGATCTTCAAGACGGCTAGCATTTATTTTTTGGTCTTTGATATGGCACTTGCACATTATAATAGGATAAAGATACATTGATGATTTGGTTAATTACAACATCAATTTGTCCTTTATGCCAACAGGCACTAAATGTTGCCAGTGCCAAGAATGTATTAATGAGCTTATTAATTCACAATGGTATAGCAAGTTCAAAATATTAAGAATTTTTAAATATTTTAATGGAACGTGTTTATGACCAGGAATAAGTGTAAAAGTTGCAGTTCGCGATTAAGCATAAGATAATAGTAATTTTATATAAGAAATTTGCAATGCAATTACAGTAATACTGTCAATTCGAATCATATAAATGCCTCTAAACATACATTATTCACGTAACGTTGAAATTCATCCAATTGCAAATCGAACGTAAATGGATCGTCAAGAGCCAAGTTACGAAAGTTTTAGGTTCTTTTAAATACAACTTAAAAATAAACACCGGGCTTTTTTATTTAATGTTTGCAAACACCGTAACTGCTGCGTTTCGTACACCCACATTGGCACTTTTCCAGATTTCATTAAACTATTTCCAACCAAATTGAAAAATGTAAACACCCGTGTGGACGAATATTATTTAATTCGTTCGCTAGATATCGCAGTGTTATTGCTGCGCGGCACACTTTTCTCAGTTACAGTCGATTTAGATCAAAGTCGAACTTCAAAGCCGTACTCGTATATATATTCGAATTAAACACGCAGCTATGCGTTGAAATATGTTTTTAAATCCATATCAAACGATTGGAAATTAAACGCCACTGACATATGTTTTGAAGGCAAATCTTGTCAATTTGGAATAGTGTAGTATTTGTGTATGTCTGTATATATAATCAAAGGGTATCATCCTCTATTTGAATCAATTAAAAATATTTATCTTTATATGTTTGATATTTTCTTATCTTTATATTTAGTTTTTTTTGATTTGATTTTTATGCTATTGTTTTTTAAACTATAGCCAAAAATATATTATATATCTTGCTACGGTTTCGGATTTAGAAAGCCAGATTTAACCCTAACATACTGTTGATGTAGACGGAAGTGACATTATTGCTCTTAGGAGTTACATTAACATATTTAAATTTTACTGTAGTTCAAGCCAATGTTAAAAAAAATAATGTTGATAATATATTATGTTGATAAAACGCGATTGATTAATAGCACAAGCATCTAATAAAGCCCCCCAGACTACATAACGGTATTCTAAATATTTCCTTACTACTAGTGTGAACACAAATTACTATTCAAACCGCAATCGCTACAATTCCTTATCTCATGCACTAAATCTAATAATATTACTGGGAAATACATCGAAAGACAAGACAAAGACAAAGACAAATCTTACACCTAAATGTCGTCCCACGAAATTTGAGTTTTCAAAAAATTGTCTTTAAATTGTGTTTTTTCATCACATTTATACTTCAAATACTTTGTGAATGGCGTTCATATATTATTACAAACAAATATACCTAAATGGAATCGTTAAATTCAAATGAATCTTCTATTGTTTCGTGTGATGTTGAATCTGTTAGTAATGTAAGCGTAGATAAGCCGATGTCTCCTGTGCTGAGCGTGCGCAAAATTGTTCAACGAAAATTTCGTGGACGGAAGTTAAACAATCAGAACAGCAAAGTTAAGTTGGTAAATCGATTCGATGGATATGATCCATTAGAAGAGAGCCAAAAAGAAAGTGCATAGATTGACAGAGCAAAAGTGAACAAACCCTTTAATCAACGTGATACAATTGAGGATCGCATGAAGAAAATTAAACAGTTAGAAATTGAACGTAAGCAACATTATAATCAATTGACGAATGAGCGGTCAAAGAAGGATTCGCAAACAGCGGACACTGGTACTGAGAAAGATAAATCTGAATTAAAAAAAAAAACCGTTACTGCCGATACCTAATTTTAATTATCAAACTTCAACTTCGTGTGCATCATTCAATATCTTGACGAGTGACAAGGGAATTAAAAAATAATATTAGCGAAGGATCTGGTAGAAATGCAATAGTTGAAAATATCTCGGATAATGCAAATAAATCCAGTCATGCTATAAAATTTGATACGACTTTGATACAACCAATGAAAGCGAAAGCAAGGCAGTTGTCAAAATTCTAGAATGTCTAGAAATTAAAGCCCCTGACAAACTTACTCCAACGACAACAGGTTCAAAAGTCCATCTGGAAAATGCACTTAAGGGGATATTTTCAGATGACAATTTCGATGATATACTGTTTGGAACGCCAAGTAACAAACGTGTTAAGTTTGAAACGCCATCTGGAAAAAATTAGTTATTACGGAGAGTTTGATAAGCATGGCTGACAAAACGATAACAGGTAACGACGATGAACTGGAAAAAAGTATCAATTGTGTTAGTTCTAAGGATAATTTGTCAATGTTTTCTACAAACACCATGAATAAACTTTGGATTAATGAAAATGAAGTAGATCATTTTGATGAGCAGTATAGAATTGATAGTGTTGTTACACACATGTATCCAACGAATGAATATATTCTTAAGAATGATTATAATTATAATGATTATGGCTCAGCAAATGAACCAAAGTTAACTGATAATTTAGCGGTAACTAACATATAGTCAACCACATGTGGGAGATGATGATGAAGATGATTTTTCAGTAAACACCGAAGAAATTAATTTATGCTCGAATAATTTCGTGAAACCGTCTCATGAAAATTCACCTAAAGAAGATAACGCTAAAGTAAATAAAATCGATGAGAGTAATGGTGAAGTTGAAGAGCAAACTGAACAAAAAGAGGAAACACGTCATGTTAATCAGAGTCTTGAAAATTCACCAAATGAGCTGGTACGTGGCATTTCATCAAAAAATTTAATACATTTATGAGTAACTCCGAGTTTGATGACCTGCCAAGTTGAAATGATGTGTCTTGTCAAATATGACAGAAAAATGTAAAATTTACATGATAGATGGACAAATCTTACACCTAACTGGTTGATCCCTAGACAATATTGTTTCTGGTTTATTACCCTTAGTTAGTAGCGATTACCAAGAACCTTAGTTCTTGAAATACCTTTACATGTAGTGGCCATTAAAACTTCTTGACGCGAGCCAATCAGTCTTAACGAACCACTGACAACAGAATACTGACAAGACGATACCCTGTCTAACACCTTGTGGTGACTAAACAAGAACGACTGTCAAATTTACAGTGTCAACATATAAAAGAATTGCTACAATTAAGTTCAAAAATTCTAATTGAAAATGTGTCTTGTCAATGACAGAAAAATGTAAAATTTACATGATAGATGGAGAAATCTTACACCTAAATGGTGTTGTGAACAGTAATTAAAACAGGTCCATGAAGACTAGCTGGTGGATCGCTAGACAATTTTGTTTCTGGGTTATTACCCTTCGTCAGTAGAGATCAACGTTATGCAAACAGAATAAAAGACACCTAATTTAAATGAAAACAACGTTAAAGCAATGGAAACACCAAATAATAATAATAATAATAATAATAAAAGGTCTTTATTGAGGCGAAGTCCAGCCTAAGCTGTTCAACTTAACCTTGAAATAATACATAAGAAAAAAAAATATATATAAACATAAATAAAATACAGTATAAGCTTAAGCAAACAAAAACAAAAGCGCACATATGCAAGGGACGTTTAAACGTTAAATGTTAAATGTTAAATGTTAAATCTTGTATGTTGGATGTTAGATCTCTGCTGCAACATCAAATAAATTTTGTATGAGTATTTAAATTTTTCTGAATTAAACGTAAACAGATTCCGAGGTATTGAATTACAAAGAGTGACAGCGTTATATGAAAATGATCGTTCGAACAGGGCGGTGCGGTGCAAAGGTACACTAAAATAATTTAAAATTCGTAAATCCCTTGAATGGACCTGATGTCTGTAGATAAGTAATTCTTTGATATATGCTGGAGTTGATGAGGACAATACGCGATGAACAAAACAAGCCATATGAAATTGTCTTCTATAACTCATATTTAGCCACTGCAGTTGATTTAAATGAAATGAAACATGGTCGTATTTGCGCAAACCGTATACGAATCTTACACAAGAGTTTTGCACTATTTGAATTCTTAACTTTGTATTAACATCAAAGTAGTAGAGAAATGGGTATCTTTCTATGTCTGTCTCTTTCTAACTCATTGAAAGTTCCGTAAGGTTATCTGACATCCGGTCTTTAAAGGTGGAGGTTGTCTCTCTCTCTCTCACGTGTGACGTGTGGTTGACGTGTGAAAGATAAAAAAGCAATGTGGGATGGATGTTTGTGGTTAATAAACGTCGGTAGATAGATAGAGAGAAGCGTATGATGGCATTCGTAAGTCTCGGATGTAGATAGAAGACTTGACGTTCGCGTTGATAGAGAGAGAGAGATAGATGTCGCTGCCTTATGCCATCTGTCTCTGCGATGAGATGTGTGGCGAGCGCGCGCGCGGGGGGGTTGTTCGTATGTTTTTGCGGTTAAATCGCGTGGAGGGCCGGCGACGAGATAAGCCGCGGACGTAAAATTGGAGACGGGTTTGAAAAATAAATTGCATCAAATTATAAATACATATATTTAATAAAAAACAATAAAAAATACATATATTTTAATATAAAACCTTAAATTAAAAATACATAAAAAAAACTCCCACACAGACACAAATTATGCATTGAAACCAAGTGGCAACGTGGATATTTTGTCGCATTGAATAATACGTTTGTTATCGTTCGGATCGAGTGCCTTCTTTGTAATACGTATCGAGAAAACATTGTGATTTTTAGATCGTATATGATTACTATTGAGAAATTTTGTTATCTGTTGAAAGAGAACATCTTTATACGTTTGAAAATCAATTTGTCGCATGGAAGATGCAGACACGCCCTTTGCACGCATAATATCATTGCACAAACCGTAGACTCGAACCGCGTACATTTTCGGTCTGATACCGACAAATTCGGAAATCACGTTAAATTCCAGTGGTTTGGAATTGAGTTCGTCCTTCATCATGCCAATTTTTTTCTTATTTACGCATGGAATCCCGAATGAATTATTTGGATGGTAACCGCTCGTATCGAATTTTGTCTGGCAGTCTCGGGCCATAATTTCATAGATATTCAATTCATTGGAATTAATTGTAAATCTATAGATTAGGCTGTCGGTATCAATATATAGCAGTTTAGTATTTTGTATAATTTTGGAGAAGTAATTATAATGGTAATCGTACATTAGTCGTTTTGAAATGTCCAAAATGCACATGCCAACGTAAATTGGCCGATTATAGCGAATACATGTTTTATTCATTTCTATCGCGATTAGATTTTCGTCGAAAACGGTGACGGATCGAAAGTTGGGTTTGGCAATTAGAGCTCCGGCGCCGAAAGGACCCTTCCATGTCGTCACCAATTTAATATCGCGGTGATTTCGTAAATTTTCCATTGTCTTGCCAAAGACGGCGTTATTTTTGAGTTTGTAGAGCGCTTGTTCGAAGGGTTCTTTCGTTGCGGCTCGCAAGCGTGTATTTAAATCGATATATACTTGAAGCCATTTTGACTGTTTAAATTTTAAGGCTCGATGAAAGTGCGTAATTTCAATGCCGAGCTGTACCGCCTGAAGTAAATTCGTGTAATGCAAGATATATTTCTCCTTGTCGAAGAGAGTGCACATTAATTTTTTCGATTTAGAAACGTTTAAATGGTGAGGTAGAAGTGGCAAATCACTGTGCGACCGATGCAAAGAATTGGGATATCTTAGACTAACCTCGAAGATATATCCGTATTCGTCGCATGAAGACGTTTCCAGCGATAGATGTTGAAATATGTCCCGAAGTAAATTTTCATCGGTGGCAGTCACCCACGTGAATTCCTTATGGGGTAAAGGTTGAGACATTGCCCACCCGTAAAGATTAACAGCATCGAAATACATGATGTATGATTCCGGTTCATTAGAATTGTAATTCGGCAACAAATGGTTATTTGCAAGGGCATGTCGATGAGTAACCTGCACAATGCCTCCGCGAACGGCTCTTTCAACAAATAAAATCATATCGATATCGGTTAGCAGATCAAGTTTGACATCCGTAATTTTTAACATGCATTCCCACGCAAATCCGGGCGAGGTGTAGAAATTTGCTGGATCAAGACCGTATGTGGTTAAACAGACACGACGATATTTTTCAAATACATCGGTTAACAGAAGGACGTCGGTCTTTAGATAAAGGTCTGAATATTCACCAAGAGTCTGAATATTAAAGTGCTTCCAAATTTTCCATGCGTACGCATAGCTTTCGTCGCTTATAACGCGTTCGTGTAATAAACTGTAAAAATCTGCTTTAGACGGTAGAACGCGGTCGTTTAATTTAAGCCAGGAATTGAGATAATCGTATGGGAACGGACATTTTCTCGATAAGAGATGGAAATCATTTGGAAATTCTTTATGTAAAAAGATACAGTTGTGCGTTGATGATGATGATGATGATGATGATGTCAACGAACTGGCCAATTCATCGAGAGAAAACGGAAGAAATTTATAGCTGTCTAGAAATCTAAGTTTGATGGTCTTGTTATTTTTACGATAGGTTTTCGTAAAAGAAATGTACCTTTCGCGCGTTATTGGTAAAATATCAATTTTTCCATCGTCAAAGTTCAACTCTTTAACGAGAAAATGTGCATCGTAGCCGGATAGATTATGAAAGAAAATTGGAAGAACATTATTAGGCTTGAAATTTAAATTACATAATTTACAGAGCGCGCCGCGATAGTACCCCGTCGCATGGTCATGATCGCAAACTTTCGAGTTCTCACTGGATGAATCGTTAACAAAAACGTTACGACATAAATAGCAAATCTTTGCAGTGTCGTATTCTCGTTGCTGCGCAGGCGTTAATGCGATGAGCGGCAAATTGAGGCTTAGATATTTCAAAAAAATGTCAGCCTCCTTTTGTAATTGTAACATAAACCATCGAATGGCATTCTCGCCGCGATAAAGCTCAAAATGTGAGAGACCATCATTTGTTGCACACACGACCTGATAAGCAATGCTAAATGGAATATGCGATTGATATGTCGCCATCGTCGTCGATTCGTCGTCGTCGTCGTCGTCGTCCACCTTGCTCGTCAAACATTCTAAATCGGCATAAATAACGAACGGAGCCTTGAACTGATGCATTGTCGATTTAAATTTTAAAACGTTCTCTTTGGGCATTTCAACTTTCACAGGTTTAAAATTTAAACAGTCCAGCGTGTGCGATTCTAATTGTTCCTTGCTATTAAAATGACATAAACAACGATCGCATATGTGTATTTTATCATTGTGTTTAGAGATTTGAGTACGACAGAGTTTGGCCAAATCGGAAATCCAGCAATAATGCTGTGATCGTTTGTTTGAAAGTAGCAGTAGGTTAATGTGATTTTCCTTTACACATTTCGTGTGATAGAGAGGACCTATGATTTGAAGATTTTGAATGCCGAACACATTAATCGAAATATTTGGATTTTGTTTTTCGAATTTGGCAATATCATTAAATTTTATCGGAAATTGAATATTTCTTAAATTTAAAATTTCGTGATAGTTTTGCGGGAAATCGTTAACACTTACGGAAAAAATTCTAAATAGACCGGCCAGAACAGACCAAATAAAACACAATTTGTCAGTGTTTCGAATATTAACAATTGCTTTCCTCCTTGCAATAAATGGGGGTAGGTCAATGTAACTAGCACCGCGTAAAGGTGTATATTTATTAATATTTATCATTAAATGAATAATTTCTCTTAATGCCCACCCACTATCGCGTAACTGAAACTCTTCCATGTGCAGGCGAATTTGTGCGATAAATTCTCCGTAAACATCCACAATGTTGCTCGATACATTTACAATAAAATTTGTCGTATTAAAATATTTAAAGCTAAATTGTTCATTGGCAACGGTATCAACAGCGAATGCATCCACTTTTGAATATTTACCACAAAACGTTAAATTTACTTTTATCGTTGTCATCCATTGAACACTCTTGCCGATCTCTTCGGAAAAGAGGTGGAAAGCATCTTCGAAGAAATCCTCAGGTTCGTGATGTCGCAGATTCACGATTGCTATTGTTTGAATTCTCTTCTTGAAGGCCGATTGGATCTGTAACAAGAGAAAAACTTTAATAATAGTTAATACTACTACTACTACTACTACTTATTACCTTTTCACGTTTTATCCATAAACTGCTCGAAGAAGAAGATGTAGATGAGGAGGGTGTTGCTAAATCTCCACCTTGATGATGATTACGGAAACTGTGCAATTTATTTAAAATTTTGACATTGTACGATTTTAGTAGGGCAAGTTCAGTTTCTAAGCATCGTTTTTTTCCCACGCTGTTGTTTACGGCGTTTTGTAGCGAATGTTCAACAATTTCAATACTATCATTGTTCAATTGTAATAATTGTTCAAATTCACTTTTCGTTACACTTGATTTATATAATTCGTCAACAAGTACCACCAGGTCTGATGATTTAGTTGTCGCCATCGTTGTCGTGTGTGTGTGCGGGGGGATAATGTCTTTCTATTGCTTTTCGAATGAAATAATAGGCGTTTCCTTGCCCAAGACAAGTCTCACATCTTTAAATATGAGAAACCATGACGACGATTCTGAATTGAAGGCATCAATCTTTTCCGGAGTAAAATGTTTGGAGAAACGCTTTGGTAGGAATACATTTACCTCTTCTAATTCGACGATGATGGCCGTACCGAAGCGTGTCGCAGCCGATCGTATCTTTATTATACGGTATTTGAAGTCTTTTTGTAAGGTTGCAATTTTCACCGTCTCCTTGAGGTCAACACCTGCACCCAATTTATTTAACTCTTCACAACAATCCATGATGTGTGTGATTGTAGCAAACCGGGCAAAGGCTAAAGGGGCAAGAGATTGCCAACACGCAACTACACTCACAACAAGTTTCAAATCTCGTGTTATATAATGTAAAAACGTTCAAAATTTGGTGTTGAACGTATGGATAAAAGCCGTGGTGGTGCTGGTCGTCGAAATTGTGATAATTATAACCACGTAATAAATAACAACTGGTACAATACGATAAATCAAAGCCGTTCGTAAATCCCGAGTGAAACACACATACAAAATGACACTGTTGGTTGTTAAGTGAAAAAAATCGGCGATTATGATGAATATCTTGAATCTCAAGTGTTTCTGAATGATCTGAAGATGTCTCGTAACCACAATCGCCACTATTTACCTCGTCGTCGTCGTCGTCGTCAAAATCTGCCAGTCGATCTTCCTCGAATGTAATTGAACTTTCGTCACTGTATACCACTTGGTTTTCACCGACACTTTCGCTTGTTGCAATAGAAGACATAATAAATGAAAATTCGATTAGTTTTCCTTATATATGAAAAAGAGTACGATAAGAAATAATTTGGCGCCCGCTTGAGGAAAACAATTACGTAATAACCGGGAAAAAATTGGTTAACATCGATAAGAAATAGTTTGTGGCTTTTCTACACAAATTAGTGGTATGTGATAGCGAACGAGGAAAATAATTTCCTGCGATAAATAAAACGAAAATCTAAATTTGATTTATTATTTTAATTCATTAAAAAATCATATAATACATTTACATTATGCACTGTACAAGAACTTAAAGTATTCCTATGGTAAAAACATGCAGAATTTGTTTTGATTAAATTAGGCGGCGGCGGCGTATTATTAGATACATGCTCCATATTAACAATTTCGTTATTTAAATACGTCTTTAGGAAACGAGCTTTTTGATGACCTTTTACATATATCACACTGGATGAATCGCAAAATCTACGAAGAATCGACGCAACCTCGTTAAGAGATACGTGACCCTCGCAGTATTTAATATGAAAATGATTATCTTCCAGCCATCGAATTTCTTTCTTCATTGCCGGCGATAATTTCTTAAACGGGATGCTGGGCTTAAACACAAAATGAACGGACTTTTTTCCATCGGAAATTGACAGTTCTTTCGGTATAAAACCGTCTGGCGAGTTGCCGAAGCCTTGCACGTCGATAACAATCATGTTGTTGTCTCTCTGTTGACAACGAAATCGCCGCTCTCGATAAATTTTATCTCTGTGTGCACTATCTAAAATGGGGCTAATAATGTTTTCCATGGATAATATTCTTCTTCGAAAACGATCTCGATTTCTCGCCACGTACATCCAGTCACCCCGTCTTGCTAAATTGTAATCAGTTAACCATCTATTCATTATTAATACGTGTTTTTTTTCGGCAAAAGTCACACACAATTTACGACGACTCATATGATTTTTCTCACGATTCCCGTGAGAGGATTATACTCGACAACGTTATCATGTATAATGAGACACAGGACGCTCGTCTCCTCATCAAATGTTTTGCTACTTTCCATCTCCAATTTAATATCGACGGTGGAAGACTTGACCGATTCGTTTTGTTTCGAACAATCAAACACATAAATGGCGCATTCTTTAAACTGATCGTAATTTAATAGAGGCGTGATATTTGCTCTGCCGTAGTAACTATTTTGAAACATTGCGTACATGCGATACGCGACTGCATATCTATTCGTACCAAATTCCAAATGTAATGAGTCATAGGGGAATTTTTCCGTATTAAGATGGAGGTTAATATTTGTAATGTTCGAATGATCAAATACAGAACTATCGGCTGTAATGTTATCCTTCCTTTTCTTTTGAAACGCCACGATTACGTAACGAGGTTTGTCTAAACTCGTACTGCTTTTGATGGACCATATGTCTGTCTTTGTTTTTCTCATCGCCGGCAATTCAAACAGTTCCCACTTTCGGAAAGGTATGAAAATTGATTTGCTCTCATTTAACGTTTTTAGCAACACCAATCGCATTTCATCGTTGACCGTAATATGCGGAACGTGCCACTCAACTTTTTCGATCTGAATTTTTGCCGTTTTTGTTCCGATTGAATTGACATAGCAGTTTGCGTCCGTTCGACTCCGCAGCAATACAAGTTCTTGACGTGCGTTTATAATGATCTTTGAATAATCCTCGGCAAATCCTAGCAGAAATTTTAGCGGGATGCATGCGCTAAAACTGTTGCCGAGTAATGTCGGTTGAGTCTTCGCGGGGTGAATCCATCCTGCTATTTGCAACGCTTTGCTTTCGTTGTCGTTGTATGAAAGATAGGCTTTTAGAGCCGATGTAATGCCAGTCTTGGAGCAGCGATCGATCTCTACCCCGTTTAATTCGTATTTTATCTCGTCGAAAAGAAACGCGTAAGCGTTATTTGCAAGACTGCAAGTACCCGTTCCATCGGTAGATTCCGTAAATTTACCCTCTATGTAAATGTAACTATCACATGGAGTCGTATAAATATCCTGATGTTGTATGGGTATTCGAATTTCATCGTTTAAATTAAAAGTACTTATTCTGGGGTAGTAGGTATGATATTCTTCTTTGATAACGACTTCGTCAAAATTAACTCCTTCGAAAATATTTATCTTTTCCGTAGACGTCGACATTTGTGTTTTTCACTTTCAAGCCTAAGGACTGCAGATATGCGCGGCTCGCTCGTGTTAACACTTTCGAGGAAAGCGAACGAATAAACGAATTCTGTTCTTGTGTTGAAGATATACTACTACGCTTGTTGTTAAACACTAACCCCATTTTTTCAGTTCTAGTCTAATCACAATTTCTTCGCCACGAAAGTTCACCGGATGCCCGTCTTGATCGATTAGCGACAGCGTAATATTATCGATGGATTTTACGTTTACGGGTAGATAAATTATATTTCTCGGTTCGATATTTATAGCGAATCCTGGGCCAACTTGTGGCGCGAATTCAAACAGCGTGTGCGAAAGCGACGTGTCGTAGAAGGCGTCCGTCGTAATATTACACTCTATTCGTATTGTGACGACCTTTATAATTTGCACGGGTAAATCTGAGTCGTGCAGTACGTCAGGCTCCAATATTCTTCGACTGAATCCCAACATTCGACCAATAGAATCATCGTGATCGAAATTTATACGAAAAACAGATTTAATTTCGCATTTTAACGTGTTATTGTTTGGTTTCAGCGATAAAGTGTGCGATTTTTGGGCATCGTTTGCCAATGAATCGTTCAATATTTTCTGTAAATAATATTCAATGTCCGTGATTTCGTAGGAACCGGACGGAATTGTCAGTACTTTCTCATCGCCATCGTCCACATAATAAAACTTATTATTACCCGGTTCAACATTCGGTATGGTATTATACGTGTGAAATCCGACAACACCCAATGCATATTGAGAATCAACTTCTAAAGCAATCGGTGGATAATAGTTTGCAGACAGGACATTTGTCATGCCTTTCAGTGTGAACGTTCGCGACATAACTGATGATAATCGTAGAGAAATTTGAGGCATAAATGTCCACAGTTTACGCTGTTAAACTTTTGCACTCTTTCGTGGTTATAAATTATTGTGCTACCGCTTCCCAAATAACGCGTCAATTCGCGGCTCGGTTGTAGATTACCAAAACTGTCGAAGTAATGTACGATGTTGCCGTTCTTGCAATATGCAACCCAGTGGGTGCCGGCACCCTCGACACCATCCAGATTGACGATGGCACATTCCACTTTAAACGGTCGTTTCGGTAAAGTATTTCGCATGTACACACCGCGAAAATGAGGAATATTTTTAGAATATTTGATTAGATCACGATCGGTTAACGCCCTGTGCGGTAGCATCTTTAAAAGTTTTTTGACAGATAAAGCCCCAATCCTTTTCGATACGGGCCCAAATAGAGCCCATCTCCGCTCTTCTTTTTCGTGTCTAAAGTAATGGATTCCATCGACTTATTGTGACGCCGCGACTCTTCCAATTGTTCTCTCGCATTGCGGGCTTTATTCACAGCTTGAGCGATTCCTGCGGCACCACCTGCCAGACCTCCTAGTGCACTCAAACCGGCGAATAACGGTATGAGAAAAGGTAAAATACCGCCCGTCTTCGGGATGGGAATGACACGCGGAGTTCGAATATATTTTTTCCCACCGGCATTTTTCACGGCCAATTTAGCGGCCGTAAGCGCAATTTTCGCACCTTCCTTCAAATCGTGTGATTTGTAATCTTTAAGGGCAAATTTTGTCTTTGCAATTATTGCTTTTCTCAATGCTACTTTATGCTGTCGGTTCTGATGATGACGACGACGACGATGACGACGGCGGCGGCGACGTTCTGCATCCACACCCATTCCGAGTTTTCGTTTAACCTTCATACCTGTGGTCACGAGCCAAGCACTTGCCTTTTCACCGGCGGTCGCGTTATTCGATTTCACCACCCTTTCCCAGGCGCGATTTTCAAGCTCCTTGTCTGCCTGATGTCGACTATCTAAATCTTTCGACTGAGAATAAGCAATATCGTGTTCTTTACAGAATCTATCTAGGCGATTTATACCGCGATCGCCGCGTTTTAATCTTTCTTGGAGTTTCGTACCAGGTCCACAATACTGATAACCACCTGGTAAATGTAGTTCAAAGGGTAATTTGTTCAAGAGAGAATTAAATACCCCACCTCCGTCTTTCACCGAGTTCCACATCGGAATGAGGGTGCAGTCGTCCAACGGCACAGCACATGTAAGGGCGTGTGCGAGAGAGATCATGCGTTTTATAAAACAAAAGTGTGAATTGCCCGTGTGCAACTTGGATGGGGTTGACGCGTCGAACGCCGCCGGCGTTCGACGAAAACACGGCATTTTATTGCCAAACACGTGTCGATGTATCATCTGCGGTCCGTCCAATTGTGGAAAGACGAACGCAATGCTAAGTTTGCTTTTCGACGTCAACGGCCTGAAATGTCTATCTCTATTCGAAGTCTCTCCACCAGCCGAAATATCAACTATTGGAAAATGTCCTAAACGACACACGGAGTGTTAAATATTTTCCGTATAGGGAAAGCGACGATATATTAGATCCGAGCGAAGCAATGGAGAATTCCATATTTATATTTGACGACGTCGCTTGCGACAAACAGGATAAAATTAGAGAGTATTTTAGCATGGGACGACACAAGTCCGTCGACAGTTTTTATCTGTGTCAAAGTTATACGCGAATGCCGAAACATTTAATTAGAGATAATGCAAATCTTGTCGTCCTCTTCAAACAAGACGATTTGAATTTAAGACATGTGTATGACGATCACGTGAATACCGACATGCTATTCGAACAATTTAAATCGTTGTGCGGAGAATGTTGGAAGCAAAAATATGGATTTTTAGTTATTGATAAAGATAGTGAAATTGAGAACGGTAGATATCGTAAGGGTTTCGATACATTTATCCGTCTATGACACACAACATGCGCTTCAGTACCGTTCGGTCTGTCTGTCGATCTGGCTGTCCACCTGTCTGTCTGACGGTCTGTCTGTCTATCTGTCTGTACAAATGTCAGATCCGAAGATCAAATCGGAAATTATAAAAGCCAGTAGAGCTATTCGCAAAAAATACTTGGCGTTGAAGCTAAACCGTTCTGAAAAAGATGATGCGTTGCGCAAAGCATTCACCCAGATTACTGTTCCTTTGGATGAGCTTGTGAAAACCAGCAAGAGGACGACGCCGCCGCTGCCGATATTCAAGAACAAGATGTCGTCGTCAATTAAAAAGTCTTCTCCTGATAATGATGGTGTGTCGACTCTAAGACGATTGAATAATGAATCTGCTCTCAAACAACCTACATTTTTACAAGACGAATCTGTTCTCGAGTACGATCCGTTTGATGAGGACGAACACGAAGAAATCGACAATGAAAGAACATTGAATACTTTCAGAGAAACGTTTCGTTCGATGAATGAAGCTAATCCTGCAGGAGTTGATCGTTTTCTCGAGCAGTATGATGAGCTGCCCAGAACATATTTACATGGATTACTCTCCGATGCAAGAAATGAATTCGATACACAATATGGAATCCATTACAATCCCGATTCTGATGCGTGGGCTATCGGTAACAGTGGTGTACAGATTGTGGGGAAGGATTTGATAATTGGCGGCCTACGATATGTTGGAACCCCCGGCTTGTATGAACTTCTATTTAAAAACAATCCTACGGGAGTCACGCGCGTCGATAGAGCGCAATACAAAGATATTCTGGAACGTACAAGTGCGCATAGAAGACGAAACGATCCAAATCAGCAAATTAAGGGGTCCACGAATCGCAAGTATATTAATGTGGTTAAGCCGATATTGAATGAGAAACCGCCGCCGCCGGCGGCTGCGCCACGTACAAGAACCGCTCCGACTCGTTACTCGTGGGGTGAATCCACTAGAATCGGCGAAGGCGTAGTAATTCACGACAACAAACCATTCCGTTACGTTTACTGGGATGACATTAATGAATTGGTTGAAAGACTGCGATTGTTGAAGGCATCGCAAACGGCCGGAAACAAAGATGCACATCATAATGAAATTGTTTCCATTATTGAGGAATTGCGTGAAGCCGGCGTGATCGAGTAAATTACACGATCAGTATCATTATGAGCACCGACAAATTTGGACGGTTTGCAAGCGACCCTTCGTCGTCGTCGTCGGTGACCATCGCTGCATCACAATTAAGATCCAAAGGATGTTCCGAATTTATCGTTAGTTCGGACGGTCGCGTCGTTGACGTTGGAAATAAAATATTTCGAAATATTTCAACCCCAGTCGAAAATTTGGATTCTGCAAATAAAAACTATGTCGATAGTTGTATCGACACACTGCATCGGAAAATACAAGATCATGACGATAAATATTTATTGGTGACTGAGGGACTTTCGAAAAAATTACGCGAGTCCGAAGACGATTTGATATCTTTGAAACAATACGTCGACACGACCGAACAAAACTTGCACAATAAAATTAAACTAATTGTTACAAATACAACGGCATCCATTGATTCGAAGTTATCTTTACGAATAGGAGTTGTCGAATTTGCAATTGGAGATGTCCAACGTGACTTTAAGCAAAAACTTGCTTTTATCGAACGTGAGTTTAGGGGCATGCTTGCTGACTTGGAACACAAAATAAATTTGAAATTGACGAACGTTCAACGTGAACTACAGTCGACAATTAAAGACATTGTTGACACACACGTCGCTATTAAGCGAGACGTAAGCGTTATTATCGATAGTTTGGAACAGCTTAAACTTTTGATCGCTAAAGTCCCCGCTGGAGCTAATTAAAGTGCCGAAATGAGTAGTAATAAACTAAAGCAACAAATTGTGAACGAACTACACAGGCCTGCACGGAGAAAATTTAAACGTCGACGAGTTATAATTAAAGGATTGGATGATTTGTGGCAGGCAGATTTGGCGGAGTTTGGCTTATATGCTCGCGAGAATCGCGGTCACAAATACATTTTAATAGTAATAGACTGCTTTTCGAAATATCTGTGGACCGAAGCCATAAAGAACAAGAGTGCAGTTGAAGTGCAAAATGCCATGCATAGAATATTACGGAAAGGACGATCGCCGAAAAATTTGCAAACAGATGCCGGTAAAGAATTTTTTAATAAAAACTTTGACAGTCTCATGAAGAAATATAATATAAACCACTATAAAACATACAGCGTAATGAAAGCATCTATTGCCGAACGCGTCGTACGAACCGTTAAAGAAAAACTCTACAAAGAATTTAGTTTACGCGGGAAATACAAATGGATCGATGTGTTAAGTCAGGTTACGGCCGTCTACAATAACACCAAACATAGAACGATAAAAATGAAACCATGCGATGTTACTCTCGACAAAGAGGATGCATTGCTTTCTACCGTTTACAATGTCATCAAGATGGTCGGAAAACGATTTTTTAAAGTCGGTGACGTTGTGCGTATTAGTAAATTTAAGGGCGTGTTCGATAAAGGCTATACACCCAATTGGTCTACAGAACTATTTAAAGTGTCAAAACTTCAAATTACAAATCCCGCGTCGTATCTGCTGGAGGACATGGAAGGCAGACCCATCCAAGGTTGTTTTTACAACGAAGAACTTCAGAAGGCTCGCTACGATGACGTTTACTTGGTGGAAAAAGTTCTACGACGCAATAAGAACAAGGTGTATGTCAAGTGGTTGGGATTTCCAAACAACCACAACAGTTGGATAAATTCAAACATAGTTTAAAATTTCTACTTATTACGAATATATGTATTTTTTTTTTAATAAAACATCTTAAAACATAACGTTTGTTTTTTATTTATTACTTACAGTTATACATTGACATTTGATTATTTTAATAAAGATACAGATTAATAGTATAAATAGATTAACGATTGTCGCGATAGCTGTGATGATGGAAATGTTGACAGACGTTAATTTAAATTTTCTGGAATCGTACGAATAATACACTACCGTTTTCCAATTTGATTCTTTAGACTGATTACGCTTAAAATTGACAAATTTAATTTTATATTCTAAATGTTTTTTGACAATTTTCGTTGTATCGATCGGCGTTTTGTACACATTTGTACCGTTCACTATCGCTACTTCCAATTTTCTCCATTTGGAGGGGCAGCTGTCGTTTCTTGAGCGGTCATAGTCGATGCAGATGAAGGCGTCTTGAAAATGTCTACCGCGACTGATGTACAGTGTGTTCTCCACGATGATCGAAAATATTAAAATTGTCGTTAGCATTGTTGGAGCCATACTATTAACAACGATATTCTCCAAGATATGCTTCGCAGTTGGTGCAATAATGTTCGATATTTTTACACGACTTCAAACAATAAGGACCGCTTGCACACGGCCAAAAACCTACCGCACACAGCAGAATCGCAAAGATGTGAGTTTTTGTATTCGCTCTGGATTTGATCCTTGTGCTAATAGGTGTATCGCAAAATGTGCACGTCACTTTTTGACTCTTCGGACCGTACGCGACCGTCGTCTTGTTCTCTTCAACGTTTTCACCCATTGTGAGCATCGAAATCGCATTCCCTACACATGTATATAGGATCGGGTGGGCCGTCGACATGCGTAGAATGTTCGGGTAAATTCCAGTGTTTGTAGCAAGGTAATTTCCGTTCAGCCTGCTTTTTATATTTTTCCGGTAAAATCTGCCACACACTTTGCAAGTAAATGCCGCTCAATTTTTCCACGTAATATTTAGGCAAATATTTCATATCTTCCGCATTAAGTGTTTGTTCGTAATATGCACGAATTGCCCGATCGATCCCATCTAATTGTTCATTTGTTAACATTATTTCAACGATAACTTGTCCAAAATGTTAATCACTTTTTTCATTTGCGAATAAGTTTCTATTTGTCTCTTCACACATGCAAGTTCTAAGATGTGTGCTTCTAGTCTGGCTCGAAGCATTATAATAACGAAATTTTTGTCGAACCGACGTCTCTTTTTACCATTTCACCATTAACTATCGTCGTTTCTAACATACACTCTCCGTTCTCGGAAAACCACGCACTGTTGTCGCTAGAGATCAATAAATTACGAATGTACGCCGGCACCGTTTCGTTCTCGATCTTATTCTCAGCGACCGATTTTATTATAAGATTGTAGTATTCCATAAAGGACAATGTATGCAGGCGAGCAATACTGTATTCTAACAGAGGACGTAATTCCTGTATTTGTTTAAATATGCTTTTATTTAAACATATTTGCACACCTCCATACCCTTCAATTTTGCACACGTACTGTGTTCTTGCCTTAAATATGCATGAGAGTCTTAGTTGAAAAATATCTGCTACCGTCACAGATGAGATGATTTCTTCGGCGCGACCAACTTCAGTTGAAACGCACGTCTTGGTTTGTAAATGATCGTTAATCAACTTCTCGTGCTCCCACAACTGACTCCATTCGTACGACGTAAACACTATGCACTTTTGTCTACTTCTTGCTAATTTTATTACCGGTAGATACCCGCGTACTGCACTTAGCCCCGTCGATATTCTATAATTCTTGCTTAGATTGTAACCTTTATCATTAACGAGAAGACGCTCGTTTTGTAAATCTCTTTCGTATGCATCGTACAGATTGGCGAGCATATTAAACTCGGGCGACATTTTCTGACACTGAGAGACAATCGAAACAGATCAACACCTTTTATTTATTCTTCATATCCCCTCCTCTTTCCTCTACTTTTTTTCCGGGGCGAATTAATTTTGCTATGAGTTCATAGAGTTGTTCAAAGATATTAATTTTCGGGCAATTTACCCCAAACATTGACACATCTATCTTGTTTGCTCTATTTAATTTCATTGAAAATTCATTATATTCGAAATAATTGTTTCCCTTGAAAAAATAGAGGTACCCGTTTGAATACCTAAATACCGAATCTATTTCATGTGGAATACCCGAAAACTCTTCAATTGATCCATGTCCTTTCATTTTAAAATCACACTCATCTATTTCTACATAGAGATTGTTATCGCAAAATGCTAAAGTACGCCCCTTGTATGTATTAACGACCGCACGTATATTTACTCTCGCAGGTAATTGAATTTGACGCAAACTTATTTTTTCCCTCAAATGCAATGATGAAGTTTCAATCATGTATATGTGCTCATCTGTAAATAGGGCGATGTATCCGTTCGGCCTTTCGTAAATTGCCATAATCTTTGTAAAGTTTCTTGGTAAATAACGCAACCAGTCGGTGATTAAGTACGGTTCTGGAGATTTATAATATTCGAAGGATTCTTCTTGAATATTTAGCACCCACACCCATTTCCCATAAAATACGTACAAGTTTTTCTCTAATAAAAGATATGTGTTTACATCTTTTAGTTTACACAAATCAGGATATCGTTCGCTTTCTTGTGTTGTTGGTGGCGTTGTTGTTGTTGTTGTTGCTGTTGTACTTGTTACTACCCTGGCAGTCGTCGTTAAATCTTTCGGTGGAATTATTCTTTTCTTTCCGTACAATCTTTCAATCCCGTTTATATCATCAACGCCCAATTCAAAATTTGAAATATTCTCGCGAAATATATTACTATACGACGCACGCATTACCGCCCCTCTTTCTCGAGTATGACCTAACCCTAAACTATGACCAATCTCATGTATGAGTATGAGAAACAGAGATGATCGTTTTATTTCTTGTTTATTCATATTTGTTTGCCATGGTTCACTCTGATCTAAATGAATTTCAACCGCTCTATTATCCGGTCGTGGGTAATCCGCATGTGCGAGTGTTCCTCCTTCACCGTCAAAATTCACACACCGTCCACCTGTTGTTTTGTGCCAATGTACGGTGTTTGTAAACAATATCAAAATATTGTAATCTATTACGTTTTCTTCAAACTTCAAATTTGCATATTTCTCCCAGACTTCGAATGCCCTCTTTGTTGTTTTACGTAACTCAGCGCTACCCAAATAAAAATGCCATTTTATCGTCGTTAAATTCTCCCACTTAAATATATGCGCCGTGAACGGTTGAGGCGAATCACTTACACCACATCTTGAGCCTCTCATTAAATTTAACGTTTCATTATTTAATTTTCCATCAGGTGTTAAATCGTAATATTCTTGAAACAACGTTAAAGCATGTAAAAATTCTGAATCACTTAGATGCATTAACTCAGTATTATTTTCACTTACATTTTCTAAATATCCATATTTATAAAGATATTCCACCGCAAAATCTTTCGACTCTAACGAAGATGTCAATGATAATAAAAAGAACGAACAAATTAGTAACCGATACATGATAGAATTCAATTAATACTGAACTCCAATCATATTTATCTCCAATTTTACATAGTCTTATTAAAATATCATTTATCGCCCGAGGCTTATCTCTCGTCGCCGGCCCTCCACGCGATTTAACCGCAAAAACATACGAACAACCCCCCCGCGCGCGCGCTCGCCACACATCTCATCGCAGAGACAGATGGCATAAGGCAGCGACATCTATCTCTCTCTCTCTATCAACGCGAACGTCAAGTCTTCTATCTACATCCGAGACTTACGAATGCCATCATACGCTTCTCTCTATCTATCTACCGACGTTTATTAACCACAAACATCCATCCCACATTGCTTTTTTATCTTTCACACGTCAACCACACGTCACACGTGAGAGAGAGAGAGACAACCTCCACCTTTAAAGACCGGATGTCAGATAACCTTACGGAACTTTCAATGAGTTAGAAAGAGACAGACATAGAAAGATACCCATTTCTCTACTACTCATCAAGGCAAGGCCCGTAAACAACATCACAATAATTAAATCTTGAAAGTATAATTGAATCACACAATAACGAACGTAATTTCCTATTTAACATATGCCTATTACTATACAAACATTTCAAAGCAGCATATGATTTTTGAATTACTGTGTTTAAGTATGAGGTGAAGCGCAAATTCTGATCAATAATCAAACCGAGACTTTTTACTTGGGACGAAAAATCAAGCATATCCCCATCCACATATACATGCATATTATCCACACATTTTTGCCGGTTGCCCACGCTAGAAAATACAATTATTTCAGACTTTTTACTATTTATTTTCAAACAATGGTCATTTGAGAAGGCAACTAATTTTTGAATATCATCATTAATGATACGCTCTGCAATACGGATTTGCTCAATGTCAAAACTATAATAAATTTGTGTATCATCAGCATAAAAGTGTGGAGTGCAGTTTTCCAGCTGTTTGTAAAAGTCTGCCGTATACAATATATATAATAGAGGTCCCAATATTGAGCCCTGAGGTACACCAATGTTTACTATATAAAATTCCGATTCTCTATTTCCTAAAACGCATTTTTGGCGTCTATTTTCTAAATAGGATGAAATAAAACTTGTAGTAATATAATCAAACCCAAAATGCACCATCTTAGCCACAAGTAATCCATGATCCAATGTATCGAATGCTTTTGAGTAATCTAATACAGTTAAAACGGAAATCTTTCCTTGATCTTGAGACCCCAGTATATCATTGACGAGTTTAACAAGGGCGGTTGCTGTACTATGACCTTTCCTATAACCAGACTGACTATATGGCAAAATGCTATGATCCTCAAGATATGTTGTAATCTGTTCACTTACTGCCTTTTCAATTACTTTTGAAAGAACAGAAAGACTACTAATCGGTCGTAAATCTGAAAAGCTTTTCGGTTTGTTAACCTTAGGCAATGGGTGAATAATTGCTAACTCAAATTACAAAAAAAAAACGATAAAATGTGTAGTTGAAATTATGAAAAATGAAATAACTAACTAGAAACTAAAATAGTTCTACTGAAGATGACAACACTGTTGTCGAAATGTACATTCAAATTGAATAAAATGCTGTGTGGGAAAGGGAATAAGTATTTTATTTTAGAAACTGAAACTAAAAAAAGAAATACTGAAAAAAAACTAGCAAAACTAAATGCAAAACTTAATATTATTTTTTCCTGTACTGTACTGTATTTTATGTTTATATTTTCTTGGTATGTTTTTCGTTTGCATTTATTTATTATATATTTTCAATGTGTTTGTTTCATTTTGAATTTAATTGTCCCCTACTTTTTACAATTACTTTTTGATTTCGAAAATTTTCGCAAATTTGCTTTTTCAATAGCATTTTCATTTTTCTTTTTTCATAGATTTTCATTATTATACTACTATTTATAATTGCTATTTATTTTACTTCATATTTGCTGTTTTTTTTATATATATTTTAATTAGTGTTATTTGTTTTTCTCTTCTTAATGTTTACATAAAATAATTTTTATATACATTTTCATTTTATTTCTGTGTTCTCAAGTTTAACTTTTTCATCTTTCGCAATTAGTTTTGCTGGTCTTTTGCAGTATTTCTTAAAATAAATATTCGCTTCCCCATACAACACTTTATTCAATCTGAATGTACATTTCGACAACTATGTTGTCATCAGCAGAACTATTTTAGTTTCTAGTTAGTTATTTAATTTTTCATAATTTCAACTTCATCACTTCATCGTTTCTTATTAATTTAAGTTATTTGGTGTTTCCCTTCCTTTAAAGTTGCTTTCATTTAAATTATGTCTTTTATTCTCTTGATGATTCAGACTATATATTTTGCATTTTTGTTTTCGTATTTTACTTACGTTCCTTTATTATTTTCTTTGTTTATATTACTTCACATTACTTATTTATATTAACACGATTTACCCTCGTTTTTTATTTGCAAAATATTTCTGTTGTTTGTCGTTTCTTTAACATTTTTGCATTTTGTGTCATTGTTTTCTGTTTACTTGGATCATTTAGTTCGTTTATGAATTCTTGTTTTATCCCTTTTTGGTTGGCTTGGTGTGGCTACTTAAAATTCCAATAATTACGATATTTACCTTTAGTAGCATCGCATAGTTCCAAATATAAATAGTGGTAAAAATATAAATATATTATTAAAGGTTGAAATATATATTGCTATTAGACCTTAAATCACTTGGGGAAATTTACTTGCAATTATTGTTAAAAATATATTTATTTTCATTAAAGTTTATCATAGTTTACACCTTCAAAGCAGAACGTAACTCATCCACTTTTACCGCAACAGCTTTCAGGGTAATGTGGCTAATAGTTCTGTAATAATAGATAATTATTATCGCACTCCACTGGTAGGAATTGTACGTTAAAAATTTAATAATAGTTCATTTTAATTCAAACTTTCTAATGTGCTTTACTGTATGTTTTTAAATATGATGTGTGGGGTATATTGTGCACTGTGTTCAAAAGTTTCGCAATTATATAATGAAGAATGAAATGCATTCGGGTGCAGTTATCTCTTTTGACTGCTATTATATATATGGCATCTTTCAATTTATTTCCCAGTAATATTATTAGATTTAGTGTATGAGATAAGGAATCGTAACGATTGCGATCTTTTGAATAATAACTTGTGTTCATTCTCGTAGTAAGGAAATATTTAGAATACCGTTATGTAGTCTGGGGGGCTCTGCGGGCTTTATTAGATGCTTATGCTATTAATCAATCGCTAAAATACGCTATTATGCATCGTGTAGCGTTATGGAAAAGTGTATTTTTTTAAAATATTTTTAATTATTATTTGTGTATATAATAAATAGATTGAGTGCAATCCTTAATTTTTTATGTCACATATAAATTGAATTCATAATACTTTCTATTGTAAGCAATTAAAATAAACTTTATATTTATCGAATTACTGTCTAATTTTATAAACGACCGTTACTTCGTTTCTCACACATTATATTAGAGGTTTAGTGTCATATGTGACACAAAAGCAATTTAAGTCCTCAGGTGTACAATTTATTTATTTCTAATGCGTTAGGACACCAGCTTATGACCAGTAAATTATCATCGTCTAACTGGAGAAACAAATTACTGTAAATATTTAAACGACAGAAATATTAAGATAGGTTTAGTGTCACGGTGATGTTATTTATTTGCATAATAATTTTATATTGAGGCGGTTCCCAAACGCCCGGATATTTTTAATGATACAAAATTTAACTTACGGGTGGTCTAGGGTTACTATTATGCCATTTGGGAAAATGATATACGGCGCCGGTTTGAAAACATGGTTCCAAAATAGTCTGGACAAATGTATATAGAATTCCTATACTCGGCCAGAATTGTAGAAGTACCACTGCGAGGACGATTCATTGTTTCCAAAAATACATGGCAAGAATAAATCCACACATTTAAATTTAAATTTTATACATTTTTGACCAGTTATGGGTTAAGACATCAATTTCTTCGAAACACAACAATAATTCGTTATTAAACAACATAATGTCATTATTGCGACCAGATTCTTTGAAAGTGCTTAGCTTAGAATTTGAATAAATGACGACGCTTCGTCTGAGCCGATATCTGAATACGTAAATACTTCTGCCTACTATTACCTGAATGCACCATATCAGGACAGATTTACGTGTGAGCGGTATCACTTCCAAACGTTTTGTACATACTCGCAATTATACGCCCGCCAGCATAAAAAAAATCGATGTGTCTGTAACTGTAGCCATTTGAGTATCTTTATTGGCACCGATTACTAGCAAACGAAGCCGTTTTGTAAACTAAATGCGGGGGAAAGTAGGTGTTAACAACCATTTGGTGCGATGCGTGGGTTGACATTTGTTTAAATACACGAATGGGCATAAATTTATATCTGCAAAGGCCTTGCACGGGGGTCTTAATTTATAAATTTGAATTATTTTATGAAATTAAGTCGTAAATTGATTACTTGATTGCATTTGCAATTACTATCGACACGCCACCCATTCAGGTTATTTTATATACATCGCAAATATGTATGCAGGTGCACGATTATATTGTCATAACATAAAGAGAGTAATGTTCGGTACATTTGTACAAATGATGTATCCGATTACGCTACACGCAGCACAACAGATCTCTGGACGTTTTCCTGAAATGACTACCTTGAGTGTTAACTACATAACGTGTACCATTTTAAGGTAAATAGTTTGATATTCATATCCATACATATGATAAGCCGTATAATTTTCAATAAACTTGTTTGTTCAAGAACAGGCGTGTTGTAATTTTCATCGATTGAAACATCAAGCAAAATCATGACATCAAACGAAGCGATTGCTACTTTCTTCGAATGTATGTTTGTTATTTAAAGCAACACGATTTGTTTATATGTACATCATTTTAATAAAGTTCTCTGTTTGATAAAATCACTTCCTCAATTTAACGAGAAATGTGTGATATCTACGTATTTTTCTGAAATTAACCTCATAGTAACATTGATCGACATTCGTGCTTTACTATGTTAAAAACGCCACGTTTCATGTAAACTTCCACATCAGTCATTTTCGTGATCGTGGAGCACTTGGAAGTAGACAGCTAAGATTCTTACGTGTTCCGATATGAATCACATCCAAGTACATATTATGCGCGAATGCTAGTTTAAATGCAACTGAACATCTGCTACGCGCTTACAGAGAAAATATATTCCGGTCTTATGCGAAAATTATATAAAAGGTATGTTCTTGTAGATTCACTTTTATTTCATTTCAGTGCGAGCTTGTATCATGAGAACCAAGATCGTCGACGCATATTTTGATGATAAGAAAACTATTTATTCATTTTCCAAATTTATTCGACCGAATGGTTTTAAATTTCTGCATCATTTAGATCAAAAAACACTTCCGCATGATGTCTCTTTCCATAGCTAAAGTGTTCTCAATTTATTAATTGGTAATCAATATAATTGACGATAATACTACTTACTTAGTAGAGTTAAAAGTATGCGAAATGCATATTTCATGATTAATGTACTATTAATTGAAATAAATAAAATGAGACGCTGTAACATAGGTTTGAGATTGAAATGATTTATGTATTGTTCGTAAAACGCAATTAAGCCATAAAAGTCAAAGAAAGGCATTTGGGAAGGTTATTTGTGAAGGAACTTTTGTATTGAGAACAATAATAAGTACAAATTGGTGCAGAAGAATAACAACGTGGGTAGCCAACATACGGTGCATAGGGCGAATAATGGGGTATCTAAGCTGCTGTGAAACACATCAGTGCGTAGTTTTGATACCACGAAAAGTTGAAGAATTTCTTGTACATATTCGAAAAAAATACAGAAGAAAATTATGTTTGAAATTGTGTTAGGATTGTGTTGTATTCTTTAGGTAAATCCCCAGTATCCTTTTTACTATTAATTGCGTGTTTTTCCATTTTATTTGCAGTATCTTTTTTTTCAGTTCGTTTCCATATCGAGAATTTTAACGCCTTTCTAGTTAAAGTTCTGTCCTTTTACGTTTAGGTGTTGAGCTAGTGCTGTGGTGCTAAGTTTGTGTATTGAGTCAGATCTGAGTTGGGTTAATCTGTTTTTTCAGGGTTTGAGATAGATTACTCTTTTGTGTTTTATCAGGATTTGATTTAACATTTGTTACTAGTATATGTCCCTTGTTGTTCGTGCAATAAGCATGTGTCAAGTTGTGCTTGTTCAATGCTTTTTTGAATATGTTGGAGATTTGTAAAAGAAAGAAAATATTAAAATAGAAGCAAGAATTACGAAAGAGAGATGGAAGGAGTATCTGAAAAATCGGAATAATGAAAAATACGATAGCTACAAGGAACAGAGCTAAACAACAAGCTAAACAATGAGCATGGGAATAATTTGCAAGTAAATTAGTGACGGACCACCTAGGAAACCAAAAACTGTTCCATAAAATACTAGAAACACTTAGACAAGGAAAGAAACAGGGGACGAGATACATTAAAATTAAGTGGGGGTGGGAGAATACTAGAAGAGGATGAAGAAATTATAAAAAGATTGAAAGAATACTTCGATGAATTATTAAAAACAGACGTGAGAAAGAAACCAGAAAAATTGTAGAACCGAACAAGAAGAAGTTCTAACAAAAGACGAGGTGATGGAGACCCTGGAGAGATTAAGGAGAAGTAAAGCAGTGCCAGAGATGATTAAGAATTTAGGAACGAAAGCTTTGAAAGTACTAATAAACCTAATTAACACAATTTAGTAATAATAAACTGGAGTAATAATGCCAATATACAAGAAAGGAGATAAAAGAGAATGGACCAAGTATAGGGGAATGACATTGCTATGCGTAACAGCCAAAATCTACGAATGCATATTAACTAAGAGTTTATAAAGAACAGTAGAAAGCCAAGTAGTATTTTTTGTCATCAACGTTGAGAGGAGGTTGGTATTGGAACATTTTTTTAAAGCAAGGTTTTTGTGTTGTGTAATTTTTTCAGGATAGTTGTTTTCCTTGAAAACTGATTTTATTTTTTGTTTTTTCTCAAAATATCTGGTTGGAGATTCGTAAGGCTTTTTCAATTGTGTTGGTTAGAGGTTCGAACTCGTGGTTGGTCTTTGGAACCCGTGGCGAAGCGTGTCCAATGAAGAAATTTGGTTGTAGTTTTCTGTTTCTATGGACTAGTCTTGGGTGGAACTTGTTGATAATAAGAATTTCATCAAGTTTGCTTTCCTTGTTCAGTTAATTTAATCATCAGCAGACCTATAGTAAAAAGATGGTTTAACAGGGAGCTTTTTTAAACATTTTTCCTCCAGGTTTTATTACCAGGTTTGCTATTACCGACTGGATTGGGGTTCCCATGGCACATCCGAAACTTTGGTAGAAGAACGTCTCATTGTATTTAAAGTAAGTCGTGTCAAGGCGGAATTTGACTCATTCAGTGAACTCGTCATATGTTAGATCATAGTGGTTGTTTATTTCATGCTATTGCGAGTATAGTGGTGGCCAAAGTGGTGTAAAGAGATGTAACGTAACGTAACAAATTAAATGTGATGTAAATAACACAATTGACGCAAAGCACGATAAATCCAAAAACCACAACTATACTATTCAACGTCATCAAAAATCAAGAATTAATATATTCTTAGCTAGGCCATCAGAAATTACACAAATATCGTAACATCTACAAGCAAATCGAAGAAGACTGCAATCGGCAACTAATGAAAATAACCAGGTTTTGTACAAATAACAATATCAAACTTGCCAAAACTGAAAATAGGACGAAGTTCCTATTAACTTGCGGAAAAAACTGCTCCTCTCGATCAACTTTTACGTAAGTGCTCTGAATATGATGATAGTGACTTTGATTAAATTAAATCACCTCAAATCAACCATCGAAAAAGAGGCAAAATAATTTATTTTAGGTGTTTTGCCTCTTTTTCGATGGTTGATATGAGGTGTTTCAATTTAATTTAGAAGATATTTATAAACTAAACCAAAGCCGTAAAATGAATTAAGAAGTACGACAGCCAGGAACCTGGAAGTAATACAAAAATAAGAGTTGAGACCCAAAGCTGAAATTTTTACGACTAATTTCTATTTATTTCAGTAGTAAATCATAATACAACACACAAACTAAACATTATGTGATCCCATTCATCGATCCAACGTTGTCTTTCTTGGCACCATAGAAGTCTGGCTCTTTTGTGAAGTTGCCTCAAAGGAAGTCGTCGTAAAGGTCGGTATGGGTGAAGATTAAAAAATGAAATTCGTCGGTACACAGTTATCCGCGACACGAACGAAAACTGCCTCTAAGACTCATTTGACTCAAGGTGACGATCTTCACGTTCTTTAGTCGCTCGAGAGCCTCCGCTTCTCGGACGACGATATTGGTTATGTTCTTCAGAGCACGCAGCCCATGCTTGAAGCACTGTGGAAGGATTTCGATTCAATCTTCGACCAATTTCACGTAACGGAATACCTATCTCGTACAGGACAACAATTCACCCTCTTTCAAAGTCAGACAATTGGTTAAACCGTGGTCTTCTACAAATTCTAGGCATTGTTAACAATCGACGAAACAACATTCACTCACCCAATGGCATTAACTTTGCTGATACTTTGTGATACAGTTTTTAACTTTCCTGTTACGGAATGTCTGTTTCACAGAAAAAATCCACAAAAAAACTTTTTGTATATCGATATGATGTTTTTATCACAGACTTTTTGCATGCAGCCAGTTGTTTTGTTAAGATTCTAGCTTGGTGACTCATCTTTTTCGAGGTGTTGCAATTTTTTTAGCACGTAGTGTATATGCCGAGAGAAACCTGTTCCACAAACAAAACCAAAATATAAAAGTCACTACAGCTGCCAAGGGTCAAAAACTGTCCCATTAAACAAAAATGAATACGACAGAAAAGCAGTAACCCATTTATATGACGAAGTACTTAAAATGTAATGAAAAAAATCAACAGCGTAATAAGTAACTGACACAACAAACTAAAAATCAGTGACCGTATCAAAAACCAATTGATCAGCAAAAACATCAAACACCTACATTTCTTACCAAAAATACATATTGTCTGCTCCATCGAATCTCCGACATACAAACTCTCACAAGACTATTTTGGAATACTCTCCAAAACAATCGGTCAAAAAGAACACTCAATACCCAACCCATTCGAATTCGTTAAAAAAATAAAGGAGCATAAAATGAAATAAATATGCGTTGATATCTCTGGACGTTACATCTATTTACACCAATATTCTCACCACTTTGGCCACTACTATAATCGATGAGAAATTGAATGAAATAAACAACCACACTGATCTAACACTAGATTTTTGGATGTGCCATGGGCACCCCAATTTCGTCGGTAGTAGCAAATCTAGTAATGGGAGGGAAAATGTTTGAAAAACTCTAAAAACGTTAAACCATCTTTTTACTATAGGTATGTTGATGATATCTTAACTACAACAAAGAGACACTTGATGGCATTCTTAATATCTTCAACAACTTTCACCCAAGACTAGTCTTCACCATTGCAAAAGAATACAACCAATTTTTTTTCCTTGGGCACGCCCATCAAAAAAACCAAGAGTACACCCTAAAAATTGATTGGTTCCAAAAACCAACCTAACCTAACCTAAAGTAACAAACTTTGAAACTTTGAAAAAGCCTTACGAATCTTGGGCCAGATATTTTGCAAAAATATTGACAAGATAAGTTCAGCTTTCAATGAGAACAACTGCCCTGAAAAAATATACAACACCATATATATATACCCCCTCCCCCGTGTGCATGTGTCAGGGTACATTTGTAAAACTAAACTGTAAATTTTAACAGTTCGAAAACAACCATCAAAAGGGGAAATGATATTCAGGAATAAATAAATACTAGCGCTACTAATAATAATTTAAATCTGATTGCACCCCGTTGAAACCGGCTCACGTCTGTACAAGTTTCTATATAAATCTCCCTTATTTAGTTAAACAAATAATGATTTTCGGTTATCAGAGCGAAGAGATTTATATGGAAACTTGTACAGACGTGATCCGATTTCAACGAGGATGTAATGTTTACAAGAGTTTCGAATTAGCAATTCTCGTTGTCCTTAGGATTAAAAGTTATTACTGAAACTGAAAGAACTATTTGCTTGTCGTTAGATACGAACATGGAGTGAATCAAATTCATAGAAAACATTTATTTTTTAAAACGAACAAAACTAATAAAAAATACAGCTAGTTGTTTAAAACTATGTTTCAGGGATGATTATGTGAATGACTGCTTGAACCCAGAGAAAGCATTCTACTGATGAATTTTTTAATGTTTGCTTTTTTATGCGAATTTAATTTAAAATTTTCTTGATCTTTATCTATCTTATTTAATGTTAGTACTGACATTGATTATGATTTTCACGAGCACACAACGCTGTTAAAATCGAACAGATGTTTATGGATACATTATGAGATTCCTTATAGTTTTTACTACTACTTCTTACTCTATACACATCATCTTGGAACAGAACGTTACATTTTTATTTATTTGAAATATAAGTATTCGGTATCAAAAATCTTGTCCTGTTTTATTTAATTAATTAATACATTTACTCTTAAATTTTCATTATTAATTTAATCACTGTATTATGTAGATGAGTTAAAGCAATTTCATGAAAAAAATTCAGTCAAAATTACACCACAATGATATTATTGTAATATATAAAAATTTGTTCAAGTTTCACAGATAAAAGACAAGATGAAAATAAGGATTATTTTTCTTCATTCATTGTAAACTTGTCCAACATTATTATTGTGAGTTGATCTCTAAACCAACATTATTATTGTGAGTTGATCTCTAAACCAAAACACAATAATACTCGTAGTACACAAATTAAATTAAATTAAATTTCGACAAATTATTAGTACTACTTGCGAAAAAAGAATTTTTTGATATTTGATTACTTATATATATTTATTGATATTTTCTCCCTTTCGACATCGCTATAAGTTTCCATATACAGTCTTTAATGATCTAACGTACGGAACAATAAATTACTTTCCCAAAATTTCATCACATTCGGAACCGTAACGTGTTGCATCAATACAAACAAGTCTTTCATAACTAAAATTACAAAACAATATTTATAGTGCATATAAAATTTGTTTGTCTCGTAAAAATTGATGTCGTTGATTAAAGAGTCATAAATTAATAATAACGGTGGAAATTTGGTTGAAAACATATTTTTCAAATACGTGTTTCGAATAAAAACTGAGATAGTACCTTAATTAATTATACGCTTTTCAGCATTGCGTGTACGAAAAATTATATAATTTGAATAAAACCGTGACCTAATTAATTCATATATACACATTTGTGTAAGATTAAAAGCCAAATTTAATTAATGCAGGGATATTTCATGTCACGAGCAAAGAGGAATCTTCACCTTTATTACCTCGAGTTTGGACGATAAAACGATGCAGTCCATGCAGAGTTGGAAAATTAAAAATTATACTGTGTAATAAAATTTTTAATATTGTCAGTTTTTAGTAACTTTACGCGATGATGTACATTGTTGGTTAATCCTTTAAATTAATTAAGTATGCATTTATTTATTTATATAAACTCTACCTATATAGAGTAGTCAGTATTAGTAAATATATTAAAACTATTTATCTGAAGGCAATTTTAAATGTAGAGGTAAAACATATTTTTATCAAATCGGATTTTAAATTTGTTATATTTAGTGCACATGTTGTCGCTAAATCGAATAATGCCTGAAGCCTGTAGCGCAACATCGCCAGTTTAATTTTTTCATTTTAATTCAATTTTAGTTTAATTGTTTTGTGAAATATTTTCAGCCAATTTTTGGATTTAATTTTCTCCATCGCGCGTAAAATTTATGACCCGCCTTTACGCAGAGCTCTGTGAAATTAATTATTGCGATTAAATTCGCAACGAAAATAAATATGCGTTATACTTATACCAAAATTACTCTCCAATACAATCGGTCAAAAAGAACATTCAATACCCAACCCATTCAAATTCGTTCAAAAATAAAGGAGTATAAAATAAAAAAAATATGTGTTGATATCTCTGGACGTTACATCTCTTTACACCAATATTCTCACGACTTTGGCCACTATAATCGCTGAGAAATTGCATGAAATAAACAACCACACTGATCTAACACTAGATTTTTGGATGTGCCATGGGCACCCCAATTTCGTCGGTAGTAGCAAATCTAGTAATGGGAGGGAAAATGTTTGAAAAACTCTAAAAACGTTGATTGGTTCCAAAAACCAACCTAACCTAACCTAAAGTAACAAACTTTGAAACTTTGAAAAAGTCTTACGAATCTTGGGCCAGATATTTTGCAAAAATATTGACAAAATAAGTTCAGGTTTCAAGGAGAACAACTACCCTGAAAAAATATACAACACCATACATATACCCCCTCCCCCGTGTGCATGTGTAAAACTAAACTGTAAATTTTAACAGTTTGAAAACAATAATCAAAAGGGGAAATTGATATTCAGGAATAAATAAATACTAGCGCTACTAATAATAATTTAAATCTGATTGCACCCCGTTGAAACCGGCTCACGTCTGTACAAGTTTCTATATAAATCTATATATTTTTATCAAATCGGATTTTAAATTTGTTATATTTAGTGCACATGTTGTCGCTAAATCGAATAATGCCTGAAGCCTGTAACGCAACATCGCCAGTTTAATTTTTTCATTTTAATTCAATTTTAGTTTAATTGTTTTGTGAAATATTTTCAGCCAATTTTTGGATTTAATTTTCTCCATCGCGTGTAAAATTTATGACCCGCCTTTATGCAGAGCTCTGTGAAATTAATTATTGCGATTAAACTCGCAACGAAAATAAATATGCGTTATACTTATACCAAAATTAATTTTATTTTGACCCTCTTGTTGAATACTTTATGCAAATTTGAAATAAAACATATGATCCGACGTCCGGGTAATTCAATCGAGAGATGTTTAAGATGCATTTTCACAAAATTTTTGGGATTTAACTTTCTTAATTTCTCGTGAAATTTTTGACCCTCCTTTACAAACGCATCTGTGAAATTAACTATTACGATTAAAATCCCGACAAAAATAAATACGCGTTGTATTTTTGAACGTTGTAGCGCACAGACGATGCGGCGCTGTCTGGATTTTAACGAACTTAATTGGAACAACGATAATTTTATTGTATCGCGTCGCGGCCGGTCGAAAAAGAACTTCATATTGCAAACACTTCAAAGAAATGAGCAAATTACATTTGTTGAGTGATTTATTTCGGCCACTTGTTCACTTTTTTATTTTACACCATTGCTGGTTTCACCATGGAGGGATAAAAATCTCATATCCATAGGTTTGGGCAAATTTATTAGGCTATTTGGGGTCACGATTTCATCACGAGGCATTTATTGGTTAACTAACTAGTTGGATGAAAGTAGTGACATGGAAGGAAATACGCCCATATATTATTCATTTAGACAGATTTTCTAGAATCCACGCTTACGTGCTCTTGTAACAAAAACATTTAAAGTCTTGAACATTTATTAAGCTGTCTTAATTTTAATTACTTATCTAGACTCAATCCAAGTCGACCGTAAACATTTAATTTGAATTTACAACCATGTCAATTTTAATCTATACTAGAGTGCAAACGAATAAATATGCGGCATGTTCAGTTTACAGAAAACGCAAACAAAACCTGCGTACCTTCACTTAATATTGTATTTAAATTTACACGCATTTCGAAAATATTTCAGAAGAGGTGTTGAATTATTTTTGTAAAATAATGTATTGGAGAATCTAATGGAACGTAGGTGATTTATATTTTGAAATTCCACAAGTGGCTCGAATATTCCAGGAAATATTGCCCGCAAAAGAATACATATGTGGAATTAGAAATGTGCATAGTGTATTAAATACTAGCGGCCTGTTTAGATCTTTACGAGAATGCAGATATTTGAATTTATGAATTTTCTATGCAAGCTTAAGTAGAAATATAAAAATTATGGTGTGTTATTATGGGTATTTGACAGCCATTATTTCCAAATTAATAAATACCCGCAGATTTAAGTAAAAATTATCAATGAATAAAAAAGAACCAGACTTCTCGAAACGAAAATGCATAACATTCTTCAGTCTTGAGTGTAAAATTATAAGTGTTTGTACATAAACACAGCAACACGCTCGCCGACATTAAAGGTGTAAACGAAAATAAACTTCCTTTAAAATATCTGTTGCAAAGTGCATTATTCTGTCCCCCAATTTATAGGCCATGCGGCAGAATCACAACATTGCGTTTATCTTTCTCGTGTAAAGAGATATTGTGGTAGAAAAATATAAAGTTAGGTACGCCGTTTTACACCGTCGTATAGCAGGAATACATCGTAAATTTCACACAGGTGCTAAAATCTAGATATTATGCGTGCATTTTCCAATGTAATAAAAAGTAAATGCACAGTTTGATGTTTAAAGTCAGAGATCAAAAATGTGTTTTAACAAGTCGATACCTAAAGTGCGTGTACAATAGTACTAGAACAGTTCGTCCTCATAATACTAAGTCAATAAATATAAATAAAAAGAAGAATATTTTACCATTTACAAAATATTATTAAATTATAATGAAATGAGAGATTAAAATAGTTAAAACTATATCTCGACGATTTCTTTCATTTCGGTAATGTAGAAAAATATCAAGGCCTTTGAACTCATCAGTTATTGTCATCTCGTGTTAATGTAATAATGTGTTTCGTATTTTTTATGGCTTTCTAGTCGTCAAGGTGCATCCTTTGTTGAATTTATTTGACTTTTGCCAAATTATTCATAAATCATTCAGTAAGGACCGTGCAGGGAAGGACCACTCCTTCCAGTCTATCGTTACTTACTATGAGGGAAATTCAAATATAGAATCAGTTGGAATAAAAAGAATTGAGATACAACAAACGAAATAACAAGCTGAAAGGGCTACTTAGAGATATACTGCACTAAAACAGAAGAAGTCTTTAGTAACAACAATCTCAGATAAGCTTATAAGTACATGGAAGGAGTAACTGAGAGTTTTATACAAGGATGAGTCCACGCAGAAAGCGCCATAGCTTCAGTGGCATCGAAGATAGGTATTCGCGATCCTGGAAATAACAAGGCCCAAGGCACAGACGATGTGCCAGCGGAATACAAATACAAAAACTCATAGGACAGAGTGGCCTAAACAAAGGTGCCGACCAAGCAAGATATAAACAAAGGTTGTTTTCAAGAGCACCCAAAAGAAATCAACTTGAACTCGGAGTAGTAACATCTACGTACCCAATCTTGAAATCTTGAATTCAGTAGAGATCTTTGAAATATCAGAAGCGCATGCCACGATATTCAAATCCTACGACATAATTAAAAAATGGGAATGCCGATCTTAACGTATTAAATTAGTCGGAATTACAATGACATATACCAAAACGGTCAAACAGACCAATTAATAACTAAAATAATAAATGAACTTATAACACTCGTCCATGAAATTAACATCCAGAGGAAGTTAGTTGCATCGATCTAGAAATCAAACCAAAGTGCAAGATGTCAGTTTGAACATATATTCTTACTCAAATATTGGCAGAAGCAATCAAGGCTTTTGAGATAATACGAATAACCATAATCAGCTTCTTCATCACCCATCTATCGAAACTCATGTGGGTAGGATATGCAAAAAAAATGGATATCAATGCAAACCCAAAGAATGTTCTCAATGGAAAAATGGAATACAGTAGGCTACTTATAACGCCACGGTGATGATAGAGGAGGCCAGGGTCTGAAGGTAAGCTGCAATGCTAGAAGAGGAGGAAGTACAACAAAAAGAAATTACAAAGTATTTGTAGACTGAATTTACAACATTCTGATTCGATAAAATAAGGTATAGACATACAGCAATTAATATTAATTGAAAGTGATTAATTCTTTCAAACAGTTATCCCTATTAGTACGACCGTTTGGTATAGTGGCAAAAAGACAAATCACGTCAACAAACAATGCACTAAAGGAACTCCAAGACAGGCAAGAAAGAATAAACTAAAATTCAACGACTCTGACGGAGGTGCTCCTTAATCTTCCCTCAGAACAAGTGGTCAACATTAATGGATATGACAACATCGAGACACATATAGTTAAATCTATCAGTTGGGTTAGGTTTGTTAATTTAGGTTGAGTTGAGTTGGGTTAGATTGGTGGTACCGCAGTCTCCAAATAGAGCTGAATTACTATGAGCAACAAAAATAGATTGATTTATTAATCGTCAGCAGCATTTTGATCGTGATTATAAAACCACCACATAATAACACCAAACACATGGCATCTCGTATGGAGTTGTAAATATTGAAATAGAAAATCTACAACCTGAAGTGGTTGTAAAACAGATTAATGAGGCATTTTAAAGCCTTCGACATCTCTCCCTCAATGATGTGCAGGAGCACTGATAGGTCATGACGCTTATGTACTGTGTCTAGTCATATATACCACTCCAAGATTTATGAGTCATTGATTTCATTAAAAAAAGCTATTTTAAATTTGTCATGTAATCGGGAGGCCGCTGAAGAAGTTATAGTTAATTCGTCGTTAGTAATTTTGATACATAAATGATCTCTGTAGAGGTATTAGGGTTGAAGTAAAACAAAATCGATAAATCAATATTTATAGATTTTATAACTCTGTCGTAGAAAATAATAAATTTCCATTGCTGGTCTTAGCAATAGCCCTGCTCAGGAATCTTATATATTGTGAAAATTATTTTTATATTGTTGGAACATGGACTGAAAGAGATATGAGCTCATAATAAATAGGCAAGTGTAAACAACAAGAAAATTGGAGAGGAAATAACTAGAATGATTTGGACATGAAAACTGAGAAAATGGGTAATAATCAAGGAATGAACTGAAGAATTGAAACTTCCTCAGGCTGTCATAAGGTAAAGTAAATGAATTAATTTTCGGTATTCGTACAGTCGAAAGATATTACTTTGATTGTTCGATTGTTCCGGAAAGCAACAGGTTTCATTCTTTCTTTGTCCCTTTTTATCAACTAAATATTTTTTTAAATTAAGTAATTGTTACTATCTGAAAAAACACGCAACAAAAAAATCAAGGAATTTTAGTATTAGTTCAATGAAATAAAATTTTCAGCTGAAACTAATTTTATAATAAGAAGTGAAAATATTGAACTTAATATTCTTATTTATGAATAACAGTGGCTGGCAATAAAATCAAGTACACCACGTAATTCAACCAACATGATTATTGTGTTTTTTTGTATCTTGTAAAAACATAAATTTAACAGGTAAATATAATTACTAAGGAAAAATAATAAATACAAACAAATTACGAACAAAATAAAAAGTGAACTCGAATAAAATAAATAAAATTGTTAATTTTTTGGCATTGCCATGGGCATGGATAAAATTACATTTCGCCAATAACTTTGATCATTCTTCCCGACTGTCCTCAATGGCGCCCACAATTCATTTTGATTCTAAAGATCTATGCCCGGTTTCACAAACGATTGTCAAATGACGAATTAGTTAACGAGCATTTAAAGACTCGTTATTGTTTGTGAAATCCAAAACAATTCTAATTTTGCTTTTAACGGTTCCTCAAGGAAATCAATCGTCAAATATTTGACGATTGATTAAAGACTCAATATCGAATCGTCAAACTTTTGACGATTCGTTAACAAGCTGTTAACGGCCGATTAGCTTTTGTGAAACCGGGCATTAGAGTTTCTTATAAATGTTTTTCACTAAATATCCCCAGATATTCTCCATCAGGTTTAAATAAGGGCAAATCTGGCCATGGAAAGAGTTCATTGGCCTCAAATCAATTCTCTATTAACCTGGCTGTGTGAACAGGTTAGTTGTCCTGTTGGAATATAAATTCGTTGTTTGGGGAAACTTGATCAAGAGAAGGGACCATTATATTTGCTAGGACATTATGTGCCAGCATTGAAACGATGATCAATACGCCGAGCAATTCCCGGACCATTCACCGATATGGTGTCCCAAATGTTAACACAAAATCGCCCGGACCTTAAACCTTCATCCTACCGACAATTTGCAGGTCACACGTATGCGACCATCATGGCTGAACTGGAAAATCTTCTCATCGGTAAAGACCACGTTGTCGCAAAAATATTCTGGCTATTATTATATTATATTATTATATTCTAATTATATTACTTAAAACGTAATATAATTCTACACTACTTTTGTTGATGGCTTAAATTTTTTTTTGCAATTGCAGAAGTTTTTAAATTAGATTTTCTTATCTTATGGAAATTTGTAGCAAATGAAGTCTCGTGTTGAATGATTTTCTCTCAAATGATTTCTTCGTCTTGCTCAGTGATTGAAAATGTAGGTTTCCCACTTTTCTGCCGATACTACTTTCGTGCACGCATCTTTTTGCAATCTTAAAATTGTGCTTTTGTCTAGGCCATACTGATTAGCAACATGTCTAATGGAATAACCCTCTTCTAATTCAGACAGGATTAACATTTTATAATACAGCAGTGTATATGTTGAGTAAAATAAACAATTCTATAGGAAAATCAAACAATTTAGTATTAATAATAGTATTAATAATATAAAGCAAAAAATTGCACGCAAATTAAATACAAATTGAGATATTTTTATTAAGTAAACGAAAGTGATGTGCAAACCATCACTCGTATGCGTTTACAATTTACAAACTATTTTCTAGGTCTTTATACATGTCTTTACTGTCTTGAATAAAGAAGAATGTATCCGACAAAAGATTTGAAAAATAGAAAAAAGAAAAAAAGATATAAAAGAAGTAGGGGAAAGGTGCCTTGAATGTTTTCTTCAATCCAGACGGTAGTTAAGACTTCCAGCTATTATATATAGATTGCCACCAAGTTGCCTTTAACTTAATAAAGATCTGGAGTAATTCGCAGGTTTAGTTCTCAGATTACTGCATAGACAAAGTTACTTTTGTTTACCTAATGAAAAATGTATTTAACTAAGTAGTTTAAAATAATTCTGTGTGATGTATTCACCAATTAAAACTTTGAAAATAATGTAATTATCTGTTAAAGTTCTCGAAGAAATGCGATACTGAAGCTAAAGCAGGATTTGTTTGGTTGAACCATTTCAGAATCAGGTATAAGATCTTATCTTTAAGAAAACACGAGAAAACAAGTTTAAGTCGAGCTACTGCATTTAACCCCACAATTAAAAAGAAAATGTTTAATAATTTGGAAGCAGTTATGAAGTTAATATGTTTACAGATACTACGAAAGTTCTTTGCCAAAGGAGGTACTGTAGTAACAATGTTAAACTTCATATGTGCAATGGAAATACTATTTGTTTTCCCGATGGTAAATTTTAAAGCATGTGCTCCATGTCCACAGTTTTGTAGTTGCCAGTAAATCAGAATGGATGACGGCGAACTTATTTTTAGCTTTTCAACATCTTGTGAAATTAACAAAACCAGCATTTTAACTTCGATGTGGTAAATTATGCTAAAAACTATCACGTGGCTTTACTAACGTGTCCACAATACTGCAGCCCTAAACTGTAACCATTGGATGTCTCGATTTATGAGCTTTTTCAAGCTTATTTAAGTGCTCAATATGAACGAATACTTTCCAGGTCAGGAAACACATCGACATTTACCAAAATACCAATTAACCAATAGCCAATAAAGCATTTGTGAACGCATTCTCACCAAAAAATAGCATAGGTTGTTTACAATCAAGAGGAATACACCCCCTTAATAGAAATATATAGTATCGGATTTCTTATCTTCGTTTGTGACAGATCATGAGGAATCTTCAACGAGCTTATTTTTATCCAAGACCATCTACACCACCACATTCAATGGACATTTGGAATTTGTAAAACCTAAAATAATAAGACAATTCCCAAACACTCGGGAAAGAAAAATACCCCGCAAAGGCGGAAAAAGAGGACCACTAAGATTTTAACTGATACACCAGAAAATAATAAATCTTACGCTTCAAAGAAAATAATTTCGTGCCACAAGTACAAGCTCTCTTATATAGGGTATATTTTAAGGGAGTCAGGAAATTATGAGTTTCAGATGAAATTGGAAAGTATGGAAATTCTAACAATTTTTTTGTTCTCCTGAAGATGATATTTGAGACGTTGAGAGAGGGAATATAATTAAAAAATCGTATACCAATAACCATATAATACCAATGGCGCAAGCAACTTTGATATAGATTTTTCAACATATGAACCCAAATTTGAAAGAAGTTTACAACCGTAGAATGAATTATTGTAATATTACATTTATGTTATAACTGTCCCACTCAATCTTTTGTAGTGCATCTTTTGTAGTGCAAAAAAACCTTTTTACGTTTTAATAGATATTATACATTTTTGAGTTAATAAATACTTTCATATGCCTCTAATGAATACACCATTTTCATGTGATTAGGAAATGAATCATATTATAAGTTTTATCGACAATTAATCGGCAATTAATAAAATTAGTTGGAATTAATTATTATTAATATTAATATTTAATTGAGTCCCTGTGACTAGTATTTACTATTCATTAGAAATCTTTAATGTATTATTGAATGTGCCAATTTTAACGAGATTACCTTTTCGAATCGAATCAAACATAGATTATGAATGGATCCATTATATTTTTAAAACACCTACTATTTATCAATGGAGGCATTTTTCAGTGCATATGGAAATAAAAATATTATATAATAATAAAGTATATTGGCAAAATCTGTAGAATGGATTATGTTTCGAAACATTCCATCATTATAAACAGCTGTAAGTACTAGTAGCTATATTTGCTGCATATGTAACAACAAACTATATACAATTTACCGAAAAGCATAAAACACGTTCGTTACACAATTAACATATAATAGCACGGAATTTTATGAAGAAAGGAAATGGAAATTCCTACATACTTAGCGAACGTGTGGCAAATGTCAGATTATTCATTAGGATTTTAATTTGTTTATACATCTGACTTTATGACGCTTGAAATTATAGTGAAAGCGTATTGCACATGTCATTTATGAAATTGTTGCAATGTAATCGCGCATTTGATGTTGCTGCATACTTAACTTTAATAAATTTTCACACCAACAGATGACTTGTCAGGAAATAGTAAAACATTGTAGTGCTGTAAAATGTAAATTAAAGTGCACACGTAATAATTCTGCAGATACGTACAAAATCTTTAAAATTTTAAATAGGATACAATTTAGTTTGATTCACAATAAATAAGTAGCTCGTTGATGATAATACCAGGTTAAATTTAATATTAATATTATTATTTGGTATAAATTGTCGCAAAGATAATTATATTTTGGCTTGCAATTGGATCAGTGTTAACAACCTGTCTGCAGTGTTTAGCAATTTAGATTGCATTTTCTTAATTTTATCTAATGATTCATTAAAAGCCTTCTAAATGTCATGTTAGAATGTACATTAATAATTACTGTCCAGGCCTGATGAGAGGCAATACCATAATACGATCGTCGTTGGAATTAATTATTATTCATATTGCATTTAATTGATGCCCTGTGTATTTATGATTTATTCAAAATATTAATTTATCATTAAATATATAAATTTTAACGAGATTACTTGTTGAGGCGGATCGAACATATGTAAAAAAAATCCGCGGTGGTCCGCACGAAACTTACTTATACTTAGTTATACTCCGGTTTTCGAAAAAACTTTTCAAATTAAAGTTGTTTATAATTTCAATCTCTTTAACTTATATACCAACATTTTTTTGATAGCTCGTACCGTTTTCGAGATAATGAAAATGGTGATAAGAGTAAACGATCACTTCCGGTTGAGCTATTGCGTTCAAAATAGGACGTTTTCCTCCTTGCTACATACAAATGTTAAATTTAAAGTTTCAGAGCTCTAGCTATAATCGTATGGACGCTAGAGCGCGCACAGACACACAGGCGCTGGAACACGCACCGCCACAAGTATGTTTAGCCGCCCGATCGCAATATTATAAAATCCGCGGTCGTCCGCACGAAACTTACTTATACTTAGTTATACTACATTTTTCAAAAAAACTTTTCAAATGAAAGTTGTTTAAAATATCAATATCTATAATTTATGTAAGAATATTTTTTTCCGTAACGTGAACGGTTTTCGAGATATGGAAAAAAGTGATAAGAGTAAACCATCACTTCCGGTTGAGAGATTGCGTCCAAAATAGGACGTTTTCCTCCTTGCTACATACAAATGTTAAGTTTAAAGTTTCAGAGCTCTAGCTTTAATCGTTTGGACGCTAGAGCGCGCACAGACACACAGACACACACACACACAGACACACACACAGACACACAGACGTCATTCCCAAAATAGTCAGAAACGATTCAGGGGACCTCAAAACGCGTATATCCGTTGAAATCTCGAGGTCGAAATTTTTCATGATTCCTATACTTACTTATACATAAAGTATAAGTAAGTAAAAATAGATTCACATGTAAAAATATTTGGGTTAATTTGGCAGTGATATATTTTCGAATTTAATTTATGAGCAAAATTCTATTATAGTTGACTTGACTAAAAATATACCCGACATGCACGTTAAACGGAAATAAAGTAGGTACGTTATGAATGGATCCATTATATTTTTAAAACACCTATTATTTATTATCAATGGAGGCATTTTTTCACTACGAAACATACACCAGCACTATGAATGAATATTATTTTTAACTTGACATAAAATTCCAGCTGCCGCACATTTCAAAATTTCAACGAACATTCTTGTGAAGATGCGTCAAGACAATTTTATGGTCGTGAAAAGTGCGTGTAAAATTAGAAGCGATATTTGCGTCGAGATCGACGAGGTGAGAATCGCGCAAAGTGCACGATGATATTGCAACGATCGTGGAAAATTATCGTTCTAGAACAACTTATTCTTGCAGTTCATGTGCCTCTAATTATTACCGACAACTTGCAGCATGTGCCGTGCGTATGTGTTCCTGTGTTTGCCTGGTGGCGTGTGTGTGTTTATATGAAATAACATAAGAACCCTATTTCCGTTCGCTTCTTCATTATTTGATTGCACGTGCTATAAGATTTATACGAGCGTAAACAACGCGCGACGATGGCCGATGCTTTTTTTTATTGCATCATTGGTCGTTGTATTACATTTAAATGTCCGCGTCGTACGGAAGCTCAATAGATTTATTGCCGAACGGTCTAAATGCTTTGGTGGAACGCAGTATATATAACGTGTGTTTCGACAATCGCGAAAGTTAGCAGCGCAAGGAAAAAACGCCGAGAGTTAAATAGGATATGTGCATAAATTTTCCTGGAAGTTTATGTTGTAGTAGGTTTATTTATATTCTTCAATAATAAACATCTTATCGTACGTGCACCATTACGTTCTTTGGAAAAAACATTGAAATATAATCTATTATATGTAGTGGTTGGATAAAACTGTACAAGTAAAAAATAATGTAGTTTGAGTCGCGTTTGGTTTGATTGTTTATTATCAAAATACTGTATGATAGTTTGTATTCATGTAACCTTTAAAAATGCGTTTCTTTAATAATTTCGAAATTCTACTAAAGTCCCTGCTAGTTTCTTTGTGAAAATTATCGAAACTTGCGTCATATATTAATTATTATGGGTTTCATTTGTGTTACCTCTGATTCCGCACACGTGCATCACTATCCGTTATATACGTAGTTTTCAATTGTACATAAAAGGTAGATCATCAATCTATATACACGTCGAAGTTTTCTTTTTCATGGGAAGTAATTACATCAAAATTCAATCAATCCTTCTACGGTCACCGAAGCACACGCATTTATTGTCCAGCATCGACGCAATTGTATTTACTTACTATAATAGGCGTTTTACTCGAGCTAGCATTAAACTTACTGGAATCGATAGAAAAATGCAGGTGGTTAAGGTAAACGTACTTTATAAGGTTAAATTTATTCAACGTGCGTACGGAATTGCGATCTTGTTACATAGTAGGTGGAGGATTTAAAATCCAAGTAGGCTAATAAACTGAATAAAGAAACGTATTGGCGATGATAAGCTATAAAGTTGTGAGATACATTTGCATCTGCAAACTAGGGAGTGGAACATGTGGTTTCAAAGAAACATTTTTATTCGCGCAAAAACCGATGGATCGATTTCTACGCCGATCTAAATCCAAACCTAAATTGAATTTACTATCACCGTTTCCGTCGCGCAAATTACGAGCGCATAGTTTTACACGCCTAAGAGAAACCATTGCGAGGTAATGTAATGTAATTACTTTAATGTCTGAAGTCGGCACTTTGCGCCAAAGATAATATTAACAATACTAATAGTAATTTAATGATAATGAAGCGAGCGGCAAGCGCATTAGACTTCACGCCGTTTAAGCATATTCCCGTATATTCTATTTACAATGAATTTCAAACGGAATTTACACGAAAATCATTGTGTTATCGAATTCCCACCACAAATGGAGACAAGTCGAGGGTCGCATAATAAGTTTGGCTTTGTTTTTTCTGTGGTCTCTTCGGACGGCCGTCCTTCTGGTACTCGGCCTGAATTTTAAGGCAGTTTAGTGTGTTTAAATGAATAACGCAATGTGTGTTTAGATAAATACCCATTGTTGCAGGGAATCACATTACTTTTATGGGTGTATGCAGAACAAACCGAAACAAGAATATAATTCTACGTTTGTAATTTAATGTTCCATGATATGTTCATATTTATGGTATCTTGAAATGGAAACAGGAATGGGAGAATATTTACTGGAATAGAAATAGAACGAGGAAGGATTCTGGGGTATGAATTTAAAAGTACTTAGTAAAGGAACGGGTACTACCAGTGTAGAAAAAAATCATGTAGGAAATCTGGAAAAAATGGAAAATAATTATAGGAATAAAATTGAAGGATTGACATAATTATCAGGAACAAGTGAAAACCAAATGAGTGAGACAACAGGAATTATAAATTTATAAACAATCACAATTATATAGTGGAAATGTAAAAGTATTTAAAAAATAGGGTAACTGATTGAGTAAGTAATAGACAGGATCGATGTACTATAAGTGAAGGGGAGCCGAGTTTAGATACAATGGGGACGACATGAAATATAAATGCATGCAAATAATTAAAATGAATAAATTGTGCCATCTTCTACATTGAAGATTACTTAACAAATATTTAAATACGACAAGGGTCACCATGTTACCTACAGTATTAAAAAATATATATAAAATGTAGATGACCAAAAATTGAGTATTTCCTGGAAGGTATAATAATAAAAATGTTAGTGCAATATTAGTTTGGCCCAAGTTTCGAACTCTTGCAATTGGTTCAGATTACTTCATTTCATTTTAGTTTGCTTTATTTATTTTTATAAATTTAACGTGTTTTGCCTTTTGCTTCTATTGGTTTTCAGTTGCCCAGTTTGCTTTTATCTGGTTTTTGTTTGCTAACTAACTTCTTTAGTTTTTGTTTGTTGTTATTTTCTTTTGATTTTGATCAGTTTGACTTTAGTTTTGTTATTTTCTTAAATTTTAACTACAGTATTTGTATTGACTTTATTTATATTTATTTACTTTTATGCTACATTCTAATTTGCACTTTTCACATTTTGTGGCGTTCATGTCATCGTCCTATTGGTCACAAGTTACATTATGTATAGGGTTCATTATGAAAAGATAAAGAAATATTTCTCAAGGTTCACTGTCAGAAGTTCAGGTCTCGAATCTATCGAACCCACATTTTATAAGACCAAATCATAGGATCAATTTCCAGTTCGACCACAATATTACTACGAATAAGTTCTAATCCTATTTTATAGAATATATTCGAACTTGTTTTAGTTGATATCTATTTTTCAGGTTCGAACCGTATGCTCTTATTTGATGTGGAGACTAAGTTTTAGCAAATAAGTTTGACCTATTTTATGGACGACTTTCGAACCTCTTTTACCGATTAATTTCGAAAGGGATAGGTTAGAAGTTTACAATGAGCAGCGTACATAGCTCTACTAAATCGAAGTTTCCTATAGTTCCTATATTCCTATATTATATTATCGAGGTGAATAATTTCATACCAGTTCATTTATTGGCTTCAGTTCCTCCACCAACTTCAATTCAGTTCCACCCAAAACTATATTTATAAGAAATTAACATCCTTGTAACGATTGATATTTATTTTAGTGCATAGACTATTGCAGTTTTCAAAGACGAAGAAAACTACTTATATACGAAGATCATTTTTGGAAAAGCACTAGATAAGTATCATAACATACAATCACATACTTTTTGTGTTAAACTCAATGAAATCAGTTTAAAGACACGTGTCATCTTTCTCTACTAACTAGCAATATAATCTTTACATCTTTATTTCGGAAGTTCATTAACGAATTCGTTGTTTCTACTGGTATAACTAGAACATTATATAATTACTTTCTGATTTGTATTCCTCATCAAAATATTTTTTTTTCAAAATCGTTGTAAATATTAGTACACGACGACAAAAATTTGCTATGAACGCTAGATTTCTGCAGAAAAAATGCATTCTTGGACGATATAATTTTGTTCTATTCATAAACTCTGCGACTAGTCCGTTTCACAATTCCAACATTTTTATGAATAAAATATTATTTCCAACTTACTTGATTCTGCGTTCACATATACGCTTGGGATTTGAGTTTGATTCATAACTAGATGCAACAATTTGGTCAGTGCAGTCGAGTCGTTTGTTTGTATGGTGATTTATTGGTGCTATTGCAATTCAGTAAACGGTTTTTTTTTAGCTAATTTTGCACAAATGTTATTGTAGGCTTGGCGTGACTTGATGAGTGCATGAGTAGACCGAATGTAAGTGTATCATATATGAGGTCAAACTATGTTCATTTTACGTCCAATCTTTTTAATAAGTGTTCATGGAATATGTTTGCATGATGAACATTTGCACCTTTAGTAATGTTATACGTTGACTAATTGTAGAAGTAAAACATGCTGTTTTCCAAATAAACTGACAAACAATATATTTGTTTGTCAATAGGTGCAATGTGTAAAAAATGGATTATTAACTAATATACAGAAATATAATTCACCATATTTTGTTTTTTTTTTTCGATTAAAACGACATTTATATATTTATCATTCATTCATTTATATTCAAAATTCTGCAGTGGTCCGAACTGAACTTACTTATACTTAGTCATACTACATTTTTCGAAAAAACTTTTCAAATAAAAGTTGTTTAAAATTTATAAGAATATTTATTTCGGTAGCATGTACCGTTTTCGAAATACGGAAAAAGGTGATAGGTGTAAACCATCACTTTCGAGAAGTTTCGTAGCTCTAGCTTTCATTGGGCGGTAGAGACACACGCACAGCATGCACAGACTCACAGTCACACAGTAACAGACGTCATTCCGTAAATAGTCAGAATAGATACAGAGGACCTCATAACATCTATAACCTATATTAAAGTAAAACTTATATTCGTCGTTAATAAATAATTGTATGATTAATTATTTTCTCCTGTTTCATAATATGTGCATTTCCTTGAGTATGTAAGACTATTTAGGTATCAATTTCTACATTTCATAACCACTACATTGCTCCCTGCATGCGTTTAATTAATGTTTACATATGCATGTTTTTCTTGCCAGTCATGTGACGTCATCACAACCTATATCGAGTGCACCTGCACCCACTATCTGCAAATTTCCTATACAAGTATTTCTATTCGTTTATAAATAAATATCATAATATTACACAACTTTTGGTTGTGTTTCAAACTAATTAAGGACACCTTCACAAACTTTCACCGTGGCTCCCTAACTATTGCAGAATTCACATAAGAATACAGTTTTTATGTTTTCAAATAACAATAATTGATGAATATTAAGTTATAGCTTAAGTAAAATAGTAAAAGCTCTACCGAAAATTTGTTACCCAACACAATCGCGCTTTCGTTGTACATAATACGTACCAAAATTTCATCGATTTTTCTTAATTGATTATCTTGTCTAAGAAAACTCTATGTACTTTGATGTTCATGCGCAAAATTTATCGCAGAAGGTTTGTTTAGTCGAGAGTTTCCCAGAATTGTCGGAGTTTAATAATAATTTAATACGTAGCGATCTAAAACAGAACAGACGACAGAACTAAAATCAACAAATCCAATTATTTGCGGAGAACATAATTCTTGCTTCGTGGCCATACGCCGATGAGAAACATATTTACATTTGATTTATTATAATTTTATAATTCGTTCGGGAAATGTGCACAATCTGTTTATCTCATAACAGGAACTTGCGAGAACTTACAGGAATAGACTAATTAGTTGGAACTGCCGGATTCTACAAACGTATACAATGTGCGGATACGGTTTCTGCGTATTGTAAATATTAGTGCACGAATTTTGCGAAAACCTCCGTCGGCCGTAATTAATTGCCTATTTTTTTTCCAATTAGAAAACCAAACTCCGCTCGCCAGATCCGGCCATTCCGACATCGACGGTTTGCATAAAAATGAGGATGCCAAAAACGCGAATTTTCACGCCGTAAATCAACGCTTAAAATTAACAAGTATAATCGTATACAAAATGCACGACTCGCAACGCTTTGCGGCTTACGGCGATCATCGACGGCGCTTCCGATTGTATGCAGTTGGTATGCTAGACACGCTTAGGCTATGGCCTCGCCGCCGCGGAAGTGACGTTTTCATCTCGTGCTTTCTTACTATTGTGGTGGCTTCGTTAGATTGCAAGGTGTTCGTTAGTTGAATAGAAGGTTAAGTGTACGACGTTAGCATCACTCCCATCAATGTTAATAACGTCGGTTGCCGCTAGAACCCTCTAGACAAATTATTTACGACAATCTGACTCAGATAGTTGTTAAAGTTGGTGAATGAATTGTACGCAATTTATTGGCGTTTTTCAAATATTTATACTTGTAAAATAATTGGACTATATTGGACGTATTTTTCGTAAATTATGATACAAAAGTTGTGCTTTTTATAAACGAAGGTTTAGACTTAGACCAGGCTAGCAATCCCAAGGAAAAGGTTCAAATCTCAAGAGGATACTTTGAATATTAGTTCAGGTGGTTCACGATGATTACGACTAAGAATTGGATCGGAGTGGTTGCTTCGAAAAGAATTATCATATTACCTGGTTGTGTACTAATGGCTTTTATGCTGACATAAAAAATTGTTATAAATAATTAAAAGTTGAAGTTTTGACATTAACATACAGTTGATGTAAACGCATGTTCCATTTCGGACTAATTATTCAATGCAAACACCTTCGTGGCAAAGTGGAAGGATTATAAAATAGTAAGGTTATCGAAACTAAATTGGGGCATAGAAAAACGGATTATTTGATTTTTTAAGACGATTTTGGGGTATAAATAGGTAATGCATGAATTTGGTGAAATTAAATAATGACATTTATGTTGTAAATATCTGCTCAAAATTAAATGAGTTATAAAAATCGTACGTATATAACACTGGTCTCTGAAACATATTTTAGCTACAAGAATTGTAATGGAACATATATTTCAATGTCGGTGAATTAAGCGATTTTATTTGTTGAATTTAATTAAGGTTTTAAGCTATTTAATAAAAAAATAGGCAAACTTGTTTTAATTCACGGTAGAAATGAAATCGATTCGTGTTGATATATAATCAAAATATTATAAATAGAACGGCGACCACTCTGGTATATGTATTGTAAGCACAGGAAATACACTTCATAATAGTTGTGGGTAGCCTGACATTTCATGCAATGTGAATAGAGGGTCGTGACAGTTATCGTAATAAGTAATTTTTTGTGGAGAGGAATTGTGTGACGTCAAAAATTGTATTGTATGTCGTCAAAAATATATTAAAATGAAATTATGATTTAATACAATCATAAAATGTAGTGAAAACGGCAAAACAAGAAGAGGAGGTGTTTCGGTATAACGAAATAACGTTGTTGATGTCTTAATCTGAAAAAAGCTCGCTGAAATTTTAATTTTGAAATGTAATTCTCTATCTTGTTTATGTGTAGAAAATTAAAAACTAATTTTAATTTTCTACAAAAATAAAATTCTGACAAGCCATATCTCGGAGACATCGGCTGATGTATTTTTTAACATTTATTTATGCCTTTAGAATTTTTTCTCTTGCATTAAAAATTGTTCCTAGGTACGACGGCAAGTTTATAAAAAATGTACTTGACTATGAAGTCAGTTAAATACAAAAAAGTCTTTGGTCATTTTTGAATATAATCTCCTTGTACTTCTATGCATTTTGTAAATTTAGCAACAAACGAAAAAAAAGACAACCATTTTTTTTGTTCTGCAAAAAACTATCAACCCTCTACGTTAGTTTAGAAATCTTTATCCCCTCTGCTTTTTCAACTTCCTGAACAGAAAAAAGTCATAGAGCGCTATGTCAGGGCTGTAGGATGGATGACTTATTTCTGTGAAATCTAAATCCTTCAGAGCTTCCTGGACAACAACAGCCTTGTACAATGGCGCATTGTCATTCAATAGCAGAATTCTATTTTGAATTTTCCTTTGATGTTTTTTCCATCATGGTCTGCTGCAATTTGCGAAAAATATCAGCATAATTGCCCTTCATGGTCTTATGTGGCAAATCACCTATCAATAAAATTCCTCTTGAATCCCAAAAAAATATTGTTGGAAGTAAATTTTTTTAATTATGGCGAACCCTTGTGTATACATTGCGTCGACTCCTGTTTGCTTTCAGGATCATAGTTATAAACCCACGTTTCATTAGCAGTTACAATGTGGCTAATAATTCCTTCCTCTTGTCTTTCATATAGCCCCAAAATTGTTAAGAAGTCGACGTTCCCATCTGGCACTCACCTTTGACATGCCGAAGTTATCGTGGATGATGGTCCAAACACGTTCATTGATAATTTGCAAACTTGCAGGTGTCACATCGATATTAATTTTTCAAGAATCATTTTTTTTTACTTTTCGAACGAGGATCGCATTCGATGGATTCCCCTCCCTCAAGTAAATTGCTTTGACCAAAATTGTATTGTCTTATCAGAAGTAGAAAGTTCACCGTAAACATCACACATGCGCTTTTTTATTCCATTAGACTATTTTCTTCTTGAGAAATTTGATCAATGTATCCTTTTTCCATTGTTAGAAAAACCAATTCTGCAAAAGGCTACAAACAAAATTCAATATCGACTATTATGTAACAAACAGTTTAAGGAAAGTCATAATTTAATGCAAATGTTTTCTCACCGCCTCCATAGTACTTTTTTTATAAGCTAGCCCTCATACTATTGTGGTCCATTTTATTTCGTTTCGTATTTTTAAAATTCTGGTTCCATTTCGTCCTCTGGCTTTCCAATTTTCAATATCAAAGTCGTTCTTAGCTTATCAGTGATGTTATCCTCCCTTCAATCTCATTATTTTTTCTACTTGCTATGTGCTCGTCTATATCTTCTTTAATTGTAATAGGATGTGCTTGAATTTTTTGAAATTAACGCCCTAATTGATATTAGTTATTTTTCGTTACTTGGATCATTCATTATCTTTCATTGCTCATATTGGTATTTTCGACAATATTTTCAATTTAAATTTCTCCTGTCGATGTTCGATCTTCAATTTCTAAACTTGTCGTATTTTGGTACAGTTAATATAAATTGTTGTGCATATCAGGGGAATTCATTCACAGTTAACATATTTTTATATCTAGGTGCTGTTTTGCATATTTTTACTTACGACTTTCATAATTTGTTTTTCTAAACCTTCTCTTTTATTATGGATTCCACCAATTAATGCCAATCTCGAAACATCACATACATAATAACCCTGTAATATAATTATTTATGTTCTTTTATTAGTGTATCTAAAATATATAATTTAGTTTTCTACCCTTCTCATGCGAAGTATATAAACGTTTGTTAATCATTGTTATCCTTGAATGATAAATCAAACAAAGAGATCTGTAGAAATGTATCTCTTCTTCCCTTAAAGTCACTAAATTTTATAATTTTGTTTTTAACTGTATTAACTTCGTCCTGTAAATGTTTCCTAACTCTTACTCATCAAGATAAGTCCTGTTTATTTATCCTTCCTCCCATAACTTTCAAATTGTTTTTCCTTCATGCTCCATATTATTAGTTTGAATGTTCAAAATAATATTTGCATTTTCAATGTTGTTACTTTCACAGTTTTTCTCTTCTATTTCCAAAATTTTTATGTATGCTGTTTCTATCAGTTTAATTTCCACATACCTTTACGTAATCTCGTTTCTTAATTAACTTTTTAGTTTTTTTTTTATTTTTCGGATATTTATAGCTTTATTCAATTGTAGCGTTATTACAATTACTTTTTCCATATTTGCTTCTGTATCTTCCGCAAGGACATGTTTATACCCCCACTTCCATGTAGCCTCTGGGTATATTTCTTAACTAGTGAGTATTTTTTCTCCCATTAAAAATGCAAACATTTGTTAGGTTGTTTTGATTTGTACATCTGTATCGATATTCTCCTAATATCCATTATAATCCTTATTCAGATATTTTATAAATTTTGTAGTATGTGATTGCAAAAGCTTATTTGATTACATTGAGTAGCTCATTTAGGTTCAAATATTAAACCACTAAACGTACCCAGAATGTCTTTACATAAATACATACACAGATGACTGAATGCTTGCTTATTCACATTTTATGCACACGTATTTGGAGTTTATTACCCTGTGTATTGTGTACTAATTCCTTGCCCCTCGTGGCGAACGATTTCATTGAATTATTAGTTTTGGTATCATAACCCACAAAATATAAAATCTGAAATATGTTTACCACTAGTTTTATTGTTAAGACACGAATGTGTTGTTTATGACTTTATGACTTTGTGTCGTTGAGATTTCTCGGAAGTCTGTTAAGGTTTTATCTAACTATTTTTCTGTATTTAGAACAAATAATGTTTATTAATATTATTTACGTTGGGGCTGATTTGGTGTCTTGTTGTTTAATTTCCTAAGTATGTTCATCCCCGTTGATTTCACTTACGTCGTATTGCATTTGTTGATTTTTTTGAACCATTTACCTCGACTAACTTATATGAAACTCATGACTTGAATTTGTCTAGAATGGACTTAGTTGATTTTTCGTAATTTTGCTAAATAGAGTCCAACTGACAACATTACATGTTTTGTGTAGTTTTTGTATCATTATAAATTGGCACTGATTATGGTTTTATAGTTTAATTAGGGTTCGATCTCTTGACTTTTGTTTTCTTTGATTGAAATGAGTAAAATCGTGTAAGTGTGTTATTGATTCAAATTTGGATCAATCTATTTTTTTATTTTGGTTAGGGTTTGATTTTTAATTTTTTTATCATAGGCTTAGCTTTAGCTTAACTACCTAATTTGCCAACATTATAAATATAATTTCGATAACAGTTTGATTCGATAAATTTGTCAATATAAATTTTCTGAGTTTTACTCTTGTTTTGTTAGAATTTTATGCGAAACATGTTACCGTTTCTCCTTTAATTTCCGTAAACGTGCAAGCAAATTGTAACATTATTGTTCCAAACCTGTACACATACAAACTTCGTGGTTATTTGTTTAAGGATTGTTATTTTATAATTTCTCACTCATAGCTAGTATCAAATAGCAACAGGTGACGAAATCTGGTGACAAAATCAACTGCGTCGTCACTAACTCAGTTGGTTGTATTACCCAGTACAAATGCTCGCCTGGTACATTTTTTATTGCTAATAAAATTACGGTCGATTTAATGTTGGTTCATCCAAAACAACATTGATTTTTATTTTGGTTTTAACGTTTCAAACCGGCACGCAAAGCATATAGGATTTGGCTCAAATATTTCCGTTCCGGTTCCACTTCCCCGTTCCCTTTCCAAAATAGAACATCACTTTCCACCAAGGCACCGTTATTGCACCGGTTCTAATGAATGGGGCCTTTTAAATTATTCCGTCCATTCCAAGAATATCCGTGTTGCGCGTTGCAGGTATTTCGCCGCCGTGGATACATTTATTTAAAGATTGTTTCATGTGTAGCTTTATTTCGATGAAAAAATTCGAAGCACGGGGCCCTTTGATGTCGGATATTACTTTCTGAAGCCACGGTAATGCCATTAAAGTCTTAAAAGATTTTTAAATTACAACGTCTCTCGAACGAAATATTAAAGTTTGCGTTGATGTGTACGGAATATTTCCAGGATTGAAAAGCCGCTGCCGCCGCAATATGCATTAAACTCGAATGCAGACGGTGAGTTTCTTAATAACTTTTCACGCGGTAACATGCGTTATTATGTTTTATGGGTAGGAAATATTGGGCGAATGATGGGAAACGTAAGTGACTTACCTGAAGAACTCAAGGCGGTACCTGCAAAAAAAAACATAATTAATAAATTAGAATTGACAGAATTAAAAATAAAGCTAGGAACAAATGCAAAAGGTGCTCAAATTTGCTACGAAGGCATATACTTTAAAAATACACTCAATTTATTTCAACAATCAACGAAACTTATAAATCCCCCTATACAAGTTTATCGGTTTAACGCATGGTGTAAAATGGTATATATCACTGCAAATCGGTGTAAACTATTACAATGAATTGGCAATGAATGATTCTTGTTGAATTCTATGTGAAAGTTATTTATTACTTAGTTTCAAATTCATTAGCAATTTAAAAAATGTTATCTTCATAAATAATTTGAAGAATAAATTTTGATTTGATTTAAATTGAAATCGCAAGCAGGCAATCAAGATAATCTTCCAAAACATGTGCAATTCATTCGATTAATATTTGAAAGTACAGCCTTGTGCATATAAATAGGGCTAACGATGGGTTGACGTCAGAATTAACCAACTATTCACGTTCAATACTTTATTTGTCGGGGCCTTCTATTAGTTCAATAAATTATGTAACATTTCTTGCATTAGAATAACATATAATGTGGCACAAGAATTCATTGTTTTGTACACAGCAAAAACGTATTGTTTCTTCACATAATTCAATATTGCAAGAAAATAATTCCATATATCTATTTTTTTATCAATTGGTGCTACACACTACCTTTTGGGTAGCCTTAACTACTTGTGATTAAGCAATAATTCCTTATTTCCAGTTGTGAACCTTCAACAAAGTACTTAATAGACAGGCGCATTTACTCAACTGATCTTTTCACTTATTTCCCATAAAGTAATGGTGATTCGAACCTTTACCATAAAGGTAAAGCCACATGCACGGCCCCATTATTATTAAATACTGCATGAATAATGGATGTGTTATTGATTTCTGAAATGCGTGTTGCATCGTGCATCCTAAGTAGATTCGACCATTCATATTTACACTTCGAAGGTCTCGATTGTCCCATCAACGACGCTTGTTTATTTTCATGCGGCGTGCACGAAATTAAATTATCGACGCCGCTTAATTGCACGCCGTAAATAATGCATTTTCCTACCAGCAAATTGTCTATGAGGCCACCAAAGTGGTGGCATAAATTCGCTCCAAAGCGAGGTTAGCCAATATTAATGGAATTTATCGTTGGATATCGAGGAGTCGTCGGATCAGTGGCGTAAGTGGATTTTAACATTTTTACAAATGGTTTCATTTCGAGAATCGTTACACGGAATAAATTATATTCAATTGAAATGAAATACTAATATCTAGAGGAACGAATTAGCCGAACGAATAAATTTTATCGCAATGATAATAAGACGTTTATTCGAAATTGTATATAAATTTCGCCGACTAAAAATCATATTATTAATTCCACAATTTCAATATTCATGTAGTTCAATAATTGGCGAATTACGCAACATAATTGCAGTTGAAAAAACTTAATTCATCTTTAATAATTAGTGATTAATTGGCCAGACTACAAATTTGAATTGTTTGTTTATATAACCTAAATTATTGGCCACGAATTAATAAAACTTTTAAAATTTATTTGTAATTTTTGCAATTTTGCATATTGGGCATTGTAGATAGGAATCCCTCAACAAAATTTTATCATTAGCACAACAAAACGTTTGTTCGCAACTGTACATAAGTTTCGAACAATAAATCCGATTATTAATTCCATCGGGTTCTCATTGTGGCTTGTTACTCTCCATTAACATAAAATACACAGGTGGGCTCTGTATTCCGTATAAGGATGCCAATTATGCTTTACAAGTGGGTCAGATCTGCATCCATCTCAATGAATATCCATTGTTGGTGTTGGTGGGTTTTATCGCGAAGAAGCGTAATAAACACGGCTGTAAAGTGTAATTAGTTGGGTTCCCGGTCGTTTTTCATACATGTCGACATTAATTTTACCAGATCTTATCAACATGACCACAGTGATCGATTAGTCAACGAGGCATCGCCATGGAAAGCTTACTTGTACTTTACGATAATAATAAAGCCAACGCATAAATTTAACACAAAATGTCTCAATCAAGCTTTATTTCTACTGTGCATGTTCCACGTGGGATTTATTGTTATGTGCGTTTGTCAACAGGTAGTATATTTACAGTAACACAGACAATAACAATAAAAGTTGATTGCATGTCATTTATTATATTTAAATAAAGGTCGTTATGTTTGTTTTTGGTGTGCGTTTGTTACATAATCCTAGTTGTAGAGCTCTCTACGTGACTACGTGATAATTCATGTAATGTATTGCTCGTTAATAAAAAAACACCTGGATAATTTATACGACGTTTATAATAATCGCATCGGTTGGTATTGCTTTGGTATTGACATTTTAAATTTCGTAAGAAATATTTTTTTATTACTTCTGTCGGCGTCGTTAAAGACAGCCACGCAATGTAACAGACGCCTGTTGCTGTGGTGGTAAACAGGACACAATGGATAAATATACGACCAACTGAAGTGGGTGGATACGAACGGTAGCGTAAATATCGCATGTGCTGAAGCGTAAATATTTTACCGAAGGTGAACCGATTTTTCATAATATTTAGTCTACATTTTATGTTTCCCGTGTTTGTTTTGCAGCGGAAGGTTTTAAAATCATTGTTGCGCAGAAATATGTCCCGTGTTTATGTCCAAAATTAAATGAAATATTTCGCAGATTCAGATTTAAGGCCGAAGGCAAATGCTCCCTCCTGCAGAAAAAAAATGCGACACAATGGCAGTGGGATGATTCATATATTATTCATATCAGGTTCCAAGCTCCCTTGGATGCGTTTGCATATAATTGCATACACAATGCAATTTGACAAATTTGATAATATCGGATTTGCGTCCCAAATCCAGCTTCTTAACGAATTTCTATACCCTCCTAATCATACTTCCAGTTCCCCATTCACAAGTATTTCGTAATTATTATAAGTGAGGTCCTTGCATGAAAACCATAATGGATACCTAGCTTCGAGAACCATTCTTATAAGGATAAAGGTAAAGTGAATTTAAAGAATTATTGGAGACCATTAAAAATGTTCGTGACAATAGAGGCAAGTTATAGTTATAATACCAGCTTAGTTGGTGGAAAAGATCTCTGCAATTATGTTGCAGTAAAAGTGTATGGGTGTTCACATCTAGATTGTGAATAAATATTCACACAGAAACTAATTGTCACTCGTATTAGCATGACTTGATGTAACTTCAGGGAATGTATATGTGTTGGTCTGCTGAGTCCGTAGAGGGAGTAAAATCTGTCCTCATCACTTTAAAACATCCCTGAAATCATAGTCAAAGGCAATACGATTGATAATTCAATTAATGAAATAATCATATTGTAAGAAATGAATGCATAAGTGAAGAGAATTGTAAAACGTAGCTATCGAAGCAAGTCGAATAACCAAGGAATTGCACTTTATAATAAAAGGATGTGGAAAGAACAATATGATATCAAGTCAACGCTCAAATGGACAACTGCTCTCTCATTCATAAACTATGTGTTTGTAATATATTCGACCGAATATGTTCGAAGTCTATTTTATGGAACATATTCGAATAGTGTTTTATCAAATAAATAAATTCAATTATTATACACACAATAGGTGCAGTACACTTGTTTGGTTCTCCCCCATGTTACTGAAAATCTTGAGGTAATTTTGTAAACTTTTGTTCCAATTTTGTTTTATTGTTGAATTTATACGCATAAATTATCGTGTTCGGATTGTCAGGATTACATATGTCAATTAATATAGACTGTCTAGGGGATTTTGGTGAGCACTGGATATCGTTTTAGATAAAAAAGAAAACTTTATTGGCATGTTCACTATCTACATCATTTTAAAACTCCCCTCTTCTTGTCACCCCTATCTCTTTTCCTCGGTTCTTTCTTCCTCCTGTTGCTCCATTTCCCCCATTTTTCTGCTCTCCTCTTTCATCCTCTTCATTTTATTTAATATTTCTCGTTCTTCATATTTCTTCTTCAATATTTTCCTTTCTTTTTTGGTCTTAGTTTTACTGTCTTGTATTCTCCTACCAAATCTTCCCATTCGTTCCACCCTTCTCCACACAAATTTCACCTCCAGCATTTCTCTTCCATCCAGTACTTATTGACTACTCGTTTTCTACCGATGTCCCGATAATCCTACCTAACTATATAGTCTGGCCATTTAGATGAACATAATGTATCCGTTGCTTTTTGAAAAAGAAGTCTCGATATGATTGCGTATAACTGATGTAAGTGTTGGACCATATTAATAACAATATTACGAGTTCGCGAAATAGTGCACGTGTTTCTTGTTCGATTCGAGACGCAAATTAATTTACTGCCAACGCCCGGTCTCGGTAACTCCCCATGTCTTGTATTGTTGTCACTATGTTGCCCTTGCAGATTAAAATCGAAAGTCAATGAGTATTAGTTTATGGGGGTTAACATCGAGTTTACGTATCGATTACAAATATAGTTACAGTTAAACTTTAAACGACGAGTAGTAAACTTGTGCGTGGACAGTTTCGGTATTATAAACCATTGTTCACAATTTTCAGCATTTCTGTAATTTAATATTGATAGTAGTTGGGAAAATGTAACTCTTCATTGAATAATAATAAAATAATTAGCCGCACTGAAACATTCTCGGCCAGGAGTTTTTACTCGCTACCTTGTCGTACGCGTTTATTTGTGATTGTGGACAGGCTCGTATTTCAGGAATTGATTTAGTGTATTCCTATTTTTCTGTTTTTTTTTTCATTATTACAATTACAATATTTGAATAAATGGAAACGAAATTGAAACAAGACACGTTACAGAAATGGCACTAAATAAAAGCGAAAGCTGCAAAATTACTCAATTACAGGAAAAGGAGGAGCATAAGAAGAAGAAATGTGTTGCGTTTATATAAAATTTTACCAAAGAAATGAATTTGGTAAGCGATCAGAATGAATAATCAAAAATAGGAATGAAATCTAATCAAAAATAGGATGAAATCTATCTGTTTGTTTGTCTGGTGACAGGCACGAGAAATTAGTAAAGTATTATCATGGAGATAACGTAAGAACTTAACATATACAAATAGGGATCAAAACATGTACAAAACTATCAAATAATAACCTAGTACAAATCGACAATGAAATTGTCGAAAAATAATTTAAATCGCAAGCCATTACGTGTTTGTTCCACTTGTTGTTCTCTAGTAGGTGGTCTTTATGAGCTGCGAAATTAACAAGAAAATTAGATTTTTAATTATTTCGTACGTATATTTAGTTTAGTTGCTGCTACTAGCTGCATAAATACTACTTTATTGACTGTTGGACAAAAAACAAATATAAATTTCTTCAACACCACATGATGACTAGCAATTGTTAAAAAATATTAAGGTGCGTACACACACACATGCATACACAGGCACATACACAGATGTCATTCGAAGATAGTCTAAATTGGTTCAGTCCAAATTTTTAATTTTTTGACATCTTGGCAATTATTTTTAAAAAATGTTCTCAATTTTGTTAATGTTCCACGCGTTACATTTCATGTTATATTATCAGCTTTTATGATGTTATAAATTTTGGCATTTTACATTTTTTCCGCAGCTTTTCATGATTTCTATATTTTATATATTTCTTGGTGACATTTTGACATTTCCACAATATTGATATTTTTACCCGTTTTTGATTGTTTAACATTTTTGATAATTTTCTTAATTTTGCCAATGTCCCATTAATTTTTACAATTTTGACAAGTTAAGCAATTTTTAATTTTTTTAAATTTGTTTTTAACTCCGACTGGTTTACAATATTGATGATTTTTTTACTTATGTTTATATTTGTTTCATTCCAGTGCATGTTTGGAATAAATGCCAAAAAGGCAAACTCTCCAATCTCCCTGTAATGAATTTCAATTGGTAATGTTGCTGGGATCAATTATTTCGAAATTAATACGAATTTTCATGATTGTAATACTTTCTTATACATGAAGTATGATACAAAAATAACTATTAACATCGCTCGCCCCAAATAATATTCGTTTTGACAGAACTCTAATTTTCGTAATTATTATATTTGTGGGTGTAATTTTATAATTTTTTGAAGTCATTACACACCTACAATACATTGTATATATCTACTTCTTTATTTTTAACAAAAATCGTCTTGAATCACTGTTCATGAGATAGCCCAAAAAACATCACCAGAACCGCGACAAAGGAACCGGGTGTTAAACTTTGTAGCCCGAAATTTGGCAGTTTCCGTCTAAATACATCTCGTTGAGAACCCAGCACTCCTTCACTGATTGGACCAATTACCTGATGTAGTCCGTTGTGAAGGGGTTAGTAATAGTATCACTTATTGGAGTATGTCGTGGGATGGAGTCTAATAGTTTGGTATTCACTTTTCGTTGCGCGGAATTAAATTATTGAAGAAAAGATAATTGAAAATAATGTAAAACGGCAAATCCAACTATTCAAATGCCGACAGAAAGAAAACCAATGAAAATCATAAATAAACAAGAATGTGATCAATAATAATTGAAATAAATGGAATAGAATTAACCAATATTATTATTATTTCATGATGTAAGGAACTTGATGAAATGAAGAATTGATAAGACTAGGAGACCAGTCCACAGTCCATTTTCGCTTGAAATTTTTAACACGCCAGACCCAATCGACGAAATCAACCTTGATGTTGAATAGTTAATATTTCCTTTCACACAGTGCAAGTCAATCAATTAATATTTTGAAATCAGTAATTATAATTTAGTTAGCTGTTATAGTTGATTGAATTATAAAAACGGAGGTGTTGCCATATTTGTTAAAAATGCAATCGATTCACTGGAGAAGCAATTCAAAATTGAACAGTTGGAAAAAGATTTTGAGTATCATGCAGTGGAAATCAAAATTTGTGAAAAGCTGATTATTAGTCATACAGTCTATACTTGTCACTCGATCATAACCTTAATTCTTCAACACCTTGCGTTATTATTTTGAGGCAGCTTTTCCCCTACAAAAAGTAATTAAATATAATATCAAGAAAAGTTGGTATACTTATGAGGTATGTAGAACAAGCTTAGGCATTTGCATAGATTACTTAAAATTGGTGTATTTTCTAAGGCTGAGCACGGCAAGTTTAAAAGGACTATGGTAAACTATTATCTGACTCAAAAAATACATTTAATACACATTTAATACAAAATACATTTTAACATAATAAAAAACGAAATTACTACGTGCAAATCATTAATTTATTGAATATTAAAAATGATAATAACCGATTCCATAAAGCGAAGTAAATTGTTCAGGGAATACTTCGCACGATGGATTTATAGAACTGTATAAATCCATCAAGAAGTTCAAATAAAAATGTTTGCAATTCTACCAATTGAATCTAATGACCCAGAGTGACAGACAATATTATCGTGGATGTATCAAACAAGGCACCTGCTGGGCACGAGGTGCCTTGTAACATTTTGATATATGTAGCCAATTTAATATTTAAGGTCATAATGTCTACATCTTTTGAAAGAGGTCTAATGGAAATAAACATTACTATTATTATTATTACTGATTATTTCAGATACATCTTGAGCGACCTCAAGACTGAATATCTTATAATAAATCAGCAGCAAATTTCATGGAATAAAAGTCCATTAGATATAAATTGGCAATCAAAAACTTTTCCAATCTTCCGAAACAGTTCTTCGAACTTTACCAACCAATTGCTATTCGCGTACATTGCTCGATGATCTGTAATAGTAAACATTTTCTTTGTGCCATTTTTCGCACATAAAATTGGAAGTTATTGCACATGTGTCCATCAAATCCACACAATGCCTCGAGATTCGATTTACCGACGAGGCGCTAATTTAAAATATATGTGCATCATTGCTACGTGTGCGTGTAAAATCATGGTATAGAACTATGAAGCACATGATAATTTTGTCCATAAAATTTAATTGTGCAATTTTAAATGTTTTGATCTGTTACTGTTCTCATGAAATTACAATTGGATTTTATTTAATGATTGGCGTACGTTTTTCCCACATAATTACACAAATCTAATCGCACGTCAATTAAAATGCACAACGCATTCCAACTAATTTGCATATCTCGATCCGTCCAAATTAAATCTTTGTGCCGCTGCATTTACATCCAGGCGCGCTTTCAGCCGACAGAGAACCCGTTAAAATTGACAATTAATTTCGCGCTTGATTTCGTCACTTGAAAATGCACGCCGTCGTTAGCGTTTTCTTTGCATTTCTTTGATCTTGTACATACTTCGGCCGGGGCACCAGACCTTATGATCTGCAAAACGAAATATTTTGTTTTCTACCGTCGCGTTTGAAATGTACCAACAGCTGTTGGTTGTGCACGTGGTGAATGTGGTTTAAGGTCATGCGCAGTCGATTTTTAGAAAAAAAAATTGCGCTAACTAGTAACCAGATGAAGGGAATTTGTTACGTACACATGTGCGCGAAGAAAAAAACGAAAGATCCTCGCACGTGTACCTCCAGACTATTTGTCTGTCTTTCTTTCGAATTAGAATATGCGGCGACGTAGAATGCATATGCGACGGCACGCTGCACTTTAGTTTGTCGTATTGCAGAGGAAATATGTGTTGTCAGCTGCATAAATGTTTCTGTCGATACGTAAGGTGGGGTTGTTATTGCTGAAATGCATTTTCGGTAAATCCAAGAGCGTTCGAATACAATAAATTCTCGTCGCTTATCTGTAGGAGTTATGTTGTAGATTTTCCATTATATTAGAGATGCACGACGAGACATGGCCATCATTTACAATATTGAATGCTTTATACATTGCAATTACAATCAAAGCAATAATACATCTAGGCATTTATTTGTGTGCCACGAACTTTACTAGCATAGTGGGTTGCTCTGAAAAATTGCATCGACTTAAATATTTAATTTTTATACCTCGCACCTCTGCAGGGGTGAATATGTCATTGAAATAAGACTAGAAAGATGGGTAGGAAGAATGTAACAGCGGAACACGAAATAGAAGATATTGAAACAAGTTATTGAAAGTTTTTCTTTTGATAGTGGTTCAGAAGAAAAAGGGGGATTTGGAATGGGGATGGGGACGGGAAATATCTAGATCCTAGAATATGTAACGGCAATTGTGGGTAATTCAATTCGTTTCATTTTTCACATAGTTTCTGGCCCAACCATTTCTTAAACTAACCATTTCGTTAGTCAAGATCAATGGTAATTTTTGGTGTTTCGTATAAGCTGCCGATGATATTTAAATGTTTTGTAATTATTTGTGTTGTATAAACGGTTATAATTAATTATTTTAACGGTACAGAATTTATAATTAAATAGCAAACGCTAGTAAATGTAAAATACATTTAAATTTATATTTAGACACTTTCTTAACGGGTCGTAAAATACATAAATATTAATTTACAATAAAATACATTATTTATGCCGTCGAGACCATCCTAATTGGATAACTACCATACAGATAAATTAAACCATTTAATGAGTTTTTTAATAAACAAAGACAAGTAAAAAAGAAGCTGCCATCATCGCCGAAGCTATAAATGAAATTTATCCTTGTATAATGCTACTATAAATAACCGTAGTCGAATACACAAAACTCCTATGATTAACGACATTCGGATGTAAAAATGCGGACGGGCGTCGCACAAAAGCGATATATTCCGGCCTGATCTCAATTTGTCCCATTATACGTACAGGTGAAAATAAAAATAGCGCTTATGAATTATACGTCTGCAATAAAACGAATAAATCCACGTCACGCGCGCACCTCGGCGCAACGCTGCAACTTTCCCTGCCCGTTCGCATTTGCATTTCGTGGGTGATAAAACGGTTCGGGGGAATTTATGCACAATAGACACGCATTCGTCTCGAATGAACGGTCGTATTTCATCGCGCGCAGAAACCAGAGGGTCCCATAAACGCAAGATGTCAACGAGATCTTAGCGGGCGATCATGTTACACGGTTTCATGTTGCGGCAGATTTTTTGTCTAAATAGGTGTTGGGTACATTAATGCTTGGAGTTTTGATTCGGCGGCTACTTCAAGGTGTGCGTAAAAAATTTATTTTGTCGGGGAACATCCGCTCGTTTTAGGGGCTTTTTACGGAGATGCCATGTGTTCATAATTATATTAAAAAACTAGAAGTATAAAATTAGTTAAACGAAATACAACACTCAACGCAGCTTCATTTTTTTGCAATTAATTAGTACGTATAAAATAATTAAAAGGAAGTATATAGAATTTCCCAATAAAGGACTCTGGTTGTGGAATAGATGGTAATTTTTAGGCTGAAATTAGATCTTCTGGAAACACCTGTTCATGTTCAGAATATATGTTGAGGATTCCATCGAAATGGTAGGATAACATAAATCACTTAATGGATGCGAGTGATAGATTTTAAAAATACTATAGCAAATTAAATTTGATATTTTTACGACGTGCTCGTTTTAAACTATCGTAAAGTTATATGTTATTTTTATTTGTGATATTTATTAGTATGAATATAAAATATATAAATATTAAATATGTTCTTCAAATTATCGCTGAAAAGTACAGTTTATTACAATCTTATTATTTCCGACTGTTTGTATTTTTTTGCACGAATGAATTATCCCATGCCATTTATATTAGTACTAATGTTTCTTCTTTATAACCAGGAGTATACCTGTAATATAATATAAGTTATACGTTTCGACTATCCACACACGTTTGTCCCTCTAATTGAAAATAGCTTTGGTTGCTTTTGAAAATTGCAACAACTTCGTCAATTACATTTTTTACTCTATCTTTACATGCTATTAAAAAGAAGTTATAGCCGACCGTGAGCGACCCTAATGTCCTCTTGATCACGAAAGTGAAAGTAATCCAATGCAGTTGCATTTAAGCAACGCTAATAATAATAAACAATCGAACAAAGGTGTTTATCAAGACGAGATACGCGAGCTGACCTACTAAAGAAACGATAAAACTGAATTTGTGTCCGTAATAAAAGCCATTACGGTGAGGCAGTCGTTATGCAACATATTTAGTGTCGATATCGCAGGCATTAAAATGACGGCAACGTTTTTCAAGAACACCATTTAAATTATTTAAACATGCACGTTCCTTTTATACACAATTTCGATTGCAGTCCATTATTTATTGCTGTTTATGTTATGCAACATCCGGCACTGAATATGAACGTGTGTCCATTGATTGATAGCCGAGTTCCGTCGATGAAAAAATTGGTGTACGCTTGTTGTAAATTTTAATTGAATTCGTTGGTTCCTGTTTTGTAATGGTGTACTTCGTGCACGTTTTCCTGCGTTGGATTTATGAAGCTGAATAAAATATTTAAAAACTGCGTTGACAGCGGATGAAAATCGGTGTCGCTCGTGAGTTTTATTTGACATATTTATGAGTTCGCATCCTTAACACATGTCGCCTGTGTTTTTCATTTTAGGTGCACACCGTTAGTTAGGTAAATGCGAGCTTGCTCGATAATATACTTGTCCATGGCAAATTATGTACTGTCGAGGCGCTTCAAAGATTTATCCACTGTGCAAAACATGGTGTTGTAATAAACTTTAAAATATTGTTAAAAATGTATCGGAAACCACTATTTTTCTATTAGAAATGCATAGTTGAAACCACAGTTAACGATAATCACGTAACAATGATGTATTTAATATTAAAGTTAAATTAACATCAAAGGATGAAATATTTTTTTTCTTTGTGTTGTCAATGCCCTGAATGGCATTCTGTCTTAGTATTTTATACTATTTTTCTGCTTTGCGCCCTTTTTAAAAAATTACCAACCCGCGCAAATATCCCTAAATGTTGAAATGCAGCTAAAGGCCCATGGGTTTCAACGGTTCACAATTTGGTGCGAATGCCTCTCATCAACCTTGGACGGTAAGTAAGTTAAACTCTCGAATCTTTTGGTAGATTCTTCGTCGTAGTTCTTCTTCATTTTGGGCTTCCCACACACCGTCGTAAACTTTTCTGCCGAGTAAAGCAACAAATTCTTCTACAGGACGTGCCTAAGGAACATTCGGGAGGTTATCCTCTTTAGGATAACCCTTCATATCGAAGGGGACGGGATATTTTGTTGCCTCTAACCAATAATGGGTTCTTATCGTATAATGGCACGATGCCAGATAAGGCCAGAATATAATATTATCATTAACATCATGCGTTTGAATAAAATTCACTACTTTGCGGAGGCATCTTCGATATAAATGTCTCCATTCAACTATTTTGAGTAGATAAAGTAGCACTTTAACAGCAAGGGTAGATAAAATGTTTTAAATGAATTAAATTTATGACAAGAGACGTCGGGATGACAGAGTAATCCATAGTAACGGACAACGCAATTGCGTCTTTCGTGCCAAAAATTGTAATTTTCTTTGAAATTTTAGTTTTCCTTTGTACTTGAAGTCCTTATATAATAAATAATAATTAATTTTCTGAATTATAGTCCTTCACTGCAATTCACATGATTACATTTATTCATTTAACTCTTCTTCTAATGTTTCTGTATATTTTTATATTTATTTTGTCTTTGTTTAACATTTTTGTTGATTGTTTTCCATTTCATTTCAATTCTTTTTTATATTACGATTTTTCCTCTTATTAACTTTTAGGCCAATACTTTTATTTAATAAGTTATCGCAATTAAATCGTTGCTCTAAGTTGTATTTGCATAGTTATACATGATGTTTGCGAATTTGTCACAATTATTTACAATTTAGGGAATTAAGCCCATTTACTGGACTATTCGTATTTTCTCGATTTCGATTTTCTCATGGTAAATTCTTTATATTGCATAATTATTTGGCATGAAGTGTGCAAACAGAGAATACTGACTGGTTCTTGCAGAATAAATTATTTTGTAACTAAACTAAAAGCATGTGTATCTCCAATTGTAACTGTTTTCTTGATGGGTTCTTTATGATTTTGTGATTTGTGAACTTCTAAAAAGTTGTTGGTTATGGACTTCATGCACATCCATGATTTGTGCTTCTGTTTGTTTAATTTGGCCATGAATACAACGTATTTCAACAACTTTCTGAATTCTGAACCATGCATGTGAATGCAAAAAACAAACAATTATATCATTAGTTATTTATTCGTACATGCATACCTTCTCCACTTCTACCACTCATAAATGAAGCAGTTGTACTTTGTGATGCGTTGTTGCACTCAGAGTAACAAACCAATCACCAACCAAAGTTTACTTTATCGCTGCCAAAATTGTTTTTAATGCTACATATGTTTCCCTCATTCGCATTGAATAAGCGATAGGAATTGTAGTCTTTGTTCATCATTGCAACCTTTAGGCTGGACGAGTTGATAAACAACATCCATTCAATTTTTTCGTTATAATGTTTAATGAGTCCATCAATCTATCAACATTGCAATTCGTGTGATAGAACCCGAACTGAGTTAACTCGAGTATTTTTTTCAAATAAGCTGTTATTTCTGCTCAAATTTAAAACTCGCACTAAATGCTCAAACATTTCATGGTTGAATAGTATGTGCCTATAAACTGCTTCTGAAGGGTGATAACTGGGATCATAATGATGGTTCAAATTACTCCATAATCTGTGCTAAACACATTTGCTTCTCGTGTTGATATTGGCGTTATTTCATTGTGTGGTATATCATCACGCAGAATGGTGGTGATATTCTAATTAATCAAAACAAGGAGGAAACATGTTCAAGTCTTCTATTATATATATAGTAATTTTTTTAGTAGTATTTTTTCGTTTCTATCTCTCATCTTTGACATGAGTTACCTTAATTATCCACCGATAGATGAACCAACTTACTGTCCATCAGATAATATATTCTTGGCGAATGTTTCGCACTGAAAATGTGATTTATTTAAATCGATGTAAATCAACCATAGACACATCTTCTGACAATCCTCCAATTATTGCTAGCGTTCAGTCAAAAAATATAATGAAAGAATAACATCCCATATCACTGAACATTAAAAACAGAAATTCTGAACTTTTTTACTTTCAGAGTTTTTAGATATAGGTGTAAGTGTTTCCCTTTCCTTTCTCATATTTGATTGATAGAAATAAAATTTCATGCTTTCAAAAATTCGACTAGCAAAAAAAGGCAATGAGATAAAGCCATAAATGTGTAATTAAATGTTATGAACATTATCTAAACAGATTGAATTTCAAAAACGAATTGGTAAATATTAAGACCAAACAATTAATAACGAATTAATTGAAGTGGGAATAAATAAGGGCATGGCGGTGGAATAAATTGTATCGAAATAAAAACAAAACCAAGACAGGTAGAGCCAATTTAAAGAAAGCAAATAATAAATTTGCATTGAAAGATCTAGGAAACAAAGAATCAAATATAATGGCAAATTAAAATTTCCAAAAAGAAGAAATTAAAAGCAAACCGATATGAACTAAAAAATAATATAAAAGAAATGCAGCAATAAACCTTATTGAACTTACGGAATTGTAAAGTACAATCTTAAAAACAATGAGTCGATGAGAAATAAATGCATACCACTGATATTGCAGCAAAATGGACGTATAATTATAGGAAAAAAATTATATGATTTGGAAAAATATAAAATGATATACTTCACTATATTGCAGCAAGAAAATAAAAATGTCTTCTGGATTAAAAAGATGAAAAAAATGGCACGTTTGATACATCGATTACTGGACTAGCAAATAATGACTATTAGATTATCCTTAATTATATTTTGCATTAAAAAAACGTCGCCTATATAATGAAATTCCTTTCGCAAACGCATCGTCGATTTATATAATCGCTACAGTCATTATTGACACGTTACCAATTATCTACGGTTATTTTCCTTCGATACCATGTCATTTTCTCTTCAATCTGAAATTCACTTACGTATTTATAATAAAACAATTCCATAGCATGTCAGTGCGAGTTCCACATCGTTACTAAAATTCAAATCGCAAAGTGCCCACTTAAATTGATGTAGCAACAACATCAGGAAAACTGTATAGGGAACTAACCAAGATCCACAACTTTTGTTGTAACTGTGGCTTACAACTTAATTGATTATCTCATGAAATTTGTTTCACTGTTAAGGTTTGATAGCTATCAAACCGAGTTGTATTTTTTGGACATGACCCTCTTTGGGGCTAAGAATCCTCATAAATTTATATTTCTTCGCATGATTCTATCATGATGTATACCAAACTTGTTACGTTTATTTCAAAGCTATGACTTTTTATAATAACTTTTTGCTCATATCATATATTTATATTTTAAATTCATATTTTCTTACATGAAGTAAATTTGACGTTTTACTCACAAAACATATTTGAATAAATTTTCTCCAAATTTCCACACCTATTTAACTCACAACTGCCAGATTTAATTTCAGGAATGGTGCAAAACTAAAACACTTCAGCTCGAAATCATAATTTATTCACTCGATTAAGGTAATGACTAGATCAAATACTTATGTAACAAATATTTACAATAATGCTAACCTATCTTACGTAATTTAGCCCCCAAAATCTGGCGGATTACACCCCAATTTCCATTAGCGATTAGGAGATTTGAAATCTGCAGGACTGGAAGCTTCGAGACTAGGAAACTTTCGCGTCCGAAAACGGTAATCGCGAGCGTCCTTTCATATCCATATGTATCGTTCTCGTGTGTCCTTTGCCAAAACTGTCCCTGACAAACAAAAATTCTTAGTCAGCCGGTGTCCGACACACTCTGCAGAGTTAAAATAGAAAAAAAACGTGTTAATAGGTTATCAGCCAATCGTACAAACTAAATTATTGTAACTCGTTAGCAGTTTATTCGATTTAATCGGCTCATCGGTTGAAAATAATTAACAGCGCACAACAGTGGACGACGTGATAAATGCCGAGGTGTATAAATAACGACAATTACTTTCGAAAGACGTTTTAAAAACCCCGGGAGTGATAATCACATTAAAAATAATTTATCGCCCCGCGTTATTAAATTCACAGGTCCTAACTGGCGTCATAAATTAGTTTGGCGTTGTTTCTTAGCTATATGTGGGGTATCATGTTATATTATGTTGGACTATAGGGACTACCAGGTTTGAATTTCGAGAACCAGCACCCCTGCCGTACTTTCGATTGTTGAATACATCAAGTTGATTCATAGCCACGTTACAAGTTAACACCTGTTGCTTTTATATCGTCTCGGCCGTTTGGTAAACAATATACTTGGCTTTCAAGAATAAAAGTCACAGATATAACTTTGAAATTATTCTGCTCGTCGTAATACAACGTATAATACAACAGTGAATGTTTTAATGTACAAATTGGCAAATATAGAACAAAAGTGATACTGATAATTTCTTTAGTGATTATTATGTAACTGATATGTTAATAAAAATGAACGGATGCATTTTTGGCGGTATAAAAAAGAAGAGTTCTGAAAGCTAACGAATAGATTTCAAAATGCACAAAAATGAGGAACATGATACAATCTCATTATCCTACGGCCTGGCCAGAGATTTGTAAACGTAATTGAATCCAGAGGGTTTTGCACGCATTGTTAGATTTTTCATTTTATTTGTATGCCTTGCTCTATGAATATGATATTGTGCTTTCAAAAGTTATTTCATTGTGTATAATGCTATGTAATATAGTAGAAGGAATTTTATGCTAGGCATATTATTTAATTCATTTAAATATATTTTATCCCGGATACAATATTTTTCATGAAAACTTTGTATTTTTGGAATCAAATGTTATGCACAAGTGAACTATATTTATGGTGAGTTATAATTTTAAAATAAAAAAAAAAAAAAAAAACCTTTATTGGCATACTATATATATATTTCTATTGCACTGTCTACATTTTCATGTGCTTGCCCTTTCCCTTACGTCCCGCGGTTGCCCTCCTATTCTCTCCTTTTCTCTTTTCTTCTCCCTCCATCTCTTGATTTTTTTCATAATCGCCAATCCACCTCCTGTCTCATCCAAAGTCTTTTTCCAATTTCTTCCCTTTATTTTCTCCTCCTTACTCCATTCTAACTCTTCCCACTCCTCTAACCAATGTTTCCACTCATCTGCCCCCCCCTCGCAGAACTCACATTTTCTGTACCCAATATTCATCCAATATTTGTTATTTTTCTCCTCACTTCCGCACCTGAATCTCGCTATGATTCTTTCCTCCATCCCTGATCTTTCCCCTTTCAGATAAACTGGTCTTCCCCCATATGCGCAGATATCTATGTATCTTTTATTATAAATTGCCTTCCTCATTTTCCCTTCTCTTCCTTGGGCTTCTACCTGCTCCCATCTTTCCCCGATTTCTCCCTCCATCTCCTTCCCGTCTTCCCTTAGCCTCATTGCTTCCTTCCAATCTATCCCTGCTTTTTCGTAAAGCTTCTTCCTATCCCCCTCCCATTTTGATACTTCTTCCTTTCCCTTTTCTCTCGTCACCATCTCCCTTAACGCCATCTTACCCAACCTCTCCTCCCCCTCCATCCACTTCCCCAGCTCATATCTGACTACCCGTCTTCCCGCCTCTAATGCCATCTTATCTTGCCCTGCCTCCTGCAGTACTATGTATTCTGGTGTCGATCTCTCTATCCCTAAAGCCTTTTTCAATTCCCCCTGCCATCTTATCTCCATACTTCTCTCTTCTTTTAAAATATGTTTGAAGCATGTACGTTGAAATTCTGTTTAAACCACCTGCTGCCAAATTTACGTTTTACTTTGGTCACAAGCCGCCCTTTTTAGCACGAGAAGAACTCAAATAAAATAAAAATAGTGTCAAATGGTAATTTGTAAATGATGGCGACCCGAATTTATGTTAACATGATTTTTAAATCCATACTCTAACAATGAGAACTTTTTTATGATTCTAAAAACAATAACACAAAAATAATTTTAAATGAAGGAGAATATAGTTTTAAAATGGGCGGAAAAAGTTATGGAATGTCTACTATGTACGTCTGTATAAGGGTGTAATAATTACAATTTTAGTTGAGTATAATTAACAATTCAAATATACGAATTTAAAGTGTAGAGCCTTCTCATAAACATGCATTTCATTACTCGTAGGGTAAAAATATAATATATTAATAAATAAATGTTTCGTTAGAAATGTTTAATATGATTACATGTATTAGTATTTTCAGGACGTTCCAAAACCGCATGAGATATTATAAAGTTTACAATAGATTTTTAATTGGCGTACATCATCGCATCGTTATCGGTATTTCTTTTTCTTATGGTTTACGAGATCCTACTGAGGTGAGTAATGAAAAAGGCCGTGTTTTATGATTATGGTGGATAAAATTAATGTCGTCCTAATTAAGCCCCGTAGGTAGTAAGGATGCGGCATATTCGATAAAGCTCGCTACTGGCCTTTGTTATTAAAGGTAACAAAATTTAATACATAAGATATATTGCTAAATAGTGAAACACCACAGAAAGAAAACCTTTAACTTTAGTAAATTAAATAACTTTTTTCATATAACTGTGATGAAAATATATTTGGCTTTATTTAGTAGACATGTTTTATGTGTGTGATGTGATATTAATTAATTTGTATCTTTAGCAATGAAAACTGTCTACGTAGAGAGACACCAAAGCTAGTCATCAAGCAGCAATGGATTACTCGATAATAAAATGTTTATATACGTAATATCACGTTTTTTTATAGACATTTTTTCTTATTCTAATTATTCAATTCTGTCGTTGTGTCAGTTACCTACTCTTTAATGTTTTTGAGAAAACAAAGAAATTATATTCCAGATCAAGAAAACAGTACAATACCGTTCATAAAACATAACTTGTTACACCGGACGTGGTGCAACAAAAATCTGCGTCCGCAGTTAAACTTTCTTTATCTTTTACTTTTCCATTTTTCGAAAAAACTTTTCAAATAAAAATTTTTCAACAACTCGTACATTTCTTCTCAAACGAAAAAGGTGACAGGGGTAAACCATCAATTCTGGTTCGGATATTACTTTAAAAATTTGTCCTTATGAGTAGCTATGTGCAAATTTTAAGTTTAAAATTTCATAATTTTAGCTTTAATGGTCAATGGACACTCGCTCGCACACACAATCTATGTTTGTGTGTTGAAAGCTCTTATCGCTCTGAAATATGAGCCCTTCTCATACACCGCCAAGTTCACCATCATATCATCCTCATTCCTGGTATTCATGGAAGCTGATATTTCTTTGTCTTAAACTATAAGAAAATTGGTACAATTTTTCTATATACAGGATGTTTCATTAATAATTGTCTATAGAGTAACTGTGGAATGTTTCGTCAAAATTATGGAGATTTAACCTAAAATACTTACATAAAATATTCCTCCTAACCGAGATACAGTTTAGTTTTCATAAAAATGTATTTGAAACAATAACAGGAAATAAAAATAATCAACAATATTATAATAAATATTATATTAAAATATAAATATTATATATATGATTGATTTCTAATTCTCAGCATTTTCCTCTTCCAATTGTGTATTGATAAAGGTGTAGTAGGATGACATTATTTGTGTATGTTAAACATGTCAGACAGTTAAGTTGTGTACAGTGAAAGATTAGTTACTGTCAAAAGCTTTCTTTGTGAAAATACCACGTCATAATAATTTTTCAAGAAATTGCCACTATTGGGATACTGAAAATCCAAATGTCATTAGCGAGGCACAGTTCCATAAATATTGGTGAGAATTTTTTATAGATACTTTAATAGGTCCTGCAATTACCTGCAAATTTAAATGATAATCCATATTTACAATTTCTCCAAACTACGCTTTTTCAGGAGTTGCGATTAAAGCAAAGAAGAGATACGTGGCTTAGTTAACCACATTTTTTCTTTTTGGTGTGAAGTTGTTTAAGTAAAAGTAGTAAGTAAGTCAATTTTCTTGGCCTTCACAGAGTCTCGATTTTAACCCCCTGGATTTTTAGTTATGGGGACATATGATACAAAATGCTGCGAAATTTATTAGAAATCAGCTAAAAATATTTTTATTGTGAGAAATTTTAACAGAAGAATTCAAAAATGTATTGAAGTCAATGGACTCCTTTTTGAAAATTTATTATTATATTGTTGATTTTTTTAATTTTGTGTTACAAATAGTTCAAATACATTTTTTATGAATCATAAATACTTATCTTTAATTGTCATCGGTTAGGACAAATAAATTATGTAAGTGTTTTTGGTTAAATCGTCATATTTTGGATCAAGCATTATTCAGTTACTCTATGGGGAATTAGTAATGAAACAGCCTGTTTATAAAGACGTGGTAAGATCAAAATAAGTCGTTCCTTAAAATAATTTCTACATAGTTAAATGACGGTAATCTCAAACGTCAAAAAATTACGATTTAACAAAAAAAAACACATTCTTTTTAAGGAATAAAAAGTTGCTTGGCGCAAGCTAAAGCCCCCTAAAAATTACACGATATAACTCAATCTAGCTTTAGTATGCGCAAAACAAAAATTCTTGATTCTTGATTCTTGATTCTTGATTCTTGATTCTTGATTCTTGATTCTTGATTCTTGATTCTTGATTCTTGATTCTTGATTCTTGATTCTTGATTCTTGATTCTTGATTCTTGATTCTGCAATATTTGATAATAATGAAACTTCCGTACATTAATACAACTGGTGTCATCAGCAAACTGGCATTGAAATGTATCGATTTAGATTTTTACATATATTAGAAACAACATTCTTAGTTTGAGAGTATATAGTAGTATTATTTGACCTAGAAAGACGCACTTTCTGACTCCGCCCAGTTAAATACGATTCTAATAATATTTAAGGTACCCCTCTATGCCATAACAATATATGCAAATTTTATGATTTATACAATCAAAAACCATATTGACTTGAAGTTAAAATATTAATCCTGTTAAATTTCTAATAAATTTTTTTTTACGTATAACTTTTTCCAATATTTTTGAAAGTGCTGCCAGTAAAGAAACAAGTCTATAGTTTTCAAGTCTAGACTGTCCCTTCTTGAACACCTTGGCTTGTTTCTGGAAACTCACCAATCATTAACATTATGTTTATAATGTCTTATTAATGAGACGCAATATGTTGAGAAACATATTTAATTATTTTAGTGGGAATTTCATACAGACCAGATGATATTTAAAAAAAAATACAATACTTCAACTTCATCACATGGTCTGTATTTTTCCACATACTTGAATTGTAGCTTGAATTTTGACCGAAAACAATTTTACAATTTTCTAATTCTAACCTTAAACCTTTTTCTCTCACCCGATTCTCTTAATTATGTTGCACACTGCTTTTGCTTTGTTTTTCGCCTTTTGATTTTTATCGTCGTTGAAGTATTTTTTTTGTTCTGAGAGTATAGTTTTTATAGTCCCTTTTCAAATTTTTATATTTTTAATACATCCTTACTTTGCGTACTAGGATAAAGACCGTAAATGGAACGAATTTCAAATCTTTTAATATCAGATTGTTATCCAGCTTTTTTATCTCTTTTGCGTTTCTCACCTTTTTAATACGAAACGATTGGTTTTAAGCATTTGAATGCATTCATAAATGAAAATTCTCTTGGACACATTAAATTTTGCTTAGCTTATTCAAAAACAATTTCAAAACAACCTGGTCACTGTCCGATAAATCGATGGTACGACCACAAACCGTCAAGTTTTGATCAATAAATGGGATTGAGATAAAGAAGTAATTAAATTAAAAAAAAAACAAATATTGTCTCATTAAAATTCATTTACAGGTAAAAGTGATGCATATTGAAAAGAAAATACCAAGAATTTACATTATGCAAATTTGAAGGCAAGCAGATCGAGACAAACAATAGACACAAACAAAATTTTGCAAATTCATATACATACCAAATATTAGCTTCAAAAACAGTTACATAATTTTAATGGTCAAAATTGTGGAAATTAAATTATCTCAATGTAAATAATTAGGGCTTTAAATTAGAATACCATTGGCATCCTTGGCGACCTATTCGAAAAATTAGTATTTGTTAAAATTAAGTATTAATAATTGGTAATTGTGTACTCAAGCGCACATTTTCTGATTTCAATCAATCAGAGTCAACATTTCACAACCAATTAATGCATTTATTTCGAGTTGGTATTTAACTTGCAAAGCGAATGCACACCGTTTCGTAACCGGACTGATATAAGTCATAATCTCAAAGTTTAGTAAAAACAACCAAATCATAATATCATGAAGATGACTGCATACAGATAAACGCAACTAACATTTTAATTTGATTGCATCATTACTAAGTTGCTTGTTTATGTTGATGAGAATTTCAATTTAATAATTTCCCGTTGAATTAAACAAAATAAAGATTAATGTGCCTCGTACATTGGATTTAATCATTATTTTATCTCTGCTAACAAAACCTGTCCTGGTACATACAATTTAATCTTTAACGATTAAACAAATTAACGACCTAGCTGCCGACAAGTGTGTTCCTGTTGTTTTTCTTATTCAAACAGCCTAAAAAGAAATTACCCTTACATAACAAGTTAACGTCTAACACGGAGTAATACATTACCGTTCTGAAACATAAAATAAGGTGACGTATATTTAATTGAAAAATATATAAAGACAGATTTTAGGCATTCAGTTTTGAATGCAAAATAGTATAAAATACATGCTGACATGGTAATATTATAAGAAAAATAACATATGTCCCAAAATTTCTGACACAATTTTTTTTCAACAAACAAATGTACTCAAAGACACATTAGTTGTCATAAAATATAATTAATTACTTAAACCAAGAGGCCCGTACTCCTCGACCAGACGCTTCCCTTCAAAATGGTTCGCTTTCTCTCATCTGGAACTGGACGGATTTCAAATCATAAATCGGTGTCTTAATTGCTCTTCATTTTGGGCTTCCCACCTTCGCGACAGTAAGGCACAAAAATCATGGATCGGGCGAGTCTGAGGGGTGTAGTTAAGTCAGACCGATGATATTGCCTTCAGCATGGACATTGATCAGGGACGTGAAGAACAGTAACTCATCACATGATCCAGAAATGAAAGATGAAAAAAAAAACGTGTTGCTGCAACCTCCGGAGAAGCACTCAAGCTATTAATTTCAAAGGAGATTATAGAAAATATTGTGCATTGCACCTACCTGGAAGACAAACGGGAGTGTGTTCAAAAGAAAGAGAATGATAGGTCGACGAGTTTCTTGCTATTTTGGGAGTGACGTTGCAAGCTGGGGTTAAGCGCAGTTGAGATGTTCCATTGAAGAAAATTTCCCTCACCGGAGAATTTTATAATTCATTGTTTTTAGATTTCACGAAATAAAAATTTATCTAAGATTTACAATAGATATGGAGAAATAGTTTTCAACTCATAAAAAATACCAAAATGATGCAAGGACTAGATGATATGATACTAAGTAGCAATCAGATTCACATCAGATGCAGAAATATATGGAAACTCCATAAACTTGTTTTCCAATGAGTAACGGGGCAATTAATTAATCTTTGGCTCACCGAATACCTTATTTTCTAAGAAAAATCTTCATATTTAATCGTTTCATAACACAATAAATTGTGCGCTAGGCAATAATTAAATTACTTTTCCAATTCAAATCCAAATTCTATTGAAAAATGTTGACACAAAAAGTCGACCCCATCAGGTAACAGTCCATTAGCAAATTTCTTATTTAAATTTTTTTTATTGAGAATTTTTTGAAATATTATAACAAATGTTAACTACGGATGGTACATGTAAAATATTGATAAATAACTATGATTAATTGCTGACAGATGTACCGAACACATATGTCTACGACAAAGTCACGAAAATCATTGATTTCAATTAAGAATTTACTTGTTACATCAGCGGGACATATATATCATCGTGACATGTACACTCTGAAGATACAATTGATTGCAAAAAACGATGATTAATGCACGAAACAATTAAATTTCAACTCGACACACACCAAAATAGAAATAAAAAGCGTAACCATCAACGCAATTGATTAAATGAGCCGTAATAACATAATGATATGTAAAGAACTGACCTTCTTGTCGTATTCAAATGACAAATAACCGCACAAAACGTCCATTAAGATGCCATTTGCATAAATTTAGATCTAAATAACTCAATTACGGTCGCCGTAGCCGCCGCGGATTACGATCGAGTGCCTCGCTTCAGCATGTAAAATATAAAATCTCGGATAACCACTTTAATATTCAGGGCCTAAACTGAAAGGAACGTAAAGGCCCGGCGTAATAATATCGAGAATATGGGACAAGGTAGCATTCTAATGAAAACGTGTCCCATTGTGACGTGAATAAATAGCCGGTTTGTATTAAATTCCTTACATTTTATTCAACCTGTCGACAATCTGTATGAATTTATTACGATGAATGTTTGCGGGAGGTCTGGAATGAATAAGCAGCCAGGGGAATGTAACGAAATTACGTAAAAACGATGCAAGATTTCTCCTGACAGCGATATTTGCATGTCTGACAGGAAGATAAAAATAATCAAATCTGAGATGAAATAAAAAATTTCCAGATAAGAGGATCCATTTGGAACTAATTAAAAGTAATGGTGAACGATAATCTTCGCCAAGTAGTTATAATTGAAATAATTTATATCGGCTAGACGCTTTAAAATTATTTACGAGACCAATAATTTGTTGCGGAATAAAAATGAAGTAAAGCTAGACTAGGTTATAATTATGGATACTGTTAATCGGTACGACTACATAACCAAAGTTGAAAATTATGTGGAAAATGATTGAACTAATTGAAAATAATTAGCTTGGAATAAAAATAAAATTTCAGTTATTTCCCATCATTTATTTCTTTTTATCAATTTTGTCATCGACAGTAATTTAGACTGGTTTATATTACATCCATCGCTTTATCTATAATTGAAATAGTTGTTTTCTAGTTATCTTAATCTTGCATTATGGTCATCATTTTACGTTCCAATATTTTCGGATTTTGACGTTTATAAAAATACGTTAAAATATTTATGTTTATGCCAATTAATTAACTAAGTAATTAAGGTAACGTTTCAACTGATAACAATCACTCTGTTTAAAATGCAAATTTTGAAACACCAGAAAATTTAATTAATGTAACATGTTTCTAAATAATCCCTTCCATATTTACATATTTCAGTCGGTGGAAAATATAGGTCCCATAATGCTTTTGTTAATTAACGACTATGTGAAAATACACATGACATTAATTTCGCTAAGTAAAATAATTCTAGAAGAACTTTAGTGAATATTACAATCCAGGTAATTTGTTAATTTGAAATACCGTTATGACAAATTTTAATATAAATTACAGCTGGAAAGTTTGCTTGATAACTAATTTGTTTAGATGGGAATTCTGAGATAGTTAGGCGTCGTATGGTTTCAAGTAAAAAAATCATTCCAGTCTAATCTTTAAGACACCGTAAACTTGCCCAATACAATTTAGTTCTTCCTTGATTTAATCAATCACTTAATTCATTAACGACCTGAGCTAACGCAAACTTTCGTATTTTCATACTAACTTTTCTCAAATAAATGTATCTTCATCATCTCGATTAGATCTTGCACCAACGATTAGATTATTTCAATATCAACATAATTGATTAGTTGCCAGATTTACACAATTTATTTTATACTATTTGAGATTACTGTTTCATATTTATTTAAGAAACGATCACGTACGAACATTTTTAATAGAATAGGCTTTGAAAAACGTTATTAAACGAGCATGTACACGAACTAATAACAGCTATCAATTGCTCCTTAGAGCTTTTCAAAGGGAATTTATGAACAACTCGCCCGTGTACAATGAAGCGGAAAATGTAAGAAATTTCAGACACGACGCTTCAAACAAATGAAATAAGCCGCAGTTTCATTAATTTATATAGAATGCGGAACATTTCGACATTAAACCATTTCATAAAGCTATATGTATTTGCCCATTAAAGATTGTAAAAATAAACCAACTTTAGTTGCTTCGCCAATAATTGATCTATGATTCATTTCTAATTAATCGCACGTTCATATTTCACATGTAATTTAAACATATTTTGTAACACACGAAATTTATGCCCTGGGTAAATACACGAATATAAAGTGACGACGTTTAAATATCTGTTAACACGAGCTCGTTTTCGAGTCAATAAAACGTCCGAAGCTTTTACATTTTTATGGGACATTTCGTAAAGTAAAAAAATGCGTATTAAAATTTCTGTTAGGAATCGCCGCAATGACGCTGGTTATCTTTTGTCACGTTGTCTTCATAAAAATATCGTAAAACTCGCAAGGAAATACCGAAGGGTGCCTTATTGTGCGTGTTTCGTTAAAAATATCTCATTAAATTCTAAACGATGTTAAAAATAACATTAAAAACCCTCGTGTGCGTCGTTATGCTAATGTTGTTAAAATGGACGGATTAGGTAAAGAATGGGCTTCTGAAGCATTCCGATTGTGGATGGAAACGTATTTAGTAGGATATTACTTTTATTTTTGTGAAAGGGATTTACTTGAAATTTATATAGGATTTGTTGGTTTTATACTAGTGGTATGTAATGGGTCGATGTTTATATTGCGTAAGGATGTCGTGATTCTATTTGCGAAAACTTTGGTACATGAAGATTCCACATTTGAATTTTTCTGATTATTTCCTGAAAATTTTCCTTGAATAATTCAAATAATCTTCATCTTTTGCTAGGATTATCCGGTCAATCCCACCCAATTACTAGCACTTTGAATTTCTGCTATTCTTTTATAGCTGCATCAATTTATTTTATAAGCTTCAATCATGTAGAAGTTCCTAATTTATAATAAAGTATTCAAAGATACTATCTCTGCTATACTCGACTTTCTCTTTACATAGTTGTTTGCTTTTAATGATCAATCATGATCTTGAACTTCATATAGTTTAGTGTATTGTGTTACATATTCATTGCCAATATTATATTGCCTGCTTCACTAACACTCTATCTTTCATATCTTTGCTTAAAACCCACATAAAATACACCACCTTTTTTTCTTCTACTAATTTTGTAGTAATCTTTTTAATCTTTCAGGACCCTTACGACTATTATTTGCTAGTTCATTTCGTTACAATGTAAATTGAAACAAACTTACCCCTACCACATAGTAGAATGTTTGGTTACAATGTAATCAATAGTTTATTTTATTTAAATCGTCCATTTTTTGAAGTTAAACTGATTATAGTTTTCTACCAATCTAAGATTAGTAGTGTCCTCTCAGTGGCCAAATACTCCGTTTTCTTAATCAGTTAGTACCTGACGTACTTATCAGGATCATGGAATTTTCAACGAGGTATGAGGTAGTGTATTTAGGCATCCAATGCCCCCCCCCCCCACCATCTTTGTTTTTAATTTTGCAGCGTTTATCGTTATTGAAACACCAGTTTTAATGCTTCTGACTTCACCGAACAGTGAACTGGAACTGGAATTGGTTCGTTACTGTTTTTGTGTTTTGGGCAACTATATAGCTCAAATTTTTTGATCGTATGAAATATCTCTCAATCTTATCTGAGCTTTGGAACGCAGTGACACACTTTTGATCTCAATTATTTTATTGATGGTTTAGTTATTTGCTACATTGCTGACAATCAATTTATGTTGAAGCACTGCTTAACATGCTTTTGCGTGTCCTCTAAATGGAGGTGAGGTATTTTTACTTCAGGCCAATATACTCAAACCTGGCAAAAATGTAGACCTACTAAGGAATTAAACTATCGAACGAAGTATTGGGTGTTGGTGTTGGGCTTCTGAAGCATTACGATTGTGGATAGAAACGTATTTAGTAGGATATTACTTTTAATTGTAGAAGAGCATTACTTGAAATTTGTTGGTTTCATACGTATTTGTATGTAATGGGTCGTTGTTTGTATTTCGTTTATATTCTGTGATTCGATTTGCTTGATTTTGGTTGGCTGCATTTGGTCCATGAAAGCTGCACATTTTATGAATTATCTCCAATTAAATCGACCATTGGCAAACTCTCAGTCTATTTGCAGTTTCCAATTCCAAAAGTTTGTGGTAAAGTAGTCTTTTCATGTATCTAAGCTCAATAATTATTGTTAATTATAACTGGTCTTAACTTATCACTGTATCGAGTGATGAGCGTTTTTCAGCATCTTCTCCAGTACTTCATCTCGGAGCTTTTGATTTTATCTTTTAATTTTGTTATGCCAGTATGCTGGACATGTATTGAAACAGTATGCAATTGTCTGCCAAGGTTCATTTCTCTTCCAATTTACATAGAATGTCTTCATCGTCCCTTCCATAATGAGAAAATGTTGTCATTTGCATTCATTCTATCGTATATGTCACAATCTTCTCCTATCCTTGTGCTTCTATTACCATATGCAGATATGAATTTTTAGATGTAAATTGCATATCTGCAATTTAATGAATATGTTTCTTTGAATAATTCACATTATCTTCATCCTTTGCTAGAATAATAATACTTATACTGTACATAATTTAGTATCCCATCCCAATTCCTAGCACTTTGAACTTCTTCTACCATTCTTTTTTTTAAGCTTTTATCATGTAGAAGTTTCTTATTTATAATAAAGTCTTCAGAGAAACTTTGTTTCTTTATGTAGTTGCTGGCTTTTTGAGTTTTATTGATTTGTAATCATGATCTTGAACTTCTTATAGTTTAGTCAATTTCGTTACATCTTCATTGCCAAAATTATATTGGCGGCTTCACTTAAGTTAAACTTTTGTAGGTTATTCTATCTTTCATATAGGGGTCTACTAATCTAAGGTTAATAGGGCCGTTCTCACTATCCTTATCAGTTAGTACTTAACGTACTTAAGAATAATCGAATTTTCATTGACGCAGTCATTTTGGCATCCATTGACCCCCCAATCTTTGTTTTTATTTTTTTAACTGAATTTATCTCTTGTTTCGTTACTGTTTTCGGATTTTGGGCAACAATGTAGCCACCTACCACACACCTACACCTACTAAGGAGTTATTCAAACTATCGACGTTTTGGTAATCGAAGTGTTGGGTGTTCGAAATTTGGCTATTTCATCATTGGCTTTCGCGCACCAGTTGTAGTTGAACCCTGAAAAGATTACTACCTATAGAGATAGATTGGTAAAGGGAAATAAACTAATTTTCTCCGTGTTATAATTTTTACATATTTCAGGAAATTCATGCTGAATTTGGCACAACATTTACTTTACAATAATATGTATATAATTGCTTATGCACAACATTCTTTTTTAAATTTGTATCTGATCTGATTGTATGAGATCTGCTACCAAAGGTATTGTTAATGGGATCATTCTTATTGATTTGTGTTAAAAATAATAAATGTACAACTAGTGAATAAAAGAAATTAATTCTGAAGACAGAATAGTGGAATTGTATTTTAAAATTTTAATTGAAATTTTCCCTTATATAATTAGCTACGTAATTAAAGTTGTATGGACGTCCAAAACAGTAATTTTTGTTGTGCATCAAATGGCAGGCACATTTATAATAATAGTTTAGTAGTACAATAGTTTTAGATTAGTTGATTTATTTAACTCATTTAATTAACAAAATATATTAAAAGCACATTTAACCATTAAAAAAGTTAAAAAGCTGTCCCAATGAAAAATTTAAAAGAAGTAAAGTTTCCTTGTGAATATTTACGTCCAGCCATGGTGATACGTGATGCAACAAACGGAAATAAAACATGGTGTCAAAATCGACTCAATTGCCATAACACTTAAAGCAACGCTCGGCGACTCTATAACTAGTCGAATTCCGTTAATTTCCGCGTGTTTTACGACTAGCACACATTCAGCCGATGACAATATTTTGAACAAGATTAATTGCCTCCACTATAAAATCCTATATAAATCATATCTTTATCTCTTTCATTTACAAGAAGATCGGCGAAATGTTACGTGGCATTCAATTCCAATATTTGCTCCCGTATGAATAGACGTAGTTCATTTTATGAAGTCGGAATTGTTTAACGTTGATATCGATTCGTTATAAATTTTACTATTCCTCATTATTAATTATAAAATTAATTACGAAAACATCTAAGCTATCTGGTAAATTAGTGAATTTATGCTACAGCGTGTTTAACATAATTTTGTGAAACGGAAAGTGTAAACTCTCCGGCGAATTTTGTTTTATCACTTTATTCAACGTTCCTTTTTTACAACATCCATCATATCTAGCGTTGAACTATTTGTTAGCTGTTTCTAATTCTTAATGAAAGATTAATGGGCAGCTTGTGAGCCATGATTTGCCAACATTCATAATAAGGATCATAATTTATTTTATTTCATAAAGAGATGCGACAAGGGAATTCGAATGGAGTAAGTGAAATAGACATATAATAGATGGCATGGTTTCAGGTTTAAAGAAATATGACTGATGTTCGTAGAATCGTATGGGTGTATAGGTAAACATTAACAGGGTTACAAGGAATTAGATCAAAAAATCGCATTAAATATTATTTTAAGATGTTTCGATTGAATAATTTTCAATGTTAGAAAGAAGTATTTGTTTAAATGCTCCATTTGCGTATTTAGAGTAAAATATTTAACCGCTGATTTGATTTTCATGGACGGCTGTTATACATTTAAATTTAAAATTGTTATCTAAACCATGTTAAAAAGTTGTGGTTTTAGTGTTGAAAATATAAATCACAGCCACATGGGATTACATGCAACAAAGCTTGTTTCACGCCAGATTGTAGTTATATTAATTATCGCACGATTAAGAGATAAAATTATATAAAGCCGATCCTGTCTGTGATTTATGTGAACGGTTCGTACGACAGTGTAGAAAAACGACGGCGATAAAACTTACCGGCTTCAAAATTTTCCTTAAGCCTCCTCCACTGTCTGGCCTGATGTAGCGAGTAGATTGCTATTACTAGAAAAAACACTATGCAGGCAAAAACGGCGAGCGTAAGCGCTATGGCTTGCCAATCCCACACGAGGGCCTCTACACTCGAGAAGGGCACTTCACTGTTCGTAACCCCGACAACACCCTCCGTCACCCCGTCTTGCTCGCCTTTCAAACCACCCCCGCCCTCGGCCATGCCATCGCGGTCCGTTTTCAACTCTTTGCGTTTGTGAGGGTGTTTGTGGTGCCTGTGTCTGTGCGGATTCTCGATCTTCATGATGTCCCAGTTTAGGTTGCTCAGAGTGCCGCAGTGGGTGTCGCGGTGCACCTCGCACGGCGTCAGCACCACCATGTGCTTATCGCATATGGTGCAGTTCATGCACTTTTGCAATTGGTGATTTAAGAACTGCTTGCCTGGAGGACACACTGATGCTGCTGCCAACGCTAAGATTACGGGTAGTAGCAGCAACGCCGTAGACCCTGAAACCATCACCTGAAAACAATAACCAAAGTTTATTATTTTATATTTCTTAAGAAATGATAACTATTACGATTAATAATAACCAAGACTTTACCGATGAATTGTAATTAAATAACCATTATTACAACTATTTATAAAAAATATACAAATATTTTTATGGTTACCATTGCGAAAAAAATTGATTATATCAACATATTTCAATATTGGAAGGTAAATTTATATCCAGTTTAATCATACACTTTTTTAACGCCAGCCATCTTCATCTAGTAGTAAAATAAGTAGTAATAGTAAGTAATAGAAACTATAAACCCTAAAAATTTTACTCTTTAAACTTTTTACTCTGAAAATAATAATAAAAATTGACAGAGACTGTGGTTTTTAAATATGAAAATAACGTATAAATTAAAATCTACGAATTTATCAGACTTCGTTTTTATAGATTTTTTATTTATAATTAATTTTCATCGGAAAATAATGATCGATTTATAGCACTATTTACACGAAATGATCTAAGAGAATAAGCAAATTGACGAATTTCAATATTTTCTTACGTGCTAACGAAGCAATCGAACCTATTATCACCAAGGACCCGCAATAAATTTCCCAATATATCAAAATGTCTCCACACAGTTGCAGAGGAAAGTATTAATCCAACGTGTCTCTGAGACAAATCACCTTAGAACAAATTGGACCATTAAGAAGACCGAGTGATATATATATTTCGGTTGCATTTGATGAAAAAAAGACAAACTTAGGTGGTATATGTGCCCCAGTTTTTCTAACACACTTTCGAACTTTCAAACCGTTTGAAGCGAGTTATTGCATTGTAAACTAATTTACTAATTCGTCAGCGTCGATGAGTATTTATACTGAATACAAATTCGTTTTACGATGCGTATGAAATAAAAGGTCGGAGGCATGTGAAACAGTATGCGGTGTATTATTATCTATGTACACAATAAATTAATTGTTTTTCAGTAAGTTTGATATGAAATTTTGTAATATAAAGTGATTTTATACTCGTAATAAAATACAATAATTTAATTAATGAAAAATAATGATTACGCAGCATTACGCTCGTAATCATTAGCAGCTCGTACGCTCTTCCATCTATCTCATTCCCTCTTCATACTTATTCTGCCAATGTGCTTCATCCACTCAATAATATGAATCTCGTAATCCCTCAAGATCTTCTCCCATGGTTAGATACATCCCTGTACCCCGTTATATATAATCTCTCTTAGCTAGATACGGTTTTCATGTGTAACAATCTTGTTTCACATCTCATACACCTCACGTTCTACATCAAATGATTTACCGCACTGGCATATCCGGTTTATCTACAATCTTATCCTATTGTTTCAATCCTAAAACTTTATTTGAAACAATCACAACCATCCCCAATCTCTGTTTGTTCAAAACTGATTTGTGAACAGAGCAAATAGTCAAACTGCTGTCTTCATTTCATACCTCTTCGCCATGTAATTCTGAGTACACATTCTCCTTCTTCTTCATCCTGCCTGTTTTTGGCCAATATCCTTGAGCTAGGCCATTACCAAATTTTGAATTTGTAATGCCATTTAATAAATCGACAACCACACAAAAGAATTGTATGCGAAATAATACATATCGAAATTAACCTAGAAATCAACAAGTATAAGTTTTTTGTGTCTGCGCTAAGTACAACAGTCACGTAATTCCAATCTTCCAATACGAATAAATTTCCTCGAGTTACTTGAGCTACTAGCGCTATGAATGAAATATTTTACATTTAGGAAAGAATTAAATCGCTAAATATTGTAATCATGAACATGAAATGCAAGTAAATTTAAATGAGCGTCACGCTAATGCTTTCATAAAATGAATTATTAATGCTCATAAATAATTGGCATATAAATTGGTATTTAATTTTCTTTTATTTAGTATATTATAAGAAATGGCCAGCGATCGTTTCTGCATTGTGTTATAGTCAAGTTTATGTCGGTTCCCAAACTGTTGTCTTTTGAGCAAGTTCTTTAGATAATATATTTGAAACCTCGAAGTTTTTTCTGAGATAATAGAAGTCTACGCAATTAGTTCAAAGATATTCGCGACTCCCAAAGAAGCTCACATGCAGTTTTCAGCTGTAAACCTCATTCAAAACGTCTTCTGGGATGTGAAAGGATGGCCCAAAGACTCTGAAATCACTTCAGAGGAATATGGCCACACACTTCGATATCTGCGAATAGCTGCTGCCGAAAAACGCCCCAAATATTATTATTTAGCAGCCATCGAGTCAACAGATCTACAAAGAAATATTTGACTCACTTTGCCACCGTCTATTTTGAGAGTCAAGGAGAGTTTTTTTTCTACTGGCATTAACTCCTTGCTGGATAAATCGCGCAATTAAGCTTTAAGTAGATTATTTAGAAAAATTATTTAAAAAATGTTTATTAAGTGAATAATTTTGTCTAAAATTTTTGGAGTGCATTAATCTGCGTCAACGAAAATACTTCACTTATGGTTGGGTTGGTTTTTTGATATAATTTCTCAATCACGTCTAAAAAAATCCAAGCATGTTGCGTTTTTTGAAATCTTATTTTTCACATCAAACGAAACTAATTTATTTTGAGTAAGTCTAAGTAAGTGTTTCTAATTTTTATCATCGTGGTGGTTGCGTTAGGTTAGGTTATATGTTTTCATCATATCTAAAAAAATCAAACAATGATATTATGTTTGAAAATTTATTTTTGGCATCGAACGAAACTAATTTATTTTGAGTATAATTCTTTGTATAGATTTTGGGGTGCACTAATCTGCGTTGACAAAGATTCTGTCCAAAAAAATCCAACCAGGCTGTTAATGTTCGACAACATATTTTTTACATGAAACGAAACTAATAATAAATCATTTAATTTTATTAGACACCTATCAACTTTGGCTGTTTGTCATCAAGGCCGAATTGATGTTTTGATTTAAATTTAAATATGAAAAGGTGTAGTGAACTGGGAACGAGAACAATGTCGTCATGTGGAGACTTGCAAAGACTGGCACCCTGCTAGTCTTACGGTGCACTGGCAAGAATCGCCATGTGACGACTTGTGATGCCAAGTCTGCAGATCTGGATCGCCATGGTAATACTAATAAAACGAAGTAATACGATGTGATGTAATTTGGCATTAATTATATATTTAATATGGACTGGTGTTGAGGTACGACCGTAAATTGGGTAGATTGCAGAAGCATAACGTCGTCGTTGACTCGTGCGTTTGATACGTATATCATTAACGCTGCAACTTCGTTATAATGGTTTGTACAATCTGAGTCGTGTGCTACCTGCGTATATCACAAAAGATCTGGACAAAACTTTACTTTAAGACCAATTAGTTAGTGAGCAACTCTTTTATACGTCAATGTTGAAAATAAATCACTGCCACTGTCTCAGCCAAACGCGTCAGGCACTTTGACAAAATAATAGTATATTATTCAATGAGCAGTAATGGTAACCATTGCTCACAAGGGTGATTTTTTTTCTATGGATATTGGAAAAGGAAATTAACTTGTGATAATTATGACGTATGTAGTCCAGGATCCAGGCGATGATTGTCGAATAATTTAAATGCGCGTTTGAGAAAAATTAATTATTAACCTTCACATGTAAATAATCATTCATATTATTTATTAAAATTTGCCTTTAATTATAATGAATATTGATTTCTCGATTTGCTACGTATGTGTGCTAAATATCTTTCAGAAAGGTAACAAATATGTAAAAATATTAGGTTGGATTGGATTGGGTCTTATTGGGTTGGGTTCTCTTATGTTGGGTTGATAGGTCTTTTGATGGATGCATTTTATTTGTCATGGGATAAAATAAACACAAAAAATGCTAAAACAACTGAAAATGCATGAAAAACAATACACTAATTGAGGTTGTATTACCGAAAATGGCCCAATACGATCTTTCGTGCCTTTACATTATATTTCAATTAATACATTTTTAAATTCAATTGGATTAGATTCTGTTGGCTGAGTTGAAATGCCTTGTCATTGGCGAATGTGATGTGGTCACAGAATTAAATATATGCTTAAAATCTGAATGTTCTTCAGTATCTTGCCGTTGTTAAAGCGATAGAAACATCATAAAAAATGCAATAAAATAAATGACGATTAATTAATAAATCTCGATTAACTATTTGTTTGCAAAACGAACCAATGAACTTAATCTGCTTCCTTTGACTTTTTCAAAGCCTTGTCATGTTAATGTCTTGAGTTTGCGTGGTAGGTAACGCGGTTGAGATAATGTTTACTCTTCAGAGTTAACATTATCTATACCTTCAGGTGAGAATTTTCAAAAATAAATAACAAGTGCAGAGTTATCTGCTGACGTCTCAAATCCCACTGGGACATCACCATATTATATATAATTTTATACAATTTTGATAATATTTATATACAAGTTTTATTCTTTTGCCGTTATTTATTTGATTATTAAAATATGCACCTAACTTAGCTAGCAGTAAACAAAGGTTTATCTTCCAGGCTCTTAAGGCCAACTATGTATTTGGTTCTTTATCGACGCATAAATGCATCCATTAGCGTCGCTAACGTTGTTTTTTAATTGCAAAAGTGTTTGCATCTCACGCTGCGAACCATGCGTCGTAAATCATCCGGTAAGATGCTTATAGAAACACTGCCCCATAACTGCTGTCAGATAAGATACAGCAGTCAACTTCATTAGCGTCAGACGTGGGCATAAATTTGTTAAAAATGCGTGTTCTGATTGTAGATCCTTTGCTGCAGAATGTTATTGTCGACGTTATTTACGAATTGTAAATCCCGTTGGGTATCACAATGGCTGAGGTGAGCGATATCCTCGGGTCGTATTTTAAGATTTCAAACCGGCGTGTCGGTTAAATATGTGCCGGTGCAAATGGAATTTTGTTTATAATCAACTCCACACCAATTTAACGTAAGCAAAGCGTAAAAGAAACGAAAATGTTAACCGCGGTATTGTGGTAACAAATTGCAGAGGTAGCAAGTGATCTAACGCGGTTCAGCATACCTGTGTTTTTGCAACGGTTTAAATAATTACAATGTGAAGTGGCGAAGTAATCCAAGCGTTGCAATTAGGCAGCGCATTGCATTGAGTTGAACCAGTTATTTTATTGGTTATTTATGTTACGCTTCAAATTGGATCGAGTTGTTTATAGTATCGTTGGCGCATTTAAATTAATTATTTAAAATAAAATCGATATTTACTCGCGAATTACCAAATTTCATTCGATTATACAGGTTTGAAAAAATGTGTTAGAGAAATTGATGACAGTAAAATGTTTGCAGTTGATTTGATATAAATCCAACGAGTAGTTTAAAAACGAACAGTAATTTGTACATAAAATAATTCCAAGAGCTCTCACTACTAGAGGTGTGTAAGATATGTTGGTGGTGCAACAGAGCGATTATAAACTTCACGATGGAGAAATAAAGGTGCGGGACATGCAATATAAATATTAAGAACCAGACCGATTTACCACCAACGTATCCAGCGAAATGACACGCACTGGAAGATCTGTGGATCCAAAATAAATATGATACGAAATTTTATTCAACAGGGTATGTAATTAAATAATTATCAAATGCTGCCTTTTGCACAAGAAATGTATACTAATCTAGTAATTTCTCGATCGTTCTCGTGCAAGAACTATAATATATCGATCAAAAATTCCTCAGATATTAACGTGTATATCACCTCCGTCGTCTTTATAATAATCGTCGTACGTGGAATGTGTGGGCATAGAATTTTAATTTTCATCTGTGCTCGATGCGATAAAAAATATTTCTAATGCGTTTGTTGTATGATTTTTTTAATATAATAATAATTTAGGCATAAATATAAATAATAACATCGAATTTTATAATTAAAATTAAAGTGATAGATATCGAGAGTGTGCCTCGAACGTGATAGTTCATGAAAGCTACGCATGAAGCTGCCACAATGATCGAGTTACAACGTTTTAAAGAAACCCACTTGTGTTCAATTATAAGCAAACAGTAGACTTCGGTTAAATCGGTATAAATTTCCAATTCTGACCGTTCATTGTGCAAGTACAATGTATTTAAGGAACAATGGGTAATTCATCACTGATTGGAGCGATTCTTGTTTAAATGAAAATAATTTACATCTGCGCTGGAACACACTTACCGGCGAATATAATACCATTGTGGCGAACACGAACACGAACACATTTTTTTACTTACGCACGAAGATTTAGTTCCCTGCTAATTGTTACCGCTGATAATTTAAATTAAATTACGGTAACACATGAAAAACGTGAAGCGACTGCAAATAATTAATTATTTACGGCTTTTATTTCCTTTCTTGCCGCCCGTTTCCGCCTTTTTGTTCGTCGCGCTTCCACCTAATAACGACGTGGCGTAGAAGAATGCAAAGATAAATCAAAGGAAAACTTCTTGCGTTGCTTCATTATTTATGTATTTTATGAAAAGATATTCAAACACATATCAAATTTGCCTTTGTCCGCGCATCCGATATTAATACCATCGCTGCTTTTATGAATAGGTAATGGAAACCTCACATATTGTTCGTTTAGCTTCGTGGACAAATCGTTTTCGCTTGTTAATATGTCAATAATTGAAAATATCAATAATAATTTATGAAACGCTTCAAAATATGTTTGTTTTGTAGCGTGGCCCATCGCTTTTAAAGAATATTCAAACATTAAATTTACATACTAATTATAAAATCTACATATCGAATATTTGATTATGCGACAGTTTATATTTCTGTTGTGAATTTGTTTAACTAAAATCAACGATAAAATTTAAGATTTTTTTTAAAGTGTAACGATAAAATGTCTCGAAAAGTTAAGGATCACGAACAGGTAATAAGGCAAATGGGAAAAATAGATCGATAAATAATTCTCCGCCCACCCGTTGATTGGTGGGCACCGAATGAAATGAGAACGAATGGAGACATAAGCTATATAAGGACATATGGAAGTTTAATCTTATTATTTGGTACGGCTTGAGATCTATGACGCCATTTACGAGAACAGCTTTGATTTATTCCTGGACGCGCAGTATCTTTATCTTTATCTTTTATTATAAATTGCCATGATTTTAAAGTTACATCTTATAACATTTACTTTACATCCAGGATAGATTGCTAGAGTCGTGAAAGTGGCGAGGTAATTAATTTATTTATATGGTATATTGGTAAAATCATGAGTTCTAATTTAATTTGTGCTGTAAAATGAAGCCATTGTTTATTTATGGGATACATTATTAAGGCCGTGAAAATGACCGACGGCAATATACTTGGTTTATGGGAAGCATTGTTAAAATTGTGAAAGCAGCAAAGTAGTCACTTAAGTATAAAATATATTGCCATAGCCGTGAGAAACGGTGATAATGTTACGTTGTTTATTTGTAGGATGGGTTCTTTCTTAAAATGGTCTTAAAAAGTCACAATTTAGTTTATACATATCGGATATGACGGATGATCGTATAATTTGTTATATAATGGTATAATGGTATAATGGTATAATGGTATAGAATGTATAGCGAACATTCACTGCTATCAAACTTGTATAATATTTGGCAGACCGAAACATGAGTGAGAAGCATTCATAAAAATTGTACCAATTATGGTAGGAAATCGTATATTTGGACCAAAAGGAATTCAACATTAGAATGGATTGTTTAGAAGTTATCAAGGTATAAATACATTGTCTCTTTACAGCAGAGGTTATTAAAGTCATCAAGAAGCAAGGCAGGTGTTATTATTTTATATAATAGAATGCTGAAGTTGTGAAAAACGACGAGATCGATTTGTAAATTGTCAAGACAATAGTTTATATACTGAATAGATTGTTCAAGTGGTGACAGCGGTGAGAAAATTGAGTAAGCGGTAAGAAAAATAATTCAATAATTTATAGTTTAATAAATGTTTTGTCAACAGGAACACACACAGGTTTTCGTGTTGTGTGCGTTTTATTTAACATTAAAATGGTTTACTGAAACGATGTCAAATAAGGTGGGCAACTCTAGCTCTAATTAGTTCATTTGACGTCGAGGTGGTTAATTCATTTATAAGATAAGGTTGTTGAAGCTATGAAATCTGTGAGGCAGTAAATTTATATATAAGATAAATTTTGATAATCGTGAAACATTGCACATTGATCATTTATGGGATAGATAGTCAACGTTATGGTGTGGTTAATTTATTCATAATTTTTCTGAATTGAAATTTTGCGAAATTGTTTAAGATAGGGAATTGAATAAAATATAAATTGTACACGTTTGCTTTAAGTGGAACCGGAGTTATTAGTAATGGACGCACCCGGCAACAGGTATATTTTATGTGCACGAATATATTATTTAAAATGAACGTATTGTATTATGTATTTTGGCATGTACATCTACAACGTCATATATGTATATGTATATGGACTATAGGTCACGAAGGCCTTGGGATTGTTGAACAATTTTACTCTATTCTTTCTGTTTCTCGTTTTATATTCATACTTTTTAGGTATTTAGGTTATCTTTACTTCTTTGTACATAATGTCTAGTTCCTTGTTTGTCTTCTGTGTTTATTACACCGTATGTAGCTCTTAGTATTTGTATTTCCCATCTATCAGGGGCATCCTCCATCTGCTTTCTTAAGTTACCATGCCTCACGTGGATATGTAGCGGTTGGCCTTATAAAGGTTTTATTCCTTTCTTCATTCTTCTTCACATCATCCTTTGATTTCAGTAGTCTTTTCAGCATTCCGTACTTTTTATTACCTTTCGAAATTTAATTTTTATTCCCGCTCCTCGTGTCCTTTTTCGCTTATCATGACTCTTTCACCTTGCCAAACTCATATTCTATTCCATCGTTATTTGCAAATGTTAGTTTATTTCTACTCCGAAAACCTCTGCTACTTTTCCATTTTTTTTGTGTAATGTCGACCGCATATGCTCGTTGTATATTATCGTTCTGTTAATTTTTGGCCACTGCAGAGTACTTTATTTTGTGTTTTGTTCATACTCTTCTCATACATTGTATATTTATTCTTTATTTACTTTATCATAGGCTTGTTTGAAATCAATGAATAGCACCGACAGAGCTAAGTAGCATGTTATTTAGACTTCTTTGAGAGGAATGGTCATTTACCGATCTGTTTGTCCTGAAACCTGATTGATATTCCCCCAGGACACCTTTTATAAAATTGCCTAATTTTTTCTCAATACGTTTTGCCATTACTTTATAAATTGTGTCTAGTAATGCAATACCTTTAGTTACTTGTAGTTTTCATATAAAGATTTGTCACATTTTTTATGCAAAGGGCATATCAGCGCAGTGAACTCCTGTTACTGTGTTTTTTTCTCACTGTAGAATATTTTTTTCTTCCCACACATGCTCTTCGATTGTTTCTTATGTTATATTTTTCTCAGTTTTCTATTGTGTTATTATTCACTAATTCTTGTCTTATTTTCCTTCTCTCCTCTACTATCACTACACACTCCCCATCGAGCCAATCTTTCCTGTTTGTATTTTTCCTTTTTTTCGAGATCGTCGTTTTAGCAGTTTCTTTTGTATGTTACTATTTTTCCTCACTTTACTTGTGTGGCGTGGCAGCATTCCAGTTGTTTTGCAATCTCTCCATAATAAACATCCCCATTCTGCAATCTTACACATCATAAAGTTTTTCTATTAAAAAAATTGTCTTTTCCGCCTTTAACATTTGCATCAGCTTGTGTGATATTGCACCATTATCTTTACTAAGAAATGATCGGATCCTGTGTATGTTCCTCTCATACGTGTCACATTAGTAATTAAGTTCATACCAGAACATGATCACACCCTGCCGTCTGGTGTTGTCCGTGCTCCTTTATATAACTATTTCCGTTCCAGTTGCGTCTTATGTGAATAAAAAACAAATATATTGAACATTTAAATAGTAGTGGCGTTAGTTAAGGCAGAGATTCTGTTTGTGACCGCCTATTTGAACTGAAATACTTTTCACATATTTATTTTAATATTAAATTCTGACAATAAACAGTAATTCATTCTAATCCTGTGGAAAAGGATTCTCAATTTCAGTACGTTCAATAATATAGTGTATTTTATTTATCTATTATCGCTCACCCTGCTACATGAACACCCTATTTCTAGTGCAGCTATAAAATATTAAAAACAAAACACGCTACGAACTAAAGCTCATAGAGAGAAGAGAAGAAGTATAATCTAGTAGAAACGCTCAACGTCATCGTCGTACGCCCAGTCGTTACCAAACAATTAAGACAGCTTTTGATATCAATTCCGATATAATTACAACATTAAACATTAATAGTCTCTTTATAATGTAACAGACGTGTTCACCTCCTAAAAATATTTTCATAACCCCTAATTAAATTCAGCCCAAACGAAATTCGCTAACCAGTAAAAGAATTTTATAAGCACGAAATTGGTCACGTAACAAACGACTATTAATATTCCAAGTCGCGGAATAAATGGAACCGACAGAAAAAAACGACGACCTATTCTTTCAGCCATCCCCGGGTCCTGACCGCTGGATTTCACGCCGGATCGGATTTGCGGGCACCACAGTGCTTTTATTGAAATGAAACTGCGCACGAGAAAATTATCGCCGGTTATAAAATGCTGAAGAAAATGTGTTTTCTCTACGATATTTGAAACGCCATGCATTGCCTTCTACGTCGAACGATGCGAGGTTTATATATATAACTCGAAGTAACACATTAAGTTTGTGTCACGGAGTGTGATTTACGGGGACGAATCTCTGCGCTTTGAACATTATTTATTGTGGATGGTGATACATAACATTTCGATACATAGGTTTTCGATCACACGGTTTCTGCGCTCATTGCCGTTTGATATCCACCAGTTGCGGGAATGGTATTTGACAATGAGGTTCCGCTTTAAACTCAAAATTTTGACGTTTTTGATTGCTCTAGCTCTGAAGAATTACAAATCGATTAAACAAATTGCACATATCAGCAAATTATTTTTGGTGAACCAAATCCGATGTCCATTTTATTTCATTTTGTTTCGACAACAATTTTGCAACTCACAGAAATGTCACCGGTATGTATGTGAGACGTATAGACTGACTGGCATTTATTTCAGCCGGATTCAGATTCTTCTTTAACTAATATAAGGTAATAGCATTTATTCGTGAATTACTGTATCAGTATCGCTAAACTAGAAAATTAACTAGTAGGTAGCAGTAATTCATTTTGCTCGAGGTTGTTTGGACGCGAGAAATTAGTTGACGTCTGTTTAAGGACAAATGGAACTTCGTGTCAATGTGTCCCATAGGTGCCACTGCTATTAATACAACAGTATCTTCTTTTGCATTGCGAACTATGTTATAATTCATTGAATGACAATAAAAATTTATTTCAGGCAACCTCTTACTCTTGTGTGCCAATTTAATAATCCACCGATAATCGGTGTAAAAAATAAGATATTAATTGTAATTTTTTTTTCTTAATTAAATCCCGTGGTTGTGTAGAGTAGCCAATATGATTAGATTATGTAATTGTGCAATTACATTAATCTGTTTGATTGAATTTAATTGAAAACTTGTTGCGTTCACATTTAGCGGAACGTTACATAGAACTCATTGTTGCGCTACGGTTCAATAGGAAATTGAACGACCGGCGCTTAATTTTAGCCCACAATGAGCAATTTGAAACAAAGATTCCATTCATGTCACGCTATGTGCACTTTTAGAACACGGCCTGCGGATTTCAGACTGAATGAAAGGCTAGACGCACTATAATACCCGTCGTCTCTTGAGGTTTACCGGATGTTACCCTTGTTACCCCATATTATGTGACACAAAGTCAACAATCGTAATATCAAGGGTACCTTTTATGTTTAGTAATCGAACAGAACACGAGTTCCATCGCCAAGGAGACTTTTAATTCGATTATGAATAATGAATTTCATCGCTTGAATTAATCGTGCAATAAAGTTAGGTTGTTATATTTATTTTAATGATACGCACATGATGTGTATGATATAATATTCTTACACGTGTGCGCGGTTTATTGATTCACAACTTTAAATTTTAAATCTGTTGTAATGTATAAATTATTCATAAATAGGCGACAATATCCGCGTTATTTTTGTGTCGGATATCAAACGACGAGCTAAACCTTGCACCACCCATTTGAACATTAACGGCGAAATCGTCAAAAGCTCGAAAATTCCTGTGTAGATTTTAATCTTTCCGAACGGAAGCAATAAATGAAATCTTGGGTCGTAAATTTCGAAAGATTGTATTAAATTTTTTTACATGCTTTTAATTCGCTTTAAAAGGTATTTATATTCGGCTTGAAAGCTGAGGCGTATTATCGCGGAATTTATTCATGTTATTAAATTTAATTTTGGGATTTGTATTCTTGGTGAGTCGCATGTTTATTTGGGATTCGAATCTACGCAGAAATAATGTCAATACATGAGCGCCAACAGGCGCAAGCCAATCAAGCTTTTCATCGTCTTCAGCTACGAACTGAAATTTCAGATAGAATACAATTGTTTTAACTGATCATAATCATATTGATCGTATAAATGATCTTTTACTAATGAAAATAAACAAGTGAACCATAATAATAGAAATAAAAAATATAATTGGGAACAAAATTGAAGGAGAACTACGAAATGCAGTTCAAAATACTGAAGAAAACTAAGCACGATTAAAACAAATGATTGAAAGATATAGAAACTAAAAACAAGAAAAAAACGAAATTAGTAATAAAAATTAAAAAAAACGCAAGTTACAAATAAACGACTACAAAATATTAAGTATGTAATAAATCGAAATAAATTAGAGTATACGAAAACTGCATAAAAAGGAAACTAAACAGAAGGAAATTATGAATAGTAAGAAATGTCAAAAGAAGAGAACAACAATAAATAAATAAATAAATAAAAGAAAAGGATCAAAGTGCAAATTAATTATGGGAAAACAGAAGATTAAAAACTGTGACAAAATATAACAACATTCATTGAAAAGAAATTGAAAACTCAAAAAAGAAGGTATAAAGGACAACTAAATATTTTTCCCGGTTTACATCTGACTTTTAATTTGGGTTGGGGCGTGGTGGGTTGGGTTGTGTCTAATTTTGATCGATTTTCTTGGCAGTTATTGGGAAATTTATTGTACATAAATTTAAGTTTGCAGTTTGACATAGAAAAGAAAGTCTTCCCCTTCCTGGAATTTAAGCAAATAACCAAAACAAGTTTTAATTTTAAAAACTCGAAATACTTATCCCAATATTATTAAAATGGTTAAATGAAATGAATTATGCCACATTAGGTAACATAGGGCATCAAGTCAATTTAAATTATTTTGTGTTCGATAAACTAGACAATTTCTGCAAACTTGCGTGAACCTGAAAGAGCAGTGTTATATCGCTAAGTAATATTAAACCAGCTTAGCCTAGAACATTCATAAACTGTCCAAGACTTTGGTCGGACGTGTTTCAAGAGATATTGCAACGAGGATCAACCGCCCAAAGGGCAAACTGTCTGAAGCAATTTGATGCTAATCTCAAAGTACAAAATGCTTTGAATACGATAACCCAAATGCACGATATTCACAATCAAGCGCAAAGTAATTGATGTCGGTCGGCATTATCGGCTCAAAGCTCGTTCAGATCCCCCCCCCCCCCCCCCCCTCCATGACCCACGAAATCTATTTATCAATTTAGCAGTTGAGTGTTCTATGCACACGATTTGGAATTTCTAACAGCGACAATCTGTTTGAACGAAAGTCGATTTTAAAGAGGACGATGATTGATTACACTTGCACATTGCATTTTATAGCTTTTACAATGAACTTCATTATTTTTTCGAATATATATTGATGTCATTGTTCGTATAACATATCCACGTTAGGCAATCTTTCTTGGACTCAAACTCGAAATTATTTAAAGCTTGACGTACTTGAGTGTCTATGACAAACTTATTATTGATAAAAAAATTATTGAAGTTTAACAAATTTAGTGGATAATATGAAATTTATGACGAGTAAAATTGAAAATTGGCGGTTCATCACGTTGGTTTGAAAAATGTATTAAAATTCCTGTTGTCTCCCTTTATAATTTTGATTCACCTTTCCTGAAAAATACCGTATCTTCAGTTATATCGATGTTAATAAAATATAAATAATATATAAATTATAAATTTTAAAATATCATTTTTGCTCGTTTGATAAATCAATAAAATGCAGAATTCTCAAAATTCTAGTGCGTATAAATTTGATTGTAAAAAGTGTAAAAAAATGTCAAATTAATTCAGGATCAAACGACAACGAAAACGAAATTTGAGATCGCAGGTACACTGCAATTTATGGGAATGCCAAGTCAAGTGAACTAAGAATTATAGGTTTGAAATTTTACACACACGATGCTACGCTACGTGAGGGTTCTTTTCCATCGAGTAAAATTGATAAACCGGATGTTCATTTGCCGGTTATTATGCAAAGTCTGTTTGCTAGCTTGTATGTCCATAAATTGTACATGTAAATAAAAAAATATTGTTTGTGATAGCAATGCGTGTGTTTTCCCCCCACACAATACGATATTTTGAATTACATCTTAAGTAAACATTGTTTTTAAAACTGTTAATAATTTAATAAAATTGAAATTGAAAAAAAACAAGTTTGTTAGATTTGTTAAATTTATATCTCGTACAAATAGAGATTTAAGGGACGCAATGTGTTTACCAAGAAAACAATCATTTCAGGTTACAGGTACTTTCAGCATCTCGATGTTTGAACGAAAGCTCGTAAAGTCGCTGAAATTGCTCGAAATACCAGACATATAAAACATTTGTGTTTTACATCGCCGCAAACTTTGACGATTTTCACCGCGAATTTAACAACTTTGGCGAACGATTCGCAACTTTGCGCCACCAAATACGCTTAAAAAAAAATTTAAACCACTTACGTCAATAACATAAAATCCAATAAAATCGTTCAGAGAAACACCAACAAAAACACCAGCAGATTAAATACGAAGCACTGTGTGAAAGGTCCCATTGTAAAAATCACATTACTAAATAGCCGCTACTGCACAAGAAGGACTGTGCGTTAGTGTACGTCTTGCACGGTAGGTAGGGAGTACGTTTATGGCGACCATATGTTTCGAACGTAGAAAGCAAACTAATGCAAGCAACATGACTGCATGACTGAAAGACGACTGAGATTTTTAGTTGTACGTCTGTCCTTTCTGTGTGTTTATTTTAGGTGTGTCAAGGATTTGAAGTTTGGCACGGACAATTATGATTTGTATTTGCGTACAGACGTTGACACCGTCGCGAGGATTTACTTCTGAAAACACGTAGATGCATGGGCGCCGTTAGGGGCGCACACGACGTGTTCCTGTAAACTATGAAATTCACAAATTAATTAGTTCACGTGAAATATATAAATATCATTTTAAGTATACGGTGAAATAATCGATTTATGTTATACATATGATATTTATAAACAATTTTAGATGTAGTTCGTGGAATCACTTCGTTGAATAAGATCGTAGAAAAATCAAAAATATTTTATTAAAATCGCGGAATAGAAAAAAATCATTTTATTTTAACAATATTATAATAGCAGTATTTCTGCTAACGATAACAACATAATTGTCGAAATGTACATTTAGATTGAATAATGTGCTGTATGGTAAGGGTAATATATATTTTACTTTTATTTAACAATGTTGAAAACAATTATTTTGCCGCTGTTACTGAAGCTAGTGTCATAGTTGAAATTGCATTTGGGATTAACAAGGTTATATTTGGTATTTGGATATATTTGAGTAAAAGTGCTAATGCCTTCTTCAGTTGAAGGAAAAGAAAGTCGCCTCATTGACCAGTCCGCAGTGAACTTTTATTCTCGTGGCATAAACACCATTAGGTATGTCCGGCTAGGTTCGTTGCAAATTATGTAATTAATTTTTATCTCATCAAAATCTCTCGCAATTAAATATATTACGTTATTAACAATCAACGTATATATCGAGTTTATTTTTGTCTGTTTCGAAGAAGTCACCTGAAAACTGTAAGTGAAATGTGATCAGAAACTCGATCGCAGCTAACAATATTAATTAATATCTTGGCCTCTATTAAAGATTAATCGGGAATAATCATCCCAGATATAATGACGAATTGCACGATTCTAGATATACTAACATTTATAAATTCCATGTCGAGCCTTGTAGGGGCACCAAATGCTAGTGATTATACAATGACAACATTTTATATATCTCTTTTTTATCAAATAAATTTGTTATAAGTCATAATTTTCTTTATTTTTTAAGATAAAAATAACTAAATTAGATGTGAATTATGTTCTCAATCGTCAGTATTAATTAAGCGTTAACCATTTTATTTTATATGCACACAAACAAATCACAGAAATGTCATATTTTAAAAATTAACCAAGCACAAAAATTACTATTTTGAAAATTTCAGGTTTTGCACAATTTAAATAATTTGGCTTGGATTAATTAGAAAATTTTTGTAATTAGATACAAATGTTAATAAAATTAAATCTTGCCAAATTTAACTTAATTTTCATTTGCATGATTTTCAAAAATTAACAAAAACATAAAAATTAATAAATATGTCAAAATTGCGCAAAAGTGCAGCATTTTAATTCGACCAAGCTTGACTTATATAAACCAATGCATTTGCATTAAGTAATCTTAATTTTGCCTAATTTGATTTGCTTAATTGACAGCAATTCAAAAAGTTCTCAAAAATTTAGTTCGACTTTGCTTAAATCGTCACATATAATATATGATTTGAGATAATTTGGCTTAGTTTGACCAAATTGTTTAATTTATCCAAATTATCTAAGATGCAAGATAAAATAAATAAATCAATGTATGTATCCAGTGGGTCAAACGAAAGCTCTCTTCGAAGAATACGAGTTAGAGAGGAAGGCAAAATTTGCAAATTGGCCTAAAAATTGCAAAATTGTTCAAGTTATTGTTAAAATTGTAAAAATATCAACATCGTAAAACTGGTCACTTTCGAAATTGGCAGTTATCAAAAATGTAAACAAAAATTGCTATTAAAACAAGTCGTCATAAACGTTCAAAACGACAAAATGTAAAAATTTTAAAAGATAGCTTGATATTATTAGAACTGAGCAAAAACTGATTAAATCAGCAATAAAATTGTCCAATCTATTAATCTGTGACATTTGTCCAAAATTACAAAAACGAATAAAAAATAATAAATATAATAATAAAAACTTAAACCAAACCAATCCAACCTGACTCAACCCAACCCAACGCAACTCAAGTGAACTCAAACTATCAACCCATTACATTTGCCAAAAATTAAAGAAATTACAAAATTAATAAAATTGACAGAAATATAAAAATTGTCCAAAAACACAAAAATGTCAAAATTGTAAATAATTTTGCATTCCTGCAATGTTCATGTTTTGACTAAATCAGCGACAACATTTTCCAAACTATTAATTTGTTATATTTGCCCAAAATTAAAAAATACAAAAATGAAAACCAACCCAACCTGACCCACCCCAACCCAACTCAACCCAACTCAAACATTTGCCCAAAATAAAAAGAAATACAAAAATTAAAATAAAATAGACAAAAATTAAAAAATCCAAAAAAAATGTTAAAATTGAAAATAATTTTGCATTCCTGAAATATTTTTCATAAATTTGACTAAATCTGACTATATCAGCAACAAAATTGTCTAAAACTATTAATCTGTTACATTTGTCCAAAATTAAAAAATAATGCAAAAATTTAAGTCAAACCAACCCGACCTAACCCAACCCAACTCAACTCAAACTATTAATCTGTTACATTTGTCAAAAATAATAAAATTGACAAAAATATAAAAATTGTTTAAAATATGTGTCCTATTTTGGATAAATTTGACTCAATGTTAATGATAATTTTTCTTGAAAATTTTGACATGTAGTTATTATTTGCCGAATTAGCATTTTTGTTAGTATTGACGTTTCTGTATTTTTTCGATTTTCAGTTCAGATATTACTATGTAGTTTCGTATATTTTTGCATTTTTTGATAATTTTGACGAAGCAGGTGATGACAGCTGCCCCGCTCGTTTGTGGGTGAGTATTAAAGCCATCTAGAGGTTAATAGTAGTACACTGGAGTTGCTACGTAATTGTAGTGACCACTGCAATTACGTAATAGCACGTGTGTGTGGGTATTGACGTCTAGATGGAGCTCACATACAAACTTTTAGTCATTAGTTACGCCACTGTGAGGCCCATTTCATGGACATTGGAGGCTCGATCTTCATAAGCAACGGGAACAGGAAGTAAGATAAGGTAATAGAAGGGTATGGTCGACTTTCATCAGGAGTAGTGTATAGCAGGAAGGTTGGAGAGATCCATTGATTAAAAGAGGCTGGAGATAGCCACAAGGAAAGCGAAGATCATGGTGTTCAGGAGGGGGCGGGCAACTGAAATGGTTGGATGGAATACAAATGGCAAAATAATCGAGGCTGTATTAGCGGAGATAGACGAAGAAGATAGATATATTCATGGACCAAACGCAACTATAAATAACCACAAAGGTGAGGATTGAATAGGTAAATAGAGGATGATGTATTTAGGTGTGTGTGAGACATAGAGTGAGAGAGAAAGAGATAAAGGAAAATTTTATGATGAGTACATCCAGTTACGGAAGAGTATATGGAGTAAAAGAAAGAGTGCAATCAAAAATGTATACGAGGAACATATTTAGTAATGAGAGAATGCAATAGAATAGATATGGCTTTGCACGACAATGTGTGCTAACGCTGTAGCACACATTGTTGTAAGAGACTGGAAGTGGAAGAATTGTGGTACAATTTTGGGAGCGGAAGTAAAGAGATTGATATGGGTGTTGGAAACAATAGAAGCTGAGATGATCGAGGTGTCGAGATGAGAAAGAAGCAAGACCCGATGAAAAAACTAAGACATTGGAGGGGGCAGAAAGGAGGAGAAGAGAAGGGAACGATCTAGCGTTGCATATTTTGAAGAGGATAAAATATATAGAAGACACCGAGGCACTGGGATATATGAGTATGAGTATGTGTGCACGAAAAAAAACCTGATCATGGGGGGGGGGGACATTTTAGTGACGTCTAAATGCAGCAAGTCCTGGATGGGTAAGGTGATTTACGTAGAAAGAATGGCAGGAAGAGCCATCATGGAAACTCTACTATTTGAGTGACATTAGTGGCTCGGATACGCCGAGGAGCTGAAATAGATACAGAAAAGGAAAATAGGAAGAGTTAATGATATATCAGGCATGAGCTGGTGGGAAAATGGTAGAAAAAAAGGAGTAGAGAACTTTTTATTGTTATAATTGTGTGAACTTGGATTCTGTGAAAATAAAATGCCTCGCTGCTACCATTAATGTAGATGTAGGGTCAATGATAATTTACTTTTAAATCTGCATGAGGGTTTAAGATAATACTACTTATAATAACGAAGGGAATATTGAACGCTGTGAACAATATTTGTCAGTGAGACAACACTGGTGCTGATACAAATTTATACGATATCGACGTTTTAGCTCGGGAATAAATCAGGGTGACAACGGCAATATTGTGCTAAAAACAAATTGTTTTTCAGTGGTTTGTTAAAAGTTAACATATGATTCATTGGAACAGCAAAGTATATAAAGTGCAGGACCTAATTCGATCCGGGTATGGACGCAAATTATTGATTACAAAAAATATGTTAGTATTAAAAAAAAATCATATCTGTTGTATCATCAAATTTAGTCTAATTCAATAATTATAAACAAAGATTATTCTTATTAATGATGCAGAGAAATCGTCGTTATTACAATTGCTTTTAATTATCGCCTTCCATATTAACAATACCGGCGACGCCCATGCGGCTTTATAAATTAGATTTACGACACACTCGCACCGCGCTCGTGTCTATTTTCTGCTTAATTTAAATTTGTTAGGCAGCGCAATTACGCGCGCACAAAAAGTTCATTTCGATTATCGGGCAAGGACTCGCGCTGTAGCTGCCGCCGCGTAAATAAAATATCGCCGAAAATTCCACAAATGCTGCGTTTCTCAATCTCCCACGTCCAAATAAATTATAAATTTCTTAATTGGCATCGCCCCCGTTGGAAACATCGTTCGTGTTTCATATACGGTTTCGTAACGTAAATGATAACTGAAATCCGCGAAACTATTTGAGTAAGGGAATCCTGCTCGCCGTAATTGCCGCAAGTAAAATTATCCAGACGGAGAAAATTCTTTGTCTTGAATTTATTGTATTTCTATTTCAACAACTGCAACCGGGCGAAAAGTTTAAGCAGACGTTCATTGTTTCGGAAACCAAGAAAGGAGTTCTGAAATATTTCCACGACCAACTATTAACTTAAATATCTATTAGTCTCACATTCCGGTCCGTCCTTTACATGTGTCCCCGAGGGAAAATAATATAAAATGAGTACGTACAGTGTATTTCAGTAGCTAATTTAGTGAACACCTCAAAGTAATATTTTAATTGTTTGCTTTAGCGTTGTTATTTCAATACGAGTTTGAGTTTCTATATGCTTTTTAGTTTGACTGCCCCACGTTGGATATCAGTTACGCGAATTGAATCGTTATTTACTTTTAATTTAAAATCTCGAAAACAAATATGATTTTCAGTTGCAGTAGTCGTTTGCGCAGCAAAGGTTTCTTAGTGAATTATTTCATATATACTCTATGATTTAAAAATTTACTTAAAATTCATAATTTTTATTCCATGACGGAATTCCATGTAGTAAGATCTCGAAGACAAATAGAATTTTAAGATGTCGTAGTTGGTTGCCCAGTAAAGGTTTCTTAGTGAATTATTTCACGTAACTCACATGTTGATTTCTTAGCCTTTGTTATCTGGTCGGTTACTTCGTCGGTATTTAATTCAATTATTTAATAGACTTACTACACGTTCAACGCAAGTGGTAATTTTAACATGATAAGAACTTGTACGCCTTGTAATGTGAATTCGAAAGCAACGTTCGTGTTTCTGAAACACTGCCAACCACCTGGTCATGTTTAATAATAATAAATTTAAAATTTTTACATGTCACTCGGTATAAGAAAACGTCTCACCAAGTCACGACTTTAAAAATGGTGCTCGCAATGAAATTGACTTACGATAAATAACTATTGATCCAGTTTCTCAAATTTCTATCGGCAACATTTTCCAATATCTTAGATAATTTCCTTTTTGGTAACGATTATTTTTTATTTAAAAATATGAAATTATGACTGTGCCAAAGTGTAAAAAATGTCTTATATATCAAAAAAAATGACTTATTAATATTAAAAATTAATAGGCGGGATATCATATATATAATTTAACGGAACATTATTTTCAAATTATAATAAGCCCAAGCAGATTTGTATTAATTACTCTTAATAGATGTAAAATTTTGTAATCGAAATTCCTACAGAACTGTTTGCATAATTATTACTACGAGAACAACTGTTTACAATTTGTTCAAATGTTTATATGAAGCTAATTATTGCGCTCGTCTTTGATCCAAATGTATGTTCCAGAAATACTATTTCAACTAGTTTATATATGTTAGCCTGTGTTATAATGTTTGGTACTTAAATCCAGTAATAAAAATTGTTAAGATTATGCAAGCGACACGAGCTTGTTATGGCTATTTTATAAAACATGTTTTTCGTTGAAAGAAATTTTTAATATTTAATGTAGAATATCAATATGCAATTTATACACTACAGGGTGAAGCAAATTTCCCTAAAATGCAATTTTAGTAGAGTCGACTTATAGATGTAGATGTTTAGATCGACAAGCTGGTGATACCAATGGATATTGGAATTATGGTTGCATGTTCGTGCTGTTTCATGATGATATCAATTAGGGTTACGATGCTTTATGTCCTACAAAATGGAACTAGCCATTGTTATCGCTGGCGTTTGAAGTTTGAGCAAAGTAAAACCAATAATCAATGCAATTCGAACAACCTGATGGTCTATATCAGTAAATCTATGATCTTTCGTTTTTATAACCGTTATTAACATATGTAAAAATAGGTATGGTTAATAATTGGTGTATTATCGAAGAAGCTGTGCCCTTCTCAACTTCGTATAACGTAACGAATACTATATTAGGTTGTTTTCGACGTCGATTAACGATCGTCCGTATCTTGAATTTAAAATGAACGCCCATGCGCTGCGTTAATTTAACGCATTACGCAACGAACGATTCGTAAACAACGAAACTGTGATGTGGCGTGGGAATAGGTAAAAATTAATAAAATAATAATGCACGATAAATTTGCTCAGATGCTGGTGTCAGTGGTTGCCAGCAACACAACCGTGCATTACACCATTAAAGATCGCCATCAATGCAATTTGTACGCTTTTCGTGCATTTAAATATTCAATTTAGCGGAGATTACGCGATAATTTTGCCGCTTAATGCGCGTTTAGAAATATATCGAGATGTTATCCATGCAAATTGGCAATAGCGTGCGCTGTAAAAAATTAAATGCGCTTAAATGACATCGATTGCTTGCGCTGGGAATACCACAAAATGACCACGCACAAATCTGGATGGGTTATTATTGGTTAAAATACTCATTAAAATTTAATTGGGAAGAATTTATTCGCCTATTACGCAAGATGGTGTATGTTCGTTTACATAGGAAGCAAACTGGTTACATTTTGGGATAAGGCCAATGAAATATGTTTATAAGCTACATAATTATATTTTAACTAGTGACGGTCTTAATTCTGCAATTTTATTCGAATAATTGGATTGATAACATTATTGAAAAATCTCGAGTTCGTCAAAATTGGACGTAAACGTAAAAATGAAGTATATTGCAATTTTAGACAATTATTAAAAAAAATGTAAGTGTTCGTTGATTCTCGCTCAATTGTTTATAGCCATATTAATTTTGGTGGTGAGATGGAAACTTCTTCCAGGAAGCACAAACCAGGTCGTGTCCAAAATTTCGCTACTTTTCCAAGTTCTTACGGCCTCTTCTTTCCATGTTTCTCTTATTTGTGAACGTTGGGTTAAGGTCATACTTCAACATGTATCGTAAGTTCCTTAAAATATGGAATTTTGCTCTGGTGTCTTCTCTATACCTTTTTGCATTAGTTTCCTTGAAATGATCCTGAATGCTTAGACCTGATTCCTTGCTGTGCTGGTGGTTTCGTATAACCCCACTGAGCCTCGTCAGTTTATTTTGAAGCGCACCAAGCTTCTGCACGTGATATCTCGCGGACATTCACCAATTCACCGAATCTGTGTTACATCTGGTTTTAAAATTGTTTAATGGGCAATATTTTATTTTTCATTCTAAGATGACTAACTTCATTTGGAACGGTTCATGACTGGAGATTATCATCTTTTATCAGTGACTATTTCTCTCTTTGGGTCAGTCGACTACATTTTGAAAATATCGTCTGCCTAGAAAACTGCTTCTGTTTCCTGTCTTCTTCGAAGCGCCATATAAATGAAAAACTACACACGCAGTTCGAGCCTCGAAGTGTCGTCTTCTGACTACAAGGCCTCAAGATCTTAACATATTTGCATACCTATCTGATACAATTAAAAGTAGCCCGCATAATAGCATTTATGAATCAAGTTGAAAATAAACTACTTTTTATCACGAGACGTGAATTTATCATGACATTGACTGATAATAAAGCAGATTATTGCATGGTGTTTTACACAAGAGTTTGTCAATACAGATATAAAGTGTAAGTAATAAGGATTATCCATTTTCCTTGCAATGATGCGTGTTGACATTCTTTAATGTTGGAAAATATGTCGTTACCATGATTTTATTTATTATTTCTTGTAGTAGTAGTAAGAATAACTTTTCACGGACCACCACACTATTAAACTAAAATAACATTTTACAATTACGTTGGAAAATATATTTATTTATTCTTTATCTCAACGAATAAGTATATTAGTATAAAATATCTATTTCATTATACATTTTTATGTACACATAAATGTAATTGATCGTTAAGAAGTCTCGCCGAGCAGAATTTAAAAGGTATTTAACGATTCTCAAATACGTATTTTTCGCGGATCGTGTGAAAATTCACAGGAACATATTGTACTGGCTAATGAAAATGTCTGTTTAATATTGGTATTTGCCTGCAATAAAATTCGATAATTTGTTTATCTGGATGCTTTCGTACTAAGTATAATATTTTAATTCGATTACTATAACTAATTGACATTTATGTCGAAGATTTTCGCTCGGTTACGTCTTCTAACAGCACTAAAACACGTTGTGGATTTTGGCATGCTCCAGTGTTATTGAATCCATCTCTGTCGACAGATTTTTTTTCAGTTTTCCATTATTGAGCTTTTGCTCAATCTTATATCTATCTTTTTATCTGTTTCGCTGTTGATCTCCATCACTGCGGTATCAGTCGTATTATTATCAGCTTTGTTATGGATTTCATTATAGCGGCTTTATTTTGTTTTAATCCTCAATGTTGTCCGAGCTGTAGTTTTTCATCAAAATTTTATTTGGAACTCGTGAGACGTTTCACACATGTAAGTTACTACTGATCTACTAATTTCACAGATTTCTTCAGTGACTTATTATAAAATATTGTAAGAAAATAAGACAGAGAACTCAAAACTTCGAAAGAGACAACAAAAGGATACCAAACCCGAGCAACATGGAGAAGAAAGGGAAATTGATCGGTAACCAGGCGGAAACTGTAGAATATAATTATACAAGAAATGAAAAGCCTATGTGAGAAGATCATTACTTTGAAATATTTGAAATATGTAGGCAGAAAAAATGGCTCTCATTCATCTCTAAGAAAGGGAGGTTGTATCGACTTATTGAACTTCTGGTTGAACCTTTTTTTGAGTTACTTATTTTATGATGAGTTGTGATAAACTACTTGTTCTTTCTGACGAATTCTTGTAAACTACTTGTTCTGCCACTGATAAGTTCTGATAAACTACTTATTCTGTTACTAACGAGTTTTGATGAATTAATTATTCTGTTACTGATGAGTTCAGATAACATATTTGGTCTGTCACTGACAAGTTCTAATAAACTAGTTGTTTTGTCACTGACGAGCTTTAATAAACTACTTGTGCTGTCACTAACGAGTTCTGATGAACCATTTGTACTGTCACTGAAGAGTTCTGATAAACTACTTGGATGGAAAGCATTTCCTTCCATTAAATGGAAGTGGATCAAGCTAGCATTGGTTATTCGGGTTGGTGGTGGACAGTTTGACGTGCTGGCAACATCATGTTCATTGGTCATTTGGATTGTTAATGTTATGCTTGAATAAAGTTGCTATTCCAAAGTGTTTGTGAGAAAGCCGTCGAATTGCAAAACATTGTTTGCAATGATTTTTGGATGCATTATCTTTAAAAAGGCTTCAATATTCAAGGGTAGGTCGTTAGTAAAGTGTCTTACAATTGTATTCGAAAACATGCCTTTACGTGTTAATTTCATAGCTGAGCTAAACAGTTTGATCTGTGAATAGGCACCGTTTATCGGCCCTCGATGACATATTCTGCCAAATGTTGCTATCTTTGACATTTAATTTACGGCTCGTTAAAATTTCATCTTGATTGGTATTATTCATCGAATTAATATCATATGGCGACTTCAAATTTTCAAATACCTCAGTATCACCAACCAGAACAAAATCCCCAAATTTTGAAACTGTAAAATTAATTTTCAAAATGTGTTATGTAGAAACCACTTGAAAGAAACAACGTAGAACAAAATGGATAAAAATCTCATTTCATATGTTACCGCACTTGGACTCCTGCAATAAAACCTGTCTTGCGCAACTCGTTCATTACTATACTATTACATACTCCTAATATATAATGGGTGTTTACATATAGATTATCTGATTCGAATTGCTTCTTGACAATGATAAACAAACATGTTTAGTTCAAACACGTGATTCGAATTCAAGGGAAAAAAATATATGCGAGATCATATCCAGCAACAAAAATTGCAATACTCGAAAGATACATAAAGAAGATAAACGATAATTGTAAATAATACCACCGTAATTCAGCATCAAAATTAAATTTATAGAAAACAGTCGTAAACATTTTAGGCCTTCGTGTTAGTAAATACTCTTTTACATTCTTAATATTAGTTAACGCGTTACGTCTTTGACGAATTATGTGGATCTAAAATCAATATTTTGTTCAGGTAATCAAACTAACTTATCTACTTATCACTATTTTGAGGATGTTATTAAAGTGAAAATAAGCGTGATCCAATTTCTCGATTGATTCTCGGATCAACTAAGAATGTTTAATGAATTCTCCCATTGGTCGAAATTTCCAAATTTTCAATGGAAAATATCGATTTTGCACCATACATATTTTTATTTAAGCTGAAATCATGAAGTCACACGTTATTATGACTTGCTCTATAATTTTTCAAATAATGGAAGAAGTCAAAGTAGTAACACATCGTCAATATGAAAATAGTAAGTACCCACAAAATGATCAACAATGCTTGATATGTAGGGAACACCCTGCTCAAAGGAGATCGACGGAACTGATGGTCCTTCTTCGAGCAATCTACTATTAGTTTCATAAATCTGGACAAATATTATCTTTTTGATGTACATGGGCCTAGAATACTCCCATGTGGAATGCCAGTAGTCCCATCCAACGCATCCAAATACCAGACCTCTCCACTCCCATCATCCATTCGCACAGACTCTTTTCTATCGTAGAGGATTGATCGAAATCACTCTAATGAGTTGCGTTGGGTTGGTAACTTCGTATTGGCGTAGCCTATACAGAAGAATAACGAAATTGACAAAATCGAAAACTTTAGACAAATCCACTAGCACTTTTTTCCAAATATGTTTTTGTTGCATTTTTCGAAAACATTTGCAATTTTTCAATTTGTACTCTTTAAGATTTTAATTACTAACATTTTAAACAAATTCGATTTTTTTACGTTTTATTATCATTTGTTGCTTATTTGCAATGTAAATTTTGTTGCCTTTTTGTGACCCCACCCCTAATAATACAATAAAAATTTTGTCAATTTTAAAATTATAGAAATATTACCAAAATCAAATAATAATTTAACTGCACCAAATTCTTCAGTGTACATAAACCAAATATCACAGACTTTACTATTAATCTAGTTATTTGTATGCTCTCAATTTTCAGCAAAATTCAAATTTAATGCAAATGCACACATAAGCAAGTCTCTGATGCCTTGTTGTTGTGACATATGCGTGGCAGTAATCAAAGTTGAGCAAGTTGCATTAATACAGACAACGTATTAAACTTCCTCTAAGGTATTGTTCGTTAACTTTATGTGAGTTTTTCTCATAAATATTAATTTCACAATTATCATTATTTTCATTATGTCTGCATGACTTGCGATGCCTCGACGTATGTAAGTTTTACGACATAATTTTCAATTCGTCACTATTTAAACCATGAATTTTGTAGGTCATTGCGGTTATTGATTTCTGGAAAAATCGACGTGCTGGCTTGTTATGATTAAAAGATTAATTTAGCTATATGTTAGTTTGTATAATCTTTATTTTCATTGGCAAGAGCGTGCACGTTGTGTGTTCCAACGAATGACATAAGAAAACAAGTTCTAAAGATTAATAGTAACATTTATTGAATATTGACGTCAGGATGCTGACGTGTATATTTTACCAAAATTTATCGAAAACTACCCACATATTTTACATTGAATGGATTGGCTATTTGTATATCTTGGCGACATTTTATGGTCATGGTCGTGAAACTTAAATCCGTTAAACTGCATACAAATTTGATACATTTACAATTGAAACATTTAATATTAATAATATTAATCTGCTTCACCATCTATTCGTTTCCTGTTGAGTTTCTAATTAAACCTATAAAAGTAAGGTAATCATAAAAATGCCAACTATGGATCTCATCACCACTCTATTACGTTCTGCATGTAGTGCAGATTATAAAATCATTTCGCAAATAGTCTATAATAATAGCAGTTATAGGTAATGTTCCCGATACTACAAATAAATCAAATAAATAGCGATATAGAAGATGTTAAATCAAGTTTTGTTCTTCGTTGCTTATTATTTTGTTTATGCACGTGTTATTTTGTGACGTGGCAACAAGGCATTCCATCATCTTGTACCACTTGTTGAAGTAGTAAAACGTTCGACATGTTAGACCTTAATTACGTATCCATTATATTATATTTTAAATTCTTTAGCGTGTCTAAACATTCGTGCACTGAATAGGTAGCGAAATGAGTGAATAAATAATAGCAATTAAATGCAATTATCGTCGAGTGATTATACCCATTGGTAATTATTGGGATTCTGCTGATTATTCTTGCCTTACTTTATATTTTAATTAGATTTAATTCCGCGCCTATGCATGAGAAATGCTTAAATAGAAATAAGTGTAGAGTAAAATAGTTAATAGCAACTACATCAAATAATTTTCTGTTATAGGCCATTTATATGTAAAGGTTTATCGAAACGAAATATTGCAAAAAAGTTTGTCCGAAAATTAATAATTTAATAAGTATTTTCGTTGAACAGAGAATGAGAGATTAAAATGTCCTGCTTGGTCAGCAAATCAGATTCTTTATTTACTTTTCAGATAAATTAACTTATGCAATAAACAAAATACTGTGAGTCTAAGAAGTTTTATTACCTAAGAATTAAATCCATTAAATCGATAGAATTTCATAATTTTTATGTACTTCATTTCATTGAAATACCACTACTACCTGTAGCGATAGGCACAATATATTCATATATTTTAAATCCGTAGCTATCTGCAACATTGTGTGGATACATTTAAATAATCACATACATACTAAAATAGATAATGTTCCTCTAATTACCCCTCGCATGATAAAGCGCAATTAGTGCTACACTTGAACGTTTGAAATCAAAGTGTAAATTATATATACCACACTCCAATGGACATTATTGGGATTACTTGGCTTGTTATGTAAATTTAATGTCTCTCACTCGGTGCCACAATAAAACATGGATTTTATGCTATTATTGTAACCCGTTGGCAGATAGCTGGGCTCCTGTTTACGAACTAGTTAGGCTAAATACTCGTTCGCGTGTTTCGCAAGTCTTAATGGAGACATCTTCGACACGCGTACGTAGAAACGTAAAAGGAAGATTTGGGAATTTAATTAAAGGATATTTCATGGAAATAGATGAAAAATGACAAAATGTAACTCTAAATACCTCGAATTAAGATTTCATTAGCTACTGACACTGCAAGCGACCTAAGTAACAGATATATCGGTTTCTATTTGAGAATATACGCCACAGTAAATCCGGATGGATTAATTAATGTATTTCAGAAAATGTAAATGAGAAATGGTGTATTTTCTAATTAATTTATTTGTTTACTTGATTCAAATGTGACGATTATATATTTAATTATATGAGTTATATCTTATAAGTCATGATACAATGTATAGATCTATCAGCTGAGGCAGTGTTTGCCAAACTTATCTAGAGCGAAACCCCATTTTGTTAAAAATATTTTCCTCCTGCCCCTCACTCAAACGAAACTAGCGACAAAAATAGCTTAACTAAATTACAAGTAACTGTTTCTCAAATTTTATTTTACCTTGCTGTTTAAGTTTAAATTAAATGAAGTAAAATTAAAATTCAATAATTATTTTAATTGTCATCTGACCCACTAGTAGTACTACTACCGGACTATCATTTACAATAAAACTAAATAATAAAAAATCGACTGCACAGTGTACATCGCGATATCATTGTTTGTGTCTATAATACTTATTGTACTTTTCCACGATATTCGAAGATCTGTCGCTATTAGACGGCACTCTGGAACGTTCTCGAAGCCGCGGTTTGGCTATATATAAGCAGCAAAGTGCAATTTTAATTGCGGTACTAAGTAAAATTTCAAAACATTTTAAAAAAGAAGTGTAGAATCTCCTTCGTCTGAAAGTGGCAGCAACAAAATCAAAAAAAGGCTGTACAACGATGAATATCTTAAAAATGGTTTTACCGTTATTTCCAATAAACCACAGTACAGTATTTGTGCAGAAGTCTTGTCAAAAGAAAGTATGAAGCCCTCAAAGCTACTTCGACATTTAAATATGAAACACCCAGATAAAAAAAGCTGACCTTTCTTCAAAGCGGCAAGATACTTTTTCATTGACAACACTAATATTGAAAATGCATCATTAACAAGTTATAAAGTTGCTTATCGCGTTGTTAAAACCAGTAACCCGCACACAATTTCTGAAAAACTTATTTTAAAGGAGGCTGAAAGTTAAAAACAACACCTGTGTCAAATAATACTATCCGAAGAAGAATTAGTGATTTGGCAGAAGATATTCAAACACAAGTTGTGGAAAATCTTAATAAATGCAAGTACTTCTCACTACAAATCGACGAGTCCATAGATATATCTAACTGGGCCCAATTTATTATGTTTGTAAAATATGATTTTGTTCTCCATTGGAGATCAATGCCACCGGGAAATGTTTATTCGACAATTCTGAGGAAATCGTATCAAATTGACTGTGCTATGAAAACCTTCATTAGTGCTGTAAATTCCATTAGCGGTATTATTCGAAAAATCTTGGGTGCTTTATTTGCAAATCTTCTGTATCACACGGACGTGTGGCTTTCAAGGGGCAATGTCTTAAAAAGACTATTTAACTTAAGAGCAGAGCTTTTAATATATTTTCAAGATGTGAAGTCGATTCATAGTCGATTTTCCGATCCTTTATGGCTTCTGAAGCTGGGCTTCCTTGCTGATATTTTCGAACAATTCAATATTTTATCAGATAAAATTAAGGGATTTATAAGAAAAAATGTTTTATGGTCGACTTCAATTGACCAAAAGCAGTTCGACTTATTCCAGTGCATTAAGGAAATTATGGAAGGTGTCTCCAATTATAGTGTTACAACTTTTAACTAGTATTTGCAGGCATAGAAGTTGCTTTGCTCAATTTAAATAAAAGCTCTGTGATTATTTTCCAGAAGAAATTCAAAATAGTTACAACAGTTACAGATGGGTACTGAATCCGTTTTTAGACTATTCCTTTCAACATGTTGAAATAATATGCAATAAACATGAAATACCAAGTGATGGAATGACTGGCAATGGGGCCTAGGTGATTTACGTCTTTGCCAAAACTGAAAAAATGATCCTTTTTTTGTACTTGAATAATGCGTTTATTGTAACTATTGTAATTTACTCCGAACTCCTGAAGATCCGTTGAAAGCTTGCGGTCAAAATATCGATTGCCATGTCTTTTAGCCTCTTAGAGAGGCATTGGGTAGAGAGGAATATTCGAGCAACAACGTTAAGGTTATAATTTGACTCGTACGCCCAAATCTTCGTTTGTCCCCTAATTTATTTTAAAAACAACTACGTGACTACTGGCAAATCAAAACTTACACTTTTATAGTTCGACAGAAGTAAGTGTTGCCATTTTTGACCAAATAATTCACAGTTACCCAATTAGCCGTTTCGTTTAGAGAATACTTGAATGTTCAGGCATCAATTTCTCAAACTTTAAACTTAATTAATTTCTGAACTGAGCCATTTACTTTTTGTGGTGAAAATTACTTTGCTAATAATTTTGCAATTTGATGCTTCATGCTTCATGCGTTCATAAATGGAGGAAACACTTGATTTCGTTTCAATATATAACAAAAGCATTTAACAATTTTTCTTACAGCTTAAACTATAAAACCTATTGCACTTCTTAGACCTGGTAGTCATGATAACAATAATATTTAAAAACAATTAATTTTGTTATTATTATCTCATTATGCATTCATCTCCATCCTTTTCATCTCAGTCTGTTTTGCACTATGTATTCCCACGTTGACTTGTCTAGGTTTTGCGCCCTCTACAACTGTCCCTGTAGTATTCCTTCCAACCTTTCTTGTTCCTTAAATCTTGACACTTTCGGTCCATACATGAATATACAACTCCACTTAGCAAACATGAGGCAAAAAATAAGCGAACTACAAAAGTTTTATTTAAAATATTTTAAGCGGTAATATATAATAATAATATATTCAACCAATCACGTTCAAGGTTTAGTATGGTTTCCGAATCAGAAGTGAAAGTTATAAAATCTACACTAGTCAGTAGTTGACAGATGTTGTTTATTTATTTCTTTGTTATTGTATTCTGCATTACTATTTATTTTGTGCGTATTATGTATCTGAAGTAAGTATTACAGTATTTGTAGTTTATTTTTATGTATTCATGTTGGTTTATTATTGTGAATTATTTAAAAAATATATATTTTTTTATATTTGCTTTATAGATTTGGAATATGGTTCGTAACTCGAAGAGAACTATTAATTTCGAAGCACGAAATATTATTGACAGTGTTATAGAATTCGATAGACACAGAGCTGCTGGTGAATGAAGTTTTCTCTTGGAGAAGGCCACCAAACTAGCTAGTACTGCTTTTCAAATATCGGTACCAACCGTATTGAGAATTAGGAAAGAAGCACGGAAAGCTGAAGATCAATCAATCTTCTTCTAAAAAGAAACGTAGCGGAGGATCAAACAAATTAATTTTGGACGTATTTGACTTGGGTGTTTTAAAAAGAACAGTTAATGAAGTTTATACCGTTGACAAGACAGTTCCAACAATAAAAATATTGTTTGATAAATTGAAGGATAAGGTATATTACACCGGTACGGAAGATTGTCATCGAAAGAATTTATTAAATATAGGATATAAATTTAAAAAATGACCCAACTAAAGAAAATTATTGATGTAACGCTATGATATCGTTACTAGGCCTTCTAGCTAGTAACTGCACAACTACGACAGAATAAAGCTCTTGGTGAAACAAAAAAAAGAAGATGAAACTTCTATCCATCCGTCATATGGTGTCAGCAAATGTTGGCAATTTCAAGATCAGCATGTAGTTTACCGAACTGATAGATCTGGTCAAAGGACATTAGTACACGTTGGTGGTGCTTTCAGATTTGTGAATAATGAATAGCTAATATTCAAATCCAAAAATAAATCAGGACACTACCATGATGATATGAATCATCACAGTGATGCGGTGCGTGGGAAAGTAATTAATACCAAATTTACCACCTAGCGGTATTGTCGTCATGGATAATCCACTATACCATAGAGTGCAAATCAACAAACCTACAACCCCAAATTTCGTTATTAAACTTTAAACAGTGGCAACGGTTTATTGCAACACTACCTTTTCAAAACTTTAAATTTCGCTGAAATACTTTTCAACCTGAATGTACGTTGAAAAGGACTGCAGCTGCAGCCACGCTTCGTTAGCTGTCATGTTTGCTAAGGCGAGCTGTACTCCTCACACACGTTCCATAATAACACGCTTTCTTCGAACGTGCACTATTTTTAGATTCTCTTCAACCCCTCTTTTGCGTTCATGCATACATGCTTCATGTGCCTTTCCCAACCCTCGCACCACATAGCCTAGGTACATCTACTACCTCACCTTTTGAATCTCCTCCACTCTCCATTTCATATTTACGTCCCTGTTAATTCTTCCCCATTTCCTCAACATCAAAAGTTTTGTTTTCTTAGTACTTAGTTGGAACCACCTATCTGGGAACAATCAATGTTTTTCTACTTCTCTGGTAGGATTACCTATATCACCCACAATGGCTAGCGACTATATTTTTGATTTCCCTAATATTACCCCGCCACCCAGTCCTTTTTTTAATACTTCTTTCAGCTTTGCTATCTGAATGTGAAATATCGACGGCGCCCCTCTCATACCCCTATCATCATACAAAACGCCACCCGACATTGTGTTTCCCACCCCTACCTCAACATATATTGTGGATTAAAAATGATGACTTTTTTGACAGTAGAAAAATACCTTATTCATGAAATAATATTGTTGTCTTATCAAGGAATAAATTTTTTGAAGAGCGTAGTTAATCAGTCAAGTGCCGTCGACTCATTCATAGTCACATTTACATCGAACAGCTACGAGTAACAATGGATAACGATAGATATTTGCACTTTTACTGAGCTGTTAAGTGACAATTTATTGTATTGTCAATCAAGCTACAAATAGTGCTTGTTTGTGTACGTTTAAAAAATAAAATAACAGAGGCGTGCTTTCCATCACTTCGAAGATGTATAATGTTTTAGAAGCAACTTTCTTCAAGTTGATTTAACAACTATCTCCTATTGTATGGCACATACATAATTTTATGATTAATCGCATATATATATATATATATATATATATATATATATATATATGGTAAAGTTGTTCAAATGAAAATATCTACATATAGCTACATGGGCATCCGAAATTCAAATTAAATATTAATTTCAAATGCATAAATGAAGTGAAATGAAGTCGACTAGTGAGAAAGCTTTATATAACAAGCAATTACCATAACGTTGCACAAGTATTGAATTAGTTTAGTAGATCTAAAGTTTCACGTTTCCGACATTAAGTAGAGTTTAAACGTTAACAATGAAACATAAGATTCTGTGTTCTGAATATTTTATACTCGATTTGCAAGAAACAAAATCTGTACTAGCCCAACATATCACTCGCGCGTCTGTGAGGTCCCACATTAGAAATAATGTCACAAAGTACAATATTTTTTAATTAACTAAAGCTTAAGTTAATTAAGTGTAGTCATTTAATCACGAAAATTAAAACAAATTAATCAGTCTACTAAAATCAGATATAAACTACGATAAATACGATTAATAGATCCAACGACATTTAGCTTTAGCGCTTTCACTGTGAATAACGCAGCTCTCACGTTCTCACATATTAATGTGTGGACCTACGATAATATATTTTATCCACTGTCATATAATATATGAAAAAATTACATCGATATTAAACTCATTATTAAATAAGTGTGTTAGTAAAGAGTTTTTGATTGGATAGAAAAGTGTTGAATAATATTATTCAATACTTCCAGGAACCAATGAAAAAAAGACCGGGTCAAATTTAGACCAATAAAATTCAAATTGATCAAGTAAAAAGAAGGGATTTAATTTTTGCTATGTTGACACTAAACGACATGGTTCATCGTCTACATGGATACGATTTCAAATGTCAAATATCGTGTTTGCGGTTTATATGTGTACATAAGTGTAATGTCGCAGTTTAGTGGATAAAGTATTATATTCAACTCTTTGTGTGGATATTTTATTACACTTGGACGATTACAGCACTCGCTTCGCTCGTGCTGCAACTTCGTCCTCGTGTAATAAAATTATCCACACAAAAGCGTTGAATAATATACTATTATTGTTTCGTATTACTAGACACAAGTGTTAACGTGTCAAATTGGCCCCTATAACTAAAAACAAATTTTGGTGAACTGCGTTTTCGCCAAGCCATTTAACTGAATTGCGAATACCGACTTAAAAACCGGCTGCCTGTGCTGCGTTCGACTTTGCACTTTAAAGCGATACGCAAAAACTTCAGGAGCGTTTAGTAACTGCTAGGAAGTTTAATTATGTCGCGACGTAATAAAGTGCGCTGCGGATTCTGATAAGACCGACGGCGACATCCTTTATCAAAGCGAGTTCCTGTCACGATGGCAAATATAAAATCTCAAATTTGTTAAAATATATAATCCGAATAGCGAAGTTGTGATGAATTAGGACAGGAAGGTCGATATTGCAATTCAAATTACTAATATATTGCATCACATTACATTTAATATTTTGATCATAATTTTGACATAAGATCGAAACTGAAAATTCATCTTATCATGAACATTATTTAATATTTCAATTAGTAAAAGGTAATACTGATAATACAATTTCACAATACAAATGTTCACAAATAAGTTCAGTCAAACACAAACCTGTTACGAGCTTTCTCTAGTTGTTTTGATGAGAGTTCAATACTTCACCCTGTCTTAGGGATTTTAAAAATACCGTGTTCTGCTAAAATAAAGGGCTTTTGAATGACACATATATCCTGGTTATTGTCTATTGCTTCAAATGTTGATATTTGAAGTATGATTTCAAACTTTTTTGGGGATCTAGGGATGCTGTCATGTACTTCGTATCTTGTAATGGTTTTCGATTGCGCGGATCGGTTAATCCCATTCACAGTCTTCTAGTCATTTTTGTTCCTTAATCTTTCAGCATCTTATCTTCTTTCGATACAGTTACGACGAGTCTTGGAGTCAAGTTCACCACGCCACTGGGCATCCCCCGTATCCTCGGTAAGAAAGGAATCATTAGAAAATATCGAAGCAAGAAATAGTATAGCTACTGGCGATGGTGCTTCATTTCGTTGAGTTCTAATAACATAAGTTTGTTCTGAACTTATTTACATGGTTACTTTTGATTAGATTAACTCCTTGGGTTTGAATGTTTGTTGTCTATGTTTCGGATGTGTGGCTTCGCCTTCAGACACGTTTCTTTTCGCATTCTCTGTCATCAATTTTGAAATTCCGTGTTTGAATTTGTTGAGTATGGTTGCAATTTATTTAAACCTGCTGGATTCTTTGCAAACTGTATCTCGTGAAAGCTCAACTTCCCAAATGTCGACAGAGCAGAACAGTCATCATGGGTCGATTTGTAACTAAAATGTTTGTGTTATTTTGACGTAGAAGTAATACTTCTGTGCGGATATGATCCCCCACCCCTATATGCAGAGATGTCTTTAGTATTTGAGAATTAAATGTTACGAAAATATATTATTACATTATTATGCTATTCTTTTTAGCTCTCGAATGAGAAAATTTGAATTTTTTTACTCATACTGATTTTGTTTTATATGTTCGCCTCCTTTTCTTCCTGTTCTGTGTCATTGTCTTGATTCTATTCCTCTGGATTCCTTTCTTTCCCACATCCTCCTTAACATTATCGTATATTGTTATTGTTATTTTTTTTCTCTGTTTTTCTTAGAAATCTCATTTCTATCGCGCTTATTCTTGTCTTTTGTTTATCTGTCATTGTCTATGTTTCGCAAGTACATATAATGGTGGCTCTTATAACTTTCTTCACTATGCCCGTTTGATATTCTGTTGTCAGTGATTTTTGCTTGTCTTATATTGTTTAGTTCTTTATGTTTAGTTCTTTATGGTAGTTTGTATTGTTCATTGGTATGGATTCCAATCTGTTTAGTAGGCTTCTGAATGTAGCCAGTTTGCGTTGCTTGCGGGTATTATGTTGCTAGTTTGTGTGGGTTTTCTGTATATGGCGTATTCTAGTTGGTTGTTGCTTTTTATGATGTTATGTTATGTCTAAGTAATTAATTTTATTATTTTGTTCGTCTTCTGAATTGAATTTTCTCGTTTATTTAGTTTCTACAATTTAACATTTGGTCGGAATTTTTGTTTTCGGAGATGCATAATACATCATTATTCATTGATTCTTCTTCGAATTGCGTTTCTTTTTTATGTCATGTATGTTATTTATGTATTTGTGAGTATTTTCAACATCTTTATTAATTGTATTCTTAGTATGCTCTACACACTATTTCGCTTAAGGAATCGAACTTATTGATAAATGTGCTAATAACTTGGATTTCCAGGACAAATTCGCCCGCGCTAGGGTTATCCAATCTTCAATTAAAAATATCCTAAAAGAATAAATTTCTAATAACGCTACACCAACGTTACATTTACTTTATTTAAGTCCAAGTTTACGAAACTTTACACTTCTGCTTTTGTAAGTACCCTAAGGAAATTGCAGCGAGAAAAATGCGCTGCGAGAAACATCCTTGAGGGACAATGTTTTTGATGGAATTGTGAAATGGATTCTTATTAACATATTAATTGCTTGTTATTAGTTTTGTATGTATTTGTAATAACTTGTGGAGATATTACATGTTTCAGATATAAAATCCCTTTAAATAATTTCTATCGCCATCGCACACTATGAACCTAGGTATGTAATTCAACAAGAATTTTATTCGCGTTTGAATCAGCTTAGATTGTGAAGTGGATCAAGTTACCCCGTATCAGTTTCAATTCGATTCAATCGACTTGAAGGTTGACCGGAAGCGAGTTACACTGGAAGCATCCCGCTCAATCTGTGCTTGTTTTGAAAAAGATGTTGACTTTTTGAGCAATGCTGTTACGGTGGATGATCCTTGTGGTTGCTTTACCCAAAAACAAAACAGCAATGGATAAGTGGTAGCACTCTGGTCCAGGTGAAGGACTTAGCATTTCGTTTTCAAAAATCTGCTAGAAAACTAGTTACCTCGGTTAGCCATGATTGGTTTTTAAGATAAATAGAATAATGACTGGATAATATTATGTATTATTGAGAACTCTAAGAGAAAAAAATGATTTAAACGACTTTCAAGGACCAAGTCGTAGAAGTTGCGACTCTGGTTTACTGAGAAAGATTACAGGCGTTGTGAGTTCGCTGTATACGTTTCTATTACTACGGGCCTTTTGCCCCGGAGGATTTCTTTCCTTCTCCTTCCACCTCGTTCTGTCCTTCGAAATGTCCACGTCAGACGTAATTTTCTTCTAATGCAATTAGCCAGTTTCGTCCCATTTCCTCGCGTCGCGTTATTGAAAGGAGATCTGATCTCCTTTCAATAACTTCCTTGTAGTCCTTCCATGTGGATGTCTCTGTATATATCCCAGCCTTCTAATTCTTTGTGTTTTTATAACATTTGCTGTTCTGCGCTCTTCATATCGTCTTATTATTTCTTCCTTCTTTCTCTAATTTTCTGCATGTTTCCGTCATTCCTCCTCCTTGCTCGATATTCAACCTTCCATCAGTCAGTTTTGTTCCACATGTATGTATCATGGTCGATCTTGGAGTTTGGTAGTTTTATGTGTATGCGTATGTGTATGTGGTTTTATTTCCCCTTATCATTGCTTCAATGTACTTGTTTTTGATTTATTTTCGATTTTTATGGTAGCCAAGTATGCGAATTTGTTAACTTTAGAATTTGCACACATTTCCTGCTCAAATTGTGGCTAACAACGTTTACTTAGTTTCTTTATCACTTCCTTCATACACATTTCCAAATATTTTGCCTTTTTCGTTTGTCTATAGTCTGCATATAATTTGATTAAATGTAATTACTTTCGTGCTAGCTTCACCATCCCTTATTATTCTTTCCATAGTTAAGTGAAACAGCAATGACACCAATAGATTTTCCACCTTAGTTTTTAATTTTGGTTGCAGAAGGTGCTACAGAAACTATGCCAAAATATGTTGTTTCGCCCTCGTTTTTGTAATTTAGAGGTGTTGGAAAAATTCTGAACCAATTTTATTTATGTACTTTAACACTTTGTATATTTATACTTGGGGAAGTTTTATTTCCATATTTACTTGTATATGTTTGTGTACTTGTATGAACTTTGTGTTTGATCTTTGAATATTTAATATTTGTTATGTCTGGGAAATTCAGTACGAACCACTGCGAATTTTAATTTTTAGTGTTGGGTTTGTTCGTGATTAACTCGGAAACCGAACCGTCTTGGAGAGTTTAGCTTAGTGTCGAAGTGAGTTAACCTTTCTTTCGTCACTTCTGTAAAACTTTGCTTGTACATGATCAAGTATGTGTTGGATAGTTTTACAATTCAATATTTGTTTTTAGTAAAACCGTTCAATAAATTTCGTGATATAAGGTGAGTTGGTTTCTTTAGTTTGTCGTCGAACATGTAGGTCGTGCACCACTATTTTGTTCTCCGGAATACAAGTTCCACTCACACATTTAAGCAGATGAACAAACTCGTTTCGTTGTTAAATCAAGCTTTGCGTTGTGTACATTGTCAAAGTTTATTTTGCGTAATTTATTTGGAACCTATTAAAGCAATTATTGTGGCAATTTATGATTTTAATTGTTGCGCCATTTACACCTGAACAAAAAGTCAGAAGCGGTACACAGTGTGCTAATGTCAAAGTCCGGGTGTGCAAACACAAAGATTGGTTTTAATGTAGGGTACTCGTGAAATAAACTCCCTAACACAAAATGCGATACGGGGAAAATTTGTTTCGATAGGCTGTGCTAATTAACAAAAAGCTAGATATCATTTATTTTGGCAATATTTTCGAAATTGCCAATTTTAAGTTAAAAGTATGTAAGTATGGCACTAAATCGCCATTATATAATACTCACAATTGAATTTGTCATAATTATTTGTAAATGGTTAATGGTTACGTAGAACTGTATATAATTTTACTAATAGTTCACATGATTTAAAAAGCATTGAGAGTTTAAAATGGATATAAAAATTGCATTCCTATTTATTTTAACTTATTTTCATAACGTTTTTTACACACGAAATTTTGTTATCCTTAGTAGGTTGTTTATGACCCAAATAATTTTCAAAATTTTCTCATACAATTATTTATACATATAATTCTTTAGCAGCTACGTTTCTATGAATATTTATTTAAAAATTGGGTTAAATGTAATTTTTGATATTAGTTAACGGCGTTTAGTTCTAGCAATTGTGAAACTAATTAGTTCATACTTCATTTTAACATTGAATTTATAGAATTTTACTTTACGTAAAATTCTATAAATACGTTGCCTTCCACGAGTTTATTTCAGCCTTTGCACCATAATTCAGGCATGTTCGTAACATTACACGCCATAAGTTAATTTTGTCACCTTGTTTGCAAAAAACAGTTCATATACATGTGTATGGTAAATGAGGTATGAACTTGTTTCCTATATTTTAATGTAACTTATTCATATTCCTTTTTCAATTTACATTCAGCAGAATATCTTTGCCATCCTTTTATCTCCAATCATGTAGACATATTTTTATATTTTCATGAATATATTTGCAATTCTTTGAATGACTTGATACCACATACATATGGAATACGTATTGCTGTTAATTCTTTATTTTTTTCAATTTTTTTCTTAGAATTGTTGCATTTTCCTGCTGGGACAAGCAATATCTTATCATATCCTTTCAGCTCTTATTAATTCTATTGTAAATTTCTGTCAGTTTCTATCTGTCTTGCTGATTATCTTTGTATTGTTATCCTGTTTTGGGAAAATAGTCTTGCTATCCTGCCAGGGTTCAAAATGGAGTTGCCTCGTTATGCACTCAAAAGAACCCTATTCCGATGCTATTTGTGTATATAATATATCGTCTCAATATTACGAGAATATTTCCATGTATCCACCGTTTGGTCAAAGCTCTGCCTCAATCGCTGTTTAATTTCATTAATTTTCCTGATTTATTACTTAATTACAGAAGGCGAACAAATAAAGAAAAGCTGGAGCAATTGAAGGGAAATGGTGTATTAAGATATATAAAGGCACATAGGCTTGGGCATATTAATAGGAAAAGTTTGGAAGTAACATAAAAGCACTAATGGAGTGGCGAATAGAATAAGGAAGAATTAGATGCACGAGGTCAAGGATGATTTGTGGCTGGTAGGAATATCGGGAGGATGGAGGAAAGTAGCAGAGGATAGAAACACGTTGAACGAAATGAAGCTGAAAGTGAAGGGAAACATATGAACTAACATAATATATCCAACCAAAATCGATTTAGAAAGCTCCCTTTAAAGAGCGACGAAACGAATGGGGCGTTTATTATTATTATTATTTATGTTCCTAATGAACTTCTACTCTACTTTCATTTTATTTAGAATTATTTCAATTTCCATTATTTCATTGAATGCATCTTCCATCTTAAAATTTGTTGTTGAGATGTTGGTTCCTATTTACTGGTGATAAACGAATGTTGAAAATGATGAAATCATCGATGTCTTGGTCAAAGTAAATTTGTTTGAATAGCCATAACTGTGAAATATTTTGCGTTGGGTTGATTTATAGTGGAAATTAATATTTTTCGCTACCACTTCTTGTTCTCGTGTATTTACTACATCAATCTATATTAAAACAACAAACTTTTCGTTTCAAAACATTTTTTTACGCTTTTTTAATTATTTGGTCTTATTCATTCCCACTTTTTCTGTCTTATGGGAGTCCTGCTAAAGTGTAGAACACTAAACTTTCAGTTCAGTGGTTAAAATCTGATCATCCCTGAGAAATGAGTGAGGTTGGGTAGGACTGGCTTATGTTGGGTTGGGTTAGTTCGGTTTGCATGACACATTTCATAGAAATCCTTAATAGGTTGGTGTGATTATTGTGAGGAATTGGCCTATACCGGCACCTACATAAGTCTTGTACCGACCACTTACTAATCTATGCTAACTGATAAAACATATAATTCGATAAAATATAAATTAGATGTATTTAAGGTTTTAAGTGATTTAATAACAAAAAGATCTAAATTTTCTTCAAAGCCGCGCACAACGTTACTACGAATTATGGGAATTGGTGATTTTTTGTTAAAGAACACGTCGTGAATTTTACGCGGCTTTGTCGTTTGTTAAGGGTGATCAGTCTATAATTTGTGAGAATGGAGACCATACTCTGTCATGAAGCGGGAAATAGATGACCCAAAAGTTTATGAAATGGCTATGTAATGTTTTAGCAGAAGAATCTAATTTAAAAATAAGCAAATAATAAATAGGATAATATTTTATAATCTACTCTTAAAATCGTTTTCTTTCTCAGTGTAAATTCAAAACCAACGGGATTTCTTGCGATCAGTAATAAAAGGTAAAAGAAAAAGCTGCTCTTCGAAGATTAGTACATCTTCGATTTTTTTTTCACAGCGTGGATGATAAATGTAATAAATAAGTCACATACACGAAATTTAAATAACTGATCAAATTTTTAAATAGCTGGTTCTCACTTTTTAATATGGCAGTCACAGCTCTTATATATTCATCAGACATTTCCCTATTTCCTTATTTCCAGAGCACTTAGAAGTCTTATGCAGGCTTTCAGGTTATTCGGATTTTTTGCTGAAAATATAACATCGCCTGGATTATAGCTATTTAGTAATGTTACTTAATTTTTCTTCACTCAAAAGAACTGACACTATAACCCAACTCAACCAGAGACTTCAGCAAATTTAAATTATTATTCAGGAACATTTAAGAATTATTGACACAAAAAAATTAAACTAAGGCTAAAGGATTCCCTGCTTGAATTTCAATTCATATTCTGATTGGCCATCAATTAAGCAACAATGCCTTAATATTAATATTACTGACGATAAGGCAATGACATAACAATTAACTTAGAATGGCTCCAATTTACGAAGATGTTTGCGTAATTTGCTTGTGATTCAATAACGAATAACATGGTTACAGGTTAATCGTATAATTTACTGGAGGATTAGTTTATTTGATAGATGGATAGCATCGTCGGATGATAACAAGAAATAATTTAAAATATTCCAGCAATTTTTAGTCGATGTACGAATAAAAATTCTAGACGTACGAAAAAGATTAAAGCTGAATGTTGAAGTTAACCCTGTCTTCTATAATGTAGGAGGTTCAGCTTCCCCCGAAACAGGGGACGATGTTAAGATATTACTAGTTTTGAATATGCGAAACATACGACCTCTTATTCTTGCATTTCTTTTCGGAGCAACTTAATTAGTCCTTCATCGACATCCTCCAGGACAAGTAAAAGAAAGCTTGGGCTATAATAAACAAGTAATGACGAAAATATCAATATACCGACAACGAACTTACTGACTTAATTACGTTATTTTTAGCTTGAATATAATTACTATGCTTAGCATATTTATTTGTGCAAGTCATTCTAACGAAAATGTGATTTTAAAGTTATGTGTTGCAATAACCAATAAAAATAGTTTTTGTGCATTATTATTAAAATCCACGACTTGCACTAGGCACCAATCGCCTTCGCACTCAATCAAGTGGTGTCCTTTTAATATCCAACGTCAGTTCGTGGAAGACAACAAAATTGGATAGATTTAGGTAATAAAGGTAATAAATTACGGTTATTTATTGGGCACGTAACAAATCGCCGTTTTTTGATTAAACGTGGTTACCACGCAGGATTTATCCCCGGGGAGTGAATGAACTATAGACGACAACAACTGCCTAAATTCAATTCAATTTGTATTTATAGGTTCAGGAATATTGCGGTCGCGAAAACTCTAAATGTTATCCTCCCATTAAAATTATTATTTGCAAATACTGAAAGACGGCCATTTATAATTGTCGTTATTTATTCAGAGATAATAAATCGCTCGTCAGCGTCTAATAATTATACTTTAGATTACGGCGGATAACTAATGGGACTGCTGTACAGATTACTTGTAAACAGTATTAATAAATGTACACAATGTGATGTAAATGTTAAAGGACAGCCTCGACGTGCCTTAATGCAGTAAACATGTTATCACCGAGACGGATAATCGCAATGGATTACTCTAAATAATTGCAAATGTATGTTAATCGTAATTGATCGCAGTGACCTCTGCATCTTTTATTTGAAAGTAACTGGGTGTTTCAGTAAAAAAATTAAAACAACGTTACATGTAACCTACTTCAGCCTGGGTGAAAGGAGATTTAATTAAAAAAAATAAATAATTGTACACGAACAATAAATCACACTAACGATGAAATACGAAAACTAATCGACATTGGCCATATTCCTTAAATAATTAACTGAAACTGCGAACAAAGTATGATAAATATTCCACAATTAGCAGAAATATTCAAGCAAACCGGCAGGAAATTACCAATACTGTGTTTTGTTCGGGGTAATTGGATAGCTGATTCGAAATTAGTTTCACCCACAGTACTATTAAGTATCGCGAGAAGTTTAATATGCAGTTTAAAGTTTGAAAATTCTAAAATCCAATTATCTCGAAAGCAAAATGGAGCGCAATTTTCATTATTTGTAAATTAAAGAAGGGAACGTAAGTGTTAAGTGCACGCGAAAATTTGATCTAATTTTATCCAGAAAGATAAAAAAAACTTGCATTAACGATAGCGCTGATAAGTTGCTTAAGTTTCCATCCGTAAAGCTCAAGTTTTGCTAGGCGTGAAAACAACGCAGGGAGATCTTTGAAATTTATTGGAATGCTCAGTGCTTCGCAGAGTTTATTCTATTCCCATGCGTTTAGAACGAATAAGGATATCAATGGATGGAAAGGAGCTGGAATTCTTCGCATTTTAAATAGTTTATGAGGCAGAATATTATCTTACAAAGTCTGTTGGCGAAATTGAATTTTTATGAACTGCTGCTCATAAATTTTGAAATATTTATACTATAACTCATAAAACTAACATATAAGTTATTAAATACGTAAATGAAATACAATATGAGAAGTAACTAACTTATTATGAAAATTTGGCAGTAATTTGATTATTGATGGTAATGAGAATTTCTTGTTTGAAAAAATCGAGATTTGTTGTTGTATTAATCTGGTAAAGAAACGCCGTTTTTCCAATAATATGGAGATTTTATAAGAAATCTATTAAAAATTAAAAATACAAAACAATACTAATCGCTGAAGGATGTACGTTAAATGTATTTAATTTATAATTCAGGAAAATTTTTATTAATTGAAAAATTACAAATTTGTTTCGTCTTCATGTCCTATGTCAATAATTCACTAAAATCCATTGTTAATTTGTGTAACATAAATGTATTATCTCACCATATAAAAATAGCAAGATACGTTCAAACCAGGATTTTTTACTCCCAATAACATTTCAATTAAGGCAAAATAAAACCACAATTAAACATAACTATTCATGTTGTTTTTGTTAAAATCATAGTTAAATATAAATATTTCTAGACGCAAATTTAACCATATACAGAGAAAACGGACTTTTGTCATTTGAAGGGCATATTTTTGTAAACACGAAATGTATTGAAGTTCCTGTTAATATTCCGATATTTTTTTCATCTAGAAGATTAAAAAAACAATCAGCCAAACTGGATCAGTCCGGATATAATCGCTTACATCTAAATATAACATTAATTTCCTCGTTAATTAGCTGCGAAAAATAGATGTTTGCTTAAGTTAAAAATAAACCAAACTAATGTTTCAGGCGAACAGTTTCTTGTATGTTTATTTTTAAAATTCGAACCTCCTTAAAAGTATTGTGCCAATGTAGCAGTTTAATTTTTTATATTAGGCTATGTCGCAACTAAATTGTTGTAATTGTGGGTGTCGACAGGTAGGTTCGCCCACCTATTATATTCTCTAGTATTTACTTTTCGTTTGTATTAATTAATTAATTAAGAAATCTCGGCACATACACAGAGATTTGTATGTACGTTGATAATTAGCAGTGGCTGTTTGACCCGGTGAAATCTGCTAGTAACATTGAATTAAAATTTGAATATTTGCTAAGTTTATGAAACACGACAATCACTAATTACATTTATTTTTTCCACGAAATCACTGACACAAACACAACGCCATTTAAAATGTACTAATTGGGCATACATTTTTCAACGAATCTCCATTATCATTGTTCAAAATGCGTCATATGATTTTACAACCATTAAACTTTTGGTTTTGCATTTAATTCTCGCACATAATTATTGAATTTGCTGGCTTGCGGGTTAGATAAATCCATTTATCGTAGTATACAAGTTATACATATGTTATTTTATTTGATATATTTTACATCGTTTAATAAGAAAATTGGTATGTTAATTATTTCAGTCCAAACTTGCCTATTTTTAGCGCTCATATAGCGGAGATATTGAAATTTAGATGTCATGGTTGTAACAAGTGTCAAATTCTCTTTATTTTTAAAAAGAGTACGCAAAACGTTGTGCAAAACTACAAACTAAAGCACTGTTCTGGTTTTCATCCTTTAAATATATGCAATGATTAAATAAATTATTGGAAACGAATATGAAATCAAAGCATAAGATAAAAGTTAACGTGTCAGAGACAAAAGTAGAACTTAAACGGCTAGCAAAAACAAAAAAGACAACATAAAAAATAACGAAGGAAGCAAGAAAGTTTAAAAATAATGGTAAAAAATAAATAAGTAAAGATCCGGGATATAAACATTCTGATAAAGGTAACATTACAAATAAGAGTATCCATATCAATTATGAAAATAATTGGATTAATGACAAAAATGAATATACAGAGGTAATGAAAATTCGGAAGCATTTCGAAATCTCCATTATTATTAATAAAACGTTCCAAATTGAAGTTGCTGGATTGTAATTGTTTGACAGGATCTGTTGAGATTTATCGTATAGAATCCAACTTGAAGTTGTAATACACACCCAGTATATGTTTACAAAATGTTTACGATTAGAATTAATGAATAAATTTTTCTGCTTTCAAGAAGATGGCACACATTATATTATTTACAGGCTCTTCATTGATTTCTGGGTTACTAGGTGCTATATTAAGAGATGAGATGCAATTGAATCTGTGATGCCAGGTCAACAAATAATTTCGTTATTTGAATATTAGGGTTTGCAAAAAAATCAATTAAAGTATTTGGAAGACTTGCAAAGGATTTATTTTAATAAATTCGTTTGATGAATCGTTTGCCTTCGTGGCAAGAGTTAATATAGGATTCAATTGGAAGACCATTGAATATATTTTTGTTAATTGTACGAGATTTTGTTATGGTTCCAGTATTTTCACTATTTTTATTTGTTTTTTGTCAAACATTTTGTTACATAATACTCGATGCTTTTATATGCATAGGTTGTAGCTTATCATGGCTCAAATAGACATGTGTCAATATACGAACTCGATAGTTTTTCAGTAGCTCTTCACTTTAGGAGCAATGTGCTACATAGTTATTAAATTAATATAATTGTTAAAAGTCTTCACTAAATATTAAAAGAAAGTGGTAAACAATTATCCAACACAAGACACTCCAAAACCCAATCCGATGTGTCACACGATGTGACCAATTATCGTCATTTACTTAGGTTCAAACTTAAGATAAATAGTGAAAATGGTCGGGAACAGAAGGATATAATTTTTAAATTACTCTATTAATGCTAATTATTGATCACTTTCAAAAAACAAGCTTGGATTGTTTGGCGACAGTTTCTCCGTTGTGATTTATTGTCTTAGATAATTGACTAGTGCAAAACTGCGCAAATGATGAGTTATGACTAATTTCATCTAAAGCATATTTATGACATCATGCATGAACTCCAGTCGTATTTTTGTAGATGAAACCTATTTTATTAATGTTCATGATATTTTATTGCATAATTAACATCTACATTCCATACATACAGTGTAAATATTCCTCTCACTGTTCACATAATTTCAACCTCGTTGATTTATTCTCCTTGGTAATTGATACTTAATTTTTATTAATTATTATTATTCTATTTCGAATTTCGTCGATTTTAATGGATTAATGGAACGCGAAGCAAAACAAAGTATTTCAAATATAAACAATGAAATAAATAGAAACTAAAATCAAAACAAATAATAAACACGAAACACAACTGCTGTTGCCGAAAATGAGACGAAAATCCTAAACTAAAGTAAAGTTATTACATAGAGTAAAAATAAGTAGAAAAAAAGTAATTGGGCACAGCAACTATTTAATGCAAATAATAATAACAATAACAGGACAATCAGCGAAAAGTAGAAAAATACTGAAAGTTTGCAATAAGATTACAAATAACGAATAAAAAAATCGATAGCTAAGAAACAACACTGAAAATTTGGTTGCATTTTCTTTTTTATACTAAAGAATGTATTGTAATCATGATTTTAACGGAAATACACGTTTTGATCTTCTCTGAACTTAATCAGTCTATTTTCAGAATCACATCTCTGTGAGTGTGTGTGTCTATATGCACTCTATGGCCCAACATATTGAAGCTAAAAGTATGAAACATTAAATTTAAGGTTTAAGAAACCTTCCTATTTTTAAATGACCGGAAATGACCAAATTTTTCTATAACTCGAACACAGGACGAGTTGAGATATTGAAATTTTAAATCAAGTTCGAATAATTCATTTCTATAAGGAAGTTCAGTGCGAAGAACTGCACATTTGTATATATTAAAATTGGATACTTGCAAAAATAGATAATAATTTTTACTTAGTCCTTTTTCAAATATACATAGACAAGCATGCCACAACTGCTTATATCTAAAATAATTTATTTCACTTTACACATTAGGATAATATGCATTTATTCCAGCCCATGTGAAGGTATCTATAACTTGAAAAAAAAATGTACAATTATAATCTCAAACCACATGATTTTTAAAATAATTGCCTCACACGATGGATGCAATAAATATTTACGTAACGTTCGCAATTCTAATATCCTAATTCCTTGACATTTAATCTGTTTAATCGTATTTCATATAATCTTAACTTACGCAAATCAGGTATAATTAGATAATTAAAAGGACTTTCACGCTTACCGCAATTTTTATTTGACTGACTGATTTTTCCTGCTTTCACTACGATTGTCATTCTCATTTTCTGCTCTTTTAGTAATTTTTTGTTATATTTTATATTCATATCGACATATCTATAAGTTGTCAATATTAGAATTTTTGAGTCAAGGATACTGACTCAAAAATTCTGATAAAAAATTAAAATTTCATTATGATTGTACATACGCCATTTAAAACACATCTCTAAAACTCTCAGTACCTAAGAAAATTATATTTACTGCTACAATGTTACGTAAATTTGTTTTCAATTCAGTCGAGCGAAAATGTGTATATCGTCGCCTTCAGTTTTATGTAATACCCCCGTGTCAATCGAACAGTCTTCGACCCGAACGCGTTGCTAGCTGGGAAATGCTATTGGAAAATTCCATTTCAATAAAACGAAATAAAAATAGAACTTATGCAAATACAACGGGATACATTTTTCACGGAAATGCAAGACTTCGTCGCGAGATATTCGGATTTATTTTTCATAAATATTTTCGCAAGTGTAAAGTTGAATTCATATTAAAATGTGCATTTATGGGCACAACTCTTGAACGCATAAGACTCGTATATTAAGGCGTATATTTTATAATTCAATAACGTTAAATTATTTAGCAAACATTTTAACATTCAAATTACCTTGGTTATGTTTTGATGAAGTGCGAAGTCTCATAAACATGAGGCAACAGGTAGGTCCACGGCAGGACAGGTTTTAATGCGAATTTTACATTAAATTTACGACTGTGACGCTAAATGTGTGAAAGATCAACTATATTGCAAATGATCAATTGATGCAAATGTATTAAAAACAATCATTCAAGTTTTACGAATACATATTTTAATTAATTACATTTTACCAACGTATACGAAATATTAAAAAATTAACGAAATTTTCAAAGTAAGACACGATATATTAATTAATAACTATAACAATTTTACAAAGAAAACATCCTTTAAATTAGAAATCCTTCCATCAAATCACAAATATAACGTAGAGAGGTGAGAAAAATCTTTTATAGATCGTTTTAATCATTACAATATTTGTTCTACCTTCAGATGGAAAGCGGCTAATGGTTTTCAGAACGTCGAGCGAAATTAAATCCGGAAAATTCCGAGATTGGGTGGACAAATTGAACAAAATCGAATAATGACGAAAAATACTTAGTACATAAATTCGTAGCTAGTTTAAATTTATTTTATGGCATTTCTTGCTATATAGTAAACGAGGCACGCCCATCCGCGAATACAAACCGTGTTATTTGTGTAGATCCAACCCATTTTATTAATGGTCCTCACATTTTAATGCATAATTAACATTGTAATTTTTGTATATTTGTGTCATTACTGATATGATATGGAGTAAGAGATTAATTGAAAGCAAACGACAAGCAGAAAATTACAATATTACAATTACAATAGGGGGACGCCAAGAAATAACAACTATTATCGACTACAAACAATTGGAAAGGTTAATATTAACAGTTGAGAATGAATTGCAACAATGAACGATATATGAAATCATGCTGCAAGTGCGGAATAATGAGCACTAAATATAATTAATGATATTTACTGACTTTATAGAAGAGACGTGCGTATGTTAAATGTACAGTTTTTATAGATAGTAGCTTCTTTTTCTAAGTCTGCATAATTATTCTGTATAAGATTGGTAGACTTAATGTAGGAATACTTTCCGTTTGTACTTTTTGAATTGAGTAGGACGATGGTATTGCCAATCTTTTCTTGTTTATTTAGGACATTTTCAAAGTTTCCATCACTGGAGTTGATTTCGAACCACCAAATTGTTTCAGCGTTAAAGTATCGCTACCCGCCACTGCAAGAACAGTGCCTCCGGAGCAAAGAAAACAATGGCCAGTCAATAATTACGCGATATTCCTATACCATGTCTCTACCGTTCAACCACCAACCTGTAGCATGTCTCCACCTTTAACAACATTACTCCACTCACTTGTAGCATGTCTCCAACTCTCTAACATATGTTGTTCTAATTTGTCATATTTTTTTGTTTGTTCAACCCAACCCAAAACCAAGCTAACTTAACTCAGCCCAATCACATGTCACTTATCACTTGTCTCAAATTAAAATTAAATGAAAATTACTTCTCAAGGTCCGCACAAGTACGGGCAGCAGATTGGCAATTGGCATGGTACCAATACACATTCATAACAGTATATAATGGTAGCACACTTTAATGATTAGCTTCGACTTGATGTGATAAAGAATAAATCAAATTCAAAAAATACAAACACATGTTATACCTTCAAATGCAAAAAGGCTATTGGTTTTCTGAATGTCGACCCAAATCAAATCGAGAAAATTCCGTTGGGTTGGGTTGAACAGAATCAATCATCATCAATAACGAGTTGCTTGAAATTTAGACGAGCACCTTACAAATAGCGTATTGTGGAACATTGAAATATACTAAATTTCTTGAAAACATGAAATCCTCTAACAAACTATCACGAGATCCAATTCACATTTGCTTCTATGGAATTAAACAAATAGAAACCATACCCTGTCTAGACCCAATAAACAATTCGAACAAGAAAAAAGCACAATTATAACAAAGTGCTGAAACCACATTTTGGAGTGGGAGATGTTTGATAGCGACCACGTTTGAAATTATTTTCAACTATTTTTTAACATTTGTTACATCTAATGTGTGACAAATCATAAATGAACAGGGCACAGTGGTACAGTTTATCATTTATGGTGTCGCAGGTTTGTTGATTGTTCTTTAGAGTAGTTTGATGTTGATTTTTGCAACAGAATTTATCTTCAGTGATTTGGTGGAATTGTTTTGGTACAAAATTACCTTCAACTAACTTCAAACTGACTGAATAAAGAACGTTACATCGACAACGAGTCATAGTTGTTTGTACGTGAGGCATTATTGAAAATATTTTTTTAATGGCATAGATGCTGTGTCTAGAGCTTGTGAAATAGCCCCTCTAGCGAAGCAAAACCTGGTGCACTTCATATTCCTCAAATTATGATTTAGCAATCAGGGTCATGTGATTTAACACTTTTTACAACTTTTAGGCAATATTCAAAGACAATTCAACACCTTCACAACATTACTAGTGTAAGTCATTTTATATGAACATATATTCAATAAAAATTGGGACCTTCATATTCGTGTTGTAATATATTTCACAAAGAAATGAAGAAATCTATGAGAATTGCCATACATTCATTAATATGTCTCCAGTCAATTGAACTTAACTGACTGACTTCTTGTTCAATTTAAGCAACTTTTGAAGTAAAACTAATTATTGTCCTTAAACAAATGCAATTTATGTATAATAGATTTGGAAATATATTCAGGAAAAAAAAATACAAGAACAAAGAAATTTTATTTTTAAATATTTATCTCTTCTGATACATATTTCACTACTATAATATAATATAAAATATTTTTAATTTTTTTAAACCTTTACAACATTTACTTTAACTTTAGAAATCTGTTTTTTGAAACAAATAATAATGTTGGGGCAGTAACTCCGATGGTGAGCCTTAATCTTAGAATCTCAAATGGTTACTTCAATCATTAATAACTCGTATCTGTCAAATATGACCGCAATCTTTTGTCAAATTAAGTGAATTTCAAAACCCATAATTTTATCGACTTCGTCATGATTTATTGACCATTTAGGCTGCGATAAACGACGTCATCAACCGGAACCGTACCGTTTATATTATAGATTCCCGTTAGATTTTATTTTTGACGATGTAATTCGAACAATGTATTTATATGGAGTGGGACGATTTTACGACGTATTTATTATTCGGCTCACACGGACAAGGTTTTACTTACTTTCTTGCGTTTACAATAAAACGACGTTTTTACTGCGAAGCTACCAGATTATGGAATCTAAAGCACGTCTAAATGATTGATGATACGTTGTATATAAAATATTATTCGCCAAGTACAAAGTGACGACGAAAACGCGACTTAAAATTCAACGTTTCACGGTTAAATTAATGTTTCGATTATTTACACTGTAATTTAGATTAATAATTCCGATTTACGTCTATTAAGCCAATAAACTATCCAATCACTTGCGAAACTATTTCGGTATGAAACCCACTGCTTCCACAGTTGTAGTTTCCCACGCCGACTGCTGAAATATGTTAACTTCGAGACACTTTGACAGGCGGGTTTCTTCCGAACATATCGACTGAAAAATTTTTCTATTCTGAAATCTAATACTGGCACACGAACTTGTCAGTCGCACGTCACGAAAGAGAAACACGTCTTACGTTTTCTTTTTTTTTCAAATAACGTTGCAAGTGATGTGTTTTAATTTCGAATTAGCCGTTCGTTTTAATGTCATTCTATATTTAAATTTATGCAAGAGCTAAATTAGCGAAGGCAATTACGTTATAATATACAGCAAGTTTAATTACTTATTTAGCCGTAAATCTTCGAAATTAGCGAAACGGCGTAAATAATTAATAATTAATTTACTCGAGGAGGAATTTATTCCAGGCAGCTTATAAAGACGTCGTAAGTTAATTTCGAGGATCTCTAAATAGATCTTCGCGGAGCCAAATTTTAAACGTATCTATAGTGTTCGTTAAATGGGACAATTGATAGTACTACAATTCACACATTAATCTACGAATGCTACTGAACAAAGTTTAGTATACATTGGAATAATTAATAAAATGTTCTACTAATTACAAAATATTTTTTTCACATTGGTTTTCATACAGCACCTTAGCAATAGCATAATATGCGTATTGAAATACAAACAATAAATAATACACCTTCCCACGGCGTAGTTAAATATGAGAACGTTATGAGATGACGAAATTGATGACCTGATCGTGTAAACCTGGCGGTCTGTGAAAGGCAATGTTTGTGTGAAAACTATTTTAGTATTTTTAACGTGTCCATGTAAGTTTTCCTTTTCCCTTCCCTCGACTATTGAATTTTCTTTGCTCATTATCAATGTTGCTTTGCTCAAACGTTGTTTAGTCGATGAGTTTAGATTCTAGTCTTTCCAATTGGTACGAATAACCACTATAAAGTTCTCTAGTTTCTCTGCAGCTTATAATAGTTTAGGATATAAACGTAGAATTGTTATCGCGTTATTAAGTCGTGTTATGGTTCTACCGAGAATGTACGATTTCAGGAATCGTCGTTTGTATCGCGATGTGTAACAAGTGGTTTGTTAAATCCTGTTTTCGGTCTCGGTGACTCCGATATTGACGTATGATAGTAGTGTTTATTTCAACGAGGATGTTTAAACACATGATGTAGCTGCAGATGTTTAAGCGATTGCAAGCATAACAATAATTTGGTGCATTACACAAACGTTGGCATTGTTTATCTGGTTAACAGAGAATATTTAACTTTGCTGTAATTTATTGGTTTTAAATAATTAGCTTTAACAGTTTACTTTGATGTAGACCTGCGTGAACACACATGCATATACGATAGTGATTTTCGTACATATTATAGAATACATAATAGTGAATTATATACTATGACCATGGTCCAAGACAGTAGGCATTTGAAAAAATTAAAACGCCGTTTTCGTTATATGGTATAATTTTATAAAGCTAATTTGGCCCAGGCCTATGTGCTAGGGAACTTAAAAATCTCCTCTACAGCTGCATTTGTGATTTACGATAATAACATCTCAGCAAATGTGTTGGTTATCAAATTACAACGTAACCAGTTGTCAAAATTTTCGAATGCTAGCTTATGTTATCAAAATGCTTGTAAATTTTCTCAAGATGAGTGAAAAACCTGCAGGATAACATGTATTATGATATACAAGCAAAGATAAACATACTATTAATGGCTTCCACATACATATTTTCTATATCTTAAATTAACTAGTCAAATCGAATAACACAAACATTGTGACAAATGCCCTAGATTGGGGATTATTTGTTTCCTATTGAAGAGCATTCCAAAGGTGTCATTTAGTTTCTATTAATAATTGAATTAATTATAATAAGGAGTTTGATTTTAATATTCATGAATTATATTATGGGGCTGTTCTTGTGTGTTATGAGAAAAGCATGGACCCATTAATCAAAGTATTTGAAATGTGAAGTTACATTTCCCCACTTTTCTGGGAGTTTCTGGAAGTTGAATATCATCCTGAAAAACTTATATGTCCTTTGAGTGTAGTAATTGAGCGACACAATTATCTCTTCTGTGTAGTTATGGAAATGTGAAAGGCCCAAAGAATTTGTTTGATGTGGAAGAATGTCTCATTCAAGCTCCATCAGCTTTTATTTCATGGGTATAGCAACATGGAAACAATCGTTTTGATATTGAAAAAGACTTCTTTTGTGATTTGATGCAGTTCATGGAGTTCATGCATAAAATTAAAATTATCTTGCTCTGTTTTAATCTCTCATAATACATGACACGCTCCATAACTGACCAAAAAGAGGGCATTCACGTTTGCTTTTGTATGTTTCGCTTTGTTGTCGATGTTGATTGTTGATCAAACTTTTTATGCCTGGACTTTAATTCAAATGTTTCAAGAGTGTTCAAGACAAAGCAACCATCATTTCACTTTTCGTCATCATTTTCAATTAAAATGAAAATTTCTATTAATTGAAAATATTATGAGTTTTCTAACTTCTAACTGTTTCTTATATTGTCCACATTTAACACTTATTTAAGTTCAAATAAATAATATAATATATTGTAATAATTATAACAAGCTTTCTGTTCCTTGGATCCCTATGAATGTGTCCTTGTAATGGTCGTTAAGATAATTATATTTTAATTTAGACTTATGGGAAACTGTTGGTTGGCTGATGTTCCTGATTATTTCATCGATGTCTTCTTTAAAGATCCAGTGTCATTCACTTTCTTCTATTGTTGCAAATTGAGACATTTTAATCAATTAACTAATTTATGTTACATTTAAGTAAACTTTCATTTAATACTGTTCGCAAACTTCTTTCTATATCTTTCTCTTCTGTAAAGTGTATTGAAAGACACGTCCAGATGTTTTGTATGATACTGTGTAGGCATTCGGTGTATTTAAGTCTTTCATGGCAAATGAGAATATGATAAAATATTTCTAGTTAACGTATTATCTACAAATATTTTATCCAAGAAAACTTTACAAATACGGTAATCAAAAATTTTAATAGGTTTCAATTCATAAAAAAATGTTAAAATTCTTTTTAAAATTATGACGATGTTTTACATTAAATCGAAAAGTAAAATAAAATAAATAGAAAAATAACCGGGGTATGTTTAAAAAAAAACGCCAAACCATATAGATTGGATTTAACTTCATGTTATGAAATGAAACCCAGTGTACCAAGAAATGAAAATTAATATATAAATAATTATAAATAAAATGCACACAACTTGGCAACATGGTGTAATGAGCTTTTTACATCTTGTACAACACTGTACTGTTCAAGTCAAGTCGAGTTTCTAAATTCTGAGATTCGGTAATGGTTTATTTTTCACATAGTCGTATTTACAAAATGAAATAAAATAAAAATATATTGTTTTTGAATTAATTGCTTTAACTTAAACTCACGTTGTTTTGGCATAATAGGGGTTCATGGTTTATTTTTTTACTTTCTTATACTTTATGTATAAATAAGTATATGAATCATGAAAATTTTCTAATTTTAACGGATATACGCGTTTTGAGGTCCCCTGAATCGATTGTGACTATTTTTGGACGTCTGTGTGGCTGTGTGTCTGTGGGTCTGTGTCTGTATGTCTGTGCGTCTGTGTGTGGCTGTGTGTGCGCGCTCTACCGTCCAAACGGTTAAAGCTAGAGCTATGAAACTTTAAACTTCAGATTTATATACAGCTGAAAAGAAAACGTCCTATTTTGAACGCAATAGCTCAACCGGAAGTGATCGTTTACTCTTATCACCATTTTCATCTCGAAAACGGTACGAGCTATCAAACAAATATTGTTATATAAGTTAAAGACATTGAAATTATAAACAAATTTCATTTGAAAAGTTTTTTCGAAAAACGTGGTATAAATAAGTATAAGAAAGTTTCGTGCGGACCACGATGGTGTAGGATACACTACGTTCCACAATTTTGCGTCACTGAAATGCCTGATATTTGACATTGTTTCTCTATACCTACTTAAATTCGAAAAACATAAAATAGAATATAAATTATCAAAATTTGGGGCTCGGGTTATTCCTGCTTTGGGTAAAACTTCTGTTAAAATTAGATTGTGATGATTTTCCTATTGCAAACTAGTAAAACTTACAACAATGCGCTAGACATTGACGCTATGTGTAACTTAGAACTTAGATATTAATTACCCAATCAAACAGATAACTTTATTGCCAACTTAAATGCCAAATTTCCCTGGCCTCCTATTATGACAAACGTGAACGTTATACCTATATATAGTGTCCTTTGAATTTGTTTAATTTATTTTCTTAAGAATTGATCAACAAGTCAAAATCAGTAAAATCTATATCAGAAGCTTGTACTAACAACATAATGGCTGAGGAAGATTCTCACAAGGATGTAGAAATTGAAGAAGCATATCAGGAGGATTGCCATTCTTTATTAATAAAAGCAAAACTGTGGCAAATTGTTGGTAGGGAAGAAAGTGGCATTGAAAAAACTTTCCCGGCTTATTTGGTTGAAAGAGATTTGCGATTGAAGTATCGAGGAAGAAAGTTCATGCATGAACTTTAATAATCTTATTGATACATCAAACTTCACGGAACTAATTGCACTTCTAAAGAAGAAAATATTAAATATTATCTAATCTAATGAACTTACCACCCAAGATATGAACACACCTTTGATGGAAGCTCTTGACAAAATATATACCTTGGAGTGATGAGCTCAATAAGATGGCAGTTGATGGTATTGCGGATTAATGTTGATTTGTAATTGTGAATGTACCAGAGCTTTTACAAACCCAATGAAAATAATCACTTTCTTAAAATTTCCTGACAATTTTTCTGAATACTGAAAACTCAAGGATTCCAAATTGTACACTTCATGCTTTCAGGACACGTTGGCTACTTTATTACCAAATACTGAGGTGGGCGTTGTAGCACTTAAACGTCACGCTGGATTGAGTTTTAGTTACCGCCCTAATGAACTACAAACACACTATTGATGTTTCTAAGGATATCAGCAACTGTGTGGTAAATTCAACTTGATGAACATGATAAATTGTAAATATAAATTAATGTCAACAACATCGGTAAATCCTTATAACAAAATTGTGCGGAAATAATTTCGTGACTTTTTAAATATAATTTCATTAAACAATTAGTTATATCTTACCAGTATATCACTGTCGTATTTATTCTTTTCGAGGCTAAAGATAAATCAAATCTAATTTTGTTATCAAGTATTATTAAATGGCCATGTGTTATTAAATGGCCGAGCTTTTGCAAAACAACGAAATGAAGCCATTGATATGGTTTTAAAATTGCATTATATAATTATTTCGCATGTAGAGCACTTTATTTATTTTTCGACTTAACCATCGTACATGATTGATCCAACTTTTTAACATATGACTTTTATTTTGATGGTGTACTTAATAGAAGAAACCAATAATTCGTATTCGAAGAATAATGAACATGGATTTCGTTTTCAAGTTCTTAACTTACCAATAGCGTTGCTTATATTTTTGTTAGATAGGCCTGCTAAAGGCTTCAAACAAATCAAGAACATACCCATGACATGTATGTGTAATAAATGTAATAAAATGTGAAATTCTCGACATTAAAACATTAAATAGAAACTTGTATTACACCTTACAAAAATACACTTTAACATCTCATGAAATATTTCTGCTATTATTGATGATAGTGGCGAATGGTTTAGTTAAAGACTAAAACGATCTTAGTACTTCATATCCTGTAGATTTTGTACCGTTAACGATTAGATCCTGTTATGAATATCAATGCAATTACAGATATATTATCCACCAATATCTTAGTTACATTATATAGATAAGCTTACTACATAATTCATTTACGGCGATAAAATCAACATTTTAACCTGAATACCAATTACAATATCGAGCAAGTCGTCGTTTATCTGATATGGGTGAATTAATAGTTTGCGTTTCATGAGATGCTGATAATTTCGCCATTTCTTAGAACAGTATATAGTCTTCACACATCTAATCGCGGAATTAGATTCGCAGTCTCGTTTCATAAATTATTTTATCAAGTTCTCGCCATGTAATTACGCAGTGCAAGTCGTTCCTAACCGCATTTTTTCGTCTCGAAAGCGCCAGTTATCTAGATTTTCGTATTTATACGGACAATAAAACACAAATAAAAGCGCACTTGAGTACATCATTAAAATCGTGCGAGACAACATCTCTGCAAACAATCGCCCGTAGAGAAAAAAGGCGCTCATTGTGCGAGCTCTCGACAGTTTTATACACGGTAATGTCGGCAATGACCATGATTCCCATGGTCATAACCGCGCCTAATGATGTCAAATCACATAAAAGAAAATTGCTGTTGCGATGAAAGGAGCCAATTACGACAGGTTATTTTCCGCATTATCGTTGTTTTATAAGCACTGCAATTCACCCGGCTCGTTTCGAATCGCAGTGCCTGCGCGCGCGTAATGATGCTAATGGTGCTTAATGAGTCAATTCTAAATTAGATGGCAATTCTTAGTTATTAACGACCGAGGCTAACCGAGTCAATTGATTTAAATTAAAACGAACATCTTCTGAAATACAAATCAATTTGAACGGACACACAGCTATGCAGGCATTTTCACGACGTGAAATCATCTGTGCTGCGCTGGGGGAATTCCTTGTCGCCATCGAGTGGCGCCAGCAATATTATCATTATCTTTATACTTATACATTAAAGAAACTAAATAAATTTGAGCACACTTTTCAATTAAAACATGCATTAAAATTGATAAATAATTTGCTGTAATACAGTATATCATAAATGGAAATAAAAATGGAACACCGAAAAACAATTTATTGCATTAAAACGTAAAGAAAGGTGGACGTGGAAAATGAATAAATTGTTGGTTTTCGTAAATTAAGGTTAAAAAATATAAGAATGTAACGACTCTTTAGCTCAGAGTGGAATCCAATAGTTTACCCAAACCAATTGTGCTTAGACGGAGTAATCAAAAATGAAATGAAATAGCCAGAAAATTATATGGGTCCATGTACAACGACATGCTTTTAACAGAATGTTAATCATAAATGAAATTAAACAAACACACTTGGTATAGTTTCACAATAATTATATTTATGTCTCGATGTACATTTCGGCATCTTCAGGAGATTATCAAAAGTAAACTAAACAATGTTAAGCATCTTAATATATACATTTCCTTATCGATTATTCTAGAACTAGCTTACTTGACTAACTACTAGGGAGAAACGTAATTCTTGGGACACCCTTAATCGTTACCGCGGTACAAAGAGTGGTATATTCCAGGGTTAATTAACGGTGCAGTGTGTAGGTCCAATTGGTCATTTAATAAAGTTCGACTATTGTTTGTGATTTTTCGTTTTATATAATACGATTCTAGTATGTTGAGTTTATAATTTTTGTTTCCTCCGTGCGTGCAATATTTCTAAATTCTCTAGAGTGCATGCATGTTTACTGCCTATCAAATGATTGACTAAGTTAGAATTGTCTGTATTTAAGTCGATCATTTGATTGGCCTGAAGATGCCGATAGGCGAAATGTACATCGAGAAATAAATATAATTAGTGTAAAACAATACCAAGTATGTTTAATTAATTTAATTTATTAAAAATGTTTCACCAAGAGTCGACGATACAATCAGTTAATTTTTTAAATGTTAATCAGTTTTGAAAGCGAAGACCAAAACTTGGAAATATTAATGGTGATCCAGACCCCCATGCATTAATAATAAAGTATTTGCCATATATATTTTTTAAACAATTTGCGAGATATTTTCAAAATTAAAAGTCGGTCATCAAGAGTTTATTTTATTAATGCCTGTGTTTTACAATCTTTTTTGGTCAATAGATAGTTGTTATTAAAAGCAAGGTGTCATATGAATGGCGACGCCATAAAAGCGTTCTGCAGTGAAGAAATTTTTTTAAGGTGTCAATATTTCTATTCATTTGTATGTGTAATATTTCCCTCAATGGTCAGATACTGTGGAGTAGTAAATACTATGATTAAATACTATGATTAAAGTAATCCACTTATTATATTCGACCATATGTGTTGCCTATTTTAGTGTGCGGGAGCAAAGCGTCAGTGATACACATGAGGTTTTGGTCTCATTCGTGCAGGCTAGTAACACACTCCATCAACTTCCAATACCAATTTTTATACTCCTAATTTTACATAGATGCCGATGATTCGGGCAAAAAAGTAGAAGTAAAGGCAGGTTCTTCCGTACGAGAGGTGTCTGGAAATCACCGTATTTCTTGCAGTACATTACAAAGGCATCTTGCACGAGCAAAATCCTTTGAGGATGGTAGAACATGGAAAGAAAGACCAAACGTAACAGTTCATCAAATGTTCACATTAGCGTAAGAGGACATTATGGGTAAGTATGATTCAAGGAATATATATATATATATATTCCTGCAATATTTTGTAGGAATATTGAAATTCCTGCAAAATGGAAAATAAGAAACGGTAGGGTGGGAGTGGTTGTTTGGTTTCTTTAGAAGAAATCCTCGACGAAGTTCAAAGTCCACTAGGGCAATAAGCATAACGTCAGCCAATTTTTGATAATGTTCAAAGGGTGTATCTACGTTTTGAATTTACGGCGGTGGGTATCTGACATTTGCGACGAAACCGGGTTAACCACCTTCCATAAACCCCAAAAAGTTTTGGCAGGGAAAAAGCTGATGCAGGTTTTGCTGAGCTTTTGTACAGGTTTTAGTAAATCGTTTATTAGATAGGACTTTGAACATATTGGAATGTGGCCTCTCAATAGAAACAAATTGTCAGAAGATGACTTTTAATGGCATCATTTACTAACCGGCCTTTAGAAAATGAATAACCCCAAGTAGCGTCTATCAATAGAGAAACACATTTTCTAAGATCAAAGACCACCTTCGTCAACAAGTCAAGATAATATTCCTATTAAAAAAATCGGCAGACCACTGCCGATTTTGCACTTGGATAATTTTTAAGCTAATATGACATTTAGATATTAGTCTGAAGTTGCACTGAGAATACTACCACAAGTGAAGAATATGTAAAAGCAATGAGTGCTGTAATAGGCAAGAGAGTCAATATTGTATGACAAAGTAGCCTTGAGAAAAGTCATAGCAAGGCGAGTCCCCAAATTGTTTCTTCTAACCAAAATATGTGCAGAAAATAAATATGTCGAACAATTTGAAACCTTTGGAAGCTTATCATGACTGTTTAATGTGAATACGTGTTTCACCAGTAGCTTAGATTAGTGCGTACGGTGTGAACTTTACGTCGAGCATCTAAGAGATGACTGCAATTTTGTTGTTGGTCTAACGTAGGTCGAAGGACTATCTACATAGACCTGCAGTGTGTAAGCAAATTGATGCAGGCTATGTGTAACACCTCTAGATATCACACATACAGACAAGAAAGTCAATATTGTACGACAAACTCGCCTTAGTAAAGTTACAGCAAGGCGAGTCCCCAAATTGTTTCATCTAACCAAATATGTGCAGACAATAAATTTGTCGAAGAATTTGAAATGTTTGGAAGCTAATCCTGACTGTTTAACGTAAATAGGTGTTTCTTAGTGCTTAGACCACGTACGGTGTGAAATTTACGTCGATCACCTAAGAGACGACTCCAATTTTGTTGTTCGTCTACCGTAGGTCGAAGGACCATCTACACAGACCTGCGGTGGGTAAGGAAAATTAATGCAGGCAATGTGTATCACCTCTAGATGCCACACATACGATTTCAACTGTCAAATCGAAATTTATAAAAGCTATGACTACACAAAAATACTTTGGAATGAACACAAAACAAAGTACGATTATATTATAAGTTTTAAGGAACAAATAAAAAATAATACCCAGTGGTATGCAATAACTCAAACATAAATTATGAACAAATTTTTGAAGTAGTTTAAATAATTTGATTGACTAAGTAGATTATGAATTAAAAAATACGAATGAAAAATATTGACATCGTTTTTAACATTTACTTTTAATATATTATACTGTGGTTAAAATAAGAATATAAATTTAATTTTTAAAGCAATTTTTAAATTCTTAATGAGTAGATGCACGCGTTTGTCTTAAACATAAACATAAAAAAATTTGATTTGTTTCCTTGGCTACCAGATATTAATGGATGCGCATAAAATAACAGCTAAAATTTCCCCAAATAATTGCAACTAGAAAATGATGCAAGAACAACTAGACATCACAATTCGTAATTTTTTTTGTATGAACATTCAAAACTCATTGTCTGATAGTTTAAGATTTTAGTTCATGATTTCTTGACAAAGCTAATAAAGGTATAAAAATTATTATTACCTCACATCGTGCATAATTAATATCCGATGTAACACAAGTCACACATTAAATTGACGATTACACAACACTGCACTATTGCACAAACACAAAATAATACGAAAAGTATAAAATCTTTGTGAAATATCACCAGTATGTTCTGTGAGATCATATTAAACTCTGTCTCCCGTAAACTAGCGAAAACCGGTCACAATACGTATAAATTATTTTGGAAGTTGCCCACATTTTATTGTGCGACTCAACGGCAGTAAGCACATAAACTGACTAATATATTCATTAGTAAAACAGATGTGCAATTACGTAAGTATGCTTATCGTTTAATTCAAACCCTTTTTTGTACGTAAAATATTTAATCGTAATGCAGTTTTTATGTCATTTTTTTCAGTAGTACTTTTTTGAATCCCATATTTAGAAATCAAGAAAATATAGTTTCATCTGATGGACCAAGGGACTAAAAATGACACTCAAATAAAAATCACCAAACCAAGGGACGAAATGGTACAAAACCGAGAAATGATGATCTGAAATCCAATGTTTTACATGGAGTCAATCGGGATCATTTGAAGCAGACAATTTTAGCAATTTCAACCATGAACCACCAGATAATGATGTCGTTTTTTCACCTGAATATAAGTTGGGAGACCTTGTTTTAGCCAAGTTCTTTACCAAAACCACTTTGATACATTGATACGAATGGAAAATAATAAATTTTCTTATAAAAAATGGTTTTATTTTTCCCACGGTACCTGATCTTACACGCCAAAATATAAAACATCCCGCACCTTTCAAATCTGGTGGAAATAGTAGATTATTTTCCATGTTTTACTTTGAACCACTTCGACAAACAACAACAGACAACTCAAACAACTTCGAAAATTGGCGTTAAAATAAATCTTCAAAGGTATTATTTTTTGTTTTTACTTAATTAAGAATTAGTTTTGACAATGATTTGTGAATTTTGAGACAGGTAGTCTGGTTTAAGTACGTCGCAGAGTTTAAATATTGTATAGTATTGTTGATTTTTTATAGAACAATATTGTTCTCATTGGTCTATGCAGGAGAAATGGGCCACTTTGACATTTGAGAACACTTTTACAGCAATTATTGATAACTTGTTAATATTTTCATAAAAGTAGGAAATGGAAACTTGAAGTTGAAATTTTATTTGTTACAATTGATCGTTTGGAAATTAGAGTAGTAAGTTCCATTGTAGCTTCCTCGACATTGCGTAGTGTAAAAATATAAACATTTTCAGGCCTTTCGTGATCCTCTTACGTAAAGTTAAAACTGGATTTTTGAGGGAGTTTTAATGCTGCATGAAAATGCTTTACGTGCCAGGCATTAATAATTCTTATTTACGTCGATTCACAAAGTAGCAAAGTAGTGCTCTATCACGAAATTGCAACATTTAAAATTAAATATTCGGTGGCGCTAAAAATAGAATACATGCAGTTAATTACGTGACATAAATAAATCAATAAAACCATTACAAATTAACATGATAATGTCTTCCGGATTGTTCGTCTGTATAGAATTTGATACACTGCCTAAATACCGATGCTTACGACGCGTACGGACCGGATATTTGCATTTTCTGCGGCGTCCGTTGTCCACTTCCCACTTCTTCATCATTCGCGCAAACCACTCGTTGTAACCATCAATATTTAACGATTCATAATCTGTTGTGTTGGTAATAATTTTGTGTATTAATAAGCTTCATATGATCGACGGCAATCATCCTCTTGAACATACAGCGTTCAAGTGTTTTCAATAAAGCTTTCGTATCGTAACTGTCGATGATATGAGGTACTGGATATTACTACTGTGTACGTATTAATAGAATACTGAATTGAAATCCACATCAATATATCTATTTTTAAGTATATTGGGTGGACGCTTTCAGGGTACGTTCATGAAACGTTTTAGCGAAGAGAATATAAACGATCTAGAATTGATTACTCGGGATTATTGCTGACAAAAAAATATAAAATTTGCGATAAAAAGGACAATGAAATTAGAATTACTTAATGATAATTATAGTAAATATTGTTGGGTTACATGTGCAGTTTATATTAGTAAAATGACAGTTTTTCATAATATGATAATGATAATGTTATAATTACATCCAGCAAGGTGGCAGTTAATATTTATTTATAATAAATAATCAGCTTATCATGAAACACCATAAAAATTAACGCCATTGAGACGTTGATACCCCAACATTAGTACTGCCACGTAAGGAAATTTACTTATTGAAATTTATTTTCATCATAATATCAAATTGATTCAAAAGAAAAATTCAATATTATTGTGTTCAACACATCACAAATGCTACTTATTTTTCTCTTTAGGTGCTTATTTAAGTTTTGTGAAGCTTATGAAAGCACATTGCTATAATTAACAATTTTAATGGTTAATGTGAAACATAAATGGTGGCAATAAATTGCAAGTTGTTTTGACATATTCAGAAAAATAAATTGATAAATTAAACTTAATGCTGTCATTTTTGATTAATAAGCACATGAAATTAAGCAAAGAATTTGATTTTTTTCTGTATTGTGAATAATAAAATACATGCTCTTAAATGTTAGTCACATACGCGAAACGATGCCTGACAACAAGAGTCTAACATGATTGACTCACGAAACCACATATATTAGTTATAGTTTATTTTTCATGCTCCTCTATAAAAAAATTGACTTAAAATTCTATAAAATTATTGACTCTCATTGAAATACCACAGCCTTGTTTGTTTACTTTTATAATCGTTAAATTTTCTTCATTTAATATTGTTTATAATGTTATGTACACCGTTATTTGCTCAATATTTTTTCTGTGGTTTTAACGACTTGACAATAAACATTTTCGCATCTTGCTCATGATCAATATTTACTAGTTTGACACAGATGCCTGCCAACTCACAATTAAACACTAATTTCACCTTAATTAACCACTTCACCTTGATCAATTAAAAAAATGGTCGACTGAGGCAAGTCTCACAAATTAATTGTTTTGTGTAAATATGTAAAATCATTTATTGTTCATAATCAGTTGGTACTGTGCATAATAGAATTTGGTAGCGTCAAGATTGTTTAAAAACGATGTGTGATGTCGTATTCAGTTCTGCAGACCTTTTGGGCCGATGGTTTTATTGCAACATGCAAATGCATTGCGTTCCTGGGCATCCATTTTGACTCCTACCAATTATACCTCCACACTCGATCTGTATGACCTATGCTCATTCTTGGTGCGGTTGTTATTTTCATTATTGATGGTTCTAAATACATTTGGGTAAGTTCTCCATTTGATCAGCATCTTCATTTGTCGTTTTCCCCCTCCCCAAGTATCCTTCTCAGTACCTTTCTTTCACATATTGCCATGGCATCGGCTTCCAACCACTTGTTTTATAAATATTTATTTCCGCTCTTCTTCACATCCACCTTCACCTGATCACATATTATAACATTGCCATTCTTCGCATCCCCTTCGTTTTTCTCTCTTATATGTATGTTCTGTCTTATCTCTTATTTGTTATGGTTACACCCAAATAGCTAACTTGTTCAACTCTATGAAAAGTATCGTTTGTTCCGTTCACGGAACTTCTTCAAGCTATGTATGTTGTTCGTTTTGAGCTTGAAGTGACATATATGTCGTTGTCGTTTCATTGATCTTTAGGCACTGTTCTTTTGCTGTTAGTGCTGCTGACTTTATCGCATATTTTGTTTGTTTATTTTTGAAATGAGTTATCTGCTGGTTGTATACCGTTCGTGTTGTTCTTATACGAGAAAAGTCATGCTGATAATAGCCCCTCTTGTCTAGACTCTTGTTTTGTTCTGAAGCTCTCTAATATATGCCCATTTATGTGTATAGTCTGTTTCCTTTTATGTCACTCTGAACAATGTTATTATGTTTTGCCGGGGTGTTCAATTCCTTCGCTTCGCTTCATATACTTTTTATTTATCTATAAAAAGCATATATTGCGGCAGTTTTTGGCCTATGCAGTTATCGATGATTCATTTTATAAATATTATAAATAAAAATATTTGCTCAGTGGTGTGTTTTATAGAAACTGTCAGGATCTCTTATGCAATATCCAATAGCGCGATTCCACTACAGTTCTCGCATGCAGATGCACCATCTTTTTTACGTATTGGACATATCAAAGTTTCATTGCATCTTTTAGACATAATTTTTGTGCCCATACCTCCACGATGATCTAATACGATTCCAGTGTATCTCCCTCACCTTTAGCATTTCCGCCATTAGTCCATTTTTCGCATTTCCTCTTCACTTGATATCCCACTATGTCCACCACACATGTTTCCTTTATTTCTAACGTCTCCAGCCATTTTCTTCATCATGTTTATTTTTGACAACGATGGATTTCTTTCTGCTGACATTCTTTCTTTTGTGTCCTTATTCCCTTATAAAATTATTTTACTTGTTTCTTCACATAGTACAATAACTCTTTCAAATTTTTTCCAAATATCCACTATATTGTCACTGTTTTCGCTGTTCATTTCGATGATCGTAGTGATTACTTCGTAGAATTCAGCCACTTTATTCACTTCTTCAGGGTTTCCCATAGAATATCTTATCCACTTTCTCTGCTTGCCCTTTAGGTTGGGTGGCTTTCAATAATTCACCTTAATCTTAACGATCATATGGTCACAGTCAGCATCTTCGCCAAGGTAACTCATTGCATCTGTTATGTATCTTAGATATTTTGCTTCTATTTTTATGTGGTATAATACTTCATATAATAATCAGTTTTTACTGCATTGTCACAAGGTCTCGCGTAACTCTGAGTCAATTCGCATCATCCTCTGATCGCACCTACAATTTATGCATTGGCAGGTGTACTATACGTATGCGCTGCAATCAGCACTAATAACTATTATAAGGTTTTAAAAATATCTTATATTTACCAGTGCTCATATTAATTACGTTTTATATTAATATTCAATTGAATACTTACCTGTGGTAAGTTCTTATAATTTACACTTGTCTTTATCGTTTTACCGCATCATAATATTAATTATAGTCGTATTGACTTCGTAACGTACATTTTACACACTTGTCATTATCGACACATGTTTCGCGATTTTCGCATCCTTGGGAGAATTGTTAATATTATCAATTGGGTGGTATTGTTTTTATGTGCGTTCGTTTTTATCATCAAACATACAGACAGCGAATTTCTGAGGAAAATATGTCAGTATAAAACCAAAGATTTAAGACAAGCAGTAGGATACGCAGCAGTAGGATACATATAGAATCAAAAAAGCACCACAAAAATGTGACCCATACTTACAAATTGGGAACATTGCAAATACAGAAAGAAAAAATCTGAAACGAAACTGTTGGATTTCTGTCTGATATAGTCAACGACTTCGCAGCAAAATATATTAGGAGTGCTAACAGGAGGGAAGTTAGAGGTTAGAGGTAATACACATAATCGCAATAAATTCACGAAGCTGAGTGAATTATATGCTACCGATCCAACTACGCTCAAAGAAGAAGATCGAATAAACGCACAGACCACAGTAATAACTATGTGGGCGCCGGCCGAAGCAGCAAGTAAAATTACAACCAGGAAGGCAGAGAGCACGTCTAAGAAACTATACAATTATTAATGACAAACAAACGCCAAAAGAATGCAAAAAAATTTCGTCTGCCTTGTACATAATTCATCTCCCATACTCGATATTCGATATTCGATAATTTGATATTTTATCCATCCAATCCATTTCATTTAACCCTCCCAGCCTATATTTTCTGTATTAATTGACTTGCCCTCATATTTTTTGTGGCCACTATCCTCACTGGCTCTACCGCAGTGTCTTCCTTATCATAATCCTGAACAATTACTCCTGCATTTACCACATCGTGTTCTATGTAAATATAATTTTTAGGGGAAATACTAAGTACGAACTGATTCTGCGTATATTATTAAGTCACAACATATTTTTAACACGATTTATCTTTTGGAAACAATTTAAGTAATATGAAAACTGGGCCACGCAGAGACTACATTTATATACTTTTCTATTCATTGGGACAAGTAAGTCATAAAATTGTATTTATTATAAATAACCAGTGAGTGATCTATTATATTTAAGAGAACAGGAAGTAAAATATTATTCGATGGGTTGGGTTCGGCCATTTGGAAACGACAGAGCCAGATGGGAACGGGTCAATTCGAGCAACGGAGGAAGCCTGAAAGGAAGGCTTGAAAGTTTAAAACCAGCTTAGTTTATATCACAGAGCTTGGTAAAGTTCATGTATTATTGAATAAAAACATGTGCATGTATAATGTTTATAATTTGAATTGAATATTTATTAAGCTATTTTGAAATTTGTTATTATTGTTGACATATAACTATTTATCCACGACTATTGCGTTATACTTACGTTACCCAATTACTTTTCTGCAAATAATGGTATCTATAACTACCCAGTGGGAGTTATAAGCGTGAGTTATAATAACTCACGCTTAGTCGCCATAGTAACTACTTAAGTAATGTTATCTAATAGGCCGACATTAAATATCATGCCAAACAATTAAATGTCAAATTGACAAAATGAGTTCAGACAGTGATTCAAAAATTTGTACACCACCTGGAATAAGAAAAATCGCCGAAATAGCAACTCGCAATCATCTGCCGGATAAATCGCACAAGAAATATAATGTGGCCTACCAAAACATTTGGATTGGAGTACAAGTAAGAACGTAAAATTATTGTCAGAAACTGTGTTTCTGGCATATTTTAAATTGCCAATGAAATACAAATTTTCATCATTTGCTACTCTATGCTTAGAAGTACACTCAGTATAAATGAGAGAGTAAATATTGAAACTTTTACGAAACGAAATTACGAGAATTTCTCAAACGGAAGTCTAAAAATTTTTTGGCTAAAAAGGTAAACGTTTTCGCCAGAAGAATAGTCGTGGATAAAGTATAGTATTCAACTCGAGGTAATGGCAATAACTCACTTGGATGATTACAGCGCTCGCCTGCGGCTCGCACTGCAATCATCCCGTGAGTTATTGCCCACATTACCTCTCATTGAATAATATACTATTTTCATCTATAATACAATATTTTTTCATAAAGCAAATTTCTATTGCAATACGAACAAATTTTTGCAGCAGAAGACATAATATTTCCGATAATCAGAAAACGAGAAATAAAACACAGACTGTAGGAGATGTTTTTCTGTAGCAGTGCGGGCGTCCTTAAGCCACTTAAAATTACAGGTCCGGCATAGATGAAAGTTTTTTAGTATAATTATATCATATAAAATTAAAAGTTAAATATATTCTCACACAAGCTATTATATTATATTATTATATTATACTTGTATATAATATCGAAAATGTCGTTTTCTGTGTTTATTTCGCCGTATATACTCTTAGTATTGTTCATTCCCATTTATCAAGGGCATCCTTATTTCCTTTTCTTAGTGACCATGCCTCACAGGCCTTCTAAAAGTTTCATAAATTTTTTTCTTCTGTTTCCTTTTCTTCGGAAGTTTCTTTAATGACTTGTTTTATTTCCACATCGCCTCAATTTGTGTGGTTTGGAATCTCCCCTATCATCATACTGCAAACTTTCCACCTAATATAGTTTTTTTATTTTGTTGTATTTGTGTCTTTTGCTCCCCTTTTTGCGGCTTATCTGTACTAAGAAATGATCTAATCCTGTATTTGCTCCTGTCATACGTCTTGAGTTAGTAATTAAGTTCTTATGTTATTTTCTACCAGTACAAGCCATTATTAATACCACATAATATATTAATGCGTAATTTTACTTTTACGGTGGTAATTATTTATAATTGGCGTTGCCGGTATAATTTAATCAGTGAAACTGCCTAAAGCGTGTAATAAACTCTATCCAATTTACATACTTAAAACACGTTTTACGCACCCCAATCTGCTTTTTTCAATTTCCAAAATAAACTTTATTACCCACCCCCTCCAGCCACTTAGAATTCATTCTCAAAAATTCTTTCTCGATTTTCCGGCAAGATTGAATAATTAACTCATTTATTGTCTTCTTATAAACAAGAGCTCACGCTACGATTCGAAGGCACATGCGTGTATCAATTAAGGGCAACAATGAATAAACTACGACTCGTCGCGACTGATATAATCTGTGCTTTTTAAGTGCTTAATCAACGACGACAAGAGACACAAACGAAAATAGCGTCACGGTTTATACGCGGCCATTCTACAAGCGCGTACGCATATTGGTGGGCTCGGGGATTCAGATAAAGATTAATTCACTGGTGTTGACGCGATGCAATTCAAAGCAGTTTAATGATGTACCCGCTATCACTCGCCAGTTCCCCGGTGCATAATCGTTCCGATATTTTACGAACTTGAGATGCCACTTAAAGACGTAAATGTCCTTTGTTTGAGGTTATGTTGAAGCGTTGCGGACAGTTGTTTAATGTGGTCACGTAGTAGACGTTACACTAATGGCTGATGAGATAAAACATCGATTAACTTGTTTTAAAAATGTATTAAAATAAGGTAAATAAAACGTATGAAATATGGCCTGAAAACTTGTGTTGTTTCTATGTTGAAATTGCACAGATGGTTAATATTTACACCTTATAACAGGTGGCTCAAAAATTAGGTATTTTGTGGTTCTTTATTAGAATGGATCCCAATAAATTACTCGTAACAGGTTTATAATATTCGCTACGATTTTTTTTTATATAATTTCTGTTATGAAAAAATTGACTTAACATACACAGAAATAAAGAGAAACTTATTACTAAAATATGCATCAATAAGTAGAAGTAAAACGAACTATCATTTTCAAGATAGAAATAGAAATACTACAAATACAGTCACCAAAATGGAAATTAAATTAAATCAAATGGAAATGTTGAAGTTTTGAAAAATACAAACGAAAATCATACAAACAAACAAAAATTAATAATGACTTCATGTATATTATAAATTCGTTCCAAACACGTCTTATCAATTAACTAGCCATTATAATTTTATAGTCAACCACATTAGGAATAGGGTGTAAGGAAACATTTAATTCTAATCTAATAAATTCTCAGATACAAATATTAACATTAATTTACATAATTATAGCCTACCGTTCAATTTATTAAAAGAATTAATTATAATAATCATCTGCATGCACTAAATAAATGTAATTAACTAATGTAACATGATTTACTTGCTTACTTTGAACAAACAATAGAATTATAATATTGTTGACGTCCACAGATGCGTTTAAAATGAGGTCCTAGTTATAATTAATTTCCAGTACAATTTGCATAACCGCTCCCCTACCTCATTCATATTATAAAATCATTTCCAAATCATCATGGGATACTCCTTTCGTATGTAAAAGCAAAATTATTACGCATAATATTAATTCGATCGTGTAGGTGTGTTTCGTTTTCTCCATATTTTTTAATAGTCGTGGGCATGTGCGAGTTAATTTCGAATGCTGCTATATAAGCTCATAATAATTACATAAAATTTATCAGATATAAACATTCGAATTTATTTGTCGCAAACGCGAAGAGAAATGTAAATTTATGCCGTTTGGATACAATTTATATTAATTAAAACACGATAGCGATCAACCAGAGACTTGACGAGTAAACTAATTAGTCCCGACCATACACAAGTACTCAATTAACAGTACTAATGATAAACTTTAAATTAAAGTCCGTATAGAATATTTCCACGTTATTGTGTGTTAGTGTATGAACTGCAACGCCAAAATATTTTTTTAATTAATATACTTCAGTTCATTATGTTCGTTTTTCATTATAAAACTTTATGAGCTTCCCACGCCGCATGAACCAAAGATATTTAACAGCATGTAAAGGAGTAAACGGCATTCTTTATCCAAATGCTTGGAGATAAACAAAACTGGAGTCACTTAAAAATTTAAGATAAGAAACCGAAGCTCGCTATCGGCATGTTTTGTGACATTTTTTTGCGCAGCGCGCACAAGACGAGGGTGAGATATTTCAGTAGCAGAAAACACGAGGCACTTGACCCGATATAACGTATTTATTGTAATAGAGGCCATCTGGTCGCGTTTCATTAATTTATTCTATTTAGAGCAACAATCTTCGAGGATTTAGAGCAATAATAAGGGCCATTATTTAATTTAAACAACCGTTTCGAACGTGTTTTAATTAATAATTACGTCTTATTTACATGAAAATTGTAACCGTCTAAGTGCTTCGACGAGATAAATTCTGTTTGTTATGGAAATTCGTTGTGCGTTAAGTCTTAAATGTGTTAAACTCCGCTATGAAATAGTAATCACCTTATAAACGAAATAATGGGCTCGAAATGTCTCGCACTGGTATTTCTTGTACGTAGTTGCCACTATAAATATGTATTCGTAAAACATTTTTATTTGCTTATTTTTATTGAAAATAATATATTACGTAACGAGCATGGAAAGTGACACTTAACATACGAGTGGGAATGTCGACGCACGAAGGCGGAAATAACACGCGAGATTTTGTCGCTTTCCAACAAGTTATCTAAAATATTTTGTCCACGGCCCAAACGGATTATAATAAATTTCGAATGTTGCCACTTCTTAGGCAACAAATTTAATGAATTTTGTTTGCAGTTTCAACGACTCTCAGTGGGTCAGTATTTATCTGCGTATATTGGAATTGATCGAAATATATGAGTTACAAAAGTTATTTCTGGAATATTTTAGAACAAATCTAAAACAATTTGGAAAAAAAATTAAAAAAATTACTCACGGCCGAGAAAAAACTTTATTCCGTGTTCTTTAGATAATTCCTTAACTTTAGGCATGTGTCGCAGATTCTTTTAAGCATTATTTAGAACCAGTTGAACAACACAGAACAATTAAGAAAATAGTCAATTCAAACAATGGGGTGTTGAGAAAAAATTGGGTGTTATACAGCCATTTTTGATAGCATCTAGAACAATCAAGAAAAAAATTTTATTAGAATAAATAAAAAAAATTGCCAACAACTTCAGGGTGGAAATAAAATTTTTCGTATTGTCTCGAAAAACATTTCTAGACAAGTAGAACAACTTAAACCAATCAAGAAAATAGAGTTATTCGAGAAAAATATTTTCACAACTAATATGAGTTCCAGGAAGTACTAGAACAATTAGAACAACTAGAACCAGGAACAATGAAGAAGTTCCAAAACGGAAAAATGATGTGTTCGCGCTCGATTGACGAAGATTAATTTCGCCCTCGCCACTGTTGTGCGCCGCTATTGTCTGGGCTTTATTAATTCCTAGAAGCGGCTTGATTTTCGCAGAAAAAATATTTATTTTTGTGACACTATTTACAATTATTGAATTATTGAATTAAAAACATTTGTATATGTGCAGACGGGACCAAACAGAGGTGTTGATGAACAAAATAATTTTGAAATTCGAAAACTAGACGAGTTTTGGAACATTAAAAAGAATTAAGATACAAAAATGGGGTGTTAACTTCACATACACGTCATGATGACAATTGGGATCCAATAAATTTCTTTTTGCATTTTTAGTTTTAAATTCTTGGAATTTCAGCATTTTCTTCATGTTTATTAGAGAAGCTTTTCATTTTTCGTTCGTCTTGTAACTTGTAACTTGTAATCCAGTGTTTTAATTCAAATAAGTGGTTCTAAATACTTGTTACATTAGCTACGTTTTATGCATCTTTATTGTTTCTAGGCCATTATGTTCCTTGTGCAATGTGTAATTTGCATTCATATATCTTGCCGCCGTCATGAACTTAATTTATGTCCGATAATCGGTCGTTGGGATGGCTGCATGGGAAATTTGATGCAGCTGGATAGTGACACTCCAGTGGCTTCGCTTACATGCGGTACAAAGGCTATTCCATCATAGCTTCCACCTCGTCTCATCAAATTGGTTAATTTGTTTTTTTTTTAATTTAATTGAATTCTAATCATTAATGTGTTTCACATTTAAGTTTGCAAACTTCAATTTTGATCGTTTGACCTATTGGTTGAATAGTTTTCGTTTCACGTGCTTAGATTGTCGCATATATAGAACAATATTATTTCCTTCGTAATAAAAAATGTGTGCTTACTCAATAACACTAATAACTGGCACATTCGATTATTGGTTTGGAATTTATTGCAGATTTAAATTTGTTTAAAAAATATATCGCTAAATTATTGACTATACATTTTGAATAATACTAATACAAAAAAAATACTACAAATTGTAGTCAGAAACAATCGAAGCTCAATTGTAAAATCGGATTAAACTAGAAACTCACGTGAAAATCAATTAAACGCTTTCAGGATTATCGGAACAAAGGCCGGTGCAGGTATTGGTTTAACTACGTAAACGTATTCGTACACAACGAGATTTGTTACTATTGCAAACAAAGAGGATAAGTCTGTAACTTGGAGCCAACTATAAATCATCGGAATAAATTCCAGTAAAATACTTCTATGAGGCTAAACAACATAACAAGTTGGAAGTTACGATAACTAAAGTTCGCATGGGGCAAGTTGGCCCGTGATTATTCGCGATGTAATTGCGCAGTTCCTTTCATCGTGCATCTTGCCTTACGCTCGACTGGTTTATATTGCCTCAGTATGAGTTTACAAAGTCTTAAAATATATTTAATAAAAATCTCTTTGGTGATGTTAGTACCTTCTGGTTATATTATAGTAATGCCATTTATTTTATATTGGAATATCCTAAATTTACGCAAACTTTCTCCAAATACGAGCGCCACAACGTTGAATTAGTTTCTCATGCGGAATATGAGGAAAAATATGACAAAACTATATCACAATAAATGTAAATTATCTATGTCAATTATACCCTTAATTAATAACCCCTAATATATTTCAACCCAACCCAACCAAATTCAACGCTACCCAACCAAACCTAACTCAACCCAGCCAAATTCAACCCAACCAACCCAACACTGCAGATGTTTATTTGAAATTATCTGCGTGGGAATTTTTAATTTGGTTATTTTTACGATATGAATGATTGCTTGGTTTATGATTAATTCGAAAACTTTTACTTCTTTTTCAATTTTTTTTTGTGATCCTTTTTAATTCCTCTTTCATCTTTCCTAGGAGTGGATGGCCGTCCGCCTTTGAAATGATGCTCGTTGTTGTATATTGTCCCTTTCATTTTTAATAAACTACTTCTAATTATCATTTCCAAACCCAGGTGGAAGAGTGTAGTAGAGACCTTCATTTCCCGCCAGAAATTCTGTGAATTTATGACCACTACAAAGCATTATATTTTGTTTTTTATTTGTTAGCTTTAGTTTTTCGGATATTTCTAGTCTTATCATTGCATTGCACATTTGTTCTCTATGTACTCCATCACAAGCTTATTCGAAATCAACGATTAGTATCAGGAGACCTAATTTTTATGCGTAACAGTTTGTTTGGATTTCTTTGATAATAAAATGTGGTTATTTACCGATCTTTTTTTCTTGAAACCTGTCTGATATCCCCCACCCAGTATAGCTTCTGTAACATTGCTCAATATTTCCTCCTATTTGTATCGGTTCCCTCAGTAAGACCCCTGTCTGATTTTTTAAATAGCTATTTCTGTCTTTTTTATTTCTTTGCAAAATGCTCCGATTTCCATTTTCTGAATTTTTTCGGCAATGGTTACGAGTTTTTTCTCCTTTTCTCCTTTTCTTCTTTTCTTTTCTTCCTGTACGTGCTCTTCTATTGTTTTTTTTTGCTGCGTATATTATTGTTTCCTATTATATTGTTATTCAGTAATTATTGTCTTTAATCTGTTTTTTTGCTATCTCTACACACTCCTCAACGAAGCAATCTTTCTTGTTTGTCTGTGTCTCTTTCTTTGGGATCGTCGTTTCTTTAATGACTTCTTTTGTTTGTTTCCATATCTCCTCAACTTGTGTGGTTCGCATCATACAGTTTTGCAAAATTTTGTAATGTTTTGGTGTTTATTTTGCTCCACATTTTGCAGCTTATCTTTACTAAGAAATGATCGTTTCACGTTTGTAATTAAGTTCATATGTTTTTTCTACCAGTCATGGTCAATTTGATTGCACACCCTGCCATCTGGTTTTGTCCATGCCTTTTGCATATTTTTTCTATTACATATTTTATATATTATATTACATTAATTTTAAATTAATTAATTAATCGTTGTCCATTATCATTAGATATTTTGGGTTGGGTTGACTGTGTACTCCTATTGTTGATCGGTACATTTCCTCTTTCCCAACATTTGCGTTGTAATCTCCAATCACTAGTGTCATGTCGGTAATTTGTCATATTCTCTTCTAGTTTTTCGTAAAATATGTCATTTTCTACTTCATCTTCTTGTTCTGGTGGTACACTGGTGTTATTCTTCTCTCTTAGCAAACGTATAACACATATCTTCTCTGATATTGGTTTGAAAGAAATCACCTTATCTTTATAATGTTTTCTACCATGAAGCTTGTTCTTCTATATTTTCTACCACTTAAGCACTAATTGCTTTGTTTTTTTTGTAAGGCTGTTATTTCTATCTTATATCTTTTAATTTCCCTTAAGACGTCCTGGCGCGAAAGTGCCCCTCACATTCCAGATGCCCATAAAAATTGTAACCTTTCCTTGACCTTTATTCGTTGAGGACTTTTGAATAATTTTTCCCGTGTCCTTTGTCCGCCTGGACCTCCTTAATATTGTTTGTAATTTTTGCCCGGTCGACATCTTCCTTACAGACCAGTTTCTTTCACTCTATATTCCAGATCTGTACCTTGTTGGCAACAATTAGTTTTTTGTAACATATTTGAACCATGAACATATTTTGTTCTTTAGCTTGGATCCTTATTATTGTTTGTATCCTGCGTTCTTCTTTATTTAGGTCATCCGCTATGTAAATATTTGCAATTTACTTCTATTCGTCATCACCTTCGCTTACTCGTCGAACTTTGGCAATTACACCACATTAATCACGTTGTGCTGAGTTTTTATTATGCTTACTTCCTTAATCGCAATGTTCAGTCTAAATTTGCTTTCGTTGAATATATAGGCTTCCCATCCCTTTAGAGGGGTATGTAGTTACATTGCATTTCCATCCTGTCTACAAATTCTTCCAACATTTCTATAATTGAATTGCCCCCTTTCCACATTCCTTCGCTCTTCCTTTCCTGTTATGTCGACTCTCAATTTCTCATTCTCTGACGTATTCCTCGTCATGTCCGTTTTTAATCCCTGAAGTGCTTCCACAATTTGTTTTATTTGTTCTTTTTGCGCTTCCTTGCCAGTTCTTATTTCGCCTTTTCGCTCACGTATTGCCTTCAATATTTCCATATTTTCCTATCCGATAACTCTTATTTATCCGCTTTATTACCTGGGGGTTTTCTTGCAATTTAATTTGCTCTTAGTGAAACGTTCCTTTCTCCTATGCTACTATCGCCTTCTCGATGACCTGTACAAAACACTATAATAGACACGACATGATTTACACCACGAGCGAAGCTTAACAATTTCCTTCATCTACACGATCGGCTGAATAAATCTCCCAACAAATACGTGAATCAGAATTATCATTGAATGCATTTATTTGACTGACTGACTAAAACTTGAAATTTTAACTTTAAATTCGTGTAAATAACAATGCAAATCGATCACAAAAATGTGAAACTATAATTTGGACTTCTATCAGATAAACTGCGATTACAAATAAGAAATCAAATACAAAACCAATTATGCCAACTATGAAATAAAAAATCGCATTATATGTTTTATAGTAGACAGTGATAAATTCTCGATGAATTCTAAACTCCAAACGGCAACCAACCCTAGATAAACAATTAATTTATAAAATGTTATATCAATGTGTGGGAGATGAAAAACAAAGAAAGAATTATTTCTATTCCACACCCTCGCTAGATCCAAGTTGCATATTTTCCAACAAATTTAATGTACTCGAGTGATTCGCGCAACGTTAAGATAGTTGGATCGGCTGTGGCAATTAGGGTGGTTGATGTGCACATTTTGCACTATACAACAAAAATCATTTATAATATAGTAAACGAATTGTGCGAGGATTTGTATAATATACCTGTATAAAAATGAAACCAGCGAAACTGGTCTATTCTGGTGCAATATAATTTTCTATGTTAGCGATTTACCTGTTTCTGAAATATTTATGGAACAACCGATTTATATTTGCAGGTATTTTATGAAAACATAATTCATGCCGAATTGATTTTTTGGGCAGGCGCGGATATTTTCGTGGGCGATAGCATTAAATCACTTTCCATTACCATAATTCTTTTCGATCACTTATTAAACCCATAAAAATGTCCGTGGTCAAGCCATAAAAAAGTTCTTACCTCATAAATCACGTAACACACGAATGCGTTAAATTATATTTAATAAAAGATGCATTATTCAAGTTGCCTGGATTACGGGGCTATTTCGGTGGATACGTTATCGAGGTTATCGACTTTGCCGCTATATTACTCAAACACTTAAGAATTGTTTAGCAAATCACCCCATGCTAATATAAGTCACACGCTGGTATTAACAGTGTTATTCAAGTAACGTTCACTTCATTGTATTCTAATTTGTTACGATCGATCGTGTAAATGCCCTCTCTGATTTACACGTATTGATATTATTATCTAACAAATGATACATCAGTTAATTTTATTTTTGTGTTTAAAAATATCGGTTATTTCTGTCTTGTTTTAATTGCACTTTAAAGCTTACTAATCATATTTTGAAATTCCAATGAGGTAATATTTTAATAAATTTCCAGATCAATCTTTAAAGCTTAAGCAGGATATAATTAACATTTTGAGGAATAGCTAACGAACTCCAGGTTCGTTATCCAAATTCATGGAATTAGCGCAGCAAGAGAATTAGGTTCACAATTCAGGCAATTATTGAATTAATCTATTTACAGCATTCGTCCCTTGCAAATGACCAGAGAAATAAACTAATCATGATTGCAGACGACGACTGATTATTTTATACAGTTAACAGGAGAAACACACTATAATTGTAAATTTTAGCACCCAACTAAACAATTCTCAAATTTATTAAAATCAATAATAAATTGATTGCTTTGTCATTACTGCGATCGTTACCGTTTCATACAGATTTTCATGGTTAGGGAAATTTGTTTAAAAATACCTGTGAGAAGATATGGGACACGATTTAGATACTTTAGTTGTCTTGCTTTGAATTATTCCCAACAACTGTTACAGGCTGCAATGTAGTTTACATTAATATCATTAAAAATAAAACAGTATCTATGTTGCAGTAGTTTAGTCAAATTGGTTTAGTGGAAATTTTATTGCATGTTAAATGAAATTTGATTTTTACGGATATACGCGTTTCCCCTGAATCGATCCTGACTATTTTTGGAATGACGTCTGTGTGTCTGGCTGTGTGTGTGTGTCTCTGCGGGCTCTAGCGTCCATACGATTATAGCTAGAGCTATGAAACTTTAGATTTAAGATTTGTATATAGCTGGAAAGAAAACGTCCTATTTTGAACGCAATAGCTCAACCGGAAGTGATCGTACTCTTATCACCATTTTCATTATCTCGAAAACGGTACGAGCTATCAAACAAATGTTCTTATATAAGTTAAAGACATTTATAAACAACTTTCATTTGAATAGTTTTTTCGAAAAACGTAGTATAACTAAGTATAAGTAAGTTTCGTGCGGACCACCGCGGATTTTTATGATAGGTCTATATTAATTAATATTATTTTAGTCAATGTTATATAGAAAAATTTCAAAATATGCCACAACGGATTTTTTATAATAGAAAATACTTTCAAGGTGTATATAGTAAATGATTATAATATTTAACAATATTTGTATTTGTTTAATTAAAATAAAAATGGGATACACATTGACCGATTCCTAATTTAAAATACAGGTTTTAGAAGTGCTCTGGCTAGTTTAAGTTGAAAGGTCGAATTCAAACATTTCTAAAACATTTATATGAAAGTTAACCATATTAATTACATTATTGGACTTGGTTCGTTCTTGTACTCTCGTCTCTCGAGAGATTATTGTCTTTGCTCATCGAGTTCAAATTACTGGATAATGGGGATGCATTTATTTATACACCTCTTGATCCTTTAGATATTTTTCCTTGTTTCTCGTCTAGTCTTCTTTCAAGAAAATGTTAAATCTGATTGCTTTATGAACTTAATTGGGATAACCCCGTTGCTTCTAGGGTTTGCATCCGATTTATACAAAACAAATAAACGATTTATGATCTCATGATAGTTGATTTTCATTAAAGAAGCCCAAAACAATCAAATTTTTATTTCATAATTCTAATTATTCACAACTATCATTCGCCCAAATTAATAATAAGTTAAGGTATTATATGAAATAATAAATTTTGCAATTTGCGCAAATTTCGATAAAAAAAAAATATTGGCACAATCAATATTTTCAAGGATATCACAATTCATACCGGCAGAGCAATTTACTTAGTAATGCTATCGAAACGAAATTTAGGAAATTGAAAAAGATTTTATTATGCAAATTTATAGCGCCATGTTCATCTTGTACCTGTTAGTTCACCATCCCATCGAAACCTGATAACATCTTCAATTAAAGCCGTTACATAAAACTCATTTAAAAGCAACGCGAAAGCAAACAAAGCAAGTTATACAAATTAACAAAGCAGCCTTGCGCCATCACCTATGCGCAGATGAATATTGAGCTTCATTTTAAAGTATTGTAATTCGTGAGCAGGAATAATATCCATTATTAAATACTACCAATGTAATCTCAGTAAAAATTAATCAACGTTTACAGTTCAAAATAAATGGCGTATAAAATAATTTGAGTTGTTTTGCGAACAGACATGAATCACGAAGTAACGTAAACATTCATATTAATTTCAATATTTTCGAACGAACAATTTTCACAACATCTTAACATTCTTAAATCTGATAGGTCCAATTAATAACATTTCTGGAAAATATGGCCGTTAAATTTAAAGGTTATTTATCCAACTTATCAACATATTTTTAGGTATGTATATCAAACAATTCTAGTGTTTTTTTTCACGTTTATCTCGTGGCATTAAATACACCACCCATTAAGAATTAGACTACAATTTTGAAACATCGGTAAAATAATGCTTTATTATCAACTAAGAAACGATGAAAGTTTCCGCCGAAAAAACTCAACTGTTATGTTTCTTGTACCATTGTTATTCCAACTTTCAATTTTCTATTTTCTCCCTAGCACTTAATGAATTTCTGCCCACAAAATGTCAGTTTATTTTATTGTCAAACTGTCAAGTAGACGCCTTGTAATGCCCCCAGTGCGACGTCGTCGAAATTTTGCCCATATCAACGACTTTGATAGGGGCCGAATTATCGGTATGAAAGAGGCGAGTCTCTCATTCCGAGTGATTGAAAGAAGACTGAATCGAAGAAGGTATTCAGAGGCGCCGTCCTGCTGGAAGACCCGCCCGAAGAAGCAACGCACGTGAAGACCGACTCCTTATGCGGATGGCTACCAGGGATCGATTTCAAACAACAAGGTCGATTGCTGTGGATTGGACAAGAGTTTTGAACCGACACTTGTCGATGGCAACTGTTTACAGAAGAATTTCTTCCTTTGGGCTTCATTCATACCGTCCTTACCTTCGGCTTCCATTAACACCTCCCCATAAAGCAGCCAGACTTGCATGGTGTCAAGAACGGCAAGGGTGGATTCATCAATGGAATGACGTCGTCTTCAGTGATGAATCAAGGTTTTATTCATGGATAAATAATGATTGTCGAAGGGTGCAGCGACATTGAGGGGAAAGACGGAATTTGGAGTTCGTCCAAAGACGACACACAACGTTAACACCTGGGGTTATGGTTTGGGCGGGGAGGCGATATGTACTGGATGAAGGTCACACCTTACGTTCATTCCAGGCACATTAAACACACGTCGTTACATCGACAACGTTCTGGAACCGGTGTTATTACCTTCCATGCAGACGTTGGAGAATGCCACTTTCCAACAGGATAATGTAAGACCCCATACTGCTGTGGTTATAAGAAGGTTCTTGGAGCAGGTTGGATTGCAGATTTTGTCCTGGCCTGCACGGTCACCGGACCTGTCGCCGATTGAACATGTCTGGCATATGATGGGTCGGAGACTAAGACAAGTACCCAGGCCTCCTGAGAATCTGGATGAACTTCGACACCATGTAGAGGTTGCATGGAATGAGATACCCCAGGAGGACATCGACCACTTAATAGAGAGCATGGTTAGAAGGGTTGATGCATGCATAGCTTGTTTTTTTCAACTAAACTTTCGTTTCTAGTTGATAATAAAGCATTATTTTACCGAAGTGAGCATATTTTTTCGTATTTTTAGACATATATTCTTTTAATAAATTTTAACATTACGTCTAAATATTAAAGCACTATATTACTATATAGCATAATAGATGTTCCCGAAATGTTGTATCGTATTCTAGTTCCTAAGTATAGGCAACCAAGCATCACTGTGCTTTTTAAATTTCACACCTTCCCCTACAAATTGGCTGATGTTTTTAAATGTATTACTAATACTATTACATCGATGAGCAAAAGTTTTCAAACACACGACTCCATTTATTCCCCACGGTTTAAATTGAATACACATTACGTGTGTATCGCTGGCGTAGGTTCTAATTTGATGTGCTTTTAATTAGAATTTCAAAATGATTCAACAACAACACTCTATTTATTGTGTCCGAATCTATTTTGCTTGTTTTGATCACTTTACAATTGTTATATAATACATACCAGAGTTTAATTACATAAAATGAAACATCACCATCATAACAGGCGTATTACGACAAATCCAGAAATGTATTCCGTACAAAAGGCTAAATTCTCATGCATGTAACTACATGGCAATAAAATAATTAAAAGTCAAATTTCAAGAGGCGACCTGTTACACTGAATGCGTTTAAATAGTTACCCAGATAAAATTCGGGTTTAAAATGCATGGCATGTATAAATCACTTTAATTTCGTATCGTTCTGCGTAATTAATTCAACACTTTGACAAAAAAATCTTAATTTTAATTGCAAAATTGCAAAATCAACGTCATGGTTTTATGATCGCATCGCTCATGTAAGGTTTGAAAGTGGTGTGGTTTCTCGTTCGTCAGAAGTATGGACAAGATTGTGGGTTATTACTTTATGATGTTGACGATATTCGTAAACCAGTTGTTCGTGCGTTTCGCGTTTATAATCAAGTCGCATATCTCGCGGCGATTACTTAATTTGTTTTTAGAGCAAATGGAGTAAATAACATTTGCAACTACATTAGTTCGTATTTGAGTTTTTAAAATGTTTTTGTTTGACATACTCGTAGAAAATGATTGTATGCTATAAAATGGAAAAAAATTAAATTCATTTCGTTAAATGAAATACTTTTAAACACAGGAAATGACTAAACTGAGCAAGTATTGAACATCAATACCAATAATGTTTTTATCAAAATAAACTTAATAGTAAAAATTGTGAAATTAAAATTCGTTTTAAGCAAGATAACAAAAGCGCAGTAATGATTTTAAATAAATTTGTGGACTGAATTTATGAGAATAAATTTGTAAGCACACGCGACGTTAATGCACTAACAAATAATGGATCCTTTTCTTACAATTATATTTTCAAACGGTCTGAATAAATAATCAGTTCGGGTTGATTTACAGACGATGGAAATTCTACGAAATTTTGAAAGAAATTTGCGTCAAAAATTCAGTGGGCGCGGAAAAATCTGGACGATGTTGAAGTTGCAGCCATTGCTGTGAAATAAAGAGCAACATATTTACGAGTGCATGGGCTAAATAATAATATAAAATAAATGAATTAGAAATCTATAAAAAAATAAAACAGTATAAGTGAATGGCAACGAACGAGTGGAAAGGATAAATGGAGAGCCGTATAAAGGATTCCAGCACTGGACCATATGCCAGAAGAACTATTGGGTAGAACATTTTTATAACAAGAACGTGCAGAAGTTCATAGTTTTCTGTATGGAGTGGAGGTGTTAAAAAATAATGACAGTAGTCATAAAAATCGAAAGAGACATTTAAAAACTCCCTAATTGTACATTGTCAACAGCGAACTATTAAAAATAAAGTTGAATTTTTTGTGATCATGTCTTAAACAGTGCAAATGAAAACAAATATGTTTAAAAAATTTAAAAATATGACATCAACTAACTTTTCATTAACTGGCACGCCCCTAACTCAACAAATTTCTGCATCACTACCAGAGAATTGTTCACCACGGACGAAACGATCAATTGTCAATAATAAAAAGTATCCTAATATGTTTCATAAAATGAATAGTAATTTAAAATCAAACGAGATAAAAATATGATAAATTAGATAAGAATCCTTAATCAACTATAGACCCATTTAAACATCTATGTGACGCACAATTACCATTGATTTTGATTGAAAATGCAGGTAAAATTAAACTTTTGAATACATTTTTTTCGTCCTTGTCATTGGACTACATTTCGCCTAGTTCTTTCCAATTTGTTTCCAAGTTGCTTAACGTAAAAGTTTGGAATATGGTTAAATTTTTAATTTAGAAAATAATAAAACCTCAATTAATAAAGATCTTGGAAATATGGAAATTTGTAAAGGTCAAAATAATAGTAGATTATACCACGAGTCAATAATGATTGCTAGTATCCCGAGGAAAAGTATTTACGAACCGAGCGCGCAGCGCGAGGGTGTAACACTCCAAGGGAATAACAGCCATTATTGCGAGTAGTATACTCTACTTTATCTACGACTAAAATATATCAATTTGAGATTTTTAATGAACACCTTACTTATGGTTGTGAACTATCAATAACAATGACACTTTTGAGTTTGCGTATTTTGTTTCTATGGTATTATTTAATTTGAGAAATTTTGTGATTGGAGAGCAAGAGGGAATAATGACTATTAATCCCTCGTCGTTATTCCCTAATAGAATATTATATGGCATTATTGTTAAAAAACCACAAATATAATACTTCCATTATATAGTAGTCGTAGATAAAATCTTTTATTTAATGTCTACGTTTCAAGTCAGTCCAGATCCTGAAACTCTGATCCGTTGATTTGTTTCAGGATGGGTTGGTGTTTCAAGTAGTTTGATTATCAATTATTTACAAAATTTATATTTGGCCCACAAGTCGGTACATTGGTGTAAAGGTTTTAAAAATGTATGGATGGACGCACATAGAGAAATAAAGCAGGCAATTCGACTGAAATTAAATAACAAATTAAGTAACATAGTGGTGACGGTGGAAACGTGAAACCCGTAGAAAGATTTTTGTGTTTTAACATTTTTTTAATCAGATAAATGTGATAGTTAAAAGTGAGATGAAATTTCATGGAAATATGATGCGAAAGAAAAATTAACAAAGCAGGACAAGCTGTGGAAACGGCAAAACGAGACAGGGGGGACTACTCCACGGATGAAAGTCGGAAGAGAAAAGCAATGAAAGACATCATGGGTACTTTCAACAAAACAGAAAAAACGCAAGCAACAAACAGAAAACTAGGCTAAATTAGATAAAATAATGGCAATGATGCAAGTACTAATATAGGACCAAAAATACATGAAAATGGGTCAGAAGGAAATCCAAATAAAAATTAAACTAAATAGGGAAGACCAAAGGACTTTTAATGAGAAAATAATGAAAACAAAAGCAAAGAATGAAAATTTAATTACGAAAGAAATGGAAACACAAGGACATTAGTAATGCATTGGAAATTATTTAAAATGAGACCAGAAAAAATAATGTTATAATGTATGGATACGAGATGGCAATAACACTAATACTTTGATGGAGGGTATGACTGGTTTTTGAAAACACATGGAAATAAACATAAACATCGATCCAAAAATGGCCACGAAAATTGGCGACAGAGCTAGAAAATGAATTGGATTAAAATATGATAAATAAAGTCAAATTGGAAAATCTTAACGAAATGCCATTTTTATTAATGAAGATCTGTCAAAGGGGGAGAGAGAAGGCCATAAACAAACGTCAGAAAACGATGACGTTATTACCAATTTGATCGTTGTCCACAATGGTTGCCTTCAGAATTCAACTCTAAAACGTTCCTAAGCAACGGTGTGTTCATATGGAAAAAAAGTGTCGTTAATAAAACTAAAGTGCTAAAATTGAGATAATAAAGAAGAAAAGGGCATTGATTTGCGAAATCGACGATAACACCAGGAAAGCAACCGTAAGTGTTAAATCAAGTTGAGATCCATCAGTAAAATCCACGCATCTAAAATAAATTTCAGTAACGAAATCCGAAGAATTCTTAAAGATATTGTAAATTAAGTTATATTACTAACCACACGAACCTCCGCGATTTATTTTATAAATAATTATAATATTTAAAAGGAACTGTAATTTCTACTAAATACTACAATATCAATTTGATTTAAGTAATTTTTGTTGTGAAGTGTTTGTGTAATTTTTGTGAAAGTTAAATAAAAGAAAATTAAGTTTGTGTTTTGGTTTTTAAAATGTTCCATTCTTTGATTTCATTAATTAAGGCTATTAAAAAGAGCAACGTTAATAATTAATTAAATCAAATTTAAAAAAATGCATTAATTAGTGTCCACCAAAAACTACAATCAAAATTCACAATAAAAATAAATGGCAATTGCAAATATCCATATTAGGAGTTAATTAGTAAATAAAATTTTGTAAATGTAATTTTCATAAATAACGTAATTGTTGAAGGTTCGTATAAACAGATTTGGAACAACAAAAATTAGTATAATTAAGTATAGATAATAACTTAAGATTTTGTAAATAAAAACGATTTATATTCAATAGAGCAGACTAACAATTGCTGTAGATTAAGTCAGATGTGTATTTAACATGAGCAAGACACCATAACAAGAAATACCACCTTGACATCGCAAAAATTATCCCCCTGTCAATAATTCGAATATTTTGTTATTTACTTATACTTCCTCACATAAACTAAGACATATTGCATTAAAAATTTCACTTGGTAAACATCGCCCATTTGCGGAACAAGTTAAAAAATAATTAACTTTGTCAACTGAATTATAGCGATTTGATTGTCAACAAAAGATTATTTCCCCGATTAAAATTTCACGACACGTTTACATAAATGACACCAATTAAACATTGAGTTGCGTTTACGTCGATTAATTTTCATTTCAAATCATATTTGACACCGGGTGAATTTTTATATTTAAATGTATAATGCATTAGGGGATAAACGTCCCAAATCATGGCTGTACACTTAGTTTCAGTCCACCTGCTTTATTTATTCAAAATTATTTTTAATTACATTTACTACGTTACTTCAAATAAAATTAACCAACGAATTAGCTGAATCGACAAAAAATGTACCACCTTGACGTCGCAAAAATTATCTACCCTTTCAATAATTCGAAGAAATTTCTTTTATTTACTTATACTTCCCCATACAAAATTATTAATTGTATTACAAATTTAACGTCGTGGAAATCGCCCATTTGCGGAACAAGTTAAAAAATAATTAACTTTGTCAACTGAATTACAGCAATTTGATTGTCAACGAAAGTTTATTTCCCCGATTAAAATTTCACGATACATTTAACTAATTGACAACAATCAAACTTTCAGTTGCGTTCACGTCGATTGATTTTCATTTTAAATCATATTTGACACCGGGTGAATTTTTATATTAAAATGTATAATCCATTGGGGGATAAACGTCCCAAATTATGGCTGTACACTTATTTGCTGCACTAGCTGATACGTTACAAGGTGTAGCAGGAATGAATTTATTTTTCTATATATTTAAAATATATATATTTTAATGGGGGAAAGCTGTAGTGCGAAATGTAGCCTTTGTACACAACAGGTGTACAAAGTTAGACCCACTGTTCACACCGGCAATCACAATACATATCGTAAATAATCTGTTCGTTAAAGCAATAATCTTTAAGTAGTCGGTACGAGACACATAAAAGTTGCATTGCAAGCATTGCATCTGAGGTTCAGATGTGAGGTTTGAAAGAGTCTCTTTGTACGTTTTATGGTAACAATCACTTTTTATTTGAAATTACCCCTGATTGGTTTATTCTCAATCGATTTGATTAATGCATTAGGCGATTACCGCCACCACTTCTGAAGAAGCTGGCAGCATCATCAGCGAAACATCGGAATTAAGTTAAGTACCACGGGGAAACCCAGGAAACATTTATACAAATGATACGGTCGCGAAAGCCTACAAGTAATATCCAGATAGACTTTTGTTCTATAACAGTTTTTTTATTAGACGTCAAGGCGTCAAGGCTTTAAGGGATTATTCAATCTTTTATTTAATACCAAAATAAAATGCACTTTTTAATATAATATTATGAAAATCTACTGTCACGAAACGTGATATTTTTTTATTGTTGCCTGAACAACCACGTATAAATGAAAAGAAATCCTGGAATTAAAGCAAACTATAAATGTTTTGTCTAAAATTGGTGTTTTTTCCGAACACGTTTTTCATAGCAATTATTTTAGACAAAAAAAAATAATTCTACTACTTGACATAATACAATTTATAGAAAAATTGTTTAAACGCGAGAGCGAAAATTTTGATAAATAAATAAATAACGTATAAATAATAATTACCAAGAAAGTACCTCTTGGAACGATCGCAAAATATTTTCGACGGTTTACTTATAGTTTAAAGTTACGGGTTTCGAACAATAATATAACATCCACCACCGAGGCTTGGCGAGATTAGTTGATATTTAATTGTTAGTTTCTTACGCAACCATCATATGCGCTCTGTCCCTCTCGTTCTTTTCGGCAATGTCTATTAGAGGACATTTAACGTGTTCCAATTCTCAAATGATTTTAGGTGGTCTAATATCACGTTTCAAACCAATTAATTCCGCATACAAATATCCAATACCGTTTAGGTTTCCTGAATTAATATTTCACATATATTTCATATTCTGCTTGTACCTTCCCCATTGTAAACGCCATACGAATTAAATAACTTGAAACAACAAATGAAACTATATTTCGTAGAAAATGTGAAATATAAAATTTGATAGCGAACTATTAAACGTTTCGTACTATTATGACAACAAAGTAAACATCTTTAATTGTATACTGTTCTGGTCTTTTGCACAACCAGGTTCATGTCAACATGGCAACATCGTAAAGATTGGACTGGCATGTGAAATTAGGCGATATAATTTTTACGCAGTACTTTACTATAAATATATTATTGACTCGTTAATAGTTTAATTTATTGCAAAAGGAGCTGGTTTTTATCACGAGACGTGAACACCACAGCCAATGATACAAACCAGCATTTTGTCACGTGTTTTATACATGCTATTAAATATGTAAATATCTAAGATTTAACGCTTACCTTGCAATTAAAATGACTCGTAACTGAGTTGGAAAAATATAATTATTGCGACCTAATAAATGATTTAATATTTATTGTACCGATGTCATTACGTTTACTCAGGTATCCATTTTGAAGTTGTAAACGCATGAAACATTGTAAATATAATTTGAGTGCGATATAAATTCCACGATTCCGCGGCGTTTACTCTTGGGTAGTGAAAGCTTCAACAGAGCTTTTATTTAGCGATTGTTTAAAACTATCTAAATGTATTGCTCAACAATCGGACGCAATGCTTATACAGCAGGAGATTAGATTTATGTAGTTTAAATTGCAGTTTAACTGTAAAATGAATGAATGTTTAGTAATGGTATCAAATATGTTTGTATTTCGCAAGTGATTTAAACGTGCCGACGCACGTTTCCTGCATAACGAAATTGACGTATTTATTTCATGAATGGCTCAAAACTCAAAGTTTCTAATTATGGACCACCACGACTAGGATTTCAAATATTTAGATTGGGTAATATGATCGAAATAAATTCATTGATTTAATTCAACATATTTAATTATAATATAATTAATTGCATATTCTTAACAGAAAACTGTTTAAAATTGATTCACCGATAAGAATGGTGGAACATAAAATAATATAACGACACCGTTAAAGATAATAACAAGGGATTCTTATCCATTACCTGCGAGACAAATTGCATTAATTTCAAAGTTTAATTGCGTTCAAACATTCAAGATTATTATCAATTTAATACTACAAGTATGTGCGTGATGACATGTAACAATATGGGATAGATAGCTTTAATCCGTATAATTGATGGAAAACACTCAAAATGCAATTATAGAAGTACGACCTAAGTAAATAAATTGGTAGCGAACACACGTTAATACGCATCTACAACCTGTGATTTATTTCCCAACCAGCAAATTAAACATAACAAATTATCAAAAATAAAAGCGCGTCGTAAATATATCTCTAACTTGTTAAAGTTTCCAGCTATTTATCACATCATAAAGCTCGATAAAATCTCCAATTTACTACCACAGACAATTAAACACAAAACCCACACGGCGTGCAGACAACTCAAAGAAAACTTTGTAACATTGCCCCGTCGCACATACAAATGACGCTAAATAATCGCACTTACCTTGAGATGATTTAAACAATTCACGTGCAAGGAAAACAAGATCTGCGATAAGAGTTATCCTGAGTAATGCGAACCACTGAGACGAATTGCGACACCTTTACGTTGCATGATGGTCTTCAGTGCAACATGTAACTCAATCCAAAGCGGGCGCGATTCTGTGTTGGATCCACTTTGCTCGCGGCTTTTAATTCAAAATTAGCTCGGAAAACGGCCGTGGATGCACGGAGCGCGTCGAAAAATGTTGTGTTCGATAAATGTTTAGCTTCGCAGCGCGATGAATATCGTAAATAAATAGTTCTTGGTATACGGAATCTTTATTGTTCTGGTTGCAATGTATTTCGTAATAGTCATTTAAATAGGAAACGTAAACATTGCCGAGTCATTTTGAAACTAATTGTAATCATTTTTCTAGAGAATTTTCGCGCTTTCTTCAATAAAAATTATTTGTTTGTTAGAAGGATTACACAAAATACAATAAACGACGTGTTTTTATTTTGCTGCACTGCAATAACTAAGCTTTTGCACGATTATTTTAAATAATAGAGCATTATTATTAACTTAATAATTATAGCAGTCATGCACACAAAATTATCTTTATACCAAATATATATATATATTAAATTTTACAGTGCATTTACTGACTATATTAATAATTCCTTGTATTTAGGCCATTACTTTGCATTGATATGTGTGCGGACATTTCAAGATAAGTCTTAAGTCAATCCGATCCGAAATATTAATTAAATTAATTTTTTCACTTGGCTTATTTTTTTGACGATGTTGGGCATTCCTCAAAAAATGTCACATTATTTCTAGATGTCTAGTTTGTCATCCTTAAAGTTAAAACCCCAGTTATTGATCAGGAGTTGATTGAAAAATGTATTGTGTGGCTTTGCTACATTTCAGAGGATCTTATGTTACGAATTTCTAAGAGAAGTTTTTAATTTTGATTTCGGTTTGTGACTTTCGGTCTCCAGGTGCGATTTTTAGCTTTGCTTTTCCGTTGTCCAATTACTTCTTTCTGGACTAGTCTCATGATTTAGCTCAACATTTCGTTTAGTTACCGGGGTCTATTTTTTCGCGATCGTGGTGGATCCTCCTTTGTCACGTTTATCGCTCTCTTTTTGAACCACTGTTAAAAAGGTACGAGTATTTCCAGTTGGTATTAAAATCGTTCCTAGTTTGTTGAGTACGGATTCATCTCCTATGCATTCTAGTAGCATCGGCACTTAAATTGCTGTGTAAGGCTTATAAATTAGTGCTTCATGTGATGTTTGAATAAAAACAAAACACTTGCTCCAGTTGTATGTCACTAATACCATTATCTTTATATCTATTTAAACTGGTTTTACATCCGTTGTTCTACTAGGATTTGAGGCAAGTCTCGCGCATGAGTAACTAGGTTGTTTAGTTGAAACATTTAGTTGTGTTATGTAGCTTTTGATCCACAAGGTAAGTTAGTCCACTCGGTAAGAAAAGCCTTGTTCTCAATTTAAACGCGACAAGGCTAAAATTCCCATATGGTTCTAGGTGATGCCAAATGAAATAAAGGGGTTAAAAGCAAATCAAGAAAATGTTAAATTATAACTAAAACATCGTTTACAGAAACAGGCCCGAAGTCAAAAATCTTATTTCAGACGCAATTCAAGTTAACTCGACTCAAGAACTTTTAGCATGAAAAAAAATCTTAGTTTCAGCATCAAAGATTGCCACAAAACAAATTGAGGACGAGGGTTGAAATTCTTCATTCAGCCGGACTATTAACGTGATGGTCAATTATCGGAAATTACTTACACTTCCTCAATTATACCGATTTCTTCAATTTCATTTATTTAGGCATCCTTTCGTACTAGGCTTACAGTTAATAAATGCGGTGATCGCGTAGAAATCATTGTTGTTTACATTAATTATAATAATAATTATGTGTAAGAAAATGGCAATATGCTTCGTGTGAAACAAATTTCATAAATTAATAGAAAATCAATAGTAAATTGTAATATTTGCCATTATTGCAACAACGCTTCCGATCACTTCCGATGCACTGTCTCTATTATTATTTAAGGTTTTAAGTTGGGTTACGACGCTTCCCTTTCCTGGTGTCTTGATATTGGTCATTTTAGTTAAGTTCATATATTAGCCCAGATATCCCTACACGATCTCGCGAATCGCGAATCTTACAAAACCAAATTAAAATGACTCGCTGGTACCGAAGTCATATCAACGATGCTCGCAAAATGAAGTTGTATAACAATACCATGATACCAAGGTTGTAAATTTTCATTAAACGTGCGCTTTTTTAATCGTTACTCAGTGACTGTAGCTAGACGAGACAAGAAGAATCAAGCCAGCTCCAACGAAAAATCCTCGCACAATCGCAAGAATCTTCCCATATGATGATGTATGCAATGGTAAAATTCCGAAACGTGAAAAGATCTGCCAGTCATCTGTATCAGGCTCAGATCAGTTTATCGTTAGATCTAGCCGTTCTACTAATAATTCTTCCGAAATCAATATCAAATAATGAATTTGCCGAGTTGAAGAGTATCTATCATGAACACAAGTCAGTCTCAGGTGAGATTGCTATGAGCGCTGATTGAACTTTATATATAATAATATATAATATAATCATTTTTCTTCTTATTCTTTCCTGATTTTGCGATCTGTTAATTCTGAGCTTGCCTCTGTGGCATTTCTTGAGGTGTTGATTGCCACTTGTTTTTCCATCTCTTGGGTGGTCGTCCAGCTGGCCGAGTTCCCACCGATTGTCCTACTAGAACTACACGAGGTAATTGGTATTCATCCACCCTCTCTACGTGGCTGTCTCTTTCTTTGTCTTCCCCATCGAACCACGTATTGTGCTCCACATTGTTCCTGAACTTTCCACGTTGCTCACTCTATTGTGGTTATTCCCACAATTGCTCTTAGGGCCACACGTAAGCTTGAAAAGTGACCTTTGGAGGTCGTCTTCATTTTCTACGATGATTGCTGCGTCGTCAGCATAGCATACTATGCTAATCCTTTTGTTGTTAATCATGTACCCCAGGTTAAGAGAAGTGACTTCTTCTATTAATTTATCCATGATGATACAGAGTCTTCCGAGGATTCTTGATATCTGGTCTCACGACTTCACTCTTGTTGTGTTGTAACTATTCAGACTTTGCATTTGAATTACCTTTGTAATGCTGGTCGGTATGTTATTTTCTATCAGAGTCTTGATGTTGTCGCTCAGGCGTACTCTATCGAACGCTTTTATCAAATCCACGAAGCAATGACCAGTGTAATGACCTCTATTTCATTTTATTTTATTTGCTTGACGATGAGAATTGTATGTGTCATTGACTTGTTTTTTCCCCGTTGTTCATCTCAACCTTCTTTGTGGTTTTCTGGCTTGTCCTTTAGAATCCCTCTAAACAGTTTCATTGTCGTAAATAATAGTGTGATTCCTATGTAATTATCTGGGCATGCTCTGAAGTCAGTCCGGTGGAACCTGTGCTCTGAATAGAATGTTGTTAAATGGTATGCAGAGGTGTTTAGTAAGTTCCGGTCCGACATGCTTTAGTAGTTCGTTAGGTGTGTTACTGGTCCCAGGGCTTTTCTGTTTTTCAATTTCTTAAGTGTAAGTTTCCGCTTCCACGACCGTATCGTTAGGTGCAGCTTCGTAGTCTTCGAAATCTACTGATTCCTTAGAATTATAAAGCAGTCCAAAATATTCCTCTTATGTTTCAATAGACACTCTTTTTGTTTGTATATACTCATTCACTGTTTTTTTCTATTCCTACTCGTTTGTGCGCCAGTGGATTCAGTAGCTCATTAGTCCTATGTCCAGAAAAGACAGAAGGTTCACAGGACAGCAACCTGTCTGGGTTAAAAAACGTTCTATGGACCATAGCATTGAAGGTATCGCCTCGGATACCAGACGGATAAGTAAAATGATGAAGAAACTACGAATATAACCTAACGTCTTATAAAAATATTTAAGTTAAATTATCATATATAAATTATAATTAAATTATGATAGCAGCTCAGGCTATCCATAGCAAGATTACTACTAGTACCGATTCAGATTAGATTGAGCCAGTCTCATTTCATGATTCTGAATTAAGGTATTACGCTATTTAAAAGAACGTGGAATTTAGTTTAGTTTATTCGAATATGTGCCCATGGATTTGTACTTTTTCTTATGGTATATCACCACATTCTTTGATTGGGGCTCTATCAAATGTTGTCTAAATCAGTGGTGCATTTAGACGACTCCTATCGCGTATCTCTGACGATATCGCATACGACATAGATAGGGTTCAAACCACGTAGATCAATTCATTGAATTTTAAGTTTTTGCAAAACATTTATATTTAGGGCTTAGTATGTGGACTTTCATTATCTTAAATTAGTTTGGATCCACGTCATACTGGTATAACATATTTCACCAAGACCACATCAATGTAGTAGAAGATTATGATGGTGGGTTCTTCCATTTAGACTGATCCATCACAAACAATCACAGCACCTTCATATACGGAAGCACTGGAATAACGTCCACTTGAGCATTAGTGAACAGGTACCACGACACGTCTGTGAGCATAACCAGTCCTAAGTCTCCAAGTTGCTAGCCGAGCAAGCGAGATGTCGTATTTAATTAGGCTTTCTAACTGGCGTTCATGGCTTTTGGATGGCTGCAATTAATCTGTTTTTAATGTCGGCAATTTCTATTCTGTGAGTGACACTGAGTTGAATTTTAAGATCTGTTGTTATATAATTCCGAAGACGCATCCAAAATGAGACTAAACATCGGTGGTACCTCTAGGTGGTTTTCCTTATTCAACCTTGCCCGATGCCCCTCTTATATACTAATCTATTTTCCTATAACCACTGAATTACAGATTGGCTAACATTAACACTTCTGCATTTTCGAATTAACGTTCCACTTTCAACGGAGGCAACAGCACGTGCAAGTTTTGCCTCATTCAGATGCCTTGTCTTGATTTAGCTTAAATTATATTATCATGTACAATAACGTCTGAATTTCTAAGCCCACCATATATCTATACTAAACGAGGAGAGACCATATATTCAGATAGTTTTTCGTACATTCTTTAAATTGTTAATTTTATTTTAAATGTCAGATAAAAAAGCAAGTGATTCCTTGATTTTTTTTGAGCAATTTATTTATGAAGGAATATAACCTAACCGCGAATAAAGTAAAGTAACATTGCCCTTTTGTTAATTAACCTCCAGTATAATTAACGGGTTGGGGCGAGGTTTAGGTAAATGAAAGGGCGACATATTTATACGACAAAGACTTGTTACGGTTCACCTGTCACCTAATACACTAGAACATTCAATTACATCAACGTCGATTTGAAACCTGACCTCATCTGTAATCAACCGGTTCTAGTTTCAATTTCGCTTGTTAGCATCAACGATTAGCGATTTTTCTTTGTGTCTAATTCGGATAATTAGATTGTTCGTGGTCTGTATTACATATTTGCTTTAAAATTCCCATCCCGGACGACCGATACGTTTTCCAAACATTTTTCACAAAATTCATTAAAAGCAACACTTAATTGCGAACACGTCGCTGAGAGTATACACAAAGCAGTAAACCATATATTGGCAACCATTAGTTGTTTCCAACAATGTGGAGAATTACAAAGATATCCTTCGGGAAATACAAATAATTATAAAAGAAATATTTTTTTCTTAATCGCCATGACTTTATTCAATCTAAATAATTCACAATCTTGCTACAAATTAATTTTGATTATTGACACATGGCGTAATCTCTTAACATTTCTTTCATATTCATAGTAATATGAGGATTAGTTAGGGTGCCAGGCCATTTTCATTTTAATTGGTGGTTCTTGGGCTGCAAAATATTTAGTTAGTACCTACCATTTCTATTACGTTTACGTTTTTTGCTCATGTCCAATTTGTACAACTAGTTGCTAAAGATCACAAAAGATACTGAAACGGCTGTCGAATCATTATATGCTTTGTTTTTTTCAAAATTAATCTGCTGTTGTGCAGTTAACTGCACTTTCAATGAATGCATTTTTATACTTAACTTTTTAAGGATACCCTACCATTTAGCTGTCGGCTTGAAGTATTTCCACTAATTCCAAAAATATCGCTAAATTTCATATGATTATGTCTACTTACAAGCTTCGATTAATAACACAAATATTCTTACGGAAATCAACCGCATTCGCCAAATAAATTCCCAATTGCACATTTCTTTCTATATTTGTTCACCAAAGCACTTCCGTTACCGCGTCCGCATTACTATTACGTTTGTACGATGAAGGTCTATGCCCCACTAACAACGAACGAAAACTTTAGAAGGAGCTACTTAAATGTTGCTTGGTATAAATATAATAATTATATATAATTACGAGTACATAGCAGAGGGGATACTGATATGTGTTACATGATTACTGTAATGCAATGTGTTCTTGAATATTGTATTGCAATATCTATCTACAACTTTACGCATTCATTGAGCCCTGAAATTGCAGACTAGACATCATTTACATTATAGAAGACCTGGCAGGTTGTGAATTAAATTCAAATCGACATGAGAATTTAATGTAACATTTTCAAGTTGCATTTCCTAAAAGTGTATTCATTGAGGAATTATTTCGCGTTTACTTTCAATGTTTGAGTTCATTTGGTGTCTGATATTGATATTTGGGTTAGATTTGTGGTAATGGGAATTAAGCTCGAATTTATTAAAAAATCAGTGATCCGCGCAGAATACTCTTATATAAATACTTAATATATTATTAATGCATCAAAATTGTTGCTTTATAACTTGGTTACCATGATAGAAAATTTCACATTACATTAAGCGAGCTGTAAAATGTAAAGTAATGGACCGCTGTAAAAAACGCTCGGTTATAATTATCAATAATTTCAATTCTAATAATAAATTTATTTTTGAATATAAAACGTATAATTATGCAGATTATTAAACAGCGTCCTGTCAGTAGATATGACACTAGAATTACACTGCGAAGAAAAGTGTTTCTGTGACTCCTTGCCGAGTTTCTTGCACCGTTGCCGACGTCTAAGGCATAGCAATTTTGAAGATATACTTCTTCGGTTCCGAGAATCAACCGGGAAATCTTAGTTTTTGATTAATTGAGTCTTCAAGGTAGCCTGCAACGACCGAAGAACTGTTCCATCCTTCATATCTTTTGATGATATTTGAAGAAATGTTGCTATTGTTATGGAAATCCCACCATATTGTGTTCTTTGTTACAAGTTATGCACTTTTTGCACATTTTCTGAACTTCAGAAAAAAGGCAGGATGTGGAAGGTTTCCTGGACGCAATCCAACATATTTCTTGTACAAACCTAATACACGTACAATATCATCATCCACATCCGGTGTTGATATATTTGCAAGTTCTTCTCTACGACATGCCAATAGATTCCAAACACAAGAACAACCCATTTTCAACATATTTTTATACTTATTGGAAGAACAGGAAAAGAAGAGCAGCTAAGGCTTCTTCATCAGCGTTTTTAATTTCTTCTGGAATAACTAGTTTAAATGGACAAATAGACAAAAACCCAAAATGGACCATGTCTTGATGGAAAGGAATCATACAGTGAAACTACATAGAAGCAGATGGAAACGGCGATCACATATTAGTCATTGCCGAAATTAAGCAAAGTAGGCCTAAAAATCATTGAAAAAGAAAGATGAAAGAGGAAGAAGTATGACCTGACACAGGAGGAGGTCGCAATGCTTTGAGAAAGAAATGTCAGAAAAATTGGAAACAAAACCGTGGATGAGGAATGGGCACAAATCGAAACAGCAATGAAGGAGGTGGCAATAAAAGTACTGGGAGAAGCGAAAAAACGGCAAATAGATAAGTAGTTTGATGCGGAGTGTGGACAAATCTGCGAGCAAAGAAATACAGCTGGACTACGAGTGATAGAAGAAAATAAAAGAAAGTATGAACCAATAAAAAAGGAAGATAAGAATGTGTGGAAGGAAAAGGAAAAGCCACAAGAATTAAAAGAAACAGAAGAATCGTACAAGAATAACGAACTAAGACACTTCTATCAGGATGTTCCTATTAAACTAGTAACAAAGACAGGCTATTACTAGGTGATACGGAGGGCAAACTAAACCGATTTGTCCAGGAATTCTCAGAAGTATCTAATGAGACTCAGGCAGAAGAGGACAGAACTGAACTCTAAATTGAAGAAGAAGGGAATGCAGAAGTGTACGAAATTGTAAGTACACCTAAAAAAAAGAAGTAATAGAATGGATACGACAACAAAAATATAAAAAAATATAACAAGAGTAAATACCATTGTAAAACACGGGGTAAATCATTAAGGACAAGAACATGGAATATGGTAGTTAAGGTTTGGGAAGAAGAAAAATGCCAGACGTGTGACACGAAGATAATCAAGCATAGATTACGGAAATATCATAACTAGCTAGTAAGAGAATATCAAGGAGGAAAGTTAATCATATGTTTACAATAAAACAAATTAGAAGTGTTTCAGAAAAAAATATTGCAAAAAAGGACTGAGATAAGACGACTCATTATCTAAAATTATTTTCAACTTCGACAAAGGGAAAGTGGCACAAAACCGGTGAGTTTTATATATGGAAGTAGACACCAGTACCTCGCCTATGCCGACGATGTACTGATGGCGAGGTCAAAGAAAGAAAGGAATAGAAAGAATTTTTAATCTACGAGGAGAAACGCGAGAGAATATGGCCTCTCAACTAATGAAAGTGAAACAAAGTATATGGTTATCAAAGATGGTTAAAATCGACTGTGGGAACGAAGAAAAGAAAATTTAAAAACAAATACCAAAAGGATGTAACAACAAGGAATATATGAAGAGGGGCAAAAAGTCATTATACCAAACAATAATAAGACCTATAATTGAAAATTTGGGAATGGGAAATTATAAGAACCATATATGGCTGAGATACATAGAGAGGATGGGCGACGATAGATGGGTTAAAAGAATTTAAATTTTGGGCGGGAGAAAGAAGAAATTTAAAAAGTCACCCAGAAAGAGATGGTTAGAGGAAGTGAAGGAAGATCTTAGCGAGGTAGATGATCGTACATGATCGAAGAAGTTGGCAAAGAAGAGTGAGAGATCTCGAAGCCAACGGCCACTAGGGCCTATAGCGGTGTAATATATACTATCATGTATACCATGCTTTTATTTAATACAGTTCAAGAAAATTATTGTAACGACGTTAAAGGTACCGGGAAATTAGTAAGTGAATCCTATACTAGAAAAATAGTGGGTAGTAGACACGCAGTTAGTAAAGCCAGAGTCTGTGTCCGACGCTGAGTCTGATTTGTTGCTGCTTGGAATCCTTTGCTTATCGAGTCTGTTGAGTAGCTGTTTGACCGGGGGATGTTTGTCAGTTCTCTCATTTCAGCAGTTATCGTCCTTGTTGGCGTTTTTTTCCTGATCTCTTTACTAAAGTTTTCGCAGCGGCCATGAGTAGAGCTGGGTGGTGGTGTTATTTGCCTGTTTGTGTGGGTTTCGTTTTATAAACTGCATGATCTAGTTCTTGATCCCGATGCCTGATTACAAATCTAAAATTCGCAGTTTGTTGTCCTTGAAACTACGCGCCATAAAAATTACTAATGGTCGAAGAGAGCCCATCGACTCGCCGACTGACGTTTGTAAACTTGCCCTTCGAACCTGAAGTATGTGTATTTAAGACTGAGGATATAGGAGCTAGGCTATGTTAGCCTAGCTCCTATATCCTCCGAGATATTCAGGTTGGATCTCAGAATATATCATGCCTCTACTATTGGAATATTCCTGAAAAGTGACGTTATATCAAAGTTTACACATCATGATCACTAGAAATGGTGCCAAAATACTTCTATATTCTTGGAAATTATTGCTAGTCACGAGAATGGTATGGACAAACTCCCCGGCGAAATAAGTTGAAGCCAGAATCCTGACACCAAAACAACAGCACCCAGATGATAGGGATAACAGAACAAGAGTCCTTGCAGAAGTTCGATGGTTGCGAAAAGCAACTAATTGATAGACATTTTGGTAAATGTTTGTTGAATGTACACCATCAATCTTTAATAAATTATTTTGTTTATGATACCATCGAAATTGAATTATCAGATTATTTGCAACAATTCGGTGTCGATGATCTAATAAGGATTTAAGGAGTGTTTTAGATCACTCTTTCGCTGATTGAAGACTTGAAAAGCAATTAATTAAAAGGAATTTTTGTCATAGTTTTTTGCATACATATACAGGCATTCAAAATTCTACTCTATCAATGTTTAATAAATTAATTTTGTTAATAACTCAAACATTGAGATTTCATTGACGACTACTCATATTGTATGTCTGTGGTCCTTTTTACTTTCTTATATAGTATAATCAGGATTTTAACGGAAATAAAATTTACCTAAGCCAATTCGGACTATTTTGGGAATGACGTGACTTATATGTGTGTCTGATTGCGTGTCTGTGCACGTTTTATCACCACACTTTAAATTTTATAAAATTTTATAATCAATATCTCAATATCAAGTGATGGTTTTACTCTTATCGCCTTTTTCCATATCTCGGAAACGGTACGAGTTATCGAAAAATTTGTCTTATAAAAGTTAAAGATGTCGAATTTTGAACAACTAGAATTTGAAAAGTCCTTTCCAAAAACGGAGTATAAGTAAGTATAAGAAAATTCAGCGCAGACCACTTCAGATTTCAGATTAACATGTCACGTCCGAAGTAGTGGTAACAATTCTAAACATAAGTTATTCCAATCATTTGCTTTTATTTCCCACGTATATATTATATTCCAGTTGTCATAATAATTAAATCAGTTCAATTATGATAATGCCGGTGTATCGCGAATTTAGCAGATAAATACGTCAATCCTATAACCTGCGAAACGGTCATCTAATAACGCATTATTCAGTTGAAATTAGAGGTTTGGTTACAGATGTATGTAGGCTTTACACTTTGCGCAACGCACCTTGAAACCATATTTCACTTTCTTTGACGTATGAAACCACACAAAGGTAGAAACTGAATCGTGCTGCCACAACACATATATCGTACGTCGCATTCGCATGGCTAACACTGCAAATTAAAATTTAAAACCAATTTCCTGAGTCTCTTGCCAATTTCGAACACACAGTACAGGAAATTAACATTATCACGTAAATTGTAATGCACGTTTTCAGCATAATATATATCTATTTTAGATATAGAATTCCATAAATGAAATTAAATAATACGATGGTTGCTGCAATGACTACATTTACCGCAAATGCAATTTTATTTTATTTATCTTAGAAATCATGATATTCGAATTAAAAGATTTAACTTGCGTTAATGCATTTATAAAAGCTTTCAATATCTAAAGTAATTTCCAGCAAATGTTAGGTACAGTTGGAGATTTCTTTGACCTGGAGTGCGTTGGAGTTGACTTGTTAAACTATAAACCTTGCTTTTTTCACGGTGCACATTGAACTTTCATACAATTTGGTCCCAGTTAAATTATTGGATAACAAGCATTAACATGGAATTGAATATAGTGTGATATGTAAATTCAATTATCATTAACATATTTTTTGTAGTAGTGTAGCGGTGGTGCACTCTTTCAATATATATCGTCTCGGTCAACATAAATTGCAATGTTTACGAACGTCAAACACAGTCAAATAGTAACCCAATTTTAATTAAAATGAATTAATAGCGCCACAACATGCAAATATGAATCGCGTTCCTGTAGTAAAGTAAACAACACTAATTAATTAGTAAACATATCTTAAATAACAAATTAACGATATCTTAAATTTCATCGGCGTTCTCGATCGGTTGTTTGTAAATTCGTATGATGAATGGAGCACAAAAATGTTTTCCCAGTTCAAAGTTTTCAAATCCAATTCTTTTCCGCATAATTGCGTAATTATTCCGTCGTAAGACGTGTGTTATTTGCAACAGTGCAATCAACTAAAGGCGAATTGTTCAATTATTCATGAGTTCGGCATGTAAATTAGAAGAAAGTTTTATTGTTATAGAGAATTTTAATTGCTGGTTGCATTAAGTAAATATTAATCCGTTTGTATAAACTGGCATATTAACGTGGATTTGTAAAAGCGTAAAGTGACTGGGTATTACGTTGGCTGAGATTAATCCCGCATCAAAGGTTCGCTCCAGCTCTTAATTCGTTAATACTCAGATTTTACGCGGATTATTCGTTATATATGGTGCATAAAGGCTATCTATATTACTGACGTTTTGATGTATTTATTTAAGTCACGGTAATTTATAAATTATGAGCTTATGTGATACTAATGTCGTGTATAAAATAATAATAAGTGTTTCATTTTTAATAAAGCAATAAACATTGCACAATTCAAGACACTTAAAAATGATCTCCACTGATCTGAGAAAAGTGACATTTGCAAATAAAAATTAAAACATGACAACGTTAACTGTAGTTTGATTAGTTTTCTTTTCTTTTGGTCATCGAGATTTTCGTATCCTTGGCTAACACATAACTAAGATGAGGAAATAATTAGCCAGTACACAGATAGATCATCATCATACAATTTATAGCCATATATCAATAGGTTCAATTTGTAGGTCGCAAATTCAGAAAACGATTATTATCAATTTATTGAATATTGGTGCTAAAAAGAACGTTTAATTACAATGGGCTTTATAAATATTGCGTTGTAATTAAAATAAAATACATTTAGACTATTGGTCATCATTAGAAATTTAGAGGTGTGCTGAGGTGAGCTGAGCTGATAATCAAATTGATATTCAAGCTCAATGATATGAGATGTAGGAGCACCTGATGGTAGCTAAGTTACTGCAAAGAAATCGCCTGACGAAGAAATAACAATAGCAGCAAAATTCTTTAATCATATTACACATGGCTTAAATATACACGACTGTTGCATCATTACTTAAATTGAAAATTTTAAAAACACTAAAAAGAAGACCAAGTAACAATGATTAGGATTACTTTTCAATTTGTTTTAATCTTGCCTCTGTCGATTTATCACAATAATTGTCGCCAAGTGACATTTGGGACCGGGTGTACAAATGTGCGTAAACGTTTTTCACTCATTTTATTATTGCAATTATGGAGCGGATGTTGCCATTGAAAATATGCAGGCGTGCTTTAGAAAAACACGATGAAAGATTTGAAATGATTTACAATTCGTTTTCTGCTAATGTTTGGAACACACGACCTGATGTTTGGTAAAACATACGACCACATAGCACCCACTTAAAAGCCGATTGATGTCGCATTAATAACTCGCCATTTTCCCAATCTACACAGGAAACATACTTAGCTCCGTTCGCCTGCAGTTACATTAATGTTGATTTTAAAACGTGGACGGGCTAGATGTAAATTCGAGAAATAAATCTACGCCTCGTAATTGATTGAAAGTGTATTTGAAGCAAGCCGAAAATACACGTACACAAATTCCACCCGCCAAAAGCGTTCGTAACCTATAAATAAAATGACAAGCATTAAAATGTTTAGAATTCGAAGAAATCTATTGACGCAAATTATAATCGGTTATTGGGCGCTGTTGATAAAAGGAGTGCAATGACGAAAGTGAACACGACTTTTAAAAAGGATAATTAAATTACTCTCATTGAAACGGATCGGCTGAAATAGCTTTGGGATCGATATTGCGCATGAATTGAGATGCACCGTCATTTCGTATTTTTATTTTGGCAGCAGTAAATAAGCGTGACGTCCAAATTCAGTGTACCAATATCATACATTCTCGACGTCTTATAAATAGATTTAAGCACTGGTTTACATTAATTACTGTAGTTTGAATTAACGATGTTGACAGCACCTGGGCTGGCACAGGTGTCTCATGAATTTACATTCATGTGCTGCACATAGATAATTATTTTTAGATGTACATAATTATTTCGGAAGTCATTCACTAGTCATTATACAAGGCAACACGAAAACATTGCATGCTGCTTCATAACAAACTCGCACAACTTAATCATAATTTACGCCACAATATTTCACTAACTTCGCATGACTTTCATGCATCATCGTAATACATCTTTATAATCAAGAACATGGCTTAATTTCACACAAATCTTAAATTGCTAATAAATCATTGTAAATTGCAACAATGCAATATGTTTTGGAGATGATTACCATATTAATTAATTCAATTTCACTTATAATAGCGTCACAGTTAAAATGCATATCGTTCACGTCTCATCTAGTCTCCCATATTACTCGTCGCGAAACTTGCAACAACCACCCTGTTGCAGGCAAACTTGATATTCGGATGAATGTGACAATCAAGTGACAACATATGTTAATCGACTTCAGGTAAACGCAAAACATGCACAGAAGTTATATTCCGCCCCTGTATTCCTTAGGACGAAAAGAGGATGATCTCATCGGTGACATGCCACTGATTGCAGTTTCCCCGCTAACAATATATATGATTGCAAACAGCGTTGCGACGTTAGTATTAGCATATATTTCGCACTCAACGTGGAAGACTAGCTTTTATTATTGAGTTGAATTATTAAATTATATGAATTCAGAATATTAATGGTTTATGATATAAATAAAATTGACTTGGATAAAATTTAAGAAAGAACAACAACATCAGAATCATCTACTGTAAGAGCCATCTTTTAATTGTTAAAAAAGTTATTTTATTATCCGGTTGAAACGTAAACATTCAACTATTTACGAGACGAATTAAGCATTTTTTATTAAAATGGAAACGTTCACATTCTGGTCGTTTATGACGGCACGTCCGTTAGTTTATCGTAAATATCACACTTTATGATAAATATTTAAATAACACCAAGCAAATGTGCGCTAGCACCGTTAACAGTGGCCCAACTTAGCAAATATCTTGTCGTAATGTGCGAGGTTTACGAGTGATACAGTCTCGCCAATAATATGTAAAAGACGTATACGTTAACGTCCGCATATGCTAATTTTTACAATACTATTTCATGCATTATGTATGAACTCATTGTGCGTCCATAACGTTTCAGTGTACGATGTTATTTATTAATTCGTTAACTAAATGCACATACGCAAGAAAAATGTGCCCGTTACTTTCGCGAAGTTCAAGTTCGCATAACTTTTATTAATGGACCGGAGTCGTAATCGAATTGTTCGACACCTTCAAATATGGCCACACCTATATTCTACAGTTGTGTGAAAAAATAGCCCGTGTATATACTGTATATATTATGATTTAATTCGATAAATGGAGTAAAAGACACAAATCATGGAAGAGGTAAGCGTCACATAAATGAATATGGATAAAATAAATGCAGAAGTTATTTATTGGTTGACAATAAATGGTTCAATCCAAAAAAACTAACAAAAAATAAATTCATTAATTAACGAATTAGGCTTAAGTAACCAGAGGAAAATAAACTTTAAAAGATATCTAATTATCAGTATGTCCACGAGACTGAATAACGGCCTGACATATTCGTGGCATACTTTTAATCAACCTCTGGATATTCTCTTGGGGTATGTTGACCCATTCTTCCTGCAGAGTAACCATGAGCCGTTGAAGCCACAGGTCTATTTCTGACCTTCCAATTCAGCTAGTTCCACAAATGTTCGATCGGTTTGAGATATGGGCTGAGAGCTGGCCAATGCATAACTGAGATTTGATGTTCTTCCAGGAATTGTCTGGCCTGATCTACTACATGTGGTCTTGCGTTATCATGCTAGAACAGAAATCTAGGGCCTACAAGAACTCCAGCAGGTAGCCCAGGATTCATTCAACCAGCTACAGCAACGAGATCTGTACGAGTGTAGAATGAGATTCCACACCATGTCGGACCCCATTCCAAACTTGTCCACTTCCTGAACTAGTCCTTCATGATGGCGTTCGCCTATACGCGCCCAAATTTAAAGACGACCATCACAACGTGTCAACCGAAATCTGGACTCATCGCTGAAAAGCACTGAGGACCACTGCCACATCCTCCAATCTGCATATTGTTGAGCGAACGCCAGTTCTTGTGATTTAAAATAAGCCGTGGCCTTCGGACTAGTCTCCTTGATCTTAGGTTACGTTCTCCCAACCTTTTTCTTACAGTGTCCGTACAAATTTGGATTCCCGTTGCAATCCAAAAGTCATTTTGCAGATCTCTAGAAGTAGATGGGCGTCGTCCAAGTGCATAATTTCGCATCTGTCTTACCCAGCGGTTGTCGCACGTTTCTGACCCTGCCCAGCTCTTGTACCATAACTTCCTATATCCAAGTAACAATTCCAAACTCTGAACATGACAGAAGGGTTTACATAAAATGGTTTTTAAACGTGACGTAAGCTATACCTTCTTCGATTGATGTTATGGCTCTTGCAACTTGAACTTGCCTCACGATACACAGTTTTAGTAACAAGCACTGATAATAAATAAATTGATCGTCGCCCACTCCATTCTTTGTGAATCTGGAGCTATCGAATTGACAAATAGACTTTTTCCCAAAACTCTGTTTTATCTTTTTTTTAATAATAAGGTTGAAATAATCAAATTGAATGACAAAAATCAATTCGATATAAAGAGTTTCAAAAATAATTCCAAAGCCAGATTTTTATGTTTGTCGAAAATCTGCCTTGTGGTTGGTTTCAGACAATGTATTTTTTGTAATTACAATTTTTTCAAATATTTTCAAATTTCAATTATAATAATTCCAAAGCTAGATTTTTATGTTTGTCAAAAATCTGCCTTGTGGTTGGTTTCAGACAATGTATTTTTTGTAATTACAATTTTTTCAAATATTTTCAAATTTCAATTATTTTCAATTATTTTCACAATTTCAATTTCAAATAAAAACTCCTCGTTGCTATCGATAATATACATAAGTACGGACAACACAACTTTCAAAGCGTATTTGAAGCTATTAACTACCTACGTACGGCTTCTAACACTTCTTGGGTGCTCTACAAGAGATGACTATTGTTGATACTTGTCAATAGAGAATTCAAATTATACAAATACTCTCTCAAATATGTATGTAGTCATATATCAATAAATATTGTAAATAATTTTATTTTTGTTAGTATGTAATAAATACGTCAATTGATATGAAATAGTGCGTTACATTACTAAGATAGTTCCATAAACAAGCGCCAAATAGTTGTATATATAATTAGAAAATAAGACACATCTTTCTATAAGAGGACAAACATTCTTGCGGCTGCTTGTGGTGTCGCGGGCGTTGAATTTGGCAGAGATAGAACCAGAACCGATCTGTATATAGTGCAAAGTAAAAAAAAAGACCTTTATTGGCATACCTATATTTCATACATCATGTTTGATACCTAGTATACCAATACATGTTATCTCTTTCCGGCCTACTATTTTCTTCTCCCTGCTCTTCCTCCCCCTTCTCGTCCCTTCCTTGGTGTTGAAGTAAGTGCCAAAATGTATGTTATGTGAACAAATAATCCAAAAGTAATTATCCAACCCAACCTAATGCAAGCCAACCCAACCCAACCCAATACAACACAACCCAATACAACCCAGTAATTCATCGTGAGAAAATTCATTTTGGAAAAAAAGAAATCTAACCCAATTCAACCCCAACTCAACCCAACCCAAGCAAATACAAACTACCCCATCCCATTTTATCCCATTCAAACCCAACCCGGCCCAACCCAATCCAATCACAATTTTAACTCTCCACAACTAATTTGCCCATAATGAATTTTACCTCACGATTTTTTCTACGACGAATTTTCCAGACACCGAAAGTACTAGACGCCACATCAAAACCGTACGGGATTTTCAAAAAGTTATTAATTGTCGTACCGCGTAATCAGCTTACCGTAACTGGAATGAAAAACAACAAATTTCACAAAGAATGTAATAATGTACTATCTTATTTTAAGGTAATGTTAAGAATGTTCTTGTGAATTTATAAGTGATTTACTTATAAATGATGATTTTTACGGAACGATCGAAAGTGTGTTCGGCAGAGGGGATCTAAAGTGACTTAACTGGACGACATATGACAGGAATTCAAGATAGGCAGGCATGCCTTAGTGTACGTTCACTGACACCATCGATGAAACCATATGACAACAAAGTCAAATTAAATTTGTTTGGCATTGCACGTTAATTTGTCATTTCAAAGCAAAATTTTGAAATCCACGCTTTGAAAAAGTTATAGTTTTAAAAAGAGTTACGAAATATGACGTCGTCAAATAATGGCCGGCCAATTTTGCTGGATGAGAGACGGATATTACTGAACTTTGCACTCATTTGTCACAAACGAACAATTTTCGTGAAAATTTCGCTCTTTTCATTTCAATTTTTATTAATCAATCGTACATATGGAAAAAAATGATGGAATGCATCATACAGCTCTTGTACTAAATGTACCTTGGCCGTGGTCTAATAAAATGGAGAACAATGGTTTATGAGGACGTCCTATGCACTTAAACTTAGCTCAGTTCCGTCCGAATGTGGAAAAAGTTATTAGGTTATTAGGTTATCTTATTCGCATTACAAACACTACGAAAATAGACCTGATTAAATTTTAACAATTTAGTCAGACATTGCTAAAGGTGTGAAATATACTTTTATTGCACATTAAATAAAATTATATGTGAGATAAGTGTGTTTATGTACGTGTGCGCACTCGTCGGAAGTTGCGTACTCGCTTCCTGGTGATAAGAAATTTGTCATTCATTTTCCGGCAGTTGAACTGAAGTCGCCTAGACGTGTTCGCTACAGTTAGGATGGCGTTTAGTTTCGGACGTTCCGAGGGCCTTCCGACGCAGTATGCGCCAAATCAAACCCCAGTTACCGTGGACGTTTTGGACGCCGGCTTCATAACTGCGTTTTTGATACTTTTTGGGTGCCTATTGATTTTTGTACCAAGCACCAGCCCCAAAGTTGTAAGTATTCGTAGTGTTTTCCTAGATTCGTTAATAGCTGTGTCTCTTCTATTAATAAAACTTGAAAACCGTTTATTTAATCGTCGATTTATCGGTTTTATATATTAGGAAGATAAATAGAAATTCGTCCTCGCTTAAACGGTGGCGGTTCCGTGTTGGATATCTGCAAGCTTTGCTAAAAATCCCTACGTTCACCAAGAGGATTAGTCCACATCCATTCCTTACATTTCCACGACATTCATGATCACGGCGGGCGACGATAGAACTACTGCCGCCCACTTTAGATAATAGCTTCCGTTATATTGTAAAAATCACACAATCTAAAAAGTGCACGGGTTTGTTCAGCTCAAGTAATAGGGTGTGTTCAATGGCCTTTGATACACTTTTTCGTTTTTTTTATTTCTTAACTCTAATAAATGAACATAATAATCACTAAATAATATATTTTGACTACCCTTTAAGTTTCAGATATCGTGATCTGATAGTAAATGTAAGATCGTAGAAATATTTTATTGCTATATGTATAAAAATATCTTGTTATGAGGACCTTGCCAAAATACATAAAATTTTCTTATGTCTTTTTCAGTGAGACAAGCCCAACAGTTGCACAACCATCCTTTAGTTCATCATATTTAATTAATTTGAATTACTTGCACATGTTACGGATGAGTATATTCATAACCCAACCCAACACAAGCAGGTTTAAGATCTAAAACATAACAATATCCATCGACAAAGAAAGTTCACAGAAACTGGCAGTGTGTTAAATGTAAAGAAGACAAAGCTAATTCATGATTATGAAAATGCTGGCACACTCTTGTTGCGAGTTTATTATCGATTAGTAAATCTCATATACAAAGGAGCGAAAAGAAAATAGCATTCATCATTTAAACCCACGTTTATTCACAAATTAGAACCAGAAGACGATGATCAACGACCGCTCGCTTGTTCGTAGATTCAGAAAATTTTTGAACAGATATTTTTACAAAAAAATATTTGTAATTTTACGTGCCAATGTGAGTTCCTAATTCCCGTTTGATGTTTCATAAAACTTTCATGGTTACACCACACCGTTCACAGGATAATTTTTATTTAATGATAATTCAAATATGAGTATGTGCACTGAGTTTTTCAGTTAGAAAACATTGCTCTCCCCCCCCCCATACCATCGGACCAGATCATATAGAAAAATCTTGGTTTGCTATGTCATTTACCTTCTAAGGTCTATTTTAATTGCATATCATATGTAAAGTCTTATTATTTAAATTTGATATATTAAATAAATCCCTGTAATTTTTACAAAGCTAACTGCCACATGTTCACTACATTTATATATTTTTATACTTCATCTCAGCCCTAAATTAAACACCCTTCGTCCAATTACATGCCTAATTTATAACACAATATTTTACCACTGGCTCCAAGGTTATATATTTTCAGTTTTATGGCATGCATTCAGATTAAAATGAAATGCTACGTTAATATAATATACTTTGCTACGTTTATATATTTTTATGCTTCATCTCAACCCTAAATTATACACCCTTCATCCAATTACATGCCTAATTTATAACACAATATTTTAACACTATCTCCAAGGTTAAATATTTTCAGTTGGATTCAGTTTAAAACCATGAAATATATTTATCTATATATTTTGAATATTTGGTTATACTTATGCCAGACAGTCAGTGTCCCGAATATTAGCTTTCTTCATTATTTTTTAATTATATCAATCAATTTCTAGAGATTTTACTCAGGCATATTCAGATATGTGAAACGCGTTGGTCTCAGTCTAATCTCAATTTGTCTTGAGAGTACCCTCTCACATGATTTTTGCCATCAAAAATGAGTATATCATTTTAATACGATACAGGGTTTGCTGAGACTGCTATGAATACCGGTTTCTATTATATTGAAACTGGTCCATTTCATCCTTCTGTATTGAGCACTAAATGTCCCAATTTTATTATTACCATTGTTATTTTTACAATTTGTGTCATAAATTTGATTCGAAAACTATTACTTTATAGTCTAAATTAATTGTAGCTTCAAATCATTAACTGATTGATTGATTGAACTTTACAGCTGATAAAACTTAGTTTAAAAATTATCATAAAAAAACTATTCATTAGAACTTAATTCCTATTCATTTTGAAAAATCGGTAGAACTTCTGGTGATACTAAAATAAATTATTTGGTAGCTAATAGATTGTTTAATATTCTGTGGGTCTGTTGAATTACCTTTTTTTAACACGTTTAATACGTTTTACAAATTCGCCATTTAATCATTACTTAACACATGACATTTAACCAGAAGAAACCGAACCAATAAATTACTATGTAATATGTAAATAGGATACCGTCATATGCCAAGATAAGGACCAATATATAGATCAAAGTAATTGTGCCCTAACTATGAGCTCATTCCATTGCCAATGCACATTCTACTCTTACATAACCATCGTTTTTAATATCTAATAAGAAAAATAGAAAAACCAAAACTAAAAACATATAAGCAATTCTCTGATCTGAGGTTTAGGAGTACATGACTAGAGAATGAGAATATTTTGCCCAAAAATGTATTGAAAATAATTGCTATTAACTCCTTAATTAGTAATTGAAACCAAATGATAAACATGATATTAAATAAAAAAGTAACCATTTTTATAATAAATGATATAAAATGAGAAGTTGTTCATAACAAAATAAATTAAAAAAATTGCGTTGAAATGTAAATAATGGACAAACTGAATACAAAATTTGTTATGCGGAAACGAATGATAACGAAAATAAAATCACACTCCAACTAACCACAAGATACAAACAATCCAATGAAAGCTAAATTTCAAAATTCAACATTGTATACTAAAATTCACACAAGCATCCAAGTAATTAACACATTTAAATTTTCATAAACTAATAAATATTGTACAACGAAATCATGTCAATTACGACCTTCAATTAAATGTGTTGGTAAAATATGGAGTTTTGTTACATTGTTACATTTGCCGAGCCCTTTTTTGAAGTCTAAGTTACGAACTTGATATATTTAGGGAAGTTTGTTTATTGCGGATAATTTCTTGTGTTAAATGTTAATAGTTATTTTTCTCCCAATCGTATCTCATTCTGACATAAATTGTGTGAATCGAAAAACTGACCTCGATTGCAATTATTTTCAGAGCTTCTCCGTATTTATACGCATCCTGTTAAGCCTGCTGATTGGACTCTTCATCATGCGTGAGTATGTCATAATTAAACGTTCGCGTGCCAAGTATATCATTTCAGTGGGAAACTTCGGGCAAGAATGGGAAGTAGGTCACATAACATCGAGGACCCCGTATCGTGCCGGCCTGAGCCAAGATATCAACGCATCCATCGGAATCAAAATAGGCCTCAGGTCCGTAAACGTAACGCTGAAAAGCACAAGTTTGCCGAAAGAAATAATCAACTACAACGAACGATTTTCATGGGAATGGGATCAAGGACGCTTCGGTTTCGGCCCTTACGGTAACCAAACTGGTCAATTCCGAAAAGTGTGCTAGTGTATTATTTTTGCAGCGGGACGAATTCAGCGGGAGTTTCGAGAAGCGCAACGGAAAGGACTCCCGACTCCGATTCTTTGGGTGGTGGACTATTTCGTAATCGACGGGGAAGGGTTCAGACACGGGAGATTTTACCGAACCGCCGGGTGGTACTCACATATTGCCATGTGGACGGCGTTTCCCTGTTGGTTGTTAGCTATTATCTTGTTCCGCTCCGTTATCCAATACGGCGCTTATTTCTTGGGCATCGCCGGTGGATTACTGCTGTTGGCGAATTTGCTTTGGCTGGTCGTCAGAAATCCAAATCCGTTGGTCATACCATTCGAGGACGCTGTAATCACCACGACATTTGGGGCAAATTATTGGTTAACGTTCTGCACAGGTATAATTGAAATTGATATTGTACTTTAATTTTACATTTATATATTACAGGTATATTATGCTTGGTAATAGCTGGTGTGATCATCTTCATGAATTACTTCTACGATAAAGAACTGAACATATTCTTTGGGCTGGATCCGTTAATTGACTACGAAGAAGCTTATTTAAGTAAGATGTCCATTGTAGCTAATTACATGTTCTTAATCGCATTTTCCAGCGAATGAAGAAGAAAGTTTTCTGCGCAATAAACATAATAAAGGCGAAGACGGAATCGCTATGCAAAATGTGGCAGGTACATCTGTAGATGGTGCACGGAAAACTAATAATTATCGACCGTACTATTTCAAACGCTCAATATACAGAGCTCGAAAACCAAAAATGATCGATTCATTCGCAGACGATCAAATTTATGAAAATTTCCAGTGAGTTTCTTTAATTTACCTATATTCCGAATTTTATATTGAGCATTGTTTCAGACGACATGATGAAGAAGTGGAATATACAAATTTCGCTTAATTCAGGAGCTGGAGATTTCTAACCCAATAAACAAATTTAAATTTATTTAATTATAATTAATGTGGCCTTCATTTAGAAAAGCTTAATTTCACACATATCTTTATATTCAACCCTCTCGCATTCTACCGAACCCAATCAACAACCACTGGTTTTTCCGTTCCTTACCCCCTTTGTATTTAAGTTCATAAATATCATAAGCGATAATAAAATGCATCGATTTATTGTAATTTGTATTATATTATTATCGATTCCGAACAATTTCGAGTAAAACCTAATTAAACTACGTTCGCTAAGTTAAATATTCTAAGTCTTAATCCAAGAATACCGCAATGTCTCAAGAATTTTTAACAAATCGGGTGGTCTACATATCGTTTAAAAATACATACACACGTATACAAACAAAACTATTAGAAAACGCTTTGAAACTCGGTGTTTTCGTTTCCACGCGTAATTAATTGCTCAGTTTTTTCTTCAGAGAAGTCAATCGCGGTGCGACGATCTCATGTCCGAAATTATAATTGTAATTCAAATACTATCCTTAGATACATATTGATGAGCTCCATGTCGTATAAAGTGTGCGATAAAAAGTATGGTGTGTATTCCTAGTTTCGATGTTTATAAATTCAAAATTTTCGAAGATAAAATTTATACATTATCATCGTAGCAGTGATAAAATAGTTTGAAGCATAAATTGCAATATAAATATTTCCCTGAAATAATAATGTGCAGTGATATGCACTTTATAATGTAATCTTCTCCGACTTGCTCTGTATTACGTGTAGTGGGGAACCGTCATGGCATTTTTATCCAACAAATGTCTTAGTTCGTCAACTTCATGCAATAATTTTTGTTTAATAAAATCAAACTAATTATTTTCTTTAATTCTCCTATTTTTCTTAATTAATATTTGATTCTCAGCAAATTTAAATGGATCAAGTTTTTTAGAGCTTTTTCAAAACATGTATAAAGTTCTCCACATACTTAGCTGACACAGTTTAGATGAATTTATAAATTTCCACACATTAGGCGCCAAATTGCTTGTGATAATTTAGAACGAATAAATGAACGACGGCGGTTCGGTGCCAATTGCAACCACCCATGGAAATTTGGGGAGTTATGTGCCAAATTGTTTTCTCAGGCTATTAAAATTTATTATAATGGGAAATATTCAGGAATTTGTGTCTTGGATGACAGCGAGAGATTAATCGTTAATATGATTAAGGAAAAATAAATACAAATCAATTAAAAACATTTTATAGCTAATAAAATTCTGTTACATATGGAACAGTGAAATTTTGTTTGACTTTCAAAATTTTAAATTGGGCAATTAAAATAATTATTCAATATTTACGTATTTATAATGCTTAACTCGTCTTAAATTTTATTGTTTTAATTATGCATAAAAAACGTTTGTCACAAGCCATCCAACCGGAATTTAATGAGACGTAGTGGATGATATTTCCGAGGATTGAATGTGTTCCAGGAAGTATATGAAACGAACAGAAGATCCCAACAACGCCACTGTGAATACTTGTGCGGTCTGGGTACACTAGCTACTGGTAGTACATATGCATATGCCCATATGCAGGAACGATTTGTCACTCTAGATATTCCCTGTTTGTCGAAAAGATTCTATCAAAAAACATGAAAATTTATAGCATGGGGGGGGGGGGCAGATTAGCTATAGACAACAAGCAATTTGATTCTAATGGTACCCCATGGATAATTATTTCCTTGGATGGCAGATGGTCGAAAAGAAGTTACGGTTACAACTATTATGTGCCTTCCGGTGTAGTAAGTAAAAAATATTTGTATGCATTAGCTTGATATGTTAATTTTCAATTTATCAGAAAGATGCAATACAATCATTACAATTAAGACTTAACAATGTTGCATTTGAAGACGAAGAATAATAAAAAAATTTCACGATGTTACACTGCGCCAATAAGTTAGAGAAATACAATATTTGTAATTTCTTTTCTAGTTTTATGAAAGTAATGCAATCTCGTAAGCTGGTTATATTATCGTTTATGTATCATAAGATGCACTAATCTCAATTCAAAAAAAAACACAGAAAAAAATACAACTAAGAAAAAACAAATTAATCAATTAACGAATTAAGCTTAAGTAATAAGAGAAAAATATATCTAATAACTTAATAATAATCTATGAGACTGACTAACTGCCTGACATATTTTCAGTTTCTGAGCTTCCGCTCCAGCTCGACCCACAAATGCTCGATCGGATTAGATATGGGTGACTGAGGCACTGTGTAATTCTGTTGTTTTTAGAATTATTAGGCATGCAATCTAATTTCAAATTTACATGAAAATATTAGTCGTAATTATATAAATAATAGTTGTTGTATATACGAATTACAGGTATAAATCATACAATTTCACAAACTAAGAACAACGAAACACTTTTTGGTAAAGTTATGACCGATAATTTATAGGATTTAAACTTAAACTTTGCAGCAGTTTTTCGCGTTTTTTATACGTACTTGCTTTTTTTGAAAATAACAAAGATAAACAAATGCTAATCAGTTTGTAATTGATAGAACAATGCGAAATATATGTTTAGCAAATATTGAATTGTATTTTAAAGGTTAAAATTTGCAAATATTGAAATAAATATCTCTGATCGTTATATTAACAAGGCCACCAAATTTACGACAGTGCCACAATTTCAAGATCAAAAATGAGGGAATAGTGTAAAGAAAATTATTGGGATAGAGAGGCGAAATTGAAACTGAACACAATAGTTAACTATAACGAAATATTGAGACAAATGAGCTCGTAAAGATCGTAAGATCGGTATTATTAAATGTCTGTAAAATAGTCTCCACGAGCTCATTTCTTCCAATATTTTATATATTATAGTTAGCTATTGTGTTTATTTTCAATTTAACTCCTCTATACGAATAGATTTCTTTACATCAGTGTTTCCCAGACACTTGGGGGGAATTTCCAACATAAGACAAAAACACTTTGTTAAATCATTTTTATTTTAATAACGTAAATAAAAATATAACAATTTGTTATGAAATGAAACATAAAACAAAATATTAATAAGTTCGTAAAAATAAAGTAAAATATTTTAATCTTAATGGGACCCATGCGCATGTTTTTCTGAAACCTAGGCCTTGAATTTGAGACTCAATTTTATCAATTATACAATTATATCGTTTTCAAGTATGAGGCGATTTTTCATTTTTGATTTGATGACAGTCATAGATGAAAAACTTAAGTCGCATGATGTTACAAATGAAACCAAACATTTAATAGTTTCATTCGCAATCTGTCCGGGTTCTGAGAAATAAATTCACGCTTCAACATTCCATCACTTGATATTTCAATAAGTTTTTCTTTCATGTTTATTGGTATTTCGATATGTTGAGAGTAATCGTCTAAAAACAGATTCAGTATCCATCTGTAACTATCGTAACTATTTTCAATTTCTTCTGGGAAATAATCACAGAGCTTTTGTTTTAATTTGAGCAAAGCTACTTGCATACCTGCAAAACATCTTCAAAATTTGTAACACTTTAATTAGACACATCTTCCATAATTTCCCGAATGCACCGGAATAAATCAAACTGCTTTTTACCTATTGAAGTGGACCATTAATCAATTTTTCTTATAAATCCCGTAATTTTGTCTGTGGCTGTAATTATATTAACGTAGCGACCTTATACCGTGCCTTCGATTAAATTCCCCATTAAGGTGAGCTACGATTTCATTGGTTTTTCTTTCTAAGATTTGTAGCACTGATAGCTGTTCAATTATTTAATTAAAAATTTCGAATTAACACTTACTTAAAACAGTTACTTACAACTCCTCTCTCTTCAATTGTGTGTCGCCACCTTTATAAAATAAACACAGCTTACTTTAATGAAGAATTTAATTCAAAGCACGGTACTACTGTTCAAAATATTGAATTGTTCAAAAATATCGGCAAAGAAGCCTAGTTTCAGAACCCAAAGAGGATTGGAAAATTGACTTTCATATGGGGACTTCAGATCTTGCAAATATATTAAAAGCTCTGCTCTTAAGTAAAATACTCTTTTTAAGCCATTGCCCGCTTGTCACCTTCTTTCGGTGTGATAAAGAAGATTTTCAAATAAAGCACCCATGTCTTCGCATATATTTCGAAAAATACGGGTCTGCAAAGCTTTTCCCTTAATGGAATTTACAACATTAATGACGGTTTTCATAACACAGTCCATTTCAGGTGGTAAAACTTTTGAAGCAAGAGCTTCTCGATGCGAAAAACAATGCCTCCATGTGGCATTAGGCATTATTTCTTGTAATCTGACGATAAGACTAGATTGATTGCCTGTCATAACTTTAGGGTCATTTGTGCATATAGCAATGCATTTCCCACAGTCAATATCATATTTAGTGGTGCGTTTCACAAAAATGGCGAATAAACATTTGCTTTGAGAACGTTCCAGATTGCAACTAGCGAGTTAGAATAATTAAAACAATAATTGTTGAATTTAATTTTTAATTTATTTAATTTAAACTTAAAGAGCAAGGTATAATAAAATTTTAGAAATAATCAGTTACTTATAATTTAGTTAGGCTATTTTTGTCGCTATTTTGGTTGGTAAGGAGAAGGACGAAGTATGGGGTTGCAAACAATTTTCTTAACAAAAAGGGGTCACGCTTCAGAAATGTTTGGGAAACACTGTTTTATATTATTCTCTCATTTTTGATCTTGCTACATCCGTTGCGTATTACATGCAAAATTGTGACAGTCTCGTAAATTTGGTGGCCTATATGCAAATTTATCTATCAGGAATATTTATTTCAATATTTGCAAATTTTATCGTTTAAAATACAATTCAATATTTGCTAAACATATATTATAATATATATTGCAAATTTGCATTTGCATTGTTCTATCAACTAAAACCTAATTAGCATTTGATTGCTTTAGTTATTTTCAAAAAAAAAGGAAAAAGCAGGTTTAAAAAAAGCGAAAAACTAGTGCAAATTTTAAGTTTAAAAACTATAATTTATCTAAAACCAACATTATAAGTGAAGTACCATATCGCATCAAGATATCTATCTATGCACCACGTGTTACAGATAACAATTATATCTAGTAGATTGTTTGCACAATGAGAATTCGAAATCGCCACAACAATACATGGTCACCTGAACTAATTAATGAGGAAAATCAAGAATCAAGTGGTCTGATGTGTAGTAAGTTGCGCAGACGTATTTAAATTTCGAATCGCGTAGATGCAGTGAAAACAATAGTACAAAGCTCCGTAGGCCTGATTTTGATATTTTTTGTAAATATGTCAGGAAGATGGCAAATAGAAGGTTATAATTATTTGATTCAATCCTCGGAAATATCCTCCACCAGCGACTCCTTAAATTCCCGTCCTTCACGATTCAGGGCATACACCCCAATTGCAAGACGATCATACAGGACGAGAGCAGTCCTGTCAAATGAAAATAGATTTTACCATATAAATCCCAATATGTGTGTTGCTGCCTCCCATGGAATCCCCACAAATCCCGATCCCCCTGATACCTGTATATGTGGGTGCTTTATCCTTGAAACCAACATAACCTCAACAAATAAGTGGTACATCTTAAATTTCTTTTCTTTTAGATCTATCTAAGTTGTCGACAAGGGTTGCGTTAATATCCGTCGCAGTAATATTTTTGAGCTCGTTGCTTGCCTTGTCCATAGTATATAAAAGTTTTCCAAATCTTGACGAGTAAGTATTGTGTTAATGAGCATTAACCGGTGAGTGTTTTAAATACTTTATTGATTTATAGAGATGAAAGTCGACATATAAAAATACCCTGGAACATAGAGGAAGCTAAAAATTTAGGGATAGTTTTAGATCGGTATAAGCACGACCACTACTTTTCAGTATTGACCGGAGTATTTCTCACTTACATATTGTATCCTTTTGATAATTTAATCGTGCAGTGACAACTTCGTATTTTTCTTAACTCGTCGACAGTTTACAAACATTCGCCATTCCAGGATCTTTGTTCCTTTCGATACTGTCGGGGTTCCTATTCAATTTTTACTTTGCGCTGATTTTAGTCTGTACATGTTCGGCGTTGGGTGCTTCGTTATGTTTCCTACTGTCGCAGTTACTCGGACGGAGATTAATATGGATGTATTTTCCAGAGAAGGCGAAAGAATGGGCCGTGATTGTCAACAAACATAACGATAATTTATTTAACTACATCGTGTTCCTGCGAGTAACACCATTTTTCCCGAACTGGTTCATTAATTTAACGGCACCTGTGATCGGTGTACCAGTAGTGCCTTTTGCAACCGGGACATTCATAGGCGTGGCACCTCCGTCGTTCGTCGCTATTCAAGCCGGACAAACACTGTACAGTATGTCGGCAAGTGATAGTACGTTTTCTTGGACTTCGATATTTTGGTTAGGAGTGTTTGCGGTGGTTTCACTCATACCAATTATATTAAAGAAGCGGTTAAAGGAGAAATTTCAGTAGATCAATTATCATTTGATTCCATGAATCAATTTAGTTAAATTATTTTGTTTTTGTTGATTATTGTTACATTGATAAATCCTTATAATGTATTCAAATTTATAGTTTCTATTTGTGCATTTCACAATGTGTAGTTTAAAATATTTATTTTCCACGCCAAACCATTCCATACGATTGAGACTAATCGTGTGTCCACACACATTAAACCCTGAACGTTCATAAATTCGTAGCTAGGAAGCTAAACACCAAATTATTTTGTCATGATAGTTTGTAACTGTTTAAGAAAATGTTTGTACCAATGAAGTATTTGAGATGTCTAACACCAATTCTGATTTTATAAATAGTGCCGGAATAAAGGTTTTTTTTTTTATACGTGTGTTATATTTTAAGTTAAATAACAATATATTGTCGGCGCATTCAAAAATTAATGAAAGAGGTAGTTTTTGAATAACGTGCCAGTAAATATTTCAAATGACTTTCCTGGTGAATTCAGAAAATGTTTGCAAAATTATTATGGAAGTTCATCCAAAACGTTCTATATATACAAGATTTGATTTTTAGAAAATAAAAATATACATTTTTCATGGTTGATTTATTTATTTTACGCTAGTTTGATGTTTCTTATAAAAAGCTTTTTGTATGTGTTATGTATTTAATTGCTCTACTCTGACATGCGTTCAAATTAGTATGCCTTTCTAAACCAGGGCATGTAGATATTTAACCCACATTCAAATGGTGACGGTAGTAGAATGAAGATGAAGATTGTGTGCACAAATATAGATTTTTATTGACAGTATCGCGAAATAGGAGATTTTATTGAAGAATATTGAAATCCTAGAAATATCAAGTTCTGTACAAAGTAGCTTTCTCCAATTAGATGCACGCATAAATATGACCAGACCCCAAACTGCAAATAATACTCCAGGAAGTGCATCGCATATATATTGAAAACGTATAGGGTGCAATTTCAGACTAGGGACCTATGGTATTATAACAATAATAGGGACAATAACATTTCCTGTTTAAGATTGACCAGCGAGAAGTTTTAAACATAGCTTTTGCATTTTTGTTACTGCATTTTTGATAACTGATTTTTATCGCAAATAAGGGAAGGCCAATCAGCAAATTACTTTTGTTAGAACCATAACAACGATAAGTGCATGATGACCAATCTCAACATACAGTAGTGGCCAATTGATTCTCATATCCGATTTTCGGTGCGAACTTTTTTCACAAGTTTTTTTGCATATTTTTGGTGTTAGTACTGGTGTATGTTACCGTAATGATGGTTACTTTTACTGTCTGATATGTAGTGATTTCTTTGCCACCGGCAGTCAAACGCCCGTGTTTGGTTTTATTATGTTAAATAATTTTTGCGTTTTTCATACATATTGCTTTCTTTATGCTTATATTTTTCAAAACATGCCTACATCCTTACTTGGCAAACGCCTTACAAAACAAGAGCTAATTGCGCTGTTTGGCGAGTGAGTGAACGGACTTAGTCAGAAGTAGCTACTTCTGTGTAGTAGCCACAGAACCTGTGCCAGCTGGCGGAGGTGTTCACGCAATCGGCCGTTTTGAAGCTGTTGAAAAGTATTCGTGAAGGAGAAGTGTGGAGATCAATGAAAGGAGGAAACCCAGGAATGACTACCCGCTGAGTTGACAGTGTGATCATTCGGCTCTCCTGTGATGACCCCTGTCGCACTGCGGAGGACATCACTCGGATTTAGAATCTGTACTATGGCTCCGGCGTCCCTATACGCACTGTGCAGAGGCTGGTTGCTGCTGATGCACATCTCCTTCAAGAATATGAAGGCGAAGGTGCGCTGGGCGCGAGAGCACATCAATGGACTCCGACTCAGTGGAGGGAGTGGCAGAGCCAATCACTGGACCTGAATCCCATCAAGCACTTGTGGGCACAGTTGGAGCGTCGGCTGAGACTGCGGAAGACCAAGAATGCAGCTGGCACAGGAGTAGAAGAACATCCCGCAGGCATCATCGACACTGATCGCCAGCATGCCCCGTCATAGCCAGGCTGTTATCGATTCCAAGGGCATTCCAACCAAGTACTAACCCTACCCTATTCTCTCACGTTGTTACCTTGTTTGTAAGAAATTGTTTCAAGTTATTCTTGAATTTTGTTTGTATTAGTGAGCGATTGTCAAAATCAGTAAATTCGAATAAATAATTTAGAAATCAAATCCGATTTTACTTTTTGATACCGCAACATGTCAGATATCCTTGAGATACCTGAAGGCATGAATGAAAAAATTGGTGTAGATATGAGATACGGTCTAAAAGTAACGGCTGAAAATCGCGAACACGAGAATCAATTGGCTGAACATTTTGAGCTTTACAAGCCGTGTCCAAGAAATTTTAATTATTTTATATTCTGTTACTAATTCTTATGCATTAATAACATTGTTGTAAAAAATATCCGCCTAAAGCATATATACATTTGTCAATTAAAATATTCTTTAACATTCTTTTGAAGATAGGCAAATTATCACATTCCTTCACGTTAATATGGAGATTGAACAGTCTTAAACCAATTACATCTGGAGCTCTTAGACAAATATGCATTATAGTGAATGGAATATGATAATCGTCTCTTTGGCGAGAGTTAAAATGACATATTTTAAATATACTGATTTTGTGTGCATGTATACAGAAGTCGAATACATAATTTCCTGGTAGTGTTACAAGTCAAATGAACAAAGGATATTATTCCAGTAACAAGACTAGGTTTATAATTTGATTGTGATATTTATCAAAGACCAGTGACACTTTTATGCCCAGTTTCACAAACGCTAATCGGCCGTTAACGGCTTGTTAACAAATCGTCAAAAGATTGCCTATTCGTTATCGAGTCTTTAATCCATCGTCAAATATTTGATGATGGACAGGTCAAATACATTTGGTATTTGACGATGGATTAAAGACTCTATAACGAATCGGCAAACTTTTGATTATTCGTTAACAAGCCGTTAACGACCGATTGGCGTTTGTGAAACCGGGCATTAGTGTATAATTTTAGAAATTATGTCGATCACAGACCATATTACTTTTACAATTTCATTTATGAAATCAACGTATGGCCTTTATAACAAAAAGAATAAAAACTATATATATTCACAAATTTATTTGAGTTTAATAAAATTTATTATTTATTATTAAATGTAAAGTATAAAAATGTAATAATTTATTGGTAATACATTATAAAAAGGTACATAAATAGACAAGAAAAAAATAACTAGTTAAGACATCTTTGGTTAAATTTCATTCAAACACACACATTTCAATATAAAAATGATATTTGTTACGGGGCAGTTCTTTGGTTGCGTTCTCGTTTGATTTATCGTCAGCAATACGAATTTATATAACTGATCGAAACCTCAGTTCCATTCTTCATAGGATGACTAATGGGCCTCCAATACCACCAATTGTACCACACTGCGAACAAACCGGTTACCCACAAGAATTTCAACTCGTCGTCGAATACTCACAAACAAACGACGGTTTCAGAACCACAGATACAGTCTTGCACAAGTGCTCGCACTCTTTGGTCGACTTCAAAATTATGGTTTGCTGCCCGGATCCTTGCACTATAAACGTGTAGCTGCATTCAAACTTCGGCAATGGATGAGCCGGCGCTTTTGGTTCGTCGATCATTATGTACCTCTCGATGCTCTGTCCAGACCATTCGGATAAAATGTACGGTCTCGGAAATAGTTTCCTTACTATTCTTGCCGGGGTCATTCGATTGATTCGCCAGGAGATGTGGATATTGGAAGACTTCGATGCATTCGGGAAGTAGTTCATTATGTCTTGTGCTTCGTTGAAATCTCTATTATTCGACGTTATGGTATTGGCATCGTTGTCGAATATTTCTTTGTTCGATTTGTACATTTCTTGTATAGCTTTGTATGATATTTCAGACTGATTTGTCTGGAAGTATTAAAAAGCTACAGGTTTTTAATATTTTTATTCAATTAATTTGAATAACATTTTAGGTGAAGTGGGTCTTTACATTATAGAGATACAACCAGTTCAGATTAGATTGTGCATTCACAAAAAATTCATTGTTATTATAGTTAAAATTAATTTCATACAATCAATAAATCGGTCCTGGAATACGCGTATTTTATAAAACTCATTTATAGCTTTAACAAATTCCCTGGACATATACAATGGACAATTGCAGGTCAAAGGATGGTTTGAAGATTGAGCTACATTTAGTACGTTCGTTTTTGTTAGACAACCCTTTAGCTAGTTACTCTTTACTTTGGGATGGTGATATCGATGACTAGCACAGATCTGGCAAGATTGCAAAATAAATAAATTGTACAAAACATTTTTCCTAACGCAACAAAATTGGGGTGCGACACAATTAAGGCAGATTTGATTAAAAGGAATAACTGACGCAATATTTAGTAATTGCAATAATGTGCTTACTGGTCAAATAAATAATTTGAACTTTAGAAATATATTCTTACTGTTAATAGATATCTAAAACAATAAGATATTCTAAAGTTGTTTAATATACTATTTTAAACAAGATAGATAATGTACCACTAAAGAATTTGATGGGCGAATAGCTAATATATATTTAGAAAATATCATTGTTAGACTTTACGTCCACTAAGTTGATGGACATCAAACATACTAATGTTTATTTTAATGTGATTATTTACCTTTACGATATATGGAATTCCTGACATATATAAACTGTGATTTTTAAAGTCTGTTATATCAATAACAGAATACACATGTTGACAAGGCCAACACTCCATATCAGACACGTAAAAGTACGGATTGTCCAGTAAACAACTTTCATCGTACAGTCCTAAAAGCAGAAATGAACTACGATTAACACGCTAATTCAAAATTACTCACTCGTTAACGAAGGACATTTCTTTATAATAGGTACGGATAAAAATCGTATAATCTTCAATCCAGGGTAAATCAATCCCTGGACGTTTCTAAGTACGATACTTGACGTAGCTTGGTGTACATTTAAAATAACGTAACATGCGATTAAGGCTATCGACAGACAGGCCAACAGCTTAAATAATATCATCAGGAAGGATTGAGCTTTTCTTTGGTTTCGATTGTTGTTTGAGCTTGTGCCATTTCGGTTAAGATTGTTGTTATTTGAGCTTGGTGTCGATAGTTCTATCGTGTAGAAGCACTTATCGATGAGTTCTTTTAATTTGTGGTCCGTCAGGTTTAGATCTTTGGCACGTTTCTTTAATTGTTTCACATCTTCGTTGTATTTATCCAGGACTTCCTTCATAAGCATTTTACTCAATTTAACCTATTTTCTTCATGACCAAAAATAAACAAAGGTAATAACCCAGTGGCGCCAGACCAGACGTCAGAGGTGGATAACTAAATGCAGGGGTTTCCAAAATTTTTCTCGTTTTTACCAAACTGAAGATTTAATTCTGTGGTCCCATGAAAAATGGTTTCATGTGTATAATAGATGTGATATATTGCTTTGTATTAATAATTTAACAGTTTCTAAATACGCCACTTTTACCTCCATTTACTACAAAAGTGCGAAATGACTACCGTCTCTTCCAGTTTGACGCATAGTCTCCGTAAAATCTAATAAAATCAATTTGTATTTATCTCTAAAATTCCATTTAACGTATGACAATAAAGTTCAGATGTCAAATGATAAGTCCATTTGTCAAAAAAAAAAAAAACCAATGAGCAAGTAGCCTATGGAAATTTGGGGAAATTTATTATAAATTATTATTTTAAGGCTATGTCGGTCTATATCAGTCTTTGTAATACCCTTTTCGTTAAATTGTAGTAGAACCGCACTTTGTTATAGAATTGTACCTATGTAATAATTATTAAAGAGTAAAACTCCATAAAAAGCTGAAATTATGGACATTTTTAACAACAAAGCAACAAAGTTAACGTAAAAATTCAGCGGAACGTCAAACGAAGTTCAGAAGACCCGTTTATCGGTATTGAAAACCGCAAGTATATGTTTATTTCATGTTTGTTGCATTTAAATCGACTTAAGGCCAGTAAAAAATAATATTCCGTACAATTCCATCGATTTCCATAATTAAAATATTACAATATAGTTATAAATAAGTTTGACCGGTAAGTTGTTGTATGCTGTGGTAAGTTTAAATTACTGCACTCATTATTATGATGGTACATTGTGTACAGGAATAAATAAATATGTAGATTGCCGCTAAAATGGTTACAGTTTCAAATAATTTAATTAACTAACAATTTTAGTAAGTCCGGATCCGTTATATAAATTATATTTGCCGAACGAAAGCAAAGAAGCGAAAGACGAAAATTAAAAAAAAAAACAATGAAAATTATAGAAACGAGCTACACATTGGAAATTGTAAAATAGTAAAAAGTAAGCATGTGACGGCAAAATAAAAAAGAAATAAGTCAAGTAGATAAATCAAAAAAATATTCATAATATCAGTGCTTTGTTTTACGTAATTTATTTTGTCCTTTACGCTACAAAGGACAAAATAAATCCTTTTGAGTGCATGAAGTTTATATACTCGGAGTTTCCATGCTATGTACTTGTACTTGAACTTACTATGCTCCAACAATGCTTTCGTATAGTTTTGGAATATTTGTGGAATAATTTACCTAAATAAGTTACCTAATTATACTTGTAATTACTTCAACATAAAAGAAAACATTAAAAAAATACGTATTTTTCATTTACATTTTCTTAAAAACAAATATAAATTAACTATTAAATAACGTCCTATTGCGACTTCTCTTGAAATAAATCCAAAGGAACTTTATGGCGGGCGTCACGATCCACAAAAAAGCGTTCGTCGACGCAAATATACAAAATATAAGAAACAGAGTAATAACGTCTAACCTTAATTTAAAAATAACTAAATAACTACAAATCACAAATGTTCCAGCTAATGTGTCCAGTGTTCCAGAAACCTGTTGCCATTTTCGTATTCCCAACCATTCCCTGTGGACGACTTCTTCAGCATACGAAGTTATTCCATAGCCGAAACCAAACGTCAAACAACTCAGGGTAATCGTGTCGTGATTTAAAAAAATGTACGGTACTAAAATGATAAAAAGACATTTTCAAATCTTGGATTAAAGATTGTACAATAATAATAATAATAAAATGTGATATTTGAGCCATCTACACAGACAATGCTACTATTAATATCAAGGTCCAATGTCGAGATCGGAACGTGCAAGTTATAAATGATTTCTTCTCATAGCGATTAATTATTCAATTATGATAAAAGTTCATTAATTCTCATGGTCGTCAGTGCACATAGTTGACCTACAATTACAATGTTCTGCGCACAAATTTTTATACAATTAGAGACACGGTCAATTATTCTCAAATAGATAAATGAACGTAGACAATATTTGAACAAGTAACAAGTGTTGTAGTTTATAACGTTTATATGGGTTTTGCGTAAACTTCAAATACCTTGGATTTTTTAAATCACATATTGCAATGATAATTTCCAGTGATGTTATTTTTTCATCCGAAAAGCGTAATAATGTTATAGTTACTTACGTATAAAGCTTCCACCGGTGATAATCAGACCAAAAACATAAATTATCTTCAATGTAGATTTGGACACATTTACCAGCCAAGGAAGGCTAATGATGAAGAAAAACCACGAAACAGAAATAAAAGTCAACAGAAACGTGGCTTCAATCACATCAACTTTATGATCCACACCACTCACCAGAGCAACATGAGGAACCATGGTCACGTAAACGACGTATATTAAATTCATCAACGTCTTCGCGAAAAGCGCCGGATAAAAATAATAAGTCTTCAGCGACGTGTTCAACGGTTTAAGCAAATTATCGTAAATCGAATCTACGACGCACCTCCACCTCCGACGGAACAGATATTTTTGATAAGGCGAACAGCACAACGCCCCCGTCAAACTTTTGCTACGTAAATCGCTGAAGAAAATGTAACTGTGTGACGATTGCCGCCTTTCAATCGAGCGCTCCAGTTCCGTTAGATTTGTCAGCATGCCCGAGTTTTCCGATCGGTTCATCTTGTCGATGGCTTCTTCGAATTTGTCGCTCATCTTGCTCAGACGCTTTATGTCCAGGCCGAGTTTTCTAGAATTTCTGTGATCGTCGTCGGGTTCGTCTTCTTCGGGAATTTCGGGCAGTATTTCGACTCCCATGTCGGTCTTGAAGCGCACGGCTTGTGGTTTCTCCTCTGGCTGCGGTTCGTCGTTTATTTCTTCCATTGTGTACGATTCAGAGGAATCCGACGAGGAATTGTCGTCCGCGTCGTCGGTTGTGGTCATTGGATTTGCGTCGCCGTTCTCGGAAAGGTTTGACATCGTTTTCGACTTGGTGTTGTTTTGAAGTGGTTTATTTATGGTTGGTAGTTCGATCGAATCTCCACCCCATAAATTACTAAAGCGAAGTTTTAATTAATTATTTTAATTAAACGCAAAACTTACATAATTTGATTTGGATATAATTTTTAATTGTCATACCCTGGAATCGTTTTATATCTCGACAGCTTAACAACAGCCTCCACTTTGCTTCTCCTATGAACCAGCAATCTTGCTGGGACTATATGTAACAGCAAGGACGCAAAAATAAATTGGCCGCGATATACATCATACGAGGAAATTGTGTATAGTATACAGTGTGGGACAATAAATAATGCAAATGATTTTGCCAGCTGGCGAAGTACCTCAAATATCGCCGGTTTCGATTGGAATTCTTCATAAGTAATTGATTTTATTTGAGAAAGTATTATACCAGTGCCAGTTCCTGAAAAAGAAAAAAAATATTTTAAAATATATTTCCTTTTCCGAAAATGATTTCGATGGTAATGTTTTGCGCAGTATCGAGGGAGATGGGCTTTACGCGAACTCCTAAGGCAAGTACCGTGCGATTGCGAAAAGAACATAAATACACTTAATTTCATTGCCAATTAAATTGTTTTTTTTTTGACGGCAAGAAAGCAAAGAACAAAACTTTAAAGTTTTTTGTTCAGTATAACAAAAGGATAACATTCACAGGGCTTTTTTCAAGAGCTTCCAACAGTTTTGAAAATTAGCGTAAACATACCTCCGATTATTCCGTATAAAATTATTTGTAGCAGTTGTGTTTGTAGAATTGAAGATAGTACAATTGCAGATACCATGCACAATATTGTTGCTATCGAGATGCATTGCAACGCGACGTGGCCGTTTTCTTCGAAATGTTCCGATATTTTTGTACCCCATGGTGCTGTAATAAATAATATGATTAGGATTAGAATATTATCTGTAGTTCGACGAAAGCACGGGCGTAAATATTATTAAGTACACAAATGCAATGTGTTATCGTTCTCCCGAAACTTATTAAATTCAATTACACTGTTAGTAATACTGCTATGTGCGCTCTAGCGTCCAAACCATTATAGTTAGAGCTATGAAATTTTAAACTTAAGATTTGGATATATCAGAAAAGAAAACGTCCTATTTTTAAAGCAATACCTCAACCGAAGTGATCGTTTACTCCTAGCACCTTTTTCATAATCTCGAAAACGGTACTAGTTATCAAACAAATGTTCTTATATAAGTTAAAGATTTTAAAATATTAAACAAGTTTCATTTGAAAAGTTTTTTCAAAAAATGTAGCATAACTAAGTGTAAGAAAGTTCAGTGCGGACCACTGCAGATTTTTTAATTTAGTTCGTCAAAAATTTCTCAAAACATATATTAAAATACCACAACATTTAATTTACGGATTTTTTTTCAAAATGAAGTTTGAACTATATATAGCTTGGCGTATTCATATAATCGATCTTTCAGGAATATTCAAAAAAATCATGAAATGAAGATTGGAGTAGTACAATAAAGTTAATGTGAAGTAGACATATCTAATATTATGATTTTCTGCAATAAGATAGTGACATCCCTCGCAAGTCCAAAGATGTTGTGTCAGGCATAAAAAACTAGGACAGTAAAATGTGAATCTAGTGAATCTCTTGAAGAATTTCAAAGGTACCGTTACAAATGCTGTAAGCTAAAGAAAACAGATAGCATTAGAAGTAGTAAAAAAGAAGTCAGACGAAACTCGTGTGGAAACAACATCTACGAGCAGAATGGAACATGTAGGAGCATGGGAACAATTTGATGAGGGAATGCAAAAGGAAACTCTAAGATGTGCATGCCATTCTGGAAACTGTTAATGAGTATAAAATCCATTAAATAATATAGAAAACAAGGAAGAAGAGACAATCACAAATGTGGATGAAATATTAATCAGGTGGAGAGTATATTTTTTAAAACTGCTATGAGAGTATAATATAAAAGGAAGGAAGTTTAGAGATGACAAAATAACTTGGGTAAGAAGAAATGCAGGTATTGCATTAATCTATGCAGCGAGGCTAACCAGGGTCGAACATGCAGTTCCGTAATGTCGCTGATTACAAGATTGGATATTTTGGCTGTGGTTGCTCGTTACCGTGCAATCGAACAGGTAGTGTTTTGAACAGAACCTGAATTGGGTTTGTTGCGGTTGTGGGCAGGATAAAAGAAAAAGTTGCTATGATAATCATAATAGTACTTGTAGTAACTGTACTGTATGAATATTCGAAGCAATATTGGAAGGGAAACTGCGAAAAATGTGGAAGTCGCCCTATTGTGCATATAAATGCAAGAGCACATACCTTGTATACAGAAAAGAAAGTCATATTTCGTAAATGAACCGTTGATGAATGCAGACGAATTATTACTTATAGCAATACAAAAAAATTCAAGGAATAAAATGAATAGGTGAGTTGTAACACTAAGAGAGTGCAGCTAGGATATAATACCAAGAAGGCAGATATAATATGCCAAGAGAGCAGAGCAAATATAAATATTATATGAAAGCGAATTAAAAAAGTAGTGTAAAATGGGAGAAATAAATAACCGAATTGGTAAACTGTTTTAATGTCTCGGACGTCACTTCTTTGGAATTTCCCAAAAACCACTTCGACGAGTTTTTCGTTAAGAAACCTTCGGGGCAATTGAGGAACTAACTACATAACATATTTCTAACAGACCAGATTTTATTGATTAAAGTTATTTGAACCAAAATTTTATTCGTTTGAATTTTTATCAAACTTGCGCTCATGTAGTTGATGATGCATTACGTAAACATTATTCATAAAATAATCTTGTATGTAAATTGTAAATGTGGGTAGGTTCAAATCCCACTATCATATGAAGTTGATAGACACCAAAAACCAATCGCACCTAAGTAAATACAGCAACCTTCTGCGGCTCAGCGAAATGAATCATGCATTCGATAAACAGTGAACAGATTTGAAATTTAACCCCAATACGATATATCAGAGTAATCATAGTTTATATAAGGTGAGGCAAATTTCAATATTACTATTACTACAAAATGTGAGCCATTTTAATATAAAATCAGTGTATATAATAGTGTTGAGCTTTCTCTCATGAGTTTATTCGAAATTTTTTTGATATATTTTAAGCTTATGAGAGTTTTATAATATTATTGTTATGGATAGTTTAAATTTTAAACTTAAAATGCTTCTTGATTTTACTTTAATGTGGTTTTCATTTTTCATTATTTATTAATTAATTTCTACATCCAAATTATTTCCAAATAATTTTTTTCAGGTAACTTATCGCGTTTATTAACACTGGGTGGTTCTTGTTTGAATTTCTCTTCGAGGACTCTTTTGTCACATGACCAGTTGAGCATGAACTATACAAACTATGACAGTTTTTGAGAAACATATCTATACATGTAATTTAATAACTAGGGTTATTTATTAATGGCAAGCTCAAATAAGAACGAAACCATATTATTGTCCAGCAGTTGTGTTGCGCTCTTTTTGCAGATATATTTAATTATCGTTCATAAAATTTTTCGGTGCACTTTTCTTCATTCAGTATGGTTTAGAATTGGTCTAAAAATGTTGTAGTAAATACTGTTAAATTGTCACGATCTTTTTGCTCATGCATATTGAATAATGAAATGAATTTTTAGAATAGTGCTTGAAAGACATTTAATTCTTGATGACACATTCCGAATGTACTGAGTTATCTTTGACCTCTCAAGGGCACATCACGCAAATTAATAAACATATGTACACACATAATAAATATGCCGAGCTCTATGTAAGCCGTATATAACAAAAACAAAGGTTGACAATTTTTACTGGAATTAAATGCTTCACAGACGTTATTTTTATTTCTTTCGAAAGGATTTACAAAGCCAACATTAGTTTCATGTTTTAATATTTCATTTTTCATTTTTTTTACTTAAAAATATCTATTTGCCAAGTAAATTGCTGCTCGTTATCTTTTTCTAGACTAGTATTATTTAACGATGGCAAATTTAAATGTAATAAATAACACATAATTTATTTTCAATTTCAGACGAGGTTACTAAAAATGTAACAAATTTATTAACCGGTCTATACGTTAAATATTTGAAGATACATTTTGTGAAATTTCATAGGTTTTTAAAGCTTTATACGTTTGTATCAGGTATTGACGTAGTGATATTCATAGCGAATATTGACATTAATATAGTATATGAAATTATTTTGTACTGTACTGTCCTTTTTGATATGTACTATTATTGTCAACGTATAAATTATTATTATATTTATGAAACTATGATAACCTGTTTAATTAATTGCAAATTATATCCTGACAGGATCAATAAGAGGATCCGCATGAAAGTAGTAATCCAGTGGGAGGTAATTAGTAGATGGATGCGATCTATTGACGTCACAGCGATAATAAAGGATTTAATAAATGAAAATGCTTTAAATTAAACAAGTAAATCCGTTTTGAATCCAACTGAAAACAGGCTAATTATTTTATTAAAGTCCACCATAACGATATAATGACATTAATTGTTTCAGAGTATTTCAGATTATTTCAATTAAATCTGCATTATCGAGTTTGCAATGATTTTATTTTAATAAAGTAGACCGTTTGGTCAGAATTACGAATATTTCCCACTGCGCGTTTAAGAAATAAAATAATTATATATAATGGTCACATTAATGTCGTTTCAGACTTATACTTATTAACTAAGTACATGATGTGGTTTTAGTGCCTAATCTTCGTGGCAAATTTACTTGCTATTTTTGCAATACACCGCCTATCTGTATTTTCTACTACAATGTAGATATACACATGCCGAAAAACAAAGTATTTGATATTCTTTAAATGATTATTCTATTTATAAGTTTATAAATATTATTTATTTACGTGATTGTTCTTGAACACATAAAATAGCACGAGGCTATTTTATATTTTCTATGTAGTTATGGTATCATGACATTTGCAGGATAAATGTAAGGTTGATTTCAGTTTATATTATTAATAAAATGACAATAAAAGTGGTATCTTGGACGTCTAGTTGATTTAATATGAAACAGAATATTTTAATGAATCCAACATCACTAGTTTTACTGAAACGTTCCCAAATGGCGATGTTTGTTTTAGTACAAGCAGTAAACTGTTAATTTGACTCTTTATAAATAACGTAAAAATAAACAATTGCTATTCCCTAGTTCACTCCTGTCCTATTTTTAAAACAGGTCACCTTCAGATTGTAATTATTTCGAATTTTTTTGTTTATCTTGCACAATCACATATGTTCACAAGTGTAAACGAATGATAACTGATTCACAACATGGACTTATGCAACAGCCACAAATTCCTGCCGGTTGCGTTAATGCGATTTACATCGATTTAATCAAAGCTTTCGATTTGTGAAGTACGATCTGATTTTAAAGACATTCCGCGATTTGGCTTTTAGATTCAAGTAATATTATTATTTTTTTGAGACCTTTCTGCTACATTACTGAGATTGCAATACTTAATTCTAGAGGTGTACCGCAAGTATCGAATCTTCTTTCATTGCATATTTGTATTTCTCAACAAATATATTTTATTGTAAGTTTTATAAATATTGCATCTTATTATTTTGGTAAACTATAAAAACATAAACTGGTCCATTGGATATGTTAAAAAAGTAACATAGCTAATCAAATGTTAATAACAGGTTTGAGTTTCATCTTGAATTTAAGAAACTGCAGTGTTTTACTTAAACATTCATAGAATCGGCAATGATAATGATACCTCGAATCTGGTCGTATTTATCACATTAAATAGATTTAATAAATTCTCTACAACGTTCCAGACGAAAATAAGTGGATTCCTCAAAATAATTCTCGAGATTACGTTATCTCGTTACTAGAATTTTTGAATAGTATATACAAATAATGTGCAGTAAAGCGGAACAATACAATTATTTCGTATATTTAATTAGCAATCCTATAGCAAAATGTTTAAAATTTTATCGTACTATTCCGAACGCGTCCAACCAAAGTATTCCCATGCGAAATAACAGCTTCTTATATGTAAGATATGAAATTTGAATGTAAGCAAACGTTTAAGTGAATCAGTAAATTATTTTGCAAAAACAATTTTCAAGGTCAGCGCAAAGATTAAACATAAAGTGTGGCCCTAAATTCTCAAAACCATACAAACTCACTTATAATATTCCACGATGCGATGTAAATAACAGGTGTCCAAAGAGCGTCGTGAAACTTGTAATTGTAGTTTTCGATGAGACCATTAAAGAAGACACCATAACCAGACAATGCCGAATGCAACAGGAACTAAAACAACGAAACACTGTTTACTTCGTCAAGATTAGTTTTCAAGCTGACCTCGATCACAAACACTGCACTGATGGTGGTGATGCTCCATTTTCTATTATTCAAACTCCTTCCAGAGTTCGAACTATTCTGTCTGATCATGACGGCGCAAAACCCACACAAATGTCTGCCGTCGTCATATTTTATTCATTACACTGGATTTTTCTCAATAATTGCGCGCAATTACGCCCGATTGTACCACAACGTTAAAAAATCGCTATGATGTGGTTCAATTTTAAGTCTTGATAACACCATTTATCTTATCGAAACTGCAACGGTAAGAACTTTTATGTGATAAAAGTTATGTGTGGATAGAAGGCCGAAACAGTCTCGCACATGCACACCAGCCGACTTACGTAAATTATTTAAATTTATTCGCGACTAATTAATTCTTATGATACGTTGTAATTGAACATATTCGAAGAGTTCAATTCTATTTTTAAAACAACGTGCTATCATTTTGCGCAATGCGTGAAATTAATTTTTTTTAATCGGATCACACTTTGTGGTCCACAATCGGCTAATTACGACTTCTTAACTTTTATATATTTTAAGTTTTATCTGTTAAATTTGTTTGATCTGATTTGAAATTTACGTAACTGTCAAATTGGTTGCGAACTTTTGTAAATCGGGTCGTTAGTAGATTACATTTAGTTATTTATTCGCCTCGTTTACGATAGCTGTCGACATCTATGGGATGACGAATGCAAATGGTTCAACAGACGCCACACATTTGAAGATTTTTTTTAAAACAACGTTATATATGTAGTCTTCATTTGTATTGATTTCGGTTGCAATCACCTTTTCTGCCCAGCAGATTATCATTTCTTCTTCACATTTGATTTTCAAGATATTTTGCTTAAATTGGATTTGAAATAAACTAATTTAATTGACCAAATAAACATTTTTAACAATAAAACGTAAATTTTTCGTAGTAGAAATTGACATTTTCCAAAAATTTTATTTCACGATAACAAGAAAATATTCCAAATCCTCTACAATGACTATCTGAAGTTAATTTAGCAATAAAGCTAATCCAACCAAATTTCAAGTCAACAACATTTGCATCAACGAAGCTTCGCTTAAATCTTCCACGCGATGCATTATTTTCGGTTCTACGTTTCTCACAACATTATTTAATGACCCGTTCATTGAGATAAAACTAAACAATTGATTCATTTCCTGAACAATGCCATACTTAAGCGAAAAATGCGTCATACAAATCACTTCTTGACAATATTTGCACTAGCGACCGCGTAATAAAATAATTTAAATAAACTACTACACAATGCAGCGTTACCGAGAAAAAAGATTATATGGCACAGAAAAATGAATTATAATCCTATCAAGGTATCAAGATAAAGCTTTCAAACAGGGGTTTCCATGATGCCAGTTTCTAAAAGGTGGTTAAAGTGCTGCGTTGTGAACATGAAGCGTGTAATTTTTATATTATTTTTAACAATTTTTGTAAGTATAATGGGAGCATATGTTGATCAATGTTATGAAAGTAAATGTTTTTGAAGGAAATAACAACTGCCGAAGAAATTGGAATGGATTGTAATAAAAAGGGATTTATTTGTTACGACAGATTACGATTTTATCAATGCGTGGACTTGGGTAATGGGACCCACACGCTAGGAGAACCCCAGTATTGCCCGCCAGGGTTAATATGTAACGATCGTTTAGAAATAGAATGTGAAGAAGAGTGGATTGTTGAAAACATACTATCATCTACTACGGTATTTAGAAATCCATCAACTACTTCATCCAGGTCTACAACCCTTAAAAATATCGAAATTGGTGCAACGTCTTCAAAACCTAATGTAATTAATAATACTGGCATGTCAACAACAAGCTTTGATAAACAATCTTCAACAACCGAAATAAACAAAGCAACCACCCCTTCTACTGTTATTGTAAGTATTAGAACAACTAATACAAACGTAGATTTACATAAGCCACGAACATCAACGATAGGCGCAACCAACGCACACGAAAGAACAACTAACCACGGTTATAATTCGAGTGCACCAACTGAACCAGCAGAAACGCAAGCAATTGGTATACAAACAACAATGGGAACTGCTATTACTTCCAAAACAATAAATGATGTTAATCAACAAACGACTCCTCTAACAAGTGAGCCTTCAACAATAAATGACGCACACGTCACAGTAGATGATAAAACAACTTCGTTCATTAGTACATCAGAAAATAATATTAACACAATACAAATGGAAACAACTGCAACGGAAACTAGTGAAGATATAACAACTGGAACGTTAGGAAATGCAACTGTAACAGATAATGTGTCTTCAACAATTATCTATAGCGAAACTTCAATAACTGAGGAGCCATTAACAACATCGACTGTAAGTATAGAAACCATAACTACTGAAGTTATTACCGATTTGCCGCAATTTACAACTGCAGCAATGGCTTCCACACCCACAAACACAGCGTCAACAATAATTTATAATCCAACCGACTCAGGTAATCAAGGCCATGAGGAAACCACAACATTGCGATCGGCGATTTCTTCACCACCGAACGATGTAACGATAACAACAAATAAACAACTAGAAACTACAGCACCGAACGAAATAACTGACGTTGGACTATCGTCAGATAAAACAACATTGTCTTCACTAACTGATACAACTGAAAGTATCTATATAACAACTTCCGTAGCGGAAAACATTTCGACAACGTTTTCAACGGAACAGCCAGTTGTATCAACTACATTAGAATCTGATGCACAAAATATTACAACAAATGGCAATGATATAATTACAACAAATGTTCCAACCGAATCAATTATAAGTGCTCCTACTACTGATAACACGCAAGTATCGCAATCAAAAACAACAATGCAGACAAATATTGCAGGTTCAACAAAAAGTGATATTAATCAACCAACAACTTCTCATCCGAGTGAGGCGCCAACAATATATGAGCCCCAAACCACATTTGACGGCAAAACAACAGTTTCTATTAGCACAACATTAGAAATTGATCCAATTGCGACACAAATTGAAGTCAACACAACGGAATCAACAAAAATAACAACTGGAGAAACTGAAACTACATCCAGCCTAGGAAATTATGATAGTTCATCTGCATCCACAGAAACCAATGACGCAGATATTAGTTTAATTGGATCAACAAGCACTGAAGCAACAATATCGTTATCCACGTATTCAACAAGTGGAACTAATTTCCCGACCGAAATTGGAAACACTGACACAACTTTACCAATTGCAAATGAAACATTTTCTGATAGTACTACAGATTTAACCACACACGACAGTTCGGTGACTACAGAAGTTACGCTAATAAATGTCACCGAAGGCCAAGGGTTAACTATATCGACTCATTCACCAACAACAGCGGTGAATGCAACCACAGTAATACCTGAAAGCGAAATGACATTAGGAGATGCAACTGATCCTGCAACGTCAGAAAGTGTTCCTACAACAAATGCGTATACTGGAACTACACAGTTTATAACTAGTGGAGTCGTTACGGAGTTGTCTCAATCTACAACTATCTTGCCTTCGGATGCTAATGCGTCTACTACATTTTCTAGTATTGATAATTCATCTTCAACCAATGAAATAATTCAAGAAACGTCATCTTCAAATATTGTAACTACAGATGTTAGCACAACTGAGGAGAATTTGACCGACGCAGTAGATGAAAGTGGTATAACTGTAACCATCGATGAAAACGAGCCGCTGATAACAACGATCCCAACCGAAAAGACAAGTATCTACGATTATAATTCGATATCCACACAACAAGGTAATTGGCCAACTGAAAGTTTTCACGAAACAACAGATGACAGTGGGCTATACACCACAATGCATACATCAATCACACCTGACGAAATAACTAATATACAAGATGAAACTGTTCCAAGTTCCACAAGTGATGATAATCAGCAAACAACTCTAACCACCGAGTCTCCAACAACCGAGCAGAATACGTTAGACATTAAAACAACATTGCTAATTAGTACAACAGAAAATGATCATCGGACAACAGAAATGGAGGCAATTACAACAGAAATAGAAAATATACCTAATGTCACAACTGGACTAATTGGTAACGTAACAGACATTACATTGTCTCCTACTGTTCCCGATTCGAACACGCACGATAGTTCTGTAACCGCTGAAATAAATACTTTTACTACCGAAACACAAGGCTTTACTACGGAAACGATTCCACCTTATAGCGTTGAATTTGAAACAACATTAGGGGATGCGACAATACCTGATTCTAAAACAACGGAAAGCTTGTCTACAACAAATGATTTCAGCGAAGCTCCGATGTTAACAACACCAATAGTATCAGAACCGTGGGCTATAACTACTGGAGCCATAACTGAATTCGTCACCGAGTTGTCTCAATCTACAACTTCGGAGAATGATGACACATTGGCGAATTCCAAATCGACTACAATACAAATATCAAGCGATTCTATTGAAATTACTCAAGGGGATCAAGGAACCTCAGCAAATGAATCTGAAACTGATGTAGAAACTACAACGAACAAACAATTCGAAAGTACATCACCAATAATTAACGAAAGTAGTGATGTGGATGCGCCTACGCTGTCCACATTACGTGAGACAGAAGGTGCAAATCCAATAACTACTATAGCAAGTACCTCAACTGATTCAATTGGTATTGATGTAACGGACGTTACATATTCCCCTACCGCTCCAGATTTGACCACACACGACAGTTCAGTAATCACCGAAATAACTCAAATAAACACGAGTCTTCCATCAATAACGACGGAAAGTGGAATCACAGATAGACCTGAAGCTGAAATAACATTAGGGAACGCGACTATAACTGATTCTGAAACAACAGAAAGTTTGTCTACAACAAATGATCATGGCGATGCTTCAACGCCAACAGAAGAAGTATCAATAACTTCAACTGTGATGTCTGGGACATTTTCCCCAACTGTATCAGATTTGACCACACACGACACCACTTTTCCAGCGGCGACGACAAATATTGAAACACAAGGCTTTACTACGGAAGCGACTTCACCACAAAGCGTTGAAACTACATTAACGGTAAATGTTGCAGAAACGACGGAGAATGAAATCACAGCCAGGCCTGAAACCGAACTAACATTAGGGGACGCGACTATAACTGATTCTGAAACAACAGAAAGATTGTCTACAACAAATGTTTATGGTGGAGCTTCAACGCCAACAGCAGAAGTATCAACAACTTTAAATATGACGTCTGGGACACTTTCCCCAACTGTTTCAGAATTGACCCCACCCGACACTTCCGTAACCACGGAAATAACTCAAATAAACACCACTTTTCCATCAATGACGACAAGCACTGAAACACAAGGGTTTACTACTGGAGCAACTTCAGCACAAAGCGTTGAAACTACATTAACGGTAAATGTTGCAGTAACGACGGAGAATGAAATCACAGCCAGGCCTGAAACCGAAATAACATTAGGGGACGCGACTATAACTGATTCTGAAACAACAGAAAGATTGTCTACAACAAATGTTTATGGTGGAGCTTCAACGCCAACAGCAGAAATATCAACAACTTCAAATGTGACGTCTGGGACACTTTCCCCAACTGTTTCAGAATTGACCCCACCCGACACTTCCGTAACCACGGAAATAACTCAAATAAACAACACTTTTCCATCAATGACGACAAGCACTGAAACACAAGGGTTTACTACTGGAGCAACTTCACCACAAAGCGTTGAAACTACATTAACGGTAAATGTTGCAGAAACGACGGAGAATGAAATCACAGCCAGGCCTGAAACCGAAATAACATTAGGGGACGCGACTATAACTGATTCTGAAACAACAGAAAGATTGTCTACAACAAATGTTTATGGTGGAGCTTCAACGCCAACAGCAGAAGTATCAACAACTTCAAATATGACGTCTGGGACACCTTCCCCAACTGTTTCAGAATTGACCCCACCCGACACTTCCGTAACCACGGAAATAACTCAAATAAACACCACTTTTCCATCAATGACGACAAGCACTGAAACACAAGGGTTTACTACTGGAGCAACTTCACCACAAAGCGTTGAAACTACATTAACGGTAAATGTTGCAGAAACGACGGAGAATGAAATCACAGCCAGGCCTGAAACCGAAATAACATTAGGGGACGCGACTATAACTGATTCTGAAACAACAGAAAGATTGTCTACAACAAATGTTTATGGTGGAGCTTCAACGCCAACAGCAGAAGTATCAACAACTTCAAATGTGACGTCTGGGACACTTTCCCCAACTGTTTCAGAATTGACCCCACCCGACACTTCCGTAACCACGGAAATAACTCAACTAAACAACACTTTTCCATCAATGACGACAAGCACTGAAACACAAGGGTTTACTACTGGAGCAACTTCAGCACAAAGCGTTGAAACTACATTAACGGTAAATGTTGCAGTAACGACGGAGTATGAAATCACAGCCAGGCCTGAAACCGAAATAACATTAGGGGACGCGACTATAACTGATTCTGAAACAACAGAAAGTTTGTCTACAACAAATGTTTATGGTGAAGCTTCAACGCCAACAGTAGAAGTGTCAACAACTTCAAATGTGACGTCTGGGACACTTCCCCCAACTGTTTCAGAATTGACCCTACCCGACACTTCCGTAACCACGGAAATAACTCAAATAAACACCACTTTTTCATCAATAACGACAAGCACTGAAACACAAGGGTTTACTACTGGAGCAACTTCAGCACAAAGCGTTGAAACTACATTAACGGTAAATGTTGCAGTAACGACGGAGAATGAAATCACAGCCAAGCCTGAAACCGAAATAACATTAGGGGACGCGACTATAACTGATTCGGAAACAACAGAAAGTTTGTCTACAACAAATGTTTATGGTGAAGCTTCAACGCCAACAGTAAAAGTGTCAACAACTTCAAATGTGACGTCTGGGACACTTTCCCCAACTGTTTCAGAATTGACCCCACCCGACACTTCCGTAACCACGGAAATAACTCAAATAAACACCACTTTTCCATTAATGACGACAAGCATTGAAACACAAGGGTTTACTACTGGAGCAACTTCAGCACAAAGCGTTGAAACTACATTAACGGTAAATGTTGCAGTAACGACGGAGAATGAAATCACAGCCAGGCCTGAAACCGAAATAACATTAGGGGACGCGACTATAACTGATTCTGAAACAACAGAAAGTTTGTCTACAACAAATGTTTATGGTGAAGCTTCAACGCCAACAGTAAAAGTGTCAACATCCTCGACTGCAACTACTGGGACTATAATTGAAGTCATCACCGATATGCCTGGATCTACAACTTCAGGGAATGATGTCACATTAGTAGACAAGTCCACAACAATTCACGTACCAACCGATTCAACTGAAAGTACTCAAGGAGAACAAGGAACCTCAATACATGAATCTGTAACTAATGTACAAACTACAACGAACATACCATTCGAAACTACACCACCAATAATGAACGAAACTGGTGATGTGGATGCACAAACCCTATCTACATTAGCCGAAACTACTACAACTAATCAACCAATTGTGACAACTATAGAAGTATTACCAGAAAATAATACAATTACCATTGCAACATCTAAACAAAATAATTATACAACAAATTTATTTAATCAATCTACGTCACCAATCCCAGTATTCGATATCACAACAATTTCAGATAAACTCACTGTTACTAATGAACCTGACCCTTCAACTTCCAACTTACCACCAAGTACTACTTTGTCTACGACTAATGTGATAACAGAGTCAGAATTTAGCGATGTAACCGATTTAGAAAATGCTGCCACTACAATTGAACCAAATGAGTTAACAACAAATAATGATTCAGCTACCATATCGTATACAATGTCTACCGCAACTACAGCAGACTCACCTACTACATCAACTACAAATCAAGATTCTCCAACTACGGTGGATCAACTGGATATAGAAATAACAACAGTCACAAGCCATCCAAGCTCACCACCAACAGAAACGAATTCCATGGCTGATACAACTGTTACTGGAACTTCAACTATTTTTGAATTAGAATTAAACACGAAAGCTGAAACAATTCTAACAACAATAATTACTTCAGTTAATACAATCGCACCGTCCACCACAGCAACTGGTATATCGTCACCGGTAACACACAATGGAACTACTATTAACGAGCCCGGCCCAGTATCTACAGAAAAATTCACGACAATTGAAATGGACCAAGAAACTGTAGAAAATAGCTATACAACTAATGTATCCTCTGGAACAATGTTTCCAGTAACAACAACTTTAACAACGCCAATAGAACTAACATCTGTAGGTAACATAGCAAATATAACTATCACAAATCAACCAAATTTATCAACTGTAGATAATGTGTCTACAGTTCCTGACTCAACTGCTCCTGAAATCGATATTTTGACGACTGTATCCACGACAAATGAACCCGTGGAGTCAACTACAGGAAGTTACTTAAGAACGACGACACAAAGATCAGGTGTAACCACTGTAACTAATACGGAAACAACGGAAACGGTCAGTGAAATATTAACCACTGTAGGATCTGACTCATCTGTAGAAAGTGAAACTGATAGTCAAACTACTAGAGCACCCGAAGGGGCTACAGTAACCATGCCATCAGCAGAAAGTTCTGAAAGCAACACAGAAAATATAATTACCACTATTCACTTCAGTGTTTCAGATGATGTTTCAACAACATTCGATGCTAGTAATTCATATACCGACCTGTATGATAAGACTACTGTAGCGTTGGCATCTACATCACAACATGTATCCTCAAGTGCAACTGTTGTAACTGATGAAATATCAACAGTGATGACCACTGATCCACCAAGCTCTTCACCTGCTGCGACTATCAGCAATACTGAAAACATAATTACATATGATGACGATGCGTCCGTGTCATCCGATAAAACTACTACAGAAACAAGCAACACAATCCCTCAGTCTCAACCAACTTCACCGGCGTCAGTGATTCCACCAATATCAACGCAAGCAACTACTACTGAGGCAACCACGAAATCGGATGTTGAGCCAACCGTAACTGTCACCCATGAACATATCGCTTCAACTACAAATATATATTCCACACCAGTAGAACAAGTTACATCAACATATAATACTGACTCGCTTGATGTCGAAACGGAAGTAACTACCTCATCCGATAAGAATACTGAAACGCGTACCGAGTCAGATGGCACTAATGAAAACATTAGTACAGGAATATATTCATCACCAACAGAGTCGCCGACATCATTAATCATAACTGCAGTAACAAATATGGAAACGGGCACACCAACAACTTCTCTACCAGAAACCAGCTCAACAAGAAACGAAACTACACATACATTGTCAACCATTGAAGTTGACGTTAAGTCAACAGTGCTTGATGATGAAGTACAAACAGTAGTAATAACAACGTCCGTGCCGACCATTACAGATTTTGAATCCACAATAACACCTAGTGCTTCAACAACAATGGAACAGCCGAGTTCATCAGAAGGTATTGTTGATACCGAAACAATAATAATTACCACAGTTCTTCCAGTATCATCAACAATTTCAAATATTCAAACGAAATCAACAGAAACAATATCAACTTTAAGTACTAATAGTGACACCACCGAACCCACCCAATCAGTCACGGAAATACCTATGGACATAATAACTACAGAAGATGGTTCGACAACAAATATACATTCTGAAAGTGCATGGCCAACAACGACAAAAGTATCAACACTTTCGGAGGCAAGTACGGAATCAGCTACAGGGAGTGGTTCTACGTCAGAGGATACAACTGTGCCGCTAGAAATTACTACTATTACTGGAATCACTTTACCAGTAACACTAAATATATCAACTCCGTCGCATTCAACAAATGCAGAAACTGCAACCACATCAAATCAATCAAATGATTTAACCACAACGATTTTGACGGTACCGACAGATGAATCTATTGTAACGGAATCAACAGTTAGAATTACTGATCAACCAATTTCTTCAACTATAGAAAATGTATTTACTGACACAATTGCTGATACGACAACTGCAGAAATAAATTTGTCTACAATTTTATATACCGGTACTGAATTACCTGCAACAGTAACAGCTTTGAATGCAAATACGGACACAAGCACAAGAACTCCGCCAGCTAAAGATGAATCGAACCTGTTGACTACAGAAACCACATTTACTGATCCAATTACTGATAGGAACGGTTACACCACCATATCTAATTCTGGAAGTGAATCAGCAACGATGACGATTTCGACAATAACCCCTGATCATGCAATTTCTTCAACTACAGAAAATGTATTTACTGACCTAACAATTGCTGATACGATAACTACAGAAAGTAGTTTTTCGACAATTTTATATTCAAGTACTGAGTTACCAGAAACGATTACAGATTTGAATTCAAATACGGGCGCCACTATAACAACATCTACACATGAATCCGATCTGTTGACTACAGAAAATACATTTATCAATACAATTACTGATAATAATGATTACACCACAATTTCTAATTCTGGAAGTGAATCATCAACGACAGCAAAATTACCTACTATTACCACCAATGTACCTACCCCTCCAAGTACAGATGGAGAAATTATATTAACAGATACGACTTTAGAAATTATTTCGATAGACCTAACGGCTTCAGCTCAAACCAGTACGACACCTGTCGTTGAAATTAATCAATCATCGACGGAACCCATTGTTACCAATATGCCTCATGTGTCAACTGAAACTACTCATTCGTTATCAACTGGGAACCATAACGGAATTCAATCCACAACTCAGACTGAAGTTCCTGCAACAGTAACGACGTCACAGCCAATAATTACTGATTTTGATTCAACAACACTGAAGGCAGGCACCTCTTCAACGCTTAATGACATGCTGTCGTCTACAATTGAACAAATTACTTCAAACGAAGAAATGTCAACTGCGATTCAATCGACATCGTCTGAAGAACTTGATACGACTACACCAGGACACTTGTTAACAACACATGTAGATGAGTGGACAGAGCAAACAACACAATCATTTGAAAGAACTACTAGTGGATCGGAAAATTTGACTGACACTACAGGAAACAACGTAACAGTTCCCGTTACAAATAAACCATCTGAAATAACTGCATCGACTACCAGTACAGAACAAAATGAACTATCTGATTTTACTACAATAGAGCAGAACTTGACATCAACTGATGCTGCAAATGCTACTTTAGTTACAGAATCCAATGTGTCCCTGGATTTAACAACAAAGTCTTTTCCCTCAACAAGTTCTGAAGCTGACACATCGGAAGAAATTACCAATAAAATTACTGATTCTTCATTTGAAATTGAAACAAGTGATAAAACTATATATCCAGTTACTAAGCCTAATGCTTCAACAGACAGTAACATTTCAACAGTCACTACGACATCCACACCTTCAACTACTGAATTAAGTAATATGACTACTCAAAGTAATGTAACATTTAGTACATTTACTTGCGCATCCGCGGGTAAATTTCCAGATAATAAACATTGTTCAATGTTCCATTTATGCATAAATGCTTTCGTTAAATATATAGATGTGCCAGTGTATTGTCCAAAAAATACCCACTTCGATCCTGAAACTAAAAGTTGTACTAGACGACCCGTTCAATGCCCCGGAGATGTCGCATTGACTTGCAGAACGTCCGGCGTATTTTCGCACCCATCCGATTGCAGGCGTTACTACAAATGCAACTGGAGGTCATTGTACAGAAAATTCGTACTCTGGCAATTTAAATGTCCCTCAAAGACGAAATTCGATGCCGACAAGAAGCGATGCGTCAAATCAAATTTGCAGTGTGGCGATGCGACTCTGCTGGAAACGGATTCGACATTTTCTTGCGTCGAGAAAGGACGATTCCCTGTCGAATACAACTGCGAAGATTACTACGAGTGCAAGGAGAAATCGGGGCGATTTGAAAAATATGTAAAGTCTTGTAGTAACGGTAAGCTGTTTGACAGAGAATGGGGCAGGTGTAGGAAATCGCGTCTCGTGTTGTGTCCGTATACTGATTATGACTTTGATTCGCGTGATGATTCAGAGGAGCAGGACGAAGAGTACGATGATAATTAAGTGATATTAATTAAAACTATATTTATTGCGATTAAAATAAATTTAATTTTAGGTCGAGGATTAATGTTTGTATTTGGTTGAATCGAGAAAATAAATAAATGTTTGCATGCAGATTTTGATTTTAATGGTTTCATACTCCTTCGCAGTTTCTAATAATTTTTGTTCTTCATTTCTCATTTGTCTTGAATTCGTTGATACGATTTAATTGATTTCATTTTTTTTTGCAAAGTACTACATTATACAACGAACATTGATCAATGTGCTTTAGGGTCTATTGAAAATTCGAGGAATCCACGTCTCTTTTAAGAATCCCCAATCGTTATGTAAACTGAATCGAGTAACACAACGTAACCATTGAATTATTTGATTACAACTTCATTATTGAAGTAGGAGACATAATATAAGATTTACAATTTCTTACATTTTTTTAATTTCTTAGCGAACTTTGTGGCCTTCAGTTCTAATTTTTTTTATTTTTTAATATCAGTCGGTGCATCCAAGATTTGTTTTCATACTTGTAGGATATTGTTTACTTCGAATTTGCAATTTTCATTTAAATTCATATTTAATCGTGATCAGTAATCATAGTGTTTTATCTTTGCAATGTGTTTGCTCATAGTTTTACGTCAATAGTTTACATTTGGAAACGTTTATTCGTAACCCAAAATTACATTATACATATTACATTACATATTTAAACATTATATGTTGATAAATGCAATGCTACAATGTTGTGTATGAAGTTAAACGTGTAAAGAATGTACTGGGTAAGGGAAGCATGCGCAAGGTCTATAATAAAAATGAAAATTAGACATTGACCACTAGGGATGATCTTAAAATCATGGTTAATACTTGCCAATGCAGATGGAATCAAATCAATCATTTTTGCTTATCTCTTTTAATAGTATAATTCAGTTGATCCAATCACATCGAAGTATTATGTTATAGTCAAATAACCTAGAAATGTTATGGTACGATTGGTGCTTACTAGGTACTTAAGGACGCGAATATTATAAACAAGTATCTCGCGAGTTATCCAGCAATGTAAATATCGCTCCACCTGAACTCATTGAACATAATAATAAATAGTGAAAAATATTATAAAAAACGAAGAATACAGTTACTGGCGACCTGCAAGTGGCGTTCGTGGCTGAAAACACTAGCCCGCAAAAATAAAATAACAAGCATCCCTAATTACGAGGTGGGTGCTTTACAAATGCTGAAGATCTTTAAAAAGCAAGTATAAATCAAGAAGAAAATGGGAAAAATACAGAAAAAATGATTACTGTACGAGAGTCCAAGAAAAATAGCCATCTGCGCCCCCAAAACCACGAGCAAGCTATCGAACCATCCCGAAAAGATCTAGCGAAATAAAATTAGATTCAGTTACATAGTAAATACCAAGTTACACTTACGAATAAGCAATCAAAATGCCATATTTCAACTACTATCATTAACAGATATTTGATCAAAAATAATCAGAATTTGGAGTATCCATATCCAACACATAGATTTGAACAAAGACTCAATCACCTTACGTTGGAAACGGAACATTTTTAACGTTAACTTAGGCATGGACTAATTGGTAATCTATGGGGAATTATTATATTTTGTAAATGGTAACTGTTTATGTTATATAAAATGGTTTAGAAATTATTACACGTTTGTTTAACACACAATTTTTGAATTACCTCACTGCAATGAACCACATATCCCTAAACCCAGAATCACAAGAGGGTACATACGTAAACATATTCCACTTTCTTCGATTGAGCAAAAATAGCCACTTTTCGTCTTGCGATGGTGCTTACAGTTTTCAACCATTCTTATTAGGTGTTCGTACAATATGCTCCAATATACTAATTTATCATCCCGTCTAGTCTAGTGACTTCCACAATGTTTTTATTTATTTTAAATCAGACGACGATATTCTCCTCTTTATTATTTGATTCATCACCCAAGTCTTACTCTCGTAGATTAGAAAATGTCTACAATTCTCATATTTTTAATAGTTCGCTTATTGGGCAAGATTACTCTATCTATCCAATGCTATCAATTTCATTCTTCATTTTATATACCTTTTGCTGCTTATTGTGCATCACAATTACTTAAATTTGTTTACGTGTTTGTTTCATTCATTGGTAGTTTTAAGTGATTAATTAATTAAATATAATATAAACATAAAACTAGAAGAAAATAAAGGCAATGGTGATTGGTGGACGAAATATATTAAAGCTACAAAAATCTCTAGAAATGGGTGACAAGAACCTGCAACATTAAGTGATTAATTAAGTAAATATAATATAAACTTAAAACTAGAAAAAAATAAAGGCAATGGTGATTGGGGGACGAAATATTGCAGGTTCTCGTCACTCATTTCTAGAATTGCTATAATTGCGGTACCCTGTCCAACCTTGTTTACTTTATTCCATATTATGAACAGAACAGGGCTGACTGCTCATCCATGCCTTAGCCTTTACATGGCTTAAAATCCTTCCGAAATATAATTTCTATCAAACACCTTCTCTATGCCATTGAATAATTTGTCATAGTGGGCCACTCTTTTTTATCTTAGTGTACATAAATGGTCCTGCATGTCCTTTCCTAAAACAACCCTGAGTTGTTTCCATGTTGCCCTAGTTGATTGCGTTACGCTATTTTTGTAAATTGAATTTTATCTTGGTGCTTACACACAATTAACATGCCTGTAAAGATATTACGTTGTCGTCTGGCTTCTGTATTGGAATGACCACCGTCTTTTCCCAATAATTTAGCGAAATTCTTCATCTTCTTGTAACATTTGTTTCTTCTAGACTACTGCTTTCATTTCATTCATTCATTCAATATTTATGGTTGCTTTTAATTCTGATTCTAGTTTGTTCATTTCTTCCGCCTGTCGCGTGTCCCTTTTGTCAGGCAATTCATCAAAATGTTCTCTTCATTGGTTCATTGATTTATCCTTCCACATTTATAGAAATAGAAAGACTCCCATTTCACAAGTGCGCTTGTGTTTGATAAGTTTTTCCATTTCGATATTTGCTTCCAATATCATCCATTTGAAGGTACCACATATTTTGTTCCTATTCTCTTAGTAGTTCAGTTATTTTTATTAGTTTCTGGTCTAATTCATCATCTGTCTTCTGATGTCACTAGACATATTTGTTATAATCTGTTTTTCCTAGCGTATTTAGTAATTCTAAATACTTTAATGGAGAAAAGACTTTAGTCATTTCTTCATATGTGCACATTATATGTTTCAATCCTGAATTATTATTTCACAGCTTGATATTTCCTGGCAAATAAATCGGTTCCCTTAATTTTTCGTAGTCCACCTGCATGTCCTATATTAGACATTTTCCTTTATTATTTTGCTCTCATCTTCACTTAACACTTACACTAACATAATATTTCCTTGACACCTGTACTTATCTTTTAATTTAATTCTCATCATAGTTATACGTATTTTAAATCACCCATTGGCATTATTACAAAGCGAGCTCCCCAAAGAACCAGCCTCCTTAGATTTTGTTATTAACTGGACGTGGATGGGTCCCTCCGAGAGGGAGTTTGTGGAAAACGATAAATTCGGTCAGAGAAAAATGGCACACATGAACCGGTTGTTCGCCAGAAAAACTCGTAGTTGGATATGTTACAGAAATGCAAGAAATGCAAAACTAAGATAATAAGTGGATATTACCCCGATAATTACGTGGGACACAAATAGTAAAACTGATACACGCCACACTCTGAATTTGATTCGGAGTGTATTTGAAGCAGCTTCAATTTATATGATGTAGCAGACATTTGCTTCGTATTCAGTCCATTCATTTTATTGTAAAAATAACATGGAATCGTTCAGAGTATATTTGATATTTGTGAAATTATACCATATATATAATTTGTATATAAGGTTTGGGAAGATTTTTCCTTAATGGCCTAACAACTGGATGAGATCTGGTGAGCGTTGTTGAATAAAAATAGGAAGGTCATGGTAGGTTGTGACAATCCGTTCTCAATCCTCTCCTCAAACCTCTCAGTGTATATCGATACATTTTTGAAGAGCGTCGGTTCGTCTCGTAATACCTACCCTTAAAGTCAAATTCTGTTGTGATCGATAACATTTTGGCAAAGAAATTAACCTAGAAATTCTGAGAAACGTAAACGCAAGTATATTTGTTACTGAAAAGTGTCCAAGTCAAAGTAAGACTGTAAAAATCAAAAATTCTAAACAATTTTCTCCATTAATTATTATACATTTCAATACTATTGTAAATAAATAATCAATTTTCGATATGGATAAACTTTAAATTTCATTTTACGAATATTCATATATTCATAATATCCATAAGATGAAAATAGTACTACATAACTACGTTTATCAAAGAAACTACCTTTGAGAAGGGGTCGTTACTACATTCCACTTTATTGTTCATTTTTCTTTAATTCATTAAGTAAAAATGCGTTAAATCTATTACATTTTTAAAACGTTGTTTATTTATAATATACTTAATAAATTGGCACAGAACGTGTCCGGATAATTTAAAAAGATTAACCTGAGACAAGTGCAAGTGTCCCCTTCTGGTTTGAATCCGTCAGCCATTGATTTCGAAAAATATTTGATTATTGATTTATTTCAACGAACGAGCCGAGATAAACATGTGAATTTGTGTGAAATTCGTGCAAACGTACATTTTATACCTACATTTTTCGCTCTATATCACGTTCGTTACCATACCATGGGGTTATATTTTTAGCAAACATATAGTTTTAAACGACGCACTATGAGAATTTTCCAAAACATTTATTTCGTTATCTTGTTTAAGGTTAATTAAAGCATTAAACAAATAAACTATCATTTAAAAAAATTAATATCTTGAAGTATATATATGTGACGTGACGTTATATTGTTAGAATGTTTAGGTGGTAACAGAGTTGAATAAAAATGTTCCTAAAAATATTATATTATGATATAATATTGGTGTGTTTGGTAAGTTAATTTATTAATCGTAAATCTAATGTTATTCGTAGTTTTTGCAATTTATAATCATAATTTCAGAAAATGTGGTTTAATTATATATCTTACTTTTTAATTATTGTTGCATACGATTATTACACATCATCAACATATGTTACTTATGTTTTAAAATTATTTCGAACACCTACAATTTGTTTCTACACATCGATAGATTATTTCAATTGAATTATTGTGCCAGGGGAATTTTAGCTTCATTATTTACTACATGGCTTCATGAATTTAAATCGCAAATCGTCCAATTGGACTGAAAGTAAATACAAATAAAATTAAAGTCGTAGATTGTCGTTTTATATAAACATAATGGATATACTGTTGTGTAAATATGCTGACAGTGTATGTATGTATATCCAAGCGGATTAATCGAAAATATCCACTCCCTTTTTCAATACAAATACAAATTGTAACGGCAACAACATCGAAGATGTAATAAAATAGGGTACACTTCTTATATTTTCCAGTACGAACAAAAATTTTACTTTTATCACAAGCATAGTTTAATTTTCTGGCAGGTGGTAATAAATTTACATAATATTTTATTACGAAATCTCAATTTATTCGAATAGTACCTATTTTTAATTTTTGAGAAAATTCTTTTTAAAAAAGTTTCGTTTCACTTTTGATTCAGTTTAAATAAAAATGTGTTTTGAATTGAATTATGAATTACAGATTTGTGCGGTAAATTGTGAAATAGAACCTTTCAAATGTAGCCCTTAGAAATCTTGCTCGAGTTTACTTGGATTCGGGATATATCTAGACGTAAAATAATGTACATGTTATTGTAGCTAGAGTTAAAATCTTCCACGATTTGCAGATAAAAAGTAAGAAAACTTTATCCAACACATTGGTCCAAAAATATCTCCTTGCTGTAACATCGTCAGTAATACGTATTACCAAATGTACGTAAAGCGGGCTGGTTCGTAGTAGAAGGTAGTGCGTTTCTTCTGGCTTAGAGGGAAAAAGGACGGTGTGGAAGATTCCAAATCTGCAAACTTGCTCACCTTATCGCCCACTGGCGATTGTGATTATGCAAAATGGAATAGTCAATGAATCTGATACACCAGAATACTTTTGGAAGATGGAAATTATTGCAACAGACTTGGCAGCTGTATCATACAAAAGCTACTGCGTTGCTGTATATCCCTTCATAATAATCAAGGTTATCGTATTCATCTTTTAGTCACAGGTCAAGCAACAGAACAATTTCTTGGTGTAATAAAAATGTCCTTAGAACTGGATGTTAAATGGGCTCTGGGTTGTGGAATCCATTGAAGAAAATGAAAGGAATGTATTATGAGACCAGTGTTGAAAATACAGGCAGGAAACATTGGCATGGCTTTAAATTGAACTGAAATTAAATAAAACTAGAGGGAGCTTTCTTCGTTCTCAACGATAACTCTATGAGCTCAAAGATATTATCGCAAGCGATTTCACGCTGATTGGCTGTAATTAGATATGTTCGAATATCATTTGATAATGAGTTCAATGATAGTATTGGTTACCGATATTAACAAATAGCAAGCTCGTGATGATTGTAGACAATTCTTGGAAATCCCCATTACGTTTTTTTGAATTAAACCTCCGCCTGGAATAATCTTCCTGCTCCTCATGCAATGTAAAATCTCGCTTGATGGTCAAAGTCATGTATGGTATCAAACTGTGAATATTCAAAGAGCAGCTTTCATTTGAAGAGAAATTATATGACGTAACAATTTTGTTGTGAGATTCAATTTGAAGGTGTGTTTTCAAGCTGCACTTCAAACTGGTATGCCTTTAGATAATGATGTTGAAGAACGTTTATGACATTAACCTCAATAGCTGGCAACGTTGTTCTAAATAATATAAGTTAGAAGCCTAGTTATGATATCTGGTAGCCCAGATGAGAAATGCAACAAGAAACTTGCTTACATTACAGGTAACATATATTTAAGCTTATTGTTGAAGCTTCCTTCTTTGTTATCGTAAACTCAGCAAGTGATTTCAAATTGCAATTGCAGCCAATTTAATATCGTCGAATATTCACCTGCATTTGATGATGAGTTCAATGGAGGTCTTTGTTAGCTTTCTTCGAAGTGAACCTTCGCGTCGAATTAGTCTTCTTGCCCATAGTGCAATATATAAAGCTACTTGAGGAGCCAAGTCAAGTATGCTATCAATCTGTGAACGGTCAAAGGATTGAAGAGATTATAGAGTATAACAATTTTTGTTCTGAAAATCAATTTATGTTGAAGAACGACTGAAAATTCAAATGTTGGCAGAGCTGAGCGAAGAAGTTTTATCCAGGTGTAGTACCCCAGAGGAGAACTGATTACATAAATGGATATAACAGGTCCACATTACGCAGTCTCTGCAAAATGATGGACTGTTCATAGAATCTTGAAGGAAAATGTCTTGTACTGCGGTCCAAGGTTTAACAATCTAGCACGGAAACTGCGAAATGTATGCTTTGTTCTGCGTTGACTTTTATTTAGAATAAAGAACACTAGTAGCTTCAAATGTCATCTAAAATTTTTGGAGTATTATTATTCGAAATATTTGATCCTATGGATATGAAACTTTTATTCTTTTTTCTCATTAAGGAACAAATATTATCAGGTAATCAACGAGCGTTACAATTTTCGTTTTTATTTCAAAAATAATTTTTGGATTTCATAATTTATTATCGTCGGTGTTTGCGTTTATTTCACACATTAGATTATCGAATGAATATCCGCGTTGGTGTACCCACACATTTGGACAAAAAAATTTTGGCAAAAACACGTCTTCAATTAAATTAAATGCTCTTAGATCGTAGTACGGTTATAAATTTATTTCAATTTGTATTGAGGTCATTGCGGTATAAAGAAAAGATAGAGCAACAAAAATGCACCATTGTTTTTTTTTTTTATTTGAACAGATAATATTTTTAATCCATGTTTAGATAACTGGTGTGTATTCTAGCTAACGCATGATCTTTTAAGACATTCAAATAAGGTAAACTAAATACTAAGGGTTGATTATCAATGATTCACCTTGCATACGTTTACCCATTTCGCATTGCCTGATTATTCATGTTATTTATTATTACACGTAGGCTTGATTTTGGATTTATTGTATTATGACTTATATTCGTTTATTTGTTTCAGATTATGCTCGCAGTTAAAAATGAGGCAGCTAAAACATGTTCTGTAGTGGGAAGATTTCCAATTGTTAATACGAATTGCACTTCATATTTATGGTGTACAACCGCTAATGGAATCATTCATACCACTACAGCTTCTTGCCCTGGTACTAGATTATTTAACGCACAACTACAGCTATGCGTAGACTCGTACACTTGTACCGATTACATTTGTGAAAATGTATTGTCGTCAACCCTTAATTTTTTGGATCCCAATGATAAAACCAACAAAACTTACATAAGCTGCGTTTATGATTCTGATTATAAAACGTGGGTTGCGGTGTATCATGCATGTGAGGATTTTGTTGTAGAGGATCCTGCCAACAACAATCGGGGTTTTTGTGCCTCAACCCGTACGCAGGAGGATAGCACTGCATTGGCAGAAAAATCGACCGCATGTAAAACATGTACTGCCGTAGGAAAATTCTCAATTGTTAACACCAACTGCCAATCATATTTATCATGTACATACCAAAATGAAATATTTTACCGCAGTGAAGTAGCGTGTTCTGGTACTAGTTTATTTAACCCACATCTACAAGAATGCGTCGCCTCATACAAATGCACCGATTATATCTGCGCAGATGTGTCGTCATCGACCATTTATTTTTTGGATCCTAATGATAAAACTACGAAAACGTACATCAGTTGCGAATATGATACTGACTACCAAACCAGGGTAGCGGTGTTTCACACATGTGATAACTTTGTGGTCACAAATGCTCTAAACAATTACCAGGGTTGCTGTTTGTCGGACCCAACGCACGAGTGTTCTGCAGTGGCACCGCCTACTGGAAAAACATGTACGGCTCTGGGAAACTTTCCAATTGTCCATACGAATTGCCGATCGTATTTAATTTGCACTATTTACAATGGGGTCATTCAAACAAGCCAAGCTTCATGTCCCGGTACTACCATTTTTAACCCAAAGTTACAGGTTTGCGAAGTCTCATACATCTGCACTGACTACATCTGCGAAAATGTATTGTCGTCAACTATTTATTTTTTGGATCCTAACGATAAAACTATGAAAACTTACATCAGTTGCGAATATGATACTGCCTACCAAACCAGGGTAGCAGTGTTTCACACATGCGACGACTTTTTAGTCACAAATGTTGCAAACAATTACCAGGGTTGCTGTTTGTCGGACCCGACGCAGGAGTGCCCTGCAGTGGCACCGCCTACTGTAAAAACATGTACTGCTGTGGGAAAGTTTCCAATTGTCCATACGAATTGCCGATCGTATTTAATGTGCACTACTTACAATGGGGTCATTCAAACCAGCGAAGCTTCATGTACGGGCACTAGCATTTTTAACCCAAGGTTACAGATCTGCCAAGACTCATACATTTGCACTGACTACATATGCGAAAATGTTTTGTCGTCAACTATTTATTTTTTGGATCCTAACGATAAAACTAAGAGAACGTACATCAGTTGCAAATATGATACTGACTACAAAACCATGGTAGCGGTGTTTCACACATGCGACAACTTTTTGGTCACAAATGTTGCAAACAATTACCAGGGTTGCTGTTTGTCGGATCCAACGCAGGAATGCCCTGCAGAGCCAACGCCTACTGGAAAAATATGTACTGCTGTGGGAAAGTTTCCAATTGTCCATACGAATTGCCGATCGTATTTAATGTGCACTACTTACAATGGGGTCATTCAAACCAGCGAAGCTTCATGTACCGGCACTACAATTTTTAACCCAATGTTACAGGTCTGCGAAGACTCATACATTTGCACTGACTACATCTGCGAAAATGTCTTGTCGTCGACTATTTATTTTTTGGATCCTAACGATAAAACTAAGAGAACGTACATCAGTTGCAAATATGACATTGACTACAAAACCATGGTAGCGGTGTTTCACACATGCGACAACTTTTTGGTCACAAATGTTGCAAACAATTACCAAGGTTGCTGTTTGTCGGATCCAACCCAGGAATGCCCTGCAGAGCCAACGCCTACTGGAAAAATATGTACTGCTGTGGGAAAGTTTCCAATTGTCCACACGAATTGCCGATCGTATTTAATGTGCACTACTTACAATGGGGTCATTCAAACCAGCGAAGCTTCATGTACCGGCACTACAATTTTTAACCCAAGGTTACAGGCCTGCGAAGACTCATACATTTGCACTGACTACATCTGCGAAAATGTCTTGTCGTCAACTGTTTATTTTTTGGATCCTAACGATAAAACTCGAAAATCGTACATAAGTTGTAAGTATGACACAGATTACAAAAGTTGGGTTGCGGTGTTTCATACGTGTACGGAATTCGTGGTGACGAATGTTGCGAACAACAACGAGGGTTGTTGCTCGTCAGACCCAACATGTCAAACTGCAGTTGGCGTTCTCCCATCTTTCGCTGTCCCAGTGATGATATGTTTGGGAATTCTTCTAGTATTTTTATTAATTATATTCCCCTAAGTAACAAATACATCATTGTTTAAATATTAGGTAATAGTAAGTAACTTTATTCATTAAGTATGTTATACATTGCAATAAATCCGCTGCTTAATACTTAGCTATTACAATGTATTGCTTTATTTTGTAATTTTTTTAACCTATACAAACATATACCCTTACTTGGCGAAAAATACATCGTAATCAACATGCGGATGTCCAAATATTTAAATTATACGCATAATTTACATAACATATGGAAACCAACTTTTGTTGAACCAATCAATCAACATGCTGTCTACTTTGGAAGAGATAGTAGCTAGGTACAACAAAGAAAGGAATTGGGGGTTTTATAGCTACCGATATTTTTTATCGATATTCAATCAGGAAGACGTTCCCTTGACTCAAAAAGAGAGACTCTAGGGGTATATTTGTTGGATGTTGGACAAATCAAAAGTTACAATTTTTCTGTAAGTTGGTTTGTAAGTTCACAGCATCTTTATCTATAGACGTTTGTTAGTGTTTCGAATGAGTTGTTCTTATCGGAGATTGATTTTTGTGGTGTACTATTGTTCTGATGTATTTAATAAGCCCCCTTTCATTGGTTGTATTGTATTGCATTGAATTTATTTGTGGACAACCCTATTGCCTTTGCTTCAGTTACTATAAGATCGTTCTCAACGATTTTTTATTTTATATTTTTAATTGTTATGTAGTCTTTTTTAGTAATGTTTCGTCAAGCATTCGAATTCTTTGATCTAATGATTTTTTATAATTGTTGCATTTAATATGGGGACGTATTTACGGCCTTTGCTCAATAGGCTTAGATTATTTTTGGAGAAAACTGAAGAACTAATGTTTCTAATTCTAGGATAAAATTGTGTGGTGTTAACGTTATTATCAAAGAGTTTATTGACAGACGATCGAATTTTGTGGATTGAATTGTAAACTTTTTGTGTATAATTTAACATTTTGCCTAACACTATAGTCAAATAAATCAAACTCTAAATTATCTACTTTGAACGTTAATTGGTTTATTATACGTTTATCACTGAACAATTGTTTATAACACAGTGTATTGACAAGTAATAACCTTTTAGAAAACATGTTTTATTTGTATTGTCATCAATGACTCTTCATCGTCAGGGTTCTGGGTATCCACAGTACTCACAGTATTGCACTAGGTCCTAGGGATCTTGTTTGTATCAGATTTTTTTTTATTTCTTATTCTTGGTAACTTCATGTCTTATATTTTAATAAAATTCACGGTTTACTGGAGGAATATATTCCAAAAGGTTTTGTATGTTTTTCCATTTTCACATTTTATTATAAAACTTTTGCTAAAAGTTAACTCGTGGATATATTGGCCGATCAATCTAATTTGATATTCAATCTACTCACTAATACTGGCTTAATTTTAAATGAAAATTATTGAAAGCCTTTGTTGTTTTAAAATATACTACTTCCTTGAATTTAATAGGCCTCCCTTCTGTATATTTCCTATGATCATTCAATAGTTTACTTCATTTTTCAAATGAGCAATAGGTTAGTCATATTATGAACTATACATTATTTATATCCTCAACTCCGTCGTCATTAGCCGTGCAATTAATTTTATGTGATCTGGTATATAATAGTTCATATCTTTATTGCAATCCTTGACCTTATTATTAAGTCATCAACAAGTGAAAAACCTAGTTACAATATCAACATCGTACATTTTGCACAAGTATCAGACAATGCTCACATTTGATTTTCCATCATTTCAACTTCTTAACACTTGAATTAATTAATTAAAATTTAAAAAATATTATGACAACTTTATTTTTTAATGCCCACAACTTTTATATAATTTTAGGGGTTTATATAAAATTACACAATCGCCATTTAAACAACATCTTTATTTAATTCAATCAATTATTCCTAATTCATATTGAATTCCTGAAAACAATAATGATTTTTGTTCAAGCATAATTTTGTTTTACATTAGGCACAAAATACATTTCTTTACCCTGATACGAATTATGAATTATTTCCCAAAGGCATTGAATGATATGAAATGTGGTCTTTGTGAAATATAAGTACACACCTAAATAATAAAATAACGACTGGAATATGTACACAACAATATTATGAAATACGACAAAATTATAAAGTTTGTTGTAAATGTCCCTGGTTAGCAATATAAAGTCGGGCTGCTCTTTATTTTGAGGCAAAAATATAACACGGTTGTCAGTGTAAAATAATAAATAAAGTTACCAAAATTTTTATGGATTTTTGACGAAATTATTTAATCGTTAGCAAAACTAAATGTCTACCACATAAATAAAAACATATTCTCTATTTACAGTAAATTATTGATTGAGATTGTCATCGTTAAACATTTTCTTAGGCCAAGCAATTCATTTCTTATATATGAATACTATATTATTAATGACGCGCACTTAAATAATACACAAGCTGAAACAGACAATTATGAATTAAATCAAACACAACACTCACAACATTTTTTTCTTTTTGAAGCGTTGCCTGTTTTTGCTTCCAGTTTCGTTAGAAAGTAAGAATACCATTCCCCCAGTTATTATTTTACCATTGTTAAGATCCATAGAATTGCTTTCGCATCCCAAAAAGCCCACAATATGACGTTTACCACCGATGGATTGGTCTTCGCCTTCTTCTAGGTTGAAGTCGTCTATCTTTTACGAAGAATTTGATCAGACACTGAATTTTTGCCTTTTTAACAACACAACTGATTCAAAAGAGTGGACGGAAAGGCTCGCAATTTCATACGGCATACTAACAATTTCACGTTTGTGCCTACATGTATGTGCGAGGCCTAAAGAAGGAAAAAGAAGGTAATAATTCTTCCACATTATGTTGTTAATGCTTCCTCATGCCCATAATTTTCGTACTCACCACTTGCAATAATTTCATTCAATTCAGTGTATTTTACAATTTGGGACTTCTTCTTCATATATGCAATTTCCTTACATCCATCTTTAATTTCCACCTGAAGTATTCTCTCTATTCTCTCCACGATTTTCAATTTCTTCTCACTGAGTTTCATATCCAAGCCCTTGTCAACGACACACTTCTCAACCCAACCCTAAAATAATGCAATCGATCCTAACGCAACTCTGCTCTTCCATACATTGAGATTCTACTTCATAGATATTATGGCGGTTTTTAATAATCTTCTTCTTCCAGACGAATCGTATCTAAAATCTTCCATTGTTTTTGCGCAACTGTTATCCTTTTAAATACCAAGGACTACTCGTTTACATCCTCATGAAATTTCTAGGCCACGCATTTTACAAAAAAAAATATTTTCACCTGGATACCATAGTTCTATGATATTTTTTTCAATTATACATTTATCACCTGTCTACTTCGTCATGAAATAATCTCATGCCAATTTTCACATATTCCACTCATTTTCTGGAAACTTTTCAAGTCTTTTAGCAATCTTTTCACGTTTAATTTGTGCCGTTTCTAGTGATTGGTATATTTTTAATTTATTACTTTCAGTATTTTATAATATGACACGTTTTAAAGTATTCAGTATATCGCGTTTCGACACTTTGGCCAGTTTGGCCTAGTTAGTTATAATGAGTGGGGCGTTTATCGCCCCTCCACTACGACCGCAAGGGTCTATTGTGGCTCACAACTAATTATATCCTCCATTCCCATTCTCTTTAAATAAAGGAGGATTTTAGTGGGTGAGATTTTGTCAAGTTCGCCCAGCTTCAGTTTTGTCTTACCAACTGACTGTGACCTGATATTGTCTCAGTGGCCTCAGCCACTCTCAGCCTATGCATATGATGCCTTAGTCGGCTATGTCCAGTAGCTAGGGCTGTCAGAGTGCGCAGGTCTTTCCAACCCAAGCCTAACAGTATCCTGGTACGTGCAGTAGAGCCCTTCAGTACTAGCTTGGAATGTCTCATTACCTGGTACTTCTGCCAGTATTCCAGTACCTTGTGCTCCATCCAGCTCTTATTCGAGCTTCTAGCCAGGGCTCTTGTTATCCCAAGAGCCGGTTCTGGACCAATAAATTCGCGGTTAGCCCCGGTCTTTGCCAGGGAATCGGCGGATTCGTTTCCAGCGTGTCTGGGTATCCAGACGAGGCTGACCCAGTTTGGCCTATATATACACCAGCTTTTTTAAGGGGTTGAATTTATCTTCAGCATTAAATAAAATATACGATAATTTGCAACTTGGTCTCAATTCCATTTAAATTTGAAATTTTTGATAGATGTTAGAGATTGTGTTTTGGTATCGTTTCTTATTAAGTACGTTTTGTATAAGATCAAATATTTATTTAGACCTCATTCCATATTCATGACAATACAAAATAGAATTTAATATATTCGTTTCAAATCCAACCATCCCATGTCACATAAACTAGCAACTTAACGTGCTATGGCACAACAAGATTGTCCAATTCCATTGTTACATCAAAATCTTAATGTAGAAGTGAATAAAATTATATCCATAGGAAACACAAAAATTTTATACCTAAATGAAGATCCATCCACAACATTAACGTGTTTTAGAAAAACAATAGAAATCATAGCGCACATTCTTTGAAATCAAAATCAGTAAATCGTGTTCAGATCACATATATTATTTAATAAAATCTACCCCTTAAAGAAATCTGATATTTATGAAATCTCATGTTCCCATGTAATAGCGTATGTGTAGGCCAAACTATACTGAACACTTTAAAGCCTTATCTGAATATAAATCTATATTTCCCTCACTTTTTTCTGTGTATAAATATATTTTTGGTTAGTTTGGTCTCATTTGACAATGGCCCTTAAAAGTCGAATCTTAAGTCGTGTTTTTCCATTCAAATTAGTGAAACTATTATGCAAATCATAAATTGGCCAGCGGGAACGAGGCGATAATTATTACCTGGTACATATTGTAAATCGGGATAATATTAATCATAATATTAATCAAAAAATGCCAATGTGATAACGGATGCCGGGGTCTGTGGATTTGCGTACATCAATGCAGTTTTTTTAGTTTTGATGAGTTGGTGGTAAAAGAAAATTTGCACATATATGCATTTAAAACAAAAGTGCCATTGATATTATCGGGTAAGTATGTAATATTTCTTGTTTGATCCTACAGGCGGGGCCGGTGTATCTTCATTGAAGTATTGATGTCCATTGATTTTCCGTAGATAGGAATACTGATTTAAATGTCGATATTGATTGTCGGCTGACTGGCTTGGTTATTGCAAATTGTGTGTATTTCACTGGCACGCTCCTGACCTATCCTAAACCCAGTTAATAGTGCACAGATCTCCTGATAATAGATCGATGGATTCAGGTTGTCTATTGTGAAAGGAAGAACTGTCGCATTTCAATCCAACCGAGTTTCACGAAAAATCAACAAAATTGGACGATGTAAACTAACAACGAATAATATTTAAATAATCCGAATGGATAATAAACAATGTAATTGAAATGTATTTTTTATCACATTGTAAAATAAGAAATTTTGGAAACGAATTTACAAAATTATTAAATTTACTCATTCAAAATAATTATTGTTACGTTTATGTAATCGAATGGCAACATTTAGGTAACAGTTTTATTATATTTAGCTTTACAAGGTTGCATGAATATAATTGTTGCTATCGCAGAAAATTCTGGGTAAACAATTGTATTTATTTTGCAAATTTTCCTTCATGATAATGCAAGTGAAAACAACTACTGTAATAATTATTTCGTGAAATTGCTTTATTAGAAAAAAATATAAATAATAAGTAAATAACCATTTTTACACAAAATAATATTTATTTGCCAAGATACAGGAATATTAATGTATGTACCTTTTGTAATAAATGAAATTTTGTGACAAAATTGTTATTTACGAGTATATTAAGAATTTGACAGCTCTGAATCAACAAAATAAATATATTATGAAGAATAATGAATATATGTATTGGAGGTATATGCTAAGAGTTAATGTTTAGTGCATACGTTGAAAGTTGCCAACATTAATTACCTAAAGAAAAGATTTATACTACGTTTACCTTGTATTCTACATTTTTTGCAAATGTTATTTTAAGAAGACTATTTTTATCATTTTATCGCCTTTGTAATTTATGGATATATATCTTCGCAGTAGTTGCTAATGGTGTGTGCCATGGAATTTGTTAGTTAAGTAATCATGCTGACGAACATATTTATTTGTTTCGTCGACGCAGATGTTTTCATGAGAATATTATGATATCTGGAAAAATGAAATGCAATAGTTCCAAATAAATTAACCATGGTTTGCAGGGTCTGCGGAGCTTAGTGCAAACATATGTAATGGGGCGTGCATATCTATCATAGTATTTTTATAATCATTGCAAAACAATCTGTGACTTGTATTTATGTATCAAGCGGTAAAATGTTGTATTTTTTCGTGAGGTTTATGAAGCGAGGCATATTTCAATAGATATTGCTAAGATTTTGTCCAATATAAAGTGTAAATAATATGTTAGATTTCCCTTGAAACTATTTTGGTGCACTGATTCTGAACGAATTTTCTAAATATAACACAAAAATTCCTCCAATGCGTGTGCCCAAAACTTTGAATGTTTTGACTTCTAATAATGTAACCTGAACATATTCCTTATACATATTTCAGGCAAAGTAATTTTGAATTCATGTCTCATATATGAAGAGTATTAGTTTGGTGTCAATCATATTTTCTAATGAAATACACGTTTCCTATGAATGCACCTATAATGCAATAAAAATGTTTGAAATTTTCGTTGACGTCATTCATTAAATTTGGAGCAGTCTCACACGGTGCATCTTTTTTTTTGAACATTTCATAGAAACATAAATCTTATGAGTAAGTATATGTACACACACATGTATTATATTGTTCTCTTATTTGGCTAAGGATATATTAACCTAGCGCGATTTAACAAGCAAGCAGAAAATGTTTTTATTTTAATTTAGTTGTCGGGTAGTGTTATTCAGTGCAAGATGAAAGGATATTTTGTACTTTTATTAGTAAGTACGCTAACACGAAACATTTATATTTGTATTACGAGATACGTTATAATTAGGTTCAAAATCTGTTTAATAAATTTTATCGCAGCAATAAAGATTTTATTGCACTTATTTTTTATTATAAAATTGCGCAAGGACGTTATTATAATTGAAGGTTTGTTTGTTACAAAAAGTTAGACGCGACGGTTGATACCGATGGTGATGTTTCTTGGTCAATTCGTTGAACTTTTAAACAGTATTATTTGGAGATATATAATTTTGTAAATTCTAACATAGTATAAAGTAACGTTACACATAAATTCAATACATAACGTGATATTGCAGGTGATGCTATACAATTCCAAGGTCAACGGTAAACAATTTACTTGCACGACTTTGGGAAGGTTTCCAAATCCCATCGATCCAACTTGTAAAACGTACATTCGTTGCGTGGATGTAGGTGTGGGATCATACGTACAGACGACCTACCAATGTCCTTCGTCACTTTTCGACCCAAACACCCAAGAATGTTCAACAACATACACGTGTACGAGGAAGACATTTGAATGCACCTCAAGTGGCCGATTCGCCGATCCAAATGATACAACGTGTAGAAAATATTATTATTGCTTCGATTTGTTTTTCACGTTTTTCAAATTATCGTACAAGTGTCCGAATTACAATTTTGATCCGCAAATTGGGAAATGTTCACCAGACTATTTGTGTCCATATAATAGTCTGCACGTGACCGAAGCGATCGAAACCACATCGACAACTATACCTACTACGACTACTTCGCAAACAACTACAAACACTGTTCAGAAACTGCAAAGTACGACAGATTCTGCGACATTCGTTACCGAAAGCTTCGATCCAATCACTAAACAATTTCAACAAATTTCAACAAGCCAACTAACCATCGAAGCAAGTCCACCCCAAATCAGCCCACAATGGAAACCTGTTTTCAGATGTCCTGGAAGTGGAAAGTTTGCTGATCCCAGTGATGATACCTGCGTCAAATATATCTTCTGTGTCCCCACAGTTGGAGGGGGCTACTATGCGAGACCATATCAATGCGTTAATAGTTATTTTGACCCAAAGTTGCAAACCTGCAATAAAGATTATACGTGCAAAACCGTGGACACAACGACACTAGAAAATCGGGAAACTACCGCGAACTTGCCAAGCTCGTTAGATTACACATCGCAGACAGAAGTCAATAATAATGACTTTACCACGTACTCGCCGGAAACAACAAGTTATTTTCAAACGACAGCTTCGCAAGAATTTCGCTGTTTAACCTCGGGGAGGTTCGCAAACCCGTTTGATGGAGCTTGCGAAACTTATTACCTTTGTTCCAAGTTGAGGAACGAAACGTTTTTAAAAACGCAGTACAGTTGCCCTAAGTCGAAATTTGACCCAAACCTGAAAATATGTTCGAAGCAGTATATTTGTCACCATACACAAACAAGTTCCACTGAAGTACCCGTGACTACTACAAGTCAAGATATCATAGAAAATACAACGGGGACAATGGCAGAACAACCATTCGAAAGCACGTCCATCACGACACCTTATATGAGTACAAATACTTATTCTTCTACATTTACCCCACACGAGAATCCAGTAATAGAAAAATTCACTTGCACATCGAAAGGAAAATTCCCGGACGCAACAGACAAATCCTGCAAAGGATATATTTTGTGTTCGGCTTTGAGGAACGGCAGTTTCATTGAAACACATTATAGTTGTCCGAATTCGTATTTCGATCCAATCCTGAAGGCCTGTTCAACGAAATATGTTTGTAATACCGCTCAAATAACTACCACAATTCCGGCGGTAACGATGGAAGCAACAACAGTTTCTGGACACGATTTTTATTGCTCCAAAGTTGGTAGGTTCGTTAATTCGAACGATCAACACTGCAAGTTGTATTATTTGTGTAATCAGTTACGAAATGGATCGTTTGTACAAACTACGTATCCGTGTCCATCGTCTTCGATTTTTGACCCACAAAATTCCATTTGTTCCAGTAAAATCACGTGTAATAATAGGTTTCCTATTATATTGAACTGAAATGCAAATTTATTTGAATATCTTGAGAACACTTGGTTTGGATTCGTGGGTGCGATTCGTTCTCGTTAGAACTCTTCAGCGAGAGAAACCAACTTCAGGGCTATAATAGCATCACTGTTGTGGTTTCTTATATGTGTGTTATGTCCATATGGACATGCTTTGACTTTACAACTGTAATATAAGTAATTGTAACTATACTTATGTTAATTATTAGTTAAATTAATTAAACCAGCGAATATGTAACACTACGTCATTTAGTTAATTAATTATTCATACTAGAATCTTTAATAAGTTAATTAATGTTTCTGTATTATATTATTTATTTAATGTTTTAAAATTTCTTTATTTTAGTATCTACGCAGCTTGTGGAATTAAAAAATAATATTTTAGCTCAGTAACAGATGATTGCTGTTCTATGTTTTGTGTGTGAAATAGTGCCTGTTAATAATTTTCGATCGTCATGAGACTATTCTATATGCATCCAGTGTTGCTACTTTGGTTGCCTACAGGCATCCAAATGATGAAATCCTTCTCATTACGCACAAAATTTAATTTAAATTTGATATTAAATATACATTAAATTAAAGTAATAACCGCTGTTTCTAATTAATATAAAACATTACTTTGTTTCCAAGTAAAATTAAATTTAACAACATGTAAATTTTTAAATCAAGATCTTATTGTTTTATATATTTGCAACGAGCAACCTAAAAAAGAAAGTTAAATTCAATTGCATATTTTGACACTCAAACAATAAATAATTCATAAGGAAAACTTGCAATATTATACAAATGTTTTATTACCTACTGTAGAAAATGAGAACACATTTCAATTAGCATATTACTCCAATACAAATACACACATCGAATTTTAAATACACATGTGCACGACGAACAAAAACGGTCTTTGTATTTTGTTAAAAGATATTTTAAGGGAGGAGCATTTAACATCAATATTCCATATTAATGGGTTAAAGAAATAAATATAATAAATTATCTTAATAATTTAAAATTTTGTTAAATAAGGGAAGCAATAAACTGCGAAGGTTTAAATCATATATTTTTTATTATAAAAGTACAAAATGTACCCCATTATTCTTTGGAAACTCTGTCGTCTTGTGCGAAATGACCCAATTCACCATCCAGATACAAATCTTTTGCGTATGGCTTTTTCTTCTCGGCATTGGGTTCGACTTGCGGCATATTGAGACGTTTTGGCGTTTCATTGTATTTCATACTGAAAATTTGCTACAATCAATGACTTATGACGATAATTAATTGTTATAAAATTACTAAAATCATATTAAATTTTAATTATTGGAAAAGTCTTTTTTGAAAAGAAAGAAAATTATTTCTTGATTAATTACACAATTGAGAAAATAAGGTTATGCACAATCTTAATGTCATGTGAAATTCATATCTCAGTTCAAATAAACAAGTCAGTTATATAACTGATGTGGATTTATGAAAACATTGTTCCATTTAATTAATACATATGTTGTAATAACTCACCTATACTTCCCGGACGATTTGCCAAACAGCTTCTTGAGGAAATTGGGCATCTTCGTTGTCCAAAGACACCGCACGGCACCTATTTCTTAGGAATATCGTTGAAGAATGATCAAAGATTACCTGCACTAGTTTCCACCTTAACTTAGATATCAGCATAATTACAAACATCATGAGTAACGCGTATATTAATGTTTTTGTTTTTGGAAATCGTTCTTTTTGCATTTATCATCTATCGTTCATTCACTAATCAGAGAATGACTATGCGCTATAACAATACACTAACGAAGCTGACTTGTTATCATTTTAGAACTATGCTTCATGAATAACTGCAACGCTTAAATCGAAAATGTTTATAAATTGCGATGCATAATATTTTTTAATTGCTCACAAGTAGGTAGGTTTTATGTGCGAGAGATTACACTGTGTTTAATTGACTGCTGTTTATACAATTTGTCATTTTATAAACTAACGAATAAATAAAAAAATATCGTTATAATTTAATATGTACTAATATTAGGCATTATATACCGATTCAAAAACGTGGCGTCAGCGTGAAAATGTATCAATGTTTTATAGGTTGAATTCCCATTGGGCGCAGATATATTTATGTGTTCGAACTCAAAATTAGGACTCATGTATGTCCACAGACAACGTAAGCTGCGCAAAAACAGATGGGTAGATATTTATAACCCCCGACTGTGCAATTTTTCTCAGACGAAAGATCCTTTGAAGGAATCGTAAGAACTGTGGAAGAAAAATCGAACGTGGAATGTTCGTCGTACACATTCCTTAAATGGGTGTAAATTTGCTACGCTATAAATTTTATAGATATGTTACACATGGACGTGACAATGCGAATGAGCACATGATTGTTAAGTATTTAAATTAGCACATCTTATACGGGTTAGCATTGTTCGTTTGTACGTTTTCTAAATTAAATTAAATAATTGATTAGATTATAATATTATTTACGGTGTATATTTTAGGTGAATACTCATTGGTTTGAATAAACACAGCACATTGAAGAATTGTCTGAAACAAACAGCGGACAATGTACTCAATTGCTGCGAGATGGCGTTAATGCGCGGGTTTGAAGCGCATGTTAAAAGTATTTTAATTAATTTGATTTTTTAATAGAAATATGTGACTGCAAAGGGTTATTTCCAAATATACAAAACGAATTTGTATACTGTCGTATGTAATTTTATATCATAATATCTCATAATAAAAATATTATATCATATATTTTGCAAAAATCCGAATATAAAATTTTATTCGATTTTAAATTTCACAAATATAACAAAAAATTCGAGCAAAAGTGGTGCAAATTCAGGAAATAATTTTAAAATTATAAGTGAAACACACATAAAGATATTCACGTGAAATTTACAAGATATCACAACGTAGTTTAGATGTGCTGACGATTACAATAATAATTCATTTAATGCTGTAGAATATGTATGAGCATTGTCATAGAATATCTTAAACAACGTACGTACTGGAATATTTATTATACAAACATGCTTCAGATCCAGACTTACTAAAAGAGAAAAATGTCTCCTCCACCAAGAACTATTTCAAATTGCTTTTAATTACTGGTGATGAAGTGATTTTGCGTTTTTTTATTAATTTTTTGTTCGCGTACAGCAACAGGCAATATAAATTACCATGACGTTAAATGCATTTACTGAAAGTAAATCAGAATCGTAGTACAAATAATAATACTAGCAAATTCTTTATTTCACACAAAAAAACTAATGATATACCTCAATATATATTTTGTGTGCAGTGAATGGTGGTTGAAGAATCTACAACTATTACGATGATGATATTTTTGGTGTAGTGACACGTGGTGTTTATTAGGAACCAGCATACTTCGTTACCTCTAATATTATGTTCGTGTTGCTGTGTACTGCTGTATGTCGCGAAACACAAAACATCAAAAACATATAACGAGAGGATAGCCACTATTCCGACAGTCACAAATGCAACTTTACAATAATCTCTTGATAGTTCTCTGCCAAATAATTTATAAAAATTACGAATAATATTGGACCCAATAGAGGACCCTGCGAAGCACCAATGTCAACTCCTACCCCCGTTTACATAAACAAATCGAGTTCTGCTGCATATGAAACAACGAAACCAATCAGGTGTGACTTCCCTAATATCATAATTATTCAGTTTTACTAAAAATACTAAAATCTCTGAAATATGTTTTCTTTAGGGAGGAAACTAGTCCGTCTATAAACTTATTTAGCTATGTGTCAACTTTGTATGGTTTCCTAAAATCATGTTGGAACGGCTGCAGTGCACCATCGCTCTATAAGAAAATTATTATCCTGTCTCCGACAATACACTAAAAGAGTATTGTTTTAATTTCGGTACTGTTAGTTCAATCTCGTTACTATTTACTGGGTTAAGAAAAAAATATTCATCCACTGCCAAATCCCTAGCAATGTATGCGCAATTGGCAATGCCTCACCGATGAAAAATAATTGATGAAGTAATTAGCTGCGTTTGAATCATTTAAGTATTTATCTGAGTTTTTTTATTTTAATATCGGGCTTGACCCTACATTTTCTATATACATTTTTATTAATTGCTGCCAACATAGTTTTTGTTTTATTAGCAGAATGTGGAATTCTATTATCCAATTTCTGCCTCTTATGTTCGTTAAGTACATGTTTATATTTGGTACTAAATTGTTTAAACGTGTATTTAAAATTTGATGCTGTCCCTGCGTTTCATGGCTGAAAATTCTGGTAGAACATGTTTCCGTTTTTTGCATACATTTATTTTAATTTTTGTCAGCGAGAAATATTCTAAGAAATAATGTTGTAATATTTCAGAAAAGTATGTTGTGTGTCTTTTCTATTCATAGATGCAGAGTTTTTGATATTCCAGGAGCTGTTTTGAGATATCCGATTTTATGATTTTTGTATTTTACTTATTCCGGTTTGTTAACTAGGATGTTGTCGATACAGGTACGGGTACGTGAAGTCACACAAGTTGGCTCCTAATAGTATTTCGTACATTGAATGGCGAAATTAGATCATAAAATAATTTCATTTCACAAGTCACCGTCAATGGTAACATTATTTTGAGCATATAGCCCCTAGCTGGAACATGATCATTTCGACTCCACAATATTTGATAACTGCTCACTGTTCGTTTTGACTTCAGCTCTTTGAAAGCTGATACACTAGTGATTCTACAAAAAATAACCACAGCTCCATGCCTCCTTTTGCTTCAACAATAATTACTCACAAGTTTCATTCAGTCTAAGCACATTTGCAGATTTTCTTGTTTTCTAGTATTCTGTTATTACTAAGACATGAACGACTGTGTCATTAATTAGTTGTTCAACTTGCCATAGTTTATTACTAATACATTGGATATCCTGATGCAATATTCTGATATATCTCTCTAGGAAAAATGGATTCGGCCGTGTGGGTGCATTGTTTCGTTTACCGTAAGTTATAGAACTTCTCAGCTTTAATACATTATCGGTTGTGGCAAAATACTTATTTATTTGATTAATGCAGGTATGTTCGATGTTCACTACGTGATTTTCTTCTGAATATCTGAAGGATTTTAGTTCACTTTTGGCGAAGGAAGTTTTTCTCTGGAGCCTAGCCCACTTCGAGGGGTGCCCTTAGACATTCCAGCAAGGCTTTGCTCCCTCGCACAAGGCCAGGATGGTTCAGTAGTTGTGTAATTCAGCACTTCTCCGTCTGGTCGGTCCTTGAGGGCGCTACCCCGCATAAGAATTTGGCGGGCCTAAAGCGCTCCTTTCAAAAGGCGTGGGGCGATATCGATGACGCCTACCTCTCCGCCACGGTAGATAGGTTCCCCAAGCGTCTGAAAACCTGTGAGGAGGTCAAACGAGGATACTTCGAACCTTGAGTTTTCTGTTGCTTTTATGACTATTTGAGTAAACTTTCTACCAAATTTGGTGTCTTTATATGCTTTTGTTATGTTTTTATCAGGAAAAACATACATGGTTGTATCCTATATTATGTAACTGTATATAGTATTTGGTTTGAAAATTGTTTCTTTAGCAGCGGGTATGCAACACACGGTAATATACTACTTATTAGTGGTTTATTTAGGATATTCGTTGGGCAGTGAACATCTGAAGTTTTTTAATTGTGTGTTTGTGCTTGTGGGTGTGCGTTTATCATTGCATTTTTATGTCTTTTTGTGAGTTCTTGAATAATTTCTTGAATTGTTTTACTGTTAATTTTAATTTTCAATTTTTATTTTGTTCAGACACATTTTCTATTTTATTTTTGAACTGTAGTTTTTATTCCTTATGTTTCTTAACTTGCTTACGTAAAACCGATTGTACATGATTATATGTTGCCATCTTGTCCGGAAGTTCCATTATAATTTCTGGATCACTTTTCTTATTGTTTACGACAACATTGATTATTGTTAACCATCGTCATGTAACCGTTTAGGTCCCAATTTTAGGTGTCAATTCTGTTCTTTTGTGATCTAGTCAATGCCATATTCATATCGTTAGTCTTAATTGGTTAGGAAAAGCTCACCACACGGTTTGGCTGAATGTGTGTATTAGTTAATATTAAAAGTTGTCCGATAAGGGCTTTTAGGGTACTAGAATGAACATACGACGAAGTGGAAAATTCGCATACAAGTGGTACTTCTATAAAGAACGTCTCTTCCAGAGTACGAAGGTCGTTATTGGTACATTTTAAATTATTTGGTGGGTTTGGAAATAATCCGATGTCATGTGCTTCGATTATTTTTTACGGCGGGTAACATGTCGGAAATTTGTCGAAATTCTTGTTCTCGACATTTTCTTCCGCTGCTTCGTTTTCTTCTGGTTTTCTCGTTATATATTTTTGTTTCATTTCTCCTTCCCATCCCTATCCTTAAGAATTTTTTCCGGAACGTCGTTTCTCTCCACTGATTAACATATTTCGTTCATCGCCATCCATGGATTTTTAATATTCTAAATGGCAACTTCGAAAACAACGATTTCTTGGTTGTCCCCCAAGGATCGGTATATCATTTTAGAGCTCCCCGTGGTAAACTTATTATTATTATTATTAATTATAATAATTATTATAACCTACCTTCAACCTTATATTTAGACTGAGTATATTGTATATAGAGAATGTTCTAATTTTATCCCATAAAATATTTACCAAATCCCTAAACGACCTGGAAAATTTGTTAAAATAATCATTTAATTAGTCACATTCTATTAAAATTATATTATATACTTTCTCGAATTAGCAATCGCCATCTTCTGACATCTTTGGTTTTTGTGTGGGTACAAGTTTATCTAATAATGTTGTTTAAGTTGACATATAGTCTTAATTTTTTTTTTAAATATGTAGTTTTAATTTTTTAATAGTTTTCGTGAAAAGTTTTGACATTGCATGTCGCTATTTGATTTGATTATGAATGTGGTGGCTGCGTTAAATTATTATGCAGACAGGTACGCGAGTCTAGCAACTAAGTATACAATGCTAATAATACCTAAACTAATCGAATTCAGGACCTACAATAATTAAAAACGAGTGTCAAGGAAATTTAGAATGTTATATATTATTATTTCTAAGTACTTAGTTTGCTTAAACCGAAGAAGTCTCGTTTTGCTGTTTGAGATACTTGTGGAGTTATATTATTTCTCTAGCATATAATGTGACCAACTTGAGGGAAATATCATTTTTAATTACATTATAATCGATTGAGCTTCATGATTCGTATTATAATTCATTTCATAGTATCAAAAGCTCCCACACAAATTTAATCCTACCATTTCAGCGAGTATATGAACATAGTGCATCGACAAGTAATTGCGGAAAAGTTTTCTTGACACATTGCGAAAATGATATCTTAAATACAACATAATTTTCTGTTACAACATATTGTTACAAAACGTAACCTTTTGCGAAACAATCAGCTGTTACTATCGACGTGGATTGCATGTCATAAATTACATGCAATTATAATAATTTTAGCAATGTTATATGATGATGCAAATCAGGAACAAGTTCATCTCACGACTCTTTTTTACAATGTATATGAGTTCATTTAATTATTTATTTTAGTGTCAAATATTCCTTTTTATAAATCCGATAATAACCTTAGCACTATGCATAATCACACTTATTAGTTTATCTTTCTTAATAAGTGCCAGTGTCGTTAATATTCTCACGGCGTCTTAAAACGACGCAAATTGTCGTCTAGACACAGTATTTTCTATATCGGAATTTCCTTCAATCTCGACAACTTGGGTAGTCTAGCCGCCCCAGAGACAAGTAACCGTATTGCTCATTTGAAATATGGCTTATGATATCAAGCTTCCTTACTTGTAAGTAATGCGTCACATGAACGCCATCCATCATTTCTGGCTGCATGACTCCGTTGTGTTATTGTACAGAAATAACACCAGCCCGATTACTAATGCGAATTAAATTATTGTTAAATAATTCGTTTAGATGATTTGATTAAATTGCGAATGAAAATTTACACTCATTTCGATGGTTAGATTAAATCGTTATATATTTTGGTTTTATTGTAGTTTAGATATCGAAAAGCTACCACAAATTTTTACCTGATACATGTTTTTTAAATCACCGCAATTTAAATTATCTGATTTACGTCCATTCTTGATATCCCATTTCAACAAATCATCGTTTTATGTCGACTTGATTTAATAAAATGCGATAAAATTCACCATTTCACTAGCGCAATAAATTGATTATTGGAGCATTTTTCAAATCAAATTCCTGATATTAAAAAAGTGCATTCGTTAAAGTAAAAAATAAAATGCATTATAATTAACACACGTACGCACAAATTGCGCCCTTTGATGTCTACTGTTAATATTAATCGCGTTCAACTTTACCGTTTGAAGTATTGTAATAGGACAAACATTGTTGTGTACAAATAAACTAATTGAATGGCATTTCCCATGCGCAAATAACGCAGCTTAACATAATGCTTTCATACAATGATTTTTAATACTATTTCTTAGTAATAACGTCGTTGAGAAATTAACTAAAAAATAATTTCGTTTTGTTACAAATATGTCGATAAACTCGACATTTTGCATCTAGGTACGGGCGATTAATTAATGGAACGGGGACCGCAGTTTGTTAACATCGGCCAGTACAAATTTCGGTAGCGTTCAATCAATCAAAATCTTAATACGTCGAGTGATAAGCAAATACCCAACATCGAAATGCGTCAGGCCAGCTAAATACGGCTGATTTATGACCGTATCGTTTCATGGAGCAATCACACGATGTGGCGATAACAAATGAATTTGCGATTCCATAAAAAATTTAATTAAACGTTTTGCATATGCGTTCGGTTTCTGCTAGTATAGCATTTGACACTTTTTGCCGTTTCAATCAATGCTCGCAAAGTTCTCCTTCATGTCTTGATTTTAAAGTTGAATGTTATGAAGAAAAATTGCAGGTTAATTCGCGAAAAAATGTGATACTCGTTAGCTGTTGTGCTAAATTAGTTCGAATGATCAACAACGGAGCAGAACCAAATCAGCGTTAATCTACTCAATTCAAACGGCAAATAAATTATCTTCTGATTGATCATGTCGGTGCAGAGGTTATCGCGTATTCAACATTTAATTTTGAATTCTGCAAATGCTGTGATGGAAATTTTGCAGTTCACTGCTCCCAGTTGTAGGTCATGACACATAGTATAAATTAAACCTATATCAGATTAGCCGAGGAGAAACATTGGGGATGAACTTGGGACAAAAACCAAATAATGTTAATATTATTATACTCGGAGAGGCTTTTATACTTACTGCGTTATTATATCAATTGGTAACTAAACAGCATTCGTTCTTATATAGCCAAGTTAGTTTCTGCCCCAGTATATTATTAATAAGAGGACGTTAAATATAACACTGATCTTTAACAAAATAATAATTTCTTCGAATTGTGTTAACTAAAAATTCATTTTGCGCGTGACACACATTTTAACAATAAAATAAAATAACCGACCCCTCATATTTTTTTGAAGTTAGTTTGTTAGTCGAAATTAAACTACCTTGCAATCGTTTGTTGCAGCGATCCCTATTTTTCTAGATGACATGCAATCCTACCGCACTGTTAAATTTTATTATAGATTATAAAATACTACTATTCGCTGGAAGAAGGGAGGTTGCAATTAAAAGATGTCAGGGTAAAAAGAAGGAGATGGACGAACTGTTAAAACTGATGGAAAAAATCATGAGAGAAATGGCTAAAAATACAGTAAAACTAAGAGATCAAAGTAGAGATGAGTAGAACATACCAAGAATGGCAAGAAGAAAGAAAGCAACTAAAGAAAAGAATGAAATTGTTGGAAGACATAGCAGAAAAAGAGGAGAAATAACAGAGAAATAACAAGAGGAGGAAAAAGGAAACATTTGAGATGATAAACGCTAACAACGCAACAAACAAGGATATGAAGATGAATATGGCAGGACTACCAGGAAAATAGAAAAATGGTTAAACAGATAATGAGAAAAGAAAAGCGTAAGTCGTGGGAGGAGTTTTGAAAACGAATGGAGAACAATAGTAAAGATATCCAGGGATCAATTGAAAACAACAGAAGGAACGATCATCACAGCTGAAGACCAAATCATAAATAAATGGTAAGAATATTTCTATGACATATTAAATGACTGCTGTAGAGTACTGCGAATAAAGTGATAGTGTATTAAATAAATTAGAGAGGGAGAAAAGGAAACCAAAGGCAAAATCGGAAGGGAAGAACTGGGCGAATTATTGGAACGCTTCAAAATAGTTAAAGCGTAGACGAAGTAGCACTACAAAGCGAATTTCGAATTGCACACCTCCTCCAGGACCATATTTTCTCGAACAACAAGTAATTGAAAAAAGAATAATAACAGATCTAGACATATGCGTTTGATTTATTGACAGCAAAAACAAGTTTGAAAAACAAAAACGTAGATACAAATTTAATAGACGCAGTAAAAGGTATGTACAACGAGCAAAAAAAAAACAAGTAAGAACGAGCAGCAGACCATAAGATTCAACACGATAGGAGGAGTAAAATAGGATAGGGTTTTGAGCTAGCTGCTGTTCGTCAGTGTAATGGATGATGAAATGACGCCATGCCAGAACAAAACAAAAAGATTATAAATAGGGTAAAATATCCACAGATCGTAAGCCTGACTTCATGCGCATTTGCGGTTGATACTGAGATAATAATTTAGAGGAAGGCATTAAAGTACGGAAAGACATCTAAGGTGTATAAAAACTTCATTTAAACATAAACCCCCAAATGTATGGTCATAAGCAATAAAGATATCAAATTAGACATAGAAATAGATGGACAGAAAATTGAAAAGGTAAGCAAATTTAACTATCTTGGAAGAATAGTCAACAACAAAGGAAACGAACTAAATAAATGACAGGATAAAGGCAGAGAACAGGATATACTATGCTATATACCAGCCATTTTTCGAGGACACTGAAATATCGAGGAAAACGAAGGGAAGAGTATACAAGACAATCTACCAACCAGTACTACTACATAGTAGTGATAATTGGATTTTAACAGACAGACAAGGAAAAAGAATTCCAACAGCGAAAACGAAAAGTCACAGAAAAGTTGTAGAAGCAAGAAGAATAGATAAGAGGAGACGTGATGATATAAGAAAAGAGATAGGGAAAAACAAAATGCTATGTTGATTTACAACAAATCCTTACTAATATATTAAATCTTATACATTTTTGTAGACATTAATTTCATCGTTTTTGACGAATAATAAGAGTAGTGCACAGAATTAAATAAATGCAATTAAGAACGATTCCAGGCTTACACAGCAAATAATGTAACGTGATATTGACCAATCACCGAACTAAGTAGGTGCCCATATTAACTTCAATTTTGCGGTTCTTCAGCATATATCGACTCGAATCAAATTGTTATATAAGTTTGCATTTCAAAATATTTCCTTTAAGTATCAACTTTTTCTGATGGAATAATTTAATTAGTTTGTTCAAATGAGACATACACTTTTAAGTGTTATATAACATTTAAAGATGTATATTAAATGTCATTACGAAAAACCCACAAATGTTATTAAAAGATTAGGACAATGAACATAAAATTCTTGGAACTGTTCTTAAAGATACCGACATGAAAATGCCGCAAAATGAGATTACGTTTGAGCTGTCGCATGTGAATAAGGATTAGAGAAACAATTATTAATTTTCGCAGCGTTTGTTGAAAACAAATTCATTCGGCTTGTTTTTAAAATTGAAAATATTCCACATTATAAAAACCAACGCAAGATTGTGATTTAAAACATTTTTGCTTACTGCTGGAAACTTTTTCGTTTATAAGTGTTTCGCTGGACAGGAGAAAATCGTCGTAGATGATATTCCCACATTGAATTCCTTAAGTAAATATCTTGAAATATTGACCACCGCCTATTTCGTTAATGATTCTTAGTTTGCTTCTGGTTAGTGCACAAATAATAAATAGTTATTACTAAGTAAAAATTCTACACTGCAAACCAGTGTTGTGTTACCCTGCAGTGAACGAGTATGTAGTTATTTACTTGACAATGATTGTTTTACGCTGAACTAATATGCAAATGTTACAAAGATTAATAATGTCCAGGTAAAACAAGTTCGTCATTGGGTGCAACGGGCACAAAACATTGGTGATCGGCCTTTGGAGACCATCAGAACCGGTGTCCGCCGCATAATGACACCACTTGAAGATGGTGCCATCGTGAGAATAGCCCATTCATTACAAGTGTCAGCATCAGGGAGGAATTAAATTTGAATTGCTCCACAATGACAGTAAGGAGACGTCTGCGAGAAAGTGGGTACCATGCCAGACAGCCTACCCAGAAAATTGAATTGTCCGAGGCACATGCTGCAGCTAGGGCTCGCTTTTGCGAAGCGAATATCGACAGAGATTGGCAGTGTGCGATTTTTACGGATGAAAAAACTTTTTCATCTTCGCAAGATTCTCCTGTAGTGTTATGGCGAAAGAACAACACCCGATATATGCGGGAACATGTAAGGCCAAATGCAACAAGCGGTCGCATAACGGCCGGATTTTGGGGGTGGATGTCAGCTGCCGGCCCCGGTGAAATAATACCTGTTTCGCCCCCACGTTTCAATTCTCAACGGTACATTTTAATACTTGAAGATATTGTGATCCCTTCATTGAGAATTGTCTACCCAGAAGATGAAATGGAGGTGATCACATTTGTACAGGACAACTGTCCGATACATACATCGGCAGCAGTTATGAATTGGTTCAAAACGATATCGAATTGTTGGATTGGCCGGCAAAATCTCCGGATCTCCCATAGAGCAAATGTGGGCGGCAATGGTGAGGTCTCGGGAGGATGTGCCTGGATTCGGTGTCATGGAAAGAACAATAGAGCAGCTGACAAATCATGTTATCACGGTATGGGAGAGACTCCGAGGCACAACGTTTTGCAGCAACACCGTTCGATCAATGCGAAATCGAATGCATTGGAAGCAATGGCTATTATACAAAATATCAATCAATGTTTAGTTTTTAGACCTAGAATCTACATTTAAGTTTCCTGTTTTGTATAATATTAGGTTTTGAGAAAAATATATGTCACAGTTTAATAAAAAAAAATGCATTTTTATGTGCAGCAGCGCTCGATTCCACACCACGCAATGTCGTTCTAAATCATTTCGGAACCTAATGTTTTATAACTCAGGCGCTTAATATTGCATTGAGTTGCTTTTTGTCGCTCTATCCGAACACATCAAGAGTAGCTTTTCTACGTGTGTACTTTTGAGATAGATTTCAGATTACTGATACATTTTTAGAAATCTTGTCAAACATTTCCAATAAAAATATCCATTGGACAAAGTTTAATTATTAGGAATTAAATATTGCACGAATACTGTAAAGTTCCCGTGTATATATAAAATGCATCGTTTTATTATTCATAATTAGGCGCCAAGTGAACAATATTTAAGATTTTATTCAATTTGTGTACTTCCGTACGGTTTGTTATTTGTATATTGTATTACAATGAAGAATCAACGCCGATTTCCTACCGTCGTTATTGTGAAGAATATTCTTTATCTAAGAAACATCGTAATTTTACGACAAGAAAAAACTATATTCAGTATCTATGTTATATACGAATGCAAAGTGATGACATTATTCAATCAGAAAAACAAATATTAGGAGTACAAGATATATTTTAAATGCAAACTAATGTGCAATTTACGTTCATGTTTTACTTTGATGTGAATCACTGTATGCTTAAGAACAGCAACATTTTAAACCAATGTACTAATTGGCTACAGCTTAAACCACTTAAATCACCGTACTAGGTGATCGAAATACTTTTATCATTCTTCACAAAAGGACAAATGAAATTAATTAGAAAAGTGTGCGAGACATATATTTTGTATATTTCCATGGTGTGTAAATTTACCTAATATCTGAAAGGTTTCACGGAATTATCATATGTAACTATATTTGTATTTACGTAATAGATGAAATGATTTCAAAAATAATAAATAAATCAAAGCAAACATTTTTAATACAAACACATATTTACGGTTTTTCATTAAAGAAAATCTAAGTAGTATTGTTAAACGCAATGCAAAATCCCGGGTGATGCGACCGTAATACATATTTGCATTTTATGACCGGTACCTGGTTTTTAAAGGAGATAGATCGAACTGTTCGCTTGTTTTACTACAGGGCCATTATTTTTGTTCGTAATTGTACAAACTATTTTTTTAGTTACAGTTTCCGAGGTTGCTGCCAGCTGTAAACTGAAATAGTAATTTCATTTTATTTCACTATTATTTTAGTTTTTTTATTAGCAATATGTTTGTCATTTAATCTTATATAAATATATATCAGAAGACGCTCTAGAAATTCTAGTAGCTCCCACTCTTCGTCGCTTTATGGCCGGTGTTAAACCAAGCAACCGAATATAAATTATAAGTAAATAACAACTTTTTCATAAATTAACATTTATTTCCAAATCTTTATTTTGAAGCTTCAGTATAAAAGATTCGACTAAGACCTAAGCTAAACTCGAACCTCTGGTTACCTGTACGCGTTTCATTTTAGTCTTTGTAATAAGGACCCCCGATGTAAGGCATGTGAAGGTAGCATATATTATACAACAATAAAACTTCAAATTAGTCCATTATTTGTTGTAATATTCGGGGCTGGACTGTTGAAGACATATTGATTCTAGAGTCGCGTTGCACTGACCAAACAGTTTGAAATTATCCAGAACTTTTATTGTGAGATTTATTGTGAAGTGGTATTTTCAGAATTTGTGGAATTATTTATTCGCAAAGTAAAAAACATATTTTTAGACGAATAATTACTTTAAAATGTCTCGTTCAATGCGCCTCATCGCTCGATCTACTAATAATTAACTTTGTCCTGGCCTTATAACCATTTGTTCACGCTCGCTAAATTTTATTGAATTGTGGACTTAAGGTGGTCAATTTTATGATATAAAATGAGGATTTTTGCTGTAAATGAATAATGAATGAAATATTAAATAATATATATTAACAATGACTGTATATGTAAACTATATTATTGCATTTTCTCCTATCCATTCTTAATCAACAATTGTTGTTGCAATACGCCAGCTGTCCAACTAGAATAGTACTCCAAATTGAGATATTCCTTTAAATAGCATTTACGATTGGAATTATTTATGTAGTTAATTCTGTAAAAGTTGTTATTTATATTATAAAGAGTAGCTGCGGATTTTGAAAATCATTGTATATATTTTAACGTTTGGAAGACAACAAATTAAATTTGTATTGAAATCTTTATTTTTTATCTAGCATGTTGAGACATACGGTGTACGGTTTAAAAATAGTAATACTGTACAGTGTACATAGTTTTAGAAAATTGCTAGCATTCGTTAGAATTAGTAATGCTATAGTCTGATGCATCCTTTTAACATGTTTTTATACTATACGGTGTTGCAAATCGCTGCAATAAAGCTTGTTCTTTCTATTTATACAGACAAACTTCCACTGAAAAACGACGAGTTTTTCAGACCGTGGCCAAGCGAAAAGGATTAAAGTGAAAAAGTTGAGGCTATTGTGAAATATATTGTTCATTTTACAAAAGAGAATGATGTACTTGTTAAAATATATAAAATACATGTAACTGGGATTGTCGGTTAATATTGATGGAGAACTTGTCAATTGGTTAATGTTAACGTAACATACCAAATCTGTTTTGTGAGCCACATATTTTGCAAATATGCCATTTTTTTTAAAGTAAAACACATTAATAACATTATTTATAAGTTTCATGTTGTCATTTAGAAATTTAATATATTTTTAACCTTTTTGTACGTACATGTCGTGCCATTAACATTTAAATAAACACATTCGCGCATGAACCATAAAAATACCAAAAAATATAGAAAGCAAATCGTGAAAATCGATGTCGTGGCCATCGTCGCCGCCAGTGCGGCATAATAATGGACAAAAAGTGTTCCAAACAATTCCGTCCCCGAACGTAGCGGCCCTACTTGTTTTCACTACTTTGCCCGCTTTTGCAATACGCGTCATTAAATTATTCAAATGCTAGCCACCCAGTCCGAACTTGGATAATAATTGCCGCGATTCCGGCGATCAGTAACGAGCTTGGCATCCATGTGTTGTCATTCGCTCGGGCTTATTTGTATGGGATGCGTCGCCATCGGATTGCCACGGATCGAACCAAATGGTGTGCGCATTTAAATATGCATTTTTCTTAAATCGACTTTCCATTTAATGAATGCTTACTTTCGCAGAGTTGTTTCGTTTTCGATGTTTACTCCTGCGATTAACGCTATTTGGTTTCGAGTTCGTTTTTACGAAAATTAATTTTAATGGGGCAGCGGGAAATATGTTAGTAATTACTGAAGATACACGGAAATGCTTTTAATGACGTATTTAAGTACTTTAGGGTCAAGTAATTTCAATGCGCGAATTATTTATTGGAACATTTCCTATACTGTAAGCATCAGTGCGAATAGATATCGTCTACTTCTAGTTGGAGCATGGCATACGTTTTGTTACGTTTCTTTATTTTACATGTTTCTCCGTTGATTTAAAGAGTCTTCCTAAATCCGTGTTTCCTAAAATGTTACATATGCACATTATCTGGTGTTGGTAACCTTGTAATGTAATATGGAGTTATGCAAGAGTGGAAAAATTGGAAAATTTCTGTTTTGAATATCTATTTTAGAGATATTCGAAACGGAAATTTTCACAGCTTGAATGAACTTGAATTAACAAATTACATACATTACGTTTTCTACAGATTGGCAGGGAATTTTACTTTTGCAAAAAACACTGCAACTGCAACTTTTAACTTAAGTTTGTTAATTAATTTATATTTTTCATTAAGGTTTTGATAGAGGTCTTTCTACATCGCTAATCCCACACCTAAAATTTATAAACTTTTAATTTAACTTTATAGCGTATTTTCAGTTACATGCTGCGTTGATAAACTTGATTATGTAGAACAACCAAATTTTAGAAGACAAGTCTTCACCATCATTGTAACTTAATATAAAAAGGAGAAATATTTTCAATTCGAATCAGAGTATTCGTAATACACTTATTATACATTTCGGGTGTAAACTTGTATTATTTACATTATGACTGACGAGAAAAGCTTGAAAATTTGTGAAAAGTGATTCAAATTTGAATGACGTGGAAAACAATGTTAATTGTAATTAACCTGCTTGGTATTAACGCAAATGATCGCCATTGTATTTGTTTATGAATTGTGCAGTTCAAACAATTATTAAAAAAAGTCGAACATATAAGTCTCATAAGTGTATATTATTGCAACAAACAAAACTTTAGCATATCTTCTTGCCTGGTGGCATAAGTGAATAAAAAAGGGCGCAATTGGATTTGAGAGTATTGAAGGATAAAATAATTAATGCACAAGTCGAGAACATTAAAAATACATTGTATTTCAATATCAAAAATATTTTAAACTTAATATAAAGCAATCGAAATGAAAATTACACTTGGAATTACTTTTTTATATTGCATAGAAAATAATACAAAAGTACAAAGTTTGATGTAAGTTAATTGACATGGTTGCATTGTATATTTAGTAACGAAAGACTATTTTCTTTTTGAATTTCTTTTGAACCAAAATGCGTTAAATTGAATAAGTTTCCAATACAGTTGTCTTACTTCGTTGAAATGAAGTAACGTCAACTGGAAACTAACAAGTTGCTTGCAATGATTTGCTCTTGAATCAACTACCACTTATGGAGTTAGTAGTTAGATTTGTAAGAAAACTGCCGTAGTTGTAAATGAGCAGAGATTAGCGAATTATATTTGGGTTTTCGGTCAGCAGGGTTTTTTACCATTCAACAAACACCAGTTCCAGAAATAAATGTGAGGTAAATTCAAAATTAAAACTCGACAACGACAGGGCCGGGCGATTTTGCCTTTCAGAGTTCATTTGGAACAATGCTAGCTAACTATTTTCTTGGAAGTCGTTGTTACAATAATGCTTCTATGGATTTATCGCCCCTGGATACGATTGGATAGAAGCCATAATATAATTGATGATATCTGGGTTTGTAGTTTTGGTCGTGTTGTGGAAGTAGACCCTTAATTTCAGTCCGATAAATTAGGGCTTTTGTTCCATAACATAACAAAAACTAGTATGTCTGTAACCTCAGATCTCATCAATACATTTACGATAATTTTTCCAACATTCGGAAATGGTAAACTTGATACTCAATTTACAGATCCAGGATTTATGAAGGAAAAGTAAACACCTCGAAATAGTACAATCACAATTTCACCATATATTATGTACAAGGAAGAGTACATCTGGTACACCTCCGTTGAATGCGCTTCGCAAGGATGATATTACAATGGATTATTGTCTGGGTTGTTTGAGCAATGTATATTTGAAGATTGGTTTGTGACGACAAACCGTTACAAATTAAATGAGAAAAAATGAAATTGGAGAAAACCCGACAAGCCATTTGATAAGGTGACGAAGACTTGTGAAGAGAACTATATAATATTTTCATTTTCATCATCCAGTGGTACCCACAACAACTGCGTAACTTAATTTGATTTAAACTGATCAAAGGGCCTTGACTTTTACAGGCGTGGAATTAAACAAAGAAATACTTGCAAGAAATGATGTTTCTCCATAGACATTAAATGCTGCCCTCTTAAAATTTGAAGCCATAAATGAAAATAACAAAATGAAAAACAGATACTTTTTACTTTCTCCGATATTTGTCCATTAGATAGAAAAAAAGGTCGTCGAAAAGTTGCTGAAAAACTATGGCACTGCGGAAGGTAACCCACCTGGAAGCAAAAATGATTTAGATAGAACCGGGAGAGGTGTTACTAGAAAAGCATCACCCAAATATTAGTTCACGTGGAGTAAATCATAATCCTGAGTGGGGCTCGAACCTGAAACGATTGATGTTGAAATACTTATGATGAGGAAAACAACGGTATAATAGTTATTTATCTAACCAGTTACGAAAGACTTTATTTTGCGTAACGAGTGAATGTTTGCGGGACAAGCGAAGCGGGATTCCGCAAAATAACAAAATTTTAAACACCTAAAAACTCTTTAAACATGAATGAATAGGTACATAGTTACTTAGTCAGTTAACATATAATTTGAAATCCTAATTTGATAGGATATGTTATTGTATTTTATACAAAATTTTTTTTAAAAGCTTCCACTTTATGGTCTCCATATTCAATGCTGGGAAGTGAGCTTTCTGTGAAAAAAACATTCTTAATTAGTACAATTTTTGAATAGCGAAAGTAAGGTAAATAACTTGGTATTTGGTTGTCAGCTTTAATATGATTATTTCTTGTAGGTTGTTCTAATTGTTGGAATATCCGGAGCATACCGGAAAGCCGAATTAACATTTTCCCCCGTTTATGATGTTGTGGAAGAAGGATTTTACTTTAGAGTTCACATCGATATACTAAAACCACAGTAAGTTATGGAGAGATTGTGATGAGTTAGTTAGTCAGTTATGTACCAGACAGTGATATTTCGCGATTATATAGCAATGATTGCATGAGGAGAAGTACTTTCTGATAGTACATTTATGATCAGAAACTAATTCTCATTTGACTATTGACTATAAAGATATTTAATAACACAGTATTTGTTCAATAAAAAGTCAGACTAAGCCAGTCAAAGCCAAATAAATAACTAACAAAACTAATAAATAACGAAACAATTAAAATTAGGCCACGAACAGAGTTGAACTGTCATTAGAATATTTTATTTCTATGGCAACAATAACAATCAGAATCGTCCGGGCCAATTATAATTGCCAATATAATAATTGATTAGCGTGAAACATTTTTTTTCAAACCTTGTTATTTTTGCCTAGTTCCAATCATATCTAGAAAATGTTGTTTTTATTTCGATCCTCAATTTTTGCACGTTTTTACTTGTTCATTTTTCGTGCCCCCATGAAAGCATATGTATTCAGCCCGCCCAAGACTTTTCATTGCATTTGCCTATTGAAACATCACGCCCGTCTTGTTGTAACTTCCTTGATCGACTTTAGGTGGGATCGCTAACGCCCTTTTCGTGTTAAAAATATATGTAGTAAACATGCCACGTGCATCTAAGGACTCGCGTTTTTCAACATTAAACTTCCAAATTATCGTAGTATACAATACAACATTTATTGATGCCGCACGGGTAAGAAAATTTAACAAAGCACTTTTCTTTCTTTTAGATTCTACTACAGATTTCACATCTTTCTTTCATCATCGAGTAACTTAACAGTAATTAAGAGTAAGGTTAAAGTGTTGTAAATACACCAATAATACAAATTATTAGGGTTTAAATATAACGTCCTATTAAAAGTTCAAAAGATTTTCAGATCACGGTTTCAATTAAAATGAAATAATGTGTTTCGTGTAACAAATGCGACAGGGGGAATTTAAATATTCATGTTATCCACATCGCAAAATCAATTATAGCATGAAAAGTATATTTTGTGAAATAATATTATTTTAAACTGAACGCCAGATACTCAACACCACTAACTCCATACAATTCAATTAAATTTATTGTCGAACCGTGATAAAATTCATTGTCAAACCTGTCGAATATCAACAATTCGCAGCGCGAAATAATAAAAATTATTTCTACAGTTTCAAAAATTCTCGCTTAATGGAGAATCTTGTGATTCTTCATTGTTTCCCGTAATCGTGCGACAGATTTACTTACCTAATACGCAACCGGCGAACAATGATGAATTGAAAATGAGATTAAAAATTAGAAATCGCAAATGTGCCTTGTGAAACGCAGAGGAAATAAGAAAGAGTTTCCGTTGTTAGGCTGCGACTTAATGAGAAGAGCATGGCGGGTGAAATATCACTTGCTTCATCCATTGCGCAAAACCAATTTCTTCACTTGACTGGGGCCGGCGAGCGCAGGCATTTTTAATAAAAATTAACTGCGCTATTGAATTTACTCGACAAACTTCAATTTCGTAGATAATCGCGTCATGAAAGTAAACGTTTTAACCCAATAATGCACTTTCGTATAACACAATTTGCGTATATAAATTGACTACTTGATCGCAATGAGGCGACTTGCTGCAGTGAAATTATTTTAAAATTTGATACACTTTCATGTTACGGAGTCAAGTTATTCAGGCGTCAGAAACGTTATTAATTTTCATTGTTTTGTTAGTTTGTAACTTCTTTCACTGAAGTGTTAAGGTTATACTTGGATATAATTCTGCGTTACACATTACGGATTTGATAAATACAATTATTCATAATCTACCTATTAGGAAAAGAAGTCCAATTAATCACCTAACCCTAACTTAGTAATAAGTTCGATCTATAGCAACTGTTAGGAGCTGAAGTGATTTCGTTCAATTGAAATTATTGAAATTATAAGAATTTTTGATATGTGTAAATCAAAAATGATTTGTATTATTGATGACTTTCAATTAGAAATTATGTCAATACGTTACCAATTGTTCTTATACAATCCCAGAAGATGCAAATATCTTACGAACCTATATTTTCATTCGGTTCCTGTGTTAATCTAATAATTGCGATTTCGAATAATTCTAATCTAGTACCAAACAATTTTATTACTCCTAAAATTTATTAAAAACTCTTACATTGTCATTAAAAGAAGCTGTTATTCCAATATTAATTATTGCTAGTAATTTTCCATCACTGCAATCTTTTGCAGAAAATTGTATAGAGGTGCATATGTTTAACACCTTAGCCGTCACGATTAAAATTTGTCCCATTGTTCTAATTCTGGCAACGTTTCGGCAACTCTCACGTGGCTATTTAATATTAATAAAGGCGCTGTTAAAGAAATAGGGCGTTGGGATTCGCGCTCAACAAATTAATTGGCGGTAAAAAAAACTTTGATTTATATTCTGCGTGAAATACGGCAACCGGCGCGATCTTTGCGAGGACAATAGCGCGTGGTGGGATGGGGGGGGGGGGGGGTAATTTTCCAGCGCTCTCGACGCCCACATCGCCTCAATCGAAATTGATTCCGAAAACAGAAAACGTTACATTATATCGTCATGAATACAGAACTTGATTTATTCAAATTATTTTTCTATTCTTATAACACTTAAACGTACCACAGATGAAAACATGCTCATTTCATTTTTAATTTTACGTAATTTATCTTTTTCAAACAGGGTATAGACTAGCCCATAACAATTATTTGTCTGATTTAAATTTTGCACATCAATTTGTTGTTTGTGTTCTTTCTCTTGCTAATACTATGACCCAAGGATGTTATTGGTTCTACTACCTTGTCGTAAGTAGTATCGTAGTAGTAAGTCGTAGTCATCAATGCAATAATTATTTCAAGTTCCAATAAAAGGCAAACACTATTTATGATCTAAATAAAACCTTCTTATTAGTTTTAATCACGCCAAAGCCAAGTAAAATGAATTAATTATATTCATATTGAAACGTGTATGTGATAAGTACATTGGTTCTTGGTCGAGTATTCCTAAAAAGTACAGTTAGCCTTTGCAATTGCAATATGGAACTTGATTTTGGTCGAATAATGAGACAACCCGACATTAATTAAGTAAAAGAAAACATATGAAAGATTTAAATTCAGAGGCAGCGTTAGACAATTCAAAAACAGCAGGAACGAGGCCTGGTATGTGAGCATTATCGTTGCCCGGAAGATCATCGAGTACGAAATCCAGTACACGACGAAAATGACTGCGATATAAAATCATATACAAAGCAGACAAATCAAAATTCTTTCGCATGCTAAATCTTAATCAACATCCTTGATTTGATTGTGAATACTATTTATTGTCTGGGCTATTACTACATTAAGATGTAGCTTAATATTCCCAACATTACTAAAATTGGTCTGCCAACCAATAGTGATATTAATCTTAGTCAGGAAACAAGGATTGTGACGTATGAAGCATTTTTACGTTTTGATTACACTGCCTCCAGAGGGATTTATGATGGGGTAGATATACAATGAATAGTATTAAAGGATAATGCCCTATATAAGGTGGCGTAACTACTTCAACGATCTTGGAGTATATAAATGTGCGCAGGTTAACAATAAAAATTAAATTCAGAAACTAACAATTAAACCATATTTTACGTGAGAGTTGATATTCCGCTGGTACCTCATATATCCGTATCCGTTATGTTAGTAAACATTTAGGCGTTATTTAAACTATGAAGTAAAATTTTCATTTTCATTTTCATTTTTTTATTAATCAATATTTTATTATTCTATTACTTAGTTAAGAGCGAAGAGTGCCAAATTATTTATTATTATCAATTTCCATTAATGAATCTTTTTATTTATAAAATTATTATTATATGTAATACAATGTATTACATATAATAATAATCCACATGTATTTATAACGCAAGTTTGCTTTCCTTTTAACTAAAAATGTATTTTGCATGAAACACAAATTCAGTTCAAATATTAAAATGAAATCTCTTAACTATTTCGTATATTTTTTAGTTTATAGTAAAAATTATAAGAAATATAAAATGAACAGTAGAATATATAAAACCAATATATATTAAATTACACTGACGAAAGCTGCTATTCTTGTGCATATCTTGTGATATTGACTTCACTTTTACAAGTGATGGGTAATGAACTTGGGATGTATTACAACTCACTGCGATGATTGTATTCATCAAAATAGTATGTAGTTTTACATGTGCAACCAGAATTTAAAAATTTCGTTTCAAACATTGAGTGGAAATCTAAAATGTTGAGATGCCTGTTCGGATATATTGTTGCATCAACAAGCATTGTTTTGCAAAGTTTTAGATTGATGCATGTCATGGACACGTCCATATTCACTAAACCACAAACAATGCAAAGAATTTCGCACATAAATCGGTAATAGTGAGTTTGGATATAATTTTCTACAATCAAGTGAAGTGGTAAGCCAACCGAAACGATTTGTATTGTAGTTGTAAATGTTAGTTGTAATTGTAGTTTCTGATCTTTCTGATCCAATTTGTTTATGACATTTCTGACTGATCTATACGATTTGCGTATCTTCAACTTGCTTTCCAAGTCTGTTCTGAAAAATGCCTTTTTCTATTTTGCGTCGTTACTAGACCTAGTAAAGCACCCGTTTGGGTTCGTTACTGAGAATTTTAGACGCTTTACCAGGCTAGTGTATTTTATTTTTCTGGTGTTGGGGGCATTGTCATTCCAAAATTTACGTTTACGTCAAATGTCGAGCTGCGAATGGGAACAATAATAATGTTATTTAAATCAACTTCGATTGTCAAGAAATGAACAATAATTATTATCAACGTTAACGGAAGTGTCACAACGGAAAGTACCGTTACACAGTATTATGAAGAATATTAAAATATATATTGCTACTTGTTTTTACTTTGAATGTCAAACTGTAATAAACGAAAAACTGACTTCTCGCAGTAAATTGGTGACAACATTGACCGCACTTGCTCGAATTTCGGGCGGAGGACATGAAAAATCTTCGACCTTGAGAAAATTCCCTAAATGTTTAAATTTTATGTGCAAAATAGAAAAAATAGTATAAAACACTCGTTCAGAAAGCTATTATAGCACTTGTTTGTTCCTACACTCGCCGCTACGCGATCTTGTCCTGTGCTGCTGCTTTTCGCAGTTTTTCTGTGTAAGGTCATTACGTCTCTTATTTATTTACGTTATTTTTGCTACATATGTTTGCGTTGTAATGTTTATTGGCATGTTCCTTTCTGCACATCATTCCTGCGTCTCGGCTCCTTTTTTCTTCCGCCTCCTCCAGCCGACCCTTTCTCTTTTCCTTGATTCCTTGTGCCTCATATTGATCCATTGCAATGGTTTTCCTGATCTCCTCCCTCTTCCCCTTTATTTTAATCTAATATTTGTAGTTCCCGTCCATCTTCTCCCGTATTTCTTCTGCAATCTTGTCCTTTGTTAATTATACTACCTCTATTTTTCTTCCAGCCAGTACTTATATGCTCCATCTTCGCTTCTTTCGCACATGAACTCTGCTAATGTTTTCTTCTTCTACAGATCTCCTTTCCCGTGTATCTTGGCATCCCCCTCTACTTATATCGTTTTATATTTTGTGTTTTACGTCGCACTCTTCGCTGTCCCTTTCCTGTGCTTCTACCAGCTTCCATCTGCCTTCAAACATTTTTACTCTACATTCTTCCCATTTTGATAGATATATTCTCTTGTTCCCCCTTTACCTTAGATCCTATCATACCTCCTTAACTAAGTTTTCTTCTGCCCCCCCCCCCATTTGTCATCTCATATCTCGCTGCTCTTTTCCCTGCCTATACACCCAACCTTTCCCTCTCTGTCCCCTGCCTGTCTATATAGTCTGGAGTTGATCTCTTCAAGTTCAGTGATATTTTTAGTTGTCCTAGGTGTACCCATTCCAACCTTTTCTTTTCTCTCCAAACTTCAGCTTCGTACATCAAACTGTTCTTTATGTATATGTCCCACACTTTCACGATTTCCCGGAAATTGCCCCTCCTCTTTCGCCACAGATCCCTCGCCTATACTTCCTCCGCTCTCTTCGCCTTTCCGTACGCATGTATCATGTGTCCTTTTACACTGTTTATACTTTCAATTCCAAGTAGTATGTCCTGGAACCTTATATTTTTGCTTTTTTAATCTTCTTCTCTTTTTTAATTTCCATTTTCATTGTCGCCATATGTAGCTCACATCAAAAATTCAGTTATAGTTTCACCTGAATCGGTGCTCAGAGTAGCCTTACTTTATGTCAAGATATTTTGATAATAATTCTTTTCCAACTCAGTTGCAAAACTTAACTGAACTTTTCGATATCTTTATAGTTGACGACAGATGATTTTGCGATTTGGAAGTTGCACTTTACATTTCTTAGACAATAGTGCCTATAATCTGTAATTAATTCAATTTGTTCGTTGACAATAATTAAATTAACTTCTCTGAGATTCTATGGCTAGTTGAACGGTTATGAAGTTGGGTCGTTTATACTCGCATGTGAACTTTCGATGACACGCCGATCGCGTGCTTGTTTTTACTTAAGTTTTTTTTATATTTGATGGTGCACCAATAATTATTTTCGCTTTGATTCTCTTGGCCTTTGCCCATTCTCGTATACGACGTTTCCATTAATTTTTCAATTTGTTACACTTACCAGACCCCTCATTCGATAAAGAAAATATTTCTAATGATCGTTCTTCAGGTATTCAGAATAAATGGCACTCTCCATTGTGTATGTGTATACGTATGCGACTGTGCTGAATTTTTTGCTAACTCATCCAGTATATTTATACGTTTTGCTTCGGTTTGTGCTACAAACCACTGTAATATTATTTATTTGAAATTTTATATTTGAACCTGTAACTATTCACACAATACATCGCAGATCGTTTACATTTTAACATAGAAGTAGATACCTACAGTGTAATTGGACTACGTATTTAACTAACTTTTATTCATCATCCACAAACTTCTGTGTGGTCATTAATTCCCAGTTTAAATCATAATCAATTTCCTATAACCTTAAATGTTTTATTAATTCGAAAGCTCACGTAATAGAGCTAAAAATTTGACATTGTGTGAGTAATATTTACACAAAAATTTGTTTAAAACCACAGGCAATAATACTCACAAATGGATTAATTCCGTGCACTATACGATTTTTTCGCTGTTTGTATTGCAAGTTACAAAAGCCGTAAATGTATAAAATTGCGTCCGTGCGTTTATTTCATTATACGTTTGACCCAATTTAAATTGCAAAATACACCGACGAGTTTTCATAGTTACCCAAAAAACGTCGATACGTTATTTTTATGTAAACGCGCGCAATGCGAACTTTTGCAATAAAATTTGCTATAATTACTTTCCATTCCTCTATTATTATTCCCGACACGACCAGTTACGCTCCAAAAATACCAACGCGGCTCTAAGCGAAGTAAATATTTGAACGACTTTTAAGTGAATGTATATAGTTGAAATGGATGGCCCATTCCCGCTAGAAATGAAGGAAAGTTAAGTCTTAATTGCCTATTTTTATTGTCGTAGGTTTATTGGAATTTGTAGCTGCATGGTACATTTTATCAGGTGATGGTATTTATTGACAAATGCAATTATTTCAAATTAGTATACAATTTTCAATTGTAAGGTTATATGGTGGAAACGTTTACGCCCAGTTAAATAGTTATTAAAGCACTAATAAATTTGTGACGTCTTAAGAAAAGCGCTGAGCTTTTCAAGATGAAGTTTAACAAAACAACGCAATAAAAATATTGGAATAAACTACTCATCCTAGCTAAATGAAGATGATAATGAGTTGTGGATTTCAAAGCGACATTGTTTGTGAACCAGTTTTGATAATGTAGAAGTTAAAAAAAAACATGGGAATAGAAGACCTGTACCCTTCATTTGACACATTACCTTGTTTCCTTCTCGCAAGTTGCATTATTTAAATTCATTAATGTAATTAGAAATATTAACATTCATTATTTTTAGAGTATGTGTGACTATACATAAAACGAAACAGATTCAACGGTGGAATAAATACAAAAAAACCACTTCCTTTTTCATGAAACGGTGCCGCAACCATTGAAATTCATCGAAACTGTTACATAATGACAACGTAAATCCTCAAGTTTTAGAAATTCACGGAGCGCATCCGTTATGTAACGTGAAATAAAAAATTCGCGACGAAGGCGAACCATCACGTCCGTACTTAAATTTCGAATAATTATTCGAAGGAAAATATACGTCGTCATCTTGTACACTGAATACACAAATAATATGAAAACGCCGGAGAAAGCGATATTTGAATAACGTGTCAAACATTTCTGAGCGTCTGCCGCTCGCAAAGAAATGACATTTCTGCCGTGCGTCCTTTAGAAATCGCAGTCTGGTGGCATCCATATTTACGATATCGCGTGAAAATAGTTTCGCTGAAACGAAGGGAGTAATATGTAAGGATTTTACTCGACGTACACGTACATACGTCGTCGGGATAAATTACTTTCGATATTTTCGAGGAGGGCGAATTGTTTGTAATTTTTTACGATGACACATTGCGCGAAATACGTTAGAGAAATTATTGGTTGGTAAATGCACCTGATAAATGTCGTCGGTGGCGAAGCTAGTTACAGGAAATACATGATTGGTGAACCATGATTAAGACTTTGTTCTATTTATAAGTTTGTATAAGAAAATTTTTGAGAAAAATCCATTTCACCAATATGTGAAGAATGAACTTGATTTATAAATAATACCTACTGCTAAATAAGAGCATCGATTCAGTTGGACATATGACAGTGCTGTGCAGTGCGGATGTTGTTGAGGTTGGGGTGGGCCTTCAGTCGAATAGTGTATTGACGCACTACATTTACACAACTTCATTTATGGCAAATTATGTAGACCATTTTATCACCATGTTTGTTATATTTAAACAAAGTTACGTGGCAAGGAATCAAGAATGAGTTTCTTAGATGTTTTGGAACCTTTCATGGAACATGACCTTATCGATCCTTTGAACTATGTTGGACTTTTCATACGGTTTTCATTTTTTGTTGCTTGATTCTTGTCAGTAAAATACATTTTAACCCGAAAGTGGCGATCTTTGCTGGTTGATTTTTAATTATCAAGAACAAATTCATGAATACATGTATGAAAATCTCAGACCTCTGCTTACATTCACCTATGCCAAATGTTTAAAGTAACAAAAGATATTCATCGGGAAGAACAATAAATAATAGAAAGGCGAACTTAAAATACAGCAAAAAATAAAAACGATAGAAATAGAAGAGAAGTTAATAATAAAGGTAATACAATGAAAATTTGATAAAGAAGAAAAAATGTAAGGACAAGGGAAGAATATACCAACGCGCCAAGGTGTAACATAAAGACCCAAACAATGAGGAGGACCCGACTAAAGAAACAGCAAGGGAAGAAAGCGAAATGGTAAATAATGGATCTCATTAAAGGACAGAAGAATATTAAGTGGCAACTAAGGTAAGATGAGAAATAACCAAGATTGACAAATAATATGTGAAATATACAATAGATAAATGGTATGCAAGTAACTCCGCCTGGGGCAACTGAAGATTGGATTGAGTAGCCTAGCAGTTGTCACTGCCGGTCCCAAGCCCGGGTAAAGGAGGAGGGTTTTAGCTGGGCCAGCTATGTAAAAGACTTATTGCGAAAAATCCTAGCACCCAGCCTCGGAATATGGACGGAGTAAAATGGAACGACAAGGCAAATGAAAAAATGAAAAGGGACATTGAATATAGATACGTGGAATATACAAGGTCTAAGAACTAAAAGAGATGAAGTCATCAATGAGCTACACAAGTTCGAATTTGATATTGTAATTCTCACAGAGACCAAAAAGAACGGAAATGGAAGTGAAGACATCGGTGAATATATGCATCTCTACAGCGGCGTCGAAAAAGCAAAAATGGCAGATGCAGGCGTTTCTGTCCTGCTTAAGAAAGGCATTGGCAAGTGCATTAAGCCTTGGGACCCAATAAACGAAAGAATCGTGATAGTTCACGTAATAGGCACATATGCCCTGACTATGACTGAAGAGACGACAAAAAGGACAAGTATTTTGAAGAGTTGATATTAATGGTCGAACTGGAAAAGAAAATAACAATGATATAGTAGGCAGGTATGGAGAGGAGGTGGTAAACTATAATGGACTAAGGCTGATTGAAATATGCCATAAATATGAAATATATCGTATGCAAACAGAACTCGAAAATACAAGTGGAAGATGTAAGAATTCAACGAGACGCAGAATGCGGCACGAATCACCACTTACTTCGGTTTATTTTTCCTTACTATCTCAAACAATGTCAAAGCAGTAATTCACTTACAGACGGTGAACCAAAGATAATAAGCTAACACAAAGTCAATTTACGATACCTTCAAGACGATTCGACCAAATTCTTTTGCACATTAAGACTAAGTAAAAAGCTTAGCGAAATTCATTATTCATCTGGCATACTCATGTATAATGACTTGCTGCTGAGAATTAAAGAAGCAGCTGAGGAAGTCCTGGGGCCAGTTGAACAAAATAAAGAGAAACATCCAGAGTGGTGGAACAAAGAAGTTGAAGGAAAAATACACGAGAAGAAACTACTGTACCAAAAGTGGCTATCCACTAAAGATCCGTAAAGAGTAAAGAAATGCGTAGCTGAGCAAAAAAAATCAATATGGGACAAAATATGTGAGCAGATCGAAAAATATGTACATCAAATATATATATATATATATATATATATATATATATATATATATACACATCAAAACCATTATTAAAATATCCATAATTTAAGGTGAAAATTTTATTAAAGAATTCTGGAGAAACAGATTTATCCAATGGCAATTAACATAATTGACCATAACAATCTTGCAGTCAAGAGCATTCGAGAGCTATTGCTCTTGAATTTGACCTTCAACTGATATTCTTGACGGCCACTAAACTCTTTGAAATCCTACTTGTACGACAGGAAAACAAAGGCAACATAACGACGTGCAAAAATAGGAAACAGAAATGTGATCTAGTACCACGATAATTGAAATTAAGGTTCAATAGGGATTAACTCTCGGTCTAACGGTGATTGTTAAAAAAAAAACGTAAGATGTTATATCAATTTTTTGATTACACCTCATGCATTAAAAGAAGTCAGTATTAATGAATTCCTAACACTGTACACTAACATCCAAAGAACAAAACCTGCGGTGGTAAATTTTTGCAATTCCTAAATATGTACATTAAATTAAATGCTAAATCAGTAAACAATATTTCAGTACTTGATGCGGCTCTCTTCGATCATTTCATATTTGTTTAAGAAAATAACACCTGTTCACACATTATATAACGAGACATCATAGATATATCAGCTTGGGATTATTTTACTACGCTTACATATATATTCAGTTTTATGCGAAATGTACCACCCATTTAAAATAATTTTTTTCATTAAAAAATCAAGTGGTTGTGTCTCAAGTTGTTACTTGTTGTTTTGAGATTTTGTTATTTGTTGCTTAGAAACAAAGCAATATCTAGTAATCATTAATTAGTTATAACATTGTATGACAGACCTAATGTTTTAAAATGCATCCAGTAAGACACCGTAGAAATTAAGCCACATTTCCGATTTTGATAGAGGTCGAATTATCGGCCTGAAAGGAGATGGAGTTTCTTTTCGTGAAATTGGTAGAATGGTAAATCGGGACCATACTACAATTTCACGAATATGGTCTGCTTTGTCAGAAGAAGGGGAGCTCTTTACCGCCGCGTGACAATCGTAACAGTCTACAGAAGAATTTATTCTTTTGGACTGCGATACCACCGTCCCTTCCAACGACTCCCTTTAACTGCACACAAAGCTGCAGCATTGGCATCAGCAATGGAAAGACATTGTCTGCAGTAACGAACTAACATTTTCTGTGTGGGAAAATGTCAATATGGAAGAGAAAGAAGAAATCTACAGTTTTTTGAAAGGCGCCATACAGCTTTAACTCCTGGAATTAGTTTGAGGTGAGATTTATTTCGGTTGTGTTCTTTCCAGGCACTTTAAATGCTCATCGCTATATTCACACATGTGACACATATGACACACATGTCCTGGAACTATATTTTCCAAGAGGATAAGACATGTCCATACCTGCAAACATTACCAGAACGTACGTCGAACAAGATCAATTGCAAATGTTGCTCTGGCCTGAACGATCACCGGATTTATCAGCGATCGAATATCTTTGGGACATTACGAATTTCTAACAATTTAAACTAAACTGAGTGCATTTACGATTAAAGTGTGAGTTGATCTACTGGGTTATCTCAACCCCCGAAGTATATTCATACGCTATGCTTGTGATTGTGTAGGGATGATCTAATCATAAAATACATTGTTTTATCAATGGCAATAACTTCAAGATTGACTTTATCAATTAATGCTTTTTCTCGACGCGACGTCTCAAATATGAAATAAATACATTTGTATGTACCATTACACATACAACGAGACGAATAGTTACGTCTTCACTTTTCTACGACGAATTTAATTAAAGTAAAGGTGACTGGAAGAACGCACACGCGTGGAGACGAGACAATGAAAGAATTAGTAACTAATGAGAACAGTGGCCTTGATCTCACTCATTCACGATCTCACCGAGCTGGTGTAGCAGCTTCGTTGTGCGTAGGTATCGTAAGTCCGCGTTGATTTAATATCATAATGCAATTTTATCGTCCGTTGCCGCATTTTCTGGCCGGATGGATTCGCACAGCTCGAAAATCAGTTACGTTTCATTAGTGGTCAATTAATTGAAACATTGTAATGATAATGGTAAAATTTATCGAGCCGTCGTGATATACGCCATGCATTAGCACTATTTTATTAAAACATACACCAATTTATTATGTAATTCGTAGTAATGAGATACAAACGCATCTAAATCATTAGGTTCGAAATTGCGGAGGGAATGCGATTTATAGTTGCAATGTTTATACTGTTTATAAATAAAATTAAATGACGTTATTTATAAATGTTTAGTACCTTGATTAAATAATATTGTTGATGGAAATTATCAGTGGAGAATACAAAAATTAAAACGCATAAACCATAATAATTTAATAAATATATTTTCTTCGTACTGTGTAGGAACGGTTTAGCTTGATAGGGTATTAATTATTCATAGACAGAGTATATCGATGCACCTCTTGACTGCACAACTTTAGCAAATATTCTGACATAGAAGGAGCAAACTCGTGCAATTTTCGTAAATAATATATATAAACTTATAATAATAAAGATATACGTGTTCAGAAATTGATATAAATTTGGTAAAATGATAAAATCAAGAAAATATATGATTACTCGATACCAAGCATTGTTAATACCCTGCAAAACCAAGTAATACAAGAATGATTCACAAACACATAAATGAAGTTAAATGTAATTATGTACAATTTAACCACTGTGGTTCAAAAGTAAATAATAGTGATTATTTAGAAAGTGTAAAAACATGTAAGTCAGAACGAACATTGTAAGTAGCAATAATAATTATAGACTTCGCTAACAAGTTAAACATTGCTTATAAGATCAACGTATATAATAAGATAATAAATAAATAAATTAACAAAACAGACGAAACGTTAATAAATGGGCGTCGAAGTTAATTGACACAAACATAAATAGCAAAGCTTAAGTTGTAATTTCCACAAGTTTCTAACGAAAGAAATCACTACGATGCAATTAATGCGACTTAATTGAAACGATAAGTGGAAATCACACTATCAACGAGAAGGAAGCATGCATTTTAGCATCGAATATACACGTTTCGTTTTTAGTAAATATATTTAAAAAATATTACCACGGATGACTAACGTCTTAAGAGTAATCCAAAACGCACCCTAAATCATATATCGTGAACGACTAGGAAACATATTGTCTCGAAAGCCATTCAAATTGTCATAGCAATAGCGCATAATTGAGACAATTTTCTAAACCTATTTAGATTTTAATTAGCGATTCCTTTACAACTTTGTAATAATACGAACTCCATATGTGCTCAGCTTAATTTTCGAGTTAATACAACTTAGCTGCGAACGACCCGAACAAAAGTCTGTAATTACGCGGACGTAATTTATTAAACGCTGTATGGTGAGAACGATTTCAATTAAATGTTACGCCTTTCAATGAATTAAAGATAATTCGCTTACTTTGGAGACTAAACTTATTATCGTTCAAGGTGCGCTAATTGGAGGCGGTAATGTAAATAAGTGGATGAAATCGGCAACAGGAATGAATTTAGTGAGTTGACGAAGGTATTGTCGCCACACAAGTAGGAAGAGGATAACAATGCATATCAGTAGGGGGCGTTTTGTGTACAAGATTTACGCAACCAGACCCACCGCAGCACCATCCTTCCTACTAAAATGCTATGTTGTCCTCGCTTACATAATTACAATACACTGGTTACGTGCGAATCACAACGAAAAATAATTATTTTGGAAAAGGCAATAGCAACCTAATAAAGACACTTCTTATGTTCTTATTTGTTTTACAGAAACAAATAATTCAATAACGCATGATTGTGTAACTAATTCGTTACATTTAACTACAATAATTATTACAAACATCCATCACAAATCTGCATCTCATCGTTGTTTCGTGTATTACGATAGCACGAGCTAATTATTGTTTTGAGAGAACTACAAAATACAATGATAACGATAACTCATTGTCTAGCAACAGGTAGAGCGTCTATTCTCGTAATTTTGAATTACCACCCACGAAGATTTTGAACGTGAATAACTAAGCCCCTTTGGTGGTCATTTTACGCACACGTGGCTTTTTAAACTAATTTTCGTTTCATTATTTCTAATGGATGAATATCACAATGAGTTTAATAAATTCAAGGTGACGATAATTGGACGATTTGTGAAGTGTTTTTGGTGTGAATTATTAAATCCCAGTTTTATGCTTGGCGTATAAGTACGACTACTTTGCAGATTAGATCTGAAAAATATTATACTTTTACATTTAGGGAATGTTTCATACATCATCGTTAAGAACAACGTATGAGCTCTTATAAGATGGAAAACTATACTGTGCGTTCAGTTTCACGATGCATTAATCGTACTACTTAATAATTTTGATATATGTTTACTTCAGATGATTAGTTAAATGGTTAATTTGGAATATAAATTGTTAGCGTAGTAAAATGTGTTTTCATGAAGAAAGTTATTATCAGAAAGAAGCCTTGAGTAATGCCAATCATATCTGCGTCCTCCAATCTAAATAATGTATTGCCAATATTTCGATCTTCCCAGTTCATCGCCGTGGTCGTCATTCCCACTTCTTTTCGCCTTTGATTATTGCTCAGGCCTTTTGCTTTTAGTTCTCTTTTGGCTTAAGCTTGCCCCACTTATTCGACGTCCGCTATATTACATCAAATATTTTGATTGCTTCTTCACTTTTCTTTTCTATTGCCAATTCCAAAGTTGTTTTGCAATTTTCCTCATTTTCGTCATTGGCTGTATCCACTATTACCACCATTTACTTGTTCCATATTCGGATTTCTTCCTCGACTCCCGTGATCTTCTCTTGCATTCCTTATATTTGACTTCATTCCACTTTGATGCCTATCAGAGTTAGTCAATGCCGAACGTTAACACGAATTTAACCATCGAAACATGAACGACTGACGTATATCTTCATTTATTAGTGCTAAATATTTGTCGTGAGCATATTGTTGAAACATTCTTAAATATGGCTTTATACATCCAATTGCTTTATCCAGGCAATCAACGTATATTTAGAAAAGTTCAGAGCATTTACATCAACAGGGCTGTTGCTGTAGTGATCTAGACAAGAATACGAGTAATCGCAAGTTCATATCTTCAAATTTCAGGATATTTAATTAGTCCTTAGTCCCCTTAACGTATACAGGGCTAGGTGGAGAACTTGCTATGACCTGTAACACAATCGTTGCCGCAAACCAAAGTCACGTTCTGTAATTAGGACCAACCTACTGAGGTGCGATGTCAACGGTATATAAATAAATAAACAAGTTCAGAATACTACCATGAAGTGAAGTACATTAATTCACGAATAGAATTTCAAAACCAATTCTTTGAGGCATACCCGTAGCTAGTTTAACAACTAATCCCTTAAGCTAATTACAAATCGCTCGTTCCCTTACAACGTTGAAAATAATACTCCAATAATTTTATCAATAATTAAATGGTCTTATGATTCTTTCAAATAAAAGAAAGAATAGAAATCAGACAATAGTTTTTATATGAGTTATCGTTTCTTAACACAACATCACTAAGGACTCTCTACTCTACCAACTCTCAGGAATCGAAGATTTTTGAACTGACTGTCATATTATTTGGGAAGGTAATAGCAGCCCGTGATTCTATTAACGATCTGTCATGACAAAGTAATGAAATAAACTTGTGATTAGTGATTAGTATTATTATATTATTTTATATTATTATTATGTGTCAAAAGCCCATGTTGATAATATGCCTGTGATGTATGATTCAACTCTTGAAAAAATGTCACATTGCGATATATTCTTAGCTTTCAGCTTTTAATTTCATCGGACAATAAGGCACTGAGAATTCAGTAAATAAAGGTTTATTTAATAACAGAAGCCTTCTATTTGAGATGTTTGGTATTTAAAATCTCTTTGCTAAAAGTACCAATTATACACAAATCTTAAATGGAACGACCAGTATAAAATTTTCGACTATTACAAGTATTAATATTCTACGAGATTTAGTCATGATCAAGTTATGATTAAAAATCCCACCTGACTAGAGACGAATTGTTCATTTAGCTACAACTCACTACTAAGTCTCCCTAATAATAAGATTCATTACTAGTCTTGAAAGAGTGGCGATATTCTATAGGGACTTATACGATGCAAATCTCTGTATTTCGTTTTAACCGTCGATACTTGTAAAATTGATTTGACTATAAACGTATAATAAAACTAATTTATGAATATTGAAAATTTTTATTTAACGTACAAAAGGGAACAAAGATGTTTCTTTCATTCAAGAAAAATGAAATGAAGAATTTCAATGAACATTGAGCAATTGGATCTGCCCATTTGGAAGATGCGTTTCCAGCAGGATCGCGAGTTGAAACCTTTCTTGTAAATTTAGTTTCTACTTCGTCATCTGGTTAGTCCGAAATTACTTGTCCAACAAAATATTGTCGAGTTTTCTTGCGGCAAAAACAACTAATACCCAATCAATAACTGCTGCATGTGTAGAACTTTTACTTATGTCTGTAACATACGTAGTAATATCTTCTTCATTTCGAATTTCTGCGCCAACGTCACCATCACTGTCTTCATATAGTTCTCGGATGTAGTCATCGGACTATTAACATTTCAGCACCAGATTGATATCTAACTATTTATGTGGAGGTTACCTTTTCAAGTAACAATTCTTCAAAACCCTTCTGGGTTTCACAACATTTTGTTGGGCAACTTGTATTTTTTTTTGATACGTTAAAATCTTGGTTACGTCGTTGTTATTGTACCATCAGTTCATCCCATCGTGTTGCATCGATCGAAATACCGAAAGATTAAGGGCTTGCAGTATATGAGTTGAGTGTGGAGGTAATTTTAATATTGCCACCTTATCTTGTATTACCAGTGCTACCAGGTCATCATCTACGTTCAATGTGAAAAGGTTCCTCAAATATGACTGAAAATGCAATGTGGGTCTTCATGATTGCAATACGACCCGACTTTAAACATATTGTTCTTGATGTGATCTTAAATTTTGATTTGCTTTTCCGTTGAAAAGAATTGATTTATTCGCCTATTACTAATTGCTTTCTCGTGTAAATTCATTTCAATTCCCAGCAACCATCGCTTTTTCTATTTACTAAAGATCTTAGATGTAAAATTTTCTCTACTATTCGGTGGTCCTCGAATTATCGTCTTTTATAGTTGAATATCTGGTTTCATTGGCTTCACTTTGATCCTAAAACCCGGTTGATCGCTCCCGCACACCGACCCCCTTGCACTTTTCTTGCTCTTATCTCAGAATTACCATCCTTCCGATAGTCACATACCCAGGTACACAAAGTTCATAACATGTTCGATATGATTTGTCTGCCATTACCTAAATTAATCACTATTTCTTTTCGTATATCATATCTGGTTTTTGTACCTTTTATTAATTCCCAAATTTCGTTTAGCAGCAAATGTCCTCCATATTTAATTAATTCGGCCGCAACACTATTTTTTCCGAGATTTTTTACACTTTTCATACATGATATCACTTTAAATATTTCATTTTCTGTTGCAGGTGCTATATCAACTCCATCTTCTTCTCTATACAGTTCCCCAGTTATTTCTTCACATAAATATTTGTTCTGTTCTTCCATAATATCTTTAAAATTGTTTCTCATTTACCACTTCCTTTATCATCTCTCACTAAGTTCCCATCTCTGCCATAGCAGAATAACATTCTTGATTTTGGTCCTTGTCTAGTCTTCGTTTAGTGCCTTTTTTATAATTTTCTTCTGCATTATTTAGTTTAGGTACTTAGTACGCTTGTTTAGCTTTCCTGTAAACATTTTACTCTTTTCTTTTGACCTCTATAGTTGGATATATCCTGTGGCTAATTGGTATATGACATCTTCTGTCTACATAATTTGCAACAGTATATATCCTAGAATTATTGAAATTATTAACTTAACTTAAAAATCGTTACTTTACAGACTTCCAACGTTTGAGAATCAATAGATCCTTTCGTTGCAACTATTTCTTGAATCTATTCTTATCTCTCCTTCTTGAATGCTTTTTTATTTTTAAATAATTTCATGTGGAATATATCCTTTGAAATTTACTTTTGCAAAATTTTAACTTTTAGCAACAGCTCGTTCTTAGATTTTGGTGCACACAATTTTCAGAATTGTGGTCTATGTCTTTTATTTGTTATAAGTTCTATGTATGGTGAAAATATATTTTTGACATATGAAGATATGAATTTGCATAAAATCGCTTTCTCTTTCGAATGGTATTGATTTGATGTACTGTTCTGAATTCCTCTCTCGTAAATAGCTTAAAGCTTTTGATTGAATTATACAACAATATTTGTTTTAGTCAATAATGCTGACGTCTTATGAGCCAGATCCACAAAATTTGCTGAATTATGAATACTTTCGATTGAATGGTTTGAGATAATGAAGGCCTTTGAAATGCCAGCTGCATTTACTAGTTAAACCGGTAGAATTTCTGATTTTCCAAGGCAATCTTTGTACCATCTCTCTAACAGATCAATTTTGTGCCAACCATATTACAATTTTTAGAGATGGGAAGTATATATGGTTTCCTTTGTTCCGAATTTACTATGCAAACTGTTTAGGTACCCTGCTCGAAGTATCTGAAAAAATGCTTAATGTCTGGATAAGATTATCGTTGGAAATCTAAAAAAGTATATACACGCACGTGATTATTTTAGCAGACGCATTATTCCGCACTCTGGTGTCAAAGCTATACTGTCGAATTATTCATTAATGGTTTTCGGAACGTCCTTATACACCCTAGATTTAATCGTCAAGAGTTAATAGCTAATAAAAATTATAAAAGATGACTAAGGAAAAAGTATACTCACTCCAGTTCCACCGCATAGACTATTCCAGGAAACGCACCATAAAATGACGCGACGTCTTAGGCTTAACCATCTAGGAAAAAATATTTATTACCATGGTTTATGTTTGACTCGTTATGTGCCGCGGGGATTAAAATAAATCTGTTCATTCACTTCAATAACAGAGGCACCTGACTTCCGAGAAACTTCCAGTTGTCGTCCCCAACCTTACGCAATCGGAATTAGTAGAGGTGCCCTTATGTACCTGCGTTAGTGGGGGTTGTTTGGTCGCACGCTATTATCTAAATATTCAAGAGAGTTACAGGTAAGAGTGGTGTAAATGGGTCACTGCTATAAAACGTCCTCGTTAAACATCTTCTTAGCTATTTGGTAGTGAGTGCCGCCGGTAAAACACGGTCACCTTCTTGAGTTTCACTTCCGAACTCTGCGGATGTTTTCTCGTGCCCCGTTTATTGAATGTCTCTCACGCGGCCTTTTCAAACGTTTACGATCATCGCGTGGTTCTGTTTAGTGAACGTACCACGTCTATTGTCATTTTAAGTGCGGCCCGCTTGTGTTTATTCTGTGCCATACGTGTTTACTTGGAAGAATTTGGAATGTCTTTTTATAAGGTATTTTTTATCGATAATTTATGTAATATATTTTAATTTATTGAATTTCATAGCATCATTTTTTAATTTCACCTGAGGTTTATGAAAAATCACAGATAAAATAATTATACTAATTATAAGCTATGGTCGCGGTTAAAAATATTTTTCGTAAATTGAATAATTACCATATAAATTGAAATAAAAAAGTGAAAAAGTAATATTGTTAAACATGAAGTATAATAGAAATAATGATTAGATACAACAATGATTTTTCAGTATCAGAGCATTCATGTTCTCAAAGTCAAGAATTTAAAAAGTTTTGTGATTGATGGAATGATTTAGTGTTTTATGCAATAACTATAAACAAACCTGAAACATTAGGACAGATTTTAATTGTTCTAGTTGAAATATGATGAGATATAAGAGCAGTTACCTTACAAACTAGATATTTCTTTTACAATCATCTAGCACTGTTTGAATAAGAATTACAATTAATAATATTATTGGCAAATGCGAAATGGTTACATATTATGTAATTAAAAATGCGAAAGCAGATATATAAATTAATAGTTAGATGGATAGCCCTCATTTCTTGAGTGCAAGGATGTAATTAGAAAGATTTGGAAAATTTGTCGAGGAGGAAGGATATAGTTTAATATAGTACAATTTGGTTGATATTGGGTGTATATTAATTATTCGAACTAGACATAAGCACCAGTTGAGTAAGACTTTTGTGTATTAAAAGTAATGCACGATTCAGTGGGACGTAAAATATCTGTAAACTTGAATTTACATTTTTATTTGGATTTGTATATATTATATAACAGAGGATGTTTCACAACTGAGCAACTCAATAATAATTATGTGCCTTTAGCTTCGTCATATAATTCAAATATACGATGGATTTTTTTCTTGGTAACAATAAAATTTTTAAAACATCTAAAACAATGAACATACAACACAATGTACATTACATTAATCCATTTCACATCAACGTGTCATACGTTTAAAATTTCAATGAAACCGTTAAAAAACGTTGGTGTACCCAAGAAAAAAATTCCATGTATCGTAATTTTGAAATATGTGACGAAGCTAAATGAACATAATTATTATTGAGGTCATGCTAAAGAAGACCCCGAATGTCGAGTGCTATTGCCTAAATATTTCAAAAAGACTAATTTCACAAAATATAGTAGTCATTTGCAAACACATCACGGTCCAGTGCCCAGGGGATAATTCTATGTATAATATTAATTGATTTCTTGCATGAAATACACTTAAGTTTAGGTATCAATGATTGATTGTATCCGTGAAATCAATCTTGGTGTAAAAATTAATATATTGCGAGAAAAATAGACAGCATTTGATATTTACATAATCGAATGTGGATTATTGAAAACGAAACTGAGATTGTCTCTACGACCGAGCTCAACGAACGAACAGTCATATATATATTTCCAGGTCATCGTATATGTATCATTTTTGCTTCCTAATTTTTACCACAGTTACCGAATGCGAGAAATTTCATCAATAGAGTATTGTACAATTTGTATAAAGTTGTCATTGGTGACTTGAGTTGTTCGTTCAATATAATATTAATATTAAATAAGAACAATATAACGATATGTTCGATTATAAATATATTTTTTATTTATTCCTAGTTATATGGGGTGACTCATTTTGGTAGCAACATACACTTTCAGCATATCTCCACTAAAGTTATGATAAACGATACAACACTAAATTTTCATGCGAAAATATTTTTTTTCTCCTAATTTGTACTACTCGTTAATTGTAGGAAATGATTAGATATAAAAATTAAGCAAACTTTCACTGTAGATTAATGCGTTTCCATTAAATATTCCGTAATTTGTATTAATTTATGTTATGTAAATATTTTCTAGTTAAGAACATAACCAGGTCTTTTACTTATTTTACATGTACGGAGTAGCTACGTATTTAATTTAATATATGCAAATTTATGTTCAAAACGCCATTATAATGAAAATAATTTGAATGAGCGTGGTGGTAACAATAAAATTGTAATTATATTACAACATTTTAAAAATTATTGTGAGATCGATTAATGTTTGGAGTATTGTTTCGAATAATTGTGTTGAATTTAAAAACATATTCATCCGAATGAACAACTGTGATTAAGATATCTATGCACAGTAATATTCATATTTCACTTGAATTAAGGTAGCACTAGTGGATCAGATAAAGGCAAAAAATGCTATAGTGTATAGTATAACAGATGGTAAAAGATAGTGTGTTGTGATCATCACTGTAGAATGAATTCAAAATTTTTAAATGATTGAAGGTTTTTGCGAAGAGCAAATGTTGACAGCAAACACCTGAAAGATACACATCCTCAACTCATCGGTAACATTTTGGGAATGATAAAACTTTGAACTAATCGTGTTGATATATGATGTCACTAGCATATTACAAAACTACTGCGGTGAGGGAGGTAGTCCGATGAATATTACAATTTACAATTACGTTGTTCAACAACGTAGCCAGTCGTTGGTAGTGGTTAAGCGATATGATCTATTCAGGATACAACCCTTGCTCAAACGCGATTCCCTGAAAACCGCATTAGAACATCTCAGACTATTGCCCGGTTCCACAAACACCAATCGGTCGTTAACGGCTTGTGTGGACAGGTCAAATACATTTGGTATTTGACGATGTATTAAAGACTCGATAACGAATCGGCAAACTTTTGACGATTCGTTAACAAGCAGTTAACGACCGATTAGCGTTTGTGAAACCGGGCATAAGTCACGCCAACAACTCAAAAGAATAGTGAGTATTAAACCATGTATTGTACTCCTACTAAATCAAATAAAATAAACAGTATAAACTACCCGAAACATTGCACCACTAGGAAGGGGTAAAGTCGAAGACTAAAACTTTTCAAAATAACTACCTATTCATTTGTAATAAATTAATGATAACGTTCAAATTGAAAAAAAATGTTTTTCGTTAAGGTTTCACAGAGAATGAAATTATTCATAACATATCCAGCAAAATTTGCAAACAGTTGATGTTTGATGTGTGTGTGAGAGACAGAGGACTGTTGAGTTTCAAGGATGCCTAAAATCAGTAGGGCAGGAATTTTACCAATTATCCGACTTTAAAAAATGACGAATTGTTACCATGCACGGACATGCATCGCCCCGAACAAATAGCCATATTGGATAGATTGCACCCTTCAGCTATATTATTGATATATTGGGTTAGAAACGTAAACCAAAGAATGTTTTGGGTTAACAACATATGCCACCGTTTAGTGGTCACTCCTACCTGGCGTCTACTATTAACTCAATTTTATAATTTAGCCAGGATATAGTGGTGTAAAGAAAGAGAACAGTGGGTTAAGAAATGTTATCAAATTATCTTTTGTAACGAATCGGAAAATTCTTAGTGGCAAAAAGATTTATAGTTGATGTTCAGGTTGCACCACATGTTTATAGTATGTCATACCGTATGCCTCATTTCACTTTTGATTTGACAGATAAGCTGTACGTCGATAGCAAATTAAACTCTGATTTATTGCCCATGCTAATAAGCTGCTGCCATGTTCCAGCAGGACAATGCAAAGCATTCCGTTTCATGAATTTCTTTTTTTTTCCTTGGCTATCCCAATCTCCCGATTTAAACTCAATCGAAAAGTGTGAGATATTATAAATAGCAGCATAAATCTTTATCTTCGTAGAGCAAATAAGTTAGAAGGGCTACATGATCACCTAGAACACGCTTCAGATGAGATGCCACAAGGGGCAAGGTATTGTAGACCGTAGTGACGTGGCCCGTTATTATTTCTTCTTTTATTTCTTTTATTTTATTTACATATTAAAATATTTTCTTCTCAGACAAAAAATAATAAATTGTAAAAATTTCAGATCTATGAAATTACACCCCCTAGTAGTTATTTTGAAATGGGAAAAATCACATTCCACAAAACTAGAGTGGAACTCTTTGCCAATATATAGTTCTATATATTTTATTTTGTAACTTATTTCCGTTCAAGATTTTTTCCAAACCTTGAAATTATTCTTTAGCCACAAACAAACTCAACTAACAATCATTAAATTAAATATAATATTTTTAAATCTTCTAGTCACAGTACAGATATTAGTTTCTTATATAAGTAACTGAAATATGCAAAGCTTCAAAATAAAATTATTTACTGTAATTTATTAACACCTTGTAATAAATGAAATGAGCAAATAAAAACAATGCAGTTGATTATTTCTATTAAAATAAATGTAGGTCAATCCGTTCGAAAATGATGATTAAGAAATATCATACTTAACTTAATAATGCTTTATTCCATCTATGACCTTGACTGATCATACTCGTACATGGACTAAAAAATGGAAAATTAATGCACAATAAATTTTTTCGTTTGTAATTTATTATTTTGCCATAATGACATAAATCTTATTTACACAATTACTAGTGCAACCAACTCATACATGTGCGAAATTGCTGAAGCTCCGCAGGGAAATTAGTATCAAGTCCTCTGGGTGAGTATCAATTATCTTTAGAGAGCATTGCGAGTACTTTTCAGTTGCGGTAAATGATGATATGACATTATTTGGAGCATCAGATATATATTATAAGATCTGTCCCTTGTACCCATTTTCTCATCTAGGATACTACTTTGTCGATAATTGTGTACAATTTGATACGAAATTTATCTCTGTAATTCAGATTTACACCTTTATTCTTTCTGATACAATTCGAGATTGTGCTGCATTGTAATCAGTAGCCTCCTTTACAATTACATATCCTTGACATTAATCTTTTCAATTAATGATACACAGATCAGAAATAATATTCATTTTGTAAAACTTGACTTGCTGTATGAAACATTTCAGGAACCTTAATTATCTTAAATCTTGAGACGATTAAGATTAATTTTAAGAATTTGTAGAGAAGAAAATAACAGCCACCTGAAGGCAGTCAACTGCTCTTCCGCGCACTAAATTGATGGGCTTACGGTATATATTGAAAAAATAAGTTAGCAGTGTCGTCGTCGAATGAACTGCTATCGCGTTTTTTTCAATCACTTTCTCACAGGTTGACAGGTAACAAGGACTTTCTTTCCCAGAAAGCTCATATTTCAAAATTACCACGTAAAATGGATTTACAAGTTTTCAAGTTTTCTTTACAACGGTGCATTAATCGCAAACTTCTCATATTTCGTTTAATCTTATAATTCCATATATAATTTAATAAATCACCTGTTTCCAATCTTCAATTCAACTTAATAGACTTGTTAGTTAAAATCTGACAGCTTAAAACCAAATCAACGCTATTTAGTATATGATGTGTCTGTTAAAATGGGTTATGAAATACGCCTCTTTAGCAAAAGCAACACCATCGGATATTTATGAGAAATATGTGCAATCCGACCCCTGAAAATTCATATATCTCCAAACTGTGTAAAGTACTCATTTAGAAGGTTCAGGTATGCACTTTTGTTACCAGTGTTATCTACAAAATCCTCATAAATCATTTACCATGAGACATTGTATCCACTTAAGTACGTTCAGGGCGAGGTATTTTATGATGCCTAAAAACTGATCGCTTAGAAAAATGCCGGGTGAATAGTTCTTACGACCATGCCTGCTTTCATAATATAGATAAAAACATGCACTAAAACGTGTAAGTGCGCGATAAAGAGGCCGTACGCCAAATCAATTGCCGAAAGAAATATTGAAATTCTTTCCTGTCTGCCACTTAAGTTTGAATATTTTATCTAGCTAGCTAGTTCTGTAAATGTGTATATACATTTATTTTATGAAGTAATAACATGACCGTAACTGCGTTGTGTCGCATTGTGTGCACTTACCTGAAGCTCTATTCTGCTTTATTATTATACAATCAATGTATATTTGCGTGTATATTTCATATCTAGTTTTCAGTTATTTTCTTATGAGATTTAAGATAAAAAAATAATAAATTCGTATAAAATGAATGTAGTTGCATTACATTGATTTACTTTGGGATTTGGGATTTGTATAACATTATTAAAAAAAATGGAATATAAATAGCTTTCCCATGCCATGAAACCCTTTCGTTGCTTGTATGCAAATTGCGGTATTATGTCTATAATAAATGCATTGTTGTCGTGATTGTTATATGGAGTACATTGTGTGTGTATCGTTATGTAGCTTCGTCAATACGGTATCTGAACCAAATTCCTTCTGGCTACTTCATATCGTGTGCATTCAATTAAGAATTTAAATATACGTACTTAATATTCAATTTATAGTCTACTCCGAAACCACGACACACAACATTGCAAATTGTGTATTAAACGGATTTCCAACTTCACCTAATGCGACGTTCGAACTTAGTACGCTCTCAGCGTTTCTACAATTGTGCAGAATCCAGTGACATTTGTGCGGTTATCGGGCGACCTTCCTTATTCCAAAATAGACGTGATGGCTAAAAGCTTAAACTGTCAATTCTGCAAATCCTGTTTAAAGGAACTTCGCATCGCAATATTCTGCGGCCAGCAGCGCAGCATTACAACTATAATTGGACCCGAACGCTGATAATAGTTAATTTGTTTCCTATTGCACAATTTAATCCACTTAGAGCTAGGGCTATTCAGAATGAATTTTCAGCTGAAATTTCGTTAATATCTTTAGCACGTTTATCTTTTTAATGAAACCATCACGCACGATATCGGAGTTTCATGAATAAAACGGTAGTTCTAGTAAAAGTGAAGGCAAAGAAAAAAGTAAAGACATACTCTTCCAAACTAAAAGATTGTGTTTGGGTTAATATTTATGAATTTTTGTGTTATTAGTAAATAAATATTTCAAAATTATTTATCATGTATCAAAATTTTACATAAAATGTTACGTTTTCAAGCTTTCGTTCGTTAGTTCGATGCCTAATTTCTTTGAAGGGCATAACGAAACTCTTCGCCATGACTTACGCTAATAATGATACGCCACTTCAAGTGTAAAATTAATATCCATGAATGGAGCAAAACGGTTCGTTTTCATTGCGAAATTTCCCCATTGCGCTTGTGTAATTTCGCCGTTGTTATTTTGCAGATGCTTGCGCAGCCTTAAGATAATTCGACATCAAAAGCAACGAAGGCGTCAAATGGAATGCGTGTAGTTGTTCATTACAGGATCGTAATATTACCGTCGACATTATGAAAGGATATAAGGTAATTATACCTTTTATTTGCATATCTGCCGTTCCTTATCGAAGCGTGCGTTTCTGTAACTGGCAAATTTGCATGCGACTGGAGTTGTTTGCTAATAATGGAAAACTCAGAGTGCCCGCGTGTTTTTTATGTGTTTATCGGATGAAAACAAGGCCACCAATAAATATTATTTAATGCTTTATAGAGCGCCATTATCGTGCGTGCAAGCTCGGGTAATGGAGCCGAATTCGAAATTTTATTGCTTAACGAAGCGGGTTTCGTCGATCATTGAATTTTTTAAATAACTGCCGTGCGATTTACTTTGCCTAATTCTATTTTGTAAGGAAGCTTTTTATTGAGCCACTTAAATGTTTATTGCGAATACATTATTTTTTTAATAGTTGTGTACTTCCCATCGTTGTCGACGAAATAGTATAATAAAAACTTAAGTTGCCACTTAAAATAAAACAAAAATCGTTAGGTTAAACTAAGAAAGCAAATGTGTTTTTTGTACTGTTTTAACCTAGTACTTTATGAGGGTTAAATTCAATACAATTGATAAAACAACGCAATGAAACCGCGAAATTATACATTGTCAAAATGTTACTGTAAGGCAGAATATGTGGGTGCACAACTTTACTATGGTTTGTCTACCTATATATCTTCTGTATGTTTGTTCTCTTATAATTATAACATTGATCTGGGAAGGTAATAGACTTGAATTTAAAATTCACTGTCGTCTTGTTACAGTTACATCAGATGACAACGTGCAGGGTGAAGCCCGCGGGCAACCATTAATGTATTTATATAAAAGTAGATCTGGGTGGTGCAAGAAATAAAAATAAAACATGCTACCACTGTCTGCTCACTATCAGCTCAAACTCAATAATCGCAGGGGGTTCCTTTACTCAAAGCAACCATTAAATTGTCGATAATATTCGTAACGCTGATTACTTTTTCAATTACAAAAATGGCAGCTAAAGAGTATTAACTGCTGTAAACGTGTAGATTAATGGTTCTCGAACTTCTTCGACCCGCGGCGCCCATTTTGAACTAAGGAACTGCATTATTGAACAAGTTCATTAATTTATTGTTTAATAATGTCGTTAAGTTAATGACATGGCTGAGTCAGCAGACACCGCACATTTTTTGAAATCCTGTATTTAAACTCGATACGCGACCCGTCTTTCTAGTTCCACATTTATTTTTGTTCGATATCACAGCGACCGCCGAAGACTAGTCAAAAATGGAATTGAAATTCGTCGAGCTTTATCACTTACAATGGAATTCCACGTTGTTAAATTTTTCTTTCAAACTATTGTAGCAGGGCAACTTTAGATTCTATAGACCTGCAGAAATAAATTCAGACGTATTGGTGTTTAATAATTTATCCATATTTTCATTTTGAAAGTATTTCTCAAACCGGGCGATGAGCTGTGATAAGTCTTCTTCAAATTGTGTTTCATATCCTGAGAAAAATTACTTCATTTGAGGAAAATTTTCATTCATTTTTCTTTTCCATAGTTTGATTTTTTTTATAAAAGTGTAAATTTTTTTCCTGAACTTCAAAGCTGCATATTTTCTCCGTGTATTGTGAAATTCAATACATTATACATAATTTACATTATACATTATACATAATTTGCCAAATGTTCAATTCTATTTTTGCTGATCGAAGTTGTTGGGTACACAAATCTCTTGGAGCTTGTGGTGGTAATTGGTTGGTAGTGCTGTGCAAGCAGTAATTCGTCTTATTAATTATTTATGCACAAAAAAACTCGATTGCATTTTGTCGGTTTGGCGGCTTCCTCTTGATGTGCTCATTTAATGTAATGACACATACGTAAATGAGTTTAAACTGCATTCCTTACACCAATCCAACCCTATTAATAATTGTTTGTTACATATTTTAGACAAGATTCAACATTTTGTGGTAAAGAGACTTAACAGTCATGAAAGAGTAATAATTATGATTTCAAGATAGCAGCAACAATCTTTTTGAAGTACGTTTAAAGCGATATTTTCATGTAATCAAGAATAATGCACCATCACTTGTATTTTTTATAATTAATGAAACTAATAATTAGGGTGTATTAGACGTGTTATTTGAAAGTATTCATTAATGTTTTTTTTTTTCAATTAAACTGACAAAACTACTCGTATCGTGTTGTAAGATGATCAATTATGGAATAGAATATATAAAGTTTTACATTTGGTGTACAAACCACGAGAAAGTATTTTAAACCTTGTAGAGCCAGATGGGAAAACCAATGGAAGAAATAGCTAATACAACAAAAATGTACAAACGAACAAGTATACATAAATGAACAAATTAAAATAAGGATAAAAACAAGGCAAGGTATAACAGAAAGAAACAAGTCAATAACACAAATAAATTAAAATATACAACAAAAATATAAAACCAGTTATAAGTTCGATCTATCGCAGGCAGAAACACTTACATCTAATTTAAGAATTTATATTATTTACAAACGACCACTGAAGGTATGCAATTGAACATTCAAAAAGTTTGGAAATAAAGTATTGAATGAAGTAATTGGAACTATAAATAAAATTCATGTTTGCATGACTACATGCATCTCAGAGGATGTGTCGTTGGTGATCTGATGAGTCCTGATGAACCAAACAGCTTTCAATTTCTTTGCAACTAATATTTATAATAATATTTTCACCGAGAATGTAAGTCACGTGTCACATGGTACATTTTGCAATGATATCACTGGTTAAAATACTAAAACAAAGTCGCAGAATAGGCTTTCAATACGATGATAATTCCATCACCGCGTGTTGGCTGAAACCTGCTTTTAATGAATGAAATTGTTTACTGTCAAAGCGACAGAAAATTCAATGGACGCATCTAAGTCAGGAAAGAGTGCTATTAACTAGAAAATGTTTCAACCAAATGCAATCCACACGACATTCTGAAATAGTAAATAAGATGAGAGGGATTGAAACATCTAATAGTGTCTCAGTTTCCCATAACGAATGACTCGTTAAACCCTATCGATAATTGAACTCGTGCTTCGCACCAAGCACATAACTGAAGGCAATTGCTATTTCATTTTGATCTATATTTGTTTATTTCACAATTTTATGAAATTGTTTCTCAACACTCAATTCATTGAGATACTGGTAACATCATCATGTGCGCCATATTTTCTCGAAATGATTTTATAGGAGTGACTCTAACCGGTAAGATTTAGTTTGTATACATCGGGCACCTGAGAATATTACTTCTACTTCCTTCTATAATGAATAATTTGAAGAATCTGAATTAAACGCACCTGAAGAATCATGCGGAGACAGTATTGGTAGAAAGCATTCGAAAATGCATTTGTGAATAGAATAATAATAATAGAATAATAATTGTTACTAGCCCCAAAAGTTGTTTGCATCAGGTGAATGAATAAAACCTTTGGGACTATTATTTTTAAATCACAAATTTTGTTGTACTTGATAAGTTCTATTACCACATAAAATTATGGTAAAGGTTTCATGTATAGCCTGTGTTGTGAGTTGGCCATGTGGTCCCACTAGAATTTACCACATTACCGTTCATAGTCAGATTTTTTTAAGACACCTTAGTGCTAAAACAGATTTATAATATTCATTCAATTATCTTGTTCACGAGCGAAGTATACTTAATAATTATTTACATCAAAGTTAGAAAAGTTGTATATTATAGATGAGGATTATTATTGAGGGCCTTAAGCTCCGCGTCTTACAAGATAACTGTGCAGCCTTGGAATGTATAAGATGCGAAATCGTTATCTGCAAAAATTAGTTTTTAAATGAACTTCACCGTTATGTTTGATAAAAATAGTAACGAAAAAGTATCAAGCCAAGCTTTCAACGTAACATGAACTGCTTAGACTGTTGTAGCAGACTTTCTATCATAAAAACTCCATTAGTTTTAAAGCAAAATCGAAGACGCCCAAAGCGTCCAGTCCTTGGAGAATCTTTGCGATGCAACCTTTGTGATGAAAATCGGTAATTTCCCGAAGTTTTCAACCGAAAAGTTCGAACATTTTTTTCAAGAACTTAGCTTGAAAAAATATTACAAGAGTCCTTAGATAAAGAGTTTCCTTTAATGAAGGTAAAGCTTTGTTCAGATTTTGTCTAGTTGATTACCATGTTATTTTTAGGTAGTACTTATCTTGGGCTTCATCGAGTTAAGATTGATATTGAATTAAACATTAATGAAAATATAGTCCAATATTGTGCTCACATACAGACGTCCTTTAAGATTGTTGCTTGATTTTATTTTTGTGCACGCTGGTGTTTACTTTTACATGGCCGTTGGCTAGATTGAGGAGTAAAATGGTTTTGTTTTGGGTTGAACATTGATGTTATTAATGTTGGATTATTTGTCGGGTACGCATTTGACGTTTACACTTGATTATAAGTTGGAACATGCTCATATTTACTATCACATGGGCGTTTTGTTGATGACATTTGGTCAGTAGACTGGGCGATCAATATTTTCACACTTAAATATTAAAGGCATGTTGCAACTTGTCTTATAAATACTTATTTTAGCGAACCACTTTTCACAACTAAAACAATTTATGAAAATGGCGAAATGTCACAACTGAGTTTGAAAATGGTTATTTATATAAGTAGGAAAATGAACTGAAGATTTTCCTGCAATGATTATGTCTTAAGCAATAATTTATTCAGTACTGCATATACCCTGCAAAATTATTAATTATGCAAAACCCAAAAGTAAAATTTGGTCGATGTTTTGTTGTTTCAATGATAAAATTTATTTTTAATTTATAACGCAATTAATAGGCACTATGATCCACCGAACGTTATTATTCGCAAAATAATTAAATGTCAATATAAATAATATACACAAATTAATTTCGTGTTATAATTAAAATAGCTAAAAATAATGAAATATTGGTTTTTGCGAAATAATTAGTAGGTTGTGTGTTAAATTCCATTTCTATTAAATCTGCCAAAATGAACGAAACATTATATTAATACCATTGCAATTTTCCAAAGGTAATTACGAATTGCAAATATATTTAATTCCGCGTTATTATCAATGAGCTTATATTTAGCATAGCGTTCACATCACCGTAAATTAATTACAATTAAAACTTTTCCTATGCAGCTATGCTTCTGTACGAAAAGTGCACGCTGTGAAAGTTGCCCGAGCAAGAAAGGTATGTGCGTATGTATTTTATCGTTCCCATCATTCTCGTGTATCAATCAATGTCAAGAAATTTTACGACCTTCCGCGTGTAATTACCGGACTATAATTAAAAGGTATGCGCACACAGGGGATGTGGCGTATACATTTCAAGTAGTAGTCAAACTTATTAGTATTTACGTGTAAATTGCAAGCAATTATGCAAGTTTGCGCAAGGTATTAGCATCTCGCAGGTTAATTTAATTACTTTGCTAAATACTGTGCCATAAAGCTGAATTTACCCTCCCCTTAAAGTAAATAGCCAAGTAGGGTGATTTGTATGCATGCATGAATTAATTTGCTCGATAGATTAGACGATCGATAGCTTCACACTTAAATTGCAACTTATTTTATAAATCCTCATTTTATAACGAGTTATTGGATATTATCACATTCTATCATTTAAAAAGAACAATTTGCGAAATTGAGATATTTCGTAGCCGAGTTGGAAAATATTTATTTATAAAAGTAGTTGAAAAATGAACAGCTTTTTCTCACGAGACGTGAATAATTCTCGGGTGAAGAATCTTGTTGAAAGCAAATTTATTTAATTCTCTGTGATTCAGGAATGGTCTACCTAGGATGTTAGTTCTTTTGCTCACCCTGCTCACACAGTCACGTTCACGAGTGTCTTTTTTGGAACCACAGCCACTTCATACTCTTATAAGGCTGTTGTTCCTGTTGCTAGTGTTTTTTAACTTGCAGTGAATGTATGGCCAAGATTTTATTAATCCAAAGATCTGGTACAAGTAAGTACCTGCAACATAGGGCAAGTCATAATACAAAAGACTTATACAATATAATAACAAGCAGTTTAATAGAATAATCAACAAATCAACGATAACTCAACTCTAATCCAAAAATTCATACCAGCAGAATAAAAATAATTTCATAGTGTTCGTTGTCGATACACAGGTAAGAATTATCATTAACAAACATAGTCAGATTATTGAATGAACATACTTCTGGAAGATCGTTCACAAGAAGCAGGAAAAATAAACCACCGAACGATGAACACTATGGTACACCACATGCAATATTGAGACTTTCTGATTTAATTCCATCGATATTAAAATTTGTCTACACCTAGATGAGATTATCCAGGTATAAGCATAACCCCTTAGTAGATAGGAATAAAGTTCATCACAAAAGCAAGTCATGATTGGCTAGATAAATTTTATTGCTAAGATCCATAAATATATTTTTGTTATTATCTAAACCCTTATACAACTTTTCAAGAAAATTCAAAATTACAGTCATGGTAGATTTGTTCTTCCTGAACCCATGTTGGGCATGAACAAATGAAACTATCGTATTACAGATAACTTTTTCAATTATCTCAGACGCTTTTGACCCCAACTTTATACTCTTGGATTTGTATAACTCTAGTAGTCTTCAAAAATGGGGGATATTTCGAGCAATATATCAAATAAGCTAAAGGCTCAACAATACATTCGATACAGCATTTGATCAAATTAGTACTTGTTTCGTCATCTCCTCCAAAATTAGAGTCTTCAATGATTATGATTATGTTGAATCCTTTTATTATGTAGAACTCCAATTTCACTTCCAGTTAGAATTTGTGGTATATCTTTAGTGAGATTCTGAGGTAGTTTGGTATAGTATTGATTGAAATAATTTATAATTTCATATCCTTTATAGCAGTATTATTTCAAGGAATTGTTTTAATATTTGCTTTGTTCGTTTTTGGTTGTATCCACAACAATTTTGATTTTATTTTCTGCATCCTTGTTTAATTGGTCTTTATACATTTATGCCACGAACCGAATTACAGGTGTATACAGTTTTTATAGATATTGTACCAGTCAAAGGGATCCTGAGAAACCACCGTGCTTCGATATAATTGTTTCAAGGTTCGAGATGACCTTCGTGAATAAATTTGTCACTTTTCCAAAGGAAAAGACACATTGATACAATATTTTAAACAATTTATGAATACCTCGAATCCCTGATCAACAGAATTTGCTTCTATCACATCCTCCCAGGTTGTTATGAGGAAAGTACGTAAACCTGTAAGGGTTCTACCTACTTAGCCTGATGATAAGTGAAACTCTGTAAAATGTGTCATTCCAGGCTGTTTTTTCCACTACATTATGTGGTGCTCTGCAAGTTGACCTTTAGCTCGGTCTTTACCAGCCTATAAAAATCCCACATGTAGTTTCAGACCCAATGAGTGCTTTTTCGTAGGCACTTATTGTCAGAAAATCCCAATTGATATTGCCCTCAAAATCCTGATATCTTGGGACCCACATCAGAGTATTTTACAGCGCCATTCATTTTAATATCATTCCATTCTGTTTCTGTCACTTACACTTGTAACGTGTTCTCTTGAGCTGTGTAATTATTTCTGTTTCATTTGCATGTCCTTTCACCTCTCCTTTCCTCTCGTCGAGTGTTCCTCTTTATTACTATATATTACTTTTTCCATTTAATTTTTTTGTTCTAATTACATCACGATGTTGTTTTTTTTTGATGATGATTTATTTTCTCTGTTATTTTCTTTCTTTTATCAGCTTTCTCTGTATTTTATGGATATGTCGTACGCTTCCCTTTTATGTGTTATCTGTGTTTATTTGTTCAGTAGCTCCATGATCTTATTGAATCCTGATTGATATATCGTTTTATCTTTTTTAGAACATTTTATTTTTATTTGTATCTACCTCTACTATATCTTTGGTTGAATTGCGTGTATTATTTCGCTTTAGTTAACTTTTAATATATGTTGACATCTGTTTAAACATTTTTCTACATCGTTAAACAGTGTACATGTATACACCATATATTCTCATTCGGTTTGTGTAACCTCAGCGTTAATTCATGTTGTGTGCGCTGTGTTACAGACCGCGAATTAATTTGTTAACATGAAATAACAAGTTTGAGGCAATAACAAAAACACGAAGTTTTTAAGCAGACGCATCTAATTTATTACACACATTTCATGTTCTTGGAAAATAAATATTTGCACCCACTGTACATACAAATTCTACGTTGAATAACTCGCTCTGATACTAGATATGTCAAATATTTATTTTGAATTTTCTAGACTTAATTATTTGTGTGGATTTTGTTTGGGCGAAGCAAAGCGTATCTATTTAAATCCCGTTGGGTGAAAATATAGCACGACCTCATCCAGGTGCTACGCAGTACATCGACTCGTAATTAATGTCGTGCTTATTCTCGGTTATTTTCAATTACATTGTTAGACGCAATGCGCATTGGACGTCAATAACATTTACTGAGTTGTAATATATTTTTATTCACAATATTAAATCTTATTTTTGTGCTATATTCAAAATTATTGTGGTGCCTTTTTTTCATTTTATGTGTTTTGGAAAATCCTTAGAGCAAAAAAAGGAAAACAGGGTGCGGCGCCACAAGTTTATTATTCGTCTAAACTATTGAGAAATTCTTTACGGATCGATAAATGACGTTATTTTAACGTCAACAACTCCGACATTGGAATTGGCAATATAAATTTATATATGTTCTATTTCTAAAATTATTGCTCGAAATTAACATTTAATGCGGTGTTGATTTTCTAGTTTCCAAGCTACTTCTTGCTAACGCTCGATTTTATAGGACACGCTCACGAATATCACGAAAATGTTTTCAGTTTATTACTTAATGAGAATATATAATAGTTCATTTTACTACTTTATTGATGTTGTGGGTTCATTTATTTGACACAATCGACTCACTGACGAAACTTTTATTTCTACATTTTTTTGTCCTGAAAAATAATCGCGAAATTGCTTCTGCGTGAAGAATATTTCGCTTTGCAGTAAGGATAAATATAATACGGCAAGACTTATCTTTATCGCCAGGAAGCGTTTACGTCACATTTCACCGCTAATGACCAGAGTAGCGCCGAAAGTTACAGTAATACCGGATGGAAGTACTAAACGACGGAAAAACGCATCTCTTCAAGGCGACTTTATATCCATATTGAGCAACGACCTATAAATAACGAACAAAATATCCGCATACTTTCGAAACGTGTGATTTAAAGATGCAGCAATGTGCGCATCTTGCGCGCATTCTAAAAAGCGTTTATGCAGTTAGTTACTTTATTATTATTATAATATAAAACAATCGCGGATTATGCTCCGGCCTTCAATGGCTCCTTGCTCATGATTAGGTCTATGTATTTATTGAGTAAATTACACGCTTTCCCATATAAAATTTATGGTTATTTATAGAGACAATGCTGGTCGTATATGGTGTTGCGTTTTTATGCACTTGCTTAATGCGGTAACGCAATAGATATTTCCATATAGAAAGTTGTCGATGTAGTTAAAATGAAAGATTAATATTTCACATTGGCAGCAATTGTTTGTAAATATGATTAGAAAATTATCAGTCATTGATAGACCAACTTAGCGATAGAAAATTGAAAGTCGTTCATTTGGGACAATTTATTCAGCAGCCAAAATTAATCATAACCAACAAAATGAAATAAATATATCCCTCACATGTGTATAATTAACGAATAACTATAACTGGTGAAAAGCATACACAAATATTAATTAAAGCCGAAAGGTTTGCATCGGTGAGTCTACGCAAATTATTTTCGCATTGGCGGTCGATCATTCGGTTGAAATTAGTATCGATATTACATAATATTAATACAAAAAGCAAACTCTTCTTCCTCCGGCACAACGCTGGGCGAGCTGTGCCGTACATATGGAATGGAAATACAAAACAGAGTCGAATGAAAACTTTAAATATCACAAACAAGTATGTAATTTTTCGACATAGTTCACATTGCGTTCTATGCACGTCCTTAAACATTTTGGACGTGTTAGAATACGCGAAGAAAAAAATTATCTTGGTCCTCATGCACCGCCGGAGTCACTTCACCATTGCTCTCTAATTCCTTACCACCTACCGGCCCTTCAAATGGGCCAAAGACATTGCAATGCTTTAGGCGAGGCAGGGGAAATAAGAAGGATGTGGTAGACACTTAATCAGTGTGGGGCCCCGTGTTGTAAACTGATGCAAGTACACAGAGATGGAATGTTTTTTCTGATGGGCGAGTTGGGACGATTCTTCGGGAGTTCTGGGTATGTAGCACTAGTAGCAGTAACCCCATTAGACATGTAGTCCTCCAAAATACCGAGATCGAAATTTGCGTATTTTTTTTTAGATTTTGCTGAAGAAGTGCTTGGTTTCAAGATGATAATAGTTTTATGACAGGACACATTCCAGTCACAGTCTATTGCATAAAGACATGCTATTCTCCTTTCTACCGTCGTAAACGTTTTTTACAAGCGCCAGCATGTCGCTGTTTCAATTCTGGAGTCAATATGTCTGGCACCCACCTTGCATAATGAGATGTACGGATCTATGGCTCATATTCAAAATTTCAGCGATTGCCTCGACGATAACCAGACGATTTTCTTTCACTGAAGATTCAACTGGGGTAATCGATATTGCTCCATTCTTACATTTTATGTAGCGACAAATATTAATTTCCATATTGCATATTTATTCTACGATGGATGACAATGGGTTTCACCCCTTCACTGTGTAAATAACGAATAACAGAATGCATTGCTCTAGTGGACTTGCTATTTCTAAACTGTTACAGTGTTATCATTTTCAATTATTTCTATAATGTAGCATTAGAAGACCGTTTATAGTTCAAAATTAATAATTATACCAACTTGTAAAACAATACTGACTGTAAGCATGGAAGGTATAAAAATAACAACGTTAAGGGCACAACATGGAAAGAGATGACCAACAACAACAAATGATAATGAATCTTCATATCTAACATCAAATGCCCAACAGACGTTGCTGGAATAAAATACAGTTACATCGATCGTAGTCATTCTTTCATCCATTTTCATGACTGTCAGTATGGCGTTGGTAACTAATTTGAGTTGAGTGCCTACGTGGATCATCAGCTATGGCCTATTGCCTAAGTGCCAACTAAGTACGAACTTGTAATAAGGGCTCCTACTGCCGTGGATGGGGAAACGCAACGTGGAGGGATGTGGAAAAATAGTCACCACACCGGTTTCGTTCGAATTGTCCCTCATCACAAGTTCTCCATTTGATTATTCTCGTGCTGAGCATCGAAACGACTGCTAACCAGAAAATTCGGACCTGCATAGATGTTGAAATACCGAAAAAATTCATTACGTAATAGTGCAAAATATATTGACGAAGTATTTTAGCCATAACGTATAAAATTACTTAGCAGGTAAAGTAGTTGACAAAGAAGGAAGGCAGCCCAGGTGATGAGTAATGAGTAATGAGAATGGGAACGTGCAATGTACGAGGAGTGTACAAAGAAGGGGCGCTAAAAACGTTGGAGAAGCAAAAAGGTACCGACTGGACATAATAGCATTACAAGAAAGACACATAAATGAAACAGGCATATCAAGATTAGAGAAATATACATTTTCGATGGAGGAGAAATAAGAGAAGATTAGGAGTGGGTTTTTAGTAAGTAATTCGTACCTATATCAGATAAGGTATGCATCATATACATAAAGAATGAATTGCAGAACAGAAGAAAAAATAGAAGACGAAGAAGATGACTTCTATGAAATGATAGAAGAAGCATACAAAATAAATAAATATAACACCAAAGTGCTGTAAATGCAAAATAGATAGACAACTTATGTATAAACATATAACGGGAGGTCAAGTACATCAGAAAAGTGACAGCAATGGAATGATATAATTTCCAGAAGAAAAAGAGATGAAAATAAGTACAAATTTCGAAAGAAAAGGACATATATAAAGGCACTCGGGTTTTCCCAACTGGGAAAGAGATTATGTGGAGGGAGAAAAATAAGAGGCAGTATAACACGGAGAAATTACAAAAATATACGAGAAGGAGAAAGGAGAAGGAAACATGAATATATCTAGAGCAGGAATTAGCCCAAAGGACAACAGAAAAAACTTTCCCACTTAAGATATGCCGGAAGAAATAAATGGGATGCAGAGAAACGGAGATAAGAAATAAACGAAGGATAAGGGCGACACAAACACAAACAGAAGAAGATAAACAAGAGAACAGATTTGATTTCAGAATTTAATGAAACAATTTTGCTGCAACAGTTTTACTCATTTGTTATTTCGCCAATAGTCATTTCCTTTTTATTCGGCATAAAGCTTAATTATTTTTTATATCGGTAGAAATACTACTAAAGAATTTTGAAATAATATTATCAGACAAGCTTAATAAAGAATTCCTAAAACTTCAGTTATCAAATTGAAATTTGTCAAAGTCGCATCTTTTAATTTTTGCACAACCTCGAGAAAATAACTGAAATTTGTTTTTAAATAATTTTTAAGAGTTGTAGGGGCGTTTTAAGTAAAAGATAGCAACTGTAAAAATCAATCTGATTATATTCCTTTATAGCCACAATACATGTTTTAACCAATTTTATATGAAAAAATAAATAAATATCCTGGGATGTATCAGGTGTTTCATACTTCAGGACTCATCAGATCATTAACAATACATCCGATGAAGTGGATGTAGTCATGCAAATATTAGTTAGGAATAATTTGTGTGAATGTACTCACGTTGTTTAAACCTAAATATACCGCAACATAGATCTACTTTGACCAACTAACTCTATCAAAGTATAATTCACGTGTCTATGCCGTTAGTACAGTTTCACAAATGGCACAGACTACATCAATGGTTTACGTTTTATGAAGTAACGAATTAAAAATGATATACAGCTCAAACAAATATACATGTTTTGTTCAAGCTTTTATTATTCTTATTCTTATTTCATAACAACTGACTTTTTATTATATTTTGAACTAATAATAACTTTATATGCTTAATGTCCTGCTTTTCTTACCGCCATTTGCTGTAAAGAAAATACCTTCATCTAAGAAATTAGAATTAGCATTAGTTCTATATCATGGGAGTGCCACTTTTGGTATGTTTCGTTAGCATTCCAACATACAAAGAAATAAACTAATTTTAACAAAGGATGATCTTGTTGGTTTTAACTAGTTTTTATTTAATTTATAATTAATGGTACATTGGCAATTATTCTTAAAATACTCACCAGCTGTTCAGTGTCAGTAGTAGTAATCAGGGCGTCCAGAGAAATGCTTTTATGCAATTGCCACTGATCGGTAAAAGAGTCATTAGTTTGAAAAGATTATTAACGCCATAATCTCCATACTGTTACCATAATTTCTTGGGCACCTTAATTAAATCGAAGAAGTAAAGTGGGTTGCAACGTTCTTTAAATTAGATAATGTGATAAGTCGTAATTGTATGAACTTACGTAATTAATTCAGCACACATTTTAAACATAGCAACCCAGCAACCGAGTGTAACGATTGGCATGTTAAATGATTGAATGCACGGGATAATCACTATCTATTCGTTTCCTGGCATATGCAAACGATTAATAAAACTGTTTTTCATCTAGAAATACGGCCTTTGTTCTATACGGGAGCATTGTTCTGCTTTTATTTCCAACACTTTCAAAACGAACGTGCCTCTATTATCAAGATCACGTAAAATATTGTTCTGCAGTTAGAACCGGGGGAACTAATTTCGACGGCATACGTTCGATATTATGAGAGCTTTTCATTATTTAAATTATGCATTGATTGTTTGCAGTTGCACTCCATATCCGCTGTGCGCTGGAACATTCGATTTTATATGAAATGTACGTATAGTAGTGCAAGTCGAATGATTAGTGTCAATTTTCGTTTGCCTTGTGTTGCTCATTCGCCGGGAATTCTTGTTAATGAAGTTAATATTTGTTGTAGTTTTCAACTCGCCTTTTGTGCTGCGGCCTTTTGTTGATCAAGAGCGACACACTTTTCAACTTTGTTTTACTTCCTGCAACTTTCGTGTCTGAACGACAGTCACGCGAATTATGGAAGTGCGTCTCGGTCGCAAACATTTGTAAACAATTATGTTAATTGCAATTAAGAAAAGACGTGCAGCAATTTAATTAAATCTGTTTGACGCGAATCTATTAGAAATTCATTGCAGTGTAAATGAATCTATTACGATAATTAAGACGAAAGTAAAACTTATGGAAATTTGTTGATTAAATACGAATCTTTCTTATTGCAATTAATTATGGTGAGTAATTACATGCATTTAATCAATTCGTAATTTATATGAAATGAGACATAAATTAAATAATCCGCAAGCGATTCTTGTTGGCTCAAAATTATTCCACGTATCTTCATTTAATTACAACAATTAGATTATGAACTAAGTTTCCTTTTTCCCAATTTAACAGATAAATTATTATTAATGTCAATGTGGCACGGAAATCGTTGCTTGCCGCGTCGACTGCACAAATTAATTTTCTATACTGTCTGCAAAACCGCTCCAAGCCGTGTAACGCTCAACACAAACTTCACAATAACACTAATGAAAACCTGGACTGAAATATTGAACATATAATTTAATTTTCAACGTTCATAAAACTGCACTTAATATTTAATTGTTAAATTTTCTGCGCTTCATAGTGTTCCACGGTTCAAATTGAATTCTCAGATCCTCTTCGAATTGATGACTTGGGCGTATTTCAGAAGAGGATAATTAAGGCAAGTGATTAAATTTGCATAATTTTCCTTCACAAGAAATTAAATTAAATTAGCTTATTTAAATTCTGTAATAGATGAAATAAATTGTCTGGGTATTAATCATTGTAGGCATAGCGTACAACAATTTTAATATTGACTATCCTCACCAGTTGCATACAAAATTAATCTATACTTTTTGAATTTCTTATCTAAGTCAACGTTCTATTACTATTTTGTCGATAGATGTTAATCCATCTAAGATTATTTTATAATTTGTTATAATCCCGCAGTTATATTAAATCTGCAATATTTATTTTTCTTGCCGTTGTCTTCTAGGTCGGTGGGTGTTTTTCTAACTTTTATATTATTTTAGGTCTTTTCTACATTTATTTTTTAGTTCTGTCTCAAACAATTATAAAAATTAAATATAATATATACTTTTCTTTAGATATTTATGCAATATATTTGCGGTCTGCTTCGTTCTCCATCTCGAAGCGAGAGGTTACGAAAAAAATATTTGGGGCAGAAGCATTATATTATTTATAACATAAAAATTATTATTATTATTTATAAAACCCTGTTTATGCAAATCAGAATTTGGCGAAGTGTTTTCATATTTTGATAATAAATTGCCAATGCATATAACATGAATATGTAATGTAACTAAATTTAATATGAAATTTATAAATGTTTATGAGCTTTTCATGTAAATCTATTATTATATATATATAGTTATTGTTTATTTCAGTTATTCATATTTTATATTCCGTATTTTTTGTGTTTGTTGCAAATCCTTAAATTCTTGATTTGTAACTTGTATTTATTATGTAAAAGGTATGCATATATTGATTTTTATATCTATTTGTGTTCTTTATTCGCTTTCTTTCTATGTATAAACTTTCATATTAATTTCTCTTTCGCTACGTTCGTTTCCATTTCTTAACTTCTTCTTAACTTTCTTATTTAACTACAAAAGTCTATTGCCTTTGTATTTTGTTTATTATACTCTTTTACTGCCATTTTTGCACCATTTCGCTTTTAAATATGCTATACTATATGCGTCTTTCCTTTTATCTTGATATTCTATTTTGTTCTATTTTTTGTTTCCCTCATACTAGCTCATACTTTGCCTTTATTAGCACTTGCCTTGGTGTTCTTCATCTTCTTTGTATATACTAATTACCTTCCTTCTTGCCTTTCCACTTCTACAGTGTTCTATTTATTATTGTCGTCTGGTATCTCCTTACATCCTCATTACCTAGTTTTTCTATTTTAATCCTTGCCATTAGTAACTTGTGATCAATATTTGTTTCTGGTCTATGTACTAAACTATTTTGCTTTTTTGCCCACGTCTACTCTATTGCAATACTTGTTGTTTGACATTTTTTATTCCGAATTTTGTTTTTAATTTTATTGCAAATAAATTTCATTTTCATGCCGAATGTCCTATAACATTTTATTTTAAATGTTTTCAAGATGGAGCGTGAAGCGTTGATTTATACACCAGCCATGAAACGCGATGACTGCTTGATAATTTCTTTAAATTTCCTCAAAGGATACTGTCGCAGCATTCTCCAAATTAAAGTAGGTTTCCACCTACGACTTTCATAAACGTAAACAAGGTGCTCAATTGGATCCGGCGATGTCACACACGTAGATCACGTGTACGGTTCTGACGCCTTCAGTTCAGAAAATGTATTTTAAATGGAACAAAACCACATCGGCAGTGGTGGTGATGTATTTTAAATTTGAACCTTGATCTATTCATCAATAATTTATTGCCAACCCAATCCCGCTGAGAAACTCAACCCAACCCAACCCAACCCAACTCAGTCAATAAAAAGTGTTCAATCCAATCCAGTATTGATGCTCACCTAACGACACATTCTGGCCAACCATTGAAGATGTTGTGCGTTGCTGATATACACATTATGACTCACTCAATATATACAGACAAACCTATCATATGCACAAACTAACCTGTATATACACAAGTATAGATAGGTATAATCAGAGATTTCAGATTAGGACCCCGAATGACGTATTGGATTGCAATGGGTTCATTTGGAAATTATCAGAGATAAGTTGGATAGAACGAGTTGGCAACCTGTTCTATCGACCAAGTTAGGGTTAGGTTCGTTTTATTAGCTTTTGAGGATGTTGTCGTCAGCAGCAGAGTTATGGACAAAACATACTTTGGGCCCGATAGGAAATTGATTAGCGCGATTCGTTTAAAAAGTTGTGAAATGTCACCCGTTATCTATTCCGTTTCTGACCCAAACGCTTTCCGCAAGCCCTTATTTCATTCTGTTTTCACTGCAAATCGAATCCCATCACTTAGAAATCAGTTGGAGCACTATTGACTCAATGCAATCATTCTGCCGCTTCTCAATGAATACATGCACTACTTACACATCTTCTCTATAATGCCATCAGTTTACCCTGTAATTCTCTATTTTATCTATGTCGTTTTAACTTTTGTTTTTCCTGTACATTTTCTTTGAATAATTGATCTACCTTTGTAGTACTTTTTCTGCTTCTTCTCCTTTCCCTATTTAAATATCTTCAATTTCTTCTTCATGGTCTAAGCTTATATTCATTCGACGAATTTCCACATTCAATTCATTCCCTTCTAGTCCATACTTCAATTTTTGTTCCTGAAAAGGTATTTCTTTGTCATATGCACACACCCTTTTCTGTCTCTGCAAACCGTCAACTTTTAAAAATATGTTGCATTCTATATATCAGCATTACTACAGCTCCCCTTAGCAAATATGAGAGTCGGAAAATATGTGAACTACAAAACTTTTATTTAAAATATTTTAAGCGGGAAAATATTCAACCAACCACGCTCAAGTATACCGGTTTGGTACATTCTGAATCAGAAGTAAACGTAATAAAGTCTGTACTAGACAGTAGTTGACAGATTTTATATATTTTTTATATGCTTATTTTGTAATAACTTAGTTAATTTCTTTATTTCGTTATTAAACTTTAAATTGTGACAAAACTTTATTGCAACACTACCTTTTAAATTTTCCCCCGAGATACTTTTCAACCCGAATGTAGCAGTGCCGCTCTCGCCACGCCCCCTCAGCTCTCATGTTTCCTAAGGCTAGCTGTATTTATATTTGCATTGTCTATTTGCCCACCAAACCACGATGCACTTAAAAACTTAGATTTGTTAAGATGTCCTGTGTGGGATTTTTGACTTCCCTGAGGAGGAATAAAGTGTCTCCTCAGAACATAACAGGTGAAAACTGAAGACTTCATTATTTGTATTATGTAGCCTCGTCGAGATATCAGATCTATTTAGAAGTTTAATTTTCCTGAGAGGAAAGTCGAACATTTGTGAATTCGATGCATATGTAATCGAACCTCGTACTCAACACTTTCTTGTGTACAGGCCAAACGTGCACGCCTTTACTTTTTAAGACCTCCTTTTTGTTGGTATGCAACTGTGATTTTGTTATAAAAAAACGACCTTTATTAGCATTCTTTACACTTCTTCTATTTCACTGTTTACAATTTCATGTGTTTGTCCCTTTCCCTTACGTCCCACTGTGTCTCTCCTCCCCGCTTCTTTTCTCTTTTCTCCTCCCTCAATCTCTTTATGTTTTTCTTCATCTCCAATCTACCTCTTGTCTCATCCAAAATGTTTTTCCAGTTTCTTCCCTTTATTTTCTCCTACGTACTTCATTCTATCTCTCCACAATCCTCTATCCAATGCTTCCACTCATGTGTCTCCCCGTAGCAGAACTCAGATCTTCTATACTCTAATTCCATCCAATATTTGCTTCCTCATCACTTCCACACCTGAATCTCGCTATCACACTTTCCTCCATCATCTATCTCACCCCTTTCAGATATTCCGGTCTACCAAATTGCATGTGCAAATTTCTTTATATCTCTTACTATATCTTGCCTTCTTCATTTTCCCTTCTCTTTATTGGGTTTCTACCTGTTTCCATCTTTCCAAGATTTCTCTCTCCGTCTCCTTACATTCTCCCTTTAATCTTCTGTTATATTTGTTTGGTGGAATTCCTTTTGGGGTATGCTTAGGGTATATGCTGCACCTTGAATTTCATTTCCACAAATGACCAACTCGCTACAATTTTTTCCCGACCATGCTGCCATGCTTTCTATAAATAAAATAAGTCTACTGGAATTATTCGATGTAATTATAAAATGTTATTCTAAATGAATAAATCAATAGAATTGCAACAAGGGAAAACCGGAAGAGTATTTGTATGGTATGTGGTCAGGTAGTATCATACGTGACAGCCACTGGAGGTTTGAATCTGCTTTACTCACAGATCCAGTAATGTTATTAGGTTTCGTAGTTTAAATTGCGTATGTTGGTTCTTTCGTGGAATGGAATTTAAATGTTTTGTGTCGTAATATCCTTCATTTGATTCTCGTGTTAGATATTTTCAATTTATTTTGGAAATATTGTTTCCTGTTGCTTCGTACATTCTTTCATATCGTTATATCGCTAGTATTTTGTGAATTATAGTCTGTTTTTTGACTATTTTATTTATCACAGATGCTCTCAAATATGGGACTTTTATTTATGGTTTAGAAAATAGTTACATACGTTAATTAATTTGCAGTTGCAGCTATCAAGTTAGAATTGTTAATGTTCATGTAGCATACATTTGTTTTCCTTTGCCTGAAATTGCCAATACAATTAGTGTAATTGTGGTATGAAAATGAGGCAAAAAAGGTAATATCGGTAATAAATTACTAAGAAGCTACGGGACGAGTTGTTGAAATTTCGAAAACATATTGCATTTGCCTTTGGTCACCGTGTTTTTGTATAATAATTTTCTTTTTTTAACTTTTTACGTACGTTTCGTTTATTAATTAAACATCGTCAGAAACTATACTTAAAATTACAATTAATCTAGTTAAAAAATAAATAAATTTTTGTTGAGCTATTAGAGAATATTATTTCATGATATTGAATACAAAAGAAATTTCGTAACTTTTTGTAAATTATTTACAGAGAAAGGATGTTTTCGATTTAACTCACCAAGTTTGTTTTTTGTATTTATATAATTTGTGTTCTTTTTGTAGTCGGAAAATTTTTCCTTTTACAAATGTTTACACTTGAAATAGTTGTTATTATTTAAAATAAATATTGACGAAATAAATTTTTGCGCGAACATTAACTGCAATGCTTGTATGTATAATTGTTTTTCCAAATAATAATTAACGCGGCCCACACCTTGGTAATTTGGGTTGTCATCGTTTTTAATAAATGAAAAATGTGGATGTACACTTTATATTTTTACCATATCCTGTGGAAGTCGTTAAGCCATAAAAAAGTTAATGGCATTAATCTAGGAATATAGTTTGTTAGATTAAAACTTTTTGCATTTTTAGATGTATTCCGTTTAATCCAGAAGCTTCAACCTGCCGAAATTTTAATATACGTGGTTGTTGTATATCCCACTGTAATTGGACGCAACTCTGCAACGCAACAACTGTTTTCCTTTACAGATTAATCTTTTCGAACGGAACGCATCTAGGAATTTCGTAATCACGACTTGAAAGCTTCACCTGAAAATGTTCTACAAGCTAGATAAATGCAGGGTAATTTAAAACGCAAACGACACCATTTATTACGGTTGTGATTTTTCTTAATTACTTTATTTATAGATTTATTACTATTACATGAAAGATGGGGATAAAAAATTCGCAGATATGTAGCTCACGCAGAATGTTTAATAGTAGCGAATTTAACGACGTGGAAAGTAAATCAGTTGCTTGAAAACAACAATTTCGGAATCATTAACAATTAGCGAACGCCATATGTTCACTGAAAACCAATAAAATTGTTCGTTGGTGACCTACTCTTCCGCAGCAAAGTAGTTCTTTCGTTCTCATATATTCGCGTACTGTTGCCTTTCATGCTGTTTGCAGTCGAGGAAAGTTGAGCAAATCAATTGATATTTGAACAATTTTTACCGGTATCGGTTTCATCGGACGTTCCAATTGAGGTTAAAATTCTGGGACATGTTTGCATTATAATTATATGCATACGCGTCGCATCGGATTAAATCGCTGACGATTTCTCATTGTTTTAAGCCGCGATGCGTTATGACGGTGTTTCGTTTCGTCTTGAGTGTCGGGTTATACGATATAGGCTAATTGGCCTTTTACGTCACGGTTTCTTCGCTTATAATTTTTATTTCGACGGAATGTCCCAGGGGGTATGTAACTGTGTATCAGTTCCTTCCTTAATGCTTATTAAGGGGACCATTATATCGATTTCATCGGGAGAGCTTTTATATAGCGGAAACGACAAGCTAATAGCGTATTAACCAGCATTAATAATAATTTGAGATTTGAAGTGAGTTAGGTATACGATATTTATTAATGGGAAAATGACGTTAAACGGGGATTCTTATCATATAATAACAAAATCGCTATATTTTAGTATTAATTGTTTCACGAAGAGACTTTATTGCCAACATTTTCAATTCTTTGAAACAATTTATTCGCCCATCGAACGCACAATAATCTAGATAATTATTTGCCCTTACGTTTTGTGCATATACCAGGTGGTTTGTCAATCATCGGAAATGGGGACACACTTTGGATACAATTACTTTGATTCTTATTATTGAACTATGTATATTATATATTTTTTGTCATGGCCGACATCTCAGTGGGACTTCATTGTACAAGTCGATTTGTGAAACATGGGAAGTAAACATCTTTATTTCTCATTATAATTTCCTCTGTCATTGTTTAGCTAAATCGCCGCAGGCTGAAATCAACTTCAAATTTACGTTTCAGTCGTAATCATTTGAATTAATTAGTTGTTTACGGACGGAACGAACAACAAAGACATCGATTTACATTTCGCATTTTCTGCGTAAACACTTTAAGGATAATCAATTACTTAATCAAAAGCACGCCCCTAGCCGCGAAGAGAAAAATGTGTTCACTGTAAATTGCTTAGAGCATAGCTTCTAAGCCGTAAATTCTCGCAAGCCATCGATGGATTAAACTGAAAAAAAGGAATTCAATTGCATTCAAATTAAATTTCTGCGGATGCTCCTCGTGCATATCAATTCATCTCCAAAGCAAATTTAACGGTTTTCCGTTTGTGAAGCAAACGTATCGTGCATAAAGTGCATAAAAACACCTTCCGAGTTCCGAGATTAATTCGTATTTATACGCGCGATAAACGTTGTTGATGGCGCTTATATATTGCGTTAAAAGTAAAATCGCGCTAATGCGACTCATTTAGCACACTGGTTGTAATTTCATTTCGTTCCCGCGAATACAGAAATTATTCTGACGTTTATTTGATACTAATTTCATTGTTGCGGGTATTTATTGCGGCCTGGGTTCTCACACCACGCTCGCAATGTTCATCTCGCTACTACTTACAGCACTACACGACGCAAATCTGTTCGACGAAATTATGAGAACTTACATCCGCGCATGCATAGAATAAAGACGCGATGGGAAGGAGTTAACGAGGCTGATTATTAAGGTCGTTACTTTTGATTTCCGTGCACAGGCATTAGAAACTGCCATAAGGAAGATGTGAATAGTGTAGTGATTTTTCTTTAATATTTGATGGTAGTAACATTTTTTCTTTTTAAACTGGCACATGAAAGAATCAAACGACAAACAATGTTACATAACATAAGTCCACATTAATTAATATTCTGACGTCGCACGTACGCACTCAATTTACTCCAAGGAAATGAGTAACTAAGTAAAGGCCATTAAAATATAAATTGTGAGCAATTAAATGGAAAATTCAATATAAGTAGAAATTAATGAAGTTAAGAAAACAGAGCCGGGTGCAAAAGCTTTTTGTCGATAGATGCCCACACTCATATCCTTAACATTGCACCCATAAATTCTCCTTATAAAATGTAATTTTGATTTAGCTTTAATATAATTAAGGAAGCAGTTCATACTTTCCTGTCACTAATCAGTATAGATATTTCTATATAAACTGTAAAAAAGGCATAAGAGTTCGTGTCTGGTACTACTATTTGTTTTGGTACCTTAACAACGTTTTTTGATAAAGGTTTTTTAAACTATTGGAAAAAGCTAATTATTTTAGACAACAAGAAGTTAGTAACTGCTACAAAATATGCTAACGTATCGTTTCATAACTTATGGCTAGATGCAATTTCCAGAGTCGATCTTTTCCTATGAAACGTTTTAATTTCATTATTTACGTTCGAGTACAACCGGTTTTAATATAAAAGTAACTTAATGTTGACTTACGTTCTCGTATTGATTTTACAAATGATCCGATTATGTGCCTCCGTACCAAACTTGAACAAGAGTTTCTTAAGCCCACTAACATGGAGAGATATATAAGACTGAACGGTTTACTTTTTCAATGAAATACATAATGATTTACTTACGCAGCCTAGAAAACGCAATTAAGAAGACGAATAAAGGTAACATAATGATGGACTTCGTACCCTAAAAGCGATGTATGTTTCACATAAAATAAAATATAAGTTGGGATGAGCTCGCGTTGGTTGGGCGAAGCTAAATTCACACAAAGGACGATATTTATTATCTCTCAGTAATTTTAACTGCATTTTAACACTTGATACATTATTAACATGAAAGCACGCTCTTTCAGGGTACAGGTCATTCGCACGATGACTCACATATTAAAATACCTTTCTTATGAAAAATTTCGAATGCCATAGCAATTAGATGATAAAACTATGCTACTCATATTAATATTCCTTACAAATTGATTGTGTGAAGGTGCGTTTCTATTTAAGCATTTAAGTGCACATGCATACATCGTAATTCCATCCCTAATATTGCAGTGCAAGTGCATGTATTTTAGTGAAAATATTTAATTCATTTAAAATGTGTGAATCCTATAGTTCAACAAGAAGTAAATCGATAATGAAACGCAGATGGGTTATACTAAGGCAGTCGACGAAATCAGGAAGTTGTGGGAAACAAAATGTAGATCAAAACAAGAGACGAAATAATGGTCGAATAACGCATTTAAAGACAAAATAAAGGCTAAAAAGCAACATGGCAGAAATACCAGTAAACGAGAACGAAGCAATATGTAGAGGAGTACATTAACAGAAATGAAATGTAGCAAAAATGGATTTAAATGAAGTGAAAGATGAAGGCTGGAAGGATTTCGTGCATAATATGGGACCAAGCATCAACATAACAACTGTTCTGGAATCATGTGGGGAATTCGTTTAGAATAAATTCATGGAAAGAAGAGAAGACAACAAAGTAGTAACAGAAAAGTGAAGGTGGGAGAAACAAAAAAAGGTAAATTGTAAGATGTAAGGAAGAAATTGAAGAAGTTATTAAGAAAATGATAAATGGTAAAGGTAGCGGAGAAGATGGGATAGAGCAAGAGGGAGGGTAAAGGTGCAAAGTAATAAAGGATGTGTTGGATATATAAAGAAGGTATGGAAGAAAACAATGTTAAAACAACGAGAGAATAATAATTTGATACCGATGCGTCGGTACACAACGTAATAATGCGGAAAAGGAAAAGTATATGATCAGTAGCCTGTAAAAGATACAGAAAAATAAGGAGGGGAGATTGGAGAGAGAAATACAACGAACAACAGATGAGGGAGTATTTGAATAAATAGGGATTAAGGAATATTTTATAATAGAATGACGAATAGAAAAGGAGAAGATTTATAATTGAACTTCATTGATGTAAAAGCGATTAGTACAGTTAAAAGGAATAATACATATAAGATCCTGAGAAAAAAAATAAAAGGGATCGTAACAATATGGGGATAGAAATTAAGGGAATTTGAAACAGAAAGTGATTTAAAGTACTATTCATAATACACATGAACGAAAACATAGCCACTTGCAAGGCTGAGGCACTGAATGTGTTTCAGGAGAAACAGAAAATGAAATGAGCAGCATTATTATCAAAAATAAACTTTCTTATACTTTCATAATTTTCCAGTAAATTGGTGCAGTCGTGATGACAAATTTATATTTCGAAAGAACTTTTCAAATAAAGCTTTGCAGGGGAGTTAATGGTGGGCAGCGAAAACGAATTAGAAAAAAATAAGAGCAATATCATTGACAATTATGAGGAACATACTTTGAGCAACAATGCTGCAAAAAAAGGAGATGGTTTGAAAGTGTGATAGGAATGGGACATGAGTGTGTGACAAGGATAATAACACAGCTCAACAATAAATATGGTGCTGCAAAATTCTAAATATTTTTGAACTTGTTTTTTACGCAGTTACGGAATATATAATTTTGCAGTCCTTCGTAAAATGTGGCGTTTTCGTGATATTTTCGAGTAAATCTTGGCAGGGCAGTTACGTATGATGCTCCAACAATAATCAGATATTACGTGAGTGTCTGCCATCTACCATCTACCTTGGTATCTTTTCTCCATAATTTTTATATGCTAATGGACTCTTTCCCTGTTATTCGCTTAAAAACCAAGATTCTATTGGCATTTATCCAAATGGCTGAAAAGATAATGCATTTTTATGCACATATGACAACCCAGAATTTTTAAATTGATTTTTCGATCTATAATTCCACAGATTTTTATTAGATTTCAACAAATGATTCCAAATTGCATTTATGAAACCAGGATCTTTCGAAAATTTTCTAATCTGAGGACCACCAAATATACAAGATTTTAGCTTTTCATAACTTAACCTGGAAGAGTTACTTGCCTGGTGTGCTAAACACAATCCATTATTGTCTATCGCTTTAACGAATTTGGTATTTCTGTGCCACCACATTTCAATAAATTTCACTACCCACCTGGTAGCATTTTCCTCCTCCTTCCAAAATTCCTCTGCTCATCTGTAGTGTGTCTCGACATCACCTACAAAATGTTGCTGTAATTCGTTCTTTAATACAACACAATAACAGTTGAAACGAACACCTAAATGACACTAGTTACAAAAAGAGATAAACAAGTGGAAACTGGTGGGCCATTTCGGCAAGCATGTCATTGAAAGGAGTCCAAGAGCCTTGATGGAATTTCTGTTAATAACGATGTTGTTTGTGATTACTTTTCAAGCGCTCGCATTTATGCGAATGATTTGTTTTACCTTCGTGATGGCAAACATTATACGTTCGTCTTTGTATTTGAAATATTTCATACAGGTTTGGATTAACATAGGAATCCTAAATAATCCAGAACGTCTTGTTCAATTTTTCCTGTTTGATTAGATGTCGTTTCTGGGTGACTTTCTGGGATTTTTCTGGGGATGGTGACAAAAAAATTAAGAAAATCTTGTTCAACTTTCTTGAGTAGGAGTGATTAGTGACTCACGGGGACTTTTTACCAATATTCTACTAAGTGTCCTGAAATCAAGTTGGCTTCTGTGCCGCGCAATTGCGGTTTTACCTGACCCCACTTGGTTTCAATGCTTTGAGTACAAGCACCTGTGATTGGACCTATGAAATTTTCTATATTTTTGGATCTATGAATAATGATGATTAACGGTTTTATGGTTGAATTGGGTTGGGTTATGTTAGGTTGAGTAATTTTTTGATTTTGCTAACATATTTCCTCTAGTACAAGTAAAACTGTCTGTTTTTCTTTCAAACTTGTTGAGTGAGCAATGGAGATAGAATAGTATGGATGGTATTCAATGGCTATTTTATTACGAAGAGTCTATATGAGTGCAAAAACAATATTGTTCTTTGTGCCCAGAGCCTGGCCTGGTACATACATTGTTATCTATGGGCCCAGAGAAAACAATTTGTTTTATTTTAATCGACACGACAACAGTTCTTATCTTGATTAAACGATAGAGTGTTCGAATTTTGATCTTCAAGTTCAGTCATATGGAACTAGAAATTTCATGTGACTACTTTGAGCTTTCATCCACGTCATCGTATGTGCTCCCAGCAGGTTTTTCAAACAATATCTGGAGCCCACTGCCTGTTCTGGTCCTTTATGTGAACGCCAAAATATCCCCACAAATGTAATAAAAATTATTCGGTCATTTAAATAGCATCTTCTTGATGTAGCCATATCGTTTCGTAAGTTTCGAATATTCTAATATGTGAAAATAACTCACAAATAAGTCGAGTGAACAATTTTTTTATACAAATACATCAAATCAGACGTAATTTGACTGCAAACCGTGTGAAAATTAAATCATAACTAACTTTTCTTTATTGTTAATAGTCATGCTCAACGATTCTATAAAATTTTGTCGGTACCATCAATTTATTTTTTGTGGATTTATGTAATAGAATCAAAAACGGTAAGAAGAAGAAAAGTTGAAAGACCATAATGGAAATTGGACGATAGAAAACATGGCAACCAGTAATGATGAAGAAGAACATCGGTGTCAGGCAGTATAGGAACATTAGAAAAAAAAATAAGTATTCGGTTAACATAATTCACGTTGGTTGGTTCTTCAACGTCTACTTTTTTGTTTCGGTTCCTTGATTTTGATATCCCCCATGCATTATCGTTCTCAAATTCATATGTTTCGAATCAATATCTTCTGCAACCAATTTCCAAGAATCTATTCAAGCATGTTTTCCATTTTCTAAAATGCTTCCATAAAAACTATTTGGACCGAGTTGGATTGAACCGTATTGAAGTTTACTATAAAATTCTTGATCACTATTAGAAATTTTTGTTCAGTTGGACGAGATCATTGCACGTTATTATCATCTAGTTTTAGATTCTCACCAAGAACCAAATATTCTGTTTTCCTGAAATGTAAGCTCCCATTTAAATATTGCAAGATTTATTCCTATAAAAAATCGTTGAAATACACAACATTTCCATCCATTTTCCATGCACTGGTACTATTCATTTTTTCATATTATTAATATCCGTTAGCAGGATCTACAAAGATCATCCGATCTATTTGTTGTCGGTTCATTTGTCATACTTGTAGATTTATTCTTAAGGTATCTCACAATCATTTCGTCCTATCTTTATTTGCAGCAATTCCGAAAATTACAGATGACACTAATTATATATAATTGATAAATGAAACAAGGTATGCAAGAACAATTGTAACCCAACAAATCGTTGTTGGGTTATAATTGGCGTGAAAGTTGTATTCGAAATAAATTGCACGAATTATGTTCCTGAATAATTAGCATAACTAACGTAATTTGCGGAAAGCACCACTGGAATTAGATTTGCGCTCGCAATAGAGATTAATGACCTGATACGATATGTCACCAAACAGCAACGGAGTCCACATACACTCATGTAAGTTTCGCAAATCTAGCCTAGTCTGCATATTAACACATTTTTTAATGAACCAAGTAACAAAATCAAGCGATTATAGACATATGATGGATTCATGTAGAAAACCTTAATTGTAAATCTCAGCAAAACTCTTTAAACTAGCGTATTTGAATTCTGTTTATTTTGCCATTCTAGAATTACCAATTAAAACCATGTTATATTAGCATACAACTTTTTTCTAATTAACTTGACAAGGTACGCTAAATAAATAAATTTCAAATTGCCTGGCCACGTTCACGATTTTTCCTTTTTGTAAAAGCGTATTTCATAGTTTCGAACTGCGCAGTCGGCGACAATTTCGAACTTGATTTATATTTTTGGGTTTTGTGTGGTACATTATTGGATTGTAAAGTTAATCGATTTAGCGCTGGATGGAGTTGCACGGATGGGGGTTCAATGCAGCTAATTTCGTACGTATAGGAAACTTTGATGAAATTAAAGCGAAATTAAATTTACAAAGGAATCTTATAGGCAATTAAATTTATTTACGATTGGGCTGCGGAACAAAAGCGTTGCACGGGAAGCGTGTTTCATTGTTTCTTTTATTGCCTACTTAGTCCCTATCGTGCATTGTGGGTCCGTATGTGGTGTTTTTATAGTGTAAAACTTTACTACGAATAAACAAACAAACGTGCCTGGCCTTGAACTTTCTACATATAATGCTAATTATGTGATGAGACAAGTGTGTCAATCGCATCATATTTAAAACCGCGAGAGATTTTATTTATCAGATGTGCCGCCGGTAACGTAAAATGATACACGTTTTTTATAATGTTATAATAGAAATTTTAATGCACGGATGTTATTAACATAATTACGTTGAGCACTTAATTAAACAGGAGATTAAGCTAATATCATGGTGATATCAAAAATGCACATTTTGACAAATATGATTTCTTTTATATTAAAACAGCTGATAGTACGCAGAATATTCTATATATCTTTAGGAATTTTTGGTACGTAATTATTTTCTGTATTAAAATTACTAATCCATTACTATCATGAATAATCTAAGTTGTGGCGTAAACTGTACGTGCTGTTGCCTGCGAAAACAAACTTTAAGTAATATCTACAATTTTTCGGTTTTCCACGATTCTAAATGGCCCCGAGTTTTATCCAATTTTACTTTCGATTTCAGGAAGTTTGCGACCTTCTTGAGTTTCGTCGTTCGACGCAGTCAAAAGTTCGACTTGAGTTTCACAAAATTTATTGTTCAAATATATTCACGATTCCACCTAACTCATTACCGTGAAATATTACTTGCATCAAACTTGCAAAATGCGGCAAATTGAATTTAAAATTCGGAATAAATCAAATTCCTGCTTTAACGAATGTGTTTTCGACCGAAGCGTAAATTTGATTTAATATTCCGCAATTCCGATTTGAGAAAAGATTGAAAGAAGTTTTATTTACGTAAGAATATTTATATTGTTATGGTATTTTTGTATAGGAGGATAACATATTTTAAGAAAAATTAGTAGAAAATAGATTAGTCAGTGTAGGATATGATGACGTCACATGACACATAGAACTACAATAATTTCGCTAACTTATGGTAGGGTCAAGTAAATCTTGCGAATATGGACTGTTGAAAAAGGTTCAGTGGGTTTAAAATGAAATTAACGTTCCGAGTACGAATTAAAAATGGAAACGAAAATTTAGAGAATTATGAATGGTTTTGGTTATGTATAAGCGATGGTGGAGTACATGTTTATAGATGCCCAGGTAAACGTTTACGCTACTTTATGCAAGAAGCTGATGGGCGTTCTGATGAAAGAACCGGCCTTGCTATAATGCAGGGATGATAAAGCTGGCCTGTATTTTAATATAGTTCTGGAGGAACATGTTGTGCCTGCTGTGTATCGTGTGGGCGAACAACTTCTTAATGTGAGATAATGCAAGGCCACATAGTATGAGTTTAATGCACAACTTTCGGTATGGGAATGGAGTTCGTACCATGGATGGGCTGCCTTAAGTATAGACCTTCATACTTTCGAGCACTATGTTAGATAGCTGTTATCGAAATCGAATCGAAGGAATACAACAGAAGACTTCGAAAGCAAAGATATGTCACAGATGTGCCGAGGCGGACAAACACATCTCTAAACCCCATCTAAACCCCATCAAAATGTATGCACCTAGAATGCATGCATGATTACTTTGTTTATATTATTATTATTATTATTATTGTATATGCAGTTTGTTTATTACTTTGTTTATTGCATGTTTAAATTGAAACATTTATCTTAAGAGCAATTAATAAAATTCTGTTCGAATATTACCGCTATCTAGATATCAGTACCCACATACGTGTTACTGATGCATAATTGCAGAAGTATAATAAAAACTTGCAATGACTCTGCAGACAATAAAAACCTTATATGTGGTGATGATGAGCCCACAGAAAGCGAAACAGCTGTCATCATCTTAGTAGAGCAATTACATATTTAAATTATTACCAACGTGGTTGGTCAAAAAGACCGTGCGCTTTAATGCCTGCAATATTCACACATGGAGAATGTACGAGCATGTGTGATAACCTGATGAGGCAGTAGAAGGATAGCTGTCATCACCTTAATACATTTGCTGAAATTCAGCAATTAATAGGTTCTTTTTGGTTTTGTCAGTTTACTACAATAAAATGTGTATCTGCATACCTGCTCTACGGAGAAAGATATGGCGATATAAATAACTGTCCCATTAATTATTTATGGGATATCAATTGATTGTTTAAATAACTTAAAACAGCAATACTTGACATTAATATACAGTCGTCACATGTTCTTTTTAATAATTATTTAATGAAATCACGTTGATTGTAGTAAATAATATAAGAATTTACAGTAAAGTACCAATTCTAAATGTTACTACAAATACACAAATTGTAACAATACGAAGTGCATGCAATTGGTGCAAAATCATATTTTTATTTGATTATTTCTGCAATGTGTTCGCTACACCAACTTTATAGTCAAATAATTAGCAATTAGTAAGTTAAGCAATGAAGGTGTATTTAATTACGATTAAGACAATCTGACTGGAAATGTTGAGCAATATGCAAATGTAAATAATGCAGATTTTGTTGATTTTAGTTTTAGTTTGATCTTCATTTTCCTCGTTAACAGAAAGCACGTCAATTTGTGACGCGACTGAATAAAATTTATAATGAAGAGAATAGCCTTTCGACAAACCCAATCATCACATTATGCTCAGTAAACTCAGTAAGAATTCATTATAAATTACTTGACCAGTTTAGATCTTATATGTGTGACCGAAACCCAGTAATTTATACATAAGGTATTCTGCAGGGAAGTGACCGAAGTCCCTTTTTATTTTGCCCTTTAAATATAATACAATAATAATATAAATAAACGATGTGGTAAAATCTTCTGAACACTTTTATTTGCAGACCATCTTAAAACCTTAAAATATATGAACGTAACGATACTGCCCATAATGCATCCTGCAAATAAACTTGAATCATATCCTAGAAAGGAGCAAAAGGATGAAAACAAGTAATACAAGTAAACATTCCTATAAATTTGGAGATTGCAAGTATTTAGTAAAGGATCTGCTATGCAAATTTAACGTACGTTAGAATTTGACAAATAGATGATATAACGATGGTGCTTCAGAAAGGGAAATAAAACTCATTTTAAAAACCAAATTGCAATTATTGTGTTATGCATCGCATTTGTCAGATCAACATAGGAGTTGTGCACCGAACATTTGGAAAATATTTCCGAAATAACTATGCAACAAAAATACTTATAAATTTATTTTCATTCTTCTGATAATTCTTCACTCTCGTCGGAAAAATCACCTTGTTATATTCCATGCTAATTAATTAAAATTTTACTAATAGTAATAAATCGCTTATGATTCTCAAGCAAAATCAGTTTAAACTCCAAATTTAATTTATAACGGACACAGTAATCTCGTTACATAAATTTGTTGCTAACTAATCGCTGTTATTATATCCAACATCAATTCACCTCTTTTCGCGCCTCCTCACTATTATCATATCTCTTCTCTCCCTATTTCCCATTAGTTTTTTCTTTCGTTGCATCCTACGATGGTCCACACAGATGCTCTCTTTAGGTATTTCCATCCACTTGCTTCTTTCAAAATTAGTCTTACATCTACTGCATACTTCGTTATGGCCTCTCTGTTCTTTATCATTTTAATTTATCTCACGTTAAATTATAATCTCCGCGTTTCCTTTAATGTTACATTGGTGTTGTTGAAGTGCTACACATGAGTAAACTAGAGTAAAGTAACTAAAAGGAAATACAATTATCATAAATATAATTAAGATATAAAACTAGTTAAAAGCAGTGCATTGGATGTTTATGGTCTGAAAGTTACATTTTATAAAACTGCATTTACGACTTAAAAAATTCGAGTGAGCGAACTGTGGCACTGATTAACTGGTAAAGTTCACTTTAGGAATCTGTTCCGTAATTAACTAGCCCTAAAACGAGTAGTTTTAATTATCATTTCAACCGGTATAGTACAATGTAAGCGGTTAATGAACTGCAATAATAGAGAAAAGACAATAAAACAAGGAACGAAGCCAAGGCAGGCCATATATTTGCTGAAGCCTTGGAGTGTGCTCGCTAACCATAATGAACGATAATTATAATCGTTTTGTAATGCATCAGCAAATCAAGACAATTTAATGTTCTCTCCACCGGAGGGCGTATCGTAAATTAATTCCTATTTTATTATTTAATCCGATTACTGGTTAATGCCGCGCTGGAATATTATTTAATTCATACAAAATTAATTTTGTCACCCATTGCACAAAATTTAATCAAATTCAAATGATTTGACGATATCATTTACATATTTCTATAAATTAATATAATTTTAAAAAAATCCGGCGTATTATCGAACTAGTATATGTAGCGAAATTTTGTTTTATGATAAAGCTCTAGAGCAACCAGGATTAAACGTGAATTATTGAAAATATAGCCATTCGTTCAATAATTATGGCACACCAAAATGTTCGCCCTCTTCCCAGGAAAGTCATCGTTATTCAAACATGATTGGAAATGAACTAACACGATTGCATGTTAGAAGATATAAAATAGTCTATCGTCGTTTTACTTCCTTAAAGGAGCGCTATAGCTATTACATGGAAGTCGAGGTTATGTTTCCGGTGACTTTTCATCGTTTTCGATTATTGCAGCCTATTGGGTGTGCCATTATTATATAACTGGTTATATTTCCTGTAAAACTTCTTAAACTCGTCTTTATAGAAAATTAATTTACCTATTTGTTTCCAGGTCACATCAACGCTGTTGATTTGCATCTTGTGCGCCGTAGCTGAAGAACAAATTAAAGATGATCAACAATTAAATTCCGTAGTTAAACGGACCGAAAAAATCATACTGCAAAAATCTCAACCGTACACGAAAAGATCGATAAGAGAGGAACCGTCGTTTTTGTCAAAACTGAAAAATTGGATATTTCCTTTCGGTGGCAACGACAGTTCGCCAGATTCGATACCGGCACCAGGTCACCATTTCACTCCAAAGTACCTCCCACCTCCCAATCATAATCAAGAATATAAGCCCAACTGTAATCCGTGCAATAGAGAACCGTGGATACCGGTGTTTACTAATTACGGGAAAAATACTATAATTGGTTTTGTACAACCTTCTGAAGCTGGCAATCGCGGGCCGTACGTAAATGGTGGTCATGATATTACGAATTTAGAACATTTACATCCACCAGCTGTATCTGTGAATAACCAATACGGACCACCGCACAATAATATCCCGGCAAATCAATACGGACCGCCACAAAACGGCGCCCCACATCAAGATTATGGACCTCCAAATGGAATACCACAACAAGAGTACGGTCCTCCATTTAATCCTACTGAATATGGTGTCCCACCGGCAATACAGGGTAATATTCCATTTAAAGAATACGGCCCGCCACATAACGATAAACCAGCAGAAGGCTATGGACCACCATTAAATAAGCTTCCTCAAGATTATCAAGCACCTCCTAACGGTATTCCGATCAAAGAATACGGGCCTCCACCAAATGGACCAGCTCAAGAATACGGACCGCCTCCACCTCCTCCACGCCAACATGGGCACGATCCACAGCCATTTAGAAATAATATCGGACCGTATAAACAAATACGTCAATTGCAATACGGCCCCCCTTCGATTAAACCACCCCGGCCGGAATATGGACCTCCGTTTGCTCAACATGGTCCACCACACAATACAAAACAAAAACTGATTCCGATACCAACGGATCATTTCGTACCACCACCGTTCCATAAGCAAAATTCACATCGCAGTAAGCACGGTCCACCGAGATTTATCCCACGGCAAAATGGAAAATACCCCCAGCCAAACAAATATGGTCCACCCTTTCTCCCACCAAACATGATGCCACCTCCCGTAAATGGATACACAACAAATTATGGCGTTCTGAATCAATTTAGTAATTACCAGTCTCCGAATTCTCCACCGGGTGGACAAATGTTACCTTTACCATTTCCATCTGATAGCTATGGAAAGCCAGTAACAGGTTCAAATATTGATTACGGTTTATCGTTTCACGCGAATAAAGGTGAATACTTAGAACCATTGAAAGATCTGTCTTTACTCTCTAGCAATAACCACGACATACAAATCAGCCAATCGATACCTCTGCCAGTTTTCGACGAAATTTTGGAAATACCAAACGAACCAATAGCTTTCCCGAATTTGAATTATTTGCCAGTTTTGCCTCTACGAAACGCGCAAAATTTTCACCCTGATTTCATCGATACCACCCATGGAGACACACAACATGAGAATGTCCCAAATCAGAGTACTAAAGTTGAAGTGCAAGTAAGCACAGACGTATACAATGGAGGTAATAATATTCAGAGGATACCGCAAAATGCATTGCAACAAAATATTGTTCAACAGCAAGACACCACTGTTGAAATACAAAGGAGTAAACAAACGGAAATTTACGATGGCAATTCAAATAACTTCGCAAATAATTTTATCGACACGAAAACAACGACCGGGGCGAAAACTATTAACCATCATGAAGAAACCGTCACTGACGTCCAAATAGTTCCAAGCATAACCGTCGCTAATTTCCTATCCTCCATAGAATACCCAATAAATTTGATTCAATCACCGGTCGTTGATCTAACAGCAAGCGAATTCCACGAAAGTAAAGGTACTAACGTTGACCCCGTCAAACTAAGTTCCAATCCGATAATAGTCGAAGCCAATAATGGAGATAGTCACCCATCAGCTTCTGCACTAAATGGTTCCCTTCATGAGTCCAAGTTAAAACGCGGCAATGATGACGACTTAGCAATTCCAAATTTTGAAAGTCAAAATATCGTAGAAGTTCCACACCCAGCTGCAATCAATCAATTTTTGGATAATTCCGGCCCTACGATTAATTATTATCGTTCAAAAGAAGTTGCACAAAATCCAACCAAATTTACTGCAACACCCATCGATTATGGCAGTTGGTCTTTATCTAACACAATTTCAACATCGATGATTCCTCCACCACCAGGTGAGTCATCTTGGCTCTCAACTATAAATGGCGTTGGCGAGCAAATAATAACAACGACAGTGAAACCGAAACAAGTGCAAATTATAATACCTTACACTACGATGAACAAAGGCATTAAGGAGCGCCCACACCAATTATTAGGTAGGAAGATACCACCTTACGCCGAGCCCAAACTTTCTTTGTACACCCAACCTCCTCGTACTGAATCGGTTTGGTTGGAGCATATGGATGAATCCAAGAAAGTAACGACCGCCACCTACGCGGAAAAACCAAAAACGATAATAAACATAAAAGATCTACTAAAAAAGGAACAAGATAAAAACTTCATCGAGAATCTACCTTTCGACATCATCACTCTCCAGAAGAACATCGACAAGTGGACCGCGCAAGAGTATTCAAAGGAAATGAATAGATTTGAGTATCAGAAAGCCAGTACAGTTTCGCAGTGGGTGCCATCGAAGAAAATTCCAGACGCTTATCTCACAACTAGTAGTTACAATATCACTAACAGCGAGGAGGATTATGATCACGAGCCAGCAGGTTCGAACAACAAAGAAGCTACTTTTCATAGTAATTTCGAGAGTAACTTTATTTTTACTGATACCACCACTGAATTGGGCACCACTGAAGATTTTGTTCCAACTGAACATCCAGAAATAAAAGTGGGCAAAACAGCGACGAAAACTGAAGTGCATCCTATGTATTCGGCATTAATTAAAGACAATGTGTATGTGGTAACACCTCAACCACGAAAACATGAAACAGTGACCGCTTCGGCAGTTGCTTTCAGTGATCCGCCGAAAATAGGTGGGAAAGAAGGTGCTAAGGAATCTACGAATGTTACGTATTTGTCACGCACGTTTGACAATGAGGTGAAACCTGCACAAAAAACAAAGACTGATTTCAACGACAGTGTTAGGATTATTTATAGCGATTGGCCGCATTTAAGTGAGTATAAATATTTTGTGTTCTAACATTATGTACCCCCCATTATTTCCATCCATATCTATTCCAACTATGTCGATATTTTGACACACAATTTCGTGTCTGACATCTCTAGCAGCTCCTGCATGAAATATTAATTAATGTACTTCCCTTGACTCTCAATCGCAGTGTGAAGCTGGTTAATCCTTGCTTTTCATCGTTCATGAAATGTTCATCAATGCTACCAAATCCATCCTTATTATGCGAATCTAATAATTTATATAGTAAACTATGTTTATCTACGCATATGGTAGGTTTTAATCACTTATTATCGACAATCAAATGGATTTTGAATTATTGTAGACCTGTATGATTTTCTGTAAATTTTAATAGTCTCCTTGCTTGAGGAGCACTCGATTTTTCCGTGTCTCTGCTTATCTAAATGCTTTAAGTTTTTACGTCTCTTGATATATCGATTAAGCCTAAATTCGTCTCAATTCTTCCACGTCTGTGCCTAATCTTTTCGCATCAATTTTGTTAAAATTTACTGCACTTTCATTACTTATTCCAAGATAACTACATTGCATTAGTGTAATTAATTTTAAGTTTGTAACATCGAAGAGTAAACGTTTCCTTTTTAAATCACCATTTTCAAACTTGTTCTTTTGCGCCGGGACTTTTCTCCCCGACGTCGATCTAATTACGTTCTAAATATTTACTTTTAAGTTTGCATCTGATTGCCTTTTCAAATTAATGTTTGAGCACGGGGCGTAATTAAAGCAAATTTTTTACCTCCGAAACTTTCGCGTCGCACATTGAAAACTTTTTAATTACCTGAAATTTTTAAGTAGAATAGAAGCCGTATTCTACTTAAATGATGGATTTTGTAAACAGTTTTTTTCGGGCAGTTAAGGAGTGGAGACTTAGAAAGTCGATTAATTATTTATTGACGAAGTTATTGTTTAATTACGTTGTCTTAGTTATTTTATTTCTGCTTAAAATGTTCATAGTTCGATAGAATCCAAATCACAATAAAAGCCACGTTTTCTATTTTCAGTTCGTTTTTAAGTACCATAATTCCGTATTTCATAACGAGCCTAATTTATTTGTGTTTTAGTAAATAACTTGGAAACTACAACGAAGAAATCATCGACAACTCGCCATCCGCTGTTTGGCCAAATTGATCTATCTTCGTATATTTCACCGCCAAATTCCACGGTACGAACATTTACAGGCCACTCAAAGGTACTAATAAATAATAATCGAAAGAAACAGGTACAGTTTTATTTTAATTTTTGCATAGAACTTGCACAGTGTAGTGGATTGTAAAGTAGTAGTATTTTGATTTAGTTATTTAGATTCAAGTGGTTAATATTATCTCTGGGGAGCACGCATTTTAACAAAAACACGACAAAGAAGAAAGCTTTCGCATTATTAAAAACTATTTTGTATTATTAAGATGGAGACATTCTCAGTAAATATTACAAGTAATAAAATTTCAAATATATTTTTTTGAGGATTTTTCTGAAAAAATCGTATAATTCAAGTCAATCATCTATCATCAATACTATATAGACACGTTAATATATGAACAAATACTCAACGAATGAAAATCTAACACATTAAAATAAACAAAAAATTAAATCAATGAAAACAGGAAAAGCAAAAAAAAAACTGACAAAAAAAACAAAATTATATATTATATATAATTAAAATTAAATATGAACGACATACAGCAAATGTGAATAAAATACGGCGTGAAATTATTGTGTATAATATGTAAATAAATACTATATCGATATTACTGTTAACCAAACATTTCTATTGAACAAAAACAAAATAATTTGGTCAGCATTGAAATATGATAATAATTTGTGATACAATCACGATTTCCGTGGTTATTACCATGAATTAAATTGCGAAAATAAAACCAGCACTTTATTTCACGATTTATTCCGGAAGGGAAACGGAAAGCTGGCGCTAGCGCAAAAAATAACTAATTACGTGTGGACTTAAATAAGGTAGTGAAAAGGCAAGTGCATGCGATCTTGCTACTCTATATTTTATGAGGTTAACGTTCCGTGAGAACTCTTTGGAATACCGTGTTATAACAATACAACTCACTCGCCTTCTAAGTTCGCAAAGTTTATCTGAGTTGTTTGTGCAAATCTACATACAAAGCTGCGACCTTTATACCTAAATTAACATTCGGTCGTTTTTATAGCTTGTGTCCCGATGAAATTGTTCACGAAAGATTGCCTCATTTGATATGCATTCGATGTTTACTTTTATTGAATTTATTTGGAATTTCTTAATTAAAATTAAAATCGACGCAGCTGTGTAGCAGTTGTTAAATGTGTTTATGTGCATGATTGTAAATTGTAGCTGAAATAACTGGCGACGTATCCAAGAGCTGTCGACAGCCGATCCCTGGATATTATAGATATTTATAATTAATTCAGCTAGATTACAATAAAATAATATTAATGATGTTAATGAGTACTAGTTAAATAATGCAATGCGTTAATTAACAAAATAATTATAATTAGCAACAGTGTCCGATTGTAATTTTTGACGTTCGATACCAATCAACAAATCGCGACAAGTGGGTAGTTGTTATTCAAGAACACTGCAATGCAGTGAAACATGTTAACCATTACTTCAATTAGTTGACTGGAATCACTGATCAATTTATTCTTACTTACACAAATTTGCCTCAATCATGATAAATAATTTATCAAAGAAAATTCATGAAACACTTAGCTAATATAAAATAAATGCAATTAATATACGTAAACTAATTATAAATCATGTGTGATATTGACTAGTTTTCCGTGAGTGGTAGCAAAGTGCAGAGCAGCGTATTTTGACAGTTCCTCTGATGAAAGTACAGTGTGCGGGGACTCAATTGAGATTAACAACTGATGGTGTAAGAGTAAGAGCAATGTGGATCTAATGATCAGAGAAAGAATCACAAATGAGGAAAAAATTGATAGTGATGATTATTCGAATACTGATGATATTTAGAGGTATTGAGGATGGAGAAGAATTTTTCTAAAGGAGAAAAACATTAAAATCTTTTAAAAATGATAAATAAAAATTAAAGATCGAGAAATCAAATGATGTGCAAATGCTTCAGGTCACAGTTATCTTGGCGCGATTACATTTTTGGCAGACAGAACTGATTTGAAGTGAGAATCATTTCTCCTATTTTTAACAACAACAATTCAGACAAAACAGAAAACAATAATCCAAGTCTAGGTAATGGTCATAAAGCAAAAATGTGGAGAAGGCGTCGTCCGTTCGTACCAATGTAGATTTGAAAGGTAAATGAACGTAGTAAATGAGTAAGCAAGAGAGACTAACAATGCCGGAATATGCCATTATGCTGATGTTGTACTTACCACATAATAAAGTTAAGTTAACTCTGTAAAGTCTTGAAACTAATGAACCTGATGAATTGCAATACTGATAAATATGACAACTTTGATAGGAAATGTAAATGGTCTAAGAATGGAAGAAAATATGAGAAACTATTTGAATAATACCAGGCCTCAGAAGCGTCACCAACTTTGATTAGAAGTAAACCAATATATCAATACGAGGATAAAGTGGAAAGCTCTCGCCTTGGCAATGTTAGGCTGTATTTTTAGATTCAAAAATACATTTACTTTTCTACGCAGTCAAGCTTTTGTAGAATACACATTGTCCAACATTTCTTCAATGGATGGATTCATTCAGAGGTGCGATTCTGGAAGGTTTGCAATATACCCATATACTTTTTCTTTTGACTCAAAATGTTTTCCACCCACAAATTTCTTTAGATTTAGGAATAGGTTAGCTTACCGCCAAATATGGTGAAAATAGTACGTTTCGTACGCCAAATCTTTTTTCCCTTACCAAAGCGCCTTTGTGGGCAGGTGCATTGTCCTGATGAAATATGATTTCTTCTTTTGCAATCCAAGGCGTCTTCTCCTTATCTTTTTCATCTAGCTGGTCTAGAAGGCTTGCATAGAATTGGCTAGTTATTGTATCATTGATTGATTACCTTTTCAAACCTTTTTCAAACGAATGTATGTTGCATCCCAGAAAACAGTATCTATGAACTTTTCGGCAGATGAAATCGACTTTGCTTTTTTGGTGCTACCACCCACTGCTTTGAATGCTGTTTCGGTTCTGGTTTGTAGTGGCGGACCCATGTCACACCCTTTTTAAAATTATCCAAACATCGTTGAGAAATTCATTTGCGCGTTAGCTTTTGGTCAGCATTTAACAAATGCGGCACCCACCTTCCACAATGCTTTCTCATACTTAATTCTTTATGCAAAGAATACCGTACAATTCCATCTGATATACCTATGAGGGCGAAGACTTCATATAAACTTTGGATGAATTTCCATTGGTGATAGACCGTCCAAAGCGAAGAATTTTGTAACGGCACGATATTTCTACTTTAAAAAGTCGATACTTGACGTTCGTTGTTGGAATACGTATGTATGTACATGCGTATCATAACAAAGAATCGTGGATAGCAATACTATATCTGTGCTAGGCCGACAACTTTCCACATCATGAACTGATCAGGCAAGGAATTTATAAGAAATAATGAAAGCAATAAGAACATGAGAAGGGAAAATGACAGGGAGACGTACTTAACTACTTAGGAACAGTTTGTAGCAGACACCCTGTTTTGAGAGAAGAAACGGATGAAATAGCTGTGTAGGGAAGTGAACCATGGGTATTAAGGAATTCAGTTCAGTATTAACACAACGCCAAACATGGAAACGATGAGGTGACACTGATCACTTCATTCTTCAACTTCAAAACTTGGCCTTCAGAATGTAAAAAGTAGGATATAGAGGGCAACGGTGAAGACAAAACGGATGGAGGAAATTAATACCAATTTTGTATTAAACATTACTCAATGGAAACGGAAAACAAGAAAGAATATAGACGAATCGTTGCAAATCAAAGTAATGAAATAGTAGCTTTCTGAACCTACCAAATGTAGTCGTGAGTTCAAAATTGGACACAACAAATCAAAATCATGTTGGAAACATTAAATACATTCACAGCGGTGTATTTACATAAAGTTTGATTAAATCGTGGCCATATTAAGGTACGAATTTGAATAAATAAATAATAATACATTATCTATAATACATAGATAACCATCTCCTCGCTTCAACAATAAATTGATTGAACATTTATTAAAATTAACAAAAATAAGAGTATGTAACTCTTAATTTAAATCAAGAAAAAATGAGCAGGAATATTTGTCTTTACAACTCAAAGAAACACATTTTTCTTCATCGTGCGATCACTTACATACAATAGCTGGCCTTCTGCCTACTCACCAACAGAAGAATCACAATCGACTCTAAATAATTAAGTGTGCAAATAATTAATGGTGTTTGCTTTGCTATTAATTCGTGAATGAATTGGTCCATTAAGCCTTACAGAAAATTTGTTTTGTATTATCGTGTTATATTAAGAATTTATTTAAGGGATGCATATCAAGTTAATCTGAATTACAATCGTAATTTGTTTATTGATATAATGATCGTTTTAAGCTGGTCATCTTCGTTTTTATTTCGACAGAAAAACCTAACCTAATGATGATGTGATATAGCTCACCATTTTAACTTAGTTTGCACATAAGCCTTTATCTCAACGGAGCTTATAGTCCACACATATATTAGCATTTATTTCTTTTGTATTTTCACTTATTACAACTTTTCTCATTGTAACTGTTGTAACTAATAACGCTTACTGATTATTTAACACATTTATGTCAGTTAATTACCAAATATACCAAATTACCGAACTGTTACATCATTGAGTCTTGATTAGGAAACTACATAGTTTGTTTTTCTCAAGTCCATTAAATTTACGACTTCTTCGGGTCTTCTATGTTCTATGGAGATGATTCCCTTCACAACTTCGACAGTTCGACAGTTCGACAGTGTATTTTACAATTAAATTATGTTTCATTTTTCAGGACGTTGCATAATTATTGATTATTATTTATTGCCTTTTTGGCATTTTATATTCGTTTATTTTTTATTATTTAATATTCGTTATCAGTATGTGTAAAATGTGTGTATAACTAGCAAGGCTTGCATGAATCCGTAGAGTTTGATTGCACGAATATGCATGCGCGCCACTTTTAACGGAGTTTTGTGGTCGTTTTTAAACCTGCTAATATTCACGATAAAATGATGTGTCCAACGAAAATGAATCAATAGTGCGTTAATATCGATTCTCATTTAATTACATTTTTATTGTGCAGGTGATCACCGTAGTCACGCCGATCAGCATATCGAAGCGGAAAAGTGACGTCAACAGTGACAGCCCTGTTTCCAAAACCGCCACCACCGAGGCAACAAAAATATGACGGTAGTTTAAATTAAACGCCGGACAAAAAAAAACTATTTATTAATTTATGAAACAGTGTATTTAATAATTCGTGCAATTTAGGAACGATATTAATGATGCCATGACTCTATTAATTATTTATGTATGTACAGGTATTGAACCAATTCAAGCATCACCAATTTTTCTTTTAAATCGCAATGTAAATCGCTCGTGCAGTGAAGAATCGCGTTTTAGTTCATCGCGGAAAATCAACTTGTTAAAATATGTAAATTCGCTCTGAAATATTAATATTCTTGTGTCCTTATTTAAAAATAATGACGTTCTCCAAGATTGAAAAACGAAGAGTAAGCTATCAATTATTATGCATTAGATTCGAGAAAAGTTTCCGTTATCAACTCCTCACTTTTTCGTGTACACAGATCGTATCCTGTTTAAATAAACCAAGTGGATTTGTAAATAATGGGCCATGCCAGTTGTAAGAGACCAAAGCGAAGAAGGTATTTACTTAGATAATAGGTTACTGTACCGTAAACATAAAGTTCATATGTAGTACAATTTTAAGTCAATATTTTTAGTATTTATGTAGTTTCATTTTAGTTACCCATTTCGTGTAAATATTCTATTTAAAATAAATGTATTTTTTTATTGTAAGAATTGATGCCTATATTGTCCTCTATTCCTCCTCGCGATGAATATGCGTTTTACACTACACAACTTAATTTGTTACTAAAATTTATTTTTGTTGAGTAAAACCATCACATTGCATACAAAATATTGCTAGTAGTGTGCTGCTTTTAATCATTAGCTTCAGATATCATTTAAGTTAAGTGAGCGAAAATTGTCAGAGTTCAATTTTAAATAGGTATTATTTTCATATTAGTTAGTTTTTAGTGAACTACTCAATATATATAGCAAAGAACCACAATATTGTAACAATACAATTATCAAGTTGCTGTGGCTCGGACACGTAGCAAGAATGGCCGAGAATAAACCAACAAAACAGGTCTTGATGGGGGGTATTACAGGAAGGAGAAAACGAGACCACGGACAAAATGGATTGAAGCAGTGGAAAAGGATCTGCATGAATTGGGAATAACAAACTGGAAGCGGTTAACAAAGAGCAAAGAAGAATACAGAAAGAAATGCAACCAAGCAATGGACCAACTAGGGCCGTAGTACTGATTTATTATTATTAAGATGCTGTGTCAACACGAAAAATCAAGCAATTAAGTTCAAAATTGATATAAATTGTAAATTTGTGATAATTGACACAGAAAGATGTAACATACAGAAATTACTACGCTGATATTCAATTATATAAACACCTTTTTCTTCCAATGTTATGGCCGTCAGCAAAAAATAAATCTTTTCAAATTGTAGCTTATGTTGTTAATAAAATTCTTATTGCAGAGCCATATCCAATAATTTAAACTAGGTCCACTTCGCTGATCCAATATGGTTAATTAATTATTAATTATCATCAACATATTAATTTTTATATTATATTATTCTGATATTACTGGCATTAATTTATGTTTTTCTAACGTTGTAGTTATATTAGTAGCCCTTTCTCTATTTCAACGTAATTCGTTTGTTGTAATTTGATAACAATAAATATTATTTAATTGATCGTCCATGGGTCTGGTATCTATTAGTCAACTAAAGTAACGCTAACTGCACATATATATCTCGCTATTTTACAAAATATATTGCGTCCATAATCGAACAATTTTGAAACGAAAATAAAAACATGATAACATGTAAACACTGGAATACAAGAGAATGGATGGAAAATTAAAAGTATCTATTGGAATGGCAAAGATCAAGTTCGGAGATAAATCCAGATGAAAACGTGTTGTGGTAATAGCAGTGTAAATGCGTAATCGAACAGATGGGGCCCATAAGATAAGAGATTTATAGAAGAAAATTGGTGGTATCTTTTCAGAAGCATAAATCAGAAATATTCTCCAATATATAAGACACCTGCTGGCTGCATAACTAATATTAGTTTACAATGTTTATTTCGTATATCTGGAATTTACCTCATTATTTTAATGTCAACGTTAAATCTTAGCAACATAACTGACCACTAACCATGACCATGACACCACCTCACGCATATGGCCTAAGCCATATGTAAGAAATACATCTACTGAGAGGAAAAATTGAAAATGGTAAAGCAGCTGATTCCATTGAAATAACTATTGTCACAAAATATGGTTTTTCATACAAGAGACATTATTAATGGTGCAATGTATATAATTACCCACGTGTAGGATACTCATCAGTTATTTGTTGTTAGATGTACTTTCTGGTATTATCTGTTTCTTATCTGAAGTCGTTTTACTTCTTACATTCTTTGTGGTGGGAGTACGAAGGGCACCTAAAAGATGGGGTAACATGTATGGCAGGAAATACCTAGAGAGATGGAGTATAGAAAACCACTCGACCAGGCAGCAAAACTTATTCAAAAACAAAAAGAACATTGTTATATATAATAAACGTGTTTTCTCTTAATTTACACGACGGCATTTCAATTGTATTAATTTATGGTGTTTACTCCTAACTAAAATCAAGTAGATTAAACTAAATGAGCCATGAAATGGTTAACTTATGTCTCTAAAAAGCTCATTTGAGATTGAAAAATGTGCAAGTGTAAGAAAAAACGCAGATTGTCTCGCAAAAAGTTTATTAGCGAACAAAGTAGAAAAACAGACAGGGTACAGAAACTCATTTATAAATCAGCTGCAAAAACTATTGGAAAATGTAAAGCAAATTTAATAAGGATAGGAGAATCATTTTTTGCGTCGAATTTCGTATACTTCATCAGGAGGCATTAATGATCTTATGAATACCTGAATACGATATGGATAACTGAAAATTAATCAAGCGAATTTAATCGAAAAATATTAATGTATTCGTATCATTCACCAATCTCCAGATACGAACCCCATTAGAAACTCTATATCACCTTTTAGGTGCAAATATGTGTATAAGTGTGAAATAATAAATAAAGACGATAAAAAGACACTTAGGAATGGTATGAGGAAAAATGGCCACGGTAACAATGTAAAGAATAAAATGAAATTGTTATCTAATAATGGAAAATACTAAATGCCTGAAAATGCACCGTGAAGTCAACTATCCGAATACGTTATTAACAAATGATTATCGATTTCGTAATACGTAGAAATATGTATTTATAATTTGTCCTGAAATATCATCTTAAATTGACAAATGATGTAAAAAATTAAAATTGTTTTATTATAATTTTTTATATTATTATTTATTAATTATGAATTTTGCAATTCACAATTTCTATCAAACCTCGGCATTATTTTTTTTTATTAATCTCTGCGATGTAACTAATATTGAATTTAAAAGTTCATTTTGAATTGTTTTTAACAAACATTTTTGTCAATATGAGATTTTTCTATATCAGATATTAGAGATTTAGATATTAGAGATTACTATACTTACTTATACATAAAGTATAAGAAAGAATAAACATGAGGTTTACGAATAATAAATTAACATGTAATTTATTTTGAATAGTAATTTTAACATAAGTAACCGATGAAGAGACAATCTTAGCTTCTAATTGTCGCCGGCACACATATCAAAAACTCAATAATTACTTCCCCGAAAAAAGTGCAGAGATAACGTCGCTTAGGTGCAATGGGCAGTCGACGGTGACTCATAATTGCGACGCTTCTTGTCTAATTTTCAGCGAGCGTTACAAGTTTTCGGACGTTTGTTTCGCGTTGCATTGAAATGTAACTTTCCGTCGCGCCGATAATAACCCGAGAGACGTTAAACGCGACCGTTTGGTGAGTGCACAATCGCGTTTAATTAAATCGCAATATAGCGATTCATTGATAAACTGAGAAACTTTAAACGTTTAGTGAACGGACTTTTTGGATGGCGGCGTCGATCTTTCATTCAAATGGACGGAGTCGAGTCGGAGGAGACGACTGTTGGGGTGAGCTCTTCAATTTCTTAAATCGTGGACTTTACGTTTACGCGGCAATTTACGTTGCGTAACGTCGCCGAAATAATCAACACCGACAGACGCCGGCGCCCGCGCCGGTGCAAATCGGAACTAAATCGCACTGGGAGTGAAATGAACGGTGTTATTATTAATGGCATGTATGTCATGGAAAAATTTAATTGTTTCATTCCGTAACAAGAAATCTAATAATTAAGAATTTAAGAGTTTATAATCTTGGGTTTCTTAGAATTTTTTCAAAAATTCCCCTAATTGAGGAACATGAACATGAAATAAAAATTTCGTACAACTTGCAAACTTTTTTAGTTGCGCGTATTTGGCGCTTTTGGTGGCAGGTTTTTTACTAAGGGTGTGAAAATCGTAAGTTTAAAGTTTCTCTAGCTTTCATCGTTTGGGCGGTAGAGCGCGCACAGACACACATAATCACAGTTGAAAATTTTCATGATTCCTATACTTCCTTATATACAGGGTGCTGCATTTTCGGACGCAACATAGGAAATCCCATGTTAATTTCGAGGCATTCAAATATTGGCTTCCCTAATTATTTTACAGCAAAATTTCATTTAAGTTTTTTAAAGAGCACTACATCGTGGTCCAATTGCCGCAAATTGGGCATCTTTGCTATGCTCAGTTTGCAAATACATTAAAAAATGTATCGGCTAAATTTTGAAATTACAAATCAAAACATCAATTTGGCCTTGGTCACGAACTGTCAAAGTTGACAAGTTGACAAGTTCTCTGATAAACTTAACTGACAACGGCCGAAGTAAAAATGAGTTATACAACATCAGAAAAAATATTCATAGTAGTATTCAAGTTATATTATGCAGCAAAGAGTTTCCAGAATGTCTGCGATAGCTTTTCGGTTGAATATCCAGATCGACCAATACCGCACAGATCCACTATTCAACGTGTAGTAACAAAGTTTGAGAAACAAGGAACAGTTTTGAATAATTGCAAATGCAATAGGGAAACCCAACCCAAGGCACTGTCTTATTTCTAATTGCCTCTTTAATGAAAAAACAAAGTCAATGTTAGATACTTGAATAAATTTCTATTATGGATGTATCCGATGTACACATTTATTAAATTTGGCCGTTGTCAGTTACGATAATGAGATATCTGTCAACTTTGACAGTCCTGACCAAGGCTGAATTGATGTTTTGATTTAAAATTTCAAAATTTCGCCGATACATTTTTTAATGTATTTGCGAACTGAGCATAGCAAAAATACCCAATTTGAGACAATGATCTAGTGCTCTTTAAAAAACTTAAATGGAATTTTGCTGTAAAATAATTAGGGAAGCCAATATTTGAATGCCTCGAAATTAACATGGGATTTCCTATGTTGCGTCCGCCAATGCAGCACCCTGTATACATAAAGTATACGAAAGTAAAAAAAATGAGTTTTTCAATTTTGGGCGAGTTAGGGGCGAAGCAGTAAATGCAGCCATTTATATTCGAAGATGCCTCCCCAAATTATTGAAGTTTATTCAAACGTATCAGATTAATGATATTCTTATGTTCTGGCGTCGTGCCATTATGTGAGAAGAACCCAAGATTGGTTATCCCATGTGTACCTAAAAAAGGATAAACCCCCGAATTTTGGGTTTTACGTTCCATTTTCTTTGAATGAACACAGGAAGGCAACGCACGTTGTCTTTTTATTTTATTTTTTCAACTTTGGCGCCAGCAAAGAAATGTAAGTAGCAGTTTCTCTAGACGAAAATATATTCGCAATTATGCTTGTTAATTAAATTAAATTCAATAAAGACATTTATGATTTGGCTAATGCGTGCAAAAATGGTCTGGGCGCTTTTTTCCACTGCGTATATTGGATTTTACAAACTTATTTGTCGGGTGTAATAAACTGCATGCTCTGCCTCTGATTCTTGGTGTAGTGAAAAATGTGTTGTGATAAACCACGTGACTCATCATAAAATGTAAATATTCCGTGGGTGGCTATCGTATTTAAAAAATCTGCAGTGGTCCGCACTGAACTATAATTATCAGCAAATAACGCAGCCACGATGACATACATTTTTCGAAAGAAGCTTTCAAATAAAATTTGTTTAAAATTTCAACATCTTTAGCTTTTACGAGTATACGAATCACTTTTTCGATCATTCTTACAATTTACGAGATATGGGAACAGGTGAGCGGCCACTTTCAGTAGATATATTGCTTTTAAAATTCCTTTCTTGCTATATAGAAACCTTCAGTTTATGTTTCATAATATTGGCGCGCAATGGCACACAAAAATAAATTAAAACCCTTACACAAACTAGATTTTTAATTCAGTTTTACCCCCCTAATGATCTACTGCATGGAATATCTGAAGGTTTAGATTTATTTTTTAGTGTGGTAAAGATTTTATATGGCATTAAGTTGCCCTGAATATTGACCAAGTTAAATAAACAATAGCAACTTGATATGAATTTATTCATTTTTTATTGGCAGAATTTAACAAAGAACAGGCTACAATTTCATAAATATGTGTTCGATGGGAGCTGACATGACATACGTAGATGGATGTGATGAAACAGAAACGATACAACTGCAATTGAATTGATGACTGCATAAACATGTTTAGTCCAAATTTATTAATTTGAGAAAATTAAAAAAAACTTTCTAGATTTTTACGTTTAGTAATTATCATCGTAAAACCTTTGCAAATATCAAATATATCACATTATGTAATGAACAAGAATAAGTGCCGTTTCAGATGAGGCGTAGGATACGTCCTACGCCAGACGTAGCTACGCGAGGCGTGCGGGCCAAGCGTATGCCCGCGCTGTAAATTTTACGTCGCGCGTACGCCGATTCAAACGCTCTTATGTGAAATTCTACATTTAACACAATGCCAACTGATTTTCAAGCGTAGGACGTAGGGCGCATCCTACGCCTCATCTGAAACGGCACTAAGATGTGTTGATATTTTTTTGCTATATCACCGCTAATTAATATTAATAAATTAGGTGGACTGAACATCTTTATGCACTCAGCCTCTAGTACATAGCGAACAAAAGTTTTATTTTAGAACAAAATGCATATAATACTTGTCAGTTACAAACTAATTAAAAAAAGAAATACTTATTATGTAAAAATCACTTCATAGTTTCTTGATTTCGTCCGTTTGCCTCCATTTCATTATTTCTTCGTAAAAAGGAAGGTACTCTTGAGGTATGTATTGCAGCACAGCTTTTATGTTTTTAATTTTCTTTCTATTTATGGCCTTCGGTTCATTGTAGGCTTGCTTGTCAGGTAAGATAGGCTGTGGAACAGTACAGCCTTTAGAGTTAACGTATTCTTCTCCTTTTAAAGGAGCATTTTTTATTTTAAACCTGTTCCAATTTTTTCCTGTCTTTTCCGTTTATTACGTTTAAAACCCAACCCAACCCAACCCAGCCAAGAAGGCTGCTAACATTTTCATCACTTTCATTCTTAAGCTCGCTATCACTCATTTTCAGTAAGATATTATTACTGTAAATAAACAAGGATTAGTTTAAACCAACAAACTAGAGCATCTCTACTTACACTATAATAGAAGCTTTGACACCTAGGTCAGCTGTTCTACCACCATTTTTGTTTCTGCGCAGATACTACTAATAACAAATGAGTGCATAAACGTGTTTAGTCCAGGACTTAACTTGTTTTTGCACTCACACAAAATTTAAGGGACTCGCAACCATAGTAAATATAAGGGAATGGTCTCGTCCTTCCGCTTATAGCTGAGTCTACATATTCTAAACGAGATGTGATGGCTAACTCATTTTGGGATTTTTTGGACTAAACATCTTTATGCACTCATCTATTCAATTACTTTTAACAAAAGTTAAACAAGTGAAAATCTATTAAATTCGGTGGAAACAAAATAGTAACAAGTACACTGATTTAACAAAAATGTTGTGTGGTAAATAAATTATTTAAAAAATTGTGTTTTAAAAAATTTTTTTCGGTTATATTATTTTGGGAACTATTACAATACGAAATGTCCAACATGTCGTTTATAATATAAAACAGAGTTCGTATCGTTAGTAATTTTCAATTTTATTTTCCACGTCTTGTAACTTCTTAAACTATTTATTATTATAAACACGTCGGTGTCAATGATGCTTATTTGGCTCGACGAAATATATTTCAATGAAACGTAAATAATTCACATTTTCATGTAAACTTCGGCGCTTAATTTTATTTGTAACTTCATTATCCAAAATCATATTTTTATAAAACAAAATACAAGTGTTATTTACTTACTTATTTTTAATTACATTACAATAGAAATTTACAACCAACTGTATGGTAATGCAATTATCCTGATTTTCTAATTTATATAACATTGTGAGAGATTTTTATTTTGTAGGTTTCAGTTGCCAAAAAAACACGAATGGAACAATATATTAAATTAAAAACTTTTTTTTTACAATTTATTGTATATTCAATAGTAATTTCAAGTCAATATTAAAAATTATATGTATAAAATGTTCAGAACATACTTTCAACGCGGTCAAGTGGAAAAAATTAATTACTTGCAATAATTTTATTATTCATGAAACGTATGAAAATAATATGTGTAGAAAACAGCAAAACATTCGATATAATTTACATGTCATGTCTTTATTTTACATAACATGTCACAATGAAGTTATTTAATATCTAACTTTGATACATATTTTTGTTTGTGAAACTTATTATAAAAGCTTTTGAATCTTATAGTAGTTGAGCTAATGTCTCTCGCAGTAAAATCGCTTAAATATGTACCATTTAAAATATTATTAAGCAATATTAGTAACATTTTAAATGAAATCGGTACACGGGTGATTGTTTTTTTTTAAATTAATTAATTAATTCAACAATTCCATAAAATGTGTATTTAAAGACCAACAAATTAATACTGAATACAAATATACAATTCCTGTAAGTGGACAACAAAATCAACATCAATACGTCCAAGAGCCAGTTGCAGAATTGTCGCCTTCAGGGAAAATCAGGTGGAAGTAGTTCGTGAACGACAGCCATCCGATAAGGAAACGTGCAAGTCCTTTCTCAGAATAGTTGTACATGTCCCGTAGGAAACATCATCTTGTGACAGATGCCGAAGGAAAGTTTTAAGAGCAGTCGTAATTTGTCTGACATTTCATCGGTTCTATTTTTGGATCTTATTTGTTTTATTGCAATAGAGCTCGCGATTTAAAATCAAATAATAAAAAAGTAATGTAATTTCCATGTGTTCAATACGCTTTTAATCTTCATAAAAAAATTGAAAAATTGCCATGGCTCAATGTAAAAGTTCACTGCAATCTAATTGAAGAATTTCTCTAGTTTATTATACTTTGACCACATTTAATTGTTTTAAAAGTTTCAGTAAAATATTTTAATATATCTTGACAGCTTTATTTGACCATTTCTGTTACTTTTTCGTTATTACTGACATATTGAAAAACATATTAAATGCTGCGAACTTGAAAATACAAACCTTTGATAACATAGCAGAATGAGGAGTTAGAGTGGTTAGGGATTACAAGAACTATTTTACAGGCATTGGAAGAATAAACCCATTCCGTAATAAATACGATGATAATTTTATATAAATGCTATTTTTTTCATTTGTGTGTACCTCTTTTCTATTACAGTATTACATTTCTGAGTAACGTAGGTTACTTATTGTAGAGCAATGAGTTAAAAACTATATCAATAATAAATTGATGGAGATTGTGGTATTTCATTATTATCCCCACGGTGATCTAGTAGAGAGAAAATCTTCCTTAGCTAGAAATACAAAATTGAACATTTTTCTTTTTTAAATTCTGATGAAAATGGCAACTTGGTTGACGAAATACGTATTTAGATTTCTTAAAAATCAAGTTTATTAAGGGGTTTCTATTTGATTTATTTTATTTTTTATACAAACAATTTATAATCTTATATCTTTCCTATTAGTTTATAAGAACTGTCTGTTATATTTTGAAGTACAACAAACATTAGATGTATGTACTGAACTTACTGTTGCAGGCCACCTTTTACTGCAATTGACATTATTTGCTCTGAAAAAAAAACATTTCCGACAAGAAAAAGTTTATGTGCAAAATTTCGAAGGCATTGTTTGGTCGACGTAAGCATGCTCGTTACTCGCCGAGTTTAAGCGTTTGACCAAAATAGAGCAGTCGGAGATCGTGCGTAAGCCATGATCGATTTCGTTCTCATTTCCTGTTCTGGGTTGATTCGAGTAGACGTTTTCAAGAAGTCGAAGCGAATTGCATTGGTAATTAAACGAAACGTTTTGGGGTAATTAAGGGAAACGTTTTGTGGTAATAGAACGCCTCTATATTTCAGTTGGGCTCATGTTGTGGGGATTTACATCATCGTTCAAGATTGTTATGGATTTCATTGGAAAACCGACCGCCGACTTTATATTCATTGTATTTCTTTTAATGAATATTGGTGATTAGTTTGAAGCTAGAACGCGCTTTATTTATTTCAACTCAATCCGATACGAGGCATGCTGCAGTTATTTGGCTAAGGCTGTATATATTTATGTCGGATGGCGCTCTTAATTATATCCCGCCCAACTGGATTAGCCGAGACATTTTCAGCCAGATATCAGTGCAACTGCTTTGAACATATTTAACCAAAATAATTTACTACCAGGAAAATATGTGATCAAGGTTGATGTCGAGGTAAAAAGCTTCTTTCACAATTAATGTTATATCAATTTAAAATTTATTCTGCCTTCGCTGAATGCTCGTAATTAAAATTTTTGTTAATTAATGAAATGACGTTGAAAAGAATAAATAATTCATAGAAATATTTTAAAATGCAAGCTAATATGTAATTTGCGTTCATACATAAAAAGCATTGCTTTGACGAAGCTCGCTGTTTTTAAATTTGATATTAATTGCCATGTGTGGATTTGTCAACTTGTAAATACTATAATATATTGTACTGATTAGACTACTAACTAAAGTTTTGTAGTTTCAGAAGTTTAACAATAAAACGACAATTTCTCAATGATCACATATGGTTTATTTATTCTAAATATTAAACAGTAAATATTTAAATATATTACAATATAAAATTAATAAATGAATGAAAAAGTCATCTATTTCATAAATGTATAACAAATGTTTAACAAGCTTCGAAATTCAAATCGACTTGGCGCCGTCGGCGTCGGCGTCGCCTGAAACAAACTTACCCAACGGTCGTCATAAAATTACAAAAACAATTCTCAAATCAACGGTTATGGTCAGCGTCGCGAAATTCTCGTTTAAAATAGTTTTTTTTACGGGAAAATTAATTTTACAATAGTGGTTTCCTATGTTGCCGCGCCAAATTCTCTGATATATGCACGCACGTCCACATTCGCTCCTGCGTCACGTACGGAAGGATCTTGGCGACCTGCATCGAGCCCTAGAACACAAGAGAAAGTTTCTTACTGCAGAGGCGAAGACAAAAATTTCCTCGGACGTCGATCGCATTAAATTGCACGTAATGTCTACATTTTGGAGTTTTGGAGTGGCCATTAGACGGGCATTAAGGCAACCCACTTTACGAAGCGTTGACCACGGCAGTTTCGTAAGAAGTTCAGAGGCTTTCATAAATTTAATGAGGCGGTAAGTTCTGAAGGGTCGTTACATTACTCAGATATATTGATCCGAAGTTCAATGCCGGGTTATATATAAACAAATATCGAACTAATAAAAATATAAATTGTGTAACGTCGCAATCTGCACGTAATGTCGTATAATATATTTTGTTTCATATAATTATAATCATTCAAAACCGCAAACTGACCAACAAAATAAATAAATTAGACGAAAAGCTATTGAGAACATATAGCGCAAGTTGAATGCCCTTATAAATTGTTTTAAAAGCGGTTGGTGTCCACAATTACCTCTACGATATTTACGTTAATAACTTATATTAAAATTAAAAATTGTTTATGAACTGAATCATAAATTACGTACAAGCTACCGGGTTGTAATTGCTTTCAATTTCTACATCGATTAAAATATTCCGTTGTTTGCGTTCAACAATATTTGCTTTTGCTATAGTATATTAAATACCGCACATATTTGAGCATCGCTATATTAATTAATACTTAACAAAATTACGTTTCAAACTGCGCGATTGTAATTGGCGTGGAAAAGGAACTCTGTCATTTGAAACTTTTGTGGATAACTTTGTTTGGAGTTATCATCCCTTCAGGCAATTTAGGAACTTGGAGGCATGGGGTACGATATGAATCACACGACAAGTGGAGGATTTCTTACGTGTATGAAAAATCATTTGTCTTTATCGGAAAATTTTTTCGATTTCGTAATGGCTGGGTGCTTTTGGAGTATGATTGTATGAGTATCAGCACTGCTATTTTTATAGAAATACGTATTTTCATTTTTTATACGAATATACAGTTTTTCACGGGACTAATCGTCTGAATTATAATATAGACATAAAAAGAAGGGCGGAGAGGCACCCCGATACCAATGCCTCTCGTTCTGGTGAAGCTACCGAGAAACGAGCACGAAATAACCGGCCGTACAAATATCCTAAAACTGTAGGTGACGGTGCTATAGATGTCAACCAACAGTTCACACCGATTACCATTCTTACCACAAAGGCAAAGGCATTCGAGACGACAGCAGTTCGAGTTACCGAGAGACTTCCACGCAAACGACGATACCAACATTTTCGAATATGGTCCGTTTAGATGGTCGGTGATGTAAATGCGAAACATCCAAACTAATGCTGCCGTACAGCGAACGGTTCATACAAAACTTGGACGATTTAAAAACGATTTATTTCCGCGCTGTGATCAGGCAGGATATAAATAGCTTTGGAGGAGCCCCCCCTGAGAGCTGGAGGAAAAGAGAGAAGCCGGAAAAGTTAGACACTCGGCTGCAAAGTTTCACAAAAAGATTAAGTTGACACCAGAAGAAGTAACAACAGGCGGGCCTTATACATCCGACTGCTGGCTTCCTCCGCAGATAAAGACGCTAGGAAGCAGAGAAAAATAGACGAAAGAACGGACATACTCGGGGCAAATGTGGCAAGAGGGAATTTAAGAAAATCCCTTGAGGCCTTCCATGGTAACCAATACAACAAAAGGGTGGAAACACTAACCCCAGATGGTTCGCTGTGGAAGACAATAAGGAGAATGAGTAACGTCGATGACGTATGATAGCACAATAATCCAATCCATGGCGTACAAGGAACAACACGCGGTGCACAAAGGTAAGCCTTGGAGAGGGATTTCGGAGTTGATCCGGACGATACCTTTGAGGATGACATCGAAAGAGAGATCATCTAGAGGATGAAAGAGGATACAATATTGGATCAAATAACAGTAGCCACTGAACCACCGACCAGATAATAAATGAGATGTCACGTAGACTGCCACAGGAGGCTATCAGAGAATTTACCAAATACACAATTGGTGCCCTCAGGCTAATGCACTTCTCTACCGCCTGGAAAATAGCTACGCTGATAATGATACCGAAGGCAAATAAGGACCACATATTCCCGCAAAACTATAAACCCATTGCTGTTAGATTTAGGGAAGATAGCTGAACAAGTTATCCTTAGAAGGCTGACCACGGAGATTGTTACAAGGAGACTCATTCAGGATGAACTGAATGCTGATGTGGCTATCTTCGCGGATAACAATGCAGTCTACTGGCCTTCCAGTGACGTCTAGCTATTAACCAGGATAAATGCGCTGCTGTGAGGTTTAGCAGAAGGACTCTTCCCCACCGGATAACATTGTCGTGGGGAATAGAAGACTACATTGGAGTAAAGAAATCAAATATCTAGTAGTGACCACGGATCACCGGCTGACCTGTAAGATGCAAACAAAAACCATGTGCACGAAAATGAAAGCAGCCATCTCAGTGTTGGACCCACTAATAAGCCAAATAAGCAAGCTTCACTTAAAAATGAAGGCCGTAATATACAAAACAGTCCTCAAACTGGTCCTAACGTACAGTTCGTCAGTATGGTCTAGGACTGCAACAATCCACGCCCCAAAGCTTGAGGTGATCCAAAATAAGATCATGGACATGACGGGTGCTCCTTAGTTCGTAAGAAACGACCAACTCAGAAATGATTTTGATCTGAGGAGTGTCCAGGACCACCTTAAAAAGATAAATGTAAAAATGATCGACAAAGACAACCAAATTTTGCAACGAACTATGCATTACATGCAAGGAAGGTTAAAAGACACTCAATGAGGTCCGAATCATTGTCAAAAATCACCAATAACATTACATCCCAAAGACCGATCCGGACTGTTCAAAAGATAAGAGGGCCCATGCACAAGAGGCCTTAGAAAGAGAGGGGGTTCCAAGTTCCAAGACCAACACACGTAATTATGAGCAGTGGCGTGCGAAAGGGTGCATTACAAAACACAGCGAGTTTAACTTGTGTTATGTTACAGTTCTCTCGTGGGTTTATTTTTGTTGTGTCGAAATCAAATAACATGCTATGAGTCTTGTGCATCCGATACCTGCCGTATCATATTAGCTGTATTGTAAAAGTGCTATTTATATTTTTATGTGGTACCATTGTTGTGAACGCTACAATATGCATATGTTTGTGTTGATTGAGAAGCTTTATATCAACGAATGGGTACAGGACGTCCTCTAATGCTTTTTAGCGAGGATGATCTCGAATTGATGAAGGTTGAGTTGACAATTATTCTGCAGCAACCCTTTGATTATTAATATTAATTAAGTAATCGACATAAACGTCCTTAAACCTCCCACAACTCATAAGTTTATTCGGCGGCTCATAGATTGTTAGGCTTGTGCCTACTCACAATCTACGAGTGCTCTTATTGGAACGTAAATCAGTAATTAACGCGTCGTACTACAGATGCAATTGACGTAAGTTGCTAGAGGCTAGTTGATACAATCATAAATGTTTGTGTTTTTAATATTAGATATTTGATTCAAAGAAAAAATAAATAAAATGACATATTGAAGTATTTGTCATATTTACCCCGGTGAACTATTCCGTTATGCAACGACATGGTATGGGGCAAATTGTTATACTAAATAAATAAATGTTAAGAAACGATGAGCGTTTTACGTGTTTTCGGCTTGACTGCCAGTTTTTATTTAAGATAAATATAGAATAGTTATCCTATCCTATATTCCTTTATATATTTATAAATTACGAATGCTTACTCGTATTTTTAAAGCTATTTAAAAGTTGGGTATAAACAAAATGCGTTACAAGATCAGTAAGTTTTTACATTTTCGCAGCCAATTTGCGGGCACTAATATTTATTAATTTTGTCGTTTGTGATATTTACACACACACACAAATCACTATAAACGCTGGGTTACGGTCTTGATAACAGTGTATATTAAATATTTTTATTAATTGTCTAGATTTCGTGTTGCATATCCAACATCAGCACGACTAAAAATATATAAGTAGAATACGCACAAAATACTCAATTCATACAATAACGTTAAGAAATAACAAAATTGTTTTCAATTCAAAAATGCCAAACAGCAAATGTTTCAAATTAATAAATTAATAATTTTTACAGAAAATCTTATTAATTCACTATATCAAAATGGCGAACTACATGATATTATCTAAGATGTCAATAATAAGAGATCAGCAACACTCATAGAGTTAGCAAAAGAAACGAATTTAAATACTAAAACAACGAACTATTGTGGAGGATTATTCAAAAAATATGCATATACGATACTCGATGTCTTGCCTAGAGTTAATAGTATGCGCATTCTCATTTGTGAACCGCATTTCGAAAACAAAATCTATTTTGATAATTTCTTTGAACTTCCAAAATCCGAACACCATACCAATCAATATTGTATTTATTAAATCTGGCATGACAGGAAAGATCTTCACCCTGTGGTTTACAGTTACTATAAGTTTTATGTTGTGTAATAGGTATTATTAATTTATTGTTTCCATTCCATTTGACTGGATCAAGTTAATATATATACTAAATTAATGCAGTACTCCACTAATAGTATTCAAACTAGGAACAACGAAATAATTACATCCTGAAGAGGTAAATAGTATATTGATAAATCAGTAGTTAAATCTCTCACGTCATATAATGGTATCCTAAATATCATACCGAACATCTCTCCGTCCAAAAATGTTATGTTTAAATACCACTTTAGTAAATCTTGCAATGTTTATTACTAAGAGTTTCAAATATTCATATAATAATGATAATAAGTTTTTCGCAAGAGATTTTTTTTAATTTGCTGACTTTACCAATGATGTTGTTTTGCCAGACAATTATTTTCTTATCAGCTTTGATTTTACCTCTCTAGTTAGTAATATAATTCCATACATTTAGATTACTGATTGTATCACTGATAATTGCAACTACCCAGATACCCATGTGAATTTATTAAGATTCTTAATTTCATATTTTAATCAAATTATTTCATGAGTGAAGGTGAGTACTATTCTGAACATGGGTTGTCTGATGGGATCTAGCATCAGTCCCTATTTTAGCATAATATTGAAAATGAATCATTAATAATGCAATAACCTTCTTATATACTAAACTTATTAGAATTAATACACCATAATTCTTGATTAGCATCGTAAACATATATCAAACCGATTAATTCACATCATCCATTAACATTTGTATTTTATGTTTAAGGGATAGAATTAATAGGATTGCTCATCCTTCATTGCATCAAAAAAGAATGTACGTATCCTTTAATATATTTAGAGACTCTAACTAATTTTACATGATACGGTTGATGTACAATTAAATACTACAATTAAACACTATATATTATATATATTGGTCCGGACGCCATAAAGATTTTTAAGTCACTTCCTTATGTTCAGAACTTCTTCACGTATTCTTTGATTTCATTAGTCTTTTCAGCATTATGTACTCCTTATTACCTTTCGCAATTCTGACTTTTATTTCCTGCTACGTATGTCCTTTTTCGTTTATCATGACTCCCAAGTACAAGAACTCTTTCACCTTGCCAAGCTCATATTAATATTCCCTTGCATCAATCATAGTTATTTGCAAATTTTCATCTGCTGACTGTTCGGTTTCGCCCATTACTATGTATTTTGTTTTTTGTTGGTTTATTTCTAGTCCCAAAACGTTTGCTTCATTTGTCAATTTCTTGTGATTCTGTTTAATTCTGCTTTCTTCTTTACTAGGGGTGTAAGATCGTCCGCATTTTGTGATTTCTTAATTTTATTACATGTCTAATTTTTAGTATGAATTGACTAATTTATACCATAGTTTTTAGGTCTTCTATTTATATTTTTATAGATATCCTGATATGTGAAATGTACCATGAAATATAGACAATTAATAAAGATATTTAATGTACGATAATACATATATGTATAGAGATTGTCCCAGTCTATTGTATTATTTAAAATGTGTTTTTAAATTTAAAAAATTAATTAAATTAAAAGTTTCATAAAGGCGTTATTAATAGATGTGAGGTTGATTATACGATAAAAAAATTTGTGTTACATTTCAAAGCAATAATTCCATTTTATTGAATATACTCACCTTTAAAGTAAGCCCAATTGATAAAGAGATGAATACAATTAAAAGTTCAAAATCTATATATCGCGGAACTGTATTATTATCGGAATCGAAAACAATTTGAATTTATTGGGAAGTTATTTTTAATAGTTGACGTTGATCAAATAAAAATGTATGACTGACAATAACGTAACGTTCATTTTTAATAACCCTGGAAAATGTATGAATTAAATGTGACCGTGAATATTCGAACACAATAATTTGTGTTCGTAATAAATTGTAAATAATTATAATTATTAGGGTCATGTTTACCCAGATTAGCAAAGGAGTTACTTAAGTGTCTGAAAAATACGTCGAGCAATTCGTATGAAATCGTTCTATTCAATGTGTTGTCTTATTCCCAGAGAAGGCAATTTCTAATTCGCCCATCAAACATGATTCGTGTATGAACATGGTAATAAATTACGAACTTTTCGCAATTAAGTAGTGTGCCGGAGCTCGCGGATCAATCAAATATGAAGACATTAAATCATCGATGTACACGATTAGACACACGTAGATACACGAATAGTCCTCAATAAATTATTCTAATGTATTAAATAATTCTTAGTTCTGCGAATACAATCTCTTCCAAATTATGATCCAACGAGTAGATTTTCAAGAGATTAAACTCTACCACTACTATTGGATTAAAAACCAAAATATTCTTCGATAACGAATCGCCTACATGCTATGTTTAGCTGTTTATATTTTGTTAAATATTTATGATATGTGAATGATGTGCAAAAGTCCATAAAGTGCATGTTTAATGCATAGTAAACTTTTGACGACCTAGTTGATCGTTCCAATTTTATTATAAATCGGGCATTATGAATTGTTTAAAATTGTAATATTTTACATTTCACACTACTGTGTTATATACGTGTTTAATGCATTTTATGTTTGAATGTAATGTTAATTTTAATTCCGTATAAGTTGAAATATTTATCTATAAAGCATTTATATAATAATAAAATACAAATCACAAATTATTTTATTTATTTATCACAGTTTTTCGTAAGTAATGTCATGATCTGGTTTGTAATTCGCCTTTGATGGTTTATTACAGTGTTCTTTGGTCGTTAGGAGGTTTTGTTTTCAATTCCAGAATTTCGAAATTCAAGAGTTCAACATTCATTTACGTCACTTCTTCACATGTGTAATATCGTTTGATAATTCAATTATTTTCTTTCTAGCTTCAGATCTCTACATAAGATATACAAGTATATGGCGTTTTAAAGCTCAAGTAGTTCGAAATGCGTGATCGGAACTACCAAATAAATTTGAAAGACTCGATTCCGCACACTAAGACTGTTGTATAAATTATACTTTTGCGTTCAATTCTTCGAAATAAAAATAAATTCCCCGCCGTTCTAAGGACAATTGGTATGTTTGTAGTTGGTATGCACATTTCACATTAACTATTTATCCGACACGAAAAAATATGTGTTTCGAAACACGACATTTGTTACTCATCACGCCATGATTCATACAATTACGATAATTTCGATCGCCGTCGTACATATGTTGATGGAACATCAGTAAATGTACATATTTGATCAATTTGCAAAGGGATTAAATGCCCGCGTTATTGTCCCGCTGATTATACAGTGCGATTTAAAATTCAAGCAGCATTACAAAATTAACGTTATGAGCCAGCAAATTTCAAACTGAAAATAACAAAAAATGTTGTGTAATTGCCTCCTGCCTGGAGGACAAATTCGATGCATCAACTAAGGTGTACGGATCGTTTTGAAAAACTATTTGAAAACTACATTTACTTAATATACCGTAGATTTTCGCGGCTAGATACATATGTCGTAATGTTTTCTCTGGTGTTCCACGTAGCTGGTTTATAATTCGTAAATGAACGCAATTAGTTCAACGTTTCGATATAATTTCATTCACCATATTCATGGTGCAGTTGCTTTGATGTCAGATGTCTAACTTCAACTAGCTACTTTTCGTTTTGTCAACTCAATTTATTTATGTTACCCTACACTGGATAATCCTTTTGTGGTAATGGGCCATTATCGCTACGTGTGATTTGTTTCGGGTTCGAGGTTTTGACTTTGCCTTTTTGGGAATTAGCGCTGGTTTCCAAGAGTATCATTTGTGTATTCATGATGTGTTCTCGTTTTTCGCTTTCGATAGCCCCTCGATATATTCTTGGTACTGCATATTCGATATGGGTTAGATCTTTTCAAAATTTATGGTATTGTTTGATACATGTCGTTGTTTTGCTTTTCGCCATTAGTGTGTATTGACAATCTCCACAGGGCACCTCGTACACTCCTCGTGTTTCTAAGGCTATTTTGTCCTTGGGGTGTCTTAGCATTGTTGCTATTATATGTAAGGATTTGTAGCCGTGTTTCATTTGATGTCTTCTAAGAATGTCCCGAATTCTGTCCGTGGTGCCTTTCACATATGGTGGGGACGCTAAAGCTACCGGTTACTGTTCATCGGTTCTTTTATGTTTTGTAAACCCTTGAAACACTTTATTGATCATTTCCTTTAGGTAATTGTTCTTCCGGCGGGTGTTTCTTACTCCGTTGTTTTGATTGAAGATATGATTTTTGTCGGACCTTTGTACAGATGTTTTATGCAATACACATAAGTTCAACTAGGCGGTGATGCAAGTTGCCGTTTAAGTATCTGTTTGTGTGTGTTCCTTTTCTATAAGCTGTATGGGCCAGTTTGTCCTGTCCCCTCATTAACACTACATCTAGATGACAGAACATCAAGAGAAAACAACACCTGCAAACCAACCACGTACACAAAGGACCACACGCAGCTATAATGGCCCATTACAAAAAAACGATTACCACGACCTTACAGAGGAGAATCCACCGCGTAGAGTAACACAGGACCAAGCGAAACGAGGTAAACAACTATCGCAATAAATTGATTCGACACAACGAGAAGTAGCTAGTTGAAGTTAGACAGCTGCCATCAAAGCAACTGCACCATTAATATGATGGATGAGATTACATCGAACGTTGGACAGTTAGTTTTTTTAAGAATTATAAACCAGACCCAAGAAAACATCGTTTTCTCTTTGAAAACTTCTTTTTCTCTTTGACCGTTGTTGACCTATTTTTGTACTTTAATTTTAATCCCATATATTCGGCCTGTTTTCTATCTATTTAATTGTTTCAATCAGATTGTAGTTTGTCCTTGCTAAAATTATGTCATTCGCATATGCACATAGTTTCCAACATTATATTAAATAGGCTGGTTGAAATGGCCCCCGTGTCGTGGCCCTTTCCTGACCTGAACCTTTCCTGATACATGTCCATGCACCCGTATCTTATAATCTGTGTCATTTAATGTTATCTGGACTACAATAGTTCAATCATTATTCCTACTTTTCCCATTGCGTCATCTAAATTTTCCCTTTTACTGTATCGTAGGCCTGTTTGAAGTCTATAAATACCCATACAGGGGCAGATTCTGATATCTGCCTTTACCCGTGATCTGTTTCATAATAAAAACTTGGTATATCACCGACCGATTTTCTTAAAAGCGCACTATCTATCTCTAATTCGGTTATATCGTTTATTCCCTTTTTACTGCAACTGCAACAATTTCTAAGAGAACTATGCCCCTATGCTCTGTACAGTTGCTATGATCAACTTTTTTATGTATTGGACATATTAGAGCCTTGGTATTTTACTTAATTTTTTAATAATTTTATACACATTTATTTCCAACTTCTCACCTTCTACTTTTAACATTTCTGCACTTATTCCGTTCTTCCCTGACGTTTTCGTAAACGCTTTAAACATATTTCTCATTTCTCTCGTAGTTGTTCACTGTCTTGTCCTGCCTCCTCTTCTTAGCCCTTTTCTGGTACCTGGATATCGTTTTCATTTTCGAAATATTCAGCCCACCTGTTTAAGCTTTCATCTCATCCTCCTATTAATTGCTACTTCTTGTCTCTAGAGTGTTATTTGTATACTCCCTGATAAAACTCTCCTTGTAAATATTCCATGTTAACATCTGGGGAAGATATACCGATATAGGCAGCCATGTATCAGATTATTTCCAACAAACTTCTCTAAACGGATACGGATTCAAATAGGAATCAACATCAAAAAATACGAGAAGGCAAAGAAGTAGAGTACCTAACTATAAGATAAAATTTGAACTCTAGTTAAAAAGTGGAATCCATAGATTCACTAAAATAAACTTGCCTCTAGCCAGAGGGTTTCCTCGAACAAATAGAACAAATTCGAACAACATTCTGCATCGGTCACGCCTCGTGGAGGAATAAGTGTTCAAATCCTCTTCGAAGAACAAGAATTCCGAACTTTTTAGAACGAACACGTGGCTCTAGCAATAAGTATACGGATATCCAATTCTAATCGACAATAATAAATCGCAGTTGCTTGGAGTGAACAAGTGCAACTAAAGACTAACAAAATACAACCACATCTACCAGCGTATTACCATATAAAAGAAATTGTGACGACCATCCACCAAAGACATTCCAGAGTACACGAAAGTAAAAAATCAAAAATATCTGCAATACCTCGCATCTTCCTGTAATATGTACATCGACGATCCATCTCACGGTAGCAAGCTTTATATTCGGATCGAGCGACTACACATCTTGCACAGCCTTGATGAAAAGTCAAGTAACAAAGCACACCTTCATAGAAACATTATGATTGTGCCTGTAAACAGGATGGCTTCACTCTGCTATAATTCACAAATTCACCCTTTGTTGATTTGCTTGAAACATATTATACATCGACTATGAGTTTCTTCTTGACTGCGGTTGACTGAGCCTCCAATTCTTGACTGAACTTGCTGACATCTATTGATAGTCTGTTTCATGCTTTGCATATTCTATACTTTGAATGAGCGATGGGGATTCAATTTTGTTCTATTTTAGTTGGATATAGTTCAACATTTTCATAATATTCAGCGTTCAATTTGGTGACCGTACAAGGCTTTGTGTCTGCAATGAATCCAGACAACCCTCAATCTTCCAATTTTTGTTACTGCGAAACAATACTAAGAATTTCTTATTTCTAAGACTTGACCCTGAATCCGAAACGTGGTGTGAAAGGTAAAAAAAATTGCAGTGTTCTTCTTTGGGACCTAGTTTCTAAGAAAAGGGAACTGCTTGGTAGGTTTATTAAACATGTTTGTAGTATTGCTCTGTTAGAATGTCTTCAGTGTATCCTAGGATCTTATTGGAACAAAATACGGTGCCAAATCTAAAATTGAATATCATCAGCTATGATCAACCTAAATCCTAAAATTGTTTAAAAGGGATAAAAACAACGTAGAACATCACATATACAGCAGCAGTACCCTCGAATATAACTATGTTCAGTTTAGCACTATTCGAATTGTTGGAGAAGACAGTGGTTACAATAGTTTTTAAATAAACCAAGTAAATTTGTAAATCATTTTAAGATGGCTTCTAAACCAAAAAGAAAACGTGATATGTTCTCTATCAGTGGAAAACAAAAATCATTAATATGATTGAAATAGAAAAAAGTCTATTGCAACGGCTGCCAAAATATACAATCAAAACGAATCATCGACAAGGAAAGTGTTGAAAAACAAAGATATGACGGCTGATCATCTAGCTGCAGCATAAACAAATTATTGCAAAAAGGTTTATCATCAGCAAATTTTAATTGTGATGAGACTTGTCTTGTGTGGAAAAAGATGCCTGAACGGACGAATTCATAAGACTGCAAACAGAGCACCAGGAAGGATTTCCATTTAAAGTGCTGTTCATACTGGACAATGCCCTTGGGCATCCTGTGTCGCTAGCCACAGCAGATGAAAATGTTCAAGTGGTTTTCTTACCACCTAACCCGACCTCATTGCTTCAGCCACTTGATCAAAGTATCATTAGCTGCTTTAAAGCCATATATATTCGACAGATTTTCAAAATGCTATACACAATGGTCCACGAATGCTCTGATATCAGGCTCAAGGAATGTTGGAAGTCAGTTACAATTTCTGACACAATTGTATTTATCAAAGGAGCAATGGAGGAATTAAAACCAGAAACGATAATAGCATGTTGGAAAAATCCGTGGAATTACACGATACACATTATATTAACCCAGCTAACAGCGCAGAAAATAGTTGGAGGCATTTAACGATATGAGCAAAGAGGAACTCAGTGATTACATAGACGAAGAGGATCAGGTGTTTACCAACGAGGAATTGGGAGACTTTGTAAAATCTTCTACAGAAGACAGTCACGATGAGGATAAAAGTCAACAAGAACAAACTGCCCAAACATTAAAAGAACAGATTATGTAGATTATGATCTAATAATGGAACGCAGTATGAAAACGACTCATACTATAATAGAAGCTTTGAAGCTTTGGAGGATCTATTTATTGAAAGGAAAATATACCAACGACAATTTCCATTAACAATGCTTTTTTTTTAAAAAGTCGATAAAATCCATAATTCTCAGCCATCTACATCCTTTGCTTCACTGCTAAGCAAAAAATCGACTGCTAAAGACTTGGAAGATGAATAAATATGTAGCTCAAAATGACAAAGTTTCTCCCATCTAATGAAAATGTTAAATTTCTCTTTTTATTGAGTTGAGGGTACTAGTGTATCATTAAGGACGTAAATGGAAAACTTTGTTAATGACAACTTTCCCATGAGGAATTCGGTGAAGGTGAAGACTTTTGGAGCACGTAGGTGATTCCAAAATTTTATTTTATATTCGGTTCTTTGATGTAGCATATATGGTTTATAATACTAAAAGCTTAAAGTTTAAAATTAATACTAAAGATTTTTGGATCCCAAGCTCTTTGTATCTCAACGAGTTTTGTCTGCCTTCAGTGTAGACTCACCAGCTCTAAAGGCACAAAGTCGACAAAGTCGATTAAAATATTAGAGGTTCGCTATTAGTCACCGCGTTACAGATGGCAATATTACAAAATGAACCAGCAACTATTTTAAATTAAAGCAATAAAGTGCAACAGAGCGAAAAAACTGCACTAACTTTGTAAGTTGCATTTTACTGCGTCTTCCGTGCTCGAAATTACGAGAAGTCGCAGTATAAGACCCGTATAAATTAGAACGTTGAGGTTTAATAACTTTAATTTAAAGAGAATTTACAGTTGAATCCCTATTGCAATTGAAATAATAGCCCGGTCCTGCTGAATGAGGTCGCGAGTGGTCATAAAACCTCTCCTCGAAAGCTGGGTCTGTTGCCGACGGAGATCAACTTGAGTTGAATTAAAATGCACGAAAACTCTTTTATAAATTGCGTATTTCTTTTGTTTCGTGGATTTTTCTTGCTAGTCGTTCCTTTCAACGGCAAGAAATCGCAGTTTAAAATCTCGACGTTAAAAACTGTATCGTGAACAATGGAACGGATTGGAGCATTTATGAGCGTAAATCTCCGTCAGGCAAGAATTAGAATTGAAACAGAAAAAAGGTATTCAGTTATATTGTTCGAGTTGCATCGCTAAAATCCCGGTGTGCTCTTATGTATAGCTGAAAATGGCAGAGTACATGTGTGCAATTTTTTAACATTAACAAAAAATATCCTGGGATAATTCGCGCGCCGTATTGTTAACGAATGAACGGTTAACGACGTTATTTAATTAACTTTGAAATATATTTCGTACGTGGTTTTCCCGAGCGCGGCTTTATTTTATTTGCTTTAATAGAAACGTATAGCGGAAAATATTAGAGATGAACACCGTAACGTTTCGGCACGTACTGGAACGATCGCGAGTATTTTCCAATAAACATGGCTTCGATTACGTGATATCACATCGGCGGAACAAGCCGAAAAGATGGATGGGGATTTCGCGTATCGCGGGGCTAAATTATCGATGAAGTTTGTTTTACCAAGAACTTCTTCTTTCTGCCGGGCTCCTGCCTGAAGTAAACAAGCGAATCCTTCGGGACGCTGATACGCAATTGTTCGTTCTTAGAAGTGAGCGATTCGAACCGGCTCGGCTGACAATCTAGATCCAGGCGGAGGGTGCTCGTTGAAAAATCGACGCTCACCGACAACCATATCCACGCTGTAACAAAATAGAAACATGTGTCAAGTTTACAATGCGAATGATACGTTAGCACGGAATATAAATTGCATTTCCTCTCCGTTCAAGCCGTAAATATTTATAAGTACATTCAAACGCATCCATCATGTTCAAGATACAGACGTACGATAGGACGTAAACAATTTTAAATAAATTTTGCATCAAAGTTATCGTTATATATAAAAAGTTGCCGCAGGTTAACTGTTCACTATTCTAAAGATACGCAGTTCAAAGTCCCAATTTGGTCTCATTATCCTTTTGAAGTCCTCTTAATGTCACGATGTTATCAAAGAAAGATGTCTGGAGCGATTAATCTGCACTTCTGAGCGCAATTTGTGGAAGTAGATTAAGTTTTAGAAATGGGAAATGTGCGCAAAAATTTACATCTTAAATTAACAGCAAGGGAAGGAATTAATCGCAAACGTGTCCAACAACACAGGCAATAAATAACTATTTTCAACAGAATCATTTGAGGTGAATGCGATCGTAACGAAGCAGTAGTTTACGTAGTTATTTTTCCACAAAATGTAAAAAGAAATGTAAAATATGGAAAGCATCCTCTAAACTTAAAATATTCAAATTTTTCCAGACAGTAGTCTTTATTTTATCGATAGCGAAGTGTAAATTTACATAACGTCCTAGTTTTCGTTTGAACCGCAGCGAACTTTTACGCAAAAAATTATGATTACACGTTTCTGGTTATTTTTATTTTGTTTTAATAATATTCTAGTTCGCTTGTTTTACAAACAATATATGATCAAAACAAAGTGTTATTTTCATAACATGCATTTTTGTGGCAATGTTTCTTTACATTTACACTTCATTTACTTTGTGAAAGCGTTAGAATAACATTTCACGTGTAGTATTATTGTGTAATGTGTGTCGTAAGAGGATGCAAAGTTATACACATTTTTGTTTTCTAATGTAAATAACAATTTCAATCGATTGGTTCTGCTACGTCTAAATAGAGATAGAGAAATATGGACAATTATAACAATATTTAAAATTAAAATTTGTAGTTAATTATCAAGGGATTTTTTCTAGTACTAGGGACTGAAAATTGCAAACAAAAGCAGCTTAAAAATACAACAATATGCGTAAGCAACAATTGAATATATTAACAAAAAATTCAGTAAATAGTGTTAAATTTAGAGATAGCATGCAATCAGGGTTTAGGCTTCTCCGCAAGTATTAATTTCACATTTTTTTAACTGTTTCATGTCCCAGCTTTTATTATTTTCTACCTGTCGATATCTCACTTTATAGCTTATTTTAGGAGCGACTTTTTCCTCGTTCACGTAATTACTGACTCCGAAACGAGGGATCTTTCCACATGGGTCAACCCTGTTTTTCTCCAATCCATACTTAAGGGTATTTCATTGAATACGTAAAAACACAAGGAAGCCTATTCATCGACCAAATCGATTCACTCATTACCAGAATATGCGTCTTTTGATTTAAAATTTAGTTAACATTCATCGATTTTTATTGAAAAATCGTTAGATTGTTTCAAATAAATATTTCACGTGGTCCTGAAGACTGGATTTTTCGTAGTTGAGTAGTCATATTTAATGCCACCAACTTTGATTTTTTTTTATTGTAATCAATAATTCAATCTCATTGATGTTTTGCGCATTTGCGTTTAAATGCTCGGTTATTTCTGTCAGTAGCAGGAATGTTGTTGTGGTCTTTTGATATATCGAGCAGTATGCATTTTAATGGGACTTTCCATTTAGACCTGTGCAGCCGATTTTTTGTTAGATTTAGATCTTGATTATTTGTCAATGTCAATTATTAATACGTATGACTAAGGAATGTACCAACAAGAGAACTAACATCAAAACAGCAGGCATGTAGTATGAGTTCAACACTCTTGCAACAGGATAATGGGTCAAATGGTTAAAAACACCACCCATTGGCTAGGAAACAATAAAATAAAGATGGCACGTTGCGCAGACGATATGGTTATTCTATCAGATACCGAAGAAGATTTACAAGGCTAATATCTATATAATTTATGGCAGCCCCTAAAGGCTTCATATGCAGATACCAATGATCAATTAAGACTGTTTGTAAAACGTTTGAAGAATGAAACGGCCCACATTATCTGGCCATAAAAGCCTATAATTGACTACCAAGGGTTTTCTGCCAAGTAAGCTGAAATATGAGCTTAAACAATGTTTTATTGAAACCTCCCTAGAAGATATCTTGGTGAAAGGGTCATTCATATTTAATTCACATCGCAATCGGTCCATAGATACTGACGCACATTGTATCCTCCGCTTGTCATGTTATTGGAGCGAAAGGCTTTTTAAACTCACTTCGCTATCAGAAACAACCATATAATCTGCGAAACGTGCAATCTAGATTTTATCGTTCCCGAACCGATGTACAGTGTCCATATTTTCAACGATCTGACCCATTACGAGTATCATGTTGATCGGTGCGTCCTGATACAATGTGTGGCTGGAAACATTAGTTTTGCTGTTCAGGTTATTGAAAAATCAACGAATCCTGGCAGAATATAAAATTTCTGATCAAATGGCAAATACAAATAAAATTCATAGGATTCCAGATCTAATAATTAAGCATTTAAATAGAAAACATGATACCAAGAATAATAAAAACGATACGGGCCAGTTTAGGATTTTAGACAATAATTAAAGGTGATGACGATACAATTAACGGCTGATGAACGAAGTAATCATTAAAAAGCAGCTAATATACTGTCACATTCAACTACACACATAAAGTATCACAAAGGCTGTTAAAAGAAATTTTAAGCTAGAATATGTAGATTTTGATGATATTTAAGCAGACTGGGCCCAGGAACAGGCTACGTAGTATTTTTTCAGAAATGAATAAAAGCAATTCAAAATTGGATTGGGTGAGCATAGTGTGGATGATTCGTGGAATAAATTTGTTGTTATGAATTTCACTCCTAATTTATACGAGGGCGGCCACCCTCTCCCTAGCATAAAATCAATTATCTGAGAAGAACGAAATAATTTTATTTTTTATCAGACAGGTTAATATATTTTAAGTATCGGTGCTTGAATGCCTTTGGAACACAAATATGTATTTTGTTTCGCCAGCCAATTATTTACCGCTGTCATCCCTTCTTCGTTGTTCATAAAATGGGTTCCCCGAAGATGTTCTATCAATTTTGGAAACAGAAAATAGTCGCTAGGGGCCACACCTGGCGAATAGGGAGGTTGTTGTTTGTGAGCCAGAACGTTGTCCTGATGAAACAGCACACCTCGTCTGTATTTGCCTCTTCTCTTTTCATTGATTGCCTCTCAAACTTTTGGTATTAAATCTGCGTAATATTACCCTGTTACGGTGTGCCCACGTGGTAGATAATCCTCAAAAATAACTCCCTCAAAATTCCAAAAAAACATTGACATGATTTTGCTTGCTGAGGAAACAACACGAATTTTTCGACGAGGTAGCCATTCCATACTTTGGCGTTTCGACGTTGGGTCAAAGTGATGAACCCAAGTTTCATCCACTGTAACGAATCTTTGCAAAAATTCATCGAGGTCTGGTGTTAATTATTGTCAAATTGGTACCTGCGGTAACGTGTCGGAGACGTTTTTGATCTGCCGTTAGCGTTTTTGGTACCCAACGTGCAGAGACTTTTTTGAGACCCAATTCTTCGTGCATATTTTTTTCAACCCAACTGAATTACCAGATGTTTTCGCTATGAATCTGAAGGCAATTCTTCAATCATCTAGTGATGTCGTGGATCAAATTAATGTTTTCCTTGGTAACCACAGTTTTTGGTGGCCCTTCACCTGGCCCGTGTTCATAGGACTCTCTCTCCAGTTTGAAATATCGTGAACAATTTTTAATTACTTGGTATGAAGGCGCAGAATCACTGAATACTTCAGTCAAGTCCTTACGAATTTCTTGCTGTGATAAACCTTTCTTACACAGGTATTTTATAACGGTTCTTGTTTCAATTTATCTATTTTGATAAAATAACAAAAACCACAAGAGAAGGAATTAATATCAAATAAATGAAAAGAGGGACGCAATTTTACATACACCGCCGTCAATAAACGACACTTCGGAAGAAAACAGATTTTCGTTTGTCAGTCAATGCCTACTATGTTAGGGACAGTAAATGATGAATATCACCTCGTACTTGGGGGTGACACCTTATGTATTTGGTAGATGGTAACTATAGTAGAAAATATTCGTGAAGGGAATTAGTCTGGTATGGATGAAAAAAATATGGAAACGTTTCCGAAGAAAACAATAACATGGACGAGATGAGTTTCGGTCATAAAATAAGGTATAAAGTGAGATATCGACAGGTAAATGAAATAATAACAAAATGTTGGACATGAAACATTTAACAAAAAATTCCATAAAGTTGACGTTATTTACAATTGACTGAATTTTAGGTGCAATAATTTTTAAATTCAATTTACTGGTATCTGTTAATTACTTACAAAGTGTTCGTGCCAAAGAGCAGTTAAATTTGCCGTTTATTTCATTGAAGGATTTATTACCATCCTTTGTTGAAAGATCAACGAACATCACTAAAATTTCCATCGAAAATATGTTGCAGGTACGGTATAAAATTACTGTTAATTCTGCACGCCATATACTAGATTTAACAAAAGAAATTTATTTATTACCGATTATTTTTAAAAATATTTAAAATATTACCAGTTGAATAACTTGAGTAGTAAAACATAGTATTTCGATTATTTAATTTACCGAATGTTAAGTCAATTTAAGATTTTTCGACAAAAATTAACAGCATTCTTCGCAAAAACTGTCTAAAATACTCAAAGAAAATTAAAAATCCATAAATAATATGTATTAAAATTGTCCAAGATACATAAAAATAAAAAATGGTTAAAATTATGTAAAAATTACAAAATTGAACACGTACTGAAAAGATATTGAAAATTGCCTAAGATATAAATAATATCAAAATTGACAATTTTTATCATAAATCATAAATCATCGGAAGATTAAACAACATCGTCCAAAATATTTATTAACAAAAATAAAATCTAAAATGTCAAAACGGACATTAATGGTATTTTTTTAATTGTTAAATTGTCTAAAATGCAAAAATTAAGGGGCATATTTTATTAAAAACTGACAATATTAACACAAAATAGTTTTCATTAACACAATGTAGATAAAAAATGTTTAAATAGCCTAAGGTATAAAAAGTGAAGGTTATGGGGGGGGGGGGGGTAAATTTGCCTGTATATTTTATTAAAAATTGACAATATAAATATAAAAAAACTGAAAATTTATAAAATTCTCGCAACAACAACGAATATAAAAAATGTTTACGAAGCCTAAGGTAAAAAAAATAAATGATACGGGGGGGGGGGGTAAATTGGTCTGTATATTTTATTAAAAATTGGCAATATGAAAAATCTGAAAATTAGTAATAAAATCAATTTTATGAAAAAATAATTTATTATTTAAATTATTTATACAATTTACATATATTATACATTTTGCCGTCTTTCAACTTTCTGACCAAACAAATCTATGCACTTGACAACATTGTCTGCAATCTGTCGTACCTTATTTTCCTCATACACCAGCAGCTTGTCGACGAGGAAACCCACCTCAAAGAGTGGAAACCGGTCAACTGGGAACCTCAAATACTGGGACCACCCAAGAACTTCCCATCGATCGAAATTTACCTACATTTATGAAAGGCCTGCCGCGAAATGTGTATATTTTTGAACCCGGGCAGGTTTAGTTAGGAGTGTGGTGGTAGATTGGGTTCATTAGAATACTTTATGAGTGAAAATGTACATTGCGTGTGTTTTGAATTATTGTGGTATTATATGTAAATATAAGTGATTTCATAATCATGCAATAATTTATCGGATTGGCTATCACGAGGGGAGATAAGTATTTACGGTCCTTAACATAGAAGGAAACAAATTGAAGAAATATGAAACGTTTATTTTTCTACATAATCTCCCCGAACGTCGATGCATTTGGTCCAACGACGCTCCACAGGGAAAAAAATTCTTTCGGTTGTTCTTCCAATCAGTCATTTACGGCCGTCATCACTTCATTATCGTCATAATATCTGGTCCTGGTAATATATTCTTTTAAGTTTGGAAATAAAAAGAAATCACTAGGGGCCAGGTCTGTGGAAGAGAGATATTCAAACAATTCAAATCCTGCGTTCACAATAGCACTCATGGCAACATGGTTTTTGTGGACAGGATCGTTGTCTTGATGAAACAGAATTCTTTTACTCAATTTTCTCCGTATTTTTTCCTTGACATAATCACGCAATCTTTAGATTAAGTTGATATAGTAGGAGCCTGTTATTGTATGTCCACGTTCCAAAAAATCAGTCATGAAAATTCCGCCTGCGTCCCAAATAATTGTGGCCATCATTTTACCAGCGGATGGCAAAACACGAAATTTGTGGGGTGGCGGATGTGGCGATGCCACTCCATACTTTGTTGCTTCGACTGAGGATCGAAGTTGCACCCACGTTTCATCAACAGTGACGAATCGAGAAATAAATTCATCCGGATTTGCTTCAAACTTTGCCAAACTGGCTTCAGAATACGATACTCTAGAACGTAATACCGAATAGTCGGTCGTCTATCTGTCATTACCATATAGTGTATACGATTAACTTTTTCTTGGGTAGTGACAGTCACTGGTCGTCCAGCACCCTTCGCATGTTCACATGTTTGTCTTCCCAGTTTAAATTCTCGAGACATATTTTCACCACTTGATAAGAAACAGCACCCTCACCTAATACACCTACCATATCTTCATGAATTTGGCGACAACAACTTTCTTTTGCAAGTATTTTATAACTGCACTAAACGTCAGGGACGCCAAATAATGATCTCCCCTCGTAGTTCTAGGTATTTCCGATTGTTATACTTAAATAAATTTCCTTATACGTTAAGTATGCGAAAGTAATAAACTGTTAAATGTAACAGCAAGCATGAGTTAAATGATGTTTACGATTTACGTTTTTTTTTAATTCACTAAATGTATAAATACAAAATAAAATATCAATACAATGACCAGTTGGAAGATTTGCGACGAACTTGATTACCAATTTACGTAACCGGGCAAAAAAGCATTGGCGATAAGTATCGACGCTCCGATTCGATGAAGGTGACGATCGTGTGATCATTTTACCAGCGGAGTATTAGTATCGGTGTAAAATTTGCTCGTGAACATTGTTATAAATAGACAATTCGTTGTTATGTATCCGATGTTTATGTTAGGTGTTAAATTAGATAAGTTTGTTGTTAAGTGTTAAATTAGATAATAATTCACGCGGATTTGTTCATAATAAGTGTGTGAGGTGGATGTTTATCAATAAATCCGTATCTCGCAGTAAAAACCACACCGGCGGTATTTAAAAAACTATTTAAACGATTAGTGAGACAATTTTAAAAGTGTCGAGGGTCGCTCTTTGCAAGCCGGTGGTACGTACCTATTTTTCTCTACACTTGCATTTACTATTAATGTTTAATTATTTAATATTTACTCGACAATTCGATCAATGTTTACATGCATAGAGCCTGCGTTATCGCTATATTTACAAGTTTGATCCTGATAAATTTTTATTCTAATTCTGACACAAATACAATTTAAATATTCTAAAGTTTGGCTTAAACATGAATAAGTTGAATATATCTAAACTACAGCTTCAATCAATTCATTAAAATTGTACTTGTGGATGTCGACTTAGTAATGACGTCCAGAATTGGATATAAGGTATCCTCAACGACACATACAATACAGTGATTCCGATATTTTTCAATCGGTGTGTGAGAATCTTTTTAAATACGTAATTGTATTGCTTGGAGAGACTAGTAAGTACATTTAATAAGACACGCAACGTTTCAATGAAACGACCCAATGGCTTACGATATTTGATTCCATCCCACCGATCGATGGAGTTAAATTTGTATTTGAATTAAATCAAACTTTGAATGGGTAAAACTTAAAGACGAACGTCGCTCACATAGAAAAAATCTGTTGCAATTATTTGTGTAAAAACTTACATATCATGTCAATACTTATTATGAAAATAAATACGGCGAATGAAAATTCTTTCCAAAATTAATATTAATTTTAGTGAACTGAAAGTAAATAAATAGCTACTGTTGGCTGCGGTGAAATAAAAATGATGGAGATAAAAGTTTAATAAATACAAAATGAAAATTAAGAATTAAGTAGATAAATATGTAAAAACTGTCCAAAAAGGATTATTTCCACCAAATAAAAATACTTGTTTAATGGCAAATCTTATCGTTTATCGAATCAAGATGTAAACAATTTATCACTCGAGATGATACACCAAACCGTACTACAATGGGTAGAGGAAATAAAATGGGAAAACAACTGTCACAACTTCGTCACAAGAAGCATTAGTAGAACGAAAGAATATTCCTCTTCATAAACAAACCTGTTTAAAATATTTCAATCATAATTCATGTAAAAAACGAAGCGACAGAAAATTGATCACAATTAGGGTGAAAATGAAAATGCTAATAGGGACTTTAGGTCAACAAGGAAATTGTTGAAATAGTAGGGCACTAAAAAAATTGAGTATATAGGACTCGTCTTCCCGTATTCCATAAAAATGGAATTGTGATTTAAAAATAAAAGAAAAACACTTGAATGCCCTGGAAATGAAAATCTTAAGGTTTAGGGGTAATCATGCGAGATAAGTTCTAGGAGCGTTGGGTTGGGCCTTGCTTTCTTTTATACAACAATCTTTTATCTCATTTCATGAACACATTTTCATGGAACACTCCTGACTAAAAACCTCCACATAAAAATCTCCACTAATGGTGTACAATGAAACCTATGTGTGATTTTAAATATCTACTAGTTGATTCAAAACTCAAATAAAATTAGGAAATGTAACCAAAACCTGTGGTTACATGCGACGTAAACAAACTCGCGTTTTCATTTTTTGTAGTGAATATTTCCAATAATACAGTTTTATTTTCCCACCTAATTGGGTCTCATTTTATGCGATTTCAAGTTATGCAAACAAACAATAACAAAGCATAATTTAATACACGAGGAAATTGAATCACAAAGGAATATTTTATAATGGGAAATGAAACGTTTTGATTTAAAATTGAAATGCTCCGCGACAAAATGTGAATAATTGAACATAAAAACATTTTATTCAAATGATGCGTGTTATTGAAAACGCAGTTGTTTTCATATTATTTTTTCTCTGTTGCGAACAACAATGTTAAATATTAATATGTTATTCTGGTTCAATGGAAATGAATTTTAATTGTACACAGTTCAATAATAATAATTATTTTAATGTAATGGTGCCCATAAACCTATGTAATAATTTAAATATTATCCATTCGAAATCGCAGTTTCCAACAAAGTCAAATTTGAGAAACGCGTAATTTTGGACGCAGACGAAATACAACCGCACATCCGACTTACCGTTTAATTTCCTGCTTCAAAAATCCCATTTTATTTTCAGCCGTTGTAAGTAATGATAGATCGTGTCCGTCCGATAAACTGTAGGAAATATTGCATGATACATTTTGCTTCCGAGTGCCCTCTGCGAGCCCAGTTCAACAGTCCTAATGACTATAATGCGTGACTGCGCTTGTTCGGTGTTATTGTTATCATAGATTGCAACACCGTTTACGTTTTTAAATTGATTAAATGAGATCATAATGATGTGATAATTTGCCCTCGTCGGGAATAAACCAACAATTTGTTGTTTATTATTAGGACCTGTTATTTATAAAAAAAGTAGGACAAAGATTTCTGCTTAGAAAGCCTTTTACATGAGTTTACGTTCCTTCTTTATTTCTATGGATGTTGACCTGTTTCATAGGTTGCCACAAAATTTTAAATTGAGGTGCACGTAAAGCAATTCAAAAGAGAATTAATTAACTTTTCGTTAGAGACTACGTTCCACAGTGTCAATGAGTACTCCAACCGTTCATAAATGCTTTTTGTTTCTCTTTCATGATGTTTTATTTTATATTTTATTATGTGTTATATAGTATATTATTATTAGTGTATTGAGAAAAATAACGTAATAATAATAATTATTATTATTATTACTGAGGTTTCTGCCTACTTTCATTGGAATGCATGTGGAGACTTTCTTATAGGAACCTATGAAAGCGATTCTTGCTTTCATATGTTTCAAGAAACAGTCCAGAAATTCCTTCTGCAAGTCGGACAAATGTATCCTATGTTACTTTAACGGGCTGACGATTCACTACTAGCTGGGCTTTGAGCGAACTTGCATCCCCTCGTTTCAAATTGAAATGCTTTGAGGTTGATGCCTTCTCCATTCGGTGTTCGATGTTATTGTTCTTAACTTCGGTCCTTCGTCGTACATTCGTACTTATACAGTCATATGTTGATGCTTCACATTATGTTCCATGCAACTCTAAGTAAGTGTTACTAAATAAAATAAACATTTAATTTCTTGTAAAGAACCACGTAAAAAGTCCTTTGCTAATTGCGGTTAATAAGCAAGTTAGATGCTTGAAATGCGACTAAAAATAAATATTACAACCAGTTATATATAATTGCGGTAACTATTAATCAACGCATTAAGTTCCCAGATACCGAATCTGGGGGTATATTTCGAATTGTGTGTATAAAAATGACTGCATTTGGTGGAGGTAACAATTATTTATTTCCAACAGAAATAAATGTGATAGTTCACAAACTAAAATTATAATATAAATGACGTATCGCATTTTCGTCGGTGAAAATTGTTACCGAAGTTATTTTAAATACATGTCGAGATTTTGAATTATATTCGACAAATAATGTGTGTATGTTATTATCAAACGATTCACACTGTTGATTGTTTATGGTTCAAAAATTTACAGTTTCAATTATCCTGTTAATATATATGTATATAATCGCTTTCCCCTTCTATGCTTTTTGTTTTTGTGCAAGTCTTTTGGCTTCATGCAGTGTTTTGTTTTTCTCTGTTATGTACCTCTTTATATGTTTGTCCCATGTATTTTTGGCCTGCCCTTTTCTGGATTTTCTGGTATTCCTGCTCTCCATACTCTCTTTGTTTCCCTCATCTCTTCCATCCTTTGTATATGTCTCCACCATCCTAGCTGTCTTTCCTCTATTAAATTCAGCACTGAATCAATCGATAAAATAGAATCCAACAACAAAACTACTAATCGCCCCAAAAGAGATGATTTAATTATAATCCACTGTTTGATTCATCCACAAAATTTATATGCCAAAGAATTATCGATGGATAATGTTATGCAAGTAGTTATAGAAACAGTTACGATAATTACATTCGTTCATATGCACTTCCGCATCGACAATTTAATGAGTTCCTGAAAGAATTGGATTCTGAATATGGTGACGTTGTATCCTTCAGTCAAGTCAGATGGTTGTAGATGATGAGCTACCACAAGAATTGACTTGTTTATGAATGACAAGCAAAGACATATATGCTTTTATGCTTTTTAGTGAATATTGTCGAAAAACTCAATCAATTAAATATATCATTGCAATGATAACCTTATAATTTTATAATAAACTGTTGTTATATGAATTGAAAATAAATAACGCTCACCACTTTCCATTGTTGCAATTTGAATTAAAAACACAAAAAATTGTTAGCGTTTTCGGTTCAACTAACACCTGCGAATCGTTTTTTCGAAAATGAAATGGACCAAACAGAAAACACGCCCAAACATAGCGCTAACCTACAACGCCAATTACGATATGGAAATACCCAAATTTAGATCGATTTGCAGCTAAATGAAAGAGCGGAGAAACAAATATCGCACTAGTAAAATAAATATTTTTCAATAATTTAATTTTTTTGATTCCATTTATATTTTTTGTAGCTTTGCCTATTTCTTTATAATGTGCGTTTAGTATACTTATTATTATATTATCTGTTTACATGTAAGAGTAACAGTAAACACAATAATAATAACTCATTACGTTTGAATTTTTCATTCCAAAAAAACGTCTATAGTCTAGTAGTCTAGTCTATAGTGTATCAATGTTGTTATACACTTACAATTATTTGCTGGTATTCACCGATCTTGAATAGCACTGTTTATTGTTTTCACATTCCCCAGAATAATCAAATATTAACCGTTACTACAATTTGCATCTTTTAAATACAAAACTATTTTAGAATTTCATATTATAACTATTTTCGTTACTTACGCCATTTTTTTTCTATTTCGATAAATTTCATAATTCTCCAAACTAAATATAGATTTTTATTTCATTCTAATTTCAACTCGATTCTAATGAGTTAAGTGTTTAATTCGTTTAAGAACCCAGATTCATTAATATCTAAATGTTGTTTATTATATCAAGATTTAATTTTACGTACTTATGTACTCGAAAAATTATTATCGTCTGGGTGTTTTTGTGTAGGTATGTTTCTCTTAAGTCATGTGACGTCACCATAACTTATTCGGGGTAATTTTCTACTAATTTTCTATGTGTGGTGCTATTTCGGTTTGTTTTGTCTTTATTTATAAAGATCTAGCTACGTATTTAATTACGACCAAGCGTGGGTCGGTTGTTTAAAAGCTTGCGGAGATTAGTATTTTTCCGACAGGTCTTGACGTCCGAGAACGCACGTGACAGGACTTGATTCGTGTTTTAAGCGAGTTGAAATTTCTATTAAACAGAGTTTCTATTAAACAATTCTGAGAGGAGGTATTTGCGCAATTTACGAAACGGTTTGGCGGTTTTAAAATTTCAGGACTCGCACCGCGAAGAACAGTTTGTACTGTTTCTATGTAATGGTTGTTTTGTGCCCTTTATCCGACATTCGAGCTATAATTTTCTTTCATCTGAACTAATTTTAAATTTACGTTACACAAATATCCGATTTTTCTTTTCCTCCTTTCCTGGTCCTGTTCCACAATCAAGTTCTCATACTACAGTACATAGGGCACATGTGTTCAGCGAATTATATTATGTAAATTCGTACGTAGGTGAAAATGCTTATTTTCGGCAAAAATTACCTAATTTTGTTCTTTTCTTCTAATTATATGCCAATACTACTCCTAATGACACTTAATACTTTATAGATTTTACAAGTACTACCATAACATCGCGCTTGTAATGTGTAATTGACGAATTAAAATGTTAAGCTTGTAAGCAAACCTTCTTAAATGTAATTGAAAGTTTCCTATAATCTGACTTTTAGATATATTTTACCTATGTAATTGACATGAAATTAATTTCCTTGATCTCCAAAATTATCTTTTGTCGAATAGGATTTAATTTTTCCACTTTGAGTGTATGTGTTGAAAATGTTGACAAATATAAGAAACACCTTTGCTGCAAAACGTAAATTAAATCTGCTTTTTAATTGACTTATACTACATTACGTAACACTTGTTACGATGTAAATAGTCGAGTTTGTAGATTTAGTTCGATCTCTGTGGGTTAGTAAAGTAAAGTATCGGCGACTCTACTTTAGAAAATAAATTTCCTATTTCTTTTGTGTATTAAAATGCTAGGTAAAAATTCTTTTGAGCTTTGTAATATTATTAACTTTTGTGTCAGGAATTGTTGTTAGGATAAAGTCAATATGAATGTACAAGTTAATGATATTATTCAATAATTTAACTCATCCAATAGTCACATACAATTCACATTAGAAGTGAACACGAATGAAGTAATTAATTATTTGGGCACTATTTTGAAAAGAACAATATATGTCAAATTGATTGTGGTACATGGATACGTTAGTTCAGATAGAATTAGCAATTATAATTCCCAATACAGCTTCAAACAAACTGTGAAAACGACAATGGAACGTAACTCAATTATCGTTTCCAGAAAATCATAAATCTTATTACTGACCTATTAAAACATAATGATTATCCATTAAGGTTCCATGTAAAATTAATTCAATTAAATCAATTTTACATAGATCCCCGCCTGAAGCAAGACAACTAATATTTTCTATACTAAAATCACAGAACGTGCATTTAACTTCGAAGAAGCTACTATCCTAAACATTAAACATGTGATTATTTCAAAAATGTAATACATACACATACATACAAACATTCATATATAAAAAATACTCACCAGCCATGGGCGCCTTCTTGTGATGGCTCGGCAAACTCCAGTCGACCTGCCGCAACTTCGATCCCGAATTAAGTTTGTATTTCAAGCTCAGGACGCCGGTTCTCAAGTTGGACGTCAGTTGAAACCACGGCGTAATCCTTCCCGGCGAATTGACGGAAATGAGCGTCCCGAGGTTATTTTTTTGCTGGCGATAGAGGAAGATTACGGTAAAGCCCGCGCTGCTAGACATGGCTTTCGTGACATTGGTGGAGTTTGATAAGGGAACGTTGCCGTAGGGTAATCTGAACTTGTAGGCCGGGTAATTCTTTATCGGACCTTTCACTACGGAAACGCCTTGATCCTTGGCGGACACGTTTATCAGCTTAAGAATGTCGACTTCGTCTGGAACAAAAATCGGTATGCAGAATGCGTCACGCTAAAGAATGGGTTCGAATTGTGATTACGAAAGGAATGCTTCGGCACTTTACGACGTGTCATTAATTACGGTTCACTCTGATGCCAATTACGGCACGGAGACGGGTATATTAATTAATTTTAAAGTTTCGCGTCGACAGCTAAATCTTTCATGAAAGAAACATAACACCAACGCTTTTACTAGAAAATGTTGGCGTTAGTATATGAATTAAATCTCACATTAGTATGGTGCGTTATAGCTAAAACAAGTCTACCCATTTTCATGTGCAAGTGGTTTTAAACTTATTAATTAGTAAAAATAAAAGATAAACTATCCTTTTGAGCACCTTCAATTGAAAATTTTAATTATTTTATTATTTATTAAAATCATATTTAACTAAAGTGTATAATGTTTTACACAAGTATGATATGCATTCTACTTGTCGTTCGTTACGAAAAATTTCAAGACTGCATCACTGACCACGTGGACGTTGCGCTACATGCTTCGTAATTTTTCCGCTGGGTTTAGAAAATACTTTAATTCGTAACTTTAATTTTATCCTACTGGCTAGCTTTGAAGACAATATCTGTAAAAGTTATACCTAGATTTGTTAAAAGTGTTGTGTTTTTAATTCTACAGACTTTATATTTATATTTATACTTATATTTATAAGTTAATATTTTCAAAATGTAAAACTAATCTCAACCTAGCTATGGCAGAATGCATTATCCTTTAATTGGGATACAATATTGCAATCTATTTGCCTTTTCCGTCATCTACATTAGTTTAAAGCTTTCAGCATATTAGCAACAGCAAGTGAAAGGTTGCTTATTTATTAAATAGAACTAAGAATAAAATGTAAATTTAATATCATTGGATAAGTGGTACCATATTATTAAATTGCGTTACATACGACTAATTATATCGGGAGTCAATGATACAAAATCTTTTAAGGAGCGTTTTTGTATATTTGACAATATTCCTAAAATAAGACGACTAAGTAATATAAAGCTTAATCATAATCACATAATAATAAGCTAATACATTTTAGTGTGAAATTGTAGCTCTTATTTTTTTAGAACCCATCAATCGTACTTTCAAAGTTGCCTAATTCTTATTTCTCGTTTCATCGTGTCTTGGATGTTTTTTCTAGGTATAAGTCTGTCACTAGTTTCCCTCAATGTACTGTCTTCCCGACTTTAATGTTTCTTCTACTTGGCCCGTCCATCTGCATCTTCCTCTCCCCTTTGGGTATATTATCCGTTGGGTTCCTGTCTACTGTTCTCTTCTGTACACGTGTCCATATCATCCAATTCTCGCTGATCTAATCACCCTTACGATGTTTTCCCACCGCAATATCTTTTCTATTTCCACATTTATTAACTGTCTCTCTTAGTTTTCGTTTATTTCCTGTCCCATTGTTGATCTTATCACCTTAATTTTCAGTATTTTAAGTTTTTCTTATTCATTCTCGGTCAGTATCGTTGTTCAAAATAAATAAGTTACATATATAACTGTTGATTTTACTAACGATTTGTATTTTATGAATTTAGTTTTTTTCGTTCAGATTACCTATGAGAACTTTTTATTGCATTCTCTGATTTGTTTCTCATATTTTCTGTTTGTGAGATATCCAGGTACTTAAAAGTTTCCACTTCGTTGCATGTATGGCTTACATTCATAAATTCAATTATTACTCTGTCATATCTGTTGGAGCATATATATTTAGTTTTCTCCTCATTAAACTCAAACTTTCCTTTGTGTACTGTACCTTAATGTTGCTTTTTCTAGTTCCTTTTTAATCACGGCAGCATCTGCATATGATTTTATTCAGCATAACTTCTCTCTAATCGTTACAGTTTCTTCCACTTCCTTTATAGCCACATTTGGTGCTCTTCTGAAGAGTTGATAATGCACCTCCTTGTCTCACACTTTTCTCAAATGTTGTTCCTTCTCCTGTTGTTGATTTTTTCATTGTCGTCATTATCAAATTTTTATTATTAATTTTCTTTGGGATCATTACATTCTTCCAATTTTTCACCAGATGCTTTCTTTTCAGTTGATCGAATGATTGTTTGAAATCTATGTGTATTTCCATAGTTTTATTGGCCTTTTTCCTTTAGCTTCATACTAATTACAAACATACATTATGTATCAATCCTTCCGTTAGCTTCGCCAAGAATCGCGCACCCTCTCCGTTCTTCCACATGCTTCTTCTCCAATCTACTCTTTTTCCCTTTTCCTCTTCCTCCATCTCCACTTCTTTACACCTTCTCATCCAGTACTTGTTTGAATTTTCCTCGTTCCCACACCTGTAGCTTGCAATATTCTCTCTTCTTCCAACGTCCTCCTTTCCGTCAAATATCTTGGTTCCCCACCCTCCACTTTTATTTCTTTGTATTGTATGTTCTATTTTGCCTCTTGAGCTTCGACTTGCTTCCATCTACCTATTGTCTCTCTTTCCACTTGTTTCCCCTCTTGTGCTCTGTCTCTTTTTTTCAATCTCTCCAACCCCACACTACCGCTCTATACATTAATATGCTTTTCATGAACTTGCTTTAGTATATGAATAGCGTCTATCGTCGATCTTCCTTTTCTGAATCTATTCTGCTGATCTCCGAGGATATTCTCTATCAGTAATTAAAGAAAATAATTATTCTTAGTTTTGATTAACGTTTATTCTATCAGTAGCTATTAACAACTTTGAGTTCGATAATAATCTGCTACATATCGGTGTATATAGCGACGCAGGATACGTCAGCAAGTAGCTTCACTCAAGGTCCTCGACGCATGTGAACAGCTCCGTGACATGTTTGGATCACATGTAACGTATCTAATGCACATAGGTGTTCGCGAAGTAATGCAAGCAACATGTGCACTCCCTGGGTTCCCTATATTCACAATAGTATAAATACGTCGCATAGCCTCGCATCGCCTTGAAAAGTAGTCGTTACTAGATATTTTGCTTGATTACTTGTGGCTAATAAATTTGGCAATATCACAATCTAGCAGGCTTAAGTACGCGACAAATGGTGGATGGTGTTAACAATATTCATTACAGACACAGTGCTATCAATTGTGGCAAGATCACAATCTAGCAGGATTAAGTACGCGACAAATAGTTGATGGTGTTAACAATATTCATTTTGGACACAGTGCTATCAATTTTTACAGTTCGTAATTATTTTCTGACACAGCAATTGCAAACAATGCGTTTGTTATACTTTTGTTGGCTATACATCTTACAGAAACTTTCTTTCATAAACTATTTGACAGGTCAGTAATTGGTGTTTTTATATCTCACCAAGATGACCACTATGATGCATATTTTAAACTGATATGCTCTAAATAAATGTGTTGTTGTAAAGAAAAGTGTAGGTGACAACTGGTGGAGGATAACAAACATACCTGCTATTCAACATAGAAAATCACATCACATTTGGTATTTATTATTCGATTGGAAGGTTTGTGTGTGGGTGAGAGTAATTAACTGGTCATTGTTTTCTGGCGCAAATATAAACGATCCAAGGCTAATTACACTGTATAAACATAATTAATAGTACTACAGAAGGGTAATATAAATTCCATGTGTATCTAAACACATTTTTCTAAGAAAAGTTCTGCCTGGCGACCACTGATGGACGAAAACAAACACACTGTTCAACATATAGAGAATCACACCCCATTTGGTTTATTATTCGATTTGAAGAGTTGGATGTGCATGGAACTAATTAACTTGTTATTGCTCTCCAGCGCAAATATTGATATAAACGAATGTATTCAATGCGAATTGTGCTGGATAAATATAATTAATAATGCTGTAGAAGGGTAATGGAAATTGCCTGCATATCTAAACATCTATGGCGATTGGAATTTATATTTTCACACTTATAACCGAATACCGTTCTCAACTAACACAATAAAAATACAATTAATAACGAACTAATATACATATATGGTGGTTCTAATTTGCGTCTATGTTGTTTCGTTTCAAAAATGAATTTTAAATTGAATTTTGAATGTACGTCTTTGCTGAATTTTAGACGCAATCGATTTGATATATCCTAAAGACGGATTTTGTAAACTTCGTTTTGACGTTTCTAATTAACTCAGGTTATCGTTTCCTATTTTGGAATAAAACTCAGCGCATAATGCTTGTTATAGGTTGTTAATAGAAAATATAATAGTAATAGCGAAAACAGAACCCAACAAACCCAACGTATTCGAATATTTGAGTTCGCGATTACACCCAACTCTAAATATAAATTTTCTGGTTTACACATTGTTCCTTGGTAGTTAGAATATTTCTAAGACCTTTTCCAACTGGATTTTCACATGTGTTGCTGGGTAATATATTCTCACGTTAAAGTATAATACCATTCGGCGGTATTCAAAATAGCATGCTCAAATATTCTGGCGTTATTTAGTTATGGAATAAATGCTATTAATTTAATAAATTCATTGGACGAAATTGTTTACTATCAAAATAGCCTGCCCGAAAGTTAATGTGCGCATCTTTGATTTCGTTGAAACAGCAGGATCGTTTGTCCAGGTCAAATGCAAGCTTTTTTATGGAAAATACAATTATTGTGAACAATTTGGGGCGTCCTGCATATTATATTATTGGGTATGTTTTCTAAAAAGCGTACGTGTTTATGGTCATAATGCATAAAATACAGCGGTGTAAATACATGCGTAATTACTTAAATTTATCTGGTAATATAACTCAAATAATAAAATAACTTTTTTCAAGGAAGCTGCTTGCTTTAGACAAAATTGCTGTGTTAGCAATAGAACCGTATTTGTGAATAGTGTCCTTACTATTCACAAATGCCAGTGTTTAATTTATATTTATAAAATTATTCATTATGCAAGATCGTGAATGATGAATTATCCTCAGGTGTCGGTAGGTAGGTAGGTGTAGGATTTCCGTTGGCTCTTTTTTTTTCTTCCAACGAAGGCAATCAAACTATGTCCAAGTCAACTCGATACCAACGCAATCCAGCACTGTCCAAAAATACTTTTCAAATTGTCGTCGAAAAGTTTGATTAACACACGAAACGTTAAACTGGAGCATGTGATTCACATAAAAATTTATTATATTTGGAACTTTTCTCACGATTCTCAATGTTCATGGGTCAAAAGTGTGCTATAAATGATGATACCTACTTCGATTTACATCATTTTAAACTTTTCATAACATAATTCAATTAAAAAAGCTATATACTCGTGCATTGAAATAGCCTAATAATAATACGTATTTTCTTCAATTCCTTAACAATCTGTTTAAATCATTTTAAATACCTTTATCAGTGCATTGCTTTTAAGGTGTCACTTGGCACTTGGTAGCACTCTTATATTTCTCTGTAATTTTATATCGATTTGAAATTCGTATTCAATTTGACATTCAAAGTTTCCATCAAGATCAACTAATTTTAAACTTAGTCATTTAAGTGACTTAAATATTTCAGTTTTGATATTGGGGTTATATCAATTGTCAAATACCGGATAATGTTAAAAGTTGTATCTTAATTGCATTCTGTAATCAATTGTAATCAATTTCCATTTCTTCAAACGTAGCTTCTTTGTTCAGCTTCCGAGTTTCTCTTTTGTTAGTACTTCCTCAGACTCTACCATTCGGCATTTTGCAATGAAATTAATATCCACTTAACTTTTGTATGATCAGTTTTGTTAATAGTAATACTGGTTTCGTTAAATTTCTCAATATAGTGATACTCCAGTCGAATTAGACCAAAAAAGGGCCGAACCCGGGAAAAATTTCCAATAGCGATTTTTTTTCATAAATCGTTAGGGGGGGTAACTGGTAGTATAAATTTCGGTTTACGGGAATCGCACCCTATTGCGTCATCCGCCATATTGGTTTTAAGGGTGCATTTTTCTGTATTGAATAACTCGTCTATTTTCAATTTCACACGAAAAATGATAGTGACCAAAGTTGTTCGGAATTAAATTTCCTACAATTTTGGTCTTTATCATTTTTTCCCTAGGGTCGATATTTTTTCATCTAGACCGGAAAGTGGGGGTGTATCTAAATATCCTATTATCTCGTTTATTATCGACTTTAACGCATTAACGATAATAACCAATGTTGTTTGAAATTAATTTTGCTACAACTATGGTCCTTATCATTTTTTGGCCAACGACAAGAACAAGACAAGGCTTATTGATATTTTGAAAAAAGCTTTGCAGGATTCTGATGTCGTTGTTCAGCAGGCACCGGCAGACGCAGATTCTTTCATCGTGGGAACGGCAATTCAAGAAGCGTCGAATTACGAAGTCACGATCATCGGCCTTCTCGTATTACTGACTGGCTTAGGGTATCATTTGAAGAATGTATTTTTCAAAAAACTCAGCAGAGGACGGACTCCGGAACAATTATATTCACCGGCAAGTTTGCAGAGGCTGTAGCCAAACATATTTTATTCCTACATGCCTTCAGCGGATGCGACACCACGTCATCATTATTTAACATAGGGAAATTAAAATTCTTGAACACAAAAAATGACAACCTGGGCGAAGCTCCCAGCTTGTTCCGCTACAGAAACATTCATAAACATTGCTTGCCCCAAGCTGGAGAATGCTTCCTCATCGCGATATTTGGAGGCAATGAGAAAATCAAAACATTAGACGACCTACGGTACAAGAGCTTCGCAAAATTGGTTACGAGGAGCAAATTCAATTTGGCGACGCTTCCACCTACCTCGGCAGCAGCGGAGCAACATACATACCGGACGTACCTGCAGGTGCAAATGTGGCTGCAGTATGAAGCCGATGCTACTGTGTGGGGGTGGAAGAGAACGAATCGTGGATTGGAACCTGTTGCAACAACTATAGGTCCAGAATTGTTGTTAAAGACAATTTCTTGCAGATGCAAAGGGACATGCGGGAAGATATGTGGTTGTCGCAGAGCAGGACTAAAATGTTCTGTTTTGTGCCACAACTGCGGCGGAGAAACATGCGGCAATGTGGCCGCAATTAGGGAGCTCCTCGACGAAGAACACATCGACGCGAACCCTCCATCAGAGACAATCACCACTGACCCTCCTGAGTTTTCGGACGAAGACATGTTGACAATGTTTACGAGGGAGAGTCATACGACTCGGACTTAGAAAAACCACGGGCTAAACGTTCCAAGCACACCTGATGCAAATTTTGCAGGGTTTTCGAATGTGTATTCGAAAAATAAATGTTAATTTTTTTCATTGCAAAAGCCATTCAGTTCGACAAACGGTTTATTCACACCACTCTTTCCCTTTACCGTAAGCGTGCGTCCAAAAATATCAATCATACATCGCCAATAAGTTAACGTTGATAAAAAACGAGATAATACGATATTTAGATACACCCCCACCTCTTTCCGGGTTTAAATGAAAAAATATCGATTCTAGGGAAAAAATGATAACGACCAAAGTTGTAGCAAAATTAATTTCAAACAATATTGGTTATTATCATTAATGCGTTAAAGTCGATAATAAGAGAGATAATACGATATTTAGATACACCCCCCACCTCTTTCCGGGTTTAAATGAAAAAATATCGAACCTAGGGAAAAAATGATAAGGGCCACCGTTGTAGCAAAATTAATTTCAAACAACATTGGTTATTATCGTTAATGCGTTAAAGTCGATAATAAACGAGATAATAGGATATTTAGATACACCCCCACTTTCCAGTCTAGATGAAAAAATATCGACCCTAGGGGAAAAATGATAAAGATCAAAATTGTAGGAAATTTAATTCCGAACAACTTCGGTCTCTATCATTTTTCGTGTGAAATTGAAAATAGACGAGTTATCGAATACAGAAAAATGCACCCTTAAAACCAATATGGCGGACGACGCAATAGGGTGCGATTCCCGAAAACCGAAATTTATACTATCAGTGACCCCCCCTGACGATTTATGAAAAAAAATCGCTATTGGAAATTTTTCCCGGGTTAAAACCTAATTCGACTGGGCTATGAATATTTGGGCGGTTTGTGTTCTCAGCTGTTGCAAAATTTAATCAGTTCTTTTTTGTATATTTACCCGCATTAATATCAATTGCTAAAATGTTTGTGTGTAATGAACCTATTTTATTTTAAGATCGATAATTCAAAATGGTTACTTTTAAAATAGAACTCCGATGTGAATAGACTGAAACTCAAATCTAAATTATAAATCCCAGCAACTTATAATTTATAATAATATTTCCTTCGGTATGTGGCTGAATATATCGTACAGAATCAGCCCCTGGTTGGGAATATATACATATCACGGTATGATAATTGATCTGTGGGACTTGGATATCCTTATTGCCAAATTTTCTTCTTCATATATTTCTTTATAAACAGTCACCTTCACGTCGAAAACCCCACAGCCCCTCATTATACTTTAGCAGTTTCGATGGTATATACTTGTTCACATTTCATTTTTTTAATTACTTTCTCCATTAAATCACTCAGCTTCTCTATCCGTGTAACCTCGTGTCGTGTTTCTTACTCTAATTTTGAAGCAACTGAAATTATCAGTCAATATGAGTAAATGATTATAATGAAAATGACCATAAAATTTATCGAGGATGAAATTATAAAATTCAAGACGATGAAGACAAAAATGAGCGATAGAAGCAAAACAGACGTTGCTTTACATATGGTCACCGATCAAGCAACTAAAAATCAAAAACAACTACCAATGTCTATACATATAATTAACTCGTGAGACGATTTGTCCCCGCCTTCGTTCTTCACTCCTTCACTCATATCGCTTTCAGGTCTCTTTCTACCTCTTCCAGCCATCCTATTCTTTGAGTGCCCCTTTTTTGTGTCATGTCTCCTTTTCATTGTGCTCTTCGGCAGTCTTCTTTCCTGCATCCTTTCTACGTAACATAATTATGTTAATCTCTTCATTTTTATTTATGTTGTGATATTTAGTTCATCAAAAACGTCCTCTACCTCCTTATTTCTCATCCTCCGCCACCGATACTCTTCCTTTATTCCTCCATTACTCACATCAGCAGCTTCCTTTCCAATATCTACAGCTTTGCTTCATTTTGTCTTGGCAGTGCCCATATCTGTCCCTACATGAAACCGTTGGCCTTACTATTGTTTTGTACACGCACTCTTTCGCTTTCCTCGTGAGCAGTCTGAATATACAGCTAGTTACGATATTAAGTGTTTTCTAAACTAAAGCGCATGCCTCAGAATTTCACTTCAATTCGAAAATTGTGAATGGCCTGGTTCATGTTTGAAATCTAATAAAGGTTCAAACATTATTTTAAGAATGAAAATAAAATTCTTCCATATGTTTAATTACATAAAATGTTATTTCTTGTTTGATCATCGACCCACACTTTTTTGAACATCGCTCCATCTAAAAGTACCTGCAGATGTACTTTTTTACGTTTCTCTAACGGGGCCCCTTTGCATTCTTGAGGTTCTGTCTTCGGACCTCGACATCACTTTTGATGTCGTCTTTGTTATAAATATTCATTTTTATTCTTATAAAGAAAACTGTACACATTCATTGTTATGTTATTTCAGAAATTATTATATGTATTGTGCAGTTATACTCGTATATAATTTACATAATTTTGGATGCGCAGTAATACGATTTGTTTGTTAATACCACTAAGCCTATTCACATCGTCGTCATTTTAGTATATTATATGAAGCGCTTATGACGCCCTTCTCGATTCTTGTAAAATTAATGCCGACTTAAGCCGACAAGTTTCGCACGTGGACGTTGTAATGTAACGTTAATGTGAACTAAAACTAGCTGCAACACGTTTATTTTCATGTTAATGATTACGATAATGTTAACGGGCTTTGTAGCTCGCTACATTACTTTTTTAAACTGTTGTTTTTGTTGGCTAAACATTAAACAATTAAAAATGCAGAATCAGTTAAATAAATAGGATGTTTAACAAGTGCAATTGCAATTTGTTTTAATTTCCCACGGATTACGTTACACGTATATGGCACATTTATCGTATCGTCTTTATGGCCAACAGTATTATTGTTTATATACTCGTTTGTTTGTTATATCAATCGATGAATGCACGTTAATAATTTATATATAAGTGGATTATGGTAAACGAGTAAGAGATCGTGGAACAGTCGTAAAATGTTATTACTTTTTTAATAAAAACTGGTAGTGTTGTAAAAATAACGAACTGTAATTATTCCTTGGTAACATATCGTCGTTTAAATATTCATGTATGAAAAATGTAATTTAAATTTAATTACTATGCATGTTGTAGCGCATGCAATTTATTTATATGTTGGTAATCAAGCTAGGTTAATTTTATTCTATATGAACGAACAATTTTATTTTTACATGACACTTTATTTATTAGAGTTATCTTTAGTTTTAATCATAACGCTGCGTATGAAACGTGAATTTCAAAGGAATTTTTTAAAACCAATGATTCGTAAACCATCGACTTTAAATTTAATTTGGCTGAAATTTCTTCGCCGCTATTCCCGGAGCAATTTTAAAATCAAATATACCAACTAATCGCGGACGATGTAATGCACTTTGTGATGTTTGCCTTGAGTTTGAGGAATGGTGCACAGCAACGAACGAGACGTCGTCCTACCCGAGCGTTAGCTTTATTCAAGCACAAAAGGTTGTACTCAATACCCGTATCGATTATTGGAATAATAAACTTGGCCCGTTGGTGCATTCGCAATTAAGTTTAATTGGAACGCGGAGTTATAAGTTCGCAACCACATATTGTTTACATCCATTAATTAAATACGGCGAAGCATACACATTCTTGTTGATCTACGATATCGAATAAAATCGCATGAACGCGCGCCCGCCCGCCAAGTTTATTATATGCGAATTTCGTGAAATATATCTAGCCGGTTAGTCTAAACGCGCGAAATGTGTTTTATTGCTTTATCTGCGGAATGTTTAAATTGCGAATAAATTGCATTCGTTTGCGATATTCGGAGGAAAATGTTTTATGTTTCATATTGTTTTGAATATGCGGCGAAAATTTTCGTTGCAAGACGCTTATTGTTTGATCTTTTCGCCCTGGCAAAACAGCACCAACGCGGTGCGTCGTAAACGACGTAGTGGATATTGTAAATAACAAAAATATGCTCGTATTGATAGAAATAAATATATCTTGTATGATAATAATCAAGCAACATTAAGTTTGTGAAGACTATTTCTGGAATATGCGCTCAATATTATCGGAGACCATAAAACCAGTAAAATCTAATATTTGCGTCGGCAAATGTTTGAAAAGATTGTGCCATAAATCTATAACTTTTGATATTTACGACCCATAAGAATAGGATGGAAGATGTCGGCATGCGGGACCAATCGGCAAGCGGTAGGCTTCGGTATGTGAAACGAAACAGACTTAGTTTGAGGGTACTTCACAATGCATTTGCGCAACTTAACACAATGAATTCAATAACTTGCTAGCTAGGGGTCAAAAGAAGAGGCATAGCTAAATGAGAAGAAAGTAGATTAAAATTGTTTGAAAATGTAGAAATGAGGAGAACATAAAGGAAACAGGTGGAGAGTGAGGTATTAGAGAGATAGAAGCAGGTAGAAGCTCAGGAAAGGGAAAGCACAATCACAGATGCGACGCACAACTCAAAGGACAAGAGAATCAAAGCGGACGAGAGGAGCAAAAATATCTAAGGGGAGAGAGTTCTGCAGAAGAAGAGAAAATGACGAAGCAAGGTTCAGATGTGGAGGAGAAGGCCAATAACTACTGAATGGCAGAGAAATGAAAGAGGCACGATTATTGCGGATAATTTATCAGCAGAAATTCTGAATGGGAGTGGGAACATAATGTATGAGAGATTATGACATTTATTGAAAATAATATGGGGCGATGAAAGAATCCCATGTGATTGGAGAACCATACCACGACTACAGATTAATAGCATTACCAGATGCAGCCAGATCCACACTAGACCAAATGTTTATCGTGAAAGAAATCCAAAACCAGACGTATGAGTAGAACCTGAGTCTACACAGAGCGATTCGCAAGCTATTAATACCAAGCAAACTCAGGCAATTAATAGAGATGACTGAAGAATATATCCAATAAGGTGATGCTGGAGGGGATAACATATAGAAGAATATAGATAGACGAAAAGTCAAAAGAATACAGATTAAAAATAAATGAGAGCAAAACAAACGACATCATTATGAAGGATAACGACAAAGGAGAAAGGGGGAACCTACGTGTAAAGGAAAGAGATGGGGACCAATATACCATAGAAAAAGTTGAACAAGAGTAGTACTTAGGCGTGACATTAACTAATAAAGGGGAGGAAGGACAAGAAAGAGACAAAAGACAAGCGAAGGGTAGTAAAGCGGCAGGAATGATGCTAACGAGAATACTGAAAACCAAAAATATATCCAGAACGGCGGAAATTAAAAATACCGGACAGTAATACGACCATCGACAACAAGTGCATGCGAAACATGTACCATGTGAAAGTAGCATCCTACGAAGAATTTTCGCTAAACTACAGGAGGGATTGGAGAAGAAAGACGAACATGGAGGTAATGGAACTATACAAAAATCCACATTGACAAATATAATTAAACCTCAAAGAGCCAGATGGTTGGAATATATAGCAAGAAGGATGGGTGAAACCTATGTTAATAGGTGGTGAAGGAGCAATAAAAAGACGGGGTCGACCAAGGAAAAGATGGCAGAAAGAAGCACAGGACATGAATAAATGGATGGGAAGAGTGAAATATCTCGAAGCCCAGGTCCAACAGATCCGCAGTGCTATTAAAAATTGCAATACAAATAATGTCAAATTCCAGTTGTTTAAAAATAAAACTTCTCGAAAATATAAAAAACGTTAAAATAACCAATATAGTAACAACTGGCAACCATTGGAAATTATAGTCCATAATTCACATTGATGGCTACACGTGAATATCATTTCCAAAAATGTAAACATTGTCGAAAATGACAATACATATCACTATTAAATTTAAAATTGACAAAATGAGAGAATTGCCCAAAAGAAAAAATGCCAAAATTGTTCAAACTACATAATAATAAAATTATGAGATTCATCAAGATTGTCTAATATATCAAAATTATCGTATATGGAAAAAAATAAGAATTAGTTATATTGTTCACATTGCAACACTTAAATTCAGACAAAAAACTACATCCCCATCAAAAATTGCACCCTCTGGCTGAAATAACAGCTTGACAACGCCTTGGTATACTTGGAATTAAAATTCTTAAGTAAGGACTATCCAACTGTTCCCAAACTTCTACCAAAATTTTTGATAATTCTCCAATAGTCTGAGGAGGCCGTTGAAGTGAGCGAACACGTTGTCCCAACCTGTCCCATACATCCATACATTGACATCAATAGGATTGAGGTAAAGACTTGCAGGCCAGTTCAAAGTGATACTGTTCAATTCATTAAGGTAGTTCCTAACCACTTTACCTATGTGTGGTCATGCGTTATAATGCATTGATAAAAAATCATGTCACATAAATGGAGCAAAAGGAAGAACCCGAGGTTTCAAAATATCCCTTACGTAGCTATCTGCACATACATACTCAGTCTGAACGTGAATCTTTCGGTTTTGTACGTTGGCTAACTCAATTTGTTGTTTGTGGCTAACTCAAGAGTATCCATGCAGTAACACACCGCTGTCGCAGTATACAATCTCTTACAGCATTCCTTTACCACTGTTCATTAAAGCTACTTGAGTAGCTTCTTCAAAACGAACGTCTTTCTTGAAGATTCATTTTAACCAATTTGTAAAAATTGAAAGAAATTTCACAAACTTGCCAAAATTTTACCGAATGGTACAATCTGTCTGAATTTTGGTTTGTAAATTATTGAAATTTAATAACGAAGTCATGGTAATACAGGGGTGACTGTTTTTTGATTTTAAATGTGTGTAATATCCTATTTCTGCAGCTACTGACCAAATTTAATGAAGCATTTGAAAGTACAGGAGAAATAAAGTGCTGCGATATTTTTTTTGGCGCAGTGTATGTCAAAATTGAACAAACAATCGCAATTATCAAAAAGTTAGAATTATAAAAAATGATTAAATTTTCAATGCAATACAAAAAAGGGATAAAAATTTATAAAATGATAAATCTAACTTAAATCTTTGTGACTTTGAACACCGTACCACATTCAAATGATCTATTTATTGTTGTTAACAAATCTCCCTGAAATACCTCTACGTCAGACAAACCGATGCTTTTCATCTGAACCGCGCATAATTAGCATTGTGCTTCCAAATAAACAACTGTCGAAAATACCCCTTTGCTCTAATATTTTTGAAGATCAGTTTGAATAGACACTATAATAGAACGCTGCAACGTAAAGATACGAACTAACGAACCACGGCTCTGGTGCGCTCTTATTTAAAATAATATTATAATTTAATGCTTTCCTCAAAATATGAAGTACCTAGTTGCGCTAATAAACCGACCCACGTTAAAATACATTTCCACATCAGTGAAAATTTAAATTAAAGCCGACAAACGTTTTAATTAAATCTTATAATTGCGCCATTAATAACTGTGCTCGTTGATAAGTGTATTAAATTCAGAAATATGCATAATTTTTCAGTCGGCGGGTTAAAATAAATTTTAACACAAATCATTTATTTAGTTTTACTTCATTTACTGGAAAGGAGGTTAAGTGGACTATAGCAAGTAAATGGCATGTGTGACGTAACTTAGTTCAAAATCGCGCAAAATTTCTAGCGATTTAGTAGGAGCAAATATTTAGTCATGGATAATATGCCGCTTCAGACTTAGTTCAAAGTGTGTGCATCATTATAACGTACTAATTAGCATTTGCATGTTGAGTGGCATAAAATATGAATATTTTGTCTGGTATCGATTAACATTTTGAATATGTATGATCTGAAGCATAAAATACAATGAACAGGAATTAAGTTCTGCAATAAGAATATAATTTGCATCATTGGATGATTGTTTCAATACATTTGATACTTGATACTATGGCTGTGGTAAAAGATAATCTAGAAATGCTGAAGACACATTTGACTTATATGTTTTTAACACTTTAGTACATTGCAATCGCAATCAAAAGAATATTATATAAGTGTATTTGCTCTAGACGCCAATTCCAATTCCAATTTTGGATCTTCATACTAGAACCCATTTTATTGGAAGAAATATGCGGAGATCCACTAATAACGTTGAATGAAGTATGTTGTAAGATTTATTACAACTGTCAAAGTTAGTCTTGTTAAGAGCATTTTGTAGTCGATAAATATCCCCAAAGTGGCCATTACTGTTCGAAGAGTTTTCAATCCTAGACTAAATGATTACTCTGTTAGTATTTTTCTTATTTGTTACGGAATATTTTTCCCAAACGTTATTATTATGACTCGTTAAAAAATTATTATTGAAATTGTTATTATTTATTTTCTCTGGAGAGTCCAATAAAAATATACGTTGTTATTAATATTCTAATAATGAAATCGAATATCGTATTTGTGTTTGATTTAAATTAACAGGATTTGTGTTTTGGCAATACTTATTGGACATTCTACATTTATAATGCAATGAAATTGATTTCCTGCTATATGTGTACGTGGCTGTCCCCACCACGAAATTTAATAGCCCCATGTGTATAAACTTGGCACACTTAGTGTTTGATTAAAGCTAGTAATGTCATTGATTAAAAGGGGTACATTACTGTCATCTAATGTGTGTGGATATATAACATGGGTTAGAAATTGCTGTAAAAATATATGAAGCAATAAGACGATTTAGGCATCCCAACACCTAAAATATATTAAAATTTATTCAGAACTACTAAAACATATTTCGACTTTATATTCAACAATATTGTTGAATAGACTTTAAAATAAATAATGTGAATAAAAATGATTACTGTATGTTCTTGAATACTCTGTATACGTATTTGTTCAAATGAATTAATTATACTGGTAATAAAATGCAATAATTATACTTAATAATAGTTAAATGACGTTACAATGAAAACTGTTTATTTATTACCAGCGTAGGTAACCCAAAATGATATTAATTAATACAGGAGTGGCTGCCCCATCTAATTGCTAGCTTTATTTTAATAGGCACTCTAAATTTATGAACAACGTTAATTGCACCACGAATTGCAATAGATTAACGTTGCCATATTTCGCGTTCCCGTTTTATTTAAACACAAAACTTGATTTTGATATGTCCACGATCATGTCGATGACTTATTGCTACGTTTTTATTTTTTTTTTACTATTTTTGAAAAGTGCACCTTAACAACAAGATTAATTAGAAACCTATTTTGTGGCGCAATAAAACGATCAACATCAGAAGCAGCATAATGCCGACGTACAACGTGAATAATGGAATATTGCAGTTTTTGTATTGTTGACCATTTTTCATTAAATTCGAAGTTGAGTGGTACTCCATCATTATTTCCGGATATGCGGCCATTGGAAACGAGCTCTCCGATATAGTTAAAAATGCAATTCGTAAAGGATTAGTAAACCGAACGCCACAAACATTCGGTTTTAATTATGTAAAAAAAGCAAATGTTATTAAAACTGATTGCGCAAGCATATATGATTACATGTGAAATTTAAAATGCACATGGATATAAGTTTGAAACATAAACAGTGTTCGTGTCTTAACAACAGCAAAAGTATGGCGGTGCACGCGACACAAAAACGCCGTTTAATGGAATCTTCCTGTAATTAAAATTCAAGGAAATTATGAAACGTTCTCATTAGCTCGTTCAAAAGATAAATTTTGCGCTGTTTTTAGTTATTCAGCTCCGCTCCGTAAATATTTACGGCCGTTGTGTGAAAAACACGGGTTGGCTTCAGCATTATTTTCATTTTCCGGATTTTCCACTACTTTTAACGTCATTTCGCTAATAACGCAGATTATTTTAACGTGTCTCCCGTAGTCCCATTAGTGTACAACAAAGCGACTGAGTTATGAAAACACATTAATGAATAATGCGTCGCCAAAATGTACTTTATTGAAGTAGCACTGGAGCAGACTGCAGGCGACGCATAAAAATAACAGGATGGCCTTAAAGTTTAATGCAAAAGCAGGGTCGTATGATGTAAACTAAAACTAGATAATAAATTCAATTTATAATGGCAAGAAAGAAGTGGGAATAATTCCCCGCAGTGAAAGTCGTAAAATAAAACCGGTGCAATATTTCGCCGGAAAATACAAGTACGTACCGGAAGAAAAGTTACGTTCGTGCTTTATTAGTGTTTTCTATTTTCTTTTCTACATACGAATAAGACCCTTTCTTATACTAAAGTATAAATAACATGAAAATTATTACTCTAGTCTATGATTTATTTTCGCAAGTAGACAAAATTAGTGTCTAATAAATTTTGCAGCAAGGCTTTTGGAGAATTCGCGAACAAAGATCGGCTTGTGTTTGTTATTTTATCGCGTGCAACTACAGCATCGCGTATTCCAAACCAAACAATGGATTGCAAAGGCAAATTTTTGTCTCGTCAAATAAAAATACAATAAAATATTGCAAGAGACTGTAGTTTTTAAAAATAAAATATTTCTACTAAGTTGAGATCTTGAGGAGAAAGCTAAAAAAATGTACTGAGCCATCGTTTACTTTTCGCGATGAAAATAATTTTACAATTTGATGAGACATCTACTTTCATAAATTTAAGAAAACTTTGTGACTTTTGCATCGCTTCGTGAAATTTTTATCAGCATTTCACAATATTATCTTACAGTTTAAACTATGACTATGTTCTATATCAGTGTTATTTCACTGATAATCTAGTGAAGATAATGTCATCAAATGTAATACTTTAGGCAGAAATACTAAGTTTAACACTTCTTTTTTTAGCTTACTACTGAAGATGGCAATTTAGTTGCCGAAATAGTATTTTGATTTGTTAAAGTAAAGGATTCGCTAAATTTATAGATTTATTTTCATATCTAAAAGCCACAGTCGCTGTTAATTTTTTGTTGTAAGAAAACAAATGTATGAATAACGTATACATTCTTTATTACTAAAATATTTATTCAAATATGATTTCTGCAGCACTTCATGCATTATATTCTGCATTTCTTGCCAACAATCTCAAATCACATTCATTCAGAATGCGCTGGGTCGTCCAGCTCATTTGGTTGTGCAACGTATACGTTCATTTGCTGAAAATTGTAACATTACGCAAGTAAAAGTAACCGAATAACCCACGCCGCAAAACGTGTAGCACAAACCCAATAAAATATGCATTTTCGCTGACCGGTACACTAATTGTATTTGCATATTTACTCAACGATTTCCAATGCACAAACGGCCCGATGTTATACAATTTTGATGGGTTGTTTACGCACACGGCGAATTTGCGTTTTTCGCGATTTTGCGCCATTTAGGTAAACATCAAAATTGATATTTGCGTTTTATGTTTCGGCGGCGCATTTTCCTTTAAATATTAAAAACGTTTGCTCAGCGAACGTCATAAAACGGCACCCAAAAGAATTTATTACTTTTTTCATGAAACATAAACATCTCGGCTTTGCGACTGACGGGGCGAGGTTTCTCTTGCCTCCGGCAAGTTTTCGTAGCAATTTTGTTCTGCAAATACAATGTGTAGCGCGAAAGGGCCGAGTATATAAAGCAACCGTGTTGAATGAAAATATGAGATGTGGCAGTTTCGCGATGTAGATGCAGTTTTCATACTTTTAAAGAAGTAAATTTGACTGAAATCTAAAGCGTATATTTTCTTAATTTGAGAAGTATAAGTAACGTCACAAATAATTAATTGATTAGTTAAAAATTTTACAACAATTATTTAACTACTGGTGACAGGTAGATGGTATATGTACCACTGAATAATTTATTTTTTCGACTCCGCACGAATTTATTGTTCAGAAGTAATGGGAGAAAATTGTGTTAGGTTGAAGATGGTTGAGATATGTACAACCTGCCAAGCCATCCCATAGACACGATGGTGACTTTATTTCTTTGACTTTTGAGGTATCTGAGGCATTCCGTTCGAGTTGGTAAGATGTTATAACTGTGGGCACTTACCGATAGTGTAGATTGCTTAATTGCATTGCTTTTTATCGATTTCCTTAAATTTTCCGTTACAATACTTGTATTTCATTCGTTAAATTTAAATAACTTTTATTCTACCCAACAACCATTAATCTCTGTCCAACACAATTATGTTCCCTTATTTTTTTCTCGAAAAGCATAGTTCTACGATTACTATTGAAACAACGTTCTTCCTGATTTGTATTCTTTTACCATATTTTAATAGTTAAATATGAACTGACACGAATGTGTGTCGAATTATTATGACTATTGTGACGACATTTTATGTGGTTGGTGTTTAAAATAATATTGCGTTTCACTTACAAGTAAATGTAATAGATGAGAAAAAGCGTAAAATAGCTACATTTGTATGTAGAGAATTGCAGTGTGTCTACCGTTATAATTGAAAACCTAAATAAAAATGTAGTTCATTTTTATTCCAAACGCAGTAACAAATATATAGTATAGTCTAGGGGAGCAACAAAACAATATAATAAATATGTAATAATAATATTGTCAAACAAAACATATAAATTATTCTCCTACCATAAATTACTTCGTTGAATATAAAAATTCCTGTATGTTATAGTATGCATTGCTAAGAAGTGTAGTTTTTACCCTGTTATAAAACTGTAAGTTATACGTCTCTGTAGGAATAAGTGGAAGTTTATTGAGAAATGTAATGGCATTGTACTTTATGGATTTTTGGGTAACAACCATTCTGTGCAGTGGCAGACATTCCATTCCATTTCTGATTTCATACCCACATTTATTTAAATTTAACTCATTAACAGGCGATTGAATATTTATATACGTCACCGCTTGAAGTTTGATACATTAAGGTCCACAGTATTCTGTATTTTTGAAGTATAATATCGTTCTTATAATTTGTTTTTGTATTTTGATTAGTCTATCAATGTGTGTCGAACGGCCCCATACCACAATGCCATAGGAAACAGAACAGTAGAAATTTCCATAGTAAACCAACCGAAGGGTTTCTAGTGTGGTAATTGGTTGTAATTTCCTTATGTGATAGACAATCTTCCTCACCTTTTCTGCAAGCAAATCAACGTGCTGTTTCGAACTTCTCTTGCTTTAATATGGATGTCTAGAAATGTTACTATACTATCGTCCAGACGGGATGTTTAAGTGTTAATTTTTGTGTTTTGTTTTCGTTCATTTTTAATTTGTCGGCTTTAAAATCACACAGGTTTACTAACGTCCTGTCATCCGCATACAGAGTTTTTACAATTGTTTTGAAGTTTGGGAGCAGAACAACAAAGGACTTAATATCGATCCTTGAGGAACACCCTCAGTTACTTTCTCTTCCTTAGATTTAGTACCTTTAACTTCAACGATCTGTTTTCTATCACTAGTAGTAGAGTAGGATCAAGAGGCTCTATCGGATGCTACAAAACTATAATTTATCCATGAAAATTTGATGATCAACGTAGTCAAATATTCTTGTTCGACCTAATATCCCTGAGTTGTCTGCACCCAAATTGCTCTTCGACTAATATTTTCATCTTTTCCAGATATGATATTAATCTATGTTTTATAACCATTTCGAATATTTTCGATATCGTGGCAAAATTGATATCGACTTATAATTATTTATCATTCAGATCACCTCCTTTGGGTAGAGGAACCGTCTTTGCAATCTTTAATTTCTCTGGAAACATGCTTTGTTGTAAGCGGATGTTAATTTGTTTACGGTTTCAGGATATGTTCAGTTCCAGTCTTAATGATTATTGAGCTCTTTTCATAATAGCCACGACTGCTTGTATTTTAAAAATTTGTTAATGTATTCTATTTCGATTTCGTTAACGAAAGGAAAAAGCAGAAAAGGTGTTGCTGTAAATTTTCAAGTTATTAAAATATGCCCACTTTATTGTCTTTATTATCTTTTAATGCAATTAGAGAGTTTTTGACATATTTGTTGTTGTTGTTATATTTGTCGTCTTATACCAGACATGTTACATGCGATATTCTAAAATATAATTTATATTTTATTTCACAAAAATTTCCAGTTATTCAAATATCGATCGTTCGAACAGAAAGGTTAATTGATAAAGAACATTCGCGACAGTCTTTTAAAAGTTCTAATGTCGTTCTGTTGTCGGATGAATTCGGGTAGTTTATTGTAGCACTTAGCACTCATAAAGTCCACTAAATGCTGCGACACTATCAGTCTACAGAAATCTGACCGAACTAGATCCCTTCCTCTTGTATTATAATTGTGGAAATTTTCTTTGTTTCTTTTAGAGTCATTTTCAAAATTGTATATTAAATAAATAATAAAATAAATTTGTAAGCGTACTAGAAGTTTTTGAAAGGAACAAGCCCGGTCTTACACCGTCCATTATACGGAGAATTTTTTCTGCATTATAAATACGTCCGTAGGATAGGAGAGACTGCACCAGCCCGTAATATAATTGCTTCAGTACGACAATTGATACGGTGGCGCGCATTTTTCGGATTATGTACGTCATTGTATTTAGTCTTTTCATTAAACGTATAAGGTGTTGTTTCTCAAGTATTTTATGGATTTGTTAACCGCCTGGAGTTGAATGGCTTGAGTTTTCTGCACATTGAGTGTAATGCCCCAATATTGTAGCTCTGTAATGGTTATTTGGGCGATGTTGAGTAGGTCACTCGTAGTGTGGTGAGTTATGGTCATACTTGTGTCATCTGCATATAACATTTTTAATGACATATGACATATTGTAGAGAGGTTTTCAATCATAATTATGAAGATGAGATGGTGCCCTGCGACACACCTCTCTTCTTCAGTCGCGTCTCAGAGAGCATGTTGTATGCCCAGGCCTGCTGGGTTCTATCTGAAAGATAAGAACTAATACATTCCAGAACATTTCATTGCCTCTCTCTCATTTCTTGGATAGGTTGTCTAGTAGTAGTGCATGATCAAACGCTCCCGCATGTCGAAAAGCAGTCCGACTATTGGTTCCTTGCTTTCTATGGCTTTGCAGATGGATTTGGTTATGTGGTCGATGGCATTAGTTGTAGATATTCATTTTCTGAAACCATGTTGAGCATGATTTAACTGTTTGAATTTCTATATACTCTGGTGTGAAAGCAAGCTTCGAAAATTTTCGAGTATTGGTTCTGGAGACATATCGGTAGGTAATTGGTGACATCTTGTGGACTGCCTTTATTCTTAAACACATATATAATTTTGGAGGATTTTAAGTTGAAGGGATAGATGCCACTGTCAAACATGTTGATGATTGCGCATAGTGGATCCTCGACTATGCCCTTGGGCGCGACCAAGATTTTCCCTGGGATGTTGGTCAATCCCTCAATGTCTTCGTTATTAATAATTATCTTCGTCAGTTTTTTTTTTGATTTTCTCTCCTCGCTGATAATATTCCAACAATTTTACTTAAATTGAACGACTGGCTAATTCTTATGTCATTACACGTTTTCTTTACTTTTTTCATTTGCGATCTATGGAAATTACGTAATGAAAGAAATCATTGATTATATGCGGGGCTATTGATTCTTTTGGTGATTGCGGATATATAAATTAAAAGATTGAATAAATTCCGTAATTGTGGGATGATCTGTTTCTTCTTGTAATTACAGTTGTTTGTTACAATTATCAACGGGAAGGCTTTTTCTATATTTATTTTTAATGTAGTTTCAAAGATGGAATAGAGGTCTTTAATATGTAATATGTATGTCTGTTGATCCCAATCTATTTCATTAAGATCTTGTTCAAAATTAACACGGAATTTTTGTATATTCTTCGCAATGTAACGTCTCATCTTCGGTAATTTTTCCCGGTAATATGATTTCCGCAATTTGATGCGATCAGATGATCAGATGATTAGATTAATGTTGTTTTCAACATTAACTTTACATTAGATTACTTTACAGATCGCGGTGAAGGAAACATTAATGCTTGACTGGGTGTTGTGTGTGATTCGTGTAGGGACCGTTATCCTATTATTGCATTAAATTTACTTTTGAGAAATTTGTCTTATGTACAAGTTTTAAGTCTTCGACCTCCAAATTATTTTGAACCATAATGTTCGCAATTAGGTCATCATCGTTATCCTCAATTATTCCAATTTTAACTCTGGGGCATGCACCGTGTAATTGTTTTAAAAGTTATTTTCGATACTCGTGGTTAAGGTTTTGGCTACTTCAGAATTTTTGCATCTTAATATGATGCCGTTTGGTTTTTTTTCCTATTTTTACACCATCTTTTAATTTTATGGGGTCAATTTCATCCTTAATATCTTGTCTAATCTTTGACACTGAAGACATTATCCTTGTTTATATTTCCTGACACTACATCACTATATTTTTTTGTAACTGACGCCACTATATTTTGCTGTATTTTATCTGATAATTCCGCTAGTTTATTTTCCATGAAATTTGCTTCGTTATTTTCCAGCTGACATTTAATTAGTTTATTTTGTGTTTATATTTTATTATACATCTCACTTATAATTAGAAATAAGTCCTTAATCTCAATATGATTATACTTATTTGAAATGCTTCCTTATTTTCTTTAGGATTGCAATTTACATCACAACAATTTACAATGTTTTCGTTCATTACCATAGTCACTAACGCACAACTTCGGTGTAAATGTGCTCTACAAATTCCAAAATCCACGTGTTGTGAGTTTGGCACCGCTTGCACTCCATGTCAATATTCATAATTATTTCTGTATTTGCACACAATCAATTTATAAAGTTGCAAAAAATAAGGAGTTTTTAATTAATTGTGACGTGGAATGCACAGATTGTACTTGTCGTTCTAAAGCACACGTCAATGTTTTTTTTATACTACATATTACGTGGATTGCGGATTCTCTATTTATTGCCTATTCTCATTCTTTATTACCTCAGCTGTTTCATTTTTATACCTGACTTGAGGTTTTTGTATTCTGCATCAAAATTACTTAATTGTCTCTAGAGTATCTACTTGGTTTCTCGTCGATTTGAGATCGGTATTAAACCATTTTAATTGCTCTTTCTTTGCTCTAAACATGTCGATACTTTTCTTCTTAAAATGTTGTTGAAGTATCTTTAAATATATAATGAAAATGGCATCTAAAGCAACTGATGCATTACTGTGCATATGTACCCAAGACCAACTTACATGTTTCAAGCTACTCAAACAATTTTTCAATTCAATTTTGTTATCTAGTTGTGTGCTTTATTTTTCTACGTCAAAATTGATTGTCTCAACGCTATAATGATATAATATTTAGATTATGATTTGTGTCTCTAAAATGCATGAACCACTGAACATTGTTGTGCACACATTATCTATGCAGTTCGTGATACTTCCTGTGTTGGCTCTAAGATAATTAAATTTAAATTAAAGAATTTAGTAAATCTACATGAGTTCTATTGTCCAATATATCACGTAAGAGTTTATATTATTTATAAAATCATAGAACCACTTCACAATTAAATTTCTCAACATCGTTCAATGCAATCTGTAGTATTTTAAAATATGGCAGTATTTTAAAATTGCCCTTGTTTGAATTTACGAAAAAAATACCTGTTAACCATGACTCCATCGGGCCTGAAATCAGATTCATAGAGTTCATTTTGTAGCGCAATTTCATCTCTAATCTTGAACGAACGGCTTTGCTTGTTGTCATGAAGGAGGCTGTTCACAACGAAATCTTGACCGACTTATTTCGTTTGTAGATATTTTTTCATATTTTCTTCTGTGGTTTGCAATGACAATTTACCAACCAAATTTTCTTTGCTGTTGCATTGAAGGAGTTTGGTCAGATATTTTGAAGTGTTCCGGTGCCGCGAACTACAGCTTTTCGTTTTCGTTGTCTTACACAATGTTGCATAAGATCCTCGTTACTTTTATAATTAATGTCATCCTTAATCGATTGCGTAAATTTATCCTCATTATTTTTACAATAATTGTCATCCTTAATCTACGTTATTAGTTGTAGTTGTTTCTATTCTGTAGTTAGATGTTAATTAGTTTAATAGTTTAAGAGGCGGCGCAAATTCATTCGTAGATCTATTTTTAGTTAACTAATGATTAATTACTGTTTTATTATCAACACATACGCCATCATGATGAACTGCACCCTTTCGCGTATCTATCATTTTTGCCCTTAATTTAATCGAATTATTATCAAATATGCTCTTAATTGATACCCACGTCCACTTACGTCGGCACCAGCACCGAATTATAATTATAATTAACATTAGCGTTTCAAAGTGTTTAAAAACGGATAATCCTTTATGTGATCTTAATAATAAGAAGGGCTAAACTTTATAGAAGTTTACTATTAAACTATTTTTGTTTAGGGCGGTATCAAAATAAATGGTAACAAATATAAGTAGTTTTACATGCCGAAAATTGGAGGCTACATTTCACTATCTGTTATGAATTTTAATTAATAAGCACGACACAAAATCTCATGGTGTGGATGTTCATCAATCATCGACAGATCACGTCTAATAACAACGGACACTTTTATATCGAAATCATGACTCAATCCTCGATTCTTGTTCCTTAAAACCATAATTCATGTTGCTCCGATTGCGTTCGATGCCAAAATGTACAATGAATTAAAATGTACACCTACAAAGTATCATTATACAGATTCAAGCCATACATCTAAAAAGATGATATTCAACATCCGGGAATGCACACTGCTGCGCGAAAATTGTAATTATGCTGTCAACCAAAATTTACATATGCATATAATTAAACCACCTAATACAATAACTAGGCGCATCAAACTTGCTTGATGATGACATATTTTATAAAGTTATATAATGTAACCCTTCTATATAGACATACATTCATTTTCGACACTGCACATATGCAGTTTACATATGGTTATATATAGCTTATTTATACCAATTCAATTTGCAAATTGTACCTTACTGGATTTTAATTAATATAGCTTTAGTATTATAGATAATTAAGTGACGTATACGTACGTATAATTACGTGTACATTATATTGCAATTTCATCGATTTCACCCTATATGTGTAGGTTTAGTCGCTACGAAATTAGATATCCCCATGTGTACCGTACCGCAGTTTGATTAAAGGTAATAAAAACACTGATCAAGTAAGATTGGGCGATGCTTTACATTTGAATACGGATAATGATGTTCAAAAAAATATCACACGTTCAAACTTTTGTGTAAAAGTTTGCGGAGCCGGGAAATTTTTATGAAAAAACTTTTCGCTTATGTGTAGACGCTTTATTGACGTGGAAATAAAATTTTCACTTCAACAAACTGTAAAATATTCTATACATTTTAAGTATTAATCTTTAATCGTATACACCAAAAATATTAATATCATATCATTATGGTTTATCTTCGATTGAGTTGTAATTGTGATGTCTTGGAATACCTAATTCCATATAGTTATTGCTGCCATCTAGAACATTGAAAATAATACATTGGCAATTATACATTGGTCATAGTAGGCATCCTGGCAATATATTCGTTGGATTGCAAATTCTCTCTAAACATACGAACGATATATAATCCTTGCTTCTTAAGCATGGCTGAGTATATGTTCTTAATTCATCAGCGCATACTTTATTTATATAGTATTATATTGAAGCTGGATAAAAAAATATATTGCTTGTCCTATTTAATATAGCAATATCGTAAGCAGTTTTGTGTAGCAAGATCATGGTCTACCTTTACAATGCCATTTGTCAAATATTTTATTTAACTTATCATATAACCATACAGAACATAATAAGGTGATGCGTAACCAGATTCAATTGTAAATTTATTTCAACCATTGAAAATTACATATATGTACTACATTATTGGAATCATCAATATACATACATACAAATGTATCAAGTTGTTACAAACAATCAAATAACCCAACACTTTACGGCCATGAAAACTATATGGAAGACTCATAAGAAACTGCTATCATTAAGATATTCGTCCCCTGTGTAATAACCTTTCCCAGTTAGAAATGTCCTTAAATTTTATACAAGTTACACATTTTTGTATATCTTGAGAACGCGACATTCAGGCTAAAAGTTTATTATAACACTATACACCGATATAGTTTGGCGTTGCCTTGCCTGTCCTGAGCGTGTATCATAGTCATGGATATCTCTTCGTTTACGTTAGTTGTTGTAATTTGGTCCATATATATGATTTCGAGGTGATGTATAACGGAAAAGTTAAAATTCCCATTATCTTAAAATGTTCTCTGTAATGTGTTCCCACTGGGAAACCCAGCATATATTTAATGACTCTCTTTTGTGTTACAGAGATTTGTGGCACATCATGTGCATGTCCCCGGTATTACCCCATACGATGCATATTGTAACGTGCGTTCAAGAAAAATCTTAATTTAGGAGGGCTCTAAATCATCATTCAATTGATGTTTAAAGGTACTTTAGCCACAACCAAAATGTCAATTTAATTTTAACAACGTCAAAAGTGAAAACTGCTTCACTAATTAAAAATGGTTATCAGAGCAGAAAGCAAAATTATTGGAATGCTATATTCGAGTAGGGCAAAAAGTTGATGGTGTTTGGCATTATTCCATTCCTGAGAGTTTTACAGATTTCCATGAAGAATATATAATGTGTTTTTTGAGGTTTGAATCTCATCTGTCAATACTGCCCTTATTGTAGTTTCTTTTGGTTGTGGCTAAAGTATCTTTAAACACCAATTTCAAAGCCCTCCTAAATTAGGATTTTTCTTGAACGCACGTTATTAACCTGATACTGTTCCTCTGATATTTCGAATAATAAAGATGTACGAACTAAGCTTGCACAATACATTTTCTATCTGCCATGTTAACATATAGTCTATATGTAGTCCAAGAAATGTTGAGCTCGTAACGTTCTCTATTGATTTTTCGTCTATTTCCAGCAGTAGTCTTGATGTTACGGATGTATTTTTGGTGCAGAATTGTACTATTAGTGCTCTTGAGGTATAGAAAGCAATATAATTATAGTTGCACCATTTATACATTATCGTCGTGCAAAAATTTGCCTTATCTTTAATCTTCGTCCTTGTGTTGCCACAGATTAGCACATTGGTGTCGTCGGTATATATCACTGACTATCCAGAATTTTTGGTAGATCGTTTGTAAAGATCGCGTGGTGAGTACCTTCATCCTTGCGGAATACCACTCGTAATCCCGATTTCCTCTGATGTAACACAGTAAATTTTTACTCGTTCTTGAGTTCTTGGTGTTACGGGTGATTTAAGGGGTAAAACCACTCTAGAGGCAGAAAAAATAGCTAAATTGATCAATTTATTTCGGTAGTGACCAACGAAATAGAAATTCTTTTCAGGCGATTCATTAAGCACATATTGAAGTACAGAGAATATTTTTTTTATTGTCATTTTCACTAAACCGCAACGTGAGGACGGATATCTCGGCATGTATGAGTCTTGGAATAAAAGCACAATTATAATCTACATTGAGCTTTGGAAGTATGCAGGAGTTTTCTTTTTTATCAATTTTTGTGGAAGTGGTGCATTTTTAAGGAATAAATGGATGTTTTGCCCTAAAAATGAGTGATAAATTGTTCATGAAAAAAAAGTTTACATCCAATCAAAACGGATACGTACATCCAAGAAGAACACCATTGTGAAGCTACTGTGAACATTTTAAATGGATGCATGCAATAGTCTCCGCGACATCTGTCCTCCCAGTTTGGAAAGAGTGGTTTACAGGAAAACGCGTTTAAAGCTTCATAAACACTTTAATCCTTGGAAATTTTGTTTACCACTAATCTGCGATGATGTGCACTATGCATTTGGCCATCCTGGTCGATGTTCGCATCCTTTTCTTCTTTCCCATACACTTTTAAAGGAGTAAAACCTTAATACAGTACAGGGCCTCTTCCCTAATGACTAACTTTATCAGATTTTTAAATAACACGACCGTATTGAATGCTCGACTCGAAATTATCCCAGTATTTGTTCTGTTTCGTTGAGTGAGTTATGAATATGAGTTATGGCGTTATCTAGTGGTGTTTCGGTGGAGTGGTTTGTGCGTGCCCGTGTTGGTGGATGGATAGGAGGTTAAACTTTTCTTAATTTGTTAGCTAAATCTTCTTAAATTGACTCTGAATCGATACCGGGTTATATTTTTTTAAATCTTCTGGGTTTCCTTTAATTTTGTAAATTGGAAATTTGCGTCGTCTAAGAAACTTTTGTTTATTATCTCAGGCAGTGGTATTGCTATAGTACGACGTACTTGTATCACGATATTTATAATTTTGAGAGTTCTGGTTTTCGGTGATATCCAGGCCTCGCCGCTTTCTTAGTTTTTATGTGAATAAATAAAACTTGCGATCAATAATATCAATTCCCTGAAAATATTATTCAGGATTCGCGATTTTCGTACCTCCTCTTTGAGCATGTGCACATCTAATCGCAGCAGATAATGCATTTTGCTACCTGTTTGTTTTGTATAGACTTTTTTAATAGGTGTACTTAATTTCTTTATAAAATATGTGAAATTCATGTTATGTGATCGTACATTACGCAAATTACAATTAGTTCTTCCTCTACGTCAGTGTATTATTCAACACCGCACATTTCGAGAATCTTTTCCTCGCACAACCGGGTGTAATATCTGTTACTCTGCAATCTAGATCCTTGCGTGATATTACAAATGCACCACCTCTAGTATATGTTTTCCCACTGGAGTTGGTAACTGTCGTATAATCGCCAAACCCGGAATGTTGCAGTTCATTATTAGGTTTCACATACGCATAAAACTTTAATGTTGTTCTGATTTAATATTTAAGAATAAACTTTTATTTGTATTCTATTTTATTTATATCTATAAATTACAAATTATTTTTATATGTAATCTGCTTCTTTTACACTTCATTTTACAAGATCTGACCCAACTTACCATAATCTCATTCAATTTCTTTCTCTGATACTGGCCTGGCCTTTCTTTCTTCTCTCCATCTCTCGCTTAGCATATATATCTCATTTTCCGTTACATTTTATCTCTTTACATTTTCCCTCCTTTCCCTACCCTCTTCTCCTTTTCGATTATATTAGTCGATGATTTTTTTACCTGTAGGTCCCTGACTTTCGAACTCCTGTTGATTTTTACTTGTCTATACTGTCTTCTCTACTTTTGCTTTAAACAGTGTTGAAAGTTGTTCTATTGCCTCCTTAATTTTAGCACTTTTGATACTTTCTATTGAAATTACACTTACTTGTTCTATGACTACAGGGTCTATTGCCACTTTTTGATTGCTTGGGGCAATGTGCATTGAAGTTAGGTTCATCTTGCACTCGCTACAGGACCATAATATTATTTCATCGTTTTTCGTTGAAATGATGTTTTATTGGTACATATGCTGTGTTATTTATTTCCACATTGTTTTCTACCTGTAACGTAGTCGCCGTATCTATCAATTTCCAATTACAATTTAAAAATGTAAGCGCCACACGATTGCAGTTCAAGTTGCCTTTACGGTTGCAATTCTGCTGGTTCAAGGGTTCATGTATATTTTGTTGGCCCACTAGTTCTGGTAAAATGATACACATAATAACAATTTAAATATCGTTATAATAAAAAAGTTTACCTGTCTAAAACGTAGATATAATATTAGTTTATTTAAGATGACTACTCCATCTCACTACTTGCTTTATTTTAATAGATACTCTAGATTTATGAACGACATTAAATGCACGTTAATAAGTAGGACAATTACGAACAAATTTTGTGGCGCATAAAATCATAAAGCAGTAGAATACCGAAGGCCACGAGAATAATGGAACATTGCAGTTATGTCCTTTTGACCATTCCTCATTAAATTCCAAGTTGAACTCTTTTCATTATATCTGGATATAAAGTCATTGTAAACGTGCTCCGCTACAAAGTTAAATATGCAATCCGTGAAGGATCAGTAAAAGCCAAGACAACGAAAAATATATTTCGCTTTGGTGAAGTAGATGTTCAAATGTTTTTAAACCTGATTGTGTATGCATTTATGTTTAGATGTGAAATGTAAAATAACGATAAGGGCAAAAGATTTTTTTCGTGAAAGAAAATCCTTTTTATATCTTCTCTCGTACGTAAGCTGTCGTGGATAAATCTCAATATCGAACCGCCCCATTTGAGCACTTAAATACTAATATTATTAGTAACGCAAATGTAAATAATAGCGTGTTACGTATTTAGGGCAGTGAAATGCATAGAAGAGGATGAGTGAACCAAATATATAGATTTGTAGAAATATGGAGGGGATAATGGAACCTCTCTAGTTAATAAAATATAGGTTGAAGAAGAAATAAAAATAAAAAATAATAGTTACGAAATACGGGCGTTTCATGAGCAATGTAGTAAATTTTTGGTTGGCGGAGATGAAAAGGAAAAATAGGAGGAGCGAATTGAAAAGGCAGGGACACCAGCGACGAAGGCGAAAATGAGCAGACGAGAGGGTCACGACCTGGAATGTGAGATAGTAGATTGATGGAAACAAGTACATGCACAGGAAAGATAAGGACAAATAAAATGTGCGCAATACGATACAAGGTTTAGGGATATATATATGTGTAAGGAAGAAAGTCGGAATATTGGAGTGGAAGAGCAGGAGAGAAAGAGAGAATGGTAGCGAAGTTTATGTGTGACAACCAAGAAAGAGGAAATAAATATTGAATGGATGAGAATTACAGGACGTGTAGTTTTTCGGAATAGGGATGGATGTATGGTAGCTCTGGATGAAAAAGTGTATGGAGAGAAAAAGGAGAAAAACTGGAGTGATGTCTAGATAAGGAAAGCTGAAGGAGGAGAAAGGTAGAGGACCATAAGTGATGGTGGATTAGACGAATGTAAACACACACACATGTACATAAGTGATATCAGTAGACAGGGCAGTACAACAAGTCTTCAGCAACTATTCGGACCTATCAATAGAGAAAAGCCAAGTGAATCTTAAAGCTTAAAGCTTAAAGCTGTAGATAATACCAGCTGGGAAGTACAAATTACGACTCCATTAGCAGAATTGAACTTAAACATTAATGTGTTATACAGTTGAACATTTAAAGTTATCAATGAATGATTATCCTAATATTACTAGCCAATCAATATTGATGTTAACCTCTTTAAATATAATAATTTAGTTATTTCTCGTACGTTTGCTGTATAAATTTTAATATTTATATATATTTGAATTATAATATCTGACATATTCCAAAGTTAAACTGTACCACGAACGTAGTTATTGATTAAATGCCACACAATCATCGACCTGCAAATTTACTTTTTGCAGCCAGTGAGCCATACATTTCGTGTCAATTTTCGTTGCGTCACTTCAAATGAATTTTGCAATTTCGAAAATTCTTTATTTTGTAACCTTTACCGTTACATCGTCGCCATGCATTGCGTAGGTACCAGGTCATAAATCATATTCACAGCTTCCGTCGTTTGTAATATAGCCGCACGTATTTACATAAATAGAAGGAATTCCCGTCAGTTTGTCGCCAACATCTCTCGGATATAACGTGGCATCGATGCCAATGTACGTGCCCTAATGGAGCTCTTACCACCAGTGGATTCCCGACAATTTAATTATGCCGAAATTTAAACCTCCGATATTTGCCGAATTTTAATTTTAATATCGGCATTTTTATAGTCACGTCACGCACGTTCACAAGTTAATTTCGTTTTTTATCGCGTTTTGCATGACAAATGCAAATTTATATATGCATAGCGTTTTGTATGGGGAGCGCATATTTTTTAAATTAAATCTCGGAGATATTTTTTCGTGATGTGAAACCAGAACAGCCTTATGATGTTGATAAATAACGCCATGATGTAATGTAATAAATGTTGGATGCTGTTGTGATAGATGAAGGTTGCATAAAAATGACTGGAAGAATTGTCATCAGCTCCATGTTGTATGGACAAGAAACTTTGAGAAGATTGGGAGGTACAAAGTCGAGGCCTTAGTCTACACCGTGTTCAACAAATCCAGTTATACGTTTATGAGGATCCTGGGTTTAAAAAAAGTGTACAATACTGTAGCGGCAAGATTAGGCATAGGGCATAGTTAGTGCCAAATCAGGTAGAATATTAAACGAAATTAGTTTAAGACCAACTTTACGGATGCGAGAAATAGGAAACCATGGCAAATCAAGTAGAAATTTGAACAGTCGCATTACAAGACGCCAGTTATCCTACCAAGTTTATTTTGTTCTCCACTCTACCATACAGCCAAGTGCATTAATAGCCATCAAAAGGCAAAGGTAAAAATATACAATATAGTTTATGGAGCGAGGTCGACCTGTGAAAAGAATGTCAAAAAAGATTAAATGTAGCGTAAAACATTCATAATTCAATCTAAGTTTCAATTTATCTCATACGAATTTATACATAATGACGTGAAAATGTCAACTTTTCGACACTTGTTGTTCGACATGTATCACTATTTTGGTTGGCCGACATTTGCAAGCATCGAAAACAGAAAATGATATGAAACAAGTCATCATGCACCCGATTTTAAGCAGATAATATAAAAATTATGTTTGTTGTCATAGGCTGCTAAAGATACTTTTAACCTTCGCGTGCACTTAGATACACAATATGCATATACGTCAAAAAAAGATACTTATGCAAATAGAGGTACGAAGAATATATTAACATATCTGAATAACTTTGTTTGTTTCGAACGCACCTGAATCAACGTAGAACCAACTACTAATGTAAACGAAACGTTTGAACGAGCAATACATTATTTCGTATGTATTTTGTTTAAGGTTTAAAATTTTACCGACCAATATATTACTATATTTTGATTACTTTGGATTTGTCTACGTAAATAAAGTATCATACAAATAGAGTTGTAAAATAAACCGAATACATTATAATGAGTACAAACGATAAGTATGGAAAGTCTAGAAGAAAATAGGAGGAACACGAGGTTAGTTATATGCAATTTAATAGATAATATCTACAAATAAACAATTCCAGAAGAAAAATATTAAATGATATAAAAAGTTGTTTAGGTTCAGGTTTAGTTACGTAAGTGCTAAAAGATGTGAAAGAGAAAGGGATTGAGACAACTGATGGTAATGACACTAGAAGGAAATCAGTTTGGCTTTTGATGAAAGCGAGGGGTAAACTATGGAATTTTTTTATAATGACAGAAAAAAGCAGGAAATCTAGCGAAGTACAGATCTGTTTTGTTGATATCGAGAAAGCGTTTGATCAGGAAATTTGGAGATTTAAGATGTCTCGAAAGGCTTGATTAAAGGACTGAGAAAATATGACAAAAGGAGTTTTTTAGTACCCCTCTATTCGGAGAACCTCTATGTAAAGTGCTAAGTATTTTTTTTTGAAAGTTCTTATCGAAAAAAAGATTGCAACCTCGATGTTGGATTAAAATTAACTTTTGGTGTAGAAGCTAAAAATGTTAGGTCGAACTCTGAATATTTGGGTAGACAAAATATTTATTTTAATATTAAGAATTCTTCTAAATGATTACAAAATGGGAAGAGATAGGGACTATGACATAGACAGACAGGAATGCAAAACATTTTAGTTTTAGTTACATTAACAGCATAAATCTTACTTCAGTGCATTCAGTATTTATACATATTATACATATATATTTTCTTCTACCAAATTAAACGTAAACTAAGCGAGGTTGTTAAATATTATTTCTGAGAAATCTATCTGCATCATCCCAGTCCCACAACACACAGTTGTAGGTCTGACATGCACATCAAGTTTAGTATGATTTCTGGCGCCCAACTAGACGATGTTACTCCAGAACATGCCTCTATAGGATCTTTTTAGGAAAAAATTATTAATTTTGCAAGAATTCACTTGGATGTATTTTAAATAAGTTTTCAATACACATTCTGACTAGTTCATTACGATTATGACATTTAATATTTTATTTAGTTGTAGAATTCTTTTATTCATATTTATAAATTTATAAATAATTTGAAACCAATTTATTTATCCCGGAGATATGGAACGTCTGCTTTTATGTAGAACAAAACTAAAAACAACGAGCAAAATATTTTAATACGATCCAATACAATTTAGGAGTTTGTTTTGTTAAAACGCTGCTTCTCGTCTGTCTAATTAAGAGAAGTAGGGAAAATTAATTTGAATGTTAAAACTTTAATGATGTTATTTTTTTCTGTTTACAGTTAATTATTACATGATTTTTTGCACGGTTCCAGAATCTCATTTATTCTAGTTGCTTTGATTTTTTTGTAATTTTAATTTCGCGGAAAGTTTTGCGAGCTGTAATTCGCTTTAATTGCACGAGAAGAGCAGCGAAGTTTTTTTTAAATTAGTACTTCTATTATGGAATATATAATTATATATGATGTAATTTAATTAGTTTAATTTATTATTAAAATTGTGGTCTTTAATTGGCTTTATTAAGAATAATTACTTAAAACAAATTGATATATTTCAATTTTGCAAAAAAATGGGCTCTATATTTGAGCTTAATTGAACTAAAATATTACTTCGGGGTTACATTTACAAACTATAAAAATTAATTTATAAAATAAATCGCATTGTGCGAGTGGTGTATAAGATAACTTATTTTAAAATATCTTTAAGAGTTCTTGGGATTCCGATACTGAAATTTATTTTAGACGTGGACAGTACAGACGGACGAAGTGCCAATGTGGTTTTACTGCTGTATAAATTGCAGAAACCTTTTTCGTAATATGACAGCTTGTCAGCATAGTCCTAAACATAGATATTTTAATATATTTTCGTCCTAGCTTTGAAATATTGTCCGAAACGTTTATTATATTTAGAAGCCATGAATCTCTTTCAAGATTTTGCCACATTTTGCACTAACGCTATATACTAATTCCATATTTTGACAACCTATATACAACTGAAACTTATGTTAATCATATAATTATTATTAATAGACATTTTCGCCCCTCTCATAATATGTACATTTCGTTGAGTATACAAGACTATTTATCTACCAAATATTTTCATATATCATACTTATGTCTTCGAAATTTGCGAAAATATTGCCGTTCTGGGTATTTTTATATATGCATGTTTTTCTTACCAGTCATGTGACGTCATCATAATCGATATCGTGTGCATCTGCACCCACTATCTTCAAAGTCATATTCGCTCATATTTATAACATCCGAGAACACCCAGATAGTGCAATCAATCGAATTCCGGACTCGACCGTCTTTCGTAGTGCATTTTGGTTTATGTAACTCTCGGGATGCTAGCGCGAAATTGAGTGTACAACTGAATTAACAGTATCGTTAATTAGTGGATATAAGAAGAGTGAAGTTTTACGTGATGCACGCACACATTGAACAAAATTAATATCACGAAAATGTTGCAGGTGTTTCAGATGTTATAAACCGCGAGCACCTACCAGCTTCTTTTTCTTACTAAAATAAAACTTAGAATGGTGACGTTTTCAGTGAGATTTTCTAGATTTATATTCAAGTGAAATTGTAGTTAATAACGATTTAGTCGTCTAGTCGATTTTTGAATGTTTTTGAATGTCTATATGAACATTTTCAGGTCTAGTAAATATTTCGAATTATTTTAGTAAATGTGTTCAGAAAATATAGGCAAATACAGACAAATATCTACGTAAATTTATTGACATCCACTGGTTGCATTTACAATTGTTTAAAATAAGTACTGAGGCAAATTTATGTGAAAATCAATTGTGTAACTACGGCGCAGCTGAAATGATTATTATTGCACCACTGTGACAATTTACATTGCAATTTGGCCTTGTGACGGTTGTGTTTACATTAGTCTTCCGACCACCGTGTTTCCTTTGACTGTTTTATCTAATTTGCAGCGGTTAAATTTTCTTTAATTTGCGGAACGGGTTCGTTGATGATTAAGCCCGCATAACATCGAAATAAAAAGTCTTAACGTTAAGAGAATTAATAATACTAATATCATTTTATTGCCCATTGGTGTAAATAAGAATGGACAAATTATAAACAATCGTAACCAAACAGAAATATATAATATACAGCGACACCTACGTTGTCTGACAAAATACGTATTAATGTAGAAAAAATCAGATCACATTGACATTAAAATTAGTGCGCATGAGATTGACTAGTGACATATCTAAACTATATGTATTTGATTTGTTAATATAAAATGTGCACTACCGAGTTGCCAGCACTGTCGCAATTAAAATAAGTATTTTAAAAATATACACTGAACTTATTCCAACATTATCAAGTTGATAATTAGGATATCATATCAGAGCAGCGGACATCAGAATAATACAGATTCATTAAAAAATTGTATTCCTGCAGTCTTCACTGTTTCTAATAATGAGGCCCAACTATGTATTGAGTTAACTATTCTCCGAATGTGGCAAGAGAAGTTTAGTGACGATGAAGGTAAACGTCAAAATCCTGAAAGTTTCACAGCTAGCCATATCTACATCATTGCTGGAGTAGTCAGTAAATATTTGTGTATCTCATAGCACTGCATTTAGCCACATTAAATTAATAGTCTCGGCAGCATTTGCTAATACAATCCAGATCATTATGTATCCCAGTCGTTCAACTTATTTCCCTTGACATTAATGGCAATAGAATAAAGCATATGCCTAAGATCAGACCCCTGAGGAATACCCGACGTTGCTCTTATAACAACCTTTATATTCGACAAACTGCTCCATGTTAGTCAAATAAATATTCAAAGTAGAATCACTATATCCGAATTTACCTAAATTATATATTTAGTATATGTTATAAATCTGCCTTGCTTATTTGTTACGATTGACCAACTCCCTATGAATCCATGTTGCCTAGGTGAGAGATTATGATTAATTTATTTAATCATATTCAAAATTAATCAAAATAGCACAGTTGTCGGACGGTGAGGACCATATTTCAATACTGGAACTAATCTCCCTATTTTGAAAAAGCTTGGGAATTTAGATGTTTGAATTATCAACTTAAACACTTTCAGGAATGGTATAGCGAGATTTTCTTATTTCTTATTACTAAGCTTTTCCCCTGCATCAACAATGTCACCGACACAATTATATTGATACAATTATTAGCGCCAGCATGCTAGGTTTATAACATAAATAATTTGATTGAGTACACACCACAGTAATGAGCGAAAGCATTTACAACTGAGCTAGGATTCTAAAAACATTCTTAATATCATTCTAACAAATGACAAAAACTGATCTGTCTTTATTTATGGAATTATCAACATTAGATTAGACGTGAGATTTTTTGTCAAGATCACTGAAAAATTCTGCCATTGCAGATATAGTAAAATTGAAGAGAGTAAACAGTATAGCGGAACTGCTATATTGCAGGAAATATTTAGATAATGTAGCAGTCACGCTTCTCAACATGAGGAATAGTTGTGTATTATACAGCAGATGCTATTCCGTGGTTGTTAAGTCAGAGATAGCAGAAGTCGATGTTGGAGATCATCTGGTTGAGCTCTATGTTGGCGGAGACCAATTCTGCCGCAGCCAAACTAAGTCAGAATCTTGGGTTCCATCGTAGAAATAAAAATACATAAGTAAAAATTCCCACTGAGCAAAAGAGAAAACTTTGTCATTTTCCTTTGTCGTCTAGTTTTCGAAATTAATATAAAAATTAAGAATTAAACCAAAAATAAAAGGATTCAAAACAGAATGTAACAAAAAAATAATAAAAAATACGCATATAGAATATAAAGGGATAGCAAGACAAACAATATAAAAAAACGTTGTAAATTCTAGTGCTAGTACCTAGTGGAGCATATGAGTTTTGAGGATACTTCGTATATATTTTATGATATTAACATTTTTTGAACATGTTGCAATTTCTCGCAAGCGATGTCGATGGTGCCTGATGTGGTGATGACTTTTATCAAAATGTCGACATTCAGACCTTGCTATAGAAATTATGCTGGTCTTAAAAATTATAGTTCCCAAATGATAACATAAATTTTATATGAAATCTTATACGGAGTTTTTGGCAAAGTGTGAATTGCCAGTCCATATATTAATTATATATAAATTATATAATTATGCAATATTTTTTAAAATCAAACAAATGAACCTTGACAACCCGCTTGGCCATGTTTGTGAACGATGAAGGCTGCCCAAGTTTTACGGCTCGGTATACAAACATTTCCCATGGGCTTTTCTGTCTATAGGATTTCTAAAAATCCCAATCAGTGTGCTATAGTTGACCATATAGGAAGAAGTAATTAGCTTTTCGAAAGCTATATGGTTTGAGATTATAATTGGGTAAGAAGATAACCTGTTCCAGCAAAACATCACCTACATATCGGTTATGACTGATTGAATATGAATATAGAATATGCATCACCTACAACTTCACAATTTATATTTGAACAAACTAAATCCAGGATTCACGTTTCTTACATTATTGCACTGACATAAATTAGTAAAGTCTAGGAAGTTAACGATGTTTTATTCTTTCCGTCGGCATCACAAGAAGAAGCCACCCGCAATTAAAAGATGCTAGTTAGGGCTAGTTGTTCAAAGGAAAGAAGTCAGTTACAGATACAGTTGGGGGTACGTATAAAACTAATGCACATACATACATATTATAGCAAACAATATATCAATAAGTGGTACTACATTAGTTATTTGCAACAAATCAATAGTTAAATTATTATTAGCTAAAACATTATCGCGAACTACTAGAAGGACTTCTCCACCTCTAGTACGATCTCCTGTTTGAATGTTTCTGTCGTATTTGTAAACCGAATAGCCTTGTGGAAACAGGTTGACATCAGGATTCAATACATACTTGTTACCTCGCAATCCCCGTAATGTAAATTTTGTAAATTAATTATTATCGTGAGTGTTGCGTGGATATTTTTAAAGAAATCGTCGTTTCTGTGTGATGTGGTGGTAGTAATGTGACCAATGACTGTGAAAATGTAAACGGAAATTAAGCAAATGCCCGAAGACGCGCGATCGATAAATTAGTACCAAGAAATGAAATTATCGGCTGGTAACTACAAATGAATGTGCGAAAGGATATGTGTGTAATTGTGAGCATATATGTGCATAGCATCATAGCATCAAACATTTACATTACTAATATATTGAAACAATTGTCTGAGTTTTGTATTTTATGGGAGGTATCATGTATCATCGCGTTCATAAGTAATAACGTAGGATAATAAAAACTGTGCAATTTGATATAATTGTTTATGGGATCAGGAACGTATAGTAGAAATATTGGGTTAGCCCTTACAGACAATTTCATATTGAATTTAAAATACAATGGAAATATATTTTCAATGAAAGCCTTTTAAATGCCATAGATTGAAACATAATACCATTGTATGGCATTGTACGTATTTACATCGGTATTTTTAGGAAAGGTTTATAAAATTTAAAAATCTAATATTCACCGCAGTTGTTACAGTAGAAGCGCAATCAAAATAGATTTTGGTTCTTTATGCTAATTTATAATTCATTCTTTTAGGAATATATATTTTTTGTTATGTGATTTTAAAGTAACGGTACGATTTGTCGCGCTGCTGAAACTAGAATGTCAACATATGAATGGGAGCATAAAACCATTTTTCACGGCAACATTAGAGCACGTTGACATATCACATAAATAACAGAAATACTCAATGAAGTTAATATAAAAATATTTCCATACATTTCAATACACACAATCTTATCATAGAAATAATCATATCAATATTACTAAGATTGAATAGTAATACCTGATGGATTTGTACCTTGACGACTGAAAGCTGAAAAAGGATGCAATAATGGCACATTCGTTATTTTAGGAAATATAGTTGTTTGCTGCAAGAAAATTTCTATAATTCAACTAAGTCGTATGCATATGCTATCTGTGTTTATATGAAACGCAGAATTCTCAAAATAAAGAGGCGTATTATCTGGTTTCTTATATCGAATAGAAATGCACAGCTTTTATTTCACCCTCTCACCACAGTACAATTACAAATCGTTATTTATTTCACAACTGAAACACACCAGAAAGTGTATTTCATAATTGTACGTGACAAGCGGAAATAAACTAATAAGTCACCTATTTTATTTGAATGTAAATATTAACCTACGTATTAAATAAAATAGCAGAGTCACGCGTATAAACCGATATTGAGGGCAAGTAAATATTTAATGCATAGTCGTATAACTAACCAGGGACGTATGCATTTGACCCAAATAATGTGAAATTACAAACGCACCCTAATTATTATATATGACGGATGACATTGCGTATTATAAGTTTTTTTCAAGCGCTGCTATGAATAATTACGGGTTTCCATTAGGAAATATAAATAATTTCGATAATTACTGACGCGCCAGTTACTGGCAACAACTACTCTCGTAATGGATTAAAATTGTAGATATCGGTATTATGAGTTGATATTTATTTGACAGGGCGAAATCACGTTCTGTTCAATATGTGATGGCTCGATGTTTCACGCTTTTCCAATAAAAATACGCAGATTTTTGTGGTTGCTGAAAACTCATCCTCGACGAAAAATATTGATAAAGTTATAATGCTACCCGACAATGGGTATGTGTGCTCGGTCATATTGTCTGAAAGCGCTGTCAATTCAGATGAACGAGAAACAGTGCTAAAGTGGGTGTAACATAAATTTAGCGATGCTGCTAGTGCACATGGTTATGTGGGAGAGAAGATTTTATGCGTGAAAATTTCACGATAGATGGAAGTCTGTGCAAAACATTTATTGGCATATTCACTTCCTAACATTTCTTTATATCAATTCTCTCGAACGTTTCTGTTCGACCCCACATCTTTCTTCTTCCATCTCCACCTTCTCCTTGCAGTATTTTTTCATCCCGCTGTTCCGTTTCCCTCTTTCTCCTACATTTATCTCTCATCCCTTTTCTATCTTAAGATTTCTATCCCTTCTCCGGTCTATCTAACTTCTTCTCCAGTCTTTTCATTTCTTTTTTCGTTCATTTCTTCGCAAACTCCAAACCAATGTTCCCATTCATCCCAACCTTTTCCGCAGAACTCGCACCTCTTATATTTATCTTCCATCCAATATTTGTTGGCCTTTTCATCACGTCCACATCTGAACCTTGTCAACACTTTTTCTTCTTCATCTTCCGATCTCCATCCACTTAACTATCTAGGCTTTATCCTGTCTGATTTATTTCTTTTGTATTTTACATTGTACCTCGCATTCGATTTTACATTCAATTTCTTGCCCTTCTATCTGCTTCCATCTCTCTCGCATCTGTTTCCGTCCATCCCACAGATATGCCTGCCTTTTCATACATATGTATCATACTTTCTTCCCATTTGGATAAGCCCTTTTTCAATTCCTCCAATATAATTTTCTGTAGGCTATGTTCTGCCTAACCTAACTCACCGCTCTTTTCCTCGAGTCTACGCCCACCCTTTCGCTCCGTGTCTCCTGCCTCACTATGTAATCTTGCGTTGATTTCTCCAGGTTGAGTGCCCTTTTTAGGTCTGCGTATTCTCTGATATAATCGTGTAGTATCCATTGAACTATTGATCATCTTACATATAGGAAATTGACAGATAAAATGAATTAAGCATTCCATATTCTGAGTGAATTCGCGTAATTTTTATGTAATTTTGATCAGGAGTTGCTGTCTTACCATTCAAGATGTGAAATGAGGTCACTTCACCTATACCTAAATATACCAAGTATAGTCGATATATTAGTTCGATTATATCACTCAAATCTAATAAACCAATAATGTTTTGTAATTTAAAAAAACGAGCCAATAATGGCGGGGTTTCTCGAATATAAATTGCTGTAGATCCTTATTAAATGGAGCAAATGCTACCCAATTTTCCGAAAAAAACAGCTTTACATCCCGATTTTAGTAAATTTCAAGTAAGAAACGTTACAGAAACATTTGTGGAGAGAGTAAGAAAAGAATGAAAATATGCAAACAGGAAGCAAACATACTACAAGATACAGAGAGTTGATGTCTCAAGAGAACTGAACAAAAACAAGAAGTGTAAAAAGTGGTAGATAATTTTAATACAGGCAGACTTTTAATGTAAATACTTGCGTCATATTAACGAAAAAATAAGAAAATTAATGCTATCTAGAAGGTGGGATTAGAAGACATAGAAAGAAAAATACTGGAAGAGGGCGATAAGTGTAGGGAAGTAGCCAAGTCGACACAGTTTAACAAAGTAACTTAAGAAAATTGTAGACAACGGAGGGTATAAATTGATGGGAAATTCTGCAATTTAACATCTATTAACTTTGAAAAACAGTTATTAGCGAGTTTATTTTGTTTTACATTTCAAAAATATATTTATTTTTTCTTTTCCTACCGTAAACGTGAGCTAATAACAAAATATTTTTTTGTTAATCATGTATTCAGCTTTATTATTTGTAATGTTTTTGGACTTGCTATAAGATTCATTACGTCGTTCATAATATTAAAAAAAAAAAACGAATTCAAAGCGTTTGTGAAAATACAAAAATAAGAAGCGGTCACTGTGACCCACGACGGCAACAACGGCAACAGTGTGACAGATACAGGATGACGGTGGTTATGGGTTAAACTAATAAATAGTGATAAATGTGAATAATGTGTTACTTTCATCAGGCTGAAAGCTATATTCTGTAGGTCGATATGAGTTGAAGCGGACCGAGACAGTGGTATCCTTTCAGAGCGATTTATATGAAAAAGTAGGGGTGTAGTGAATAGAAATTTAAGGAAATAGTTTAGCGGAAAGATATTTGTCTCTGACGGTGACCTCATCAATGAAGCAACCTCCTCTTATGATGGATAGGAGAAATCGTATTCTTCGAAATGGGTCAGTTAATTCAGAAAGTGTTGAATCGAGACAAAGAGATTATGTTGAAATGTTAAGTGTTTTGAGTCGAAAAATATATTTCTTATTATGTTTTACTAGACTTATCAGTTCTTGCTAGTAGCTGCATATTTTAGTGGCTTGAAAATGGAGCTACATAACAGGTCTGTCAAGCTGGCACCCCCACAAACTCAAAATTCAAATTTGACTATGCAAGAATTATGTGCTATTTATGTGCTAATTATGTGCCGCAATCGCGATTTTTGTGCTCGAAGCGGTCATAGAAAAAATCGAATTTGAAAAGTGGGGGTGCTAACTTGATGTCAAGCTAGCACCCACCCATCTAAAAAATTGGAAAGGAGAGATCTGGTTATCGCTATAATTATGTGCTATTTATGTGCTTTCCAAATACCATGGAGAGAACTTGCTAACTCAACACCCTTGGCGAAAAAATCACCCTAACAGTAAGGGCCGCAAGAGGTAAAATCTATACTAAATGAGCACAAAAATTCTAACCTATACTGAAACGTTGCAATAATTATGTGCTCTCAAGATATCATACTCCCGATTTTTGTGCTCGTACCCTTGTCCGAAAAATTCACCCCTAATTGTTGGAGCCATAAGACGTAGAATCTATACCGGACGAGCACAAAAATTTAGACCAATGCTAAAACGTTGCAATAATTATGTGCTCTCAAGATATCGTACTCTCGATTTTTGTGCTCGCACCCTTGTGCGATAAATTCACCCCTAATAGTTCGAGTCATAAGAGGTAGAATCTATACCGAAAGAGCACAAAAATTTTAACCAATGCTAAAACGTTGCAATAATTATGTGCTCTCAAGATATCATACTCCCGATTTTTGTGCTCGCACCCTTGTCCGAAAAATTCACCCTTAATAGTTGAAGCCATAAGAGGTACAATCTATAATGAACGAGCACAAAAAGTTTAACCAATGCTAAAACGTTGCAATAATTATGTGCTCTCAAGATATCATACTCCCGATTTTTGTGCTCGCACCCTTGTCCGAAAAATTCACCCTTAATAGTTGAAGCCATAAGAGGTACAATCTATAATGAACGAGCACAAAAATTTTAACCAATGCTAAAACGTTGCAATAATTATGTGCTCTCAAGATATCATACTCCCGATTTTTGTGCTCGTACCCTTGTCCGAAAAATTCACCCCTAATAGTTCGAGTCATAAGAGGTAGAATCTATACCGAACGAGCACAAAAATTTTAACCAATGCTAAAACGTTGCAATAATTATGTGCTCTTAAGATATCATACTCACGATTTTTGTGCTCGCACCCTTGTCCGAAAAATTCACCCCTAATAGTTGGAGCCATAAGACGTAGAATCTATACCGAACGAGCACAAAAATTTAGACCAATGCTAAAACGTTGCAATAATTATGTGCTCTCAAGATATCGTACTCTCGATTTTTGTGCTCGCACCCTTGTCCGAAAAATTCACCCTTAATAGTTGAAGCCATAAGAGGTACAATCTATAATGAACGAGCACAAAAATTTTAACCAATGCTAAAACGTTGCAATAATTATGTGCTCTCAAGATATCATACTCCCGATTTTTGTGCTCGTACCCTTGTCCGAAAAATTCACCCCTAATAGTTCGAGTCATAAAAGGTAGAATCTATACCGAACGAGCACAAAAATTTTAACCAATGCTAAAACGTTGCAATAATTATGTGCTCTCAAGATATCGTACTCTCGATTTTTGTGCTCGCACCCTTGTGCGATAAATTCACCCCTAATAGTTCGAGTCATAAGAGGTAGAATCTATACCGAACGAGCACAAAAATTTTAACCAATGCTACAACGTTGCAATAATTATGTGCCCTCAAGATATCATACTCCCGATTTTTGTGCTCGTACCCTTGTCCGAAAAATTCACCCCTAATAGTTGGAGCCATAAGACGTAGAATCTATAATGAACGAGCACAAAAATTTTAACCAATGCTAAAACGTTGCAATAATTATGTGCTCTCAAGATATCATACTCCCGATTTTTGTGCTCGTACCCTTGTCCGAAAAATTCACCCCTAATAGTTGGAGCCATAAGACGTAGAATCTATACCGAACGAGCACAAAAATTTAGACCAATGCTAAAACGTTGCAATAATTATGTGCTCTCAAGATATCGTACTCTCGATTTTTGTGCTCGCACCCTTGTCCGAAAGATTCACCCTTAATAGTTGAAGCCATAAGAGGTACAATCTATACCGAACGAGCACAAAAATTTTAACCAATGCTAAAACGTTGCAATAATTATGTGCTCTCAAGATATCATACTCCCGATTTTTGTGCTCGTACCCTTGTCCGAAAAATTCACCCCTAATAGTTGGAGCCATAAGAGGTAGAATCTATACCGGACGAGCACAAAAATTTAGACCAATGCTAAAACGTTGCAATAATTATGTGCTCTCAAGATATCATACTCCCGATTTTTGTGCTCGTACCCTTGTCCGAAAAATTCACCCCTAATAGCTGGAGTCGTAAGAAGTAGAATCTATACCGGACGAGCACAAAAACTTTGACCAATGCTAAAACGTTGCAATAATTATGTACTCTCATGGTATCAACCCCTGATTTGTGTGTGTGTGTGTGTGTGTGAGTGTGTGTTTGCTTTCGCTACAAAACTTACGCCAGCGGTAATTGCCCGATTATGTATATCGGCAGATATTTGAAGAGCGCTTTTTTATTTTCCTCGTCATATTCGTTATTTGACTTCATTATTATTAGCATTTAAAAGTTTAGGATTTACGAGAATACGCATAAATTTTATACTTGCTAATTACAGTTTTTACACTTTTATTCGTCGCATTTATTAAAATTCAACGATATACATTTCGTTCATATTTAAAAATGCTTATAATCGAGCAACGTTTACAAAATGTGTACAAAATATGTTTCTGCATAAAATACTAAAGTTTACAATGTATGCACCATAAATACCCACCGTTTCTAAAGCACCATAGGAAATAGAAATAACACGTAATGCGGTATTTCTTGTAAATGTTCTTATCTTAATTGGCCATTGCAATTTACCTAAAACAACTGTTTAGTTTTGCACATCCCTCTTAAATAGGACGAAATATTTATTACATGTTTCGTTGCCCATGTAAATGGATGTGTAATTTGTCGCTTTGAAAGCAGAAATCTATATAAACTATTAGTTACGTTTGTTGTGGCGGTAAAAAAGGTGAATTTGACTTGTCCATTATCACTGTGGGCCCTTTTATTTTGTTCAGCTCGCAGAAAAAGACATATGTAAGTGTAAAATGTGAGCTGTGTTTACTGTCATTTATTTATTATAATTCATACTCATAGAAAAATTTGTAACGAAGATGTGTTGGATCGCTGGACAATATCTGGTATGGTATCACTTTTATTTCAGCTTAGCAATAGCGAATACTAAGAACCTTGTTGAAATAAATGTATGTATTTAGTGCCATTATCTGATTGTTGAAATTCAGTGTTTGCACTGTTAATCTACAACTAACTATTTAACGAAAGAGCAGTGTAACAATGGAAATCCTCTTTGGCACAAATATAAACTGTACATGTTCCTCCATAAGGATTTAAATGTAAATTATATCAAAAGTCGTTGTATAAAAGTTGTTTGTTTTCATGTGGTGTGTTATTTGGGCGATATTATATATTTTTTATATTATATACAAAGTTTAACTTCACAAATTAATACCTGCATTTTTGTTGGTGTTTCCTCTCTACAGTGGGTTGTGGAGTATTATTAATTTTATCGATATTGACCAACAAAATTAATACAATGCACCAGATCGCCCTCTGGATATTTTTCCTATGGATACTTTTATATTGACTTTTATATCGCACGAGTATTAAAAAAAATTAAATATGGATAGTAATTTTTGAAAATTAAACTTGATTGCAATTTCTGCAGCGGAGAAAATTATAAAAGATATAATATAATATGCAACAAATCAAACAATCTTTAATTTAAATATTTTTTAAAATATATTTTTACCATTTATAAATTTAGAGGTGTTACGACGAAATTTTAGCCCATAAATTCATTTATTAATTTCTTAATATTCGCATAGTACAAATCAGGGTGAAACAATAAATTATTCAGCTATTCAATGGATTTCTTCCAACAAATTTTTATTTCGTTTTTACTGAATTTATTCTGTATATAGCACGTTGTGGGGGACCGTTAGTGCATTTTCACACTGGCCGGATTGCAATCGAAACCGGGTAGTCGGTACGGACCATCCGGTTTTTCTTGAGCCTTTCACACTAGTCCGGATTACACCCGGTCTGCATTATCGCTAGGTAGTTTTTATTCGCTTTTGAATACATTACAGTAAAATATTGTATGCAATTATTAAATCTAAGTTGTGTTTTCTAAATTTTTTTCAAAACATAATTTGTACCTAATAATCAACACTGACATCTGTTATATTTTAATTAATATTAATTAACCTTTTCTTAATTAACATAAATCTAAATAGATACTGTGTCAAATTTAAATAAGGAAACAAGGAAACAAATTAATATATCACTCTTGAATAAAAACATATTATTAACTCAGGGAAAGTATTCGCGAGGGACGAAGCAATTATGTTTGTTAATAAAATATGTCTATGTTCACTTGTTGTAAAAATAACTATTATCGCCACTTTTTAATTTAATAGAAACTATATTTTAAATGAGATTGGAAATGATTACAAACATAAATGATTTAAAACATTTTACATTTTACGTCATACATCAGACATAATTAAATCCAAATCCCTGTTCTTCAAATGCTTTGTTGTTTTTTCTAATCTTCCTTTAAGGCAAAACAGTTTCAATTTTTATGTCCAATTTTACCGTACCCAAAACACTTGATCTGCATTCTTTGACTTTTAGCACTCATTGCACCAGATTAATTACATATACCTGTCGATTCACGACCACAACGCTTGTTAAGTGCATCCATTTAACGGCGTCACCAAATTACCGTAACTTTCAAGCAATGCGATGAGCAAATGTGCAATAACATGTAACTTCATGTACGAGTAATTCATGATATTTTCAGTTGATGAAACTCTTGACATCAAACTTTGGTATTTTTATAACATTGTTATTGTCTGGCACCTTTGTGAATACGAATTTTACAATTATTTCACAAATGTTTACAAAGTTTTAATTTTCTCAGAATCTATTTTACCCAGCATTAAATCACTATCTAAATAATGAAACCGCCGCAATATTAAAAAAAACCGATCGAGAGAAGCAAATTATATCTCTCACAATACATCTTTACCTGATATAGAAAATGATATCTAGTGTCGTCATGATAATAAGACCCAATAACTAATTACTAGTTATAGTTTCGGCTCAAATTATATATTTTATCATAATTCAGGTAATTAAGCATTCTGCTCATTCATTTCCAACATTTTTAAATTTTACGTATAAGACTTGGCCATATGCGAAAGTGTTTTTTTTTATGGACATGCTGGTGCTACCCGTAGCGGCATTAGTTGTTAAACAATATCTAACAAACTTTTGTATTGTATCACGTCCTGAAATACAGGCTCTTAATATGCAGCAAATTGCATTTTTGCAATATTAGCAATATAATTTACAACCTTTAGTCTTTACAATCCTAGTAATTACATTAGATTGTTGCGTTAGCCCAATCTGGTAAACAATTACCCGTAGTTCCAGAAATAGAAAATATCCAAATATATGCATTCATTATTTATATAATACTCGTTTAATACTGATGAAAAATATCAATTTTCAAGTAGTGTTTGAATATTGGTCAACGAACGAAAACCATATACGTAACGTACGTACGTAGAATATGATAAATAGTCAGAATACTGTATAAAAACACAGCTCAAAAAATGCAACCGGATTGGAACCGAGTGGTGGCGTCCGGCTAGTGTGAAAGAGTCCATTTAAATCAAAGGTGTGCAGTGGCTTCACCCGGCTGCAAAATTATTAGGTGTGCAATATATTTCGCATCCGGATAGTCGGTACCGACTATCCGCCCAGGGTCGTAATTCGGCCTGTGTGAAAAGGCAACGCAGCCTGAGATCAATGTTAAAAAAATTCTTATTGATTAATTTAAAGTAATAAAATGATAAGCTTAAGAACTTAACTTATTTATTCCTATGAATTTTGAAGGATGGTATCATTTTCCACAAAGAACTATGTACCCCATAAGAATTTGTGTAAAAACGATTGCTCACAACGACTAATTTACTCATAATTTTAATTTTGAAAATCAAAATTTATCCGTCAAAGTGCCTTGAACATGCAACCTGACAACATTCAGTTTCATGTTGTCAGGTATTTTTCGTGTTTTTGACGTTTTCATTTGATGTAAAAATGTGTGATAATAGTGAATATATACTGATGCTACTCATATTGGGCGAATGCCATAATAATGGGAATGAAGTTCAAAGGGTTTACGCGGAAAGGTATCTCAATAGAAGACACCCTGATGCGAATGTGAATGCGAATGAAGAGATTGGATCTTTGGCCTTACCGGTTGTCATCACCTTTTGAACAGATTCTTTAATCGTTTATTCTGTTAATTTACTTTACCAAATTTCTAGAGTTACAGATTTGATTAAAACTTATGAATTATTATACTAAATGGTTTTCTGGAAATAGTGAAGAATGTACTTGTTACAAAGCCATTTGCTTGCCTCATGTTGCTAAATTTACCTTTTAGTTCTTTGCTCATACATAAGAAACAAAATCAGATATAATTTTTTTTACATTTTTTTCTGGCTGCATTAGCGCTCCCCTACAACGTACTTAAGGAAATGAGCCATTTTGGAATCACCTATATATATATATATATATATATATATATATATATATATATATATATATAATTATTGTACAAATTCTCGACTTTAAATCAATTAAAATGGTACTTATCTTGTATCATGAGCAGTCAGTCGTTGAATAAAACACTTTTAGCAACATTAAAGTTTTTTGCGACACTTTTTTTGCAATAAGGTGCTTCGGAAACAATTTTAGACGTATGTTTTTTTTATTACGATGAATTGAACATTGGCCATTCCAGTAGATGTTTGGTTTTCTTAGCTAGACGTTTCATAATGGAAGTATTGTTGCTTTGACATTAATTATTCATTTATTTTAATATTGAATTAATGTTAAGAATCACAAAATTCCAAGTGTCCAATGTTTGATTCATTACAATACAATTTTTGATAATTGCTTTTCCATTTGCGGGTAAATTGTTTTTTCTTTTTTATGCGTTTTTGAATTGTATATGTTGGTCGAATACCCTAACTAGGTTCTTTACAAGGTTTTCCTAGTTTTTACAGTAAATACCGGGGTATATATAAAGACGGCCTGTTAACGCGGTAGGTTTTACTCAATGTCACTTGTCATTTTAATGTTTATTGCTTGATAAGGGTTTCCGGAACACCTTATTGCAAAAACTTTAATATCACTAAAAGTGTTTCATTCGCCGACTGACTGTTCACGACATAAGATAAGTGCAACTATATATATATATATATATATATATATATATATATATATATATATATATATATATATATATATATATTAGTTATTTTACGGAAACACTCCGTTGTTGGGTTTGCGGTCTTAATAAGGGCGATTTATTCTATATCTTTATTAATAGTCTATATTTCGTGAATCATTATCCACATCATCAGGATTTTCAAATTGATACAATATAAAATATAAATTTAAATTGAACCTTTTTCTTAGTTCTTATTGTATTGGATGTCCAATTTTATATTGTATCAATTTGAAAGTCCTGATGATGTGGATAATGATTCACGAAATATAGACTATTAATAAAGATATAGAATAAATCGCCCTTATTAAGATCGCAAACCCAACGGAGTGTTTCCGTAAAATAACTAATTATAATTATTTCGGTCGTGCGTATTATATTATATATATATATATATATATATATATATATATATTGAAAATGTGTCTTGGCGCCAAGAAGTTTTGATGGCCACTACATGTAAAGGTATTTCAACAACTAAGGTTCTTGGTAATCGCTACTGACGAAGGGTAATAACCCAGAAACAATATTGTCTAGCGATCCACCAGTTAGTCTTCATGGACCTGTTTACTTAATGTTCACTGCACCATTGAGGTGTAAGATTCGACCATCTTTCGTATATATACCGTCTTAGTTGTTGTGGTATTTGCAACTACATCTTTTTGGGTCGTAGGCGCTGTTCCCAAAGGTTTTTCGCTGTGTAGTTTAATATTTCCACACTAAGATTCAGTCGCGACCAAAGTCTACAGCTAGGAACAACGATGTTTTAACTTTAGTCTCCTTTTCGGATATAATGGCGCCAGTAAGAGGACGGCCAATTATTTGCGACTACAATAAAATTCATGCTGCCATCCAGTCGAACAAAAGTGCGATTGTGGACGGGCAGAAAATAGTGGCAAAATCAGCAGACATTTGGCGACAACTTGTCAATAAGACCGGACTTTCGCCTAGTTCGCTGTACACTTACGTTACATGCAACAGGAATGGCATAAGAAACGTGCTATTCAATATTAGCAACTCCGCGCAACGGGAAGATCTTTTCGCGGCCAACCCTTTCCTGACGACACATTAGAGAGTTCATCGGGGCTGGACGATTCTACGCGTAGTGATATGCTGACGGTGGAAATTGTGTTCAGTAGGCGCGAATTCGAAAACCTCCTCACAACGAAAATATATAACAGGCAAGAACAGAAGCGTAAGCACGTATTGCACCGGGAGTACACAGTGCTCAAGAGTGGCGAATGGCAACTCCTGGTGACTAAGAAATATGCTTGCTCTAGAGGAGGAAGATGGCCAAGTTTAGGAGCCAGGGCAAGATATGACTGGGCAACTGCCAATGATAAATATGTAGACATGTAGTCGAGTACTGACACATTTCTGTGCAGCTATGGAGTCATTAGCTGCAACTTACGTAACCTATCGTATAAATGTTATGTCATCAGTATTAAGACAGTATTTCATCGAATAGATAATATGCCAAATGTTATAGGAGCCATAGATTGCAGTCATGTATTGTTGTTAATGCCTCCAAAAGAAGATAAACCCAATGACATGAATATTCACCGTTTTAAATTTGTGTCTAGAGCGTGTGCTGTAATACGTTCTAACATTCATTCATTTTTGTATATATTTGTTTGCATGCATTGCATTATAAATTTGTGCTCCGAAAGCGCGATGTGTAATCTACCAAATATGTTTTTATTCTGATTTAATAAATTTGTATTCAAGTTTTTTATTTTGTGTAGAGAGCTTTGTAGAGTTTCAAAAATTTTTTTAATTTCTTATCAATCCTAATTGGCCAGCGCAGACCTTTCAAAATCATGTTTTTTTGTAAAGAAAATATTAAAAAAAACATTGGGTATAATTTAAATAAAATTTTCAATTATTTCAATAGAACTAAAGACCCCCATAAATGAATTAAATATTTAGCAAAAAGGCTTCCAAATAAACTCGATAATGTTGACATTTGTCGTCCGGTATAGATTCTACGTCTTATGGCTCCACCTATTATGGGTGAATTTTTCGGACAAGGGTACGAGCACAAAAATCGGGAGTATGATATCTTGAGAGCACATAATTATTGCAACGTTTTAGCATTGGTTAAAATTTTTGTGCTCGTTCGGTATAGATTGTACCTCTTATGGCTTCAACTATTAAGGGTGAATTTTTCGGACAAGGGTGCGAGCACAAAAATCGGGAGTATGATATCTTGAGAGCACATAATTATTGCAACGTTTTAGCATTGGTCTAAATTTTTGTGCTCGTTCGGTATAGATTCTACGTCTTATGGCTCCAACTATTAGGGGTGAATTTTTCGGACAAGGGTACGAGCACAAAAATCGGGAGTATGATATCTTGAGAGCACATAATTATTGCAACGTTTTAGCATTGGTTAAAATTTTTGTGCTCGTTCGGTATAGATTCTACCTCTTATGACTCGAACTATTAGGGGTGAATTTATCGCACAAGGGTGCGAGCACAAAAATCGAGAGTACGATATCTTGAGAGCACATAATTATTGCAACGTTTTAGCATTGGTTAAAATTTGTGTGCTCGTTCATTATATATTCTACGTCTTATGGCTCCAACTATTAGGGGTGAATTTTTCGGACAAGGGTACAAGCACAAAAATCGGGAGTATGATATCTTGAGAGCACATAATTATTGCAACGTTTTAGCATTGGTTAAAATTTTTGTGCTCGTTCGGTATAGATTGTACCTCTTATGACTCGAACTATTAGGGGTGAATTTATCGCACAAGGGTGCGAGCACAAAAATCGAGAGTACGATATCTTGAGAGCACATAATTATTGCAACGTTTTAGCATTGGTCTAAATTTTTGTGCTCGTTCGGTACAGATTCTACGTCTTATGGCTCCAACTATTAGGGGTGAATTTTTCGGACAAGGGTGCGAGCACAAAAATCGGGAGTATGATATCTTGAGAGCACATAATTATTGCAACGTTTCAGTATAGGTTAGAATTTTTGTGCTCATTTAGTATAGATTTTACCTCTTGCGGCCCTTACTGTTAGGGTGATTTTTTCGCCAAGGGTGTTGAGTTAGCAAGTTCTCTCCATGGTATTTGGAAAGCACATAAATAGCACATAATTATAGCGATAACCAGATCTCTCCTTTCCAATTTTTTAGATGGGTGGGTGCTAGCTTGACATCAAGTTAGCACCCCCACTTTTCAAATTCGATTTTTTCTATGACCGCTTCGAGCACAAAAATCGCGATTGCGGCACATAATTAGCACATAAATAGCACATAATTCTTGCATAGTCAAATTTGAATTTTGAGTTTGTGGGGGTGCCAGCTTGACAGACCTCTACATAACGACTGTAAAAGATTTGAAAGAAAGGAAACTGGTGCTCAACATGACAAATCATACTTGCAATTCAAGAAAATGCAGGGAGAGAAGAAGACGTATTAGAGTACATTGCACAAGAGAGGAGAATAAGAAAGCAAAGAAATGAGAGAATTGTACGTTTGAAGCCGTTTATTAAATATTTGAGGGGTTTAAAAGAGGTTATGTAACAACAGGAGAGAGTTTATAATGCCTATATACAATTTTGGTTTATGGATAGGATTTGGGGGAGAAGTAAAGGGAAAAGATTTGAAAGGAGATAACAAGTCGACGACATATGCGTAGACGAAGGAAGACGTAAGGAAGATGGTACGTTGAATGTTTCATAGGTATAAGTTTAGATGCGTTGTAGTAGTATGACATTTTTTTAATAAGGGCAAATGAAGTACTTATAAGCACTGGCAAACTAGGACGCAACAACGTCATTCTTGCAGTCACGAACTTACGTTTCATAATTTAAAAATAAAATATATAGACACAATTGTACGGAGTCTTACAGAATGTGAGTGTTATCGCGACTTAACGATATAACGTTGAGGTAGTCATCGATTAAACGCACCCAAAAAACGACTAGTAGTAGTCAATTAATCTAACTAGACCCGTGTTGATATATTACAATCGGCATTACTAATACGGAAGTTAATGGGTGATATAAGAAGTGGACACTTATGTAGATGGGTTGGATATTTGAATTTTGGTTAACAAATCGTAAGAATGTGGAGATTGAAACCAATGAAAGTTAAATATCGAACAAAAATGCAGGAAAAAAGCAAAGAACATTTGGATGAACTAACAAATAAATAAGGAATTAGTGCAAGAGTAGAGTTGTACTTTAAGAACACCAATAAAAGAAATGACGGGGATCAGTTGTCACAAAACCTACATTATTATTGAATTTTATAACAAATATGTGTTTCTTTTCGCGAAGGTCATCGATGAGATCGGTATGTTGCTTATTTGCTCATTCAATGCAGGTGTATTTTAACATTGGCGAAAACAAGGAGCATTGTGATATGTGATGAGAGGAGACCAAAAAATGATGGATGAAGGATGTTGTTAACGTTCAATTAGTAAGTGATGGTGTAGACAACACAAAAGTGTGACCAACGATTTTTAAGGCCATGAAGCTGGAATTTAAAAGTTATGAATTCAGTAGACTTCTGTTAACTTCAGTAATTGATGGTGCATCTACTGTATAAGACGAAATGGAATTGGATTCTCAAGAAATTTTATAGTAGATGATTCTAGTTTAAGTTTGTGGAGCTACTTAATAAGAAATTGGAACATATGCATCATTTATAATACAGTGGGTGATATATTTCTGTGTCCTTCATCAGAGTAACTATTTGAGTTTATAGAACGTCATCTATGGGACTATGGGACTCCTCTATGTCCTTGTTTGATTTGGTTGTGTTTGAATATTACTTCCTAATGGTGGCATATATGCTGTAAATAAATTGAACCTTAGACAAATATTATTCTAAAGCTTAATTTGATTGTGAAAAACGATGATTCCCAACAAGTGAATTTAAATTTAACTGAATTTTTAAAAACTATTGATTTTCTACATATTCATTATCAGAAAATATGAGCCCGTGGTTAGTAAAAGTGTATCGGGTGTCGTGTTGGATTTCGACTAATTATAAATTTCTTAACACTACCTTCTTCATCACACGCTTTTAATTTAAATAATTATTAACGCATTATTAATAATTATAAATGACTCGGTTGTTAACAAACACAAACTAAATTTTGTCGGTGAAAGTCACTGGGTCATCCTTAGAAAAAAATCTATAGAGTAATTTTCCTTCGTTCGATTTGAAAACATAGACATGTGAACTAGAGAAGCGTGGAAGTGGCTTGAGAAAATGAAAAGGAGAAAAATACAAATATAATTTTGCGTAGGAAGTAAAGAAAGGTAGCTTATGACTGAGATGAGGACATATATGTGTCGAAATTGTCGTGACCAGTATGAAAAGTATTTTGATTTCATTGGTTGGGATGTCGTGTTTTCGATTGAGTTAAATTTGATTTGTGTACTGTTAGTAAACTCTTTTATGCCATTATCCAGCGACACTATTGTAGCACTTAAATACTTGAATTCTATGCACAATTAGTTTACTCTGTGCCACTTAGCACTTTTAAAAATGTTCCTAGTGTGTGAAGAACGATACGCAAGATACATGGATAAATTAACGACTGACGTATATTTGTGCTGCAGTTCACCAAGTAAATTATAACCAGCCTATGTTCTCACCGTTCGCTCACCGGAAAATTCAACTGTCAAAGATGTCTTAATTGTACTCATATAATTATTTACACTTTTACATTTTCGTAATTGTTTAGACTTTTACATTTTCTACGACGCTTCACGTTATATTTTCCATTTACTACCCTAATTCTCCATTAATCTACTCTAAATCTATTATTCGCGTAATTATTAATTAAAAGCTTTGCAGTATACAGTTTTTAGTTAACTGAATTCCGCTACAATGCTGACATATTCTGTGACTTCCAATCCCTCATTCATTAATTTGTATTTCGTATTTTATTGTTCGCCAAGGCTTCACTCTTCCTTTCATAATTAATTTTAGGTCTAGGATTTATGTTCAAACAATTTGTTAATATCTCTTCTAGTTCGTCCGTCATTTCGGCTCTTCTTCGTCAATTTTAGTTCAGCATTATTCCTAAGGATTTGAGCTTTCCATTTTGGTTAAATGTTTCCATAAGGATTTTCTTATATAAATAATTGTATGGCCTTAATATTAAAATTCCTTTTAGTCCGTTATGCTAAATACCATAACAATATATATTTATTATTTATTTCAAAATGTTTATTGCATAGTCCGACTGTCCTCAATTAGTTTACGAACTTTTTGGTTACTACTTCCGTTATTTATTATTATTACCGCAATTAGCATTTTCTCTAACTTCAAAGGAATTGTAAAGCGTGCATCATTTTGAATGTTACCCAATATACGTAGATATCATTAACTCAGAATTAGTCAACTATCGCGATTTCGGAACTTGCTTCGATGGGGTTGGTACTTCAGGTCAGTACAACGGTCGCTGGCGATAATGGGTTATCGAGATTACTACAAATGGGTTAAAGACCCCGGATATAATTAGGTTATTAAACGCATCGCATGAATTTAAATATTATCTGGTTTTATTTAAAATGTACTAAATCAATACAGTTATTTCTTATCAAAACCATTATAGACATTAAAGAACTTATGTCATGCTTGATAAACCGCAATTTGTTTGTATTATATTTATTTAAAAAAACCTCTATTAAAGTCTACATGTTCGATTTAATGTACAATTAAACAGCAATAATTTAGTATAATAAAAAAATACATACCTTGAATTAGCGCTGCAGGATACTCATTAACGTATTTGTAGTGGTTGCTTCCGATGCCCTCAATTTCATTTTCAACGTTCCAATCGATGGAATTAGCTCCAGGGACACAAATCAAGGACGCACTTATTGTACACCATATTATAAATACAAACTTCATAGCTGGATCTGAAAGCATAAAGAAGTCGCTATTTTATCAGTCTACACTACGGCGTAGTTCAAACGTTACACATTACATATTTCAAATAGTGAAGGGAAGATAAGAACCGGCACGGGCGTGCATATAAACATAATGATTAAACTGTGATAAGCATATGAACGATTAATCTGGGAAGTTATATATAAAATCAACTTTAAAATTAGTAAAATTTCTGGTTGATAGTAATAATTATTTTTTTATTTAAAAAATGTTTAATATTAATAATCTTTAACCAATTATATGCCTGCATACTGAATGGTACGACTTAATTTATCAAACCTCATACAATTATTAATACATTTGGAAATGATAAATCTTCGCTTATATTCGATACGAATTGTCGACGATAAAGACTGCCTGATTTTAATGACTGCCCATGATAAATGATTAAAAAGGCTTGCCTCGTACATTTTACAAAACAATACGTTTAAGTTACTTCTTTAAACGCTCGTAATTTTCTAAATATTTGCTCCATTTGTTAAATACATTCCACGTTAAATACTTAGATCAGTAATCTAATAATTTGTGTAATAATAATCAAGACACATTGCCAGTACGTTTACAAGGATTGATACATTTTGGCAACCTGCCGTTCGTTCATTTATACTTCTAGGAGCATTTTGCAAAAATGGGATACTGTTTTCCTCAAACAATTCACAAATTATATTCGTCCATTATTCATATGTATTATCTAACTTGATCCCATGTTCGTACACAAATGCGTAAGTGGGATTCGCTAATATTGTCCAATAAAGCATTCGAATTACCTTCGAAATTAGCCCTTTCAATAAGGTAGTTAATAAAAAAGCTTTCGGCCGTCGCGTCGGACCAAATGGGACAAATCGTATATTGCCGTTGCCAACGTGTCACAAATCGTTCTTAATTATGCCGAATAGAATCATTTGTTTAATACTAAATAATAATAATATATAATCTACGATGGAACTGTTAAAAACATTAAAAACAATATCTACAAAATAAGAATTTCGAAGTATCGATTTTAAGTTGTCAAACTACTGTCCCGTGTAATGTGAAAGAAATTAAGCAATTAAAAAACTTTTTTCGTGTTAGAATAAAATCCGTGCTGCGTTTACAAATTAAACGAGGGAAAATGTAATTACATTGAATGTTCCTCCACCGATTCATCTGGTTGCAGTAAAATAAGAGGGAACTAAATTATTTTTCCGGAATAATTTATCGGCAAAGTTTAAAAACACACGACTTTCATAAATTGCACGACTGGTACAAAACTAAAGTTTGCGAGCTCGCATTTTTAATTAATATTTATGAATGTGCGAGGCATCAAAATGACACAAAGTTTTAATTTATCTCCGAATTAAACAAATACACGTTGTTTGCTTTGGTGCAGCTTGTTCGGCCCAACGAGCGACGTCCAGGCGCCTGTCACGAAAATTGTCAGAAATGCTAGTTAAACTTGAGAGGCTGTAGTTTGTGATACAATGCGGAACTTAGGCATGCAGTTTATGGTTTATTTGACTATTGCCAGGTGTGTTTTAGTGTGAATTGTGCGCCAGTAAATTATCTTTTATGTTAATGAACGAAACTTAATGCAAACTTTCAAACTGTGTAGATGTTAAATCTACGCGAAATGCATTTGCATAATTAAGTTAGAAAGTTTCTGAATTTTTGTTTGCTGTCGCTGTAAAAGCTTTGTTTGTGGTATATTTTCATTTGCATGTTAATAAATAAAATTTGACATTTTGCAACGTACCTCGACAATTTGTTGTTTTAAAATTTTTGGCCTCATAGAGAGCATTGCGATGGTTGGTAGTCGACATTTTTGCCTAAATAAACGAGTGAATACGTCGGCACGGAGTTTCGGTTTCAGACAGCATTTGCCGGAAAACCGCGCAATAAATCACCCTTTGTTAATTTAATTCACATTTATAAATGAAATTTAAATTGTATTCGTTTGTGACGCGTTTTAAACGTATCGGCAAATATCATGCATATTTTGCATTATACCGATTTGCAATTCAAATCGAACTGAAAGAATACAAACAAAGCTGTCATAAACGGTTCAGCGTTATATAACAGTTTGAATCACATTGCACACGTTCTTGTATTATTCAGTGTATCTGCAATAAAATGAAAGAGAAATAAATAGCACCCTTAGTAAAGATTTACATAATATTTTCTACGGTTATCTAAAAGGGCTTTGAAGATACAGAGCGTAAATGGACTTCAAGCCTCAGGAGTGGCACTTAATAAGGATATGAGAGCAATATTTTATTGCAAATTACGAGTCATAAATCTACATTATATGACCAGCCATTTGATCATATTTATTACGTAGGAGACATAAATTACACTAAAGCCACAGCCACTTGAACGAACGATTTATTAAAGTAAACTTTCGACACGAATAGTTTCATTCCGTAATTAATTAATATAATAAAATATACGAAAGTTAGGACCTTAAAGTATAAATTACGCAGATTATGCATATAAACGCGGTGAAAATTAATTAAATTGGTTGTGGTTACCACAATAATTCAATTAAATTCTTAGATGACTGTTTCGCTCAGATCACATACTTAAAGCAAGTTGTTGCAGAAATATTTTATAAAAATTAATGAAAAGTTCGTATAATTTAATGTATCCTTATGTCAGTACTGCGAAGGTTCCATTTTATTGTGTGTATTAATTTTGAAAATATTGGTGTGATTTTTAGTCAGCCAGGCTAAGTTTGAAGCCGTATGTTCAAATTTCATTTGAATCGGAATTTTATTTCAGGGAGAAAGCTCACAATGAGTACGAATTTCAATTGGAGCTAACAGACAACTGTGATAAAATTTTCCTGAACGCTGGAGTAGTTTCATACGCCTTTGGTTATATCCGAGTTGTCGAGACAAAATATATAAGTAAATAAATACTTAAACGAATTAATATCAATTAAGCCTATAGAAAATTAAATTATGTTATTTTTTCTCCTTTACTAGTAATTGTCACCATCTTTGACACACAACCAATGAGCTTTATTTATTATATGCGTCGCAATCAGTCCCTTCATCGCGTCGTTGCCTCCTAATTATGGAGAGCCATTATGAATACACTATGTATTCATAATGGCAAGATCTCCCTATCAGTGTTAATAATACAATAGAGCATTAAGCGCAAAGTGGATCAACGCAGATGTACCTCCAATTCTAGATAGGGATGAGAATTGCTGACACGACTACATAAATCCTGCACAATCCGTAGTAATGATCCTATTTGATAAGCTCAAACAGCGGTAATGTCGATGCATCAAGAGTGGCTCGGTGGTGGATGCCACAAAATCTAATAAGCGAGAAGGATAACTCAATTATCAAACGTAAGTCACAAATATCCCCGAGGTCTTTCATTAAGAGCGGTTTGTATAATAAACAATCTTAATAAGTAACTAAATTTCTCGTCAAAGGACCATTTGGAGCCTGAATATAATAGAGTTTCATGAATTCAAAACAATTCGATGAAATTAAGAAATAATTTGACAACGATTTTCATATTTTATCATAACGTTTATTTTATAAAATTTAAAAAAAAAATGATTCGAAAACGAAATGCGACAGCACAACTTGACGACAAACAACTTGAATATTGCATGTTTTGTGGCCATTCATAATGATATCTGCATACAAGAAGCAGGAAACCTTAAACTTATGCATAAGTAACACAATGTGCATGCAGACGAGTTCGGTCCGTTTGATAACCTTCTACAAGCGGAAAAGGAAAACCTATAAAATAGGTCGCGCACTTACTCTAATGTCAAAACCGTACTTAGAAAAGTTTCACGTTTAAATTTCCATTATCAACTTCAGAACTCTGCGTTTCACATACTTCTGAAAGTATGGAATCATTTCAAATTACGCTCCTTTTACGTTGTGCACCTGCGAATTATTTTCCTTGCTTGCATTGCCTTCTATACATTTAATTTTCGGTATATACAGTATGACGAAAACATTATTGCTATATTACGTCTAGCTCTATCCCACCTAATAACAAAAATTATTATTAGGATAACATGCCCACGACTTGGGGTGGCAACGACATGTCCAGCTTGGTTTTACAAAAGTGTTATAAATATTCGCACGAGAAATTTTAGAAGAATTCAAACTAACATGTGAAAATAATCTAATGTTAAATTATTAAATGATTTTAAACGCAAATAAATAAAATTAAAACATTTATAATTTAAAAATATGAGTGCAGTAATGAGGAATTATTGAAGAATCACAAACACAATGTATCTGACTTAAACTTAAACATAATACTATTTTAATTTGACAGTAATTATTTTGAAAACTTGCCTTATGTTGAAACATAATATTTCTAATCTTCCACATATGTTCAAAAACATACAAAGAAAAAATTTACGATTAATTCATCGACAATTTGTTATGCGCAGTTATTGTCATATTATATGGATATATTTATTCAATAAGGACATGGAAGCATGTGTTGAACATGTCAAAATTTACAAAATAAAAATAACTAAAAATAATTAGTAATTTAGTAATACAGTCAATTACAATGGTAAAATAGTTGTCAAAAAGTATCATATATATATTTATTTATGCTTTTCTTGTTTGCAGAAAAGCAATGTGTTATTCATAATTTTCTTTAACGAAACATTGCTGTCATTGAATATTTGTTTCCTAGTTGAAAATTTTTTGAAATTTCCCAACAATATTATTACACCATATTTAAATCTCGGTTGTCCATGGGCATAGTATGCTTCTATATAATTTAGATGCTAAGCTATCCACGTGTGGTTTCCAATTTAATTACCGAACAATGGTTACTCCAAGAAATTTTATTTCTTTCCTCAGTCAGTATTCTTTTTCCACCTCGAGATATTTTGATGCCACGTCCACACTGTTTTTCGTTGTTTATTTTTTAACGATATTGAAAAACGAGTTGTCCAGGCGATTTGTAGCTTGTTAGCAACTTCACGTTGTTGTCTTTTTAATTACTACTGACGTATGATCAGTAAATAACAGAATGGTATATGATGTAATTACAGGTAAGTTACGTCTTTTGCTTTTCCTTGTTTACATGAATCCTTATGGAACGCTTCTTACTATTGCTGGCGACTCTTAGTTAATTGTTATGTGTAGTCGCAACCTTTTATTTACGATTCGTGAGATAAAATATCTTCAATTTCAGTGCAACGTTAATACCCATGCGGTTAAGTTTCATGCAAATTTCTCATAATTGACATTATCAAAGGTAAATTGATGTGGTTTTTAAATAAATTTTTTATCCCACTTGTAATCTAATAACGAGAATTTCTTGAAAGGTAGCACATTAGCTAGAAATAGTTTAATATTTTTCATTCTTATATTCTACTGAAGATGGCCAAAAGATTACCGAAATTTTATTTTTTTTTAATTTATAGATTTCATATTTATAAGTCTTTTCACTATCAAAGGCTTTTGTCAGATAAATAAAGATTTGGCTGTAATTAATTCGTTCATCATTTCATTTGTTTGGTATTTGCTCTATTTGCAGTTCTTCCTTTTACATTCTGCATGCTGTTGAATATATTATTTTTTTTAGAAATTAATAAATACGATGCCAGATTCTTTTTTGTGGATTTTGGATACATTTGGGAGCAGATGTATAGGCCTATAATTACCAATATCACTTGTCCCTTTTTTGTATCAGCGAAAGGGTTGTTCTTTTTAGATGTTCAGTGTACCGGGCATTCAGTGTCTATCAATTTAGCTTAACTTAAGGTCTCTGCCAGTTCAGCTGCAAAGTATTTGATGTGTATTTGAGTGGATAGAGCATCATGTCCTGTGGAATTGATATACTACAATGATTGTATTACGTCGAAAATTTCATTAGGTGAAGTTGTGTATATATAGTTTTTGTACTGTAAGAAATATTCTGTATTACTAGTGCATTAGATTATCAGATATTACAGTAAAATAATTCTAGAATCTGATACATTACTTCCTCACTTACTGACTTTCTATGTGTCTGCAGCACTTATGGACTTCTTATAGGCGGTAAATTGTTATCAACGGTATAACGGCGTCGTGGTGTTGAACTGTTTCTCTTTCATTTTTGCTCACTCTAATTATTATATTTTTACAATTATATGTATTTTAGGAAATGAGCATTTAGTATTCTTCAAATCCTTCTCCTCCCTGTTTGGTTCTTGCATCTTCTCCATACAGTGTAGTCTTTTGTCTTCTTTATTTTTCTTTATCGATTTTTCAAGTACTCTTTCAGGACTTACAACATCGTCCTCGTCACGGTCCTCTCATTATTTAACCATTTAAAATTCCCATTATGTTTACAAACTTACTCTCTTGCATTTCTAGAGCCTTGTTTACAACTCTATTCCACCATTCGCTCCTGCCCTAACGTTGCTTTCTCTTCAGGCAGCTGTAATGTTTATGTGTTGCTAGATAATACATTTAACACATCCATTGACTTTTAACCCAATGTGTTATCTACACCCTTCCCCCTTTTTGCAATGCTTTCAGAGCCATACTGCATTTGTTATTACGAGTTTACAATAGAAAGTATGCTATCCTTACTTAGTCTCCTGCTGCAATATGTATCGAGGCGTTACGCTGCTTCCATATATTAGATCTAATCCATCCATCTATGTTAATGGAATTGCCCCAACGGTATTAGATATGTATACCTTCACGATTTGTAGTACGCCACCTACACCGATTTTTTCCAGCAGATTGTTGATGATTGGATTCTGTAGATATTATTTACAGGAAAAATAACTCAATCTTTATAGCATTTTAATATAGTTGTGGATTATTATAGCCACGCAATTATCGCAGCTCTGCTTCTAGGGCAAGTGCTGATAATTTGCTTCTATGACATTGCATACTATGGAATTATGTAATTCCAGGTATTAGGTCTCTCAGGGCTAAATTTCTGTATCGAGCCTGTATGTACAGACAGCCCTTCATTATATTCATATCTGTTATTAATTCATTTATTTTCTCTGAAACTCTGAAATTTTCTGTTTCTATTATTCTACATCGATATATGCCTTTGTGATACGTAATTGTTTTGTAAAATTTTCCCTAATATTTCCTTATCATTTATTATCGTAAACGTACTTGAATTTCTGAATTCTATTTGCTTTCGTCCATTTTATTTCCTCCATCATTCATATGTGTCTGCCATCTGGCATTTCGCCTATTTCCATCCCTTCCTCTCCCTCCACTGTTGAGGTTTGAAATCAACCTGCCGTCGAAATGATATGCTTCCTCATTACATCATCTGGGCAGTATTAGTTTCTAAACACATTTATTATCTTGTCCATTATCCTTTGGCTCGCATGCAACTCAATATACCAATCAATATAACGTGAATGTGCAAAAAATGGCTCAAGTTTATACGCCAACACATAATCACTCGCTCTCATTTTCTAATAAGATTTGCTGCTCATTTACGTGTGTATATCAATAAGACTTAAAGGACTAGAAATATCTAGTGTTGACTCAAATGGCATTGTTTGACTCGTCTAAGTCTTTGAAGTAGCGCTCGTCATTATGTTGGTGCAGTCAGAAAATATATAATAGGTATTGCCTCTGACAACAATAACAACAAGTTTGTTTAATGCATTGTTTTAATATCTACTATCAACATGTTGCTGTTATTTAAATAATAGACAATTTTGAAATTGAGGAACAATGTCTACAAAGAAAACTTGCTCGCAAATAATTTTAATTTTATAAACAAAACAAATGAAGTTAAAAACGAATGAAAAATTATGGAGAATACTACCATAGTAAGAAAAAGACAGGTGGAGGTATAATGACAAATCAGGCAGATGGCCTCGGGAACACCATCCATCATCGACTCACAAGCACAAAAATCGTAGGAAAAATCAAATAATAACAATTTTTTTTGTATGAAATTAAGTGTATTACTATTCTGTAATTACAATGGAATATTGTGCATATTAAATATATTTATTTATTATTAAAGCGAAAAATGATTGCATTTGGAATTTCTTTTGTATTTTAAATAGAATATGCATATCGTACATACTAAATGATAAGTTGAATAAATTATAGAATGTATTAATAATTTATTTCGACTAAAACGGATGCAGCCGAAAACATCTGCGACCACAGATAAATATTAAAATTAGAATTATGCAGGACACACAATTTGAAAAACGAAATATGAGAATAAAAGTTACAAATAAACATAGATTCGTTAAAAACAACAGGTTCCTATTTAAGGCTAATTTCACATTTGCAATTTGATTCCTTAGCAGGGTATATATTTTTAATATTTAAGTCTCTGTATTTATATTTAATAATATAATACATTTATTTGTAGATATTTCTACGATTCACAATTATTTAGCAAGCATCCCAACTCTAACTATTGGACAAGTCTTGATCATTTGCTTCTAGTGGAATAGTGCTGTGACATATAAAATGAATTATGTAGTTCTTTGTATTGTCATATTCTAAACGTAACAAGTGAAGTGAAATGAGACTTGTCCCATGCTGAAAGCTCATGATTTCGAAGTTACCGTGCCTTTATATTCAGCCAGAGGATTTCCAAAGCAACTGCATTAGTTTCATTCAAGTTGTACTTGGCTTATTCAAAATTGATCTCTACTATGCACGTATGTTCCAAAAACCGCTGCGCCAACAACCCAAACATCAATTAACGCAAATGTTTGAACTTCTGCAGATAAATAATTATGTGGCCCGACATTTCAAAGGGAACCGCACCGAATGAATCACAACACGTAAAACAAGTTACATTCAATAAAACTATACGTGCCAGGTTTCCACAACGTATACGACTTGTTTGTCCTCACGTTTCCTCGTAGCCGCATAATTTTCAAAACCAAAAGGGAAATAAAACTTCACGGCAGCATTTTCTGTCTTAAATAACTATATATGCAGAATACCTAATGACTCACGAGTTAATATATGCAGAATATCAAGAGAGTGCTTCCACGAGGATATATCTTGAATATATACACAGTTTGTCAACTCACCTTCCTTTCGGTTGCAAAGCTTGCTCCAGTTTTCTGAATACGTGTACTGCATTTAAACATTATCTTTGTAATGTGCAGTCGCCACTATACAAGGTACAGTTTATTAACTTTTGCTTGAAGTCACGAGTTGAAATAGGAATAATTCCATATATAAATATGTAAATTTTAATTGTTCGTAAATTCTTAATGAGCGTGGGAGTGAAACGCAATAACATTTTGCGTTGTTTTACGTACAATGTTGTATCAGATCACACATGGAAGCCGCTTTTGTCTACAGGCATGAGCTGGTGATGTCACACTGTCATTTATAAAAAAATGTAGATCAGGAAAGTTAATTATGTTCAAAAAATGAGTACTGGAATCTTGAAACATTGCATTGTTTTTGTGAAAAGTAATGAATCATGTTAGTGTTGGTGGATGCATTTTGAGATTATTCGATGTTTGTTTTCATAATTCTCCGAACATTTCCGAGGTCTACAAATATAGCTAGCAATAGTTAGTTAGTTAGTTAGATAATTAGTTAATGACTAATCAAGGATCAAGTTTCAGTCCAGTACGATGTATGTGAACTAATAATATGGGGATATAAAATATACTAATGTAAAAAAAGACATCAATATTTATCTGTTTTGTTTGTCAAGTTGTTCAGATAAGAGAAACAATTATTTCTCTTGTTTGTGGAATTATTCAAATAATTTTATTTGAAGCCTTTATAGAGAATTTTCTATACTGTCAGTGTACATGTCGTTTTTGTAGAATTAAACAATGAATTAAATTCATTATGTGCGAAAATCCAATTTATAAATAATTTTGAACAAAAATGAAAACAGCCATGAATTAATCAATTACGTTCGACCAGCCCTTCATGACAGGTAATTTTGTTTGCCAAAGTACTTTTTGCAAACCATTGTATCAAATTAAAATTGTCGTTAGTGGGAAATGACACACGGCGAGTGCTTTGGTAAAGGTTTGTTTACACTTTGAAACTGATTGACGCACAATTGCGTAAATCATTATTTTTAATGTACATTTTAAATGCAGTGACAAGTCCGACTAATTGAATGATTTGATTTATGCCTATAATTAGCTACATTAATTATTGTGTTGTAAAATTATCGATTGTCTTTGACATTACTGCAACGAAAATTCAAAATTCCTCATTTAGAAGGATCAACTTCGATGCAATAAACACAAAATAAATTATTTTATACGTAATGCTAATCTATATTTGATTTGACGTTAATCACGACATCAAAGTTTGCCTTTATCAGTTACATACCGCAATTACTGTTATGACTGTTTGAATTGAATTAGAATTAGCAGCAAAAACTGCGATGCACTGATGTCACTGATGACAATAAAAACGATTCACATAAATAATTAATGGCGGTCATAAATGAACTGTAAATTTTAATAAAAATTGTTCGTAGTAAAGGTAAACGAATTTTCAAATAATTCAATTCGCCTCTATTGATAACTTTAAACGTTGATTACATTAGATTCCAAAAGCAGAATGAGAAATTAATTATTTAAGATCATTCTTTATATAAAGTTCCCAATATGAATTTAAATATTCGATTACACTTATTGTGTTTTGTACAAGTAATTTAAGTGAATATAATTTTAGTTTTTTAAATTATTTTATTGTTGTTTTTTTTTTCATTGAATAAATTTAATCTCATTATTTTTCTTATATATGATGTATTTAATTTTATATTTGTACCACGTATCTAAGGAATTACATATAGTTGAGATTATGAATTAGTTGTAACTACGCCATTGAATAAATTACAGCAAATCCTGAAATAATTATAATACACGCAGATATTTCGTAACAACCTTGGGACATGTGTTATTGTTATAAAAAAAAACCAAAGAATTATCAATGTCACATCAAGGATAATTTATTATTTATTGTTAAGGCACGGTTTGTATGAAGGCAATTGTCAGTAATAACACTATATTAATATATAATTGATCTTGAGCAGTTTATTTATGTCTGTAGGTCAATTCGTTGACATCATTTATTAGAGAAATAATCTTTATTGTGAATATAGAGCCAATAAAAGTTATGATCTACTCGGTCAGTAATGTTTTAATAAAACCCGAAATATCCTTCTTTAATAACGCAAAGTAAAATAATACATTGCTCGCATTATTTACTTTTTGAAACATAAAACAAATTTAGAGTCGAAAGGCGCGGCTCAAATATTCATAACGCAATAATACATTTGCCCGCAACGACCCGGACGCGGTGTTTCGTACAAAATCAAGACGATGAAGGGTTGTAATTTGTAATATTCAACAAAAGCCCATTCCGAGTAAATTTTGGCTACATTTCTTTGGTTCACGCACAAAGCAGTTCATTAGAGCTTAGTTCTTCCCCCAAGTTTCAGCTCTATTTGCATATTTAATTGCAGCTAATGTGTTGGAAGGAGGGCACGGAGGCGTACGCTAGGGGAAAGTATGTCGCCCAGATTAAATTTACGGCGTTCGAGATTGATATTTTCATAAATGTTCCCGGCATGGGGTGGAAGCTATAAAATAATACGTCGTCTATATTTGAAAAGTGGCCGTCTGAAATGTGTTACATGTTAATGTTCACGATTGAGTGTTTCAGTTAATAATTCCTTGCATTTACGAAAATCTCGACTTACATTGCCGGCGGTGTGTACGCATCGTCGAGATCCGTCTTGATGATAATACAACATTTCAAACTATTTGGTTTTCTTATTACCAAAGCAAATCTGTGAGATGTAGACTCGAGGAGGGTTTAAACCGCTATTGTTCAGTAGTTGCACATGACTATTCCATTCCAGTGCTCGTTAAGTAGTTCATCAAATTACGTTGCAAATGTAAGCAGACTTGTTTATTCGCAATTATATGAAACAATAAAGATTCACAATGAACTGATAATATAATTGTTCACAACATCAGTTGTAATAAATTTTTATATCATGATTACATTAAATATTAACACAACTTTCTGCATTGTTGTTAATCATGCAATACAAGCAGAACTTTAAATTACCTGGCTTGACATTATATCACCTTAATGTTTATAACAATTAATATAATTTCTTACTACATCCACCATCGAATTTTAACAACAAAATGCATTCAGAAGGTTACACACAACTGTAATGAAGTAATAAATAGTTTTATTATTTAAATTTATTTTTCAACGACACAACATGGACGGAGCTTCCACGAAGATCACAATACAATAGACCAAGAAATCGGGTGTTCCCGTGTAACGATTTACTAGACCATTCGATTTAGTATCAAAGCAAGACAATGGAAATGTAGTTATCAAAGCCAACCCTCGTGGCAACTTCAATCAGCATTGAAGGCATTTCCGCAGATAACAAATTCCTCATATATGTCATGTATTAGCTTTGTCACTGTGATATCCAAAGATAAATTTAACGAAGTTAGTGCCGACAAGAGAAATCACCTATATCTATTGTAAATATCCAGGTCCAATCATGGTACAGAAATGTCTATTTATAGGTAAACTAGGACCGGAGTCACGTGTATTTACGATTTTAGAAACATGTAAGTGACAATTTGGAAGAGCTATTTTCACGAAAGTAACATTCATCAACGAATTTCGTTTCATCAATCCAGAAGTTGTATCTTTCAAATATGATTACATTTTCGACTGGGGCTGGTTTGTTGAACAAGCGACGGTGCCTGTTCCTGAATCTCGATTCGTTCAACTTTCATACACCTTGTTGAATTCTTGAGGAGTTTTGAGTATTTTTGCCCGTGCCCTTTGTCCGCCTGGCCGCCCTCAAAATGGCATATCAAGATGACATATCTCTAAAGGCTGCAAAACAATCTTGATATAATTTTCAAAGGCGTTTCTTCAATACCCAATACAATTAATCAGTCTACCACTAACATATCGTACCCATTACTACTGATGTTTATAGGTCAATAGGAAATAGATATAAAAAGAGTCGAAACAAATATGTTTGTTTATTTGTTTTCTTTTTAAAGAAGAAAACAAACGAGATGTAAAAAAGTCAATGTTAAATATAAAAACGGGCCCCTATACAGACCGATCACAAAGGATAGAATCGTAGAAAAAGAGGGGAATCAGAAAAGCTGGAACTTCACGAGGATTGTGGTAAAAGAATAGAGTCGTCCATGAGATTGCCTCCTATTCAAAAACTACTGTACCAAGGGCAAACCTGATTTTAAGTTAAGTTAAAGTTAAATGTGAACATTTTGCGACAAGACCAAGTGTGTCACTTTTATGTTGCATGATACGTTGTTTAAGACATTTGGGGGTTTGGCCTATATACACGTGGTCACATTCATCGCAAGGGATTTGGTATATGACATTACTTTGTAAAAGAATTGAGGTTTTCTGCTTAGAAACAGAAAATAATTTGTCAACAGGTTTGCAATCTTATTCGTGACCACAATACTAGTACCATGGAACAATTGCTTGATGGGTGGGGATAGTTGGTGTATGTATGGAAAACTTTTATAAATCTTTACGCGTTGTTGTATGGGAGGGGGATTTGAAAAAAGCAATTTGCCAAGAAGTAAAGGAGGGTAGTTATTTTCGATTACAATTTTATATAGTATCTGCAAACTTGTTTTATGAAATTCCGAATAAACGATATGGGTTTGAGACCTAAAATAGGATTTAATTATTTGTGTTGAAAAGGGCTAGATACACTGAAATGGAGATATCTCCCAGAGCTCGTGCGTTTCTGATACCAGTTGCGTTTGATGATACCATCACCAGTTGTCATGACCAGACTGTCAAAAGTTCTTGTTCCATTTCGATGGAATTAGAGAAAGTCGTGGAAGGAATTAAACACTTCCGACATAGCCTTTTTGGTCTCTTTGGAATATCTAAAGATACTCCAGATGATATCATCAACATATTAATATGAAGTGGAATTGGAAAGGTAGGCGCGTGATTGATTCTTCGATAATAGTGTTCATAACTATTTCGGCAATGATTGGGGAAAGGGATGATCCCATTTGACAAAAATAATGTTTATTGAAAGAGAAATACGTCGTTTCGAAAATATATTTAAAAGAAGTGAGGAAAGTTAGGTGAGGCCAGCAGCTGTGTGGTTCAATCATATCCCAGTTTTGAGTGATATATTGCATACTAAACCCATAGGGATGTTAGTGGAAAGTAACACCACGACAAGTGAAGCGATCACCCGACCTTCAGATATTTGAAAATTGTTAATGAGTTCAGAAAAATGAAAAGCTATCACTGCAATGAATTTTGATAAATATTTTGTTGGTATTTGTACTAAGGAAACAATAGGTATGAGGGGGACATTAGGTTAGTGGATTTTAGGGAGACCATACAGTTTGGAAGCAATTGCATTATGAATTTGTTATCAGTGCGGTTATCTACCAATGATCTATTTTTAAATGAAGCTACCAAGCCATTATTACTTTTTTCATTAGATGATGTGGAATCCTTTGTGATTGGTTTGTAAGTGAGTTGGTCCTGGATCAACGCATTGACCTTGTTAATATACTCATCTTTATAGATCGCGACGGTGACATTGCGTTTATCGGCTTTTGCAATTAAGATGTTAGGATTACTAGTGAGGAATTTGTTACAAAGCATTTGAATTGTTCCAAGATCCCATAACTTATCAGACTTCATATGTTCAAAATCAGCGATAAGGTTACAGGTACAAGTAATTTCAGATCTGTACAAATCTCTTTTATTGAGTTCAACCTCGCTGAGGTGATTTTACACATTGGGTTGAAGAGGTATCGCAAATTTAGGGCCTAAAGCGAGGAAATCCCTGAAGTCGAGAGGTATTTCATTATTAGTGAAATTTTTAAACCATTTCTTGAATATTGCATTCTGTTTATTGTTAGATTTACGTGTGCATGTGTTTCCCTTGTAAATATAATTAGTATGAGCGGTTTATTCATCACGTGTCATCTCAGACATTTAATATTTCATGCAAGTAATATTATTGTAAATTATGTAAAACAAATTTCCTTGCTATTGCAAACCTTCTACGCTTTGAAAATGGTTCAATAAAAAAGCGAAACGTCAACTTGAACAAATTGGTGGTTTTTTCCTAATCGTTGAAAACCAGAATACACTTTTGCAAGTAATTTTAAGTTTGATTTTTTATTTTAGACCCCTAGAATTATATCTAGGATGCAATTATGGATGACTTGAATATTTTAGCCTCAATAGTTGCCGAAGGTTTTGGTTTCGCTATTAATAATTTAGATTCAGATTTTAAAAATATTGAATAATTTTTGATTGAAACTGTCGTCCATTGTATATATAAATTTGTTGGCAAAAGTAATAATTTACACATTATATGTAGTTACATATATCTACCATTGCAAACTCTATGTATCTAAAATAATTTCGGACGGATTTTCAAAGCAAAATTTAGATAGACGGCTGGCAGAAACATCGCAATTATTTATACGTAATAACATTTTAGAAAGTTGTAAAATGACTGTGTGAATGAATGATGAACATTTATTTACAATAACGAAGCAAATATGGACACCACGAATTTCGAGGACGAAAAGTTTTTACAATCGAGCGTGACGCTCCAACGGATATATTTTTTTACCATATCGACCAAATCCACTCACCAAACTTCCGCCAAGTATTATAACATATTGATCCGACGGAGGTTCAATTATATATTTCAAATATATCATGTTTAGGATATAAATATCATTTGGTTATACTGATGTAAAATTCGAATATATCTAAGGAATAAATACAGTCTAGTGCAAAATCACATAGGCTGTTCCGTTAATGTCTCGAAATTCGGATTATGTGTCAATCAACACATTACTATAATGCGCGTTATTTAATAACTCCCATCTGCAAATAATTACGAGTCAATCAAAAACCAAGAGATTATCAATTATTATTAATTATAGATTCGCACCAAACAGTATATAGAATATATTTAAGCTATAATAAAATATTCATATATATTGATATAATAACAAGGTTGATTGTTAATGGCAGTTAGGAGGCCACGAGCTGTTCACGAAAGCTGAAAGTCGTTCAATGACATTCTAACAATAAAAGGGAATCATAGGCCAGATATTTACTAAAAGGAAAATAATAATACTAAATTTTGGAATAAAAACTATGCACATTTTTTTTGGTATACTGTTTAGTCAAGTTGTTGAATCAAATCACTCTCATTTGATTCAAGTTTACTTATAAACCAGGCAGTGGATACGTTCAAAACAAGTATAATGAACCTTCAAATATAAGATCTATGATGATTCAGATAATTTTTTTTTTGTTATGGTGGATAAATATGTAACCACTAATGGAGACTACGAATCTGCTCAATATGAACACCCAGAAACTGGTAAATGAAATTCGCGAAGGGGTTTCTAACGGATATATGGAAGAGGGCAATATGAAATTTTGAAAAAATTGAAAGGAAAGAAGATTAGGCAAACTATGATAACAACAGAAAGTAAAATGGGCGATAATCGTAAGTCAACTTTATGAAGTTGAAGTTGACGTCTGAACAGTCTTCAAATGCGAATAAAAATGAAATATTTGAAAACTTCTAGTCTCTTCTAAACAGGGATTACCGGAAAATTACTGCTACAGTAAGCAAAATATCAAGAAAAGGAGACACTATCACTTATATGCTACCTCTAGAAAGAAAGTAGAAGTATGTAGATTATTTTTGTCTACTTCGGACCATTTAGTGCTCAAAATCGGTTTGATGGAGGAAATGCAAGTAAATGACAAAAGAAACGAGAGACATTCCAGAAATTCTTCCCCAGCAGAACAAGCTTGTCATGCTAGCTACCGAAATAAACTTATCACGTATCACAGCGAATTGTATGAAATCAAATCTTGTTGTGTTTTGATTTAGAAAAATTTTAGGTACCTAATATTTGAAACACGATATATTTTAGAGTACATGTTTAACTAAATAAAGTTTAGATCACCCATCTACAAGGAGTGACAACCTAATAGTTCCTATTGCAGTATACATATATATTAATAAACAATTATTACCAAGATTTGTGCTTTTTTATTTTTTGTAATTTTTGCACACAATAGAATTATACAGCTGTTATTGTTACAGCTTTTTAGCATGCCCTTTGTAAAATTGAACTAAAAGAAGATAGATATACTATTTAATTAAAAAAAACACAGTCAATTCATTACTGAGCTTCGTAACAGAACCACCATTAAATTTTACAATTATTCTATTTAACGTCGAAACAACCAAAGGTAATAGATTTATTATTAATTATATCACGACCATATTCGATAAAATAAAAAAAAAATCAACGATGTCCTAACCATGGCATTGTTTCGGTGGTGTAATGAAGATTCATTGTTTATTCATTTCCTTCCGCTCATCCATCACATGTCGAATAAGCTATGCGGGCAGCGTAGGCTTCCAATAATCGATGCCTATCGGCGGCGATTTCGTATTTACAATGCCGTAAAGTACAATAAACCTATTGTTTATTGGACGCAATGGCCAAGTAAAATTAAAAAAACTGGCGTGGTTCACAAACGTGAATTCCGATCGCGTATCAAAAGTAATTGGAATTCGAAATGCACCGAACCGCATATTGTTTGATATTAGTAGTTTGACGAAATTAGTGTATTCGTTTCTTAAAAAGTTGACGGTAAAAGGCAGAACCAAAATTAATGAGTGATACTGAAAATAAATTTAGGAGCATTGCTGAAATATTAAATAAATAGCTACCATGTAAACGTATCTAGCGTATCAATTTTCACTCATGTGAAGTGCGGCAAAATGTAACCCAGTGTACGAGCAAAAAGCCACAACCCCACTTGACCATTCGCGAAATAATATTATTTATCCACTTCAACGCCAAGAGAAGGGTAGAGAAGAGTAGTTTGTTTCCGTCCATTAACATAAAGTTTCCACTGTCGCCGTTTATTATTGTTCCATTAGTCATTTCGTCGCGTAGTTCTTATCGAAGTTGCTATTAAGTGTTTATGAAATGGGTTAAATTTATTGATTTCCATTACTTACGAAATGAATGTGAATACCGTTGTCATTAATTCTATTATTTGAATTAAATATTCAATTGAAAATTTCTTAACTTATAAAAAAAACATTTCGAAGTAGAGTGCCTACAGCATGATAAAATACAGCGAAGTCGATTAATTTAAACTCATTTTAGCAAACTGCATGTCTTGAAATAAATTTAGAACGTTTTAAAAGCGTTTTCGTTACATTGCTTTCACGTAATGTCCCTGACATTTATACATAAATCTATTCCAATTTTTATAGCTAACACAAATTTAGATCTAACGAATTTTTGTATGTATTCATCATTATTTACAATCTACATTTTGAAATATACATTATTATAGCTACTTATGTTACTTTCTTGATAATTTACTGTTTCTTCTTCGAACGTATTTTCATTGAGAAATTAATCAAAAATTGAACGTCCTTTTATATCAACTTCATGGTAACGTTAAAGGTTTTACATAGTTTTACATTACGACGTATATTAATGTGTAACATTATGATGTATAATTGTATGAATGTATGAAGATATGAAGTATAAAGGTACGATATAAAATAACTAAATGCAGCCGGAAGTAAACTAATGAATGTAAAGGTGTCAAGGAATTGAAACTGAATTAAAACAATTAAACTGCAAATAAAAACGAACAGAGGACGCACATTGAAAATTAATCATGTTCATAATTATAGACTAATTCATGGTATTCAGGAAGGGAGGGGGGAGGAGGAGGGAAGTAAGACTAGATTGCAAGGGTGGCGAAATAAGAGAGGTGAATGTGTGGATGTATCTGGGATGCGTGATGGAGAATGGGAATAGCTACAGGGAGCACATTAAGTATGTATGGGACAAGGCGAGGAAGACGGAAGAAGGGTTAGTAAAGATAAATTTAGATAAATAAAGTTACTGTGGGGTAAGGGAGAATTGAAGTTTGGAGAAAGGATGACAGTGTGGGAGGTGTGTGTGAGGAGTATATTGATGTATGAGGTGGAAGTATGGGGAGTGAAAGAGGAGAGCAAGATGGAGAGAATGATGCAGGGGGCGTTAAAGAGGGCACTACAGCTTGAAAGATCCACGTCAGAATACATAGTGCTGCAGGAAACGGGATTAGAAAAGATGACGGTGGAAGCGGGAAGGAGAGTTGTGCGATATGAAGAAAGGATGTGGGGATGGGGAGAGCAGAGGATAGGGAAAATGATATTAAGGGAGTTACAGAAGAGATGAGGAAAGAGAACTTGACTATCAAGATGGGAAGAAAACAGATTGAGGTTATATGGAGGGAGAAGGAGTGGAGAGAGAAATTGTGGAAAGATGGAAGCAGGTGGACGCGCAGGAAAGAGAAGGGAAAATTAGGAGAGCGCAATATAATGAAAGATACAAGGAGATATGTATATATAGAGGCAGGCCGAAATATTTGAGAGGGGAGAGAACAGGCAGAGAAGAAAAAAATATTGTACGGTTTAGGTGCGGGAGTGAGGAAAAAGGAAACAAATACTGGATGGATGAGACGTATAGAAGGTGTGTATTCTGCGAGAAGGGGTTGGATGTAAGGAGGCATTGGATGGAGGACTGTGCGGGAGTAGAATAGAGTGAGGAAGAGAAAACTAAAGGAAGGGAATGGAAAAAGTGTGTAGACGAGAATGGAGAGGGATTGTAGCAAGCGGAAAGATAGGATTCATTTATTTATTTGAATATATTATTGAAATTTAGTTGAATTAAAATTACTTGGGATATATTATGATTTTATACAAAGGTTGTAAAAATTAGGATGCCAATAAAGGTTTTTTTTTTTTAATAGATTAATAACGACTTAATATCACGAGCGACATATAAAATAAATAATACCAATTATTATTACATGTTGTCCATCTAATTTTTACTGTTAATTCCAATTATTTTCTACATTGTCAGATTGAACGAATAGCAGAGAACCGTGCACCCAAAATCATAATTAAAATAAATGATAAAATTACGTAAGAACTAAGTTTTCGGTGTGTCTAGAGATAGAATTGTATTCGATTTTGAGGGCGCTGAGAAATAGTTTGGTTAATTAAATTAAAATAAATGTGCATGCACAAATTAATGTTCCTCTTTATTATAAACAACAAATGAAATTACTATAGTAAACATAAACAACAAGTAGGTAATTTTACCCTTGAAAGTGGATAATTTTATAATTAAATTTCAATTTAGGTGAGCCTCTTTCACATTAACGAGGCAATCAAATTAAATTATTACTATCTAACTGTATAGCTATTATTTGAAATTTATTACGTAGGAACGTTATCCTAGTTTTGACGTTTCGCTAAATATTGTTACGCTTAGAATGCACAAGCGTTGTTTCACCATAATTCTGAGGTTGCAAATTTTAATTCATAACATAAATCAATAAATTGGTTAAAATCGTCATATGTTAGACTTGGTTGGAATAATTAATTTTGAATAGAATATGTAAATCAAAATGTTTGCATTATTTTAATTATAGTCTGTACACAATTTTATTTATAGGGAAATGGAAATTAACAAATGCATTATTTGAGTTCGGGCAAATACTGACAATCTACATTTTGAAATTACGTGCATTACAACAAAATCATTTATTTCCAATTCACCTCAAAACTATGAAATAAAACATAGCTATAACTGCTTATATTGTTTTCTAGATAATTTACTATAGGTAATGTTTCGTCTTCAAATGTGTTTTTATTGAATAATTAATCAAAAATGAACATTCTTTAACATCAACGTCAAACATTTTATGAGGTTATTACGTATATGCGTATAGAGGTATACGGTATGAAGGTATGAAAAATGTGTTGAAACTGAACTGAGACAATTAAGCAAAGAAACACGAACCGATGTAATCATAGAAAATTAATTATGTATAAAATTATCGACAAATTTGTCAACTTGATATCACTAGTGAAATATAAAATAAACGTTGGCAATTAGTATTACATGTTACACGTTGCACATCTTATGCGGATTTTATAAACAAAACTAGGTAACTAAGTTTTTATGAACGAGCAGACCGTTTGTGGTAGACTTTTCCAATGATTCATTTCATTGTTTCAGCTGTGACAGTGGTAAATCGGTGCAAACCTTCCCGAGACAGGAGCCTGCGTGCCAAGTCCGTGTTCCAGGTATGTCAATCCAAAATTTTATCTTAATCGAATATTACACTTGACTAGCATTAATTAAGCGTAACAACAAATATTTCAACTTATTACACCCCTCTGTACGTGAAGCGTGCGATAAAGAATTATTCAGATTATGGTGGAATGTGTAAATATTTTCATATATTTGGTTGGAGCATTCAAATGACAACAATTCAAACGAAATAAAAACATGTAATTTTAAAACACTATTTATTTTAAACTACTATTTATAACTTGGAGATTTTTAAATATTATATGATTTTTGTCCAAAAAAATCGTGATTGCGATTTTAAATAACTGTTTACACTACTATTTATGAAGAAGTGAATAATTACTCCAAAAAATAATGAGTTTTGTGGTAAAAACCCTTTACAGTAGTTTTAGTTTGGAGAAAGTTAGAGAGTTTGTTTTTCGTTAACTATAAAACCAGACTAACTATAATACCAGACTTTCTGCAAGTACTATTTAAAAATATAAATAAATAAATATTCATAAATAATGTTCATATCGCAGGAAACCTTTGAAATAAGAAAAAAATGCTAAGAACGCGTTAGTTACTGAAAGACAATTGGCCAATATACAAAATGATTTTATAATCGATTGGGTTTGGTTGAATTGGGTTGGGTTGGGTTGAATTAGGTTAGGTTGGGTTGGGTTGGGTTAGGTTTTGTTGTGTTGGGTTGAGTGGGGCCGGGTTGGGTTGGCTTATTTTGGGTTAGGTTGGTATCGCTTTGAAATAAGAAAAAAATGCTAAGAACGCGTTAGTTACTGAAAGACAATTGGCCAATATACAAAATGATTTTATAATCGATTGGGTTTGGTTGAATTGGGTTGGGTTGGTTTGAATTAGGTTAGGTTGGGTTGGGTTGGGTTAGGTTTTGTTGTGTTGGGTTGAGTGGGGCCGGGTTGGGTTGGCTTATTTTGGGTTGGGTTGGTATCGCTTGAATCAAAATAAATATTTATTTTAAATTAAATTTCGTTATTTTTAGAATTATTGTTTGTTAATTTTTGATTTTATTTTACAATTTTAAAAGATTTTTTACTTTTTTTGACAATATTTTTATATTTTGCATTTCAATGTATTTTTTACAATGTTAACATTTTTCATGTTTGCGCCCAACGACTCATTAAAGGTTTCATTGTGTTGTGTGACAATTAGCTTTATTTACATTTCGATTGATTTGTTTTCCTTTAATTTTATGTTTCGAAAACGTTTAACAGTTCTAACATTTTTTGAAATTTGCGTTATAGAAATTTTTTTAATTTTTCAAAATTTCTCATTTTTATTACTGTTTGATTTTTTCAGTTTAAAATTTCTCGTACCTGTTTAGCACTTTTTTGTTTAATTGTTCCATAGTTTTTAAAGTTTATGTCTTTTATATTTTTACGTTTGTGAAAATTGACTTTCTCATGCATTCGATATTTCAAGTTAGGGTAACTTTTGTGCATATTAGTTCTTAATAATTGCCGGAACAATTTCAATTTAAGAAAACAAGCAGATTTATATTATCCTGCATTTGTGTGCTTAAGATCAAATATGTTATTTTTCATCAAGGCGTTATACCTATAATTGTTTTGAATTCTCAATATGAAAGTATAAAATTTACATTTAACGAAACACTCCCGTCGGAGCGCTGCGGGCCCTCGTACGAACGCTCGTTTGACGCCTGATTGTCGAAGGTTTAACTCACGGATTAACGCGTTCAGAATCGTGAAAAAAGTGTGAGAACTAATCGCCAGGCCGGGTTACACTTTTCACAATCCCTTATCATTTGTTATATAGCGCGCTTTAGTTTGATTTTCTTTTCTCTCCCAAATAGTTTTAACTTATCATTAACTGGATACAGTGAATTATTTGGTTATCTTAGTATCTTAGTAAAAACTAAATGTATGTTCAACGAATAAAATACTTTCACCATTATTATTATTAGTTACTACAAACAGTCAATATGGTGCCAATAATAAGAAGTAAAGTTATAACAAACTGCTCCCAAGTCAAAAAAGACACATTCTCACGCATTCAATAACGCATTTCGCGCTCTTGATACAAAAATACTTTTTTAACAAAATTCATTTAAACATTAAAGTGAAGACGGCGGATTTCCTAAAAAAATTGATGTAATGCATGTAATAAATAGAAAATATCCAAATTATCATTCCATAAACGGCGACCCTTCTAAATATTATTCTAAATATATCCCTCACTTTATGGAACAGATATTATTATTGGGATCGGAAGGGTCGTTATCGTTTCGATTTCTTATCCAATATGAGGGTCTAAAAATATGAATGGGAACGAAATGGAAGGATGTAACTTTAACGGCAGCCAAAAAAAGACAACGTACAGTCGTCGCTAGATAATTCTTTAAAATGACTTGACGTCTCTATTTATGAACAATATCCCCACAGCCGTAAGATTTCAAATTTATTTAAGATAAGTAGGCAAATTTAGTTAAAAGCACGTCTTATTCGGCGCACACCATGCATATTTCGCTTTATTTTGTACATTAAATTAATTATCTAAATTTAGGTTGATATTTTGAAGTTACAGAAATAGTTTTAAAGTTATTTTATTTATTTAATTAAATGGAACTAGTAAATTCGTAAATATATATATATATATATATGTCAACTATTACAGTTGCGTGTTAGTATTTAACATTTTTCAAGCTAAAAATTGATAGATTTCAATGTGATATAATTAGTAATAATTTACAGTTTCTGCATTATAGTAATTAATACTTTCGTTAAAAGTATGTCACAAGACAGATGCTTTTTTTAACATGTTTATACGTAACGATTTGGCCGCACCGCACACGTCAAAAATTAAAAATGGCATCAACTTGTCCCAGTCACCCCGTTTTGAAATGTATTTAAATTAACCGTCCTGCGAAATTAATCACGAATTTAAATTCACACGAATGTACTCAAATTACAGGGGACGCTCGCCCAGACAAAATTTAAATCCTCAAAGTTCTGTCTGTCAGTCTACGTTATGTATGACCTGCACGGATACTAAATTTATTCCGCTGGTGTATCGCAATTGTACTTTATGTTTCTACGAATTCATTTTATGTGCCTATTTGTTTCACGTTTACTAACATAAATTTTAAACGTGCATGGAAATTTGGGCTACGGTCATTTTTAATGTGCGGCGAGCATAAACTTTGCAAATGTTTAAATGTTTGATCTATATGTTATCTTACATACTAAGAGAATTTAAATAAGTTGCAGTCAATGAAATTAATGGGTTTTTAAGCTGCAATATGTTAAAGGGATGTTCATTACATTATTATTAGACATTAAACAGAGATATAAAAAGCATTATCATTGCTTTATTCTATTCAAACTATTTCATCCAGAAGTACATACTCACATGTGCATACCGCAATTTGTTCGGATATCCCGAACGTCGCTGATTGGCTCAATATTTGTCACGAGTAAATATAAATACGAATATTTTTAAAAAGAAAACAATTCGAAAGTAACCACAAACATTAATTTCCTTTACCGCTCAAATAAAGCCGTTTAAACCGAAACCATAAAAAATCCGAACAATTTACAGAAAGGCGCAAAACTACGGTCGATATTTTCGCAGCTAACGGTGAAATACGTGGGTGAAATACGGGGGAGCGTAGAATTCTCGTCTTTAGATCGACGAGTCTATTAAATCGTTGGACGGGACTTTCAATGGAACTTTTAATTACCCATCCGTCCTCCGATGCAAGAAAAATAGACCCCCCTTTTATAAACCTGTGCTAAATTTTACGCAAGTAATGGGTAAGAATTTCGAAGATTAAGTGGGATAATTAAAAATCGATCGTCGTTGTAACGAAGGCAAAGATAATATCGTTATACCGAATAATTAACATTTAAAATTTGACTTTCAGCTTCTTAATTACCGAGACGAACGCTTTATTATATAAGCGTCACACTTTACCTACTTATTTGCGAGCTTCTGCTACTTATGGTAATGATCATAAGCTATTATTAAATCAATAATCAAAATAAACAACATTGTAATAACAATTAAATATGCTAAATGATAAAAGCAACAACTATTAAATTAAATGCAATTAAATACAATTAAATTATAAAATTGCACTGTGAAATATATAAAAGTTCAATAACATGCATTTTCATATCAATGGTGTTGGGCGTCGGTTTTCAGAAGATCGAACCATATTATCATAATCAATTGAAATTAAAATGTACACGCGATAATTTTCAAAATAGTTCTAAATTTCAATTAAATAGCAGTCATGAACTCGACTTAATTTAATTTAATTTAATGTCGATTACCAAATAGTTTAATTTCGCCCTTTAAAGGACACTTCCTTTAATTGAAATTAAATTCCGTTTGCCAGTGTCCAACAATGAAGTTTAGAATCTAATATCATTGAAGCATCTCACCTGCATTGTCCTGGGAGTTCATTTATTTTACTTATCTTTGACACGAGAAAAAGCAGCAAAAATTCTTTGTAGTAGACCAGTCGACTTTGAAACTAATCTAACCGTTCACTTACCATCTAATCTTGCATTGTGACTTGTTTTCTTGTGCAGCTCCGCTTGCATTTAATTCGCATGTTTAAAATTTTAAATGAAAATACTACGTTTCAACAAATTACTTTAACATAAACTGCAAGATGACTTCGTTGATTCCTTGCTAATTTTTCAGCTTTAAATGCAACGAGATTGTAAGCTGCTGTAATTATTTGTCGCAAGTCGTGTCTTTTAGAGAAACTCGCGATAATCGAGGATCGCGATTCATGCAATTCATACGAACAGTTTGATGTTTATACATGTGATACGCTTGCTCGCAAACTAACGCTTTGCAGGGTAACTAGGTGATATTCGCCACCGCTTCGCTTTGCTTTAATATCTGGCGTTATTAATAACCATATATATTTCAGGATCATCCTCGAATCCAACAGAAAACGGTAAAATTACTAAGCGAAAACACAATTACGTTTTATTTCTTGCTGTTTTATTATGATCTATGTAATTTTCAATAATTGTAAAAATACAATATTGTTGTTATATATAGGCACTGCAGGCTTTAAAGGCGTACGACTTGCTTTATCGTCTTTCCCCACTTATCCTTAGCTATTGTCCCCCAGTCTCGTATACCTAAAAAATTGTTGTCCTTTGTAGGAAACAACGGTTTCCTTGGTCTTCCTCTTCGCCTTGATGCTAACATTCCACCTCTCAACACTGTTTTAGTCCATCTGCTTCGTGGCAGTCGCTCCATATGACCTAAACCAACGTTACTGTTGTGCTTTCACTATTGTCACTATATTATCTTCGCCGTACAGGTTATTTATTTACGCATTTATCCTTCTCGCTCACACTTCACCGATTTTTTCCCACCGTTCCTTTCTTTCCCATCATTTTTTGTTCCCCTTTGTTTAGTATCCATGTTTCGCATGCATATGTAACTGTAATGCCCGGTTTCACAAACGCTAATCGGTCGTTAACAGCTTGTTAACGAATCGTCAAAAGTCTGATTATTCCTCAATGAGTCTTTAATCAATCGTCACACATTTGACGATTGATTACCTTGACGAACCGTTAAAAGAAAAATTACCATTGTTTTGGATTTCACAAGCAATAACGAGTCGTTAAAGGCTTGTTAACTAATTCACCATTTGACAATCGTTTGTGAAACCGGGCATGAGTCTGACAACTGTTTTATAAATTCTTCTTTTTCTGTCCCTTGATAACATTTTTGAACTTAATAGTTTGTTCACTGCACGTGTTGCCTTGTTTCTTTTTATTAGTCTTGCCTGTTGTTGCTGTTTTCTTTCATCATAAGCACTCCCAGGTAAGTAAAGCATTGTACACGTTCAAACTTATATTCCTTTCCATTTTACATTGTTACTATAAGATTCGTTTCTCTTCTCTCTCATACTTCCCATAACCATATACTTTCATTTTTGTTTGTTTATTTCTAGGCTTATTACTCTTGCTGTTTTTTTCAAGTCTTTCACTATTCTAGCTATTTTTTTAACTATTATAGTTAGGTCATCCGCATACGCCTATATTTAGAGTGTTTTATTATACCGTATTCCATGTCTATTCAATCCGCGCTCTCTTTTGACAGTCACCTATGCGTCACCCTGCCTCAGTCCATTTTCTATTTCGAAAACTTCTGATAAAATTCCATTAATTCTTAATGCGCTTTGTATGTCCTATTATCATTCGTACTAAACGTGTGGGCTTATTTGATATCTGCAAATCTTCTATGGCTTTATATAGTTCTTTCCTTATGATTGAATCATCCACCTGCCTAAAATCAATGAAGACTATGCAGCGTTACTTTAGGCTCGTAGTATCTTTAAGGAAAAGGATTGATCTGTCACCGATCTGCCATTGCTGAATACTCCTGAACGTACATTGATATTCCCCAGTTGCTTTTTCTGTATATGGTTTAACTTTATTCCATCTACTGTGGGTTAATATTTTATTTTATATACTACATCTAACAGAGCAATTCTGTAATTTTCGCATACAGTTCTGTCTCATTTTTTATGTAAGAGAAGTATAATTGCCTGTGTCCATCTGACATCTCTTCTTTGTTCTATATTCCTACTATAAAATAATTTATTTATTGGTCAACATAAACATTGCGTGACGTAGAACAAAAAGAAAAAAAAGAAAATAAATTAAACATTAACCAAATGGATCCTCATCCGTCGAACGGTACGCGGCGACCTGCTCTTCTTTGAGGACCCAATATAAGAGAAAAAAACAAGTAAACGTTTAATACTATTTTAATTATAATAAAGTGGAACAAAGAATACTACCTAACAGTTTAAATTATCTAGTATATACAAAAATAATAAGAAAATACTCATTCAACAAACTACACCTAAAGTGAGCCTTGAAAACGCTCAGCGAGCAATACCTGAGCCTATTCTTAAGCACCGTCAACTCGGCTCTGAATCTGGATTGCATTTGCGGAAGAATATTATATTGTGATAAGTGCGCATGTAGTTGTTTGTTTATAATCTTTTCTAAAACCTTGGACAAGACCGGCAGAATACTATAGGTCGCAAATCACTGTAGTCAGTGTATTTGACTTTTTTGGTAGTAACATGAGCTTCCTTATAAGCTGTAGGAAAAACACTATCAAGTCATATATCCTTCTCTGCACATCATCTCCTCCATATTCAATTAATTCTTCGACTATGTTTTCTCCGGCACTTTTATGATTTTTAAGATTTTTTATTGCATCTTTAAGTTCCTTCTCTGTTTTTGGATGTATTTCCTCTCCCTCCATCTCATTCCTATTTCTTCTATTTGCTCACTCATCCGAAATCCTCGAAATGTTCTCTCCACCTCTCTGTTGCCTTCCCATCCTATTAAATTACCTTCTTTATCTTTGCAATATATTTGTTTGGTCTGGAAACCTTCTTTTGATTTTCTGACTTCATGGTCAAAATTATTTCTTCATTCTTACATTTTTCTTCAATGTTCTGTATTTTAACTTCGCAGGAAACTATATATTTTTTGCCTCTTTCCGCCGCAATGTGTACTGCACTGTACTCTGTGTGTTATCCTATTATTTATTATTACTATTAGCTTGCTACATTCCGCAGCGTACCGTTTCTTGTTTTTATTTTTTCCCCTCGTTGCAACACTTCTTCCCTTGCATTCTTAGGTAATACTTCCATCTGATTCTTGCTCAATTTCCTTTTTCTAATCTCTTACTACTAACTCTCTCAGTACTGTTTCCTTGTATTTCCTTTGTATTATCCCTTCTTGCACGATTTCATATGCATATGAATCTGTTATATATCTCTCGTTTTGTAAAGGCGTTTTTATGATCTCATTTGTGATTCTGCAATCTTTTGTTATACACGTTCCCTTATGAATCTGTTCATGGTCAAATTGTGCACTTCTTACCACTAGCTTCTTTTCTATTGCAAACTCTATTAGGCGTTTTCCATTTTCATTACTTTCCATATGTTTACTGTACTTTCCTATAGTTAGTACATGTATTGTTGTTATAAATTACCACAAGAAATGACCATGTTTTGGTTTTATTAAATAGACATAACTTTCTAAGAAAAAAAAGCATATATTCGCACATTCATTTTACTTAAGATACAAAAGCTCTCGAGCAGCTACAATCCGCGTAATTCGTCGGATGTATAATTTACGCCCACATAGAAATAGCAGAGTGTTACATAATCCTCAAAACATCCCCATTCATACTCAGCTCTCGGTGTCATTGTAAACGACCCTTCTTTAGATAAAATACCTTGCAGTACAAAAGCCGGATTTAATGTCAGTAACCGTAGAAGCTAAAGTGAAGGACTGATATTTATGAAGTTACTTCAGCAAGGGCACTCTATTTTCAATGCAAACAAAAGAAAGTTAATCTTCAATGACACTGCATTCGGTAAACAACGTTCGAAATTCCAATTTGACAAGTTAGATATTTACATGCGAAATTTGGTTAGAAAAGACTGGTCTGGGAGTAAATACGATTTTATGTTTCGTAGGAGCAGATATGGCGTCAATATAAATCCGAGAAAATGTTATGATGTATTTCAATTGACACAACAATAAAGGAATACCCTACAATAAAAAAATGGAATTTGTTTTAATTTTATGGAAAGTAAAATATTAAATGCAGCAGTAAAAGTTTATTGTTAAAATACTATGTTATCTTATCGCCTTATATTAATAAGGATATTTAATAATTTTAAACCTGGAGAAGGAAATTTAATCATTTTAATTTTTAAACAACAAAAGAAATTGGAAATTAGACTGCTATGAATGCTTGAAACTCTATGATTTTTCTGATATGAGTGTTACATTTCTACTGAATTATGTTTTGATGTTTCACTTTATCGAAATGTCGGAATAACCCTTCTACTAAATAAAATGTTTGCAAAAAAAACCTGAAGCAAATCAAAATGATGGTAAATTTAGGAAAAATTTGCCTAGTCGACCATGTGAACAAATAAAAATTCTTATCGCATCTACTATGAATACGCCGCAAACGTAGGTAAATGATATCTTTTTATTGATTCACCTGATAGTATACCATATACTTTCTTTCATCTCCATTCTAAAAAATCACGTTCTTTTTTAATTCGTTTAATTATACACTTTCATTTAAGGAACACTACACACGGGCGATTTGGTTTTAAAAAATGGTGAAAGGTTAATGTAAGACAATGTAATTAATATTATTAAAAAAAAAATATTGTTTTAACTTAAACTTCATGTAAGCAATCAACATAAAATAAACCGATAAACAACAATGCATTTGTCAATTAAATTTTTATAGAGAAATCCCTTTGCAAATTTGAAACCATTGTCTCCGTCAATTGATTATTGAGAAATCCAGTTCCAATCGAAGCCAATTAAAGCGAAATATTATAGCGACGTAACGAAAAAAAAAACATCGCTCCAAACAATTCATTGTTCACTTCAATTATTGTATAATTGTGTAAATCGTCGCATTGTTTCCCTCATTGAATATAATCGTTTAATATTTACTCGCACATCTATAATCCACAATATTTGAATTCGAAATTTTACACAGCCCCCATAACCTTTTCGAATAGGCAATAAACCAGTCACATTATTATTTCAAGCCGCGGAACGTCCCGATAAAAAGCTCACGCCGTAATAATTCGACGATTATTACAGCTCGTTCCAAAAACTGTGTTCCTGAAATTTATTCGATTGCATTAAAATCGCGAAAGGGCGACTTTGTTATGCGATGTTCTTGCATTTCCAAGATACCGTTTCTTGATTTGTCGTCTCCAATTCACATGTTACGTACATGTTAACATTATTGGGCCGGGAATCCTAAAATCGTTATCCTCAAATTCGTTCTCCCCAGTTACCGCTCGATCCTGGAAGCGGCGTTTGTTTTTTTGCTTCCGGTCCCATTTATATAAAGTTAAAGATAAATAGATTTTTGCGCCGTGTGTAAAAACTCATCGCGCAATAAAATTTCCACACGAACTGCTATTTCTATTAAGTTGAAGAGAAAATAAATTGTTAATGTAATAACTTACATTGCTCATTTATTTACTATTTCGTTTTTGTTACAGTGTTCGATACAGTGTACTAACATAATATAATAGCGGTGCCTGTTACTGTTACAAGTAAAAATAAATTCCAGACGTTGTTTTATAATTTAAATAAGGTAATTTCACACATTTTCACAGTTGGCAATTTAGAATTCGCAAGAAAGCGGATGTGGTAATGGACAATTTTACTAGGCTTTTTAAATTCGTATTTCGTCTTGCAGTTTCGGGATTAATTATACCCCGAAGGACTAATGGCGAAATTGAAAGAAGAGCTTAAAACAGTAACTAAGCCAAATGCGAAGGAATCTATCACTGCATCAGTAGAGTGTAGCCTTCAATAATTGACACCAATAACATCCAATGCAAAAAAAATCATTTATGAACTCCCATGCAGCGAGGACATGCGTTCTAATAAGGAACTTGAATCTGAAAATTTTAGTGCGGTTCTAATAATATCAGAATTAAACTCAATCATAAAATAGTATATATTAAATATTGAGAATTATGTCGATAGAAGTATCCTAAGACGCAGACCATTATTAAATATAAACGCATATTAAAAGAACTTGATATAAACAAATTTGATGAGATTTTGCATGGATAATAACAAGTTTGTGTAAAGCAGAAACTAATATATCATTTAACATTTATTGCATATTTTACTACGGAAGTTTTCAATAAAAGTGCTATTAAAGTTCACTGGCATATTGACACTTTTAGAAATTTTTCTTTCCTGGCATTATTGCAGACGTAATATTATGTCGAGTGTATAGTAAGAGACCCGGAAGACGCGCTGGCAAACAACTACATTTGAAGTATTTTGATGCAGTTGATGAAACATTTGATACGATATTGTCTATGTATATAGGTATCTAGGAAATATAGTGTAATGAAATATGACAATAGCCAGAATTCATGAAAGAAAGTGGAAAAGATGCACCATCCCATTTTGAAGTAAAATTTTATCTTAAACTCTTCAACAGGGCGGAGAATTAAGATAATGCAAGATCAAATTGCAGGCATGGTGGTCGAAAATGTGGCACTGCAAGATCATTATTTAAAGATGTCTGTTATTGTTAAAGCAGGTAGTATATTTGAGACAAAGTTCTAATATTTTGCATTTTGCTTTATGGATGGAAAGGTATCTGCTATCAAAAGACAATTGACATATATTGAACGACTGTGAAGTATCCACCATTTAGCTTAATCACCATGGGTTGATAATAGTCGATAAATGACAACTTTAATTTTTAAACTTTTAATTAATGCAAACATTAATCCGCAGCTTTTTTATAAAGGCAAAAATTTTAGTGATAACTAACACGAAAACAAGTTTAAGTGTAACGCATATCACCACATTATATTGATTCGATTGCAATTTCTAGTAAATTAATTTAGTGAAATCTAATTAATAAGAAAATATGTACATATAGTAGTTTTTGAATAACATACCCCAGGTACATATTTTTTAAGAGAATATGGTAAATAAGACTTGGATAATTCAGTACTGGTTTATTGGATTCGAATCGTTATACAAATTCACATTGTTATGAATTTGATTCATTTGTAATAATAAGTAAAACAAGCTGTATCGCATAAAAAATAACCCAAATCACCACACTACATGGATTTGAATTAATCTTCGGATCTAGTTAAAGAACTATTGAAGAACAAAAACTATGACAAGACTATTTACAAGTTTTGTGGTTTATTTATTATCAGTGTGGCTGCTCTTCTTGGATCTCAATAGTGCATTCTTTTCCGCACGTTTTGTGTCAATCTATTGACAACCTCAACTCTACAATACCCTTCCTAGAAATCCTAAGTTACCTCATATTGCCGAAAATCAACCCTTCCTTAAAAACTTTAAGGAACAAAGTAAAAAAGAGTTAGCCAGACACAGAAGTCGGCTAGAAGAACTCAAGAAAGTAATGTTCAACAGGTGTGACAATGAGTCACATCAGTATTTAATTACTTTAAGTGTGAACGCGGCCGAAGTGATCTAGTAAAACATTTTTCCTAGATCACTTCTGGCGAGAGAACTTTGCCGAAACGTCGGAATAATCCTTCTAGGGACAATTTAACTAAGCGATACATAAACAAGACTTTTGAACTGCAACCACAGTGTTGGAATACGTGATAAAAAGCGATGGGACAATTAGTATATTATTTTATAAATTAACTCCCTCTTTGTACAAATAAAAAAATTTATAAATACAATTGCTACATTTAATGAAAAACCATTTAGTCAAAACCAATACTTTTTTTTACTTTTTATTATTGTACAAATAAATTATTATAGAAAAGTATTAAACTTGTAAAGATATTAAAATCATATAATACTAAGCCTACTAACTAAGAACATATAAACACCATTAAAAATGTGATGTCTAAAATAGTTCAATAAACGTAAAACTTTAGTCAAAGGTACTGAATAATATTCATACAGGATTGCGTAACTTGAATTAAGTATTTTTGCTCTGGAAATTTCTAAGCCATTGCGGATTTGATCCGCGTTGCGGTACTCACGTTTTATCCTTCAGCAGAATTGAAAATTACCCCAAAATGAGTTTAAAATAGTGTCAGCAGTCGTTCATTAAAATGAATAAATATTGAGAATTAGCAATTATTGTTATTGTATAATTTAAAATGTCGACAGTTTAATGCCTAGTTCAAACTAAGTTACAACTACTTACTTTCTCAATTTTTCTGGATGAAAATGTTAAATTTGTAATAAATCTTTCGTTATTATTAAACAGTTATATAAAGGGCATTCGAATAACAGGTTTAATTTTCAATAGTCCGCCATTTTAACAGTTGTCATGGGTCAACTGTAACTACTTGACAGATGACACGAAAAAACTACGCCATTAATAAAAATGGAACGAAATACGCTTCAATAGCGTAGTGAAATTATTAAAATTCACTACAAAAATGGAGAAAATTTCGCGGTCACTGTTCGCGAAACTAAAGCATTTTTTGGTTGTCCTGAACCACGTTCTCGGCCAGCAATTGTGAAACTAGTGGAAAATTTTGATCGGTTGGGACAAGTTAGTGATGTGGAAAACCGCACTTGTGCACGTCGGTCAAGAACAACTGAGAATATTGCTGTTGTAGCCCATAGTGTTGAGGAAAGTTCAGGTTTCTCCATTTCTCGTCGATCTTTGGAATTGGGCAATCCACAAACGACGTTACACCGTATTTTGCATAAAGACTTAGGTCTTAAGGCTTTTAAAGTTCAGTTAACACAAGAGCTCACGCCTACCGACAATCAACAATGTCGTGCCTATGCTGATTGGGTCTTTGGAATGCATCAAACTTATCCGGAATTTCATCGAAAAATCATCTTTAGTAATGAGGCCCATATTCACCTCGGAGGCTACGTTAACAAGAATTGTCGAATTTTGGACTCGGAAACCGAAGAATTATTGTTGAAAAGCCTCTCCATCCTCTACGTATGACTGTTTGGTGCGGTGTTTTGTCTAGCGGGGTCATTGGACCTTAATTTTTCGAAAATGATCCTGGAGCAACTGTTACTGTTGGTGAATATATTGCGCTATCCAACGATGATTAATGATTTTGTATGGACGGAATTTGAAGATATTGATGTGTACGACGTTTATTTTCAACAAGACGGCGCTACGTGCTACACAAGTAACGATACCATCGTTCTTTTGCGTGAAAAGTTTCCTGACCGTGTGATTTCTCGAAGACGTGATCGAAATTTGCCACCGAGATCTTGTGATTTAAGACCTTTAGATTTTTTCTTTCGAACTACATGAAAGATAGGGTCTATGCTAATGGTCCACAATCGATCAATCGATTCAAGATCTCAAAGGTGGAACTCGTGAAGTTATCGAGGACATACAGCCGTAAATGTGCGAATTGGTGTTGGAAAATTTCATGGCTTGCAGGACCAGCGCCGCCTTGGCGAACATTTGACTAGTATTGATATTATTAATGGCACACGCTCCTCTTTACAATTAAATAAACATGCGATGAGTTTGCTTAAAAAACTCTTACTACATATCAAAATGAAACCTCTTATTAGAAGACCTTTTAGTAGATATGTTTTAATTTTTGTTTGCTTTAATACTAACTGCAATTAGTCCCTCGTTTTCGTCATATACTGAAATTCCCACAATATAAAATTCAGTATAACAAATTTTAGTACTCAAACAATAATATAGCACTCAACGCAAGCACAATTTAAAATACCTTCTACACGTCCACAAAAATTACCATATTCATATAAATATTTCTTGTAAATGTTTTCAAACTTAAAACTACCGATGCGCCAATGTCTGATCGCCAAAAAACTAAGCGACCGGTGTAAACTGCGCAATGATTACACATTTGAATTCGACCTGTTGGACTAGCCGAGTGTGTAAGATGGCCTTCAAACGAAATTGCATGCTGTAACTTGCTTCGATCTGTTGAGGTGGCTCAACGTAGTATATAAATAAATATCACAATGTGAAAATCTAAAATTACTAAAATCTAGTGATGTTAACGATGCTAATATCATTGATTGACATTAACATTAATTAACTGGAACGATCATTTTGTTCTTATTATGACCTTCTCGTTGTCCACCACACCACCATCACATGAACAGCTTGTTACTGATCAGTCACCAAAAATAAGACATTAAGCAGAAAATTAATTCGACGTATCGATACGTTTCTGATACGACCTAACGCATGGAAATTTTCACTAATTTATGTAAGTTGTCTACGAATGTAGAAACAAAGGACAACGTGGAAAAGTGGAATTAAAGATAACGTTCCTAAAATAAATAGGTCTCATTTGGGAATGATTAAAAGTGAATGCTAAAGACAATATAATTTTTCGATAGTGACTAAGGAAGAAATATTAAGACATCAATATTTAAAAACCTCCATTACTTTTAAGTTGTACTCATTATTTCGTTTTTTCTTGGGTTACCTATAATTGTTGGTACTTTCTTGAATTGTTTTCGTTGTTTTTCCCCAGTAATTATTGTTCTCTTTTAAACTGCATTCGTTCCTTACGTTTTTTCTTGTTGTTATTTTAGATTTCGTTCTACTTTTTAGCATTTTTATATGCCAACCTAACCCAAACCAACTTAACCCAACCCATCCCAATCCAATCCAACCCGAACCAATCACAAATTTAACTCTCCATAGCCTTCTTTTACCATTACCTAAATAAAATATTCATATAATAGTCTACATAAAAATAATACAGTCTTAATGGGCTAATTAGTACTGTGCTCCATCTTTGTATGCTTTGTATGTTGAATTTCCAAAGAAATGTTTATGATGGTTTAATGTTTCTCGATGTCTTCAGTCATAAGTAATCGTGTAAATCATACCAGAGATCTTCCGAAAACTTGATACATGCGAACCAGAAAATTACTGCTTACGTAGCATACCACTTGGCATAAAAATAGTCCCTAAAAAACCTATATTGGAATTTAAAAAAATATCCACAACAAAATCCTCAAATGTAAATGAATTAAATGTATCCAGTTCTGCAATTTTAATGTTATTTCGATTGAGTGGTAATCGTGGTAATTAAGGCAATGGATGCCATTTAATATCGCCCGACTTTCACATAAATTTCAACTGTAAAAAAGATGATTATGACAATTTTCGATTCAAGGAAACACCGTTAGAAAATGTTTTCTTTTTAATTTTTCTAGTTGGGTTATGTTCAGTTTATAATCCAACCCAACTTTTTATGGGCCACTCATTGAAATAAAATAGATTTTTGTAATTGAGTTATATGTTAAATAAAAACAATTTTCCTCCAGAATTAATATTAACGAAAATCTATTACCTTTTTTAGGGGTGCGTTGGTTTCAGTTTAATATCGAATCCAATCCAACTTTTATCTCACTAAAATATAATAGATTAAAATAATTGTTTTTAAATATTTTTTAGAACGTTGCTTAGTAGAGTTCTGGTGAAGATGATCTAATTTCAATTATTCAAATTGATTTTTTAAACAATTAAACAATAATTAGTTTAATTCCTTACCGTAGTAACTGTTACCAAAATATTTTAAATTACAATACTTTCAATCCATTAGCATTGTTATTACTTTTACGAGAAGTTGCGTTCGGATGAATTATTTTCGATTTGTTACTTTACTAGCTCATTTTTTATTTTTCTTTTGTGCCATTTATTTACCAATTTTCAGTTGCATTTTCTATTTGTTTACAAGTTCTTTAGATGATGCTAGGTTCATATTGTGTATATATGATTTTAATTATTATTCTTGCCATCTTTGGCCCCGAAGCAACTGGCCAACCCCAATTCAATACGGTTACATTTCGTCGAATTGAGTTTATCTTATTTACGAGATGAGAGTTAAATGATTTTGACGAAGGTTAAGCATGTTCGGCATTACGAATTTGTTATATCTTCATACATTATAAATATATTCATATCTGGGTTGGTGTTAGTGGAATAGATTTAGATAGATTCAAATATGTTGGGGGATGTAAGAGGTCGAAATAATTGATTTGATATCTCTAAAAATTTTGAAATGTACCCTCACTGCCTGGATTCTAATTAAAAAAAATACCCTTTGTTCATCAAACAGTTTATTGAGATTGGTTTGGGTTATCTTGGAGTAGTCCAAGTTGAATCATAATTTAAGCATTAAGCTTCGTTAAGTAGATTTGGCAACAGTAACTAACTTAACACCATCTAAATTAGTATTGTCATAAATTCAAATTAACAATCTAGTTGGTTAATATGAATTAGGTCTGGCAATATATGCAGATCTTGTCCTCAAATTAGATTATACGTAGTCTTAGTTGAGTCTCAGTTGCGTTTATTTGTTTACAGATTTTTAAATTATATTTAATGTTGTTTCATTTAAATTTAGCTCTTCTCCCTAGTAACGCTCCATTGATTAAAGTTTTTTAAGCAACAATTTAAATTTATTTATTGCGTTGAAAAAAAAACAAGTTCTTGTGATATGGATCCTTTAAATCCTTAAATTTATTTCGACAAACACCCGATAAAATGTAACATGCTGGTGGACTTGCAGATTATTTATTTGTATTCACTGTACCATAAATATATTTTGTGCTCTGAAAATTTACATATTCAACTCACAGTTTTCGCAGGCAGAGATAAAATTATGAAGGCAGTCGTAGCTTATAAATCAGAAAAGGAAATATAAAATTTATTATTATACACCTTACTCTTGTTTTACGATTTGTAGCAACTCATTATTAGTGCATTCACATATTACATTTCGTCCAAACGTTTTACAATTACTTCCTTAAATTATATTTTATTTTATTTTCTACATTTATCCTTTTAATCAGATACGAACCTAACTATGTTAATTCAACAATAACAGCTATTTTATTAAGGTTACATTTATACCATAACATTTTTTCCATTTTCGAATATACGATAATTGTCGTAACTGGAATCTTTATTTAACTAATAATTCACCTACATTAATGTCTTATCTACAATAAGTATAGTTTTAAACTCAATACATTAGAATACTTGTCATTATATTTATGTACGCAGAATGTCCAAAATTATATTAAATTTAAAATTTGTTCAATAGCAATTAAGAGAAATGTAAAATAATTTTATCAATCTAAAATATCATTGCCTATAATACATCCATTGAATTTCATAGATTTATTTTTAAATCGACACACAGATTAGATAAAGCCATGGTTTGTAGTTTTAGCAAATCGTGTTATCAAAACAAATAACAGGTCCTAAAAAGTATTTATATCTTTCGAGATACCTCCAAAAATGCTTATCATTGTCAAAAAAAAAAAAACGTAAAATCTCATGAGATAAACTGTGCCACGATTCACATCGAACGAATCTTTCTTTTTACACCAGCAATTTGTCTCGGTGTGTCAACGTGTGCACGCGGTGTGGCCGTAATTAAATTGCAGCTTTGAATTAAATATCCTGTGCAACGTGCAGCGCTAACGAAACGTAGTAAGTGCGACAGCCCTAGCCAAATAATCTCAATGCTACTTACGTTGCCAATAGATTGTCGTATTTTAAACGGTGACAAATTCTGCAAGTTTTTAACAATCGCTACTGCGAACCACCGAAAGCATGGTGACGTCACGGCGTGCGATGGAGGACTGAAACGAACCTCCAGCATCGCAAGAATCATCTGGAAACTAACCTTTCCTCCGACACGCGAACGTAACGGCGCGCAGTCTCTATTTATATCGACCTACGGGCGGCCGAACGCGCGGAAGCAAGCTTTGACGATGGCATCTAACTCCGCTGCAACGAAATGTGTCGAATGTATCAAAATTTGATACCAGGAGACGCGGTTTTAAACCTTCGGGCTTATCTCTATAAGCTAATTATTACTTTTCTTTTTGGACGAAACTGTAACAAAATAAAATAGTGATACGAATAAAATCCGCCTGGCAACTTTCAGTGGGTACAGAAAATGTTTCATATTCAGGTTGAACGAAAGTTGTTTACGATTAAATTCAAACAGGACTTGTATGCGCATGCTGCCTCGAAATAAAACTAAAGTTTAGTAATTTTGAATTAATATTGGTGATACCGTCAGAATCTAAATAATAGAAAAGATAACAGAAATATTTAGTAATTAAAAAATGCCACAATGATAAAGAAAATATTAGGACACGGAAGTCAAATCCAACTCAAAGTAAATAATTACACCGCACAACAGTATTTCTGATGATTGGGTTATGTATGATTTCAAATCTATGATCGAAATTTCTGCATCAGTTTTAGTTTAGAAAATATGACACGTGAGCCGTTTTATAATAAACACATATTTAAAGTTAACCCTATTTTATTAAGTTCTTAAATTGAAAAAAAAAATCTTTTATAAGACTTCCTGCAGAAGTTGAAGTCAGGGAGCTGTTCTGAATGTTCCAACACAAGTCATGCATCATGTTTGCGTTTCAGTAGCCTTGATAGCGTTCCTCCATTGTACGAACGTCCTGGTGGAATCGCTCGCCCTATTCTTCACTTAGATCTCCAAGATTAGCGGGAACATAGTCTAGGTGGTTGTGATGAAAGTGTAATTTAATGCTCATTTTACATCCAATCGTATGAACGTGAATCATTAGTTGTTCAACATTTTGAGAATAGTCAGAACTTTTCTTATTTCCGACAAAATGGTGAACAAGCCAACCAAACTCATTTTATTCTCAATCTCTGTCATAATATGCATACAATTTGTGTCTTTTATTAATAATCTTATTCGTGCCCCGTCAAAAATGCCCGCTTTTATCTTTTCTGCAATCAGTTTTGGCAACTTTTTTGATAGAATAACGAAACAATTTTTGTTAACACCGTTAACAAATTGTTTTGTAATCTCAAATTTAATATACAATGGAGGCAAAATTATACGATCCCTTTATACTAAAAGCAGGTTTATCACGTTTTGTTGTCCTGGAACTAGCACTTCCCGAGTAAGGTAATCCCTTTTAACTCAATGTTGACCTTTAGCTCTTTAAGCAAAGAAAACAGGGATACTTTGTGTAACCAACTTGTTGTCCTAAAAGAAAGTTTACTATTTTTAAATCAACACATATGAGCCAGTTGTTTCCCACATATTTAATTTTGTCCAAAACCAGAGCAATAGATGTATATTCTTCTTTTACTTTAGTAGAATGTGCAATAGGCAACGACCCTAATTTATTCCCATCGTGTAAGAGAACACATTTTACACTACGTTTTTACGAGTCTAGATACGTAATGTCCTAATCCCATTGCAGCCAGTAAACCAGATACATCTTTACAAATTACGAAATCATCTTCTTCAGCAAAATATTTGAGGAAATTCTGTGGCGTTATAAGAAATTTTATTTCCTTTTGTTACTATGTTTCTTTCTTTTAGCCTAGAAGGAAAAAATTCATCTTGGTCGAATGGTTTTGGCGTTTCCAGGTCACATTCAAAGTCACCACTGTCAATTTTTTTCGCAAAGTCAATTGCTTCCTTCTGTGAAGCATTGAGCTTGAGGTTCAGGTGTTGTCTTAGGGCTCAGAACACATCTATGTGCCGATCGTATGCAATGATATTCCCATTTGGCTCGTTGTTTTCGGTTAATGCCAGTTCACTGGTTCATTCTTGATGATAGCGGTTTCATACCCCAAACTATTTCTATTCTTATTTGTCCATACACGTAGGAACTCAATGTACGTTTGCATACATTTTGAAGAATCCAAGGCTTATGTTTAATTTCCAGAGGATGCTCAAAGTAATTTTCCTCATGTACGAGTACGAACGCTGTCGCATTTAAACGGTATTCTTTAGACATATACTCCCCGAAATTTAAACAAAACTGGTTTGGATCATTCTCATAAACTCTTCTTTACGATGCCATATCAAATTATAGTAAGATAACTCAAAAAATTTTTAATTTGCAGCAAATAAGCCCTGCCAGAAAGAGAATTTTTATTGACAGCTATGAATCACAAACAAGAGGTGTTAGGAAACAAATGAGGGTATGTTTAGAATCAACGACGTTAAGTTAATAAAAATCATGAGATGTCCAACATAAATTAGTCCATGGAGACCATACGGAGAAGCAAAATATTTAGCCCACCATATATTTTTGGCTTATTTGGCATATACTGGATGAATTTGCATCCCTATTTATAGGCTAAACGTTGCTCCTTTATTACTATTTTATTTTCTGCGATAAAGTTATTATTGCAATTGTATATAAAAGTCTGCCAAGTACTCGTATGTGATATCGTAGCAAGCTATCCAGCTTCCTGATATCATATCAAGCTAATCAGCTTCAGTTTTTGACTGCGGTTGTTGTCAAATCTCATGTACTTTCTTATTTCTTCAAACCTACATTGCTGCTCTTTATAATGGATTAAGAAATGTTCCCTTTCCATTCTAGCGACGCTCAATCTCAGTTTGCAACATCGGTTCCAAAAAAAAGCACAAAACTCGTCGATGATATAGAATCTAGCTTTATAGCTTCCCAACTGCAAAACATCTTCCTAAATGTCCTTCGAAATGAACATTTTGAAACCTTTTCTGGGAAGGGCAAATACATGTTTTTTAGCAAACGAGATAGTGCGGATAGTTGTTTTGGTGTTCTTCATGACTGCGGAAGGTCTGTCTTTGGAAACCATAATGCCATATGAAATATTGTATTGTATAGTATTCATCACTAATCGTGCGGGGACTCCACTGTAGTAATGTCTCCGTAATTTGCTTCACTATAGCGAATTGTTTGTATTTCTTTTTATATTTCCAATATTTTTCCATGCATACATAGGCAGGATTACTTGGTCACACAGCATATCAGAAAATAAACTGACAAGACAGTAAACCCTTAACCGCTATCGCGTGATCTCCACGACCGTATTGATATTTAAGTGGTGTTTGTTTTATTCCTTCAAGATATTGCCTGGTGTGTTTCAATAACTTTAATCTACTATCCTCTTAGTATGCAGCTGCAAGCGAGTGCTAGTGCTTAGTTTTATTTTCAAAAATAATTGAAATTTGCAAGCGGTCAGGGACAGGACGGCGGTGTGACTTTTCTGTTCCACATAAACGTTGGTTTAGGCAATGGATGATCAACCACGAAATATATTCATCCAACGGACCACGCTTTTGAGGAAACAGTGTACAAATGTTACGAAGAATGTGAGAGAGATTTTAGTGGCAAAGATGTTGATGAAAAATGTATGCAAGCAGTAAGCAATTGACATTCGAGACATTGAGCCTAAAAGTGGGAGTGGAAAATAAAAAAAATGACAAGTGTTAATTCCGATGTAGAAATTGAATTAGATACTAGAAGGAAAAGTTTCTATGGCAAGAATCGATTTAAATGGTTTTCTAAAACTTTCCATTCCCAGGTCACAATATCATAATGCAATTGCCGTGATTACGCCCATCTGCAAAGCTATGAAATACTGCTGAACCATTTGACATGTGGAAGTTGTGATTTACAGAAGATATATTTTTACATATATTTTTACAATTCTAAAGTTCTAAAAATGTTTCAACCTGAACTGTGGGCCTTAGATATGACTGAGCAACAAGCATTCATTATATATAGAGGCTGTGTGGACAATGCTTACATATATAGCGGTAAAGATACAGGTGGTATTCGATTACCTGAAAATCCTAAACCTACACAAGCGATTTTAGGATTACTAGGACCAATTTAGAATACAAATCGTAATACAACCTTTGACAAGTGGTTCATTTCAATAGAACTAATTGAACAGTTCAGGAATAGACGACTGACATATGTAGGGGCTGTGAGAAAAAAAAAGAAATTTCCCTGCAATGTTTGGCCAAGCGGAAAATGACAGTTGGCGCAACACTATTTGGTTTTATAAAAAAATATAACGTTAGTTTTTTACGTGCCCAAAAAACACAGCAGCTTGCTTCATCAATGTGCCATAATAAATCGATTAATAAAAACAATAATAAGCCGCAATTTTTATCCATTTACAATAGTATACAAGGAGAAGTCGATGCACTCGACGAAAAATGTTCCAAGCATTCAACAAGCCGTCGCTCACAACGCTGCTTATTTTTTTTTGACTGCTTGATATTAGCAGTGTTAATGCATAAGTACTTCATCAATCGTACAAAAATCACACAACATTAGCACAAGCAGACTTTTTAAATTGCCTGCCTATCAATTGGTGAGATCTGAGCTAGAAAGAAGAGTACTAAATATTCATATATCTTGTGAGCGAATGGCAAGTATTACAAGGATATTAGGAACGTTATTATACGTGACCTAGAATTAAAAGGAAGACATGTTTGCTTTATATGCCACACAGCAATCTTTAGAGTGCAGTACAAAAAAATGTAAATGTAATTTTTGTGAGTTCGGTTTCTTCCATTGTATATATTTAGTGTAATTTTATATCCATTAGCTTTATAAAATTGTTATTAGCGAATTCATTTTCTTTTACATTTGAAAAATATATGTATTTTTCCTTTTTATACCGTACATGTATGCTAATAATAAAATATTTTCTTGTTAACCATATATTAAGCATTATTGTTTATTATTTTCTTTTTGAATTATTATAAGACCCATTGCATCATCTATAATATCAAAAAAGTGTTTGTGAATTAAGCACAAAAATAAGGAACGGTTACTGTGACCTCACAAAGGTAACATTATGACAAATACAGGATGACGGTGGTTACGGGTACGCGTTTACGTGCAGTTCGTAAACGTCAAGTCCCAACTTGTCATGACCTTCGCAGGCCCGAGATTGTTTTTTCAATCACGGCTCTTTCAACGTTTCATTAAAAATGTTGGTACTAGCAATTAAAATGTGAAGTAAAGATTCGAATCGAACCACAACAAAAATAATCAGTTAGCAGTAGTTAAATATGCCTCCAAACCTAGAAGTCCCGGATTATAAATATTACAAAAATTTGTCTACTTATGATATGACGCCGAATATACTTTATATAACTTAAACGTTTGGATAATTATCTATACGATTGTGGATTAAATGAGCCCGTAACACTATTTCGTCAACGTTGTTTCCCTTGTTTGTATTGGAAAGTATTGGGCATTTCTATTGAGTGAAATTATGGTTATATATTGTAAGTTTCCAACACAATAAACCATATATGATTTTAATAATTTAGAGAACATAGCATAAATAGTGAAATGTGTTCCTACACAAAAAATATTCTGAAAAATGCATTTTTCCCACCATCTGTTAATTAGCATTAATTTTTTTAAACATTGGTAGAATATAATCAGTATTTATGGGATATTTATAATTTAAACATTTATTAACAGTTCATTTGTAAATATGGCAATATAGACTAGCGCTCAAAAAATTCCGGACACCTCAATTTTTTAAAATTTATAGTACTTAAGTTATTTTTTCTGGGAATTTAACTCAAGTAATTAATTAACTATTAAGTACTTCAAATTAAAAAAAAACTGGGGTGTACGGAATTTTTTGAGCGCTATGGTTACAAATGAACTGTTAATGCCTTGATATCGTTTTAAAAGAAAATCCTATTTATTATATGGCACTCTTTAAAGCAACACTAGCCATTTTCCCAATTCTCCAATACACTTTTTAGATGACAGATGTGACTCATTTGTGTACCATGTTACCTGAAATTAAGACTCAAATGGTTGCTTTAAGCAATGATGACCGAAGTGTACGGTATAGTGCACATTTTAATATACCGGAAAGTACTGTGCAAGACGCGCTCTCGCGGTTCAGTGAAACACATGAATTCACAAGAGGGACCGGATTGGGTCGCAGGAGGCCAACAACAAATCGAGATGACCGTTTTCTGTATCTGTATGTGTTGTGAAATAGTGGATTGTCATCAACTATCCTTGTTGGACGATTAGCTGATGCTCGTGGAGTAAGGATTTCAGCCCAAACTGTACGGAGGAGACTCAAAGAACGAGCATTGTCTGCGAAAACACCAGCTACATGCCCTAAAATGACGGTAGGACATCGAAGAGCTGGGTTTGAGTTTGCACACCAGTATGTGAATTAGGGTGACAACGAATGGAAGAACGTGCTCTTTACAAATGAGTCTAGATTCAGTCCTAGATAATCAGACGGTCGTGAGGAGGTATGGCGAAGACCAGGAGAGTGATACAGCCAATGCTGCATATCTCCCAGAATTGTATTTAATGAAGGCAGTGTAATGATCTGGGCTGGTATATCTTTAGACGCCCACACCGATTTGGTGTTTGTTGAAAACGGCTCAATGACAGCATACAGGTACATCCTCGAATGTTTAGAACCACACATAGTTCCATATGCGCCATTTATTGGTGAGTATTTTCTACTTATGGATGATAATGCTCGCCCGCACATTGCGAGAATTGTCATCCTATACCTGGAACAAGTCGGTATACGATGTCTTCCGTGGCCAGCCAATAGACCTGACTTGAATCCAATAGAACACGTCTGGGATTTTCTTGGTAAAAGAGTGAGACGTCGCCAACCCTGACCGAAGACGTTGAATGACTTAAGAGCACTGGCAGAAGAAAGGGCCCAAATTCCTCAAGAATACATTGCCACCCTTATTCAAAGCATGCCTAATCATTTAAGGGACGTTATAAGAACTCGTGCTGGTAACACCCGTTATTAGTATTGAATTGTGATGTATATCTTAATTTTTTAATTTTTCTTAATTTTTTCAATTTATTTTTGATTTTTTGTTTTCTCATTACTAAGATTTTAAACACAATTAAAAAGATTTCATTATTTTTCATGCACCACAACAAACATTTTTTGAGCGGCAGTATATTTTCATATGCCATATTATGATGATTAAAATTAGTTAAGTACACTTTTCTTACTGTCAGTATTATCGATCTATATACTATAAATCTATATAATGTATATTTATGTAATCTATATAATCGTATTATAAAAAAGATATGCATTGGTCCGCACTGAACTCTCTTGTACTTAGATAAATTTCCAGCAAATTGGGGCAGTTTTTTGAACTTAAAAATCTATAACTTTAATTTTTTCTCACTATATACTCAAGTTTAAACTTTCATAACTTTATCTTTAATAGTGTAGGTGCTAGAGCGCACACCGAAAATAGTTAGAATAGGCTTAGGGTAGGTTGAAACGTGTATTCCCGTTAAAGTTTCGAATTAATAAATGTTCATGTTTACTATAGTTTCTTATACATAAAGTATAAGCAAATAAAACCTGCAGTGTACCGTCCTGGCCTTCCTTATACTTGGATGCACAAGGGAAAGCTAACGCATTAAGTATAAGAATGTAAAAAGGTGATCATGGTATGTTACAATATAACTCTTTTTATTTCAAAATTTCAAAGCTTCCTAAAGTTCCTAAGCAAGTTCAAAATAATTGGGAATAATCAATACACATTTTTGAAATTATTTTATTTTATGGAAAGTCTTTAGTATTGTGCTAAATTATATATCTAAATATGTAAATATCTATAAACTGTAGTATAATGTATACAGAACATCCAGACATGTGTTTCTATCTGGTTCTACAGTGGTCCATTCCCATTCTGTGCAATCTCCGAATTTAAATTTCGTTGCATTTAATGCATGAATAGCATCAATCCAGTGCATTTGTATAAAAGCAGTCATAGGCTTGCCATATCGACATAAAATTAATATTAGATATTAATTGGACAATATGCTGTATAAAACAAAGCATTGCTGTAAAATTCTAAAATTCTAGTCACGTGAAAGGGCTGTTTAAAGTTCAAAACAAGCCATTTGAACAATATCTCGCCAGTACCTTTCGTAGAGATTTATTTGGTAAATATTATTAAAATTTAAAAACTAATAATATTAAATACAACCCTCCAAATTCACAATTTGTAATTATAGGAAAATCAACTTTAAGGAATACGGAAAATCTACTGATTCCTAAGCGTCGTTTACCCCAGGTATCTAATGGATCATCAATTTGTTTCCGTGATGTTGACATTATTGTCCTGAATTATCACATAAGTAATTATAATTGAGTAAGATTTTTTTAACGTTGACGAATTCCTCCTTGAGGATGAGTTACTAGCTATTGCGATTATTTATATAGGCATAGATATTACTAATATTCATAAGTAATGTAGAGTATTTCGTGGATTCTGAAAAAAAGCACATACTATATACAAATATTTAACTTAAAGTTGTGGTATTAATCTAAGATTTTAAGAAGTGCGATATAATAAAGCAGATGCATAATGTTAAACAGATGTTAAATATAATCGTCAAAATTTACAATTTGTAATGATAGGAAAATCAACTTTAAGGACTATGGATAATCTACTGATTTCAAGTATCGTTTACCTCTTTTTGACTGATGGATCAGCAATTATGTCTCCATGACGTTGATATTCTTGTCCTTGATTATCATGTCAATAAACATCCAATTGTGTAGAATGTTAATTATGATTGGGTAAGACTTTTTTTAAAGTTGATGAATTCGTCCTTAAGGATGCGTTACTAGCTTTTGTGACAGATATAGATATTCCTAATATTCATTAGTTTCAGAAAAGAGCAGAGATTATATACAAATATATAACTTAAAGCTTTGCGATTGATCTAAAATTTTAAGGAAGTGGTATATAATAAAACAAATGCATCGGCCGGGAATCGAACCCGGGCCGCCCGCGTGGCAGGCGAGCATTCTACCACTGAACCACCGATGCTTACTTAAGTGATGACCAACCAATAATACGCTGTCGGCTTACTGCTTAGTACTTTCTTTGATACTTCTTGATAAACAGATCAAGTTGTCTACTTTTATAATAAATTGCCTACACGATATTATCGTAATGTGATGAGGAATTTCGTATGCTTAACTAAAAAAATATTATTTTCACATGATACGTAAATAATTAAATAATTTGTTGAGGAAATTCTAATCACGTAAAATGGCTATTTACAGTTCAAAACAAAAGTCTTTTGAACAATATCCCACCAGTGCGTTTTGTAGAGATTTATTATTTCGTAATTATTTTTAATATTTAAAAAGTCTAATAATCCCCTTTGGGTATATTTTTTTAAATGTTCTACATGTTAAATATAATCGTCAAAATTTACAATTTATAATGATAGGAAAATCAACTTTAAGGACTATGGATAATCTACTGATTCCTAAGAGTCGTTTGCCCCTTTTTGAGTGATGGATCAGCAATTATGTCTCCATGACGTTGAAATTTTGGCTTATCATGTCAATAAACATCCAATTGTGTAGAATGTTAATTATAATTGGGTAATGCCCGGTTTCACAAACGCTAATCGATTGTTAACAGCTTGTTAATGGATCGTCAAAAGTTTGACGATTCGTTAACGAGTCTTTAATCAATCGTCAAACATTTGGCGATTGATTACCGTAACGAACTGTTAAAAGAAAAACAACCATTGTTTTGGATTTCACAAGCAATAACGAGTCGTTAAAGGCTTGTTAACTAATTCACCATTTGACAATCGTTTGTGAAACCGGGCATAAGACTTTTTTCAAGTTGATGAATTTCTCCTTAAGGATGAGTTACTAACATTTGTGATAGATATTGCTAATATTCATTAGTTTCAGAAAAGAGCAGATATTACATAACGGGTGTATTTTAAAATTTGGAGTCAAAGCTGACCGTCAATGTTTAACTGCGAACGAACCACAATTTTGTACATACGCCCAAACGTGACTTAAGTAACAACTTTTGACAATTAAAAATGAGGTTAGACCGGTTAGACATAGGATAAAAATGTCAAATTAATAATGATGGTTCGTTCACAGTTAAACATCCACGGCCAGCTTGACGCCAAATTTTAGAAAACACCCGTTACAAATATATAACTTTAAGCTTTACGATTGATATAAAATTTTAAGGGAGTGTGATATAATAAAACAGATGCATCGGCCGGGAATCGAACCCGGGCCGCCCGCGTGGCAGGCGAGCATTCTAGAGTAGTTTCAGCGATACACTCGTCAAAAGCTGCGCAAGCAACAAGTAGCCATAGGCGGAGGTGATTAAAGTTTATAAGGACAACAAAACATAAAATTGCGACGTATTCACTGCACACGCTATTACGAGCAATTGTCACTCCACTGTGATTAGCACCTCCCCCATTATTAGTCATGATGGACTCGCTCGACCAGTTTTCGTGTTATGCGCATTTTAATTGATGTGTATTTCTTACGCTGAAACTACTCTACCACTGAACCACCGATGCTTACTTAAGCAATGAGCAATCTATAATAAGCTGTCGGCTTGGTGCTGAGTACTTTCTTTGACCTTTTTTATAAACATCTAACATGTCAAGTTGTCTACTTTTATAAAAAAAATTGCCTACACGATACTATCGCAATATAGTGAGTAATTCTGCATCCTTAAAAATTCTAAAAATATACAGTTTTCACATAATACCTAAATTAGGAAATAATTTGTTGAAGAACTTTAAATCGCTTAAAACAGCTATTTGCAGTCCAAAATAAGTCATGTGAACAATATCTCGCCAGTACGTTATAATCCCCTCGGTATATTTTTTCATGTGATGTCTATGTTAAATATAATCTGTTCCAATTTACAATTTGTAATGACAGGACAATCTACTTCACTAAAATGATAATCTACTAATTCCTAGGCGTCGTTTATCGCTTTTGTCTAATGGATGAGCAATTATGTCTCCATGATTTTAAAATCATCGTCCTGACCGGTCAAATGAATGATCATATACTTCTGCAGAAAGTGGATTAAGCAATTATGATTGAGTAAGAATTTTTTTAAGGTTCACGGATTCTTCATTGACATCCCAATAATGAAAATTCAATTCGCTATATTTTAAGGAAGGCGGTATAACAAAACAAATTGCATCGGCCGGGAATCGAACCCGGGCCGCCCGCGTGGCAGGCGAGCATTCTACCACTGAACCACCGATGCTTTCTTATCTAGTAAGCCATCAGTAATAAACTGGCGGGTTACATTAATACTTATTTATTTGGGTATCTACAACGTTTCACTAAAACGTAATTGGGAGGAAGCATGAGTAACGACGACAGTGATTTCTAATATCGGTTGCAAAGTCATAATCGGTTCTGGATGGTTTATATCAAAGAACTAGTTTGGCAAAAAATGGTATAAACTTTATACTAACCAGGCATTATTTTCGCGCTGTGCGTTCCATTTTTCTGCCACACAGTTTAAAAATAGTCATTAAATTAATGAAAAAATGTACCCGATTTTAGCTATTCCTAGCTGATAGTGGCCTTTACATTTTTTTCTCATATATATCTCACAAATGAAATACAAAATTTGAACTGAGCATAGTCCATCATTTCGATCACAGGCCTATATTTTATGTACTGTTGCTGGGAGTTGTTGAATACCCTGTTATCTCAATAATTAGATTTCGTACGAAAGCACGCGGTGCAGTTCAAAGGAACTCTTAAATTGTGTTCAACTTGACCAATATATTACAAAAATTTGACTCGTTGTTTAATTAATTAAGATAAGTTAAATCTTACTATCATTTCTGCACAATGCACGAGAAGTCTTGCGTGTCTCGATGACGGCTCATGGCGTATTTACAAAGGCTGGCGTACTTACACGCTCGTAGAATGGCGTAATTAACTCTGTGTGAAAAATTAAACACTGGGTCAAGTTTTACTTTAATGTATTGTTCGAGATAAACACTATTTGAGAATCCTATAGAACTACACTTCATTTTGTGCGAAGTATTCAAGAACTCAGTATCCAATCAGAAGTACATAAAATATTTTAAGTAAAAATGTATGTGTATTTTTTATTATGAACGATGTAGGTGAAACAGAATTGTAAAGATAACCAACGGCATCACAAAAAAATTGAATTTAATAATATTAATAAATTTTTTAATAATCTAATATTTACCTAGGTGATCAAATTCATTGATTTTTTATTCGCTTACATTCCATCTTACGATATTCAGGAACGTTAGCATTAAAAATTTACTCGAAATTAACTCTATTGTGCGCACAAAAATAAAGCTTAAATTTTATCTCAATATAAATAAATTGAAATTTATCCGAGATTTCGACAAATCAAATTATTTTCAAGTATATATTTCATTTAATCTAAAGATATTATCAAAAGTTCAGAAATCAGCAGCAATTTTTTTCCTCTTAATTTTTAAATGTTTCGTCTTGGGGCTTTTAGTGCTTTAAACTAAACCACAACTTACGATACCGTATAACTTGTATATAAGTATATGTGTAATCCTGACATAAATATTCTTGCATTATTCTTATTAAAAATTACAGTTAACCAACCAAAAAAACAACTTAAGCACTCATATCTTAAAGTTATGTCGAAAATTTTAGTGTTGCTTAAATAACTCTAATAAGGACCTAACCAAGAAAATAAATAGTAAATATACATGAAGTATAAGAAAGTAAAAATGCGTAATAGAGAGATCAATTCTCAACATATGTCGAATATGTGGCTAATGAACTGCTAAATTTAAGCTCTAGAACACGGACAATGTTTAAGCCCATAATAAATAATACATTATTTGAAGCAGCTATGGGCAAATATGATGTTTAGATTACAGCTAGACATCCCCGTACTCCTGTCAACTATGGGATCAAGAATACGCCTAATCATCTAGTACACCCCCGAGTACACCTCTTCACAGCATCTATAGTTACACTGATATATCCAATATATATGATATATCCAAGCATTCAGAAAACCTTTTGCCCTTTTCAGAACTTTCTGAATTCATAAGTAGTAATTGTGACAAATTGATTTATGGTAATAAATAAATAAATTGTTTAATATATTCACATTTTTGCTTACCCTGACAAAATCATAATCATATAGAACGTCGATCAAACCTCTACATACCTCGAGAAAAAACACTGGCCAACCCAACCCAAGGAATGGGTTGCAACCCCCTGAGATTCGAAGTAAGGTACCAGGGGTTCGCAGGGAATTTCCAAAATAAGACAAAACCACTTTGTTGGATCAATATAATTCATAAAATTCGGCCTATAATGAAATACTATACAGAGCTTATTGCAAAATTTAAATTTGGTTTCATATGCTTCATTTCACTTTCAGAATCATTCCTTTCCACTTGTTTCTAACTAACTTTTTATTATTTAAACAGCAAAAATAGGCTTATATATCCTCCCACGCACTCCCCTGTTATCGCTTACTCGTATGCATTTTACTATATATTTGCATTTAAAAATGCACTCATTGTGTTGCTTATTTAATTCTAGACGTTTATTTTCTTTATTTACGCTGATGTAACCCCTCAACAAGGCGAATATTGGTTTGTGGCCACGACCCACTTACAGATGTAAAAAAACCTCAAATATTCACTTTAAATTGTTTAAGAAAACGTTGTAAACCTTTCGGAGTAGCGGGCGCGTTCAGTTCAAAGTCGTAATAACTGCGAATTTTGTGTCTGAAATATAATCTACGACTGGAGATTAAACCAGATACCATAGGATTCATAGTGTCACACTTAGACCAACAACCCTATGGTGTACTAGTATGTATTTTAGTCCGTGATATTACTGGAGTGTTCTATAGTTACTCAATTTCATCATTCTCATTTTTTATATTTACGCGTCTGCTAAATTAATTTTTTCGCCACCGAGGCTTGGCTAAATATGTTTTTATATGACTTTAGATTAAACCGCGGCGCCACTTTCTATTTCGGAATTAATTAATAATAAATGAATTATTGTCGATCGACATCTTATTTGCGCTAAAGGGTTCTTCTTTGTCGTTCTAGTTAATTTCTCTAATTGGTGTAGGTGCGCCCAAGTAAATCGCACTGGTCGCTTTTTTTGCGAACCCATGTTCATTAAGACTTTTCGGTATATTTTGGGCCATACTATCAGCGCACAACGTTAATGACACTTTTTTAAACATACTGTATATGAAAATATAAAAATCGTTATATCGTCTGGGTTGAGTTGGGTTGTGTTGGGTTAATTTTTAATGTATTTAATTTAAACTTGAAATAAAATTTGAGAAACAAGCAGTTACTTGTAATTTAGTTAGGCTATTTTTGTCGCTATATTGGTTTCAGTGAGAAGTAGGAGGACATAGGGGGTCGCGAACATTTTTTTTTCAACAAAAAGGGGTCGCGCTTTATATAAATTTGGGAAACACTGCTCTAGAATAATTCTAGAAATCCTTGGTTCAGATATCCGAAACAAATACATAAAGGATAACTATCGCCCGTAGTCAAATATCTCAATATCACTAATAAATGCTCTCAAGCTAGCACTCAAAATCTTTTTTACTGTTTTTGTAAAATTTCAAAATAGAGCTTCATTGTTAGCAACCAAGTTTTTGTATAAATTATACTGAGTTTCTTGACCTTCTTGAATATATATGTCTCTTCTCCCCCATCGTGTGTTACTTCAATTTATTCGATCAAGAGCTATTATTAAATAAGCAGCCACCGCGACTGTTTGTAAAGATATGATGCGCAAAACTAAACTTGCCGGAATCGAATCTTTTAGACGCATGCTACACGCATCGACGACAAAAAAAATTGTAGCACATAGTAACATACCTGTAGCAGCGAAATTACCACCATGCCTTATATCGATCAGTGTTGCCTCAGTGGAATTGCTTACAAAGTGTTAATACAGATACTTTGCCTTCGTCGCATTTGTTTAATAGATCGTAATTTTAAAAGGATGGTTGTAAACGGAGCTCTGAACCCGGACTGAGTTATTCTCTGTCCGGGAATTATTTCATTGGCATTAAGATGATATATAACTGGTGGGTTTTAGATAATACAGGTAAAGGCTAAAAAAATTGCAAGTTTGTAGAGCCCACCTTGGTATTAGGCACTTATTTAGAGAGAAATTAACAGTCGATCATTGCAGGTTTTAAGGCAAGTTTGGATTTTTAATTTTAATGATCTTAAATCTTTCAATATACATTTTTAGCATTTGAAAATATGATTTCAAAATAAGCTTTCTTTTCAATTTGTATCGTTTTATTAGTAAGATTACGTAGCGATTTATAGTAATTCCAATGTACTATTGTCTTAGACTTAAAAAAATGCTTTTGCTTTGTCTCTAAAAACATCAATAATTTTGTATTAACAGAAAGCCATGAATTGCACTGTTTTCTAGTTAAGAAGGTTACTAGTTAGGAAATAATACTTTATCATCTATAACTCCAATATAATATATATCGCTTAAAGGCAATGCATGCAGGCCACAATCAAACAAATTATAGTTGAAATGAAATTATATTCCATTCTATAATTTAAACCAGACATAGAGGACCATATTTTAATTTGACAAAGAATATCATAAAAGTAGCAAACTGCATTGTTATAAAAAAAACTAAAACTACTCAAATAATAACAATCATAACAAACAACACGTTTCACTGATGATTTTAAGAAAAGTGATAATAATTAACGAACTGTATTTAAAATAAAACTAAAACCAAACTTGGCTGATTTATAGTCTATTTAGTTTCATTAAATTGCCAGCATTTTTCTTATTTGTCTGTGCTCAAGAATTAGTACGTTCATATCGTTGGTTTTAAAAAAATATCCATAAAACTAAAATTGAATGGGTCTGGATAATAAACCGGATGTGCTCAATGACCATTGCTCATTCGACTAAGTTAAGCGGATATTCGAACCGTGGCACCAAATAAATGTTAATGGTATTTGCGTTGCGATTTTACGTACGGAAGATATTATTACGTACCTTTCGCTGTAAAAAAATTATCGGAATCTAGTTTGATGTTCGGCTGTTCGAGTGATCCCTCTTCTGAATCTAATGAAAATTTTATCACAACGCACAGACGAAACCCAATCAATACTTCCTCCTTTGTGTTCACCGGAATTTTTACTACACTTTTTTTCTCCAAAGCCTAGCAGGTAATTGGAAATGAGCACAAAAAAAACTAATTATAATCGAACAATATTTATATACACCGTGCTAAAATAAGGTGCTATAATGAATATAGTTGCAATAAGATATTTAATGCAATAATATAAAACTGTAACTAGTGTAGGAAAAATATATATAATATATTGGATTATATAGAGCTAGTGTAATAAGTACGAACAATATTAAATAGAAAATGAAGTCAAGCGAGCAAAAGTTGAGTTCCGGTCGCCCAAGTTCGCCAAAATATGAAAATTTAATACGCGGTTAAATGCATCAATTAAAGTTTTATTAGTTAATTATCGAGTTATCGATAACTGATATGGAGAACAAATTTAGTAGGTCTTTCTTTCATGCTTTACGTACTGTACAATTAGTTGTTTTTTAAGGAGAAATATTTGACCGTGGTTTGGAAAGGAACCATCGTTTTCTTCCACGTGAGTTATAAAATCGATGATTTATACACCCAGCTACTGGACAGCACTGGACAGCTGCGCAAACAATGACGAAATAATTACAAAAGCATCATGAGTCACGATTCGATTTTTGATATTAAAGAAAATGTTATTTTTTTAATTATAATCGAATTTATTTGTGTGTAAAACGAACAACTGTATCAACGAGTGCGTATATTATTATATTATTCTGGTGGTAACTATCTGGATTTCATTTTTGTAAAGCTAACAGTTTACGACATTCGTAATGAAATGTCTGCCTGAAACGTATACCCGGGTGTTAGAGCTTGACGTGCGTGAAATGCTTGCGAGGTTCGTCGCAATCCGAACGTATTTTATGCGGGAGATTGTAGCGAAAATAAATTTTTCTTTTAATTTCACGTGCCGCCACAAAACTGTCAGCGTTGTTACCTTTTATTCGAAGGTTATATAAACGTATGAGCGTGTAAAGTCGCGCGTTTTTATTTGCGTCATACTACGCGAAAAATCACGGACATCTGTCTCGGGCGTGACTGTTATTTACATCTGTAACCATCTGTATGATGTGGGTCATTTGCATCTCTGCTTTCGAAATTCAAATTTGCTGTTTAAATTTGGATCGAACTTCAACGAGTTTTCGATATTTTGCGCATTCGTATTTGTTTGGTGGAAAGTACCCAGAATTATTGAATATATCAGTTGTTAAAAAAATATTTTGATGGGAAATAATTAGCTGGTATGAACTGTGTAAACAGATAATACTGACTGGTATTTGCATACAGAATGATACATACGATATGTGGTACCAATATTAACACTTAGTCAACAATGCTACCTACATTTAGGTAGTCGACATAACAAAATATAAAATAGGCACTATTGATTCGTAATAGCCCAAATAATTATCAACATTAACATTAAAGCACACACTGTTAGTTTAGCGCTAGCATTACACTGACAAATTGAATGTTTTATAACTTTAATATAATAATATTCATAACTGATTTTGAAAAGTAGAATAGTGCGCAAAATAAAAGGAACAATTTGTCACTGTTAATGAAATTTGGATTATTCTAAATAAAATTATATAATAATAATAATAATAATAATAATAATACTAAAATGTTCAACAAATGAATTTAAAAAACTTATTGTTCAAAGTACAACGAACGCATTATTTTCAAAAAAATCACAGCCATAAAGACTTCTTTTTCGTATACTATGGCCATAGCAAAGAAACTTAAATAATATATATATCCCATCATTTTTTGAAACATTTGAATGAGAATCGTCTCTAACACGCAGGAACAAACTATATTTGAACCAGATTAGCAACTTTTCATTTTTATGAGTTCAGTATATCATATATTATATTTTACTGTTATTGGTCGCAAACATCTGCATAAAATTGTTCACGTTTTAAAATCCTTCCCAGCTTCCCAGCCTTGTGCCAAAACGTTTCGATGCCAACACGATAGCACGAGGGCAGACTTTAAATACTTTTTACTTATTAGTTGTGGGTTGAAATTTTCATTAACGGTAATTAGCGCAAGTGTCTATGTGTAAATATCTAAATAATTATCTCAAGCATCTAATGACGTTGCTGAAATAAGGTGAGCATTACATTTAACCTTTAGAATATGTGTGGAACATTCCTAAAGCTATTCATTGGGAGCCATGTTAAAATAATGAGCTACGATGATAAAAATTCACCTTATAATTTAGATAAAAATAACAAATAACGAAAACACCACCTCCTCCAAAATTGCCAGGAAAGCATATAGAAACATTGAAGGGAACGCAACTCGATATAAAAGTCGATCAATAATTTATTTTCTAAACTTACATCAAACTTCTCCTCAAGTCCTCAGTCTTCATTACATTAATATCTTTCCCCGACTCTTCCTATAATTTTCTGTATGTTTTTGTTTAGGCATTACTAAAGCAATAATGTTACATTCCTTTATTCTAGCATATGCTCGTACCTCTCCCTAATTTACAGCTGTTTTTAATTTTCATAGACAGCTTATTATTATTTGCTTGTATTTGCCATTATGGCATTATTTGGTTTCATCAGCGACCTCACATACATCCCAAATATCTCTCCAGTATTCTGCCATGTTTGCTCGTCACGTTTCGTCGATATGGAAAGAAATGCAAATATCTCATATTCTCGTTTACATCTCATTGATAGTCATTTCTTACTATATATGTATATAACATAAATATAATGTAATGTACATAAAATAAAGATTTTTTTACAAAGCATTAGAAAATGAAACAATGATATTAAAAGATAAATTAATGACATTTTCTAGTGATTTTAAGGAATTAACAGTAATATGGAAATCCAATGACATATTAAAGGGAAAAATGTACTGGTGTAGAAGTCAACGTTGTATTATCAAATATCACTTGATCAAATACTATCAAATGGAATAAAAATTAGGTGGAGTTGGTATCAGAAATTTTCCAGAAACTAGTTACGAATACCAAACAAGTCTATGACTAAATCTAGAAATACGATTCACTAAAAAAAACTAATATAAATTGTAAAGTTAGGAGCTGTGAATAGTGTAACACACAGAAGTTTGGAGTAAAATAAGGTTCCAATTGATGAGATGTTTCTAATATTGCGTTAGAACATCGACCAGACATGCGACACATATAATTAACATGGCCTTTGCAGATATCATTGAAATATTAACAAATAACAAAATAAATAGCATTTTCGAGAGATTGGCAAAAGAAGCTGGATAATAGATGACAGTTTAAATAAATCAAGTTATAACGAAGTCGTTACTTATTAGATCGGAAGCTTGTTAGAAAGTACACAATTAAAGTAATAGACAAAAATACACAGGTAGAGGAATTCAATTACTTGAACTGGGTACTTAGTAAGAATATTGATTAGGCAGTTAATAATTCGCAAATTCGTGGCTATTGAAATTGGAAAAAATTCCCGGAAAGATATGTTAGGAAATATAAAGAGCCAGGCATTATAGAATTAGTGATAGCACAAAGATTAAGATGGATATGTCATGCACTGGGAATACACCGAGACAAAAATACCCACCTGTACAACATAAAATGAGAGGAGGAATTGTATACAAATATTATCATTAATCGTCAAGCAATGAAAAGATATTTTGTTTTGACCATTCTGCATCTTTTGGTACTAGATCATTACAAGTAATTGTGTGTGTGTCCATTACTTTCCACAGCGATCAAATCGTTAGTACATATATTCGTGGCATCGTCATATTTTTTGTGTTTTTAAATAGTTTAAACTTGTACTTGCACTGCCACTACATAATATTCAGACTGTTCTTGTCTGCTGCACAAATATTTTCGTCGCTCCCACATTATTATCGCATATGAAATAATTCTGTGACAGCTGAATTAGTCCGGTCTTCAATGTTCTGATAATAGCAAGTATTGGACTTATTTTTTCACAATGTTGTTTGTTTGTTTGTTTCCAGGTGAGGTTGCTTGTTATGTATATTCCTATATAGTTGCTTGCTCTTTGGTTCTATTCTTGGTTTCAAAGACCATTTGTTGTGTTTTTTCCATTTTGAACATAAGCTTATTACTGCTAAATCATTTGAGTGCTTTTCCCAGAGTATTATTTGTTATGTTTCGCAAGTCTCTTGATTTGAGGCACAGTTGATGAATCATGTATCATCGAGGAACATTCATGGCTTACATTTAAAATTCACAGGGATGTCAGCAATGTATATTATAAACAGAATTGGCTCAAGAACTATGATATTCTCCATTCCAACCGACTTTCTGACATCTGTTAGTAAAATAGGATTTAATTAAATTGTTGGCTAGTATTTAAAATTTCCTTCTTTTCTATATTCTTGCCTACATTGATGATTCAATCATCTTTGATAATACCGGAAGTATGGATTCTGGTGGTTATTTCCACATTGTTTTGTATCTCCATTTTTGTAAATCGGGACGATTCGTGCCTTCTCCAATAGGTCTGCAAACACGCCCTCTTGAAAGTACTTATTGATCAGTTGCACCACAGAATTAAGGATAATTTCCAGAATTGCTTTCAGTAGCTTTGTTGTCAATCCGTATATATCTACAGCTGACTTATTTTTAATAATATTTCCGATATATCTTCTCTTGTAGCCGAAAAAACGAATTGTCCATTTGTACTGTTTTGTAATATGATTGGGTTGTAGCGTTAAGCTCTTTAATACTTTTGAGTGTTTATTCTCCTCGGGTGTTTCTATGTTCATATATTTTCTGGTTTCTCTTTTTATTATTCCAAATAGCGTTCTATTTATTATTCGCATTTCCAATATACCGTGCGTTCTCTATTTTTTGCAAATCTCTTTATTCTCTTTCTATATGTATGTTTTAGATTTTCATAGATTTATATATGTTCTATATCTTTAGATATACATGAAATTATTTTAAGTGCGTCTGGATTTTTCATACAACATAGCTCTTCTTTATCTATCTTGTTAGTTGATTGGTGAAAATTTGATTTGATCTCTTTTTCTTGTATTTGGAAAAGCTGACTGTAAGCAACGAGCAATTATTTTATTGAACAATCCAAAACCATCATTCGCGTTCATATGGATTAATAAGTTCCAATTAACCAATTTTTAATTTATTTAAAATGTGTTAATTTGCTTCATCTATGTTGCTCCACATTATTTCCTTGCAATCAGTTACTTTCTGCTCATTGCAATCGTATATATTGAACATATTGCTGAGTGGGCTGATGAAGTGTGGTTTCGGTAAAACAGTTATGTGTGAATATACATTATCCAATCGTGTACTTGATGTTGATGTAATACGCAAAGGCTTATATGTCGATACGTGAAGGCCATTGGATTCGAATAAATTTACTGGCAGTTTCTCACTTTGTGATGCTTCTAGGAAGTTTACATTAAAATCCCCCAGATTACCGTTCTATCGCACGCTTGCTGTTAGGAGGGGGATTTAGTACGTCGGCAAACAAATCAAAATTATACTTGACGTAAATATATATATATTCCTATCACTTGAATATCTTTTTCTATGCAGTATTTATTTGGCGATATTTTTTTGTATTTCATACCCACTTTAGATAAAATTAGTGTACCTTACAATTTTTCCCTGCAATAGTAGTTTGCAATGTTATAATTTCGTATGAGACAAGTTTCCATGTTTTTTGTGTCAACCAATGTCATTTGCACATAATATATTACCGTCATTGTCGTTTAAGGATATCGTCAATTCGTCAACTTTATATAGGTATTTTTATTAGAAAGCTCCAGTAGGCCACAGGTCATGTGGTTTTACTTGATAAAGCATGTCTATTGGAACAGCGCCTTTAAACGACGCATATAAATCGAAGGTTGTTTCGATTCTAACTTGTCATATTTTGCACCATTAATGTTATTTTTAATTAGATGCTTTAATATATTGCCGTTTCTTTATTTAATCTGTACATATGCACATGAGCCAGCCTTTGTGTTCCTTTTAGTAGTATATCTGAAGCAGTACCGTAAATCTAATGGAGAAAAACCATTGGGAGTCTCATTTTAGTTGCATTTTCTGTTTCTTCACTTGCTTCTGAGTGATTTATATCAATGTTCTGGTTATTTCCTTTGTTTTTACAGCGTCTTTCCTCTTTTCTTTGTTTTTTGTGGTTGCCGATTTTACTTTTTCCTGTATCTGGTTGTCTTGCGTAAGTGCAATCGATATGTTCGTGAGTTCGTGAGTTCGGCTTATAATTTTTGGGAGATAGTGCAGCAAGCACAGATCTCAAGTTCGCCATGCTTTAAGATTTTTTTTAAACGATGTGATAATTTCGCCGGTCGCACTTGTTGGCATTTCTTGTAATAGTATTTTGTGTACCAAGGCCAAAAAGTACTGTTTTTTCGTCCGAGTTTTCTTTACGACCGAGGCGTAGCCGAGGTCGGAAAGCAAACGAGGACGAAAAAACACTTTTTGGCCGTGGTGCACACAACATTTTTTAGGCGACCCTCATAAAATTTTCAAATTTATTGCAACATTTACTTACAATTTATTGACATAGTCATTTATGACAACTGAACAATTGTACATATTTGTGACACCTTCAGACATGTTTATGTTTTCTTTGTCTACATTCGAAGTTATTTCGGCTTTATAAACAATAATTACCCAATAATCAGTTAAAAAGTCTATCACCAACACGTATTTACTAATGTAAACAAGATGCACAGTTTGACACTGACGGCAAGGTGGTTATTTTTATACAATTTCGGTAACTGTCGGTAGATGGCGCCACCCTATTGCGGACGAAAAATGAAAGCGGACGAAAAACGATTACTTTTCGTCCGCGTTTGACGACTGAAATTTCAATTTTTCGTGTCGGTCGCCTAAAATAGTATTTTGTGTACCAAGGCCAAAAAGTACTGTTTTTTCGTCCGAGTTTTCTTTACGACCGAGGCGTAGCCGAGGTCGGAAAGCAAACGAGGACGAAAAAACACTTTTTGGCCGTGGTGCACACAACATTTTTTAGGCGACCCTCATAAAATTTTCAAATTTATTGCAACATTTACTTACAATTTATTGACATAGTCATTTATGACAACTGAACAATTGTACATATTTGTGACACCTTCAGACATGTTTATGTTTTCTTTGTCTACATTCGAAGTTATTTCGGCTTTATAAACAATAATTACCCAATAATCAGTTAAAAAGTCTATCACCAACACGTATTTACTAATGTAAACAAGATGCACAGTTTGACACTGACGGCAAGGTGGTTATTTTTATACAATTTCGGTAACTGTCGGTAGATGGCGCCACCCTATTGCGGACGAAAAATGAAAGCGGACGAAAAACGATTACTTTTCGTCCGCGTTTGACCACTGAAATTTCAATTTTTCGTGTCGGTCGCCTAAAATAGTATTTTGTGTACCAAGGCCAAAAAGTACTGTTTTTTCGTCCGAGTTTTCTTTACGACCGAGGCGTAGCCGAGGTCGGAAAGCAAACGAGGACGAAAAAACACTTTTTGGCCGTGGTGCACACAACATTTTTTAGGCGACCCTCATAAAATTTTCAAATTTATTGCAACATTTACTTACAATTTATTGACATAGTCATTTATGACAACTGAACAATTGTACATATTTGTGACACCTTCAGACATGTTTATGTTTTCTTTGTCTACATTCGAAGTTATTTCGGCTTTATAAACTATAATTACCCAATAATCAGTTAAAAAGTCTATCACCAATACGTATTTACTAATGTAAACAAGATGCACAGTTTGACACTGACGGCAATGTGGTTATTGTTATACAATTTCGGTAACTGTCGGTAGATGGCGCCACCCTATCGCGGACGAAAAATGAAAGCGGACGAAAAACGATTACTTTTCGTCCGCGTTTGACGACTGAAATTTCAATTTTTCGTGTCGGTCGCCTAAAAAGTATATTTACATACTATTGTTTTTCCATTATCCACTACATACTTAGGAAATTCTTTATTATCTGAGGATATTATGTTTGAGGTTGGGTTGAGGTTGAGCTTCGTATCGCACTCGTCACAGGACCAGTTCTTTATAGCCCCATTGGTTTTCATCTAAACTCTTCAATTGAAAGGCACATGATAGATAGTAATTGGTTCTATACAATATGTAATCTACCAATATTTCTCTCGCACAACGCGCACTTGATCACCATTACATCGATATATTTGTGCTGAACTATCATTTTGATGTTACGTAATGTTTTCCATTATTTTAATTATGTCCTTAACACTTTTATATTTTTTTCCTTAGCGTCATCATTTCCGACCATGTAGAGCATTTTCTTCAAAATATTTTATTTACTGGAAATGTGCACCTTGTTAAATAAAATGTGCAATAGTGTACTGTACTTCGTTCGCAATTTGTTATTTGTCGTCAAATGTATTTACTTGGTACGGATTTTGGTATCAAATTCACGTTAACAAAGATAAAATAATTGTTTTCCATGTCAGGTCCCAAAAATCAATATTTGAACGTGCGTACGCGATTTGAGTAATTGGAGCTTTAGAAACGTGCTTAAATGTAAGATGTTAAATCTCTGAACAAGTCAAGAGCAATTATTTTTGATTTTATCCAATCACAAAATAATTGGTAGGAATTCTTTGTGACTCTTATTTCCAACGGGTTTTATATAAATATTATATACGACCATCGAGATTGACAAGTGGCAATTTTGATACAACGCTCGTGTGGCGCGTAGATGTTATTAGTTTATAGAGGAAAATAATTATCGTCAATTTCAATTGTGATTCGTTGATATTTATTCAATCCAAATAGGTTATTATTAATTTTCAATTTATGTGCTATAAATATATAAATTTTCTGTAATAAATGGATAATAGCAATTAATTTAAATCGGAAAATACAAATATTTAGTTCATATTGAAATTAATTAATATCAAAATACGTAATTGTGTTTTTAAATGAATAAATAAATAAAAGGTATAGTTACGTAAACCTCGTGAATACATAGTAATTGTACGTTTGTACAAATTTAAAACTAGTTTTGCTTTTCAATCAATTGCCATTGTAATTTTCCCCATGTATGTATTTAACTTTTGAATTATGAACTATATGTTTCTATGTTTCAATTTCATACATCCATTGAAAGTTTACTTCCAATCTGCCGTATTTGCATGCTACAGTATGCAATACTCATATATCTGCAGCAATCAACCTTTGTAAATCTTTCATATGCAACGCAGCTTTGAAACAAGTCCCGTGCGTCCGTACACAAAGCAGCTTTCATAGCGCATAAGTGGAAATTTCTTCATTTTGCCTACGTCTGGCTTGCATATTGATGCTTTATTTTTGTTTTTTACGATTTATGTACGTATTTTTAGAGATACGTTTCGTTCGCAAATGCATAATTCCTTTCCTCGATCTGTGGTAGAACTACATATTTTTTAACCTATTTAAAGACCCCCAACCCAATTGAATTTGTTGCAACTAAATCCGATACTTGCATAGAACAAACGAATTATAACTATGTAAAAAGGGTAAGGAGCGACTCAGAGTTAGATACCCAATAGAATGGAATATAAAATGGAAATAAAAATAACGAAGAGAAAGAATTTGCACACAAATAAACTGCTGGATATAAGCTATCAAATTTCAGAAGCTTTAACACATAATATGTCGTTGAATAGGTGGACATCGAGAAATTGAAGATATATGAAAAGACTTTAAAAATATAATACCAGTAACAGTGGAAGTGGTAGAACAAAATGTAAAGAAAATGAAATTTAAAAAGTATTTTCATACAATAAAGAGATTGCCAAGGATCTTTTGCCAATGTGAAAAGTGTCTATGCTACATAGAGTTGTCAAGAGACAAAAAAGGTGAACTTTTATGAGAATATGGAGCCAAGTTCTGAATTATTTTCCAGGTCACTCTTGCGGTTGAAACGTTTCTTCAAGCTTTAAGCACGTTGTCCTGACATTTGCCTCCATAATTTGTTGAATATCCTCGTTGTTAATGATCTTCGGTCTCTCAGAGCGTGCTTCGTTGGTCAAGTTAAGATCTCCCGAAGAAAATTTCTTGAACCACTTCTGTGCTGTTCGATCACTTACAGCATCGTCTCCGAATGTGGCACATATTTTGGCGCCGAAGGATTCATGTAGAATAGATGGCAGATAACAAAGAAATGCTATCGGTTAACAACTTAACAAATATTCATGTCACACCGCTGTATATAAAAAACCGCACAAGCTAAAGTGTTAGTAGAAGATAAAAAGCGAAAGGTGGCGACTATAATCAATGAATTTCCAGTAGTAGAAGAGACAAATATGATTGAAATTGTGCAAAAATAAAGGAAGAAAGGTAACAGGATACATGTTTAAAGCACAGCCCATCTCAAAATATATAGACGGTACATGTAATAAATGCAACGATGCAAAGGGGAATAAACTTCACGAGACTCAAAACGGGGGCAAATTGAAAAATTACAGACAGAATGCAGAACAATTTTGGTGTCTGGTGTTATAATTATAATAATTTATAATTACAGTTTTCGCTATGTTTAGAATGAGATCATTTTTAAAACACCAGTCTGAAAACACATGGGCCATCGTAGACAAAGTGGAAATTAGTTCCTCCGAGGAACTAATGTATCATCTACAAACATCACTACGTTCTGTTCATGAATGTAGTGTGGTAAATCATTTATATACAACAGAAATAATAGCGGTCCAAGTACAGTCCCCTGAAATACACCCAAATATACTTCATACTCAGAAAACAGTATGGGTTGCACCTTAACCTGTGATTATCTAGCTCTATGATAAGAACTTAACCAAATAATTATATTGTCCGATATGTTGAAGAACATTCCCGCCACATGCATTCCCAATCCATCATTTCACCAATGAATCCTAGGAAATCCATGCAGACAATATCAAGTGTTAAGAAATTCTACAGGTTTGCTGTAGATTATTTTTTCAAAAATCTTCGATAACGTGTGCAGCACTGAACATTTCAATGATTGTTTCCACGGCGGCCACGCAGTGAAATTAGTTCCATATAAGGAAAAAGCAATTATGAAGTGCTCACACTAGCACTTCCTGTTGTGTATAGGAATACAATGTGTAATTAGGGGCTTATAGTAACAAACAATAAAGAGTATCTTTGAAATTTTTATCAAAATTTTCATCTGACGACTATTTCCCTAAGTTCAACGCATACTTGCAATTCCATTTGCCAATTTACGTTACAGTTGTAAGGTTGTGCAATTATTTGACGCTGCGCACACCGTTCAATACCCTGCAGAATTCTCGCTGTAGAACAAGGTAAATGTGTTAAATTTAATCCATGCCGGCGACCGGAATCCAACTCAAACTCACTGTGGTTGCAAAGTTAATCAACGAGATGGAACAGGTGAAGCAAGAATTTAAGTTTGAGTTTCATCGTCATTGTTTCGACGGGAAGATTTCAAAGAATTGCAACAGAAACTACTTTGGAAAACCATTTGTGTCGATTCATTGCAAATACTTGAAAAGTAAATATGCAATACATTGAATTACATTCAAGAAATATATATTACATACACTGGTGTGTATAAGTGTGTGCAAGTGGATTTTATTACACAAGATAACGTAGTTAACAAGTAACATGAAAAATATGAAACGGAAAATCCAAGTAATAAACACAATATTTTTTTTTTTAATTTAATCTACTTTGAATGACGGCTTCACAAGGGCGAGACGTACTCCAAATCAAAGACTGAATGTCTTCGTGAGATATGTTATCCCAAATGGCGACCAGCTTTACTATATAAAATTCGAAATTAACAAAAAATACAAAAAGTGCTGCTATAATTAATTATAATGAATTTCAATACAGTAGTAAGTACATTTTTCATCATTTATAATAACTTTGCCCACCAAAGGAGAGAATTTTCTGGGATGAATTATAATATTTACGTTATTTCAAATAAGTGTGAATAGCTTCGAAAATTAATTTCTTGTTGTGAATGTCTGAACTGTGCGAGATACGTTAGCAAAGCAATAAAATTAAAACATGGCTGTATTTTAACGTTGTTATGTGATTGGATAAAAAATACATTGTTAAAAGTACACTGGCAATGTAATTTCGATCCATCCGCAAAATCAAAACATCAAAGCGGAACGAGTCACGCCCAAGAACACTGCGTCGTAATTTAATATAAAATTCTACTCTCAGATGCATCAACTTGTCCGATATACTAGCCCAAACCATTTCTCGACAAGCGAGTAAATTTTTAAGGTGCTCGAAATTGTTCAGCAGTTTGCGCGCGTGAGAAACACGCGTCATCAATAATTTAACAACGCGAATATATGAATTAAGATTAATGCCGTTCGTAATATGACTTCCGTGTTTTCGTCCGCGTTCGCAAAATGGATTCCATTTTCCCTCCTGCGGGGAATTGGAGATTTATCATTTCTTCTGCCACCCTTGAAGTGTCGTGTCAATCATGTGTTACCCTCGCTTCTTATTGAAATCTCCAGAAATATTTTACTGTCACATAAATATATATTTTTCGTGCTAGACTCTTTTAATGTATCATTTATGGAAAGAAAAGGTGGGGTGTTTTATCTAGGGATGGGAAAATGATGTTTTGTTGCGAAAATGGAGCAGGAACAATTTTGTCCTTAAAATCGTTACCGAAAAAAGATCGCTAACTAAAGCGATATTTTGCATTATTTGTGACACAAGTCGAATCCACGTAGTTGATAACATAATATTTTGTCACTAAATCTGTTAATTTTATTAAATCTTGTTATATATTATTAGACATATTTACTAATGATCAGAGATAAACGGAACCCGAGGACGTCCTACAACAAATACTTATAATTATCAGGATTAAATAAATAATTTTCTGGGGCGTACATTTAAAATTGTATGCCAAAGGGATTACATTTTTAATAAATTTAGTGTAGAGGCTTGAGTAATCCGTCGGGACTCGCAAGCTCTCGGTCATAGAGATAAATGTTATAATCTTAGAAATATTAAAACTCGTAAATTACTTTATTATACATAGTTTATTAGAAACGGCATATACGCTATGTGATTATGAAAGAATGATTAAACAATAAATTCCATGAGAATGGCTTTAAATTTATCAATACAGCACTAATCACTAATACACATGTTTTAGTAATGAGTTGGATAGGAGTGGTCATCCACAAACTATGCATTACGCGACTACAGGAACCATGTTTACCGCATCACATTATATATTGTTGGTTAAATTTATAGCAAATAAATAAATTTATTTATGTAGTTGCAACAGTGAACTAGATCTGCGAATGGCTACTTTGCGTTTCGTGTTTTATTCATATATGCAACGCTTAAATGTGGCGTCACTATCAGAATAAATTTAGTAAAAGTGGAATCTGCAAGTATAATAAATATATGCGACATAAAAACGAGAAAATAAGTTAGTCTCGTATATTTTGTTGTTTCGATGTAGTACATAAAACTACAAACAGTTACATATATATACAGTAATAGCTACTTCTTTTTATACTTATCTGTACATCCCATGATGGTCTTCTATAATTTTTCATTACTTTACAACAGCCATATATCCCCTCCATTTAGCCACCTTTCCTCAATCATGTGTCTTAATGATTCTACACATAGATATTCTCTTATGGTCTCTTATATTGTCTGACTATATAAGTTCCAACATGTTTCTAAAAAACTTCATATCACATTTCCTAGCAACCTTTCGTGCCCATCTGGCTAGTTGCAAGATTCTCTTCCATAAATATCGATTTATAGGTCTTCATCTTTCTCCCTTGCTCACTTCCTGATTGTCGATCATTGGATTCAAAAACGCTTTAAATACCCTCTTTGCATTTTGTTTTATGTGTAATTCTAAAATTCCATTGCCTTCAATTATTAAACCTAGATATTTTATATTTATAATTGTTTGTGTTTTTATAATTTTTATTTGTCGATTAGAAATTGTATCCTATTGCCTTCTGATCATGCAACCTTAATATCCACGTCTTTATCATTACTGTCGTCAATCGGTTGGTGTGCAGTTATAGATTTCATCTATAACTTATGTATGTCGTATTTTTATAAATCATGTATCATCACCCTAGGGAACACTCTTTCATAAACTCATTGTAAGGATATATGCATTTAATTCTCTTACCTTTCTTGTATACTGACATCCTCAAATCAACTCAACTCAACCCTCAACCATCTTTCGGTAATCTCGACGTTTATCACGTTTTATTGGAATTCTCCTAGAACTCCTTCGTGCAGCATTTTCAGCAAGGTTTCACTGGACGTTATCTTATCATCTTTTCCACCGCATCTGCTGTTCTTTTTCTTCGAAACTTTCACAAAACATTTTCCACTCCACCTTGCCTTCCTTTCAAATTTAAGTTGTCTTTTGCTTTTCTTTCAGTATATTCATATTTTCCCATGTCTCGTTCCATCAGGAAGTCCTATCCGTTACTCGTCACAACCATATGCTTGGTTTACAACCAATATCGAAACTTTATTTTGATTGTACAATATTATTCACCAACAATTAACATTAATATATTAGAATATATTTAATTATAACATTTACTTTTTGTAAAATGCATTGGTATAAGCGCACTTTGAAATGATATGGAAAGAAAATAATGTTGATTTGCAACGACTCGTTTGAAGGCGAGTGTTTTAAAATCAGATGGTTTAAATACGTCAGTGCTATTTTCAAAAATAGTTGGGGGCCAATTTTTTTTACGAATTCCTGTATTTCATCAATAAGAATACTAGGTAAAAAATCTTGAAAGAAGACTAAAAATAATTAGATATTTACGGAACCACCACCCGTTTTCGCTAGAACATGAAGTTACAAACTGTATTTATGTCTAGTGAACCAACTAAAAGCGTTGCAAATTATAAGGATTTGCGAATATAAATTTTGCATATTGGTATTTTATACACTGACAGCCAAAAGAAAGCGAACCACCCAGAAATTTAATATCTTGGTATACCATTAGATTCATCGAAAGATAGAAACTATTCAAATTTACCATTTAAAATCCCTTCTTACCTGAGTATGTATGTATATACACTACAAGCCATGGAAGCCTTAGGTTTGCCGAACAATTTTTTTTCTGTTTCTCGTTTTCTCTTTCCAATCTTGGATCTTCATGTTTTTTAGATATTACTCGATACTTTCCAGCCATCCATTCTATGGTCTACCTCTACTCCTTTTCCCAATCTCTTAGCTGAGTACATTTTAAACGTCATTGCATGCTTTAAGGTTTTCTGAAGTATGCAGTAACTATTAAATTTCTACCCCACATCTTCGATCAGCGATAGATCGGAAATCTTGCTTGTTATGGTAAGACTTCAATATTTTGCTCTACAAGATATCTTCAAATCACAATTGCAGTATGCAGTCGGGCATCACCTTGTTGTGGAATATGCTGCCAGTATGATCTCTATGTTACTGAAAAGTTCCACAGTATCGTTAATGGGCAGGCGTTGGGATTTCCTGGAAGGAAGATTATTGATCTGATACACTGGCGTATGGTAACTCAAGCCTTAACTCCAGATATTAGTCCTGAATATCCTCATAAAACAAAGCTTAAAGTTGAAACTAACTCCCTCTCTGAGAATATGTATTCCATTACCCATTCGCCATAATCAAAAGCGAGACTGGTGACGGCGGACGGCACCACGCCAACCTAGCAACACGGAGTTGGACGACATTCTGGAAAGCCAAGAGAATGATTCCTTCGATACTCTACGGTTTAGCACTCCTACCAATGAGCGTCCACTGACTGAAAGGTGTCAAAAGTATTGAAGTTTCCGTTCTTCACGGTTATGGGTAATATACAGCCGGCCACGTGGACGATTTTCTAGAACTTGGTTTGATTGATTTTTCCAAGCTCTTGCAACACTTCGATCCAACCTTCTGCCAATAACTTTAATAACGTTAATCCACCTTCTCGCACGTCCACAATTCGATTGTTTCCAAATAGAGTTAAATGACTGTAACGTGCGTTTTGATGACGCAACACAGGTGTAAATGTTGTGTAGCAGTTATTAATTATCTCCTGACGGACGATTTCAAGAAAAAAGTTATTTCAAGAATTTAACAAAACGACAAGGAACTAGGAAGCAAAGAAATATTTTGAATTAAATCTTAATAATTTTTCACTCGAGATGAGCCTAACAATATAACATTTGTCAAATTTTTAGGCAATTTTCCCTGGGTGTTTCGCTTTTTTGGCTATCAGTGTCATGTTGGAAAGCAAAAGATTAATGGTATTAAGGCATACAAATGCAACTGTGCTTTACCTATGTGTGAGACCACACGAATGTTACAATGGACAAGAATACGAACCTGATACACGAATTCACGATATTAGGAACCACGTGAAAAAAAAACAAATTCTAAAAACGTAACCAACTTTCCGTTTACAAAAATATTAGAATCCTCTTCCATCAAAACCAAAGGACGAGTTGTCATAAAGTTTTTTGTGTACATTGCTATAATTTTTATGATCATAGAGGAACGAAATATGGGTTGGATGATTAAAAATGAAATTTGACATCAGTATTTAGTGGAGGCAGGACGCATGTTAGATTTTATTATTAATTGAAAATGCATACAATGGGTTAAAATTTACATTCAAATTTAGATTGACTTGATTAGGGGGCAACGAAAGGTATATTCTCATAGTAGTTAAGAGAATTAAGTGAAGTAAGTAACTGTTAACTTAAACATAAAATTTTCGATTGGCTTAATAATACAATGAGAAGATTTTAAATAGAGCTAACATTTTTTGTAGTATTTCGTTTAAAATCAAAATAGTGGCATACATTGTACATTGTGTTTACTGTATGAATCAACCATTATCCCAGAAGTAATTTATATTTGTTGTGAACTTTAGATTGATCTATAACTCCAGCTTATACAATTCCATCTCAACAATTAATAAAGACATGAAAAAAATGTTTCCGCCCGGGATCGAACCGGGGACCTTCCGCGTGTTAGGCGGATGTGATAACCACTACACCACGGAAACTCGCTTGGTAGTATAAATAATAAAAATTGTGAAATATTACTCCAGGAAATGTTATAGTATTGCAATATATATGTATATGATTACTTTTCGTTGTTTTATGCGTATATTTACTGCCACTTTGTCGCTAATAAACGTTTGCTTTCAACTGATTCATAAAACCAATTTCTGCGTATTAGTTTGTGTAAGATATTTATTTGAACAATATGTATACATGGTGTAAAATAAGTGTCACAAACTTTGAGGGCTGATAGTATGGCCCAAAATATGCCGAAAAGTCTTAATGAACATGGGTACTCAAATGGACGGTTTGGGAGATACGAATTTTTTTATTAGCATAAAAACAAATAAATCGGTTGTCTATTTAAGCCAAGTTTCAGTTAGATGCCAACTCAAAAGAAACTTGTTTTGAAAAATTTAATGTTTGTATAGTTTAATTTTCCAACATCGTAAAATGCGTTAAATGACGAAAATAGTTTTTCACAATGAGTTGAAAGTTTGTTGAACATCTAGTCAGCCTGTTTTCGTATAATTTTGAATAAATTGTATAGTGATTTATTTATGGAGAGCTTCACAAGAACATTAATATTTCATCGTGGGTTCTCATATGTTCATAAGTATAAGTTTTCTAGTACTAGTTTGTAATTCGGTAAGGTATCAGAAACGAGACTCATTTAACTGCATTTTTTGTTATCAATAAGTAAACATGATTTCTATACTATTAATCAGTGGCGATAAATGCGGGAAATATCATACATGCGTTTCCGTGGTGTAGTGGTTATCACATCCGCCTAACACGCGGAAGGTCCCCGGTTCGATCCCGGGCGGAAACAATTTTTTCTTAATATTTTAATATTGTTTCACTCACCCAAAGGAAATATTTGCTAACGGGTGGAAAAATTAATTAATGAAGTATACATTTTAATCCGTAAACAGTATATTCGACAAAAACAAAGTTAGAAAAACTCATAAGAAAATCTAAAAAGGAACAGGCAGTAAGCAGAAGTTACCCAAGAAGAAAAAAAAATTTATAAATTTCACAACAGGAATCGTATCTGTAAGTTCATTATTAAGCCCTTGACCGATATGATAGGAATAAATGATGAACCAACAGATTTATAAAGAATGCGTACCGGCATTGTAGCAACACTGTAGTAGTGTAGTAGTGTAGTGTAGTAGTGTTACTAGCCTGTAACACTGCAAGGAATATATAGTATAACGGAAAAAATGGCAAACTGGAAATAAAAGAAGGCAAATCAGTTACAATACTTAATAGGATCGACTACGAAGATGAGATGTGTAAACTGTTGATTAGTTTAAATTTAACGAAATACAATAAGGATCCCACTAATAAATATCAAAAAGAGGTAAAGAAATATGTAAATATAACAAAGTTCAATTTGTGAACGGAGAGCATTGAAACAATATGATTTATCGTAAGAACACAAAGAAGACGATTGAAATATTGTCCCAAAAACGGTTATCAAGTCGGGCTCAGTCAATAAAATATTACAAAAAATCAACAGCATTAATAAAAGCAAAAACAATATAGTAGAAGATACTATAAAATGGGAAAGGATATCTTTCCTGGAAAATGTAAGCTTAAAATTATAGAAATTAAACACATTCAAGTACAAGGTTGCATATTATAATTAAAATTAAATAAAAGTCAATATATATATTGGGAGCGGATATATATAACAATTCAGGGATACACAGAATAAAGTGTAATGAGTGTGAAATATATGGGTCAGACAGGCCGTAATTTGGAGAGCTTATGAGATCATTTAGGTTAAACAGAGATAACTAGAATTTTGATAGAAAGTGAACATACATGTACTAGAAAATTTAGAAATATTATTCTAAACACAATATCGTAGAATCTTACTACATAAAAGGGAAATCGCAAATAATAGTCATACTGTACTTAATGATCAGTTTTATCTATTCACAATACCGATAATAAACATAGTAATAATACTCTGAATTACCTCGGTAAATAGGTTTTTTTCCTAATGGTCAATTGTTCCCTAACTTTAAATAGTGTGTATGGTGGTAATCGAATTAATGGCCATTTATTTTAACTCCTTCGACAATTCCAACATCCAAATTGTAGAAATTGCGTTTTTAAATCAAATTTTATTTTCAGAATGCTCAACAAGGTCAGCGCAGTTTGGAAAACGCACGAGAGTACGGGAAGTGACGTTTCGAAGGCAGTGAGTACAAAATAATTATTTATGTATCAAATGTGTAAAGTAATACCTTTTTCACGAGTAGAAAAGGTTGCACAATTTGGCAAATTTGTAGGAGTGAAAAAAAGGTGGTTTAATCACGAGTTTCATACAATTTTTTTCTATGTCCGATGCTTTAAATAAATTCGATAAAAGCTTTTTTTTTCATATGTACTTGTTGATTAATTAAAGGTACAGTTTTGACCAGCATTGATTTGAAAAACTTAAATTACTATTTGCATTAGATAATGATCGTTTGGAGCCTGTTATAAGAAGTTATATATTTCTTCTCGGAAAAATATTTTGGTCTTTTTGAATCTACATTTTTCAAATACACAATAAATCACATCGTTATTTATCATTAGAGTAGATTTCAACTTTAAATAAGTGAACCAAGACATTGAAGACATTTTAGATTTCATTTCAAAAGAAGCTGCTTAGAAGCTGTTTCTTTGTTTCTTAAGCCACTCCACGAAAGAATAGTATTCTTTTAAATATTGTTCTTTGAATGTCTCTGACAGAAGATGCAAAATTGCGGTAGTTGCTGATTCAAGTACATTTTCTGGTGTGTAGTGAATGCTGCATTCATTGTCACTGTCCATCAATGATGACCTATGCTAATGCGTTAATTATAGTTGCATTAAAAATGACATGCAATGGCACAATGGCACTTCTTAACGCAACAGAGTGAAAACGTGAGCCGTTACGGTACTTTTTTCAGCCTTTTTGAACCAATTAGAAATCGCATATTTTATGAACTGAAATGAATGGAAAAATTTGTAGGTTGTATATAATTTATTTAATTATACCTAGTGCACTGTTTAATTAAAAAAAATAGTTAAAAATAAATATATTGTGTCTTTCATTGGAACAATGGAACAATCGTTAATCGTCATCGCTAATCGTCATCGACGGTGTGGAGCATGTTTATTAATATGAAGTTTGCATGAACTTAGTCACACTGTCTTGCTGGTAGAGCACTACATACACCACGGAGAATAATAGTAATATCTTAATACATTTGTTGCGCTATTTGTGTGAATTCGTTCTCCTGAACTACATATATTATTTTATATACCTGCCTACTAATCCTTGTTGATCTACTGTTACAACCTGCAAACGGTCTTCCGCTGGTGGTACTTTAATTATTGGCTTTGATATTCGATTGACTTCTTTAAAACACTTATACACAATATTTCCAAATGGGCATCATAGTTGCCAAGCGTATGTTACATTAACAAGTTAAAATTAAAAATGTGTATTGTCAAATATGACAGAAAAATGTAAAATTTACACGAAAGATGGACTAATCTTACGCCTCAATGGTGTAGTGAACATTAATTAAAACAGGTCCATGAAGACTAACTGGTGGATCGCTAGACAATATTGTTTCTGGGTTATTACCCTTCGTCAGTAGCGATTACCAAGAACCTTAGTTGTTGAAATACCTTTACATGTAGTGGCCATCAAAACTTCTTGGCGCGAGCCAATCACTCCTAACGAACCACTGACAACAGAACACTGACAAGACGATTCCTTGTCTAACACCTTGCGGAGACTAAACAAGAGACGACTGTCAAATGTCCAGTGTCAACATATAAAAGGATTGCTGCAATTAAGTTCAAAAACAATTCAAATTAAAAATGTGTATTGTCAAATATGACATTTGACAGTCGTCTCTTGTTTAGTCTCCGCAAGGTGTTAGACAAGGAATCGTCTTGTCAGTGTTCTGTTGTCAGTGGTTCGTTAGGAGTGATTGGCTCGCGCCAAGAAGTTTTGATGGCCACTACATGTAAAGGTATTTCAACAACTAAGGTTCTTGGTAATCGCTACTGACGAAGGGTAATAACCCAGAAACAATATTGTCTAGCGATCCACCAGTTAGTCTTCATGGACCTGTTTTAATTAATGTTCACTACACCATTGAGGCGTAAGATTAGTCCATCTTTCGTGTTAACAAGTTAATATAACTAAGTAGCGATAGACATGCCGCAGCCAAAATTTCAAAATCACTATCGAACACTAACTTAACATTTAAGACGGTAGAGTTTCCAGTGATTGAGAATGAGCCTATATAAGCCTTTTCATCAACTATGATGAAAAACATGTAACCAGTAAATTTTGCACAAATAAATAATCTGATCAGTAACGACCAAAGTGCATACGAATAATAAATATGAAAGGGCGAATCTGCCAAAAGCATTGAATAGTATGCATGGTTCAACTCTGATAAAGAAATTGGATATAATACCTACCAATATAAACGGACACAAATAATAGTGCCCGGAGGCCATAAACTACAATCACCACGAGGAATTGTAATAAACTTCGTTATGTTTATCAAGTTTCTATATTAGCTCAACTGGTAGCTGTATTAAGGTTAAGACGAATAATATGAAATTAAATGTTGAGGAGACCACGTATCTAAAATTGTGCTCTACCAAAATTAACCATTAAAAATTGCTTATTATGAAGCATACTTAATATCATCAGAGTGAACACCATTTATGCTTATGTATGCTTCCAGAAAAACATTTGAATCTTTCACAAATTGGACACGTAATTTCGAAAATTTCGAGAACTTTTTGAAAGATGATATAATAAAAAAACCTCAACTTCATGAATTGCCTTCAACACATGAAAAACTGTGAACACCTCATAAACCGCCCACTAACCTCTCTCACGAAGATCCGATTAAGGATAATGATACAAGCGATTTTACTCCCTTGATAAATATCAATCAACAATGCTTGATAATGAGTGATAGTTTTCAATTAAATTATTTTTGCTGAAACTGTCAAGTAATGTCAACATACAAGACTGATTGGATACGTGAAAAATTATTATTACATTAAGGACGATAAAATTTTACGAGGCTCTTGTGTCAAAACAATGATACAGACCGCAGCAACGACAATGGTCTTTAAACTGACGAAGATCTATTGCCTTGACAACACATGTATTTTTTTAACCACCAATTTTTTTAAATTAATTTAAAACCTAATTTTTGGTATTTGAAACATCGATTTTTACAGTTTCAGAAATAAATGCATACATATGTTATCTGGCAAGACTCAGAGTTTAAGGTACTCGGCCTTAAAGCCCTTGTACTTCCAATAATACTACTCGTCTGCAATAGGCAACATTCCAGACTTGGATAAATAAATAACTTTTTAATTATTACTGATGTGAAGTGATGACTATGACTATTAGTATGGGCTACGACTGGAATAAGAGGATAATAAAAACATTACTAGAAACTAAAATCTTAACAATCATAAAATCTTTACTTATAAAAATATTCAACACGAACAAGTTGAAAAAAATATCAACTGCTTTGCCAGTATACAGTGAAGTGCTTTGGTGTTACTTTATTTAGCAAGCTATATTGCTAAAGTCATATTAAAAATGCGTTATTTAATTAGAACGAATCACCCTGTTAAACTTTTTAGCATAATTACAGTATCTTAAATTATCGTTTTTATTGAAATCCAATTTCATTACCAGTCGCAAGGATCAATATGTATGGACTTGCAGTATCCAATGTTGCGGGAATATATCGGAGAAACATACGTAAATGCAATCAGAGGATTCTAGTGCACTTTGCACTAATGAACATTATACTGATATAAATAATAACACTCGTCCAACGGAGTAGTCGGATGTGGTGAGAATTGTTATAATGGAAACTTTTGATCGTCAACTTGCGAGAAATGAGTAACTATCAATATTCTAGTGTAAAGAAGAAATGTGGATGTATAATGGATACCTTAAGACACACAAGAAAAATCTTAAGTTTAAGACTTTATTCGAAATCAGGCCAACCCGGATTTATATACAAGCAATTTGACGATTGAATTAAACTGTTGAAGTTTTTGTGCAACGTTGTAACGTGTAATAGATTTTCTCTTGTTTGGTATAAATATTTAAATTCCATCCTTTTATTTAAATTATTGGAAGATACGTTTCTTTGTAATATAAATCAGGCTAGAACAATGCTTTAAAATGTTACGTTTGCATTTGACATTTTTTGTTACATAAAGCATTTATTAACGAGCAACTAGCATATTTAAATATATAAATATTTATTATTATATATTATATATTAAATATTTAAACCATTATATTAAAATATCGGATAATAACAATAACAGAACCTAAAATTTTGTCATAATTGTTTATTGCTTTGTGTATTTAAATTCATTAAACTTAACAAAAATGATTTAATTTTAGTTTGCCCCAAGCAAACAAATATTTGTATACACCATATGAGGGCGGATATATCCTCATTTAGCTGCGACCCTAATACACCTTGTTTTCGAAATTCGAACGTTTGTGTTGTGGATATTGGTAAAACGGTTTGCCTTGAACCCGATATGTTTGTTGGGGTGCTTATTATTAATATGACTGTGCATCGGACACGTTTGCTTTGGAATAATTATATCCGCATGAACTATCTGAAAAAATAAATCGAGTGAACTATCAAAGCTACGGGATAAATGTCACACATACTAATTTGATATACGGGCCACATGCATACTCCGTACCTACTCAAAGAACACAATAAAACATTTTTCGCTTGGGTGCCATTATATTACGGCCACGTAACAACTTTACCAATTACCCTCCCCTCCCGCGCTCGGAATGCAGTGCGTCGCGTTGAAAATCACCCATTCCCCGAAATAATTATCTCCTCAGTGAAACACAGACGAACAAACTTCCCTTACTTAATCCAAGTTGCTGGATCCCGGGGTTGTTATTCTAGCATGTCTTAATTATTTGAAATTTAATTACGTACGTTTGCGTTTGCGTTTTCTCCATTTTCGTCGTTATCCTCGATCCGCCAACCATTGCGTCGGTGTTGAAAATATACACATCAAGTTCGCCGATGCATCTCTTTAGCTCGTCGCACGTTAAATAATATTTACCGCCGAGCCGATGGAATGTGAATCGTTAATCTGACGTTGATCTATATTCAGGAATTTTTACGCACTATTTCTGTTTATGAAGTCGAACCATAAATTATCCGCGAGATTTTCAATATTTAAAATGTTTCGCCGTGTAACGAGACGGCGTGCATTTATCATCCAGCGTACCGCGTTTTTGTTTAATTTTTGTAGTTGTTTATTGTGGAAAAGTAAGGGGCTGTAAATCATTGACGGCGTTATTCGCGGTACATTTTGGATGATAATAGCTATGAAAGCCGTGGTCATCAAATTAACACAGTTTACCACAACATATGTGCTGGTGTTTTCCATTGGAACTATTTTAATATATGTTACATGGTATTGCTTTTGCATCAGTGTTTGTGTTAACATATATTAAACTCCTATATTAGTGATGAATGGAAGATTCTTACCTTATAAGTACTATGTACGGTCTTTGATTTGCTGCAAGGAGTACGGAATAAAAGCATGCGAAGTTATTCATTGATTTCAAAACGAAATCCGAATGATATTTCAGAAATTGATTTAAATTACTAAAATATATACGTGATCTATCTACTCTCAAATTTAAATCGTCTTCCTGAATTGCTATATTTTGCGTTGGTCAAATTGTAAATATTCCGCACCAGGATCCTCATCGAAAACATCCAAATCCACCAAATGAATTTTAAAATTTTCCGCACGAAAAGTAAATATCCATACAGTGATGTACGTAACAAAGAAGATGCAGATTAAGGTATCTGTTAACCCAAAAATAATTTACTACCGATGCGTCAAGCAAAAAAGACCTAAACAATCAGGTGTATGAACAATGTAATTGCTTACGTGCAGATACACTGATGAAAAGTATTTATAGAAAAATCGGCTTAATAGTTAATATCGATGAACGGATCGATATTAAGTTATGTCAACTTTCTAGGAATCAAATAAACTGATATCCTAAACATGACGGACATGAAGTGCTTGTTGTGATATACGAAAAGTGCTACAAGGAATCCTAAACTAAAACACGATTACAACACTAATAACCACAGAAAAAGAACGTAAAAGCATAATATACAATAATATATAACAATGGAAATCTAAAGGTATAATTTCAGGACGTATCACCACCTGGTCTCCAAACAAACGTACCTTTAAACAGAATCACTAATTGAAAATTAATATTCACAGTAATTGTAAATAATTGTGAATGAAAAAGTATAATATTAGAAGCAAAACATTGGTTCAACAAATAGCACATGTCACTATAAACATTGCCGATATTATATGTAAATCCTCCACGATATAATGCAATCCTATGAATAGGGTGGGTGACCGTAAACATGAATTTTGAACTTTCTGTATTCAACCTTTAGTTTAAAAGTTCAAGAATGGAGAAATTATCGGTGAGCAACAAGTGAATTGTTATTGACAAATCAAGGCCCTGATTTTAGTATTCAAATACGACCTATGAGGATACAGCCGTTGCAAAATCGAGTAAAATTTTTGTATATATTTTGAGATGTGAGGTTTAAAACGTAGGGTAGAGTAAATGCCAAAATTTTTGTCTTTCATCCCTTCATACCGCTGGTTCAGCTTGTTTTTTTATTGTCGATCTCCCTGTGGTCATTATCGTTTGCAATTTCGACGCCGTATTGATGAGTCGATTGTTCTCTGTTTCATGGAAGGAACCTCTTTGATTTTCCGTATCAAATTTATTACGTCTGTAATGCCCTCTGCCTCTTCGTTCATTTCGTCGGCCGCGATGAGTTTCTCGGGGGTCGTTTTGCTTATGCATTTCCGTGTCTTCCATTGTGCATTTGGGCTCACCAGTTTCGGTAAATTCGACGAATATGTTAACAGGTTGTGGTCTAATGTACGGACGGGTCGGTCTTCGCCTTAGAGAGCCTGGGTCACTTGTGATCTAGGGACATCGTCGTCACCATTACAAAAAGTTATGAAATTTGGAAGGAAAAAGTATACGATTTGGAAACATAATCATTGCAGGATTTAGAAAAAAATGGTTTACACTTTGTATTTATTTGACCAGAAATAAATTAGCCTCGTAATAATCATTTACAACAATTTGCAAAAATTATTTAAGTTCATCAGATATATTACCAAATACTGGAACGTTTCTGCAAGCGTTTCTTTTTTATGTTAATTAAATATTTATCGACAATTGATTAATTCATCAGTCATTAATGTTTACACAATCCATTAATAAAGCACACACATAATTACAGTTTTCCATAAATACAGACCAATTTGACCCGCCAAAAAATCAGTGGCTTCCAATCCCTACGCTGGGCGTCAAATACGTATCACGTAACAATGAAGTCCCAACTTATACTGTTAACTTCGTTTTCAATCTCATTCATTCTCTCATCGTTCCTCTTGTTTTATAGATTATTATTTTCACCAGGCTTATATAAGTTTAAATATATATATTTTCTAAATTATTCTTGTAATATAAACATATTTAATAAAGATATATTCAATAGAAATGATGCACGTGGAGGACTAAATTTTTGTGTAATAAGTCAACACATGAAAATAATCGAAATTACGAAGTTTACTCTAATGGACTCCCAACTATACTTCCACATTTCGGACCTACTAGGTTTTTTATTTTTATTGGTTTTACACTTCGTGTTGCACTATTATTAACTAAAATTCTACACTCAATCAGAACATTTCAGCTATCGCGTATTTGTTAAAATAGTTCTCCTGTCGAATTAAAATTAATATTCATGCAGCTCGTTAATTTTTTTCCTGACGAATTGCTCCTTTAATTGTTATCGTACCAACCCACCAAATTTAATTGGCCAATGAAAACATTTAAAATAACATGCAACGAGGTGGAAAATAAATTCCTTTTTGATTTATGGTACAATTAATTAGATCTACCTTTTTTCGCATATAATTTGCGATTAACGACCAGTTCAGTTTGGTTTATTGTCAGTGAAGACACGTTTTATTATTTATGTTTTTTGAAGCTTTTATGGTTTAAATTGGTTTTAATGTGTATGGCCATTTTAATAGCATAGTTTTGTTTGTACAGATTTCTCTTTTAGTTTTTTGAATTGCGTTGGACTGGATCGGGATGGGTGGTGTTGTATGTATATGGTATATTGAAAGTGAAATAAGCGAGTACCACATAAGCTTGTCACAAGTTAACCAAATAATAATAATGTTTGTATGCTAGCAAAATTGTAAAAATTATATGGAACAAATGAAATTAAAGAACGTGTTTTCTCTGAATGACTTCCCAATTCAAATTATTTTTACCTTTCCTACTAACCTGTGAGTTTTTTAATTCCATCTACAATTCATTTGGTGAAAATTATTGCAATAATAATATGTCCTTATTTATGATGTTGTCTATTAAAATTTATGTCGTAACATCGTGTTTATGAAACGGTGAGTTCTATGACAAGTTAGTTTTGTTGAAATCGAAGAAATTGATTGGCTTATGCATTCTTCATAATAAGATTTGTAATTATATTTTTAATAACATGGATGGCATACAGTTGCAGATAATCTTTAATATCAGGATTTAATACCAGTGGCTTCTCTATTTATCATATATTTTATGTAAATCGGCATTCAACTGAATAATAGCTATGCTTGCAGTAAAACGAAGTATATATTTGACTATCATCTGAATAAATATGGTGTTTTAAAGTTTTCCAAAGAAATCATTATATTACATGTATCAATAGTATACAGAATTGAGTTCAAAATCGACGACCCGTGTTGAACGCCAGATCCAATTTCAACAAATTCAGTAAACCTGTGTTAAAGCTGTATTGCAGCTATAGCTGGGTCTAAACCCATATCATATTGAAATTCTGAAGGGCTATGTATTTATGTCCAGATATTGCTATAACTGACAGGCTACTACTCGCTCAAGAACTTTGGAGAGCGTCTGGAGAATTCTGACCTTTCGCAAATCTTTAAATTTCTTTATATCATTACACTTAGCGTTGGCAATAATTAGAGAAAGTTTTCAGCAAGCAGAAAAACCTCTTTACTAATGCAAACATCGACGATGTGAGTAATAAAGGGAATTAAGTGCGGACAACACATTTTTCTTACGCTACATTAACATCGTCAACATCAGAAATATTCGGCGATATTTTGTTAACGACTTCAACAATATCGAATTCGCTTACGTTTTGAAATTAAAAATTTACACTTATATTAGGATGCTTATGACGTAGGTAAAAATACATCGTGGTTGTACTGCTGTCGATAAAAACGTTATTTATGTCATTTACATTATTTAGATGTTCAGAGACGGATGCAGAGCCTTTATTATAGATATAGGATCGCGTAACTGCTTCCACATATTTCTTATGCAGGAGTTTTGCAACTTATAGTTTAAATAAGATTTCTTTTCGATTTGGACCACTGAAATTACGAAGTAACTTGTAAAATTCCCATTTTAAAGCTTTTTGAAGGACTTGTAAGCTTTATCACGTATGTTCATCAAATATTTAGTATTTTCGCTCAGGTAGGACGAGAAGATTGCCTTTTAAATTGATTTAATTTAACAGGGACGTATCGATTTAGAAGTGTTTTCAGTTGGCTAGTGAAAAAATCTAACGTATCGTCAATATTTTTTGTGTAAAATATCTGATGCACAGCCCAACCCAAGTCACACTGGAAGCTATTGTAATCGATATGCTTTGATATGTCTATAAAATATATATTGTCATTTGGTAGAGTTTGAGATATTTTATAATATTGCTCGTGATCGGGAAGTTCAACGTCAAGTCAAAAATGGAATTACCTTCATTTGCAATTATAAAGTGAGAGTGTTTGAGGTGTTTTTTTGAACGTGAGTGGGTTATTAACTATTTGTACACTGAGAAAATTTTTATCATTATAGAAATTATGTTGTAATAAATCTATATATTATTATGTGTGTATAGTTACATATAATTTTAATGCTGAACGTATATAAAACATCACACACCACCTCTCCCCTGTTTTATCATTCCTGACTAAAACATACCCACGAATATTAAGATATTCGGAAATTACATTACAGTTCAATTCCGTTTCTGACCGCCCAAGTATATCAATATCAGAATTAATTAGGTATTCTCTAAATTGAGAAAAGTGTGCAGGCAAAAAGTGCCACTGGCAAACCCGAGTTGTCATTATATTCTTGCGAAAGTTCAACAAAATACTAATATCTGTCTTCATACTATCCATGGAAAACAAATGCCTGTATACAACTAAAATAGTAATATGTAACATAAGAAAGTTACCAAATGACGAAAGAAAGGAAAAATAAAATGAAAATTTCAATTAAATGCAATACAATATGTAAGTAATTCAGGTATTCAGACAAATCGAAAATTGAACACCTGTACAATATTAGTTAGCGTTCAAAGTTTCAGGTATTAACAACAAAACAAAACAAACAAAACATAAACTAATATTAATCCCTTAATTCTGTACTGCAAAAAAGTATCCAATTAACGTAGCCGTCGTAAGAATAGAAAAATACATCAACAATATATAATAGAAACCGTTAAAAATAGTTACCCATTCATTTCAGTTCATTAACCCACCCCAACATATTTGTATTTCATTTTAACGTAAATAATCCGGTCTTAGTCCACATGCTCTTGTTAAATCACTGAAATGCCAGATAGATGTATTCTATGAATTAAATGATACTAAGGTATCAAAACAACGACAAAGCTCAAAAATATACCATAGGATAAATTATACAGAGCAACTTAATTTAGGAATTACCGCATTTTACTTAAGTGAAACTCGTTTATATCGTCTTAAGCATGTTTTTACCTCTGTTCCATAGATGTGTTGATAGCTGCTTGTCAAATTCATTCATTCAGTCTATGAAGCCAAACTAATAATAAATAAGAGAATATTGAAGCGCAAATGAAATTATGCTTACTGACGATAGTCGCAATCGACTTCAATCAATTCTGCGAGTGACTTGAAGACATTATTTCCCTGCGTTATTTAGGCATGCTAGTATCCACGGTTCTAGCGTAATACTATCGAGCCGTGCGCTGATAGTAATTGCTTCAAGAATCAGATGGTGCGGAATTTAACATGCAACGCTCGTACTCGTTTAATCTTTCAATTAAGTCGGGTAGAGATCGTAACACCGACATTTAATTAATTAAAACGGATCAATGCGAACACAATTATGTTTGATCTGATAATCTTTTTCGCTTGGTCCAATGCTTTCATCAGATCGACGTAATGTAAATGTAAATAATTCCTGTTACAAATAAAGTATGCAAATGTCATATTATATCTTTGTGTATAAACTTCTAAGAATCCACGGTCTATTAAAAATTTTATTATTATTATGTATCGTTGCATCAACGGATGTGTTCGTTAATTATCTATCAATCAAAGCCGTTAAATTAATGTAATGTCATTTTTATGCACATTCAAGAATCGATTAATTCGTATAAAACAATGTGTTGGTGCTGGTGATCTTGATCTAATGTAACACTCGTCCATAAATATGCTTTATTAAATTGTCGGTCTAGCATCTTATGTTTTGTACGTATGTTTTTGTCCCTCACCTATAAACAGGATACACAACCCTGTAAACATCAACTATTTAAAATGTAAATTAATTATGTGTGTGTGTATTTTTTGCATTACTCTCGAAATACAGTTTTGCTGTTCGCCTAGAAATATTAAACACGTTTACAAAATATATAAAATTAATTGGAGGACTGATCACTTGTTTAAAATACGTATTGCTTCATAAAGCTAGCGCACGTATTTTAGAGCCTATAATAAACGTTGGCGGTGAATTTATTTTATCGACAACTATAATGTGTATTTATATGTGAATAGACGTTCATGAAAAGAATGTTTGCATGCCATTACTACAAGGGTTGAAGGAAATACTCACGCATTGACAGGTTTGAACGAAAACAAACAACCACTTCTAATAACAATCCACTTTCCTAAAGATAAATAACCAGAAACCTCAAAACAGGGGAATTAGGTCTATTATTTTCTATTTCAAATTATCACAATCGATTTGATTGTTATCATTATATTGGCTTTTTCAAAGCACGTAACGTGCCACACTAAACTGTTTTTGAATAAATATTGATAAATTGTGGTAACATGAAATACAATGAATAGCAGATCATGGTTATTGTTCAAAGTTGGAAATCCCAATACCTTGTTAAAATTGGTTTGAAAACTTCGACAGTTTGTTGTTATTATAATTGTTTTTTTTTTCATGTGCATTTGACCATATTATACAGTAGACATGACGCCATTATAAACGTGATTTAGAACCCCTGGTATTATAACTCTTTCCGAAGCTTATAAAAGCGAACAATGCCGCGTGCGCTAACAAATCACACCATCGCATTCTACTCGTATTCATATTTCCGGCGTAAATTATAAAAATGTTGGAGCATGGCAGTTTAGAGAAGACTTTTGCCGCAAATAAAAGAATTAGTTGCAAGAAGCGAGATCCTTTTGGGTGCGTATGTACGATTCCCGTTCGCGGAAATAGAAAGGTGCGTTTTTCGTTGGAAAGTGAGCCCGCTGATAAGAGCATTGTCAGAAAACGAAACGAACGTGAGCGGCAGAGGGTGAAAAATGTAAATGAGGGATTTGAAAGATTGAGACAGTTCCTGCCAGGGCGCCTAAATGGAAACAGAAGAATCAGTAAAGTCGATACCCTCCGCGCCGCTATCTGCTACATTAAACATCTTGAGGACTTACTGGGTTTCGCTGAAATGTGACTTATTAAATAAAGAGGATGAATGGGTTTTGCAGTTAAGGTCGTTAAAAATGTATTAAATATTTTTAGCGGCTAAAAATACGTCTGGAAATTTAAGAATGTAAGCTTCACGAAGTTCTGTGTTGTTTTATGTGGTGTCTTTTTGAATTTTAATTGTTTGGTAATGTTTGGTATTTATTAATTTTGTGCATCCAATTAATTTACTAATTAAAATTATACCACTTAAATCGTAATAAAATAATGTTTTAAGTAAAATTGACGAATGGATAAATGGCACAGATGCAAGTCAACCCCCAAGGATGTGCATACTATTATTAAATACGCTAAATATATTCGCAAATCTAGCCAATTCAATAATATATCGATTTCACTGGATCGAACCGTTTGGCAAGTGAACTATTACAAGAAATTAAAGGCGTATAGCGAATGGTGAAAGAAATCTCGCAATTAAATATAAGCGCGGAATTGCTTCCATCCAATCTTTAAACTGAATATGCCCAACAGTAATAGCAACATTAAAATCTATTATCAAAATGTGCACGGATTACGGACTAGAACTGGTTCATTTTATGCGGGTCTCTGATTGTGAATTTGACATTGTTTGTTTAACGAAATCGTGGTTCTCCTGTGATGTGCGTGATCATGAACTTTTTGCTTCGAGTTATACCGTTTTCGGACGAGATAGAGACTTTGTAAGTGTTGGACGCTGTCGTGGAGATGAGATGAGATGAGAGTTCTGCTGGCATTTAAATCAAATATGAATGTTCAGAAATTAGATTTAAGAGAAATTAGAAACTCTGTTCCGCTTATTGATATTGTAGGTTGTAATCTGGACCTCAGTATCTTCAATATTCATGTATATGTAATTTATGTTCCGCCGGATATGGTTTTTAGTCAATTCGAATTATTTTTGGATGAGTATAAATTACTGAATCAACAACTTGATAATAGAAAATTATTTTTGGGAGATTTTAATGTCCCACATCCTAATAATATTGCAGGTCTGTCAAGCTGGCACCCCCACAATCGCAATCGCGATTTTTGTGCTCGAAGCGGTCATAGAAAAAATCGAATTTGAAAAGTGGGGGTGCTAACTTGATGTCAAGCTAGCACCCACCCATCTAAAAAATAGGAAAGGAGAGATCTGGTTATCGCTATAATTATGTGCTATTTATGTGCTTTCCAAATACCCTGGAGAGAACTTGCTAACTCAACACCCTTGGCGAAAAAATCACCCTAACAGTAAGAGCCCCAAGAGGTAAAATCTATACTAAACGAGCACAAAAATTCTAACCTACACTGAAACGTTCCAATAATTATGTGCTCTCAAGATATCGTACCACCGATTTTTGTGCTCGCACCCTTGTCCGAAAAATTCACCCCTAATAGTTGGAGCCATAAGAGGTAGAATCTATACTGAACGAGCACAAAAATTTTGACCCATGCTAGAACGTTGCAATAATTATGTGCTCTCAAGATATCGTACTCCCGATATTTGTGCTCACACCCTTGTGCGATAAATTCACCCCTAATAGTTGGAGCCATAAGAGGTAGAATCTATACCGAACGAGCACTAAAATTTAAACCAATGCTAAAACGTTGCAATAATTATGTGCTCTCAAGATATCATACTCCCGATTTTTGTGCTCGTACCCTTGTCCGAAAAATTCACGCCTAATAGTTGGAGCCATAAGACGTAGAATCTATACCGAACGAGCACAAAAATTTTAACCAATGCTAAAACGTTGCAATAATTATGTGCTCTCAAGATATCGTACTCCCGATATTTGTGCTCACACCCTTGTGCGATAAATTCACCCCTAATAGTTGGAGCCATAAGAGGTAGAATCTATACCGAACGAGCACTAAAATTTAAACCAATGCTAAAACGTTGCAATAATTATGTGCTCTCAAGATATCATACTCCCGATTTTTGTGCTCGTACCCTTGTCCGAAAAATTCACGCCTAATAGTTGGAGCCATAAGACGTAGAATCTATACCGAACGAGCACAAAAATTTTAACCAATGCTAAAACGTTGCAATAATTATGTGCTCTCAAGATATCGTACTCCCGATTTTTGTGCTCGCACCCTTGTGCGATAAATTCACCCCTAATAGTTGGAGCCATAAGAGGTAGAATCTATACCGAACGAGCACTAAAATTTAGACCAGTGCTAAAGCGTTGCAATAATTATGTGCTCTCAGGATATCGTACTCCCGATTTTTGTGCTCGTTCAGTATAGTTTCTACGTCTTATGGCTCCAACTATTAGGGGTGAATTTTTCGGACAAGGGTACGAGCACAAAAATCTGGAGTATGATATCTTGAGAGCACATAATTATTACAACGTTTTAGCATTGATTAAAATTTTTGTGCTCGTTCGGTATAGATTGTACCTCTTATGGCTCCAACTATTAAGGGTGAATTTTTCGGACAAGGGTGCGAGCACAAAAATCGGTGGTACGATATCTTGAGAGCACATAATTATTGGAACGTTTCAGTGTAGGTTAGAATTTTTGTGCTCGTTTAGTATAGATTTTACCTCTTGCGGCTCTTACTGTTAGGGTGATTTTTTCGCCAAGGGTGTTGAGTTAGCAAGTTCTCTCCAGGGTATTTGGAAAGCACATAAATAGCACATAATTATAGCGATAACCAGATCTCTCCTTTCCTATTTTTTAGATGGGTGGGTGCTAGCTTGACATCAAGTTAGCACCCCCACTTTTCAAATTCGATTTTTTCTATGACCGCTTCGAGCACAAAAATCGCGATTGCGGCACATAATTAGCACATAAAGAGCACATAATTCCGGCATAGTCAAATTTGGATTTTGAGTTTGTGGGGGTGCCAGCTTGACAGACCTTAATATTGCCATAAATGATGGCAAACGGCATTTAATTAATAATTTACAATTTTCTGATCAGGTGTAAGCTAATCCACTGTTAAATTCATATGGCCGCCTGCTTGATTTAATTATCACAAATTTGAATGATGTGCAAGTTGCACATGAGGTGAAGATTATCATCCCGCTTTAAAGTTGGATTATTACCATAGTGCCAAACACTAGTCCAAGGTGCCTAGAAGCTCCGACAGTAGACTGTACAATTTTAGGAAAGCTGATTATCATGGCTTATATACTGCACTGGCTCGTGCAGATTGGTCCTCTCTATATAATTACGCAAACATCAATGATGCATGTGCCGTATTTTACTCGAAAATCTATGATTACATTGATGAATATGTCCCTTAAAAATCCACTCGCCGTTGTCTTTATCCTATTTGGTATACTAAGGAACACTGTTAATGTGTTCCTAATATTAAACGCAAGCATAAATTTCGCATGGTATACAGGAGAACCGGGCGTGAGGATGAGCTTAATATGTAGAGGGGTTTGTGGCAGTTATCAATATAGTGTCTGTATCTGTGTCTGTGTCTGTATCTGTGTATGTGTATGTATTCAGAAGTTACTCGAAGTTTAAAATACCTAAAAAATTTTAACGCAATGGGTGAGGACAACGTACATAAGAAGGAAATGCCTCTTTGATTGATAATTATAGACCAGTAGCTTTGCTGAGCAATTTTGATAAGGTGTTTGAGATGTGTTTATGTGCATTTTGCACAAAATCAGAAACACCTTATCTGTCGAACATCCTGGATTTATTAATAAGCGATATGGTTACCAATCTGCCAATATTGGCAAAATTTATATCTGAATCCTTGGACGTAAATGAGTAGGTTGACGTTCTTTACACTGACTTTTCTAAGGCCTTCGACCGTATCGACCATACAATACTCTTAAACAAGTTTGATGCTTTTGGTTTCCCCCACGCCTGATGTCTTTATTTAACTCTAAAGAATAGGAAGCAATATGTTAGTTATATGGGTAAAAAATCAAATGAGTTTATCCCAACATCTGGTGTACCGCAGGGAAGTAATCTAGGATCTTTGCTTTTTCTCTTTTTTCATTAATGATGTGTGTTCTAACATTGAATGTAATAAACTATTGTTTGCTGATGATATCAAACTTTTTTTCAAAATTCATTATACCAATGACTGTTTGTTTCTGCAGCAGCAGTTGGACGTGTTGAAATCGTGGTGTTCTGTTAATAACTTGCCAATGAATGTTTCCAAATGCAATGTATTATCGTTCTCCCGAAAGCTTAAGCCTCAGTTACACTATTAATAAAACTGTAATCCACCGGTGTAGTGTTTTGAAAGATTTGGGTATCATCTTTGATGAAAAACTACCTTTTTTCTGATCATATCAACTCCATTACGTCATCCGCTTTGAAAGATTTGGGATATTTGATTAGAAATACCCGAACTTTTACATCAATTGAATCCATTTTGTCCATATATTATTCCTTTGTTCGCTTTAAGTTAGAATATGCCTCGATTATTTAGTCTCCTATTTACAAAGGTCACTCCGTTGTAATTGATAAAATACAAAGAAATGTTCTGAGATATCTTCACTTCAAAAAAACTGGTTTTTACACGGTGCAGGGTTTGAATGACGTTATACTTCTCAATACTTTTAATATGAAGTTGCGGCAGTTGCGGAGACATCGGATTGATGTCAAGTTACAACAATAACATTGATGCGATACCTCACCCTGCTTCTTCGCACTTTTTACTCTACAACATCTCGTACAAATATTATGCGCCACTAGCCATTATTTAGGATATATAATTATTTCAATTTTATATCTGACAATAGTATAGATATTAATTTCACTAATTCAGGGGTTATATTAAATGTACCACGCACACCTGATACACCTTGTTCATGCGCAAAAATGATTTGTTCTTATGTTTTTTTTCTTTATGTATTTACTCTCTTCCTTTATTTTTTTATTTACATTATTAAGATTTGTTATCAGTGCTTAACTTTTAATTTTTAATTTTATGAATATGACCAACCACATTTAAATAATTTGATTTCACACGTGTACAAAAAGATGGATCGTGGCATTCGCAGAAAAGATTATTTGGACTAAATATTTATCAAATGTTGGAGGAGGGCAGTAGGCTTAATATTGTTTTAAGATATATCTAAATCGCTACTAAAACAAATAATTTAACCAACATCCACTACTTCCGGGTGCTTTGGTATCGACTGTCAGTAGCACAGCAAACCAATGAGAATCTCCAATTAATTATTTAACAAACGTCTTTATTTGACAATATGTCGTATTGTAAATTACAAGTCCCTAGTCTGCTACAAATCGCACATGTATTTTTGAAGTTTTCCGATGTTAAGGGTGATATAACTGAAATAACTGATTTCTTAAAATGGAAGCAGCGTTTTTTTCGAATAAAAATTACAAATCTCTGAAACGACGAAGGCTACGTTACAGATATTTAAAATTCATGATTTATTTGACAATAAACATTTTACAGTGTTTGTGTCTTGCAAGCAGAGAAACAAAATAGTGAATAATTACAAAAATTAAGACATTAATATCATTACCAATCTCGCATCCAGTAGAATTGAATGCTTCAAGTTCAGATAGATTTCTCGTGTGATTCATACCTTAAAAGCTGAAAGCTTTTACTTCAAAAGTGTCAATATGAGTAATTGTTCTCTAACAAGTTAATGGGAATCCACAATGAAATACTTCATACATTTAAATATCATAAATCATTAGTAATAGGTTATAATAGGAACAAGTGATAGGATCTCAAATGTTCAGAAGTTAAATTAAACACTAACATTTCTACAATTTTATTTTTCCTATAATTTCGAAATGTACATTTTTACATTTTGTATAACATTTTATTGAATATCCATTAATAACCATTACTCTACATGAAACTGAATCATATCCATAAATCCAACACCCTTGCCCTTGCCTTTGCTTTTGTCCAACTTTGTCGTAGACTCTGGTTGTTCTTGTTTGACACCAGGCATTATAGACATTTTACGTGCGGCCTAAGACGTCACATTTTTAACACAACAAACTTAAACTAATCATCATTTTACCTTATCTTTCTTCCCAGTGTCAGTGAATCTAACCCCTGGCATGACTGACATACGTCGCGACGCTGGCATGCATGCCATCTGCCTGAACAAATGGGCAACCTCCTCCTTCATTCCACACTCGGCCATCATCCCGATAATTTGCTTCTCTCGCCGCTCGACAACTTTAGAACCCAGTATATCTTCGAAATCGACGACCTCGATTATCTTCAACGTCTGGAAAAAACCTGGGAGCGTAAACGGGCGTGATTAGAATTGCATCGTTACTCGTTCCAAGTATTCCTGTAGAGGAGCGTTTTCCATTTGTTTCGATATTTCAATGGATTCGTTAACTTCATTCTTAGCGTCGGTCCTGTTATGTTGTTGATAGTTGATGCGTGTGATTATCATCTTTGCGTTAACGATCCAGGCTAAGTTGTTGCATTGACGAGCTTCAACTATGCATTTTCGAGCGTACACTCTCGCCAATTCGAACTGCTTAATCTCGGTGTAGTAACGCGCTAAGTCGTGGTAAAGCCACGCCATTTCCAACTGTGACGTGGCATTTCTTAGACGATTTTCGGCTATTTCAATCTGCTTCCTGTGAAAATCAAGTGTTCGAACGAAATAAAGTCTATGAAGGATAATTGGAAGGACGCGGTGATTAATTCTTGTAATTTTACGCAGGTATCTTTGCTAAACGTTTGATCGTTCAATTAGTTGTAAAATAAGTTGCCGGATTTGAATATGGGAAAGAAATGCAAACGCTCCAGTTACAAAGTAACGCAGTATGTGTAGTATGCATAAAATGAGGAGCTTCTTTTCATCGTAGTTCCGCGATGCTCTCGTTCATAATGAACGATAACATCGTTAACTGCCGCAATTTAACTCGATCAACGAGGAATAATCCACTTAAGGGATAAAATCTTTAACATCGAAAATTTTATAAATAAATATCAAAGATCTTGTTCAAATAATTGTTTTATATAAAAAGATTCAAGGTCAAAATAAAATGATAAACGTGCTATTAAATAGCAGCGAAGCAAATTTTGTCGCCACCAAATTAAGTGAAACAGCCAATTAAATTGAAACAAAGCAAAAACCATATAATAATTAAAACATTTAAACTTATTTAATGAAAATAGCCTACCTCCAATCGATGAAGATGCCCTTAAATTGTTTAAGAACTGAATCAGTAGACGGTTCTCTACTGAACGTCTTCCCAAGCATGTTGTAAATTCTCTTGTGTTGGTCCCATTCGTACTGGTTAGGGTTTATCCTCTTTAATTCTAAATGGGCTTGCCCGACTAGGTTATAAATTTCCTCTAAATATTGGTCGCGGCATGGAAGGTATTTTTTCGGTTTCAAATCGCAGAACACCTTCAGTTGCTCCGCGGCTTCCAAAGCCAAACGCGTATTTTTGTTCTGTATGTGTTGCTTAATTTTCGCGAGGATACCGGCCGCCTCCTTCTCTGTCGCTGCTTGTATCCTAAGTTTTTCCATTTCTTGTCTGTCCCGGAGTCGTTGCGACAACGATGTTTCTTGGAACTTAATGAAGTAGAATGGACGTCTTGTGCGAAGAAGTTCCTAAAATTATATTTTGAGGTTCTAATGGGCAATTTACGTATTGAGTGCATGTTGGATTGGGTTGAGCTAGAAGTACTAACACAACCCAATCCAATGTCTTGGTTCATATGTACCATACCTGTTTATACGACAACGTTTTGTAACCATCCTTAGACAACTGCACTATACGTTTATATCCATTCTTATTAGGGCTCTTAACACCAGCGTTGTCCTTCAAGGTTTTAAGGAAAATCTTATCCAAATACATAGCCTTTAAATATTTTTCTGCCATAAAATTTTCAATGTTGGACGTGTAGCGCTGTAACGGTCTATAAGGAAACGGTTTCCCTGCTGGTATATCTTCGTCTTCAGCTTTGTGGCTATACAGGCTTTCCCTAATATCCACTTCATAGCCTTCCGGCTCCTCCCCGCAAGGATAACGCTTATCATCGATGTGCAGTTTCTTAAGTCTCTTCTTAATTTTAGTCGACGTAATGGGTTCAAACGCGGCCTTTTTGTCTTTCAACTTCTTCTTTTTGCGCTTGTTCCTATTTTTGGCGAAGTACAGGAGCGGATTTTCAGCTTCCTTTATTCTCCTCCATGCCAGCTTCCTTATTATCTTGTAATGGTCTCTCAACGGTCGCCCGGCTCTATGACCGATACCGTTTTCGATCGCTTGATTGCACTAAACGGAAACACAAGTATAGCACAACGACAAGAAAACGTGCGAAATGTCATACGTGCATGACTCCCATACTGAAATTATCCGGCTTCTTTCTTTTGGGAAGATTTCGCAAATTTTGCACTAAGGCATCTTCGAAATCGCAGCTAAGATACGTATTTAGAGCTTTCAGCGCTAGAACCACCAGGTCGTCGGGGTCCATTTCTAAAGCTTTATTTATATCTTCCAAAGCACCTTCGTATTGGACTGCTTTTGCTCTAGCGATCGATCTTCCCATAAGGGCCCTTTTGTCATTTGGCGTTTTCTTAATCGCTTCATCGAAGTATTTTAAGGCTAAAATTTATTGTTACGAACTGATTACGGTCTGATTAATTGCGAAAATATGCTACGAAGAAAACATGGCGTAAACAGAATGATTAATTATGACAAAGATAATATTGCGTTGAATTTCGCAAAGCCGCGACATAAATCTTATTGTGATTAATTCGCGCTACCTTTTTTGCATCATCTACTTGTACTAATCCTATAATTTGCGTAATCTTACCCCTTTCATACTGTTCCCTTCGCGTGATATAATAGCCGAGTTCTCTGTAGAGCGTCTGAAATCCGAATATTTCATCTTTCTTCTGTCCAAATGCCATCTTGACTCTAATAAATGTACAGCGAATTTATGAATGATATAATAATTTTAGAGCTAGTCTTAATTGCATGAGATTAATTCAAGCTGTCACGCTGACAAATGGGAAATTTAAATTAGACTTCCGTTGACATTTCATTCGTTGCCTCCATATAGCGTTGTTTATTTATTCAACGAACATACTATTGATTAATTATCAAAGTTAGGTGGTGAAATGGTGCTCGCTGTTTAATGGTAGTTTAAATGTATAATAAAAAATACTGTATTAGTATTGTTAAGCACCGATTTTATTAATATAATTTTACTTAAATGGTTGAGTTAATTTGCGAAGATCAAAGCACCATCTTGATAAGATTATCAAGTGGTATTAAACAATCAGCGATATAAGCGCCAGCCTTGGCCTGTTTAGATATATCTGATTCATATCCATAATATATCAATCGTTTAGGTGCTGCTATATAAAATATATGATTGTTTCGCCCCAATCCATTAGTTCAATCTACAGGCTGCATTATCTATGTAATGTAAATTGCTTTCAGTTGTACATCACTGCCAGTAGTAACACATTCCTTGCACATATTAACATATCAATATATTTTTTGTTTTATAAAATAATGAAGTTTTCAATGGTATTTCCAAATCATCTACGCACCAAATTGTAAATTCGAATCTGACTACCCACTTCTGTACTAAAACTTTTAAACGTTATTACCATATTTAGTATCAAAAATATATCCCCAACATCGTAAGAACATACATATGATGAAATTATATATTTTTTATATAATTATTTAAATAACTAAGTAGAGTAGAATGTCCTTGGAAATTGGTCAATATCGTTGTAATAGTTTATGTACAAATCTAAATGTATTAAAAAACTGAAAAATATTACATTTCACTTGAAAAATAACATCTTCTATTTGAATGCAACAATAACAAGATGCTCTATTGAAAGAATACGTGTGTTATGAAAGCATATCAAAAATAAATTTCAAATATGCACTTGTATCGTTCGTTTTGATTCAGTTTCGTTTCCATATTTAAACACAATACAATCTTCTCGGAAATGGTTCTCCTTATATCAGAAAATGTCAACTACATAGCATTGTAAGCATAATAAGAATTCAGATTTAAAATACAATAGATATATTTCAAAATACGTTAATATCCGAACATATAAATGTATCTGTCATGACATGACTGACGATAGATTCTTGTTTATGAAGGTAATTAATTGTTTGTTACATTTAAATGTTTTATATGTGGAAATATATTTTATTCATAATTCGCGGTGTTAATTTTTGACACTGCCGGAGCTTGTCACATGAATTAATGAATTTAGAAATAAATTATCGTTGAGATTTTGTAAAAAAAATAGCAGAACAATTAGGTTATTTCTATCAAAATGGCAGGTGCACCAGAGAATTAATAAGAATCAATGAATTTGGAAATGTTCTAAAGCAAATTGCAGTACATCTTAATTTTCTGGATCTCAGTTATAAACTGGCCATTCATTAAAATATCTTGTGAATGTTCTTACAGATACAGAAGCTAATTGTACAGTTGTTTCACAATTATTATATTTTATACATTAACTAAAATACAAAATAAGCGTTTTTTTTTACTTTCTAATCTATTTCGTAAGTTGAAATATGTAGAAAATAGCCTGACGTAAAAAAATCATTCGATAGCACTAAAATATTTCGTACGAGTAATGCAAGCAATTTTTCTACAAATGTATTGGCAATTATTCAGTTTTTGTTTTTGACACGGTTAAGAACAAAACAAATTATAGTACCGTAAAAATCCACACTTCGCGATCTAATAACGTATGTCCCATAAGTTTTGGAACAAATTTTACATTTTTTTGTAGAAAGAAATATTTAATTAAAATTTTGTAATACATTAGTAATTAACTGTTTCGTAAGCAACAACATTTTGAACTAAGTGTATTTTTCGTTCTTCTTACCAGTATTTTCGCTCCAGCACTGATAAAATTCTAGGCCTTCCACTTTTTCGAAAATATACTATTTTTCATTTTTATTTTCACAATTTAGATTCAAAATATTTTACATTTCGTAACTAGTTGCGAAATGTACGACGTATCATCCCTAACCAAAAATGCACACCTGCATATATTATTTACAAGCGTACGTAAAGTATGTTTTGACTCATTCCAAATTGAGGGATACATTATTAGAGTAGTGCTATAATTATTAATGTGTAAATTATTTTACACAAGAAAGTGCCATTTAACCAGAATTTCTTTGTTTCTAATTCTGCCATTCCCATTTCCGCAACTTAATCATGTTGAACAGGGCCTAACCTACAAACAGCATGCAGCAACACTGAACTGGAATAAGGTTATAATAAGTAATCTTAGAAATAACATTCTATGAAAAATTACAAGCAGTTGGTACACCAACCAAGTCGTCAAAACTATACCATATCTGCTACTCGCCTGGAAATTATGACAGCCCAGTTTATTACAAGGCATACACGCCAGACAAGTAGATGTGACGGTGAATAAGACTCGCAGACAATTTACGCCATATAAACTATTATAATAAACGGGTAAACTCTATTCAATGAGGTAGGCTTCATATATAATAATAATAATGGCTTTATTATGTGTAGTACAATGCAATATAAATAATATATATAACAAAAAAATTAAGCAATAAAAATAAGTAAGTAGACTCGTATATAAATAATAAAACAAGACATGGCAAGGCGAAGTTCAGAAAATACTGTTCTAGCTTAATTGGTATGGGAATTAGTAAAAAACAAATATTGAGTAAAATACCTAACCTAACATGTTAGGTATTTTCCTTAATATTTGTTTTTTACCAATTACAATACCAATAAAGCTAGAACAGTATTTTCTGAACTTCGCCTTGCGATGTCTTGTTCTCTTACTATTTATGTATGAGTCTACTTACTTATTTTTATTGCTTAATTTTTTTGTTATATATATTATTTGTATTGCATTGTAATGCATACAATAAAGCCATTATTATTATTATTATATCTGAAACCTACCTCCTTGAATATAGTTTACCCGCTGCTAGTATTACTCCACCTGCAATCTGAAGGAAAGCAGCGCCTATAAACAAATATTTCAATAGTGAACTTCCGAACGGCGCCCCTCTATGCACTACAACCAGCACATCACACTACCGCAGACTTTCAAGACTACCCCACCAAATATAAGACAGACATGTTGGAAGACACAAGAGAACAACACTGGATGATTCCATCGTGAAATCTAGCTGTCGGATGCAAGGAGAGCTGGGAGGTCTGGAAATTGTGGAAATTGTGCATAAATCCGGTTACTCCTCGCATACACAACTGACTGTCCATTGTGCCCGGCCAATGCAATGCTGACTTGAAGATTTAATGTCAGCTCCAACCAATTTCAATTTACGTTGTCCAATATTGGGCAAGGCATATCTAGGCCATATGTTGGCGTGGTAATCGATTAATATTTCATAAAGAATAAGATATGTCATCAACAATTATTAAACGGGCTGGATTTGATAAAATAAAAATATTACCTTTACTATTACCAGAAATACTAAATTAATTTACCTACCGCTTGACTTAATATTACCTAGAACTGACCCATTGAGTCTAACGTGAGCGATGTGCTCTTTATAATGCGTTTTTATTGAACGTCTAGTTTGGCCTGTATATTATTTGTCACATTCGTTATATTGAATTGCGTAAACTCACGATTTTTGATTTACCACAATCTTGTTTTTTGGATTGCCTAGTAGGTTCCGTACCGTGTTAGTTGTTATCTATAACAAATAATATAACCTTGAATTTTAAAGATACAATTTAACGTTCTAATCGCATGATGAAAACGGAGTTTAATAACTTTAGTGGACTGATTTTCATGAGGTAACAAAGTCGTGGAATTTTTAACATTCAGTTTGAACATCTTTTTCTTAAGAATATTATTGACGATTTTATCCTCGAAACCATTGTATCTTGCAATTTCTTCAATAAATTTTAATTCTTTTCTGAATACATCAACGTTTATTATATCGTTGTTTATGATTGTTGACTGAAGAACATAGACTTCTAAATCATATTTACACCTCATCGAAAATATCGCCTACATATCGAGTCCACGCTCTGGGAAAAAACTTGGCTTGTTTTTGAAATGCCATTCCACATTTACTCTTGAAGAGATTAGCGATTAATGGTGACAAATTGTCACACGTTTTTGTTCCGTCTATAAGTGTAATAAGTTTTCAATATTTATTGATTTTACCCGGTTCAATATTATTCAAGTTACGTAGAACAAAGAATAAAGCACAAACATCAAACGAAACAAAAATTTCATCTCTTCTAAATTTTAAATTCTTGATTTGATTTACAAATTTTCAACTAAAAAAATCTATACCATTTGAAATTAGCTATAAAACGCAATACAATATATAAAAATAAATACAATATGACATAATATCAAACAAAGTTTTCTGAAATACTGAAATACGATATATGTTTCCTTCACTTGATACAATTTGCATACTAATGAGTCCTCCGCCACTTGATTACTCTACAATAACTGCGCATTATTAGATTCATTTTCTAATGAATATCTTGTTCCCCATTCATCCGTTTACATGCATGTTTTTATATTATTTGTAGGGTAAATAATTAAAGATTTGTGTTTCTAATCTTACTTTTGTTTCCACACAATTTGTTTGTTCATATTGGTCCAAATTTTATATGAAAGTAATTATTTAAACAAATAGTGCTTGATTTTATGTTAATTGTTTAATTTTTAGGTCCCCATCTTTAGATCTTTAGATGCTATATTTAATATATTCTGGGCTGTTTTCCTTTTCATTTGCCTTAATGAAGTTGCCACCAATCATTCTGAATCTACGTACTTACCTTATTATCCCAATTTCTTGTAATTTCCAAGGCAAACTTGAAGAATATTTATATATATTCGGCATGATAATTGGTGTTTATCTTCTGTCAATAATATCTGAATGGATTGGGAATTATTGTAGTTTTTTCATATCTCCATTACATCGTAATGGCTACTCTAAACGAAAATAGAAGACAGAAACCCTATAGCCACAACTAATTTATGTAAAGGGAACAAAAGATAAAATCAGCAAGATCTTACGCATGGATAACATCGACACAGCTAAAAGTAGAAGACTTGCTGAGAAACACAAAAACCAAATATCCGTTAGGAAAACTAGGTTTGCACTAAATGACATGGCACTGTGACAAAAAGTATCGGTGGTCATAAAAAAACTCGTACAAAATGTCAAAAATTATTGTGGCAAACCAATACATTTTTAACGTAAATCTGCCTTGTTCAGGCAAAGGTGTTATGTGAAACGGATGCCAATGAATTGCCAATAAAACTATGCTATTGTCAACATGCAATTATGGACCTTTCTCTTCCCAAGCCGTTGTAAAATATGTTCTTAGAATTCTGTAAAAGGCAGTTTTTAATTTGGTTTTCACGAATTAAAACTTACAATTTTGATCCAAATTGAGAAATGTTTAGATTTACCAGTTACATATGTCCATCGATTTTACATTGGACAACACAACTTAAACACTGATTGGTGTTAGATTTTGAAAACCGCAACATATCGTACTTCACAAAACGGATAAGGCAAGAACCTATCTAAATAATGAGACTCAGAAAATATGAATAAACGGGATCATCGGAAACGTGTATGTGATTTCCGAAAACTCCAACCTGAGGATGACAAGTAAGCGAAACGTCGAAGCAACACCAGAACAATTCAACAAACAACGATGTTCGTTACCCAAGCACTAAGCAAACCATGCATAAAATATGGATTAAAAAATAAATACAGTTTGAACTCTTCTACATCGCAATTTGGTTTTTACGAAATGATCTCGTCAAGAAGTAGCTGTCAAACCGATAAAACTTACCAAACGTTTCTTTGTGCAGAATTAATTTTAAAGACGACTTACAATGAACAACTGCTAATAAATTACCTTACAAGTCAAACACAATTGTTGACACAATTCCTTACTAGATTTAAAATTGAATTTATTATTTGATTCGTTCATAATGTATCCATGTATGCAATTGTATGGGAAATTTGTAGGTATTCACCATGCTGCGCGTAGGTAGGTGGTCAACTAATGTTTATCGGGATTTAGCGAATTATTGTAATCTTGACTTTGTTAGAAAATAGCAACTATATTCGGGTGACACATCCAACCCGCTTGGCAAAAGATTGATAACCGATGTTTTCAAGGATTATATCTCAAAGAATTCATTGACTATATCGATTATGGTTTGTGTTTCGCAGACAAGTTATTTAATAATAACGAATTCGTTTTTAACATTTTATTAATAATAGAATTTATTATATAATACAAAAGTCAAAGTTAAGCACCACTACATCTAGTAACTTGTAGAGATAATGTATTCTCACAATACATTTTACTACCTAATTGTTCGATACATTGTTTAGCCTAAATAATAAATAGAATTCCGCTACGTCTTACTAATAGAAAAAAGGAACTTTAAACTTAACCTAAGTTTTAGTATTTTCAATAGGATTAAATATTAATCGAATTATTTGAAAGACTATTATCAACACAATTAAATCATAGGAGTATTATAATGCCACATAATATTGTTGCATGAAAATTAATCAATTTACATTTAATCCTACTAATCAATAGTATATTTATATACAATTGCCTAAATTAATATTACATGGTACCATTAAGTTTCTTTAATACAGAATTTCGGGCAGTTGTGGCGGATACTTTGATTTTCGTAATTGAAGAAAAAAATATTAAGATTCTAAAACAACGCTTTCTTACAAGAAAAGCTGAGGCATACGCAATTTATTTTCATATCAAGCAACGAATACACATGACTAGTACAAGTGGGTACACAAAATTAAAAATCACTGTACACAAACGTCTATCTACATTTCACACCGGTTACGCACTTACCTATCAAAGAAAATTTCTGTAAAAATATTCTTCATATCATTCGAGAATTGATAAATATTTTTGTTTTGTATTTAGTCTAAGGCATAAGTAACATTTCTATGAATTAATTATTTACCTTACGGAGATACAATATTTAAGGCCTCTTTTTGACAATTATTATAGTTATGAAGTCGTTTTTTTTATAAAAATTATTATGATAAGAATGTTAGTGGTCCATTTAATTCTAAAACGGTGTTCTTATATGATTATTGTTGATATATAAAACGGATATAACTAATGATATTTTTTGATCTGCGTTTATTTGAAATAAAATGAATAAAAAATAAATAGTATTCAATGTCTGGTTAAATATAAATATATTGGTTACGAAGCATCATTTTTTAGAATTGCGATTCTTTTATAAACACATTGATATTATTCTAATAATTGTATAGTTCCTTAATTAAGCTCATTGAATGTACTTTTTTAATAAGTTATTAATGTAAATTGTTCTTCTTACACGTAAGTACTAAAATGTAATGGAACCAACCGTTGTTAAATATGTAGCATTTTGTTCTAATTTAGCCAAATCTTAGCGTAATAAGCTCTGTGACGTTCATATTATTAATATTTATAAATTGGTAGGGTGGTGTGAGATGGTGAGCTACGACTGTCGGCGAAAGTTACACCTCAGCGCCACCCTCCACAAACTCTATTGCTAAAGTTTTCCCGCTGATGAAAGACAATTCGCATCGATACATGCGAATTTCCACCCCTAGTTCGGAAAGTGTTACTTATTAAAAAAATTTACTTCGACAGCTTTCCTCTTAGACATGATATTAAAGTCAATGTGACCTCATTATAAATCCATAATAGCTTTCAAATGTTATTACAATAAATGAATTTGATGAAATGTTAAATATTAGATACTTTATAAAACTTTGACTACCCGCTATCAAAAAATCCATACATGCACCATTCCGTTGTTTGCGCTTTCTGTTTGTCTTTGGTTCTAAACCATGATAAGTCGACTGCTTCTGCCATCTATGTATAAACAGTAACTTTGTGTTAAAATATTCATGTATTAGAATTAAGTATTCGTATTACGTATAAGATAGTATTTGATCAATATGACTAGATTCTTGTAGATATTGTCATTGATAACGTAAGTGTTATAATAAATGCACACGTGAAAAAAAATGCATTTGTTATTCAAAAGTATTATACCATGTGGCTAACGAGAAATGAGCTTTCAAAAACCAAATTTAATCATATATTTTAAAATTAGAAAATTTAGGCATTAATTTGAGAGATCTATCTTCACACACTGGGGAAAAGCTGATATAATAAAAAATGAAAAATCATTTTTTCTTACATCCCCATTGTATGCAGTAACGAATTCGAAAGGAAAATACGCGCAGAGTTTATAAAATCATAATGAAATATTGCGATATATATATCGTTTTGGACCAATAGATGTGAAGAAGTTCAACAATTTTAGTAGGAAATCTGAAAATTGTGGTAAAATTTCACCCCATGCTTAACCATATGTGTCTTCATATGGGCCAATTATTTTAATTATACGAATCGCAAATTATGACATACACTTACACGGAAAACTCATGATTTTTGACGCCTACCAACAAAAGTTTAATAAGTTTAATGAATTTACATTTTTGCAGACGATTCATTTTCTTCGTCGAAGGAAAAATTATAACACTTACGATTATCCTGTTTTCCGAATTGTCGTTCGTTAAATGATCACAAATCAGCCGATAAATTAAATTCTCTAACTAAAACGATACAAACATAACATTAACTAAATTTTCTATCTATTATTACAACCACCCAGACGGGCCGTTGTGCCCGCTTAAAGGAATAACGCCTGGTAATTTATTTAAACTCTGTCCGTTGCTTTTGTACTCGTCTTCGGGCGTTTGCGAAGAGCCCGTTGCTTGATTGCTGGACGAGGAGTTGTATAGCAACGGTTCTCTGGACGACACCCCGGACGAAATGTGAGTCTGTCCCGCGTTCGTAACACTTTCTTCTGTCGTCGACGGCGTCAACGTTGGCGGCGGGGCCGTTTGTGCTATTTCGACGGACTCCTGTTGGGACTGCGTTTTCTCGTGCCGGTGAAGTATCTGCACCACCTCGGGAACGCGAGTAGGGACGCTGGATGCCCTCTTCAGTACCTGCGAAACCTTAAATCAAAGGAGTAAATTCGAATTTGAAATGTACAAATTTGATGTAGTTGAGTAAATCAAAGCAATTCTATGAAGCAATTTGTGCTGGTAGTACAAAATCAGGACAAAACAGGATAGTTCACCACCAGAATATTATTGACAAATCAGCAAAGAATGTAAATTAATTGAGTATCTATTTCTAACAAGGTTCAATCCGAATTGCATTGTTACGAACGAACACGCAGAAAGTTGAAAAAAGGTCAAATCAAACATACAAACAATGATGAAAACTGCACGGCATTTAATAAAACAGCGAAACGTTTGTAAAAGTAACTTGGCAATCATGATTTTTTTTATCACTTATAGACCATCTCCAAATTTTCTGTAATAGTAGCTTCTTATGTCAGATTTTTTTGTTTTGGGGCAAGTCCTAATACTTTGTGGATATGCGGGAGAAATTCGTCTAAGTATTACCTTAAGGTAGACCAAGTATGTGGTTTAATAAATTATATCTAACATAATGATATTTATTAAACCAAAACCTTGGTCTGCCTCATAGTGTTAAGCTGCTTCTGGGTTTCTTCGAACACTAGATGTAAAATGAGTACAAAAATTGTCTGTATCAAATAATCTCTTGGTAATATCCAAGAAAGAACATGAAAATAAGTATGATCAATGAGCATATAGTCTGTTTGCTATTAATAGACAAACTACTAACAGGTGGTGCCAATTGTGAAAGAAGTCACAGTATTCTTAAATTTAAATTAACGGAGAGAAAAATTATAGAAACAAATACTTTAGGTTACAATCAATACTGACGTCGTTCAGTTCGAATCCTTGCCGCATAGAATAACCTTAGGGAAGGCCAAAACGTTAACATTATTAGTACGTATTTTAATGCATAAAAATTATATCTTTATTGAAATGATTTATAATGAAAGTAACATCGTATTTTTTGGGCTCTATAGTTAGATAGTTGACGATCTAGCTAGGTAATAATTTAGTTCTCAAAACTAATCAGGTAGTTATCAAGCTGCAGTGAATATAATAGATGATGACAGGCGTTTCACCGTCGATGCTAACTAATAAGGGAGTCACCAGTAAATTAAAAAGCTCTTTGCATCATTTTCAACTACACCTCATTTTATTATTACCAGCCTCCATTTAAATAAATTATAAAGTTGAACAAACACACTTCATACCTTCTTGTTGCTTTTCCCTATGCACACAGCAATCGCATGCTCAACGGGATTTTGAGGAACAACGACCGGACTAGTATTTCTGGAAGCGGAAAACTTCTTCCGCTTCTTCTTCAGCAAGGCGAGTCCACCGGCAATACCGTGATGATGATGATGTTCCGTGTGGCAGGCCATAACCGAAGCATCCAAGCTCGGATTCGAATCCGATGGGCTTTCGGTACCGTTATCGTCGGACGCGGGACTGTTGCTGTGGCTGTGCGAGTGATTGTGGTTGTTTTCTCTGCAGTGGGAGTTACAAACGGAATCCTCGGAGCGAGACCTACCGATCAACCTGGAAACTTTTCCCGTTTTAGCGGCCTCGATTAACGTGCCCCATCGTCGCTTGTGCGAAGAAGTTCGCTTCATGTGCAACCTAATCAATGGAAACTTTACAAACATGGCACCATCAAGGCTATTCTTTATTGCCATCGCAATAACTTCTTCTTTTTAATTTTCATACACATAAAAAAGCGTCTTTTTGCGATTAATTAAAAAAATAATGGATAATATTACCTTCCTAAATAACGATGATGGTGTCCTTCGTTGATGCTGCCCTGAGAAGATGACACAGTACTGTGTTGGTGTATTTTCCTCGGCGTCGAGTTGAATATCCCCGATAACGTAGAACCAAATAGATCGTGATGGTGCCCTTCGTGATGTTGTTGTAACGATGCTATGAATTCCGCGACCGGCGGTAAAGGGCCAGTTGTCGTGGACGGTTGAGGGCCGATGTTGAATCCTTTCATTAGGCGTCTTTCTTTCTGTCGATTCTTTTTACCTCCAGTACCTACAAAGGAAGCTTCATTGGGATATGTTCCTAAATCGTATGCACCTATTTATATACAAGCTAAATAGCTTTATCTATCCTACCAGATGTACCTTCGTCACTTTAAATAATATTTAAATGATGACTTAAACGATGATTAGTCAATGCTATGCGAAGGAATGCCAAGTTTTTATTTTAATTTGTAATATTTTGAGCAAGCATAAGACACAATTTTTTGAAACGATAAGTTTAGATTTAAATAGTCAATCAAAAATATAATATGAATCAAATCATCTTTTAAATATTAGTTAGAAGTGCCTGCAAATGTGGCATTTTCATTTTCAATCAAATGATCAGCAATAGTGACTGAAGGAATCGTTTCTGTGATTATGAAGGGGGGCTAATGACCATACCATAATCTAATGAAGAGAAAAATCAACTAATTTCAAATAATCAAGAATTCTGATGCGTTTTTCGCACGTCAATTAAAGAATCTGAGACATATAATAATTTGGTTGTAAGCTCAAAAATAATTTGCCGAGCACTCTACATTCAAATACATGGCTCTCCAAAGTTTTTTCGAATTCGTCCTCGATTGGTTTACGTTTTAAGAAACGGAATTAACTGAATCTGAAAAACATAATTAATTAATTAATCATAATATTTTATCGGGGTGTTAATGTGTGCGATAAATAAAGAATTTAAAAAATAATACAATGCGCCAAACAGGGCAAGTTCCACTAGCAACAGTATGAAACAATCCTTTTGTTCCTCTTCAGTTCGGCGTATTTCGTAATGGAATTAATTTTCCTGTCAACTATTCGTGTAAATTATCGAAGCGTACTTCATAGATTATTTCAGGAATACGAAAATAGGCTCTAGTGTATATAAATAACAGTCAAAGTCGAAGTGGCTCTGACGCAATAAATAATAAAATTTATACTTGTTGTTGAACCAAGACTTCGGATTTTATAATTTAACATGAATTCAAAATATGAAGTTGTTACCATGATTTATTTATTTTTAGTTTTTATCACTCTGTAGCTATTGTAGAGTAGATTTTGTTTGATATGAATTGTTCTACCTATCTGCTAAGCACTAAATTTTGTATTTCTCATAATATCCTTTAATAACTCCTGCTTTTGCAAACTTAAACTAAAAAAACCGAAAATAAATAGCCGACGATACTCGCGAAGATTTATGTGAAACAATATGCAACACAAATGCGAAGTAATATATATTATCGGAAAAGGAAACATCTGTTCTATATAAGTGATACACCGGATGATTCAAATTGGATATAGAATATAGAAACATTTAAAATTCGCGTAGTTTATAAGCGACGGGTTTAAAATTCAGGAACGTTGCCAAATCGTACGCTGATTAAGAACGTCCGAACAAAAATCAGATATATTTTGCATCGAGAAACATGAAGACATGTGAAATAGTCTTAGTCTCTATGTATTTCATACATATTCTTTTAGTTAGTTACCGCATTCGTAATGTTATTACAAATGAGTACATATTTTAGAATACCGCATGGTAAACAATGTGGCATTTTTTAATTATCATTACAAATGACTAATAATTATTACTAACATGATGCACGGGCCCCATTAGTGAATGTCTCTACTTCATATCATCTGTAAATATCGTAGCAGTCGAAACGTTTTCTGTCGAGGATGTGTTGTTTATGCAATGCTGGTCATAATGTTTGATGCCATATATTCGCCAAGCATGAACACAAGAACGCAAGGTCAAGTTTAGTCATAAAGAGCTAGTAATCAACCAAGCTGAGGTACGTGCGCATTATCGAACTACGACTAGTAGGCAATATTGGCACCGGTCCTCCCAGAAATACCAGCCGCAATGGTGGAAGAATATCTGAAAGAACTAAAGTTGAGAATTCTGAATAAATTGGAAAACTTGGCGAATCTATTCCCAGTAATAATAAACAAATACCCGAGATGGTGGATGAATGCGCCAAATAGTCACTAACACAGGAAGCTACCATCCCCGAGAAGTACCGAAGAGAAAGATTATTTTGTTACGATCAGGAGCGACGGAGAAACATTCCAGGCAGCAAAGAGGAGGATACATATAAAGGATATGTAATATTAAGGGAAATTAAAGGGTAAATTGAAACAATAAGGTGCATAGTAAAGAATAAGCATTTGTTTGTCGAATATGAAAAGGATCGTACCGAGGAAGCCCGAGCGGAAATTTACATATGGCGGTACCCGACCCTCAATGAACGGATCGAAATTTCATGTAGGGTGCGCATCGTGGATTGAGGCTATTTAAGCTGAAAACCATAAGTGAGGAAAAACAGCTGTACCGCAGAAGGAAACTGCGATCCAACCTACCACTGAGAGCACGACAATCGCCACTGATCTGCTGTGCTTGTTCTGAAAAGTGGACTGGCAATTGCAGGCTCTGGTCGTGACGAAAGTTATGCAACTCCTCAGTCAGGCAGACAGTCGGAATCCTGAGCTGCTCTCTTCCATTCAGAAGTACAAGAGTACCACGAGGAACTCCAAGGTGTTGTGTATCGTACGAACAAACTACTAGTGTTTTTCATTATTTAACTGGTGGACTAGGTTTTCGTGTCGGTTCGCGTAGTGCCGATACGAGAAAACTGCGATTCATTTACTCGGACAAGGTTTTCCATGTTTTCCTTTACTGTAAAGTAAATACTTAGTAAACTTCTGAAGAGTAAGTCGGTCATGTTTCAACCGCGATTGGTTCTTCAGATAAAGGAGGTTAGTTGTAGTCCACAGTATTCGGTTTTGCGATTCCCTATTAACGATTAACGAGGAAAAATAGCACCCGATCCAATCCGGAGTCTGTCAAATAAGAAAAAGGACTAGATAATTTATTGCTGATTTTAATACTTATACAGAAACAAAACAATTCATTTCAGCGGGTTGATAATGATAAAAAAATCCATATATGCCAACTTGTGGAATGAAATACTTGGACATTATGTTTCTGGTATAAAATAATTGTATTTCGAATATGCAAATTTGTTGCATCCGAAGTGCGACTAAATTTTAAAATAATTGTACTTCGAATGTGCGAATTTGTCGCATCTGGAGTACGAGTACGAGTTAAGTATAAAATGGATTTACATATGCAATGATATGTGTTGCGGCGAAATTCATTTTAATGTTTTAGAATAGTAAGCAAATAAAATCAAGTAACCGATATGTTAATTTGTAACATAGGTTTTAAAGTAAAGAGTAACATTTTATTAATATAAAATTTATTATGTAGATGAGTGAGTTATATGTCCTTTCTCAAGAATTCAAAACCTCAGAAGTTTAACTAAAATAAATAAATAAATTGTATTCGATAACAAAATAAATACTTTGGAAAACCTACAAGTTACAGTAAAATAATGACAAGAACAACGTGTATATATATCCCTTTCTCATTATGTGTCTTAACAAGCTTAGTCTTTGGGTTCTCCTTATTCTTTAACTTTTACTCCCTCTTTATATCTTGTGTTGGCATTCTTTTCAGATATGTCTTCACTTACGGCGTCAAATTTGTTCTCAAAAAGAAATATAGATATTTCTCTACATACAATTCCTTAAATTTTTATCCTCATCTATTTAATTTACCCTCCATATATGCTATGGACTTGTATTGAATGTGTTTCTCTATTTTGCTTAACATCCTCATAAAGCTTCATTATATTATTATTATTAAAATTATCCTCAATACCTAGTACTTTTGCTGCAAAGCATCCCCACTTTTTCATTCTTCAGAGATGGGAGGTAAAAGTTCGATAAAAAAATACGTATTCAATAGCATAATGACATACATCTTGAAAATTTCGATTGATTTGGTTATGATGACGATCTCATGATCCCATGAAGCGGCCAGCATATGGAGGGCTGGTTTGTAATATGACAATTAAAAATACCACAAGAGTCGGAATTAAGGTAAGCGACACCAATTCTCTGATGTCGTTTCTTTTATTCAAAAAGTATGTTAATAAATTGAAATATTAATTTCAAACATTTCAGTTTTAATTATAAAAATAGTTTCATCTAAAAATCTTTTTCTAAAACTAAAATATTACTTAGCAATTAATTCTAAAATGACTTGGTTTTACTACGTTAATAAGAGAAGAAATGGGAATAACGTATTGAGCCTATTTTCGCAGATAATTACGAAATTGATTTTTCGGTATCGCTGAAGTAACATAATTAGTAGGCTTCGAATGTTTTATACGAATACTTTTCTCGAAAAATAATTCCTTTACTGGGCGTAACGTTACGTAAATTCTACTTCGGGTTGTGCTTTAAGTAAATACAAAACGCGTCTAAGAGATGGTTAAATTCAATCTTTGTCGTAAACTTTTTATCAGATGCAAATGTTACTGCGTATTATTGATCCTGTTCCCTTGTTAAAGGTAAAGTCTATCTACATGTGAGTTTTGTATTAAATTCTTCATGTGGCTACATTCTCCTAAGTCGCCTAAGTATCTGGTGCTCTAAAGTAGATTCATGTAGGAATTTAGCTCAGTGTTCACGTCTGCTAAAATTATTTTAAACAACTACTGATGATGATAATCATGGCCATGTGTATCCGCATTCATTTGCTCTACCTGTTGTTTGTTCTCGATTAGTGTGTACTGTAGTCCAAAATAAAATAATCGATTTAAAAGTACCTGTGGATATTTGCATTGAATAGCACTATGTACATGGAACTGTTTATTTTAAAACTATTTGTTCGACAACGGTATATTTTGCGACCCACCATCGCCACTGGTTGTTAGTAACTTATTATTAATTGTTATATCTTAAATGTACTAGGCCAGTGTTTTTCAATCGGTTTGTCGCTGGGTAACCGGGTTCGTTGAGATTTACAATGTCGCGATAATTTTCTACAAAATTCCTCAGTCAAATTTTTAAATTTAATGTACCACTGTACCGGGTCCCAATAAAGCCGCGGTGTTGCCCACCGGATCGCTAGAAAAAGGGTTGAAAAACGCTGTACTAGGCTGTTTTATATGTGCAAATATTATAACCTTGTAAGTTACCTGAACCCATGCCTGAATGAGCGGTCGACGTATTCATACCAGAATTTTTCAAAATTTCAATCAGTTCGAACCGGAAAGCGGATATGTCTTGTTTAATTTCATTCACATCGTCCTCCGTCACTCCTTGATTTTCTGCTTTTCTTTGCTCCACGGTGACGTATCTTCGAACTAGATTTCTCATAATACTCTGCAACGTAAATGGATTAAACAAATTGAATGGGACGGCATCATTGGGCTTACTTTAATCTATTTAATAAATAGTAATTTTACTGCAGTAAAATACATACGCCGCGCTCTTACCTGGTATCTAAAATCTCGTTCGCTTGCCTGCTTGACTTTTCTCTGAAACGCAAATGCAATTTAAACCACATTGAAATTCAGCGAAGACCCTAACCCTGGAGCAAACTCTAATATGTGAATACCTTGATTCTATATCTCTGATTGTGAAATATATGTTCACGAGCACGTACGTATGGTTAGTAGAAGTACAGACGTTATATAAATAAAAGAAACAATATGCGTCAAACGTTTTATTTCCCGTATATTATTGACATTGCTTTATTAAATAGAGACATTAACCATTGATTAAATAAAAAAAATACTAATTGAACAAAAAAGAGGTTATAAATTTAAAAAAATATTTCGTTTATGACATTTTGTTTTCTTATAATTACTTGACTGCACCATGCTTCAGTATTAGAAAGGCAACATTGATCCATTATTTCCAAGAATTGAATATTTCTTATACACTAAATTATTTTGATTCACTTTAATTAACATTTGCACATATTAGTTGATTCGTGTGACATCTAAATGTGTGGTTGGTTTTACCCCAACCCAACTGAGAAGGATGGAATTAGTTACTTACTCGTATCGTTCTCATATGTTCCTTCTTCGCTGCCCTCGAGTGGCCGCAAAACTTTCGATGCACCCACTGTATGACGTACCAAACGCTTTTTGGGGTCGGAACGATGTTAAATGGGGGAGGTGTAGTACCGCCTTCTTCGAAATAACTTATCCAAAGTTTGCTCCTTGCGAATTTCCATTCAACGTCTGCTCTTTCCTATATTATTAATTTAATTTTAGGTAGGTGAAAGACAGTGATTATTACGTATACATTTGGGACGATATGTAAGTAAAATAATTTGAGATGAATATTTGAAAATAAATGTTCTTCTAAAAAAAAATCTTCTGGCGTAACTATCAATTATTGCAATTTTGTGGGGTCTAAATATAAATAAAATATATAAACGCTGTGAATAATTGTAAACGTAAATAATTGGAGAAAGTGATATCAACAAAATTTAGGAAAATAAATAAATAAGTCGGATAAATGGCAAGTTTCTATTTATTAGGCAGTCATAGTACAGTCACACAGCTATGTTTGCATATTCTAAAACTAGTATAGAAGTTATGTACAATAATTGCTTGAGAGAGTAAGGACGAACATTGATAATTAGGCACATTGTAGTACTCGAGCCGTTTTAATCAAGCAGATGCAGAGTAAATTCATCAAATCAATGATAGGAAGGACTTTTTGCCAGACAACTGATGAGAAATAGCAAGCTACGAGAACTTTGATTGCAGGAAGTAATGTATTTCTCTAATGGACAGAAAGACTTCTAAATGCTAAGAAAATGACAAGCCTCACCTGAAGCCATAAAATCCTAAATGAAGAATAGCATAGACGCCGAACCGGAAGACATTCAAACAACATTTTAATGTATATTTGCAAATTTTAGCCACATTTTTTTGACAAACTGTAACATTATTACAATATTTCCGATTCAAGTCAAACAATAAGTAACAGCCTTATTGGAAATAATTTGGACATAAATCATCCTATTTCATATTGGAGAATCACATATCCAAACATTCAAATAGTATTTGATATAATCTATCGATAACGCACTGGTAATTTTTTTTGAATCTACACGTATGTCATATCTTTAATTTGAACAGCCAGTTGTTGCCCGCTACTTACCGATATAAGTTGATATGAATGATTCATCATCGCAATCAGGAGATTCAAAAGCACCACGATGTTTATGACAGAATACGTCCCAAACATTAGCATCCCCCAGAACCTGGTAAATATCTTGATGCCGCTCAAGTCGAAGCTTTCCAGGTCAATCAGACCGAACACGGCCCAGAACAACGTTTGCGACGTTTCAAATAAGCTTTAAGAAAACACATTTATAATGGAATGTTGACAAATAAAAGGCACCGATGAATTACTTACTTGGCGAACCTTCGCCATATTTGACAGGCGTTCGTGTCCGGGGCGTTGGTGGAGTTGGTCGATGGAGTTTCAGTTGGGCAGTTTTGGCGTTCCGCTTCAGCATAATACCAAAGTAACTGGTTGAGGCCTATAACAAAATAACGAGTTTTTAAAGGAAAGATTATTTGACAGATATAATTATGTGGTCAAGGTATACAGAAGTATAACTCTAGTCGTGGTTTATATTCCACACCGAGTACTCTCTTAAATAATGACAATATACACAATATTAACCCACAACTAATTTCTTTAAATGTCTGTATAAATGTGACGCTTTATCAGTTGTGTAAGCAGCCCCTCGTCAACACAAAATTCACTGAAACTTATATAGGTTTTCAATTAAATGAATAATTAACTTCCCTTTCAAATTATGCAATGACACATTTTTATTTCAGTTAGTTAATGACACTCGAAATTCTAAGAACTGTGGCTTTGGCGAATACGCAATGTTTATAACAAAATTCAAGGAAAACGGTTTATATACCAACTTAATTGATTTTTGTAATTTCGAGCATCTCAACCTGGGGCTCTATTTGCTGAAAAGGAAGATGATCAAGACAGTTACAACTAGACGTACGTAAAGTCTCAGTATACAGTCGCGGTAGAAAATTAAACTGGGCTCGATGTAGAGCCAGACCCCATAGGAATACAATATGAAAAAGGAGACATGCTAATTAGTTCATTTTTTTGCCATACGAATGAAAGAAATACGTCGAGACCATTTAATGCCACATTATACATTTGGCAAGTTATCTAACATAATCTATGTACAATTTAATTTTAACTTCTTTGTTGGCATTTACGTGATCAATGAAAGTTTTTGTGTTTCATTGCTCCTATCATAATTATTATATTCGCGTTTTGTTCTATAGCCCTTAGCTAAAACTATCTGTTCGTACTCAATTTCCAAATGTAAATACATTACCGACGAATTCGATTTTAATTGTTTAAGTGGCGACGACGTTTCTACGTTCGTTCATTATGTCAATTGCATTATTTCGTTGGGTAATTTACCGTTAAAAATACGGTTACAAATCACGGTTTACGTTTAGTTCGTTCTAGAATACAGCTCCTGAACGTTGAGAATCATTAGTGCGTGTTTGTTAAACGTACTTACTAAGGACTATGGATGTATATGTTAACTGCTGGCCAAAAATAAAGGAAATGTTGTGGTTTTACATCTTTAAAACAAAAAATGTTAGAAGTGATTTTCTTGTAAATTTTGTTAGAATTTAACAACGAATTAATCACCATAGAGAACGTTTGATACAAGGCATAAACCAAAATATCCAAACCAAAAATACAAAATTCCTAAAATTTTAAGAAAAAAACTATTTTTGACTTAACATGTTGATATCAGAGTACACTATTTTAATGTACGTATACTCATTATATAATAAGATCTTGAACATTTCTTGTTATAAAATACATTATTTTTCTGTTGAGTAAATACGTCGACAGGGTTTTGTAATTTTTTTTATGCGTCCATTATTAATTTATTTACAGCGTGCCCAATATTGTGCACCAAATGTTACTTATACAGCTAGTCGCTGTATAATTTCTCAATTTTTCCTCCACCCCTGTCTGTCCAGGTTTCAGATCTCGTTATTCCACTGTTCTTTTCATTCCTTTCATACCAGGATTATCATTTTTGAACCATCGTTTTGGACCTTCATTCTGTCGAGGACTGCCATTTACCGCGTTGCCTTGGTGCATTCCTCGCTTTTATCTTTAATTTGATTTTGTTTGCAGTACAAAACATTTACTTCTTTCAGTCGATTTCTTTCCATTTAATTTTTGCTACAATAATGGTTTGAGTTTTATATCTTTATTTCATTTAATTTTTAATTAATGTTTCTGTATATTTTTTCTTATTTAGTTACAAATATAACTTTCATTTAATTTAGCTTCACATTCAATTTATTTTGTTCGTCAGTTCACGGTATTTTATTTTTTAGTTTGTTGAATTTCCATCTATTACATTTGCTAATCTCTAGGCTAGTTTGTTTTACTATAATTTTGGTTCTGACGCCAATATTATTTGGTCTTACTTTAATTATTATTCATTTTTTTGGTTACCCCCCAACTCGAATATTTTAGAATTTTTTATTAATTTATCCTGTATCACTCGTTAGTTTTTGTTGTGGTTCAGCTATATTTTTTATTGGTTTTCGGTGATATTGTGTAAATGTTTTTGATTTTAATTTATTTTCCTGATTGATTTACAAATTATCTTTATACTTTGTAGTTATTGGTACACACTTTTCATTTATTTTATATATTATTGCATTTATTCGTTTGCGTTTCTTGTCGTTGATTTATTTTTATTTTGTTATTTTTGCAAACTCGTACTTACTTTTAATGTTATGTTCATTTTTTCCCTGTAATTTGAATGGTTTGTTTGGTTTCGCTTCGTGGCAATTTCTTCGCTAATTACTTAGTTATTGCCGATTATGGGTCAGGTGTGTTTAATTTTCATTTAATTTACTTTTATTTTTTGAATGTCGATTCAAATATCTGCACTGGGAATCTTTGGCAGCTTACGTGTTTGATCACTGCCAGTTTCTGTTTAGGTTTCACTTCATGTTTTCTTTGATTCTACGCGTTATTGCTTCTTTTCCCTAACCATATCCTATCTATCTACACGCCTACGAATTTGTATTGTTCAACTTTCTGTAGCTGCAGTTCATCATCTACAACAACTTCGCTGCCAAATATTCATTTTTTAGCAAATGTCTTGGAATTCATATTTCTGACATCCGTGAAGAAGTTTAGGCAATAAATATTGGTAGTAAGTTAAATGGAGTTTAACAGGTGATGCATGTTGATTGGTATATTTGTTTTGCCACCTTCCATTTCCATTCTCTCAGTACAACTAACTACTAATAAATAATATTAATAACAAGCTATAACACAAAATTGTCGATGTCTCTTGGTTATTGTTATTGGCCTTGATAAACTTTGATTATCTCTCCTCTCATTTCTTTATTATAATAGACAGTAGATAAGGATTCACAACTTCTTATGTTGTGACACAAAATCGCACCCCATCTCATTTGCAATGAGAGCCCTTTCTCTATTCTCCATTTGTTGTAGTGAAAATAATCTTCTTTACAGATGGACAACGAGATACTATAAATCCTCTTTGACCTTGACTTGCGAGTATATATCTGTATTTGCTCTTAATCCTCGAGTATTTTTCGAAATAGGCTTGATATGCTGATGGTGACATTGACGGCCAGATTTGCACGTATTTGATGACCTTTATATGAACGAAATCCACACAGAGAACCATAATGAATTTTTGTATATATGAATACTTTGTTAAAAATTTAGTACAAGTATATACAACTAAATGAATTCGACAACGAATATGTGGCGAGGGTATCTAAGGTGATTAGATATCAAAATATATGGCAAATCACGGGTGTTGATATTAAATATATGTGTCTAAGATAAATAAATTGTGTGCAAACTGCAGAAAATGTACGTGAAATATCCAATGTTAAATAGATTGTAATATATAGAGAAGAAAATATTAAACCAGGTTCTGATGATTGTAAAATGACAAGAGAATAACATTCTTCGTATTTCCACAAAAATTAAAACAAATGCAAAATGTGGTAATGTAATCTCTTAAAAAGTTGCGTAAAACGGGTTCATCTAGGACATCTATAGCATTCCGAATATAAACGAAATAGAAATACATTCAGAACGAGCCGATGAATGTTACATACATTTGCTTCATACCAAGTAATGTCAATAATAAAAGTTATGTTGGAGTTATAAGATGTAAATCTGATTTTGAAAGTAAACTTTTCCTTGATTCAATAAAATCGCTCGTTTAGCGACGACAAATGACTAAATGAAAATCGGCGCAAATGTTGATTTTCATGTATTGAAGGCCTCATATGTTGATATATATGTCCTACAACTAGTTCAGTCATACTGGGCATTCCAAACCAAAGTAACCTAACATCGTATAATTTAATATTAAAAATATGGACATAAAAAGGATTCACGAAAAAAGATCGCTGTGCCTTATGGAAATAAGAAGAAACGACGTGATAGACCATGAGCGAAATGAACGGTATAGGATACAAGTACAGGAAAATGTGGCTGCACGAGAAGAAAGAAACAGAGACAGAAATGACAAAAATAAAGCTTTTTCTGCTTTGACTTCGAAGTTAGACATTTTTACTACAAACCAAAATTTAGCGTTTATATTCTTAATGCTCATCTCTCTAGCACAACGTAAGTCTATTGCGTCATTTCGAATGAAATTCAAATGGTAATGAAGTAGTGCCCTGTTAAAAATGCATAGAAAAAGTTTTAGCCGAGGCTGGGTATTATTCTCGAGTGTCACTTCTGTCGCTTTTAAATAAAGTTGCAACTAGAAGACCTTATAGCTTATACTATTCTTGAAATGAAATCTAGCGATATTTTTTATATTACGCTGCTATTATAATTGTAAAATTATTCCGTTTTCTAAGGTTAGTGCACTAAAATTTACAACCAGTATTTTCGATGTATAATATACATATATAAATTATCTCATAATCATGGAAAGCAGAAACTGTACAATGCTACACGTCACTCTCTCTATGTGAAAATAAAAAGACGAATAGGTCGTCAAAATCGATAAAGCTTTCTAGAGGAAAAATTACGGCCATTCAATCAATGACAAATAAATATGTTAAATAAACAAATATTCTATTATTGTAAATTTATTAAATAATTAAAATCTTTGTCATTGTTGTTCTATTAGAAATTTGTGTTATTAATTTAAAAATCATAAAGTCATATCTGCCTCAAATAAACTGAACGAGACTGACATAAAATTTTGTAGACCGTTTGGGATAAAAGTGTTCTACATTTTTAAGTCAATGACCACAGTCGCATGTTTGTTTCATTACATGAAGTAATTAAACAAAATCACATGCATAATTTTTGTATCTGCATTATCTCACCAAAAAAAAAGTTATATACGCCATTGTAATACACGTAAAGGTTACTATTTAAGGCTTACTTTATAAAATTAGTAAAAAGTATTGAATAAAATAATTAAACAATACTCGGATTCGAGAGTATGGAAGTAACCGATTTCCGGTTTAAAAGCATGAATATCAACGTTAGCCATTTCAAACTATTCGCAAAAATCTAATTTAGTTCATGTTATTTATTTTCAACATTTGAACTGAATTTTCATAAAACACCCAACAAGAGAAGAAGAAGAAAGTTTCCGGTTTCAAAATACATGCGCAACATTAATAATACTATTAATATAAGTACTAGTGAATCTAAGCAACAAAGGAATTTGCTATCAATTTTGAAGTAGATCGATCTCAAATTTATTTGAAAAAGTAACTTTAAAATTATACACTAACCCATTTGAAAACCCATACACCACCATAAATGATTTTGGAAGTCATCACACGTTGAGCTAATAAAAAAATTAATTAAAAAAAAACCTCGAGATTTAAAAATTAAAGAGTTCAAACACCGTAAATTTATAATATCCTGTCTAAGGATAAAATAATTTTAATAATTTTTAATATCACTGTAATTAAAAATTTGTCGATCAGTTAAAACTGAAAATATGTCATGTCAAATATATATATATCCGTTATTTTTAACGTTCTAAAAAGTTTAGCTCCGACCCTCCTATATTCTTCCAATCAACAAAGAAACGACCTGTGCGAAACTTTACCTCAGCGAACTCATCGATCATGAAGCTTTGTACTTTTCGCCCAGAAAGTTACTTTTTCAGATAAAATATATTTTATGTATTTTATTTGTAATCAATGCGAGCTTTGATTATTTATTTAGTTAGCTTACGATTTAGGTTGAAGTAAACATATTTTCTTATATTACATTATAAAATCAGTGATAGAAATGATGTTGTTGGCGTTATACTGAACCTGGCAATAAACAGCATTTATTTTCAACTCCCTGGAAATTATTTTAGAGAAATCGTTGCATGTACTATGACGCCTAGCAGTTGTTCAAATGAGCTGAAGTTTTGCACAGCCCTTTTTTGCGCATTGGAATATGAATGTGAAAGGGTTTGGTGCATTTAAGGTTTTGCTGCTCCCAAATTGCAATTCTCTGATTATAACAGTTTCTAATTCATACACATTTCTTGTTATAATGCACTCAGGTAACTCTTCGTGATTTATCCATTTCCGACAGAAAGTACAGATATTCTGTCAATTACTCATTTCCGTTCCCAATTTTCTTCGTCTCACACAAAACGTTACTTGATCTGCACTTTTGTTAGTCACTACTTGTGCGTTCCATAGACAGTTTTATATTCTGTTTCCTTTCCAATTGTCACCGTAAAATGTACACAAGTAAAGTGTTGCCATAGGGCGAAAAATTTGGCATTTGGTTCTAATTTGCTGTATGTTTAATTCGGTATATTAATTATTTACTTAATTACATGGTGAATTCTGAATATGTTGATTTTGTAATAGTTTACATTTTCAGTTTGCTGTACAGTTAGAAATAATTATGTTAAAACAAGTAGCTTAATTCCAGGACTGTTTAAGATACTTTAAGACCCAGTTTGTCGCAGCCATCGCGGTCGTGTTAATTGCACATAGACACAATCTCTGGATCATTATAAATGCGCCATGTCCACCTACCTCTTTCTCAGCCCTTTGATCTCCTTATTTATTACTACATTTTTATTTCCATATCACGTATCAATCCTTTAAATTGAATATCTACCCCACTGTCACGCTTTTATTTAAGATATTGCCCAGGTATTTTAAATGTGTCTTTTCCCATCTGGTGGACATTCTTGTATTCACATTTTGTCTTATAAAATATCAACGAAGTTTTCCCACACATGCCGCCGTCCGTCGCAGCAGTTTCTCTTCGGGACCTGCGTTTATTAGTTTCGCTTGTCACTTACCGGTGTCGCCACACTTGCACTGTCGCAATTCAGAGCGTATCTGACACCCACTGTATTTGTACTGTATACTGCACTTGTCTTTTCACGGGTCGTAATTTAGAGATGTTCGACGCAAATCGCGTTTCTCTGCTACTTTGTCAAAGTAAAAGCTCTAGCACACGCAATTGTTACGACTGAAGCGTATAACTCGATATACTGATATAAAAATTACTTATTACGTTTTCGTTTTATTTTTGTATGAGAAAATTATTACAATTTATATATTAAAATAAGCATTATTCGTATATGTATATATTTACTGAAAATGAAAATAGTAATAAATATTAGAATGCCCGTAAATTCTCAATAATTAAATCTTATCGAAAGGTATCAAGTTGCCGCGACGATAAATAAAGTTATCAACGTACCACATAAGTGTCATTACAAAAAAACGAATATCGGGGTAAGTACGAGTAAGACAGAAGATATAACAAAATTATTATTAATGTGTAACTCAATGACGAATTAATTTCAATTTCAGCTTTCCATAATTTTTAAATGATCATACCTATTAAGGATCTAAAACATGAAACTGTACTTTAAAAAAATACTCCCACATTAAGCAGTTCGATGAGATACTTTTTTTAGAGGAATCCCGTTGGGTGTCGTGAAAATTGCTTTGTGTCAATTTGCTCTGTGTATCAACTTGCCCGGCCTTTCCCGTAATTACATTCAAAATGACGCCAGTCACGATGGAGATTTAGTTTCTGAGTAGTTATGCAAATCAATCAATTTGGAGTTCAGTTAATAATTCCGATGGCATTGAAGGAAGCTACGTGGAAAGCACTCGCAATACATAGGGCAGTCGACGTTCATTAACTCTGATGCACTTTAATACAGTAAATACCGCCGTTGTGAAATGAATGAGCATTAACCATCGTCTGCAAGTAACAATGAAGCGATTGCTTGTGTGGAAAGTTAATGTGGCAACTAAGCCTCTAATCCCACAGGAAATTGGATATTACGAGAATTATGTATAACCAGAGTAAATTATCCCCTGGGGTGTTTTACACGGATTTATTTTGATTAACTCGTTTTACGTCTTACATTAGACGCGTCCCATTTCAGCAATTTCATGTACGTATTTTTCTGCGGATTAGTGTCATTTGCATATATTAGGGATCATTTGTATTCGGTTGATGGGAATAATAAAGATATGTTTTTTTTGATGTTTCCGAATAGCATGGAAATTTTTAGTTGCACGAATTTTTTATTTATTCGGATGCCTCGCCGAGAAATTTACATCTCACACGAAGTTTGAAGCAAATCCAATTTTATAATTTTGGTTATGATTCCACGACGATTTCTTTGGGTTGGCAAATTATTTCTGGATACGAATCAAGAGCAGTTCCACAATTTAATCTTTTCAATTTATTTTATACGCAGCCAAATTTTTTTCTCGATTGCAATTTAAAATATTATATTATAAAAACTTTTGGTTTCTCAATTGCTTAATCATTTATTTTAAATGCATTTAAGTTTAAAGTTCACAGGAACATTTTGTATGTCGGCCTTTTCTGTTACTCTATTTTCGATTTTTATATAAATATACTCAGTGACATATAAACTGCACCGCCTGGAAGGGGTGGGAATTTTTGGACCAAATTTGGCAGGAATAGTGGAAAATTTGAAACCCAATCATCAAGTAGTCATGGGATTTTTGACGTTTGTGTCATTTTTTAGAGGTGGTGATAGACAAGCAATTATCGAGTCATTTTTTGAATTTGTTCTACTTTTTCGGATCCCGTTCTTTATTTTAAAGTGTTTCACGTGTTTAATGATGCCTAGAGGAAGGAGACCTCAAGTTTAGTAGTAGTTGAGTGACTTTTACCGAGGGCGGATTGTTGGTTTACGAGAAGTAGGTTTTTCGTTTAGAGAAATCGGCAACCGTTTGGGGCGGCACCACTCAACAATAATGCGTGTTTATCAAGCGTGGTCTGAACATGGGGTTGAACGTCGAAGAAGAGGCACTGGGGCTCAAAGACGAACCAATAAACGTCAAGATCGCCGCTTAAGACTAATGGCCTTGAGAGACCGATTATCTACAACTAGATCAATAGCTGATCAATGGTTGTCCGATAGGCTTGCGAACAGTTTATCGTCGAATAAGAACCTTTGGCTTGCTGTCTTACCGCCCACATCTTGTGCTACCCCTCACTGTTCAACATCGCCAGGAACGTTTAGCCTGCTGCACGGAAAGACTTCAATGAAACTTGGAGTGGCATCGAGTTGTCTTTAGTGACGAATCGCGATTTTGTTTAGGAATGCATGATGGTCGGATGACTGTTAGACGAAGACGTGGAGAAAGGTGCAATCCTGATTTTTGATTGCGAGGCATGTTCACCGAACTGTGGGGTTGATGGTGTGGGGTGCTATTGCTCACGGCAGTACGTCACCCTTGCTCTTCATTCAGGGCAGTATGACCGCCCGACGCTACATTGACGAAGTGGTAGAACCACTTGTTCTTCCATATCTTCGATGGCTGGAAGACCCACTTTTCCAGCAATATAATGCACGACCTCACATAGCAAGGGTTTCTCTTGACTTCTTTGAAGAGGCCAATGTTAATCCTTTGCCTTGGCCGCCAAGATCTCCCGATTTGTCGCCCATTGAGTACGTGTGTTTGTACAGGGCGGACCAACACATTATTAAAGAAAAATCAAAAAGATGAAGTGTTTTCTTTATCAAATTTTAATCAATTGTTACCTTAGACTAGTCCACTATTCCTGCCAAATTTGGTCCAAAAATTCCCACCCCTTCTAGGTGGTGCAGTTTATATGTCACTGAGTATATATGCCAACACAACCGAATCTTGGCTATGCAAAGGTTTTGTTTGAAATATCTAAGCTTGGATTTTAAAGAGGCTTATTTTTAATCAAGCGACTTTTCCTCGATTGTATCCGAAAACATTTCGTTTGATGTTAAATCCCGATAAAAATTTTACATCTTGTCAGAATCGCATGAATTGGAAGCATTATTTAATGTTTTGATTAACAAAATTATTTGTATACCGTTTTGTAAAAAAACAATTCGAAAACAACTGAAGAACAAACAATCAATTGCCCAAATATAATTCTTTAAATGTAATTTCAACGAATGTTTGTTGCTTTTGATTTTAAAGAATTTCATTTCCACTAACTATTGATTTTTTTAATTCCTTAATTTAAAATTTCGTGGAACGATTTCTGTTTAAAATGAGAAAATCTTTACTCGAAATTTTCATTTCAGCTTCAAATCTTTTCAATTACATACACTTTTGATTGAAGTGTAAATGAAAACGACATTAACTTTATTAAAGGCGATTTTTGCGAACTGGATATCGACGGGGTTTCGATAAAACTTCGTTAGTAGCAGTTTGTAAATCCTTTCCTTCATCAAACTTTATAATTGCACATAGATTATTTCCCCGTTTGTGAACACCGCAAACTAATACTTGATTTCGCCACTTACGATGTTTTTAACCCGTCGATATTATTGCTTGTAATTTCGATTTCTCTATCATGAAAATTGGAATACTGGAGGGCTTTTTACTTACCGCACGAAAATGCGAATAACACTAAAACGTACAAAAAGAAGAACTTCATTATATCCATTACCATTCTCGACAACGAAACTTGTAGAGGTCCCAGGTGAGGATTCACGGAGAAGATGTAGACGAGCTTCAGCGAACTGCAACATGAAAACATATGAAGTCAGTGGTCTGATAAATCTGCAGAGCAAGCCGAAATCTTAGACATAAACAATTGGTACTAAGCTCTATGCGATGGATTAAGGAATACGCTTCAGTGAGTTATAACCGGGCTGTAGATTTATATGCTTTTGCGATTTATTTATCCTATTGTGTCTATACATACAGACGTAAAAATAGTTTCTTTACTAAATCTCACAATGCCTCTTGATAAATGACGGCGCTTGAAACAGCGCCAAGTGGCATTTATACACACTTTAATTCTTCACGGACTATAAATACCATTGCATTCTTGGCTAATAATGCCGTTAATTCTTCGTTGAACACGCAGTGAATAATTCAAACGATAAATTGCAACTCGGCATTAAGGGGGCGATAAATTTGATTTGAACAACAGTATAATATAAATTATCCATTATTTATGATACCGGTCATACCTTTTACGTTTCGTAATTCATTTCAAGAAGCGTCAGCGATTTAAAACTAATTAATTGTGCCCCTTAAATTCAGCTAGGATCGAATTGAAAAATAAATGGCCTCATGTACACTTATCACGTTTTCAAAATCAGTTTAATAAAAACGAAGGTTTAATTTCTTATCCTTCAGGTGCAATTGTTGAAGTATGGCTCTCGGTAAATCATTAAGTAACGCGATCGATTGTCGCGTTTCATATTGATTCCTATTTCACGACTCATTATATTAAGAGACAGACATTTCAATCCATATTTTCTTGTTAATTTTCTTCGAAGACAAAAAACATATAAATATTCCGTAATAATATTTTTTGTAGGTTGATTGAAATTTTTTCACCGGTGTTATTCGAGGGACTTTAATGGTGTAACCGTTGGCGTAACCTTATATTTATGTAAATCAAATCCAATTATGCAAATATTCTACTTCAAACGTGAGTACAATGTGTATCTTGAAAATATCATGCACCGCCAACACTAGTAACACCGACAGCAAAATAATTGACAATCCATAACTGGATTCATATCCATGGCAACCTCGGAGTAAGTGAATAGTTCGCATCGTCTGAATATTTTTGGTCTAGATATTTCAAATGTGGTATTGTGACGTGGATCTTATATGTACATTGGATAGGAGTGGTCATGGAAAATTAACCGCATCTAGTGAATTAATAATTTAATTTTGACTAAATTGTACATATTTCCAATTTGATAAAAAAAATATGCACAAATTGGTGGGAGCACCTATTTCAGTTAACGTTGCACAATTTGTTTTAGAACACCTTGAAATAGAAATAGAAAGGAAATATAAAACTACCATTAAAAAAAAATGTAGACGATTGTTTGACAGCAATAGGTACTTGTTACATATTATAAAAAATTATAATAAAAAATATATTTTACCTTAGAAAAAGAAAAATAAATAAAATTAAAAATAAATCTTCTAGATATGACCATAATTAAAAAACATAATGAATTACATATTATTTCGTATACCAAACCTACATGGCCGTGTAGGTATTTCAATTTCAAATGTTAGCAACCGTATAAACAATAATTAATAATAATTACCCTATAAAAGTAATAAACAAAATATTTAAAAATACCATGCACAAATTGTACAATAAAAATAAACTAAAAATTAAAAAACTCAATGGCAACTTAATAAATACATTACAATCCCATACGTAAACATCTGTCTTAGGCCATCAATAACATTATGACACCGTAAAGCACATAGAAACAGTAACAATATAAAAAATATATTATTTACAAAACTTAAAGGTACAGTACCCATCACCAAAAATTCACATGTCATTTATAAAATACCATAGAATGTTGCAAATAATGAAATGTTTTAAGTGCTTTATATAAATTCATATCCATATTGGCACTGTCATATAATCATTTATGTATATATAACTATTTCTTATTCTTTGCCATTTTATTACTTTCACTGTCCTCTCACTTTAGGATTTCTTTTATATCAGAAATCATGCGGCTTCTACATTATTTTCAATATGATTTTTCTCTCGAATATTCTTTATTTCTCTTTATCATTATCTGATAGACACACCGGACTTAAGCTGTCTATAAACCATTTTCTTTGTCTTGCGTATCCGGTTGCTTTTCATAGACATTTTATATATGTACCACACGGTGTTCCCGTCTGCATCCTCTGTACTAGCTCGTTGTCGCTTTGCCTTTAGGCTAGATCTTATTTTTATCGCTTATCTACTTTATCAATGTTTTTCAAGCCAGTTCGACCTTTTCATTAACTACTTTCTTTATATGTTTCGTAGCCACTGCTTTGTTTGATTTTTTTTATCCATTTAATTAACATTCTCTTGTCTTCATTACAGAACCATTCGCAGTTCTTTTCTAATAGTTTTCTACCCAATACTTTGCGCTGTCTCGATAATATCCATTCTTCTTAATCTTTTTTACATCCTCCTTTTAATCATTTTTATCAACTGAGTATGTATATCCCCCCCTATTTATTCTTCGTTTGTTCTATCTTCAATCTATGTTCAATCTGCAACGTTTTAATATCTCCTCCTTTGATTCATCTTTGTTCTTCCACAATTACTCTTACTTTCATTTTCATGATCACCATATGATGATCAGAGTAAAAGTTTGCCTCTCAATATAAACGTACTGTATATATATCCATAATTTTCTCTCTTCCTTATTATTAGTACATGGCCCATCTACTTTGCTTAAATTGATTCAATTTCTTCTTTGTCCTCCCATGTTATTAGTCTTATCAACTTAACAGTTTTCTCATCCCTCGAGTCGCATGCATTTCACCTTCTTTGTTATCTCCTCAGAATTTTGTGAATTTCCTTGCCTTCGCCCATCCAGTCCTTTTATAACGATGTGATTATTTCTTTCCCATCTCTTTCTTATTTTATGCTCATCCACCAATTCCTGGCATGCTGGGTCTATCTCATTCTTTCTTCCCCGTTCACTCATTTTTTGAATTCCTTCTCCGATTTTCTACTTTGCTTAAATTTATTCAATTTTTGTTTTTCCTCGTGCGATATCATTTTCGCAACCAGTATGAAAGTAGGGTATTCAGAAACATGTTAAACGCGACACACATGAGCAGGTACAATTCAAATACGTGGTTCATTTATAATATTTGCAAAATAATTAGGTAGCCAGGACGTGTACTCTTAACAAATGGGCGTGAATGAAAAAACGGATGAGAGTGAAGAAAGCAGGAAGGATAGAATGCGGAAATTCGTGATATGTGTGCCTTCCCCTCCGGGAAACAGATTCGACTTTATATATTTGTAATTAATATGAATGCCGTAAACAATTGGCAGTTGATTGTTTCTTGTACGTAGTATGTAATATATAACATAGGAAAACAATAATGCTATGTGATCTCGCAATATTGCAATTTTGTCTTACCAATTTCTATTAAGGAATCGAGCGATGTAGAAGTAATCAAGTAGACAGACCGTGCCTCGGACTTTATGTAAGTATGTAAGTACTTCCGCGCGCCCCTTGGTAACCTCGCGCCCCTAGACAGGTGCCTAGTTTGCCTTAAAGATAATCCGCTAAACTCCACCCAGCCCAATCCTAAATTAATGTAGAATCAAAGTTGAATTAAAATGCTAGACGACAATGAGGAGGAAATTTTCTCTATTTGTCTGCTCCTTTTCAGTTCGTTTTCATTCGATTTATTATTTTTCTATTTTTCTTCATGTTTAATTCACCTTCTAAAGTTAAATAAATTTTGATGGCAAATGCACACCAAATGTCTATCAATCACATCATTGTATCATGGACCAAATATCTATAGTGAAAAAACAGTTTCTTTTCTCTTAAAAAAAATATTTTTCGATGTCGTGAGGATAGTTTTAGGTGATATTTATAGACGTAACTAAGAACAATTGTATTAGACGTCTGCATAAATATCCCTCGCCTTAAAATGTTTAGCAATGCTTCCTACATTCAGCCAAAATTCAGCGAGCAATATCAGACTTTGTTATTGCAAATCAGACTTTGTTATTGCATAGCACCCCGAGAATTAAAATGCAAGAATATAATGCAAAGGAAATTGAAACAATTTTTCTATTTTTCTGCTCTTCCTAAGTTAAGAAAATATAGCTTTTTAGGTTCACATGATTTTTCTTGAATTAGGATTATTTGCGATAGCTTTTTTTCATGTTTGTGAACTTTAGGTGTTTGCTGTCATTCGGTATATTTATTTTAATATTTTTCTCCTTTTAGATAGTAGTTGCTTTTCAATTTCTTATCATTGGGATTGAATTAGTTGGGGAAGTTTTGTTTTTATTACTTTTACGTTACTGTCGATTTATTTATTTTGCTATTTCCTTTTTTTATTTTGACGTTTACTGGCATTTGATTTATGCATTTTTCTATTTTCTGCTTTTCACAGTTTGTTGATTTTTAAATTAATCATTTAAAAATTTAACAGAACCAATTATAATCGCATCGATTTGGATGGAATTATGTGAGACAATCTTTTTTATTATTTTAATGTTCATAGTAATTCAGTTTTTTTGTCAACTTTTGTTCGTACACATTTCAGACCGAAATCAAATTATTGAAATCCAAATTTATTATTTAATAATTATTAATTATAATTAAAATAGTTGCTTTATACGTTTTGATCAATGAGGATGTACGAATTAGTCCATGTGGGGGTTTGCCAATGTGCAGTATTTTCCGAATAGCGAGGTATCTGTATCAGTTGAACTCTAGTGAAAATTAACAAAAGTAGGATACGAATCGACGACATTTCGAAAACATAAATAACCATAGAAGGCTAGTATTAAAAATGTGCGTAGTAGATAGTTTAGTCCATGCTCAAACAACGATAACGACTAATTAATTTGATAACGACTCTCGCCATTGGTGAAATATAATTAACAAAATCTTAGCTCTTTTTCCAAATTTCTTTGTTACGAATTTAAATAAATATCAATTTTCTTTGTATCCGAATTTAATCTGTCCATGGTACAAGTAATAGAAATAGTTTCGTTAATTTTCTAATAAATTTGAGTAATTCTGAATAATTTGTGAAACAAATTTCAGCATAAACCTACTGAAAGCAACATTAATCACCCAACATACAAGGTTTAATTATAAAGTAACTATTTCATAGTATTTGGCCCCGAATGGTTTCCTTCAATAAAACCAGTGATAACATTTAACACACAATCCTGTAAAGCTTATTTAAAAGCACAAATTAAAATCTGTCTGTGAAGCAATTGCTGCCGAACAAAATACACCACACCAGCTAACGGGAAGAAAGCGGTCATTTATGGTGCGCCACTGGTATTTGAAATGGGGAAACCAAATTTCAAATGACAGTAAAAATATTGTACTTCTTCATAAAAAATAACTATCTAGAACGATGTAAATGAAAATAATGACAAAATTATCTTCGTGCCCACACAATAGGCTACAGATACAAGTTTGTCTAACATAGGGGAAAACAACAACGTTTATATCTAAAATACTAGAGCTGCGATGTTCACAGTAATTGTTTATATGTCAAATATCACGTAAATTATGAATTTAGCTAGTATGTTTATACAATTCTTAAGCGAACAGCTTTCAATTCAAGATATGGAATTAAGATCGAACGAGAATACTGTAACGATTTTCAGTTGCTTCAATTGATAATAGCCAATAATGTATAAAAACAAGTTCAATTTGTAACGAGGAATTGAATATTGAGCGAATATATATTTAATATAATATTGAGCGAATATATATATATATATATATTCATATTGATTCAAGTAATCCAACGAAAATGGGAGTGGTGCGTCAAACCCAAAATTGTGGAACGTATGTGGTACGATAAACCTTAGGATTCAAAATATATAAGTAAGAGGTGTACGATTCGCATGAAAGCATGAAAGCATGAAAATAAAATTAAGACAAAAAGCAGGTTACGATGAGACACACTAATCTGCTTCTAGTGAGACTCAAACGTCCAGTGCAACGTGGATTCGGTCGAATTATAGACCTCTCAAGCGAATCAACAGGACAATAAAGATTCCAACATCATAAAACGCAAAATTGCAGTCATACGTGAACAAATCTCTAATCTACACTACATGAATATACCTTGACATGATAATTAACCAACCTTTAATTAAATTACAACTACAGCTTACAACTACCACCAAATATGTGAATAATTAAAATTACCCTTGAACGAAATAAAACAATTATTAACGAATTATTAAAATTCTTAAGTAGTTGCAGAGACGTTCGGTATTTAATTATTTCTATGGTTTTAAAAAAGCGATATCCAACTCTTACAAACTCGTTCGAAAAGCTCTTCGATGCAGGAAAGTGGAGAATTATGCCATATGACCTAGAAGACTCGTAACCATGTGAAGTGGACGAGGATGATTGGGTTATTTTACGTCAATGTAAGCGCACCAAACGAAAACGGATGAAAAATAACTGGATAACGTTGTGCACAGTACGCAACTGCATTTATAGGAGAATATGTAATATTATGTGTAGGCATTTCTCTTACAGTTCGTGCTAAACTTTGTACTTACTGAAAACGGAACATTTAGTTCAGATCGTTGCATAAGGTAGTGCATGTTATCTCTTACGCGTCATATATCAATGAGAAGTTCGTATTAATGCGCAAGCGCACACGTAACACATACTTATTACTTGGACGAAATGGAAATTAGTCGATTGATTTGGCTAGAACGTACTCCCGATCTCATCCCAATAAAATATGCATGGGATCCATTGGAAAAACACGTTCGGAGTAGAAAAGACGCTCCAGCGACGCTGAGTGACTTCCGAGCAGCTCTTCAAGTTTAATGGGAAAAGATAAACAACAGAAGATTGCTAATACTAATCATGCAATTTCGAATTGTTCGATGTTTCTAAGACACATTTAATAGAATGCATTAACGAAAGATTACCACAATAAGATCTATAATAATACATATAATTATAACTTTTTTTAAATTTATATTCGTGCGAGAAATTCCAGAATTCGATATTTATATATGCAGCGTTTAAAAAAGATGATGACAGATAGTGGCTGAAAACTTAAAACATTGTGCTAGCGCAGTTAATTTTATAAACCGAACCGTACTTCATTCAACGAATTTAACCAATTAAAAGTTTTAAAATATTTTAAAATACTAAAGGCGTACACGTAACAATTTAACAATTAAATTGACCAGAAAATAAATCACTCAAAGTAACACCGTAATAAATTTAGGATTAGATGCTTAATGGATGCAGAATAAACGGGCAATCGAGAGATTTATTTGTTGTGTCGACGAAGTGGCAGAGAACTTATTGGACGCTCAAACCCTGTTTGCTTATCAACTGCACCGGTCCTCGTGATATTAAAGCCAACTGCTGCAAACACTTCAATAGTACACATCGTCGCAAATCGTTACAACCAATTTCGGATAATTGCAAAATGCTGTCCTTAAATAATTACGCAAAAACTTCTGATGAAATTATTTTGTATGTGCTCGAACAGGGCCATTAGAATATTTTCCACGACAACCGCAACTTTGTAATTTGTAACTTTTAATTTCCCACGAAAACAGCGTGCAGAAATACCAGCATTATTATGTAGACTAAGCGAGAACATTGTTTAGTTCACTCAAACACATTGTTTTCATTAAATTAAATAATAATTATATTTACTGGAGTAATTTGCAAATTTGTTAGCCGGTAACTATTGTATGAAAATATAATTTTCTTTGTTGGTTTTTGAGTATTTTGTTTTTTTGAATTTACGTTAAAAAAATATTAAGATAAGTTGCACGTATTTTCCTCATATCAAAATTTAAAATAAAGCTATATCGTAATCATTGACATTTGATCGGTTAAACGTACATTGAAATACATATGTGTTTCATGATGTATAAGCGGATATCTGCCGTGGAGCTCTTATAGGGGTAGTTTATCAAAAAGAAACCTATAAAAAAACAAGCTTCTACGTTATGTCGTGATGAATATAAATATGATAATAAATAATTTTGTACAACTCCGGGAACCAGTTAATAAATTAAAAGCTTCTGCGTGCATAAACATGTGGTACTTATGGGGGTAGTTCCTGCGCATATGAAAGCCGCGTCCATTCATCATAGCTGGTAATAAATAATTTTATAAAACTCCCGGAAGTTACAAATTAATTGCACACTGGTGTATGTGGTGCCTCGGAGATAAATGATGATATTTAAGTACATATCGTTTCATATATGGGAAACACACATCTATTTTAAGTCAGTTAAGTATTCACGAATATTGTAATATACGTTTTTAAAATTTCCTGAAATTTGTTTCACTTCTTATTACAGGTGGGCAATATTGTGAACCCATATTGTCTACTGTATGTTGCGCCACTCTAAGTCTACGAAAGTCCAATTTCACACAATTCTTGCCCAGAGCTATTATAGTTATGGATGTGTTTATTTCTGGTGGCATTTTCGTTAAAATCAACTAAATTATAAAAATATAACGAATATACTGTCATCCCACCACAGCTGGTTGTGCACCTGCAATAATTTAACTCCATATGCAATAATATCACTGGCCGACAAAATTGCACTTTTTACTGATGAATAACGTATGTCTCATGATGTTTACTAATTTAATGTCGCTGATTCTAAATATACCCTCATCTGTTTCCTAGCCGCTCTTATTTACAAGTTATAGCTGTCACTAAAAATTCTTTTTCTGGCACTGTTGATTTGCTGCTAATTTAAGAATTATTGAGTTATCTTACCATAGTTTGATAAGGCATCGTCACGAAGAGTTCGTGTGAATGATCCAAACCATTTTTGTTTCATTTGCGGAAAGTATATGTTTAAAGAATGCTGTTTAAATGTGGCAGAGTTCGTAAACGAGGCTCACAAAAACTCACTCACAAAACTTTGGGCTCACTCTGGAAATGAAACTCAAACCTTGGATTCCTCAAAAGGTATACACAATGTGCGTTGAGTTTCTACGTTTATGGATAAATAATAATAGAAATAGTTTCAAGTACAAAACCGCTATGATCTGGAATGAACCAGTGAACCACCATGATGGTTGTTATTTTTGTTTGAAGATATTTGGCATTAACCGATAATGACTTTGACTGTGACCTGGAAACTCCAAAAACATTCAATCAAGATGATTTAACGACCTAATCAGAGATCTGGGACTGTCAAATTCTGCTTCCGAAAATTTGGCTTCTAGGCTAAAAATGTGTTGATTTAATGCTCAACTTTCTTTTAACCAACAAGGTGGCTACAAAATGTATCCCAGTTTTCTTTGCTTGTGGGCTAGTAAAGCTAAAGATCAACACTGTTTTAAAATTGGCCTACTCGGGAAGTGCTAGTTCAAGTACAACAAAACCTAATAAACCCACCTTTAGTGTTAAGGGATCGTATAATTTTGCCTCCGTTGCATATAGAATTACGGCTTATAAAACAATTTGCCTAAAGTCTTAACAACAATGGAATTGTTGCCCCCATCTAGCAAAAAAGTTCCCAAAACTGAGTGCAGAAAAGATAAATGCGAGCAGACAAAAATTTTACGGACACTATGACAGAGATTGAGAAAAAGGCATGGAATTAGTTCTTTTTTTGGCTTGTTCGATATTGTTTGAAAAATAAGAAAAGTTTTGACCCGTTGATTAAACATGTTGCTCACCCCTGACCTAGACTGATTATTCCCATCAATCCTCGTGATCTAAGTGAAAAACAGGGCAAGTGACCGTACGATGGGGGACCGCTATCAAGGCTACCATTGTTGGAGCATTCAGAACTCTCTTTTGCAAAGTGTTACAGAAATTAGAATCACAGATTTGAAATCTACATTAAAAATTAGACTAGTATGTATCATGTAACATAACCCAATAATCATAAATGCTGTTGTTCGGTGCAAGTAAGAAATGTATTTGTTTCAACATCGTAATTGATAATGTTCACTGAACATCACTGAATTAAGTTTTCAGTTAATTGTGTTCATCCCACATAAGTTTTTTATTAATGATAACACCTAGGAATTTAGCTGTATCTGTTATTTCAATAGATTTCATAGCAAATCTGATTAATATGCCTCTATCAACTTTCTCATGGATAGTGTGAAAATCGATGACTTGGGTTTTTTCCAATATTCAGCAATATGATTGCTGTCGCATGCCTTCAACACAGTTATCCATTATCGTGAACTATTTGATGGGTATGATCAAGCAGATGATTGTGTACAACTTTAGTTTGATATTCAGTAATTGTAGTGAAGGGAACACTTATACATGATTTTATGATAGGTCGAAGTCTCGTAGGAATATCAATCGTATTCACCATGTTATTCATTATTCATTCATATGTTTGGTGATTCCCTTTGATCCACTCCATTGCTTATCAAATTTTATTGAGATATGATTAAATAAAATTAGTTTGCTATTTGGGGACCTTTATACACAATTAATCAAAAGTGGCTTGAGCTCTAAATTAATATTCACTGTCGCAATTTATAATTCTTTTTCAACGCTTATATTCATAACATTTGGGGCATCAAGTTCGGCTCTTACAAATATGGAAACTTATATACTTCACTCTAGCAAAACTTGTAACTAGTTTGTACTCAGCAATCGTACTATTTTTTATTTCCTCACAACTTAACTAATATCCTGAAATACACATCTGCATCTACCAGAATTTTTGCGCAAAAATCGTTAAAAAAAGTTGGTTCCTTTGCTCATACTTAATGTAAATCTGGTAATAAATAATTTTGTACAACTTCCAGAAGCTACAAATTAATTACATACTTGTCTATGTTCAGTCGTGGAGCTCTAAGAGGGGTAGTTTATCAAAAATGGCATTAAAAGAAATCAAGGTTCTTAACTATGTTATCGTGAAGGCAAATATGAAAATAATTAGTTCCATACGGATTTCTGAAGGTGTAAATATAATAACCTCTGTATTTAAGTTAATGGGGCCATGCAGGGGTGGTTTATTTGAATGGGGGCTGATTAGAATCTGACCGTCACCAATAATAAATATCTTGTAATAAATAATTCTGCAGTACATTCAGAAGTCAATAAAAAAATAAAATTTATTTTCTAACTATAATAACTTATTGTTGAAAAATTAATTGTTAATAACTTTTTCATTGCCGTACTCCTTCGTACAAAAGTATCGTTTCATGTTTCTGCCCTATTTCTTATTTTTAGGAAGATTGTATTCATAAATTTCGGAGAACGATTCATCTGCAATGTTTGTAAATTTAATATTTCGCCGATGAAGGCGAACGCGAAACGCCAACGCACATGCGTTTCCTAATTAACAAACAATTAACTACTCATGTATCACGGGAAGGGGGAGAGCACGAACCGACCCGAGATCATCGGCATATGCATGCAGTGAATCCAAGGCGCGTAATGACGCGTAATTTACATCTGTAAATTATTATACTTAAGCTGAGCCAATTAGCGGTCTAATTTAATTCGTACCTCGTCTTAATCACCAACATGAATATTTCAGAATTGGTCGCAACATAATCATTGATAAATTTACATGAATAAATTATCGTGCTCGCGCTTACAGATAAAACTATTGAAATAAATATACAAAACAAATCTAGGACATTGCTGTATTTCGATTGATAAAACACATCATTACATGCATGTGGAAAAACACAATTGCCCTAGGCAATTATTTTTAACTGTGGGGGGAAATAGCAATGAAAACGTAAATGTAGTTATTCAAAGGTAACAATGACGATAATCTCATTAGCAACGTCTAATCTCGGAATTCAATCGCGTGAATTAGAATAATAAATAATTATTTATTTGGTAACGGTATCATTACTACCGACTAGTTTTATCCACGTTCATGTTGCCATCTCGACTAAACCAGTTAAGTTGCCGCTTCAAACATCTGACGTGATTCCGACTTTAGTTTCCAGCAATTCTTATTATCTAATCGAGTTACGAATCCAACAAAATTTTATTTCGTAGCCGAGTTACGCTTTAAATACGAGTTTAGATAACCAACCGTGTGACAACCCATTGAAAATTACGCCCGTTGATGTCTATTTAGATTATAAATCATTAACAACAACATCAACATTTATTATTTTCAACAATTGTTACTCTTAATATTTTTTCTCAACTTATTTGTCGTGAATTCTAATCAAACCAGTGTAGAAATTTACTTGGTTGGTGCTCCATTTGTCAATTATTAGTATCTTAACATTTTGTCTAGATTACTAGGAGTTACGAGAACTCAAAATGTGAATGCCGTTCATTTTTTTATTAGCCTTATAAAATCGAGTGGATTTTTCGAAAACAAATTAAATTCTATGACCTTTGAAAATACATAAAATTTCATTAGGAGTGTAGATAAATAACCAATAACAAATGACATGTAATTGGTTGTGTATAATAAAAAAAGTAATTTCTGTTGTGAGAATACATACCTAAATATATTAGCAGCAGAAAACAATCCCTCGGATATCAACATTGGGTCCCACGCGTCCCAATTTCTTCGCTCGTTGTTATCGATTGTTTCGTTGCCATTTGTTTGCACCTATAAATTAAAAAAAAATTGATGCATTTACAAATTTACCATTCAACAAACCAACTTTTAATTAACAATCACCTGGTAATAAGATACGATCCTTAACGCAACGGTAGCCACATATAACGAGTTCGTAATAAAGTCTATCACATTCCACATATCGCGCACATATTCTTCTAAACCAACGTCCCACAATTGTTTTATTTCACTCCATATCAGTCCTAGAAATCAAAGCTCGTAATTATCGAATTTTCGTCGCATTGTATTATTTAACGTACATGTATATATAAAATTGTTTTCGAGAATGCAGTGACCAAAAACATAATCACGGTGACAATATTATTTCACAGGCTGGAAAGCTCTTTGATAAACTAATGAAAAATTTACCAAAGACATTTCACGTAAAAGCAGATTTTCAATTAGTGTGCATGTATTAAGGCATCTAGATTTCGAATTGTCTAACTCAAACGCCTGTTCGCAATGCGCGACAAGTTTAATTAAATTTAACGTTGAAACTCTATATGTAATTAGGCTATTTGCAGTTTATGTAAGGTGCATCAGTGTTTACTTACCGCTAACCCAGGCCAATATAATCCATTCGACTAGAGACGGTTTTGCACCGCGTTTTATTGGTATACGGTCTGCCGGATCTTCCGCGAAAAACAAGGTCTCTATCCTTTGGGACGCCAGTATTAACATAACTGTAACGGAAAACGAATAATACAGGAAACAAGTAGAAATGTAGGAAGACTTGTTCGAATTCAGCGTGTCGCTATTGTACGAATTTGTGACATTTTCTTTTAATAAATGCACGTCGTACGAAATAACTTTGGCTACGTGAGTGACAATGTGTTTTATATTCGCTTTGTGTGAAACGACGTGTGGTAAATAAATGTAAAAACTGATGGCTAAATTATGTATGTAGATTCAAATAAGTTTTTGTAACATAAATTACAAATTCGTTTGTATACATGCTTTGAATATTTGTTCAAAACGAAGTTTTTTTTTTTTTAATATGAATTACTTTAAGCATAATTTCTACGAAGAAAAGTCAAATATGTACATTTGTTCCAATTTCTGTATTTTTCAAAAGGCAGTTAACTCATTTTTAATTTCATACTTCTAAATAATTCATTCATTCAATATTTTAATGATTTACTTTAATCATTTTTAGCCTCAGCAACATCCAATTCGACTACACTAATAGAAAATAGTATTACTTACATAAAAAAGTAAAGTAGGAAGCCGAGTGACATATGAATTTGATGAATGGTTTCCGCATGGTTTGACCGATTATCGAATGTGGTGCTATGATGTAGGCGATCGAAAACAATGGAAACAAAATTCCAATCCTTACAATCTCCAGTGCCTGCAAAACCATGTTTTTCCGCCGAAAACCCGGAAGTCCTTCATACCATATTGATGCCAGCAATTGCTGAACATTGGAATGTGCCACAAACTGAAACAAAATGTGCGATTTAAGTTTATCTCAGGCGTCGTAAACAATAAAAATTCATTAATCTCTTATGTAAAAGCGCGCAATTTTATTTGAAATTGTTTATGAAAATGTTGCTACGATCTGAAATAAACAATTTCCTTATTCGCGTTTAAAAGATATGTTCTTCTTGATTGATTAAAAAATGAATAAAAGAGTATAAAGGCTTTGCTCGGAGTAGAGTTAATCACAATTTGAAGGGTATATTTTTGACTATGTTTCATAATTTTTCAATTGTAAAAAAAATCACGAATGTAGCAGATATAATATATTGCTGTTATATCGCTATATCGCTGTTCAAAAAGGGCCTTTTGCGGTGACCACTGTAACTTCTACACCGATCATCTCAAATCAAAAAGCCAAATAAATTAAGTTTTTGTATCGTATTATCTAGTCCTTAATCGAAGGATTTGATAAAATATCAATTTTTGAAAAAATTGTCGGCGATTGAAAGTGAAAGTGTAAATTGCGGTGAAAAAATCACTTCATTTTCCTTGATATAAAAAAGTATGCATCGAAGAAAAAAATCCTTCGATTAAGGACTAGTTTCTGATATAAAGAAAAAGTATGAAAAATTTCAAGTAAATCGGTCCACTGGTTTTTAAGATATCGTGGTCACTGGTTTTGAAAAAGCTGTTTCGAGAAAAACGCCTTTAAAGTCTGAAGTTATAAGTCAACAGTTATAATTAACGTACCGTTCGCCGTACCACAGCGCGTACCCTTTATCGTGTACGAGGGTCGCGCGGCTCGCAGCCCGTAGCGGTAAAAACGGCCATAACTCGCTCAATTTTGAACGGATCGACTTGAATTTTTCAGATAAAATTTTTGAGACGTTATATTTTTCGAAAAATCGTAACTCCTGACTAGATGTAACCCCTTAAATAGAAGAAACATTTATTTGCACAACAATGTTCCATTCCTTGCATTTAGATCCTAGCTCTATCTGGCCTACCCCTTTCTTCCACCACCTTCTCCTCGCTTGCTTGGTGTCCTCTCCTGCCTGCATTTCCCACATCCTCATTCTCTTATTCTCCTCCTTCAATGTCTTTAGCTTTGCCAAGCATCTCACCCCCTCTCCGTTCTGCCCCATCCTTCTTTTCCAATCTTCTCCTTTCCTCTTCTGCTCTTCCACTATCTTCACTTCTTTACACCCTCTCATCTATTGCTCCCATTTATATTCGCCTTCCCCCACAGAATTCGCATTTGCTGTACTCCATATTCATCTAGAACTTGTTTGTCTTTTCCTCGTTCCCACATGTGTACCTGGCAATAATTCTCTCTTCTTCCGGCGTCCACCTTTCCCTCAAATATGTTGGTCCCCCTTCACCTCTCCTCTTCTCCTCTCCATTTCTTCCACTTATATCCCTGCCTTTTCCAGCAGCTTTCTCCTTCCTTCTTCCCAGATATTTTCCTTCTCTTATCCTTTCTGCTTCTTGTCTTGTCTTACAATACCAGTATCCATTTATTTGCCTTTGTTGTGCTCCTAATTTTTTTCCACTCTCTTAAACTCCATACGTCCGTTCCATAGACTAATATGCTTTTTACCTAAGTTATCCATATTTTTCTTGTTTCTTGGAAGCTCCCGCCCCTCTTTCCCCATATTCATTTCCGCAGATCATCCTGTGTCCCTCTCGCCTTCTCTCAAATATGTGCTTTGTGTCCCTCGTTACAACTGTTGCCCCTCATTATGTATCCTATGTACATGTACTGTTTCACTCGTTCTATTTTCTCACCTTTCCATTTCATCTGTACTTCCCTCCTTCTCCCACCTCCTTTCGTAAACCTCATTATCTTTGTTTTCCTAGTATTTTATTCCAACTCCCGTTCTTACCTCTTCGTCATTTGCTACAATTCCTTCTTCTTTTCGGTTGTATTACAATAGCATCTGTCAATTTCAACCGTCCGTCTTGGCTCTTCTCTATATTTCTTCTAACTCCGCTATGTAGATTTTAAATAATTTTCAACTTAGCGGACACCCCTGTCTTACCCCTTTCCATGTCCTGAATTTTTCCGAGCTCTCCTCCCTCACTCTCACCCTGCCCCTTATTTTACTTAAATATCAGTGAGAATTAATATTAAAAGTTAACATTAACATTCAACAAAATTCTGAAAATCATCATTAAATCGGATATACGAATTGCATTATTTCCATTTACGTTTGTATTAGACTGCGACATGAAATAAATAGAGATTAAATTTGATCATAATTCAATATTTGACAAACTAGCCGCATTTCAGTTATAAGAACCATATGAAAGCAATTACAACACGTGAGACACGTACAAGTAAGTAAATCTAATTTACTTTCTATTTCGTGAGAGGGTACAACAATCGTGTCAAATTGATTATAGCTCACCCTTATCTAGTTAAAAGTTATATTGGACTTATATCTTCAACATGATGAAACGCGTAGACTTGTTTATCGCATGTTCGCTTACCAAGTATTTTCGCACATGCATAATGTAACGCAGCGGCAAAATAAAGTAGTCATGAATTATAACTCACACCGAATCCTCTAAGATAGTTTTATTAAGAAATATATTTTTTTAAACGACCTTACAGTAAAAACAAATATAAGTGGCACATTTGAATATATTATATCGATTCACACACCGTCAATATGGAATGGAGTGGACACTAATTTTATTGTAAGTGTCTTTTAGAGAGAGGTTCATACATATGGACCGAGTTCTGATTCTGACACATATTCCCAAAATTTTCCATCATATCTTACAAGACCAATTAAAAATACAAAAATAGCTTTGAGTCAGACACAACAATATTTGAATATGATTCTTGACATTAATGGTGGAACGGAACTTTTACAACAACTCGTGTTGCTCTGGTTTATAAAGCAATAGGCTTTTTAAACCAGAGAAATTGACACCACTTCAACTGAATGACACCAACCCGTTTGTTTTGTACGTTTATTAAAGAAACCCGACATGTCCAGGACTCGTCGGGTTTGTCCAATAAAATGGGCATGCCATGACTGGCAGTAACAGTTAGGTAGAATGGAAGCTGATACCAACGTAATAAATGTGTTAAAAGTGTTGTTTATAAGTGTGAAATGATTAAAAACTAGGGTCAAGGGTGATGAATATAAGAATTATAAAGGTAAAGTAATTCCTATTGACGAGGATGCAAAGCTTGAAATATTTAGAAAGTTTTACGACATTTCAACCAAAAATATGTTGTAATTCCCTGTAATACACACACATTTCACTGGCAGTGAATACAAGTATTTGAACGAAACATGGATATTAAGAAGGCGTATAATATCTTCTTGGTAAAATACCCTAACGCTGAAGTAAACTACTCATTATATTACAAAGTCTTCAAGGAACAATTTAACTCGTCTTTTGGAAGGCCGCAAGTGAATACCTGCTGCATGTGTGAGGAGCTATCGCTGAAAATTTAATCTAAGGAATTAAACGATAACGTAAAGATAGTTTACATAGCTGAAAAAGCCGTCCACCTAAGGCGAGCCGAAAAAAAATGTACGAGGATGAGTCAGTTAGAAGAGGAATGTAAGGATAACCCAGCTATAGCGGTAATAGTAGTTGATTTTATGCAAAATCTGTATCTACCCCAAATGCCAGTACAGGATATTTTTCATTTACATCAACTGACCGTATCTCTTTTCAACATACACAATATAAAAACAGATAAAGCGTATATGTATTTATATCACGAGGGTATGGCAAAAAAGGACCAAATGAGGTGTCCACATTCATCACAAATTACGTAGAATCCTATATACCACCGGAACCTGAGCATTTGACCATATTCATGAAATATTCCAATGTCGTAATTATCCGCAAGCAACTTGCGAAGAGAAAATCCAGCGAGAAGAAAATTCAAGCCAATGCCAATACTCCAAGTTGAATATAACCAGAAATCTCAGGAAAATAATTCCCGAAATTTTTAGGAGTATTTTCAAAAGAAGAAACAATTAAAATCGAACCCCAAACCGGAACAGAATCAAGGACATAGACAGGAATATACTTAATAAAAGAAAATTGCTGCACAGTAATATATAATCAGAATGAATTATCCTACCAAGAAATAACTTATGGAAAACCATTTCTGATCAAGAGGACACAATTAAAATTAAAAGAAGATAAAATCAAACATTACGATAGATTTTAAAACATTAAATAATGGGAATGCCTATAGACCTTTGCGTACCTATTGCCCAAGAATCCATTAACCTCTTCATGACAACTATCATCATTTACGACGTCATTCTAGCCACTGGAATTTACTTTGTTAGTCAAATTGAAGAAAGACAAAAGAATGAAACCAACCTTGCGGGTTCGACTAAAACGTGAGGACCAAACACTTCAGTTTCCTGGAGGAGCTTGTCTCGCCGTTTGTAAAATAACATTAAGTGCAAAATTCAAAGTTTTGAGCAGAATGATTTGAAAATGAAACAAACTAAATATCTTGCAAAAATCTATTTATGAAATTGTTGAGCATAATAAAAATTTGATATTGATTACTCTCCAGGTTTTCGTCTGATTCATAAAAATATTACTCTAATATTCCTTATAAATTGACATTTATATGTCAATGTGGCGTTTTTCTTTTGCAATTGTACTGCCCCAATCATTAATGTTAATTATTCTTTGATACGTTTCATGCACTTGCTACTTTCAGTCTGTACCAATAAATGGTACAACTATTGTGGTACATCGACTAAATTTAATTAGCTTCTCATTTTTATATACCATTGCGTCGATTTATTACGGCACCCTGTTTGATTTCTTATTAACACGAAGGCGTATTTTTGTTCCTCCCTTCGATAGCCGCTGTGTAAATAATGCTCTTGCTCTCGTAAATTGCATTATCGCATGGTGCGAAGATTACATTACATGTCCACCCCATGTTTTAGTCTATCGTTGAAAGACTATGTGGTATTTCGAATCATCCATTCTCTTTCAACATTAAGCGTTGTGATAATGCCTTCGTGAATTGTTACAGATTAGACTTGATTGCGGTAGGCCGATCTGGCAATTAACTACGATTTTATATAGATTCTTCTAAGAGTTTGTCTGGAGAGATTGGAAAAGTTTTACAATATATCTTCTACGCAGGTATTATGTGTGTATACGCCATCGTATCGCCGATTGATTTTAATTGGATGTAGCCATCCATCACTGCACGTTAACGTGAGGCGTCATAAATATTCTCCACTTAATTCATTATGACGCTCTAGAAGTCAAGAAATCGTATAAATTACTTAGCACGTGACGTAACACTCGACAAGTTTCAAAATTTTCAGCCATTGTGTTATCTCCGGTGTTGTGGAGTTGAATACTTTCATCTTGGTGAAGTAAGTAATCGTAACTTACAAGTTGAATACAACGTTTCGCTAGGAATGCGAAGTAACGATCCAATGCTGAGGCCACAAAACTTATACAGATTCTACGTAATACTGGTGTGCACTCGGATGTTTGTAATTTTGCAGTTGAATGCAGATAAAATGTTTCGTGGTTAAATTAGTATTTGTTTCGAAGAATGAATTTTTTCGACGCCACTTTATGTTGACATTTAAAAAAGAAACAGGCAGAAATAATAACGCATGCTACGTTTGCCAGCAATAATATATATTGTAGTAGATGGCTATTTGAGAAATGTGAAACCATAACAATGTTATTCATACAGTTAGATATGTTTCGATTCACTCTCCGGAAATATGACCATCGTTTTGATTAATAGACAAGTAAAATGTGAATGTGCGATTTCTTAGGAAAAAATTGTTCAAGTTAATGGGGTAATTTTATCATGAAACTCAACTCATGAAACTATGGACAATAGACACCAGAATGAAACGATGCAAATGTGTGCCATTTCGAGAGATAGGTAAACTGATTATCATTCAATGGTAATCAGTTATACTTTTAGAATTAGGCGCAGTAGGCCTATTCAAAACTTCCTGTATACTACTAGCAAAGTTAACTTAACTAGTAATCATACACGCACAAACGTAATATATTTCATTACCGCTTTGAATAAATTAAATAAATCAGATTTCTGTAGTATAAGTGGAATCTGCGTCATAAATATTCCCTATGGACGATTTTATAATGAAGGTTTATGTGGAAATTTGAGAAGTCTTAACTTTTATATTTTCGTATTGATCTAGTCATTTATTCAGTCATTCACTGAAGCAACTTTGCAATTTAAAATTTCTATTGAACAAACTGAATGGCAGAAGAGGAAAAATATGTGTTCACCATCTGGAATTTTATGTAAGATATTCTTGCGTTGTTCTCAACGCATCTTATAATCGACAGAAATGTGAAATTTATACCACACAAATGTTTCCGTTCCAAATTTATTTTATTCTTAATATAAAATATTTTAACATTTCAAGCAGTGTATTATTAATATCTATTAGTACATTTTGTTGGTCGTACATCAAAGACAATGCTTTGAATTATAATCAGATCGCTATTGTATTAATTTTGTATTCATGAATTTGACCGAATTATTTTCTCCCCTAATTCGTGGCGCACGATAATCAAGTGGGGCGTATCCCTTCGCTTGAATGAAGTACGAACTAAGCGCAAGGTAAAAGTATTTTTTCACTGATAGTGGTAACCCACTTTCGACGTTATCTAATAATGCGCACGAATCGCCGCTGTGCGGTATATCAAAGCCAATCAGCAGAAAAATATAAGTAATGCTCCTTTAATCGCCCCACATAATCGGAATATAAACCAGAGCTGCAGTGCATTTGAAAGGGCGATAACCCTTATGTGGGTTGCCATTTTACGGTACCGTGTCGTGCCATCGGTCGAACAAGGGGGTTGCATTCATTATGGGATCATAAACTGCAATTTGCACACACTCTACTGAACTATTACTTCGTTGCACTGCAGGTTGTTCAACTCGCGAATCATTAGTCTACTTACCAAGACAGCTCGTCTTAGAAATTTCACGTTGTAGTTGTGATACATTTTACTCAACGAATTGTTATCACAATAAAATGGGAGTGGGGTTGGGAGATATTTTAATGAACATGATAAATATAATATTTTAAAATATAAATATAGTTGGGTTTAACAAGAAAAATCGATAGTTTAAGTTTGCGTTATTTTATTTGATGTAAATTCATGCGATTACAATGTTCACCAGTTGCTCAGAAGATCATTGCATTGCGTATTATCATTGAATTCCATTGTGACCATGCGGCACATCATACTCCTCATGCAATTGTCGTCACAATAACCTCTGGAATCGGCTTCGCGATAACGATGTCTAAAAAGAATATGGTTACGATTAAACATCATTATATAATATTCGAAAGCAACCTATAATGGAGCTGCATAAGCGAATGGTCATCCGTCATACGTTCAAGTAATATTCTGATATCTTTTGGTGCCAAGCTATTCAAGCCAAAGGCTTCTCTAAAAGAATATAATTTGAACCAAACCGGTGGCAATGATGGTGTTAAATTAGCATCGGTTACATTATACGTCCATGACTCGATATCAACAACTTCCTGCAGTAAAAAAATATAATTTTATTTCGATGGTGCGTTTCAAATTTTATCGATAGCAAGACTCACATAGTTTTCATTATCAACTGCGTAAACTTTGTAATTGAAATTTAAATTGCTGTAAGATGTCAAGGAACCACCATTCCAAGCAATATTAATGGCTTCATTTGGATTCTCCCTGCTGTGGTATAACAACCATTCATCGTTGTGACTGTGGCCATTGAACATTGCTGTAATTGTGTTAGAAAATCTTTCGACGATACGTCTAAACTGGCGACTCCATGGCAAATAGCAAGTGCCATCACCGGATGGTATATGTGAAATTATGTGCACCATTTCACCGTTTTGTTCCGCTTCGTATAAAGTATCAGCTAACCATTGCAACATTCCAAATGGATCTACGTCTTCGTACAATGTCCACCTTAAATACTTACAAGCTATAACTGATAAATTCAAATTAAAGTTTTTACCAGTTTGATGTATAGCCTATGTTGCTGTTTAAAGCAATCAATCTGAAGCCCTGCCTTAATAAAATTGTGTAGAATCCACCTTTTCGAACTGTCTCTTGTGCTTCTGCTGGTAACCACTCACCCCAAACTTCGGCCATTTCATTGTAGAGCCAGTGGGTTGAAACTGTTTCGTCGGTGATTGACAGTGGAGCAAAGCTAAAATATTGTTTTATAATTGCAATTTTTAATATAGTAACAGCCGCATCGTACGAGTAACGACATTCAGTAATATTGCAAAACGCTTTAAAACAAGGTCGTAAATTCAATACTTTTAAATATCAAAAACTGGTAACGTTAAATATAACATTATATTACAATCGTACGATATATTCTTGAGTCATATTCAACCAAGTAGTTATTTCGTTTAGTAGTGCTATTAAATAATCTATTGCGACATTCAGGTTTATAGAAGACAAAGCAAGTGTGGAACGTTTATGTTTACAATTATATTCCCTCGCGTTGAACTCAAACATAACTGCAATTTACTAGTAATCACATTCCCAGGCCGGCATTGCAAATCTAATTAACTAACTTACATATTAACGGGATGCGCTTCATGGTTGCCAAAGATTGGAAATACGGGAATGTTTGGAAACGCTTCGCGTAAATCGCCGAAAATCGTCCTCAGATCTTGGGTGTTATTCTTAATCGACGTTTCCCAAACTCTATGTCGAATAACATCGCCGGTAAAATAAATGTAATCAACGTCTGGCTGAGAAAATAGGCAAATAATTTAATTGTTAAATAAGTTAGTGTATGCATTACGTGCTGCTCGTTAATGTGTTCGAGTGCATTCCAAAAAACATGGCGAGGGGTACCACAGCTGCGATAATCGCCCCAGTAACCTGCAGCATCAGCGGGATTCACCGCTAGTCCCAAATCGGACTGACAGCAAAGTGGTTCGTCACAATTTCCATAACCTCCTGGTAGATACATTGGATCGTAATGGATGTCGGCTAGTTGGATTACTTTCAGGGGTTCGCCGTCGGAAATCAATCCCTAAAAGACACGGTCACGTTCAAACGAATTCATCCTTTGATTTGAATATTCCAATGCAATAAATTTTAATTAATTTATTAATTATTTATTATTAATTAATTTAAATAGCTATTTGAGACTAGGGGAATTTTCTTGCGTTACGAGAGATGTAAATAACTGTCTTGAAATTTATGACGAACTTACCTTTTCTTTTTCGATCGTATTGCCTTCGGCAAGATCAATTTGCCAAAAATCTATCGGTCCTTCACATCCTGCATCCTGCAATACTGTGGCACAAACTCGTTTTGAACTTATGTTGGGTCTGTTATTAGCTATATATATAACTGGGTCCTGAAATTATACATCAATATCTTAACTATTTAGCATAATATGGTGAATGCTAATTAAATATTAAAATTCATGGATTTCAGATTTCCTTCACCATTATGGGTACCTTCATCTATATTTATGTAAAATGTTCAATAGAATAGAAACTGTATGTAGTAGTCATTTCGATTGAATTGTCTCTTAGTCCACTGTCTATACTTTTTGGGCAAAGTCGATCACTAGACGTTATTAATTGTACGCTGGGACATATGCAGTTCCTTTCAGGAGCCGTTTGCTCGTCATTTGCTTTATATAGTCCAGATAGAATAATAAATAAAATAATTCTACAGCAAAGAAATTCGTGACAAATTCTTGACTTACAACATCATTGCATGATATTTCACTATAACAAAATAAATTGCTTCATTGATGTAAGGAGCATTCCTTTATTGTAGTATATTCGTGAACAGTGAAAAGATGGAGTTATTATTTAGTTAAATATTTATTCTTAATTTAATATTCTGGATTTTTAAATATTTTGTAAAATCCTTTATCAACTGTAGCAAGTGATCTACGTCTGAACTTAGCAGGGTGCCAACGACTAGTACAGATAAGTTGACGTAAAACATTATTGTTCATGCAGTAGTAACGTTTTCAAATTATTTTACTATAATAACGTAGACAATATTAATTTATTATTGAGAATTATCAAAAACCTTATCATATTTATCTAATATTTTCAATGGAGTAACTTGATTACAATTTAAATTAAATCATTAAGCGTGAGGTGTAGTAGTAGTAGTGATTTAAATTCCACAATTTTGGATCTACAGGGCTACATTGTATTTACAATGACTTCTAGACATGAGCTTTCTCTGTATTGGTAAAAATTACTCAACTTCAAACTTCCATATATATGATAAAAGCTATAGATAATACATATTTAAAATATTCTTTAAATTTTTATAAAGGCAACATGGACATAGATATCAAGTAAAAAAATAAATCAAACGAAGAAACGCGATAACATTTTTGTATGCAAACCAAATGCAGATTCCAAAGCATTTCATACATGATTTATACGAAATATTGATATCAGGAACTACACGCGCAAGCTGCAATCATTTATTGAATTATATACTCGCATCCTTTCTTGAATATAGACATGAAAATATACAATTTAAAGTCACCTACATGATTATTCATAGCTGTAAATAAAATGTTGTATCTACGAGCTTGATGCAATAATTTTTACACAGTTAGAAAAAGTAATCCCCGACTGAGTGGCTCATTTGGCTTCGGACATCTGTGAACGATAGGGAAGTTAAAATATAATCTATATATATATATATATATATATATATATAAAGGAAGACTTTATTGGGCAAAGTCCGCGTGGAAACACGCAACCGCCGACACGTGTTTCTGACTTATTAGTCGTCATCAGGACGGTATAGCCAAATTAAAAGATGGACACAATTTGGAGATACAAAACAATCGGAGTCAACACAAGCAACCGACCTCCACATTATGACAACAGTCAAAATACCCACAATATTGTGGGAACATTCAACATAGCCACGCGGGAGGACATAGCCACCTGCGTGAACAACCGAGCCACTTGACTGTTGTCATAATGTGGAGGTCGGTTGCTTGTGTTGACTCCGATTGTTTTGTATCTCCAAATTTTGTCCATCTTTTAATTTGGCTATACCGTCCTGATGACGACTAATAAGTCAGAAACACGTGTCGGCGGTTGCGTGTTTCCACGCGGGCTTTGCCCAATAAAGTCTTCCTTTATATATCTTTGTTCCCGCATCAACAACCTTTTTTCATTATATATATATATATATATATATATATATATACATCTTTCGTGTATATATATATATATATATATATATATATATATAAATGAATCCCTATTTCCCTTGGTCACGCTATAACTTGAGAACGACTTTACCGATTTCATTTATTTCTAGTATTAAGTATTCTAATACTTTGTAGAAGGTTGTTACGGAATGAAAAATTAAGAAAATTGCTCAGAAAATTGGAAATATTCAGAAAACTTAACGACTATTTAAACTTCACGCGTTTGACATTTACAAATGCCATTTAAACACTGCATAGGTCAGCATGTATCGATGAAAATAGTATATTATTATGCGAGTTTAGTAAGGAAACATATTGTCGCACGAGTGGTTTGGGACACGACGAGCTTGCGAGGACTGCAACAATAGGACGAGTACGACAATATTGCCTTACTACACGAGTGTAATATACTATGGTATCTACTTTGCTTTACTAATTTTTGAAATTTCGCCTGTTCAAGTTTTCGTATTAGACTAGGAACTTTGGCGTTGGTTGGGTTCACTGATATTGACACTTTATATTACATTTCAAACTAATCTAATAGCCGTCATAATTTCTGTACTTTGTGTGCAAAATGAAGAATTTACGTGTACACCGCCGCACATACGCGAAGCCGCTCAAAAGGCTGTTGAGAATTCGTTGCCGGTAAAATCCAAGAGGATATATGACAAAGATTATGGCGTGACACGAACCATAACCAAACTAAAAGTTACCAAAAATAGTTTAATAATACGACTCATTATTAAACTGTTTTCGATGTAACGATGAGTCCATTATTAACGCAAAGTAGATAAAATTCATTTATTCATTTCTTAGTGCAGTCCATTCGATCGGAACGTTTATCCAGTTTTCAGTTTGTTCAGTGAATTCAGTGTTTGTTCAAAAACAAATTAGTGTGTGGTTGATGGAAAATGTTGAACTATCCAAGACAATTAGTAACGAAAACTATTACTGGAAATGATGGTTATCCACTTTATCGCCGCCAACACACCGATGACAATGGAAGGACAGCAATAGTCAAAGTGAATCAACTGGACATTGAAGTTGATAATCGTTGGGTCGATCCGTTTTCGCCGTTACTCACCAAGACAATTAAAGCACACTTAAATGCCGAATTTTGCCATTCCGTAAAACCACTTGCAAGTATGTGAACAAAGGTAGTGGTGGTTGTGTTCGCAATTTCTGCCGAAAATCCAAAAGATGAAATCACTCAATTTCAAATCGACCGCTATGTCAACAGTAACGAAGTTATACATAAAAGACCCCATTGTTGTTTACTTGGCCGTACATTTGGAAAATGATCAAAGAGTGTATTTTACAGCGGATATCGTGTTAGAACGCGACATGCCGCCATCGACAATATTGACCAGCTTCTTTGAAATGTTCCAGAATGATGACTTTGCCCGAACGCTGCTTTACTCCGAAATGCAAAGATATTATACATGAAATTAATCGTCAAAGAAATTTCAACGACGGAAACAAATACGGCCAGTTCCAGGTTACCCACAAGTATATTCCACCAATACACTAGGACGTCTTTACACAGTACATCCCAGCCAAAACGAGTGTTTTTTTTGCATTTACTGTTAATGGTGTATTGTGCAGAACATACATGGTAGCCTGTCACCGTATGGGATTGCTAGAGAATGACACTCATTGGGACCACACTCTCGATGATGCTGTGATTTTGTCAAATGCTAAACAAATACCAACATAATTTTGTCTACATATTTCCCATCAACACCGATTGATTGATGGAACAAATATAAACATCATATGACCGAAGATGTATTGCACCAGATGCTTAGAACATGGAATGCAGATTTGCGAATGAACGAAGAAATTCACAACGAAGCATTCATTTTAATTGAGGGCATACGCTTGATGCTAACCAACGAAGGATTAATACAATTAGGAATGACAGTGGCCAATCGCCCAATGCACGACGCATTTAATGAATAGTTGAGACGCGAAACCCAATACCATTCCGAGGCATTGAGAGAAGCGGTTCAAACAAACGTTCTCATCAGCAACAAAACTATGCCTACGATACGCCCATGAAAGTAGTGAACGATGGAACTGGCGGAATTTTTTTCTTAGATGCACCCGGTGGAACTGGAAAAACGTTTTTAATATCATTGATTTTGGCAACGATTCGCTCGCAAAAATGAATTGCACTTGCATTTGCTTCATCAGGAATTGCAGCTACGTTGTTGGAAGGCGGTCGAACAGCTCATGCAGCACTCAAGTTGCCATTGAACATGCAAACTGATGAAACTCCAACTTACAGCCTTTCGAGGAATTCTGCGAAGGCAGCAACGCAAATTAATCGTTTGGGATGAATGCATGATGTTACACAAAAAATCTTTGGAGGCATTAGATAGCACGATGCAAGATTTACGAAACAACCAAAATCGGTTTGGTTGTGCTATGATTCTATGGGCAGGTGATTTTCAACAAACATTACCAGTGATTCCACGATCAACGCCAACCGACGACCTTAATGTATGTTTGAAGTCGTTATGGAAATTAAATATGAACATGCCAGTCGAATTCCAGAACCACCGATCTGGAGAAGTCACTTTACTGAATCAAAAACCGAACTGATCGAGATGGTGTTCCCAAATATTGCTCAAAATTACAAAAATCATGTTAGGTTAAGCGAACGTGTTATATTGGCTTCAAGAAACGTTGATATCAACGAAGTGAATTTTCAAATTCAAAATAACATAGCTGGCGTATTGATGACATAGAAATCGGTTGATTCCGGAATTTTTAAATTCGCAGGAATTGCCCGAATTACCACCTCATAATCTGCAATTGAAAGTCGGATTGGTAATCACTATGTTGCGGAACTGAAACAAACCACTTCTTTGTAAGGGCACAATGAACAACTTCATCGAAGTCGCAATTTTGAAAGGGAAGTACAAAGGCGACGACGTTTTGATTCCACCCATCCCTATGATTCCGAATGACATGCCATTCGACTTGCATTTCCAATGTCGATAAATAAATCGCATGGACAATCGTTAAATGTTTGTGCCATCAATCTTGAAAATTCATGTTCTTCACATGGCCAATTGTATGTCAACTGTTCCCATTTCGGAAAATTATCAACATTATTTATTTACACGGCAAAAATCAAAACTAACAATGTTGTGTATCAAAAAGCATTACAATAAACATTATTATTATGTTATTGAAATATTTTTTTTTTATTATTATGTATTCCAATTAGAATTGAATATTCATAGCTAAGACATGACAACATCTGTCGGGTCAGCTATAATGAATTGTATGTTAAAAAAAGTTGGTAATATTGAACAATATCGCTAAAAATGTAATTGTTACAGGTTAACCACTGGACGTAATGGATAGACGTCATACTGTTCATTTGAAAAACGATGTCCATTGGTAAGTACAAAAATTATTTTTTAAATTTCATCTGTCTATCGTTCATAACAGAGACTAAGCGTAGGCTTTTGCGATACATTCCAACTAGAGCAAGTTAATTGAAACAATTTATTTTATTAATGGAATACCTTTAATAATAAGACTTTGCAGTTACTATTAAACAGTTAGTACGTGAAAATTATGTAAAGTTAGTGTAATACAGAAACGGCTTAAAGAAGATTTTTAAAAATTTTAAATTATTTTAGTACTATTGGAGACTTGAGTATGGTTGTGAAGTTATTATGAAATATAAGTTAGCATTTCTTAAAGGTGGCATAGACATATTTTCGAGCTTTATATAAAATCGCATAACTGAAATAAGCTAAGCTAAGTTAACATGACGTATAAATCATTTGCTACACCATTTTCTAAATCAACGTTTTTTTTTATAATGATGTACACAGTCGCATGTACAGTATCTAATAATAATATTATATTATATTACATGTTGTAATGTACACCGTTTTATAATATAATGAAATGAAGACTTCAATAAACAACAGCCGACACATCAACTCGTGGATTTGGAGAACTTGGAATTTATGTGTTTGAAATATAAAATTTTACAACTAGAATTATTGCAATTTGAAGATTTTACTTTATAATTTGCGTAAAATAAAACCATTCGCTATAAAATAGTATTTAATTCGCAGCTATATGCCATATTTGTTTTATTAGATATATCTTTTTAAAAACACACCGGTACTTCAATCGAACCCCAGCGAGGGCCATCCGATTGAATTTTTAAAATTTATAGTGATTCTAAACTCAAATTTTATATTGATTATAATTTATTTAGGATTAGAACATGACATAAATTCTTGAGTTTGTATAATTATCTGGAATTGGGTTTGTTTACACCATGAAATATTGATGTTCAAGTTAACCAATAATTAATCGCTAAAATGTACATAAATTCGCAACTCATGCACTTCAAAGTCAGTTCTGGTCAACACTCGTCAGTTAAATTAACTTCAACCTTCATTATCAGAATTATCAGATTCATAAAATCATGTTTCAAGTAATAGTTTAATCAGGTCACGTTGTATTTGAATGTAATGAAGTAAATATATGATGGCAACAATTTATTTTTAATTCACAACAACACCTGCCAAGTGTCTGAAATAGATTTAATGTCAAGAGTATTGGTCTCATCTAATAAAAATAATCTGTTTTGATCCATTGATATTGACGATATCATGCGATTTGATTTGATTGAATGTCACTCAGCAAAGCAACTTTACCTAATCTAAATTAAATCTCTTATTTACTTTTAAATTCAAAATTCAGTTCCAGATAACACGACGCCGAATTCCACATAAGGAAGTACATTTATTGTATTACTACTACTGCATGTTATTAATACATATAATAGAATTTCTAAACGTGCCTACATATTTGAAACATCACTTGTGGTATTTAATTACAAACGAACAAAATGATTAAAATATTTATTTTTCGTACAAGAAAAGCAAAATTTGTGACTAGAATATGTAGTTATCTCCTTCCTGCAATTTGAAAGTTAAATTTGTCTTGTATTGGGAAAATCTTAGTTAACTTTTCTTAAAGAAATATCATCACGCTCTTAATAAATAATATTTTATCATTGTCAACCTGGTGTATGGCAAATCAATCCACAACCGTAAGTCAAACTGTAACCAACCTCAACTTTGGTGCCCAACATTTGGTACGTGAAATAGATAACGCCACTATATATTTATATTATTTATATACACCTGTTATTTCGTCTACTCCAAATCCCATATTTTCCCAACCAACAATATCATCCCATAAACAATCTTATTTGTCATGGAAATTGAATGTACTCACCACGTTGAGCCTAATTGCTCCTTCGCACACGTTCCTCGGTTCAATATCAAGAGACACACAAATGTCGATTATCATCGTTACAAATGCCTCTATGTCGAGTCCATTTTGTATTTCCACGAGTGCAGTTTCGACAATTGCATCGCACGCATCGCAAAGCAGCTCGTTGTCGAGCAATGTGGGTGCGTCTTGGCGAAACGCATGCTTGAAACTGATTGTGCTCATGAATTCACCAAAAGAAGCCGACTTTTTGCCAGTCTTGGCGTACTCTCTCATGCCACGTTTAAAATTCTCCTTAACATCTTGGGACACAAATATTCATAATTAAAATTACAAACTACATATCTAAAGCAATTTCAAGAAGTTTAGATTACAACAAATTTCAGGGTAATTATATAAAAAAATGTTGTTTATTATAGTTCAGTTACTTGCTTAATATTATTTACGTTGAAAATAAATGAACTTTAACATTTATAAAACGCAACGACTATTTATTTTTTCCATAATTCAATTTAAGCTATGTAGTAAAAAATATATTTATTTAACAGCAATGCCCTTTGTGATATTATTATGGCTTGAATTCCTTGATAGCCTTACAGAAACTGGCGATCAATTAATATAAAAGTTATATTAAACTTAAATTTAAACCTTAAACATACCTTGTAGGCCATATGCAGCGAAAGTGCACAAGGCTAACACAATTAAACACTTGCACCACATACCGGAATATGATGCAGACAGGACAAACGAAATATAATTCGTTAATAAAACTAATCAGATGAAGTTGCACATTATATTATCACTGTCCAGTGATACGACAATTTTTTAAAGGTTATCTTGCTTTGTGATGATTATTTTTCTCGATTTTTTATATATAATAGATTGATACATCCTCCATGAAAATTGAGACGGTGTACGACTGCAATCGTAGGTTGAATCTGGCATTAAATTTATTATTAAAATTGTGTTTTCATTGCTTTAAATAATAAAATCAAAGAATGGAAACTATTCAATACCAAATCACCACATTATTTTTATTAACTTGCAAAAAAAATTACACAAAAACTCGAAATATTATAATTATTTATTAAATTACCAGGGTTCGAGTGGTGAATAATATAACTTTATTTAAAATATCTTTAAGAGTTCTTCTGATTTCTTTATAGATGCCTCGAATTTAAAGATGAACAGAGTATTAACTTGATTTAGCACTTATGGTTGTTTTCCTGCTATGTCACTTACGCAAATCATATGATATTCTCCTTCATTACCTTATTCAATTTTAGAACTTTAATTTTATTAACGACGCTTCATTGTTCTTTGCATACTGTTGCGTAGCAACGTTTCATTTGAATTCTGAAGACAGCCATCTTTGACACTATAACAGTCAAATTGGTAATACTCTTATTGTTTTCTGACGTTTCTTTTATGGCCTTCCATGCCTGCAACTATATTTTTATCGAACCTTCCATGCCTGCAACTATATTTTTATCGACAATTATTATAGATTTTTCTTTTTTCTACCAGAATTTTAAAATCTTTAAAACTTTTCGCAGTAACAATCTGCAAAAAATTTATGAAATTTTTATTCGCTTAGACATAAATGTCATAATAATATATACATACTACGTTTTGAAATGTAATGGAAAAAATAAGGAAGCGCCATATAAGTTCAAAAGGGTTTTATTTAAATGCCTATAAAATCAGTCACCATATTAAGCGCACTCGTTATCCTAGATTCTTTTTTAGGCTTCGATATAAATTTTGTGCAAAAAAACGTATCGTCTGAATAACTCTTAAGTGCATTACAAAAGTACTCATTTTTACACTGAGCATCACATTGTTGTCTGTTGTCTGATGTGTGACAATCTCTTGAACGGAATCTAAAATTTAGCGCACGTTATTGCACCTACTTATTATAAAGACGAAACAAACCTGTAATAGGAATTGAAAAGTGACACGTCTTTAATCATCCTCATAAAAAGTATTTTTATATTTTTTGGGGACAACGAATCGACCTTGTAGGCTTCCTTGAATGAATACATTTTGTACCAAGCTGGCTTCTTCTTCGGATTGAAATTCGCCATACTCAAATTAAATGTCCATTGATCGTAATCCAACACTTCCTAAAATACTTCTACCATGGATGTCATTTCTCACTGCGCGGAAAGATACTCACGAAATTTTTTCCATCGACGTGATATATTCGGTAATTTGGGTTTACGTAAGCGTAAGTTGTGAGACTGCCTCCATTCCACGCGATGTTAATTGGTTTGTTGTTCTTGCGGTACATCGTTAATTCGTCCTCGTGAGTGTGGCCAGTGAATATGCCAGTAATCGTTCTGTAAAATCTAAAACATATTTACGTTTTTAGAGAGTAGAGATCGTATTCAAGTGTAGTTTGATCGCTTTGAGCGCTTTCCAGCTAATAGATAGCACGCTCGCATTTTAGTTGGTTCATACAGTAATACATTTAACTGTGCAATTTTCCAATTCCCTTGCGGCTTACGTTTTCTTTCACTCTGTTCGCGAGAGAAGATAAGTGATGATAAAAGAAGATATACATAATGGTTAGCAAGTCCAGCCTGCTAATGTACATCGTAACAGCAGGACAATTAACGGGATGACGAATATTCCTTCGTCTGTTTCTTTTGGAGACAGTAGTGTGTTTAATTATCACAGCGTCACAAATTGTGTAAATATTCAATTATCATAAATGAATTAATTAATTTCGTTTCTGAACTTATGTTTGCTAACGTTTTTCAGTTTGTTTCCAGGAAGATGACTTACATATTAATTACTTAGCGTCACCTTGCATTATTATTTTGTAGTCCATTTATTTCTGATATGATATTTTCTTCACATTGCGCTTTGATCATTAAAGTTCCCTTGCCTTGCTTACCCATCGCCGTGAGATAATCTTCCATCACTTCCAGATTGAAGTAAACATATAGAGCACAATTTATAGAAAATTGTTCCATGATATTAGTTGCACTAAGCATGACAATGACAAATCCCATGTGTTTGAATAAATATGCCAGGTGAATAAAAAATACCTTTTAACGATTTTGCTAAATTGACGGCTCCAGGGTCTATAACAGGTGCTATCAGTTGTTGGGACGTGTGACAAAATATGTACCGACTCTTTCTTTTTTTCAGCCTCGAGTAAAACGTCAATCATCCACTTAAGCTGTCCGTATTGGTCTATGTCGTCGAATAATATCCACCTCGATACAATAATAAGTTGCTGTACATTTGTACACTATTTATGAAGCTTACCAATTGAATGTGAAACACACGTTGCTATTTAATACTATCACTCTAAATCCACGCTTAACTAGAACTGTATAGAACCCGCCTTGGCGAACAGTTGACAGAGCACTCTTCGGTAGCCAATGTGACCATATATCAGCAACTTCATCGTAAAGCCATTGTATGTTGAATAATTTGTTAGTCATATTCAGTGGTGAGAACCTAAAATATTAGTTATAATAACTAGTGGTATATTTCATATTTAAGTATGAAATGTAACGGAAATACGTTAGAATTTGTGGCGAATAATAAAATTATTGAACAGAAAAGATGGGCTATTTATTTTACAGTTGCTGTAAGAACATTATTGGGAGTAGTTGATTTGCAGACTTGTTTGAAGCCGACGAAGTGATCATCTATCCTTAGTAAAAAACGTAAACATCGACTCCCATGATCTCTACTTATCATATACAATGTTACGAATAGATATCCTGGTGTGGGTTCTATTAGGATTGGAAAATCAACGTCAAAGCTGGTTTGGTAATAAACAGGAACTGTTTATTAAAAAGAATTGAGACGGGGGCAGCCAATTGTGTTGACTTATCTGAAGTGGTACAAACTGAAGCTGAATTTAAACACCACTGTTGAAAAACCCCTCTGCCTCAATATGAATATCAATGGTTACTGGTTACTGGTAACTGTGTGACCAAAAAATAGCTCCATATAGGAGAGAACTAGATAGGTTCATGTGATTGAGGCGTTGATGAAGTGACGACGTGCTATGTGATTTCATGTGTGATATGAAACACCTCCTGGGAAGTCCGTTCATGGACCACAGGAAACTAAAAAAAACTTACTAATATTAAGATACTTGCATTCTTCGGAAAACTACAGATTATGCAAAAGTGTTGTTATTGCGAACAAAATCGAGATTTAGGCAAAATTAGTCAGGAATTCGTAGTTCACAAAGCCACTAACCAATCACCTATGACTTTGACGAAGACACATTCCGGAAGTCCTTAGCATCAGTTGTTGTAAATGTGGCGCACAGGATATTTATCTCGTAACGCTGGGAGGCGTAATCTCCCAGTATTTAATTTAAGTTATCATACTTTGATTTCATTATGATCAGCGATTATATAACTTAAAAATATTTAAAAACCTGTCTAAATTGATTTGAAGTTTATTTCTCAAAAATGTAATTTCTAAAACTTCAAACTGTTATTCGACTTCAGTAGAAGCTGCAGGAGTAATTATAACAAGCAGACAACCTTACTTACAAGTTCACCGGATGTACTTCATGATTACCCAATGCCGGATACACAGGAATCTTGCCAAACGTTTCTTTAAATTTTCCAAATATGGTACGCATTTCTGCTATATTTTTCGTCACTGATGTATCCCATATTCTGTGATGGATTACATCTCCGGTAAAGTACACGTAATTTATATCAGGCTGAAAAATTCAAATTCTATATTTATGAAGTACTGGTGGTAGTATATTGTACCGCTGATTCCTTGATTTGTCTAAAAGTTTCATCGATGAGACTCATCGGGGCATCACAGTAATGATAATCGCCCCAATATCCCGCCGCCTCTTCGAGTAGTGGTTCTATAGAATGTGAACAACATATGGGCCTACTGCAATAAGCAGTACTGCCCACTCGATAATGTGGATCGTAGTGAATATCAGTTAAATGTAATATTTTTAGAGGTGTTTTTTTCGATCGACGCCCCTTGCAAATTAAACAAGAATTAATTTGAATAACCTAATGGCATATATAAGAGACCGATTATAATTTTCTCTATATCTATAAGTGAGCCTTCATAGACATAGAGAAACATTGGTTTCAAGTTTTACAAATCAATCTTTAAGGAACAGCTACTACATAGCATAAGCACATGTACAAAATAAGTGAAAATTATCAATTAGGAGAAAAGAGGAGTTATAAGATACCCACCACACAACTAAGATTAGAAAGTGGAACAAACAAAAGAGCCGACAAGTGTACATATCTCGGCACCATCCTGAACGATCAATGGGACCATTCGCAAGAAATTAAATGCCTTGTGTATTCATCAAACTGTCAGCAGTGTTTAAAAGTCGAGACCTATCCAAGAACAACAAACTGAGAATACAACGCTGCTGGACAGAGCATGCAACTAACATTGAAATCCTAAGAAGAATCCCAAAGAGAAAGGAAATCATGAATACAATTAAAACCAGAAAACTACAATATCTAGGCCACATTATGCGAAATGAGAATAGATATATTCTCTTGCAGTGCAAACTAACGTGCGTTCAACAAAAATCTTAATTTAGGAGGGCTCTGAAATTCAATTGGTGTTTTAAGCTACTTCAGCCAGAAGACGTCAAAAGTGAAAACTGCTTTAATAATTAAAAATCGTTATCACAACAGAGGAGAAAGCAACATTATTGGAATGCTATTTTCGAATATGGCAAAAAGTTGATGGTGTTTGGCATTATTCCATTCCTGGGAGCTTTACAGATTTCCATGAAGAATATATGTGTTAGAATATCAACTGTCAACACTGTCATTATTGTAGTTTCTTTTGGTTGTGGCTAAAGTAACTTTAAACACCAATTGAATTTCAGAGCCCTCCTAAATGAGGATTTTTATTGAACGCACCTACGAAATTGGAAGGGAAGAAGCCTAAAAGTATTTCATCATTAATACTAACGTATACAAAAAGAATTAACTCGATGGTACCTTTAGCTGAAATTTAGATTTGTCCAAAATTAAATGATTCTAAAAGTTGTAACTGATAGCGTGTAAAGAACCCTAATTTCCTTTGTAAAAATCTAACTGCGTTTTACAACCACTGGATATTTTGCTACATTAGAACTAGAACTATATTGATATTACAATATTAATTATTGAAAAAACTGATAGATACGTCGCAGGAAATTGATAAAGTTATTTTCAATATAACGACGGTACCTTTATCTTTCGTCTCTTCTGTCTACCCGGTATTTCGACTGACCAATCTGAGAGTTGTCCAACACAGCCTTTATCCTGAAATACCGTGGCACATATATGATGTGCAGTTAGTTCTTTTCGATTTTTTATTATGTACAGAAGCGGTCTCTGGAAGAAATTTAATATATTATATAGTCTATTTGGAGTTACAACCTGTTACCAGGTTCCATTCCACCACATGTTCACACATTGTTCTTTCCTGCGTCGCAATACAAATAAAAATTAGCATATCTTTTAACTCATTATCGGTCGTAATGCCACTTCGCCAGGTTGCCATAATAGTACCAAGAACGGTATGGCACGCTATACAAAGCGTCGAATCTTTGATTGTCTTAATCTTCCTATTGAACGCACCCGCCAGGATATTAAATGTGGGCAACAAAGCTGATGGGATCAAACTGGTCGTCTGGAAGAAATTAATGGCAAGTCTAACCTCAACAGCCGCATCATCAACGTTCAGATCCGCTGTAAATTATTACTCAATTGGACCTTCAAATAAACTGCATTACAAGAACAAATTTAATTTTGTGATTAATGCTATATATGTGTGGTTATGTTTCTATTTGTAATAGTTTAATTAAAAGAAAATACACTTAGTTTAGCAATATTACTATATTGTTGCGGTTACATTTTTCATTCCATGCCGGTTGCTGCAAGCATTGCTTACGGGTACGAGTATAGTTGAGCGAGAGGAACCGTGTAAAGCTCGAAGCTCTTCTAAGCGCTGTTGTATTGAACTTATAGTGGTTGCTATTCGTACGAACATTACACACAAAGGCAACGAACTTATTAGATCACAGAAACATAATAATCCTTGGCAACAGAAATATTATCCACCGTTGCTAGTAATTTTATCACAATTTCTCCGCGAAATTTAATTTTAAAGGTTTAACACTTGTTGAACTTTTGCGTCCACTTCTTTTGTTTATCAACATAAATACTTGGATAATTTCTACTGCAAGTTTATTTTCCTGTTTGTCCTTTTTGCACCTTGTGAAACTGAAGCTCTGTACAGGGCAAAAATGAGCGTTCATTTGAACTTTAAATTACTTTACTTTACTTTAATTAATCAAGCGATCAGAGCATAGACCGTGAGACGGAGGTGAGTTTTGTATAAATAGTAATAAAAATGATTCCGTTTAGTTTTAATTTCATATTTCAAAATTGTATTAATATTTAGTTCACATTAATAATGAGTGCAGGTATTCTCGAAGCTACTAAGATTCCGAGATGACGATCATAGTCAAATAGTCAATATGCTCATCGTGAGCTAATCGCAGCAAAATTAAATGAAAATTAAATCAATGAACGATAATATTGCTAAACATAGTTTATTCAACGAAGGATTAGCTGATGATACGAAATCAGTACCTTTCCAAATATTATGTTGTCAACTATTTAAAAATTATTTAATTTTCAGTGATTTGTAAGTTAGTTAGACTTTAACAATAAACTATTACATTATTTGCTTACGTTGTGTTACACACGATTCACTATTGGAAAATTTTTCGGTAGTTTGACTCTTGCAACTGTTTAAAAATGCAAACACCACTATCGAAAACAGAAACAACATTTTACCAACCAAACTTTCGATAAATACAATACCATTTTCATTCGTAATAGATTAAGTGGTTTATTTAATGTTACCATATAAATATTTTTACGACTTGTGCAAAATACTTATTGAAAGCACTCAGAAATAATTTATAAGATACTATATCGCACATTTATGTCAATCGTTTTTTGTTTTGTTCAACAATATCCGTGATAATTGCATATTGTTTATGTAAGGTTGACAGTACTTAATGTAACATACATTGCTTACATTATACAAAAAATGCAATTCGTACATAAAAAAAGTTGTGTATTGTTTGAGTAAACTGCCACAGTATTTATTTTGTGATAATCGAAATTTTTCCTCATACTACGAGTGTCAATTGTTGATTTTGTTAATTTCTATTCTATTTCAGTAATTACATTTTTTTAAATTGTGTACTATTTTGTTAGTAACTTCTGAATATTGTATAAATAACGCACTGTTTATAGTTTTTTTTATTACTAATACAGAAGTGGTACACCTTATACCACTACGCAGTAAACGAAATTTTAGTTGTGAAACTCTTTAAAACAATTTTTAGTTTTTGATATGCACAGTGGTACATTGCATGTGCAGTGGATTTAGTACTACAGTGCACACAACGTCGTCGACTGCATCATTCTAGCTGATGAGCAACCAATGTTTTCCTTATTTCTGTCGCAACGTATGGCTTGTGTTTTTTCACTTGTACTGGAGTACTGGCTGATCTCTTTTTGAGAGGCACTATTGTGGGGGATAGACGACTTGTTACTACTTCACGTCGTCTTTTGATGACAAACTTGGCAGTTACACATTCTTATCTAAGATATATTGACGATGTTGATATAGAGAAAGTGAAATAAAATTCGATGCCACCATTTGTAGGCCTTTCTATCAATCTCGTACACTTGCTTCAGCTGATCGAGTTTGTAAACACCGTTCATGTGCTTGTTGTAATCCACTAAAGCTAGTGGACACGGGATATCGTCTTTCTTGCCGGTTTCGTCTTTTCTCTTTCTGTGGAAGTTCGATATCAAATGTATATATTCCCGCATCACTGGTATAGCAGTCAAAATTCACTTGCTTTAACTCCTTATCGGCTTTAAAATGAGGAAGTTCTCCTCTAGCACTATTTATAGTTGCACAAGTATAAATATTGAAATTCGTTTACTCTTCCATTAGTTGCACACTGGAAACATACTTATCAAAGTAGAGTTTGTGATTTTTAAATTTCAGCCCCTCACACAGTGTCTTCGCAACATTTACCCCAACACATTTTCACAATATTATTTCTCATTTTGCCTGTTTATATTTGGAACAGTATCCAGATTGATCGGCAAGTACCCAGATCTTATACCCTCTTTTGATGTTTTTTTTTGGTAAGCACTGATAATTGAAATCCATCCCTTACACTTTATCATTGATTCATCAATAGCCGAATACTCTGTTAGGTTATAACATTTTAAGAAGTAATTTTGCACCATTTCAAGAAACGGCCAAACTTTAAAAAGCTTGTCAAAAGTAGGAGCGTCACGGTTTGAAAGCAACCATCCAAACCTGTTAACATTCATGACTTTGCTAATGTGCATGCGCTGAGGGCCAATAATCACGGTAGCTGGGTAATACCTTTATTACCATCAAATTCAGTCCAATAAATGCCTTTATTTCAGTTTCTGTCGTAGATATGGCCAGTTTTCAGCTGATTTTCTTGTGCATACAGGTTTATTTCGAAAACTATATGCTATATAATCTCATTAGAAATAAATAAGGCAAATAGATCCCCACGAGTGGGTGCATGCAGCTGTTGTACAAAATGTGGCAAGTTACAGTTTTCCCTAAAAGAAAGTGGTTCTTGCACCTGATTGGTCGTACTCCACGGTGGAGGATTTCGAACAACTGGATGAATGGGCATTATTGCTGGTTGAACTGGAATTATATATCTTGCTGCAATTGCAGAAAGAGGAATATCCCATTCACTGCCGCTATCTGAATTCGAAGCAGAAATAACAATTTCAGAATTTGGGGTGAAACCAATATTTTCTGCTTCCGAATCGTCATCTGATTCAGCAGCAGATTCAAGATCAGAAGGTATGCCAATATACAATTCATGCATTAATTCTTGTTTTGTAAGACCACCAACAAGGCGTAAATCATTCATGATTTCTATGAAAGTAAAAAAAATAAGATGTAAGTAGCTGGTGCATGGTGGTACAAATAAGCGACTCTCAAAAGTATTCGAAAATTAATAAAAAAAGTGTAGAATATAACTAGCTTGTAATAAGGACCATTTACCTAAATAAACCCTCTAACAATAAATGAAAAAAACAATTATTATAAACAAATTTGAATATTTAACACAAACAAGAGTAAATAACTCGTTGATAACCTCAAAAGCACCCACATTCGAGCATTCAAACAGTGCTACAACTAAATTTACAAAATTGAACCACACAGGCCATCTATTACAGGTTCAGGAGGACCTAAAGGTTTCCTTCCATGTTAATGGTACAACCTTAGCACCGCCATGCAATATGTGAAATCACATTTGAAAGGTGATAACTGATAATATACCTCTATGCACCTAACCATATAACAAATGGTGGTACAAATTATATACGTTGTACAATCGGAAAAAAATGTTTCCGGACAAGGGATAGGCTATTGGTAACACTAAATGCATTCAAAAACAAAAAATACTGTAACGAATTAAAAAAAAAATCTGCACTGTCTTCAATTTTTGTTAATAATTATCGTCGTATTTACAATTATTGTCGATTCAATAATAAGTAGAAAATTAAATTATACCAGCGTCATATCGAATTGCTTGCAGAGAAAGATTTTTAAGCAGCTAATTTGGTTTATAATCGTAATAACGATCACTTTTACAGTAAAACGGAGCAATGTGTTTCACGTAATCATGTTTGACTTAAACATATTTATTTCTTCGATAGTAAATTTCTAGGCTCAAAGAATGTAATTTCTAATGAGTTTTGCAACTAGTATAGTAATAAAATTATCAAATAAAAACATGAGGGTTCCTTAAATTGTGTTTATTTATTGTTCAACTGAAACCATACAAGTGCGTTTTTACTATGTGCTATTTTTCACCTCAATAGAATTGATTGATTACGCACATATAATTACAATAGCTATTGATCACCTCGGTGTCAATAGAATTATTGCATTAACGTCACTTGATTTATAATCTTTTTTCGAGTCATAAATAGTGCCCACAGACATTTGTTCATCATCAAAAAATCAGCATTTTCGCGAGAGGTTTTTAATTTCCAATTATAGAAATGGATGAAAAATATTACCCTGCGATACTCCTCGTTAATTAATTGAATCACCATTGAATGTAAGAATATTTCAGATCGTTCAATAGGATCAAAGAACTGTTTCATCGATCGATTTAACCCCAACATTAATAGAATTCATTAATAAAATATGTAAATGTTTGCAAACCATCAAATAATGTTACCAACCTTCAAATCTTGTGGTTAGTTTGATCTTTATATGGCGCATACATTCATCCAACTTCGATGGAATTGATCCTTTAATTTTTAATTACTTTAATTTTACATTATCTCTAATGATAAGTCCTAACGTAACCCAATCCAACCCAACCAATGTTATTAAAGTGAAACTACCCGCGTTCACTAGAATTCTATGGAAGGTCGCCTTCAAATGAAGGAGGAATAGAACGCAGAAACGCTTTAAAACACTTAACAGCATTAACGTGAAATCCGCGTTCAACTCGATTTTATTGAAGGTTACCTTCGATATATCACGAATGGTAGTTACGTACATGTCAATTGCTTATAGTTTGTGAACATTCCATCCGCAATCTTAACTTCGATTTATTGTCCTTCAACTGACCAATTCTACAAGTTTTTACTGTAATAGAGTTAACACACCCCATCCATTAAAAATAAATCGTTACATTTCGCCCGTCAGTTTAATTTCGGAGGTGTCGTCGACCATTGACGAGCATTTTTAAGATGTTAACATTAATTTCCCTACAGTTCTTCAACTTAATATATCAAGATAAATATGCCATGTCAAAGTAAGCACAACGATATTGCGACATTGATGTTACTGCTAGACACAAATTTTATGTTCAAGGGATGAATAATGCAGTTTGTCCCTTTTCTTATATGGCTCTGTTAAATGTCACTCTCGTTCCTTCATGCGACAATAGTTGAATATCATCACAGCAGGTAAAATTGTGCGCGTTCCTACGCTGCACCGAATATTTAATTTAAAAGCTAAAATGCAAACATTTATATCTACCTGCTCCCAGTACTCGAGTCGACCACCGTTCCGACTGTAAAAGAAACACCACGTCCGTAATGTGACTTAGCCCGAGGTTGACCGCATTAGTTAGTAATGTTTCAAATATAAATTGTATAAAAAGTTTTACCTATCGAGCGAAACGCTTTCCAAATCAACATTTTCAGTTTTTCACGAGCTATAATGTACACGGTCAGTGCGCATTTTTTCCGAACTTTTTTGTTACTTAAAAACAAATCTATTGATGCACAAGTCTGTTAATATTTTACGCCAGTGATTGCTTTAAATACTGCGTTTCATGTGACGTTTTTGGCAGGCTGAAACGTGACAACAGTCTCTGGAGGTTGGACGTTACACTATTTCGAAATTTAAACAGCAACCCTTCCCTAAACCGCTAATGTACGACCTTCAATGGGATTTTTCGACAGGTAAAGTCTTCTACCCACAGTGCAGGACGAATATATTTGACACATAATCAAGCTGTAGCAATCTCAATGTACAGTAGACCTACATCGAACATATAAATCATTAAGAACAAGTCAGTTAGATACAATCGAAAAAATTCAACAGAGTAAATAAACGTTCAAACGGAACAAATTAACGAGAAATATAAATATATTAGAGTAAAATTACTTCAAGTTTGTAAACAAGCAAACTCGCTACAGCACAGGCTTAGCAACTAATTTTTTGTACGAATATATACATATTTGTGTATGTTTGTATGCGACACATCCGTTTGGCTGAAAACAAGATGAAGGCTAGGTGATATGCGATGCGACAGACAGCGCGATGCGATATTTTAAAACGGTCGACACAAGTGGTAAGATTACCATTGTGAACGATTTAACACATCGCATCGTGCCTACAGTCGTATTGCACTAATGCTCATTCTAGCCTAAAGTAATTTTGACGTCTCTGTTAAATTAAAATCGTTACGGGTCAATACGTGAGAAAATCCACTATACAGTAACAGTAACTGTGGGTAACATAATAAAGTAACGTAAATTGTGGGTAAAAAATAATTCCTTTATGTCTAAACTTTTTATTATAATCACATCATTTTCACCAGTCAGCAGTAATTTCTAGACATTGCGTATCATCGTTGAATTCGCCAGTAACCATATTGCATACAAGGTTTCTTAAACATGAATCACTACAACCATTTGCCATAGACGTATCAGCTTCTCTATAACGGAATCTAAAATTCATGTTAATAGGTAATTAATCATTGTAAGACGTCAAAGTATGGTATATTTACCTGAAATATTGTTCAGCTAAGCTATGGTCTTGAGCCATGCGTTGCGCAAGATCGCGCAAATCGTTAGGTGCCAAAGTATTCATGCCATAGGCGTCCTTAAAGGAGTATAATTTGAACCAAGTTGGTCGTAGTTCTGGTGTTAAATTTGCCGAAGTTACATTATAAATCCACGAGTCGAAATCAATAACTTCCTGCAATTAAAATTATACCGATTAATGTCTAATTGCCATACTACCATAAAATAGATTATACAAAACAACTTAGTAATGATTTGAAAATGTTTTGCAAGAGGGGGTTGAATCAAAACAATGTTATATCAATAAGAACAGCCTCAATGCGAAAGTTAATTTGTGTAACTTATGGCAGTTGAACACTAATTTAATTAGAATTTATGGCCATTTTTGTCCTAAATCTCACAGTTTTGCAAGTTAATTAAAGTTGCGAGTTCAGTAGGAAACTAAATGATGCAAGCAGGCACTTACATAATTTTCAGCATCGACGCTGTAAACTTTGTAGTTCGGATTATTGTCGCTGAAAGTTGTGAGACTTCCGCCGTTCCAGGCCACGTTAATTGCCTCTGTGGGATTTTCTTTGCGATGGTAAACGATTAATTCGTCTTTATGAGTGTGTCCGTTGAAAATAGCCGTGATCGTAGAGGAATATCTAAAATAAGATGGGAAATCTGGTATGCATCAGAGTCTAATGATAGACAATTATTCGCCGTACCTTTCGACGATGCGTCTGAATTCGCGGCTCCAAATTGAGTAACAAGTGCTGGATGGGACGTGCGATAAAATATGCACAAATTCGCCGTTCCTCTCGGCTTCGTGCAGCTCGTTGGACAGCCATTGCAATTGATCGTATTGATCGACCTCATCATATAACAACCACCTAATGCATATTATGTTAATACAGTTATAATTTTGATAAGTGTTTGTGTTTACCAGTTGAATGTGTATGCGACGTTACTGTTCAAAGCAATTATTCTGAAACCTGGTTTCACCAAAACAGAGTAATAACCACCCTTCTTGATGGTTTCTTTAACACCCTCGCCTAACCATTCGCCCCATACGTCAGCTACTTCATCGAATAGCCATTGCATTGATAGGTGCTCTTCAGTAATCTCCGTAGGAGAGAACCTGAAAAAAATCAATATTTCAAACCACCGAATCGATAACCAATATTACAATTCAAGCCTGTATGTTGTGCCCTCACATGTAATATTCGTGGTTTGTATTAAATGTTTATTATAATATTCCTATTCGAAACTTTAATGAAACAATTTTAATTTGGATCGCTAAAGAAATAAAAGAGCTTGGAATTTAAAAATGACTAAATGTGTGTGACACATAATGGTCGTTCGAACAATTTATTATTACATGAATATGGGAAGGAAACACTACCCTACGTTAGAAAATACTGCAAATATTGTAAAGGGTTGCAATAAAATCGTGGTGAAGCTGCTAATCAGCTGCTCTCCATCATTTTGGAATTTGCATTCTAAGGATACAGGCATTCGTATATTTCCAGATCCAGTGTATATTTTTCATTTTATAGTTTTCTTATATCATGTGCATCTGCTTTAACCTCTTATAAGAATAAATAGAAGGATTAGTGCCCTTATCATTTTCTACCAGGTGTCTCAGTTACTATCTACTCTTGTGTTACTTATTCAGGCAGTTGACTTTGTCGTATTAAGATTGTTAGGATGTTACACCACCTCTATTTTCTTGGTGCACGTAGCTAGACACAGGTTCTCACTTACTTGACATGTTTCGTTCGTGAAAAATTGAGAAGCATTGTGTCCAGCTATTTTTATGTGCCTAAGTAAAAGTAAAAGTCAAGTATTTGATCCACTTAGATCGTTCGAAGAACCAGTTTATGTGGTAATCACTGCTTCACATATATATATTAGTATGTAGGTTTCATGCATGCATCAACTTGAGCCTCATTTAGTAGCCCTCGTTTCTCGAGTCGTCATCGTTATTAGCGCATTGAAATACATAGGTCCGTAAAGGAATGCCCAGCCTTAAAATGCCTATATTATCTTTCAATTTTATTGTTGTCTTTCCTGTACTAACTTCGTTCGTCTACGACTAATTGGAACTATTAGGTTTCTTAAGAATTACAAACTACCTCAGATAATTATCTATTTGTAGATAGGTCTTAAATATTAATTAATATTGTCATGGAGGTTAACTTTGCCAAAGCTTTTTCATAGTGGTCTTTAATTTTATTATATAGCTAGGTCTTTGGTACTCATTAGCATTGTTCATAGCCCTTGCTTCAACTTACAGTTTTTCAAAACAAGCACGCTGTTTACCAGAAAGCCTGAGTGAGCTTTCATTACTAAGTCGTATTATATAATATAATTTTAAAACAATTGTTGCCAATATTAATTATTATAAAATAAAATTGGTTTTTAAAACCATGGATAATGCATATTGATAAAAACTCAAACAGTGCGAAAATAAAATTAGAATGTGAGAGCATAAATAAATTTATTGTTTTGTGTAAACCGGAAGCCACTTCAAAATATAAAAGAATTAACGAATAAAAACTTGAACATATTTCGTTTTCAATTCATCGGTGAACGTCATTTGCTAAGCTAAGCGTCAACCATCCAGGCTTCGTCTCGAAATTTATCCGGATTGAATAAAACTAAAATTAGTTTTGATAAATCTGTTCCTGTCTGTTTCTGTTTCTCTAAATATTTTTTTAATGCATTAGAATCGCATTGGCTATCAATTGAATCTGTTGATTTATAACTTGAAATATTGTAATTTTAAATTGTGAATCAATTTTAAATTAATCACCAATTACTTTGAAATTAAAGCCGAGGTAATAGTAAATTCAGTTTTCCTAATTCCTCCAAAATAATTTGTCTGTTCTGTTATTTTATTTAATACTTTGGGATTTATGTTTGAAAGCGCCTTTTTGTGTTTGATAATATTTAATATTCATAATTTGATGCTAAAATGAATATATGGATTTTAAGGTATACCTAATTTACATGATTTTAGTGTTTCCGAGCGTAAATATTTGGAACAACTTTTCTGTTTAATTTGTGTGCATAATTGTAGGTAAATATTTCCGTAGTACTAATACTATGAATTAATATTTATAACTTGTACCTTCTTTATATTTGGGCAATTTCGGTTCGAAATTTACACAAACGACAGTTTGTAACAAATAATGTTTTATTATTTTCAGCTTACGTTTCGAATCTTTGTAGAAATGTATTTCCAATATTAATTGTATATTTCGTCATATCTGCAAAAAATATTAATACTGGACAAACAAAGCGTTTTACATTAAATTGAAAATTTTACATGTTTGTGTCATCAATTAAAAATTTGTATTAAACCTTTTTTGTGTGTGCACGATAATTCACGCCACGCTTATCAGTTTTTAAGATTTGTTCCCTTAATATTTCTCTACCCAGTACGTGTGTATTATTTTAAGCTGTAGAAAATGTATTGACTTATTTATTTCTTTTTCTGTTAGGCTGATTGGAATTGTTCTTGTTTTTATAAACTCCCAAGAGTCTTTCGTATGCTAATTGTTTGCTTAACATATTTCTGAATGAACTTTCTAAAAACTTTGATATGTTATAGGTTGTACTTTGGTTTATAGTGATGATTGGATTTTCTGTTGTGTGGAATTTTGGTATTCCGTATATTTTCGGAGGGAGCACATTGTTTATTTACCCTATTTTATTATCCATTACTTTGTCTGCGCCATTTTGTTATTAATTCATTTTGTTGATATTTGTTTGTATGATCTTTTTTCATTATTTCATATGTTTTGTCAGCATTTTATTAAATTTTTTTATATATTAGTATTTATTCATCACCATTTTATTTCTTTTGCAAGCTTTTAGATTGTATAAATTTGGGCTTGTTTTAATAAATTTATTAATTTCTATTACATTTTATGTATCTTTTGTTTCGATCCTCCTCCTATTGCTACTTTACTTGTGTTATGGTTAGCTATTAGATTAGTGATTTTATTTCTGATATTATTTAATACAAATTTTAAATTCAAGATACAAATTGTAAAATGTGCATCGTACAGCAGTTTATTTGTCCAGTGTTTTAAATGTTTTAAAAATGTTAATCTTTCTACAAAGATTCCAAACGTAAGCCGAAAATAATAAAACATTATGTGTTAACATTGGATGGAAATTGCTCAAACATAAAGAAGATACAAGTTACAAGATATTGGTCAACCTTTCTAAAAAATTTGTGACTTTCTTTATTGAATCACTTCGTCGATGTCTTGGAATAGTTTTTAGATACGACGCAGCATACGACACTATATATCTAAATGAAAATTCAGAGTAAATAAACGAACAATCCGTAATATTGTTACTTAATACATTAACATGTATTCCACAGGTCGTATGTTTTTTTTTTCTGGAAGAAGACCAATGTTGTACCAACTCATATTGAATATGGAAAATTCAAGCGTGGAACAACATTCTAACATCCGAGCGCAATTTTGTAAGGGTAATATCTTCATTTAAGAAAATAATACTTACACATTTAATGGACTCGGCTCGTGATTTCCCAAAATTGGATAAATAGGCAAATCTGGGAAAGTGGCCTTAAGCGTCTCATAAATCAGATACAAATCTCTAACGTTGCCTTCTCGTGTAGTGTCCCAAACCCTATGACTGATAACGTCGCCGGTGAAGTAGACGTAGTCGATGTCCGCCTAAGATTGAATAGAATTAGGTTTGTTATAAGTGACGAAAAGACGCTTCCTTACATGTACTTCTTTGATGTGTTCCATAGCATCGGTTATCGCGTGCCATGGTGTGTCGCAATCGCGATAGTCACCCCAAAATCCAGCACCATCGGCTGGATCCTCGGCTTCGCCTGAATCTGATTGGCAACAGACTGGAGCTGGGCAGCTTGCAAGACTGCCAGCAGTGTACAGCGGATCGTAATGGATGTCAGTAACTTGCAAGACTTTCAGAGGATCGGCGTCAGATACTTCTCCCTAAATATATTTTAAAAATTATATAAGAAATATATTCTTTAAAAATAAGTCATTTCAATTCCGTGCTTCTGTGAAATAGTTTCATTGAAATGAATTAAAAACAATTCATCTCGGAACTTCCGACACCTGTACTCACGTTGTACTGCGACATAAAGTTCCTAACTGCACTATTAACTTAATACATGGGTAGTAAGAGGATTGCTCGATGTAATATGTCGCAAGGGACGAGTACGTTAAAAAGGGAATAAATTGCCCCACAAACTTTGCAAATAACATGTGGTAACTTGCGCAATTGCATTCCAAGTGATTGTAATTTTTTCCCAGCTACGTGGTCAGATATTAAGACAAGAGTTTAAATAATTAGAATATGTATAAAAATTACATTAATAAACCACGCATCAACTGGGATTGAGTGATTCAAACTGTATCTAAATCTAAAATAGAGTAATTTTTAATTGGCGTATTGATTTAATTTACGTAACTGGGCGGAAGTGTCGATTAATCGTCTCACAAAATTAATTTCGCCTACCATTTTGGATTGGAGCATTTTTAATAGCTATAACATTCTACTGTCCTGCCAAGTTGCCACTGGTGTTACAATTTACGAGAATTAATTCTCAAATATATTGCGGCTTGTTGTGTGCGGCTTGATTCTACGCTCGTAATTTATTTGCCAAATCATCGTTTAAGAGTTAACAATTTTGGTGTACCTATGCCTATAGTTTTTCGTTAATATTTTAGATACTTTTATTTCTTTAATTCGTGTGTCTATTTCATCTTATGAAACATTTCTTGTATTTTGGTTTGTTGTTTTTATTTTTGTACGAAGTATATATAATATAACACAAGTTCACAAACTTGATTATTTTTTAATATAAAGTGCCCCTATATGACAGAGTAAAAAAAATGTTTTTTTTTTAACAGCAGACCCAGTAGATTAAGATGTGTTTAGTGCACGGTAAAAAAGAGGGACAAATATATCATTTTAATGAACTAATTAAGCGCACCATTAATTTTGCTTGGTAACGATATAAACGTTCCACAAAAAATATTAGAGGGTGTTATTTGAAATTTAATTTCCGGAACTCACCTTTGGTCGTTCAACTGCGTCGCTTTCATCGATTTCAATGGTCCAGTCACCGGCACTTCCGTCACATCCGTAACTTTGCGCCACGATGCCGCATATGCGTTCAGCGCGAAGTTCGGGTCTATTGTCAATTATGTACAAGATGATTTCCTAAAAAAAATATATCATACTTCGAAAATAATTAGACGTGTTTTAAAAATTGGCTCGTTTGCAATGTTAAATCTTACTGTATCCAAACAATTTATCCAGAATTATTGCGATACTTACTAACAATGAACCACATAATTATAATTGAATTTTGCTGTAACAATTGATATATTTATAACACGTAATATTTGCTCGTTTGGTAATGTTCAGGATATGTTACGATGGCATTCCTTGAAAGATATTGTGAATAATTGTCATAATTTTAAATATAGTCCACTAGCTTGTAACGCGTTTATGCGTCCAGGTAGTTCTTTCCAAATACACATCGTCATGAAGAGTTTCCCAATTGATGTTGATATGCATATTGAAGTCCCATAATTACCTTGACAATCATTCGAGATTAAGATAAAAACATTTTTGTTTTACTCGTTGATGGTCATTACTGTTACTATCAGATTTTCAATTGGCAATCATTACTTATTAAGATTAAGATTAAAGACAATAATAGTATTTTAATTGCCATGATAACATTTTTAATACGCAATCAATCTCAAAAATCATTTGTTAATTTTTTCAATGGCCCTTAATGTACTTAAAAAATTAAATCTATTGTATTAATTTTATGTGATATGAACACGTGATAATATCAATCAAACTGGCATGCTCGCATGTGTCTGATTGCACTGATAGTACAATCGTTGTTTCAGATTATCAAGAACGGCTTCGCTCATTTTATTTTTAAATCAAAGAAAACATTCTCGTGCGTTATAATAATATTAATATTAAGTTATATTTAAACTTAATCGTACATATTTAGTCAAACGATCGTTCATTGCACGCATTCAAGTATTTCAAATTGAAACCAGCAAATCAATTAACAAATTTGAGAGCGTCCCAGTAGGTTAACCGAAGTCCAAACTTAAACAAAGCATTTAACTCAACAATGCGTGGAAACTATTTATCAATTATGTGATGGCATTCATTTCTAATAAAATCGCGTCAAAAGTGAATTATGGCTCGGCTATTTTAACTTTTGAAATTTAAATAATTAAATGTGTGTGTGCGCGAATACTTTAACAGACGTAAAATTTATTGCCATCGGTCTAGCCGTTCGTGCATTTGAATACCATAAAATTCAATATTCTATTTTATGAATATTAATCAAAACTATCAACGTTTGCATCCACAGTTATAATTGAGAATACGTCCGTTGCAAAAACAAATAGATATTGGAACGAACGTAATATTTATAGCTTTGTTTTAATTAAAATTTTAATTTTAAGTACAAACAGTTGCATGTTTAATGGGTTTTATTTAAACTTTGCAACTAAGCATTGCATTTAATTATGCTATTCATATGTTCGTCGTTTCGCTGAATGGCTGTAAGTTTCACTGTAGGATATTATTAACAATTCTATCATATTATGCTATAAAATTGTACGGCGAAACCCTTATTAGTTACAAGAATTAATATCCAAGTAAGTCCAATAGTTCGTCTTCTCGGTCATATTGATCTAAAAGAACCGAGCGTGAACAAAAGGTTGAAGACGACAACGTCGCAAGGATTAACTTAAAAAGCCATATTCAATTTAGGATTAATTATTCGATGAATATAATTGTGGCGTGGCATGACTGGAGGAAAATGTCAAGAAAATAATGATTTATGAACGAATCATATTATGGCTTTAATGTAAATCGTAAAACTATTAAGTATATGCAATTTGATGCACAAAAGATATTTAAATTTGATTATTCATGCCATGTAAATACATTGTGCATAATAAATTGATATTGATTTTGTTATAAAACGAGTTAAGTGTAAGCCATTTATTAATTCAGAGTTTTAAAGAGAAGTTAGGACAAGTTGAACACATGACCTGGCTGCAAACTCAAGTGAAATCAAAACATTAGCTTATACAAATCAAATGAAATGATTCAGGTAGGTGTCAGCAATGAAAGTGTGGTGATTCAAATTTTGTACACAAATCGTTTTTGACCTAAACTCAAACAATAGGATTGTTAATTGTTATTTCTAGTATGGCAAGTGACGATTGCAGTCAATATTCGTTACAAAATATGCCTAAATCTAGAAATCGTGTCAGTATTGTTTATGTTGGAGGTAATTGGTATGAAAATTGACAATGAAGGGAAAACGCGAAATTAGTGTATCTTGAGGAATAAAATTCACAATTTTAAAAGTATAGTGAAACAAACGACGTGAAATTTAATCGCAAATGATAACTTCGAAATGAATAAGAATTACCATTTCTTACAAGTTCATGTGCATTAACACCACTCATGTCAAGCAGTCGCACCATAGTAAAGCGAATATGTTTCGATTTACTATGGTGCATTGACGAAGCAAGCAATACTACTCCTTTTTTGAAACTCAAGAAACTAATGTGTTTTTTTTGCAAAACGAAAGAGTGCTGAGCCAACTTCCTTTTTTACTTGGCCAAAAATTCTGGGGAATTTATTTTCAGTTTTAGAAATAATGTTTCGCCTATTTTAAAATTGCTTGTGCACGCTTAGATAATTTTTTTAAGTGTATAATACAAAATATCTTCGTGGAATTAACGATGAACATGAAAAAATTCTAATATGGCATAAATCGGGTCTCCTTTTCGTCTCTCACGATAGTAGATTAAAGTTAATGAGATACTCTAGGCGATATCTTGAAGAAGGGATCGAAGAAACACTAGTTAAATGACGATGCACGACGGCGGTTAAGGGTTAAACTCCAAATATTAATAATAATAATAGTAATATTTTATCAGCACCACTATTATCCAAATGGGTGTAGAAAACGTCAGTGTGTATACATACATAATACATACATAAAGAGTTAATGCACATCATTTCATAAAAGTACTGTCTAGAATTCGATTCCAAAAAAATCATCAACACTGTATAACCCATGTCCAACTAATGTCGTTTTAATTTTGGTTTTGTAGGCTACAAAATGCATTGCTTTAACTTCATTTTCAATTGTGGAATAAGAGGGGACCTCCCCCCCTCTTATTCCACAATTGTACAGCTTGCTTGCAAGTAAAATATAATCTATGTTGTCAAACACTATAGTCAAATCGATATTTATCACAGCCGTTCATTTATCGAATGTACTGCTTCAGATGTTAGTGGTAGATGAAATATAGCACTTTTGGTGCCTTTATTCTTTGAGTATGCGTTTTGTTTCTTGGATAAAATATCATATTTGTTAAGAAAACCATGTAGTCTACTGAACCCTCTCCAATGCTTTTGATATATATATATTTGGTGTCAAAGCAATTGATATTTAGTTATTAATGTAATTTTATTGACTTTTATAAATTGGTTTTATTGTAGAATACTTCAGGTAGTCTGGAAATACCGCCTGCTCGAAACTTATACTCCTATTTATTATGTTCGCTAGTAGTGTACTTACGTACTCAGGTACGTATTTAAGTACTTTTGTTGGTATTTCATCGTATCCCACATTCGCAATATATTTTAACGATTGTATAGCACCTGCAATTTCAGTTTTTGTCACACTGGAAGTCAACATGTGTGACTTGGTTATTGCCCGTATCACATGTATTTATAAAGAAATTGTTTAGTCTGTTGACCACCTTACTGATATCCTCATTTTCTTCCTTTCGAATATTGTTAACGTCAAACTTACATTTTTTTATTATTATATTAATTTATTACTTTCCATGATGCTCTTATTTATGTTTGTAGATGTTTTAGTTTTGTTTCGCAGATACATTTGCTTCGCTGCAGTGATCACTTTCTTCAGCGTGTTCGAATATCTATTGTAGTTGTTTATAGCCGTCAATCCCCGTTTCATATTTTTATAGAAGCATTTTTTCGTTTTACATGAAATTTTAATGCCTTTTATCATCGATTGATATGAATTTCTTTGCCATAGCCTCTTCTGCTGTTTTGGAAAATGTTTTTCGAAATATAATTGAAGTGCCTTAGAAAATGTTGTAAATGCTGCGTTACTTCCCTTTTCATGACAAGAATCGAACCATTCTATAGTAGAGAGGTCTTGTTTGAAGATATTTATCGTATCAGTGGAGAATAGTGGTCTTGGTGTCATGTCTTCTTCTATTGTTGGTTTCTCCGTACTTATACTTTTAATATACGAGCTTTATGATTCGATGATTCGATCGGGCAGTTTCCAAGACTGATGATATATAGTTAAGTCGTCCATTTGTAATTATGTTGTCAATTAACATTGCCGAGGTATGTGTAATTCTCATCGGTTGTGCGATTTTAAGTTTCATGTTGTACCCTTCAATGATATATTTGAAAGTGTCTACGATCCTATTTTCCTAATGATATCCTTGAAACTGTCTACGTTCCTATTTTGCTCCAATAGATCAATATTAAAATCACCGCAGAGCATTGAGTCTTGATTTTTTGTTCGATTTTGAACCAATTGTAGAATGGAGTGCAACCCTGCAAAGAATTATTTGATTCGGTGTTGCCGGTCTGTATATGCAAATTATTATTACTTTCAGTTTAGTTACAACTACTGTACTACATTCTGATATGTTTTCAAAATTTTCTTGGTTTAGATGGTCCAGTTCCTCTGCATCTTCATTGTTTTTGAGAAATATGCAGCACCCTCCGTGTCTCTTAATTCATCTATCGAAAGAAGAAGTATATCCTTCTATTGTCAGCGATTGCTCCTGTTCCATCCAATGTTCGGTCGAATTCAGAGCCTCAATGTGACTCAAGAAAACTTCCATAATTTCAATTTTGTTTCTTAAACTTTGAATGTTTTGATCGAAAACTGTAGTTTAAGTTCTGTTTGAAACTGCTATTATTGTCCTTTCTTTAACATCCTTGCTTTCTGAAAATGTTGCATTCTTCACTTATTATCAAAATTAAAATGTAAAACTTTATATGCTTCAGATTCTGTTTTTGCAACTTGAAACACCGCAATTTCTTTAGATTTTATATCTAGTTTTGTACATTGTGCCATTTGAATGTCATATATTTCAAATATTGTATTATGTTCGTTTCAGTGGCCGTAGCATGCAGGCGTGATACTACCGTTTAATATTTTTTTACTATTATCGCTGATGTATTTCTGGCGTAGACGATTCACGTACGATATTGGCCTTGTCGTTTCCTACATAGTTTTATTTCATATTTGATCTCGTGCTCGGACGATCTCTACCAATTTCGGTTTCAGCCTCTGCTTTTCCTCTTATTGTCAAAATTAATTTTTTTGTGTCATCTTTTATTTAGTGGTGACTTTGCTTTGATCGCTCATGTTTATATTTTGTCGATCAATTAATTTTTGAAGATTCTTCATGCAGTTAGTAATGTCGGCGAGTTTATCAATAATATCTTGAACGTGAAAATATGCAGATCTTACGCACTTGTTGCATTTCCAGCCGATATTTGCATTGTTTTCTATGAATTTTAATTCTGTCGATTGCTGTACTCCACATGTAGAAACTTTATACACCATTTCAGGCAGCATTACTGAGCAAGTTTCACTAGCCGCCATTTTGTAAAAACGTTATAAATACAATTTGTAATGGTAGATACGCTGTAAATGTGATCCATAGTTGTTGAGTTGTTACGTAGTTTTACCCATTGCATAATTCACGAACAAAATCATTATAGAATGGAGATCTAAACTTAATCTAAATTATCGTTGATCATAAAATGCTATATGATACTGTAAAAGAAACTAAAGTGAACGGGCAGAGCTGCGAAAACATTAAATACTACTGTTTCAAAAAATATTAATCACAACAATTCTCAAGTTAAATTATGCTATGGCACTGGACATAACAACTACTCGCAGGAAGTAGAATTCGAAATAAGCGATTTCATAGAGATGAATACAGTTGTTTTTGACTAGAGTTACAGCGTGGTAACTATCGAAGCCATAACGAACAAAATAATATAAATCGTAGCTGGTAACAGTGGCAGGATGGTATATGCAATTTGGTTGATCAACTCAGTCTACAAGCAATCTATACTTTCAAAGATATAGATTATTACATATAGCACCTTAAGATGTACTGCCAAAGGATGACAATGACTGGGGCGTCAGAATGTACATTGTGTGAATTACGAGTTCGACGTCCTCAAGAAGAATATTAGTCCTAACGTGACCGATCTGAACTTGGATTAGCTAAAGCGCGATGGAATGAACACCGTCAGATGGAAGAACAACCGACCTCACTAGACCTAAGGAACGCTGATGGCGTTGGCACATCAACATGAAAACACATACCGAATGATGAAACTACGACTTTACACAAGTATTGCTTTTATTGTCCTGTTTGTCGAAATAATTACGATACATTAATTTAATAATTTAATAATGAAGATAATATTCTATATATAGAAACCGGAGACAAAAATTTCCATTCTGCATTATTCATTAATGAAACAGTTGCTTTGCCATTGTTTTATTTATTTTTCTAAATCTACATAAGTGGATTGTTTTTATTTTTAATCTCCTTACGTACGTTGTAAAAGATGAGATTAGATACGTACACACAATATCACGATACATTTTTATTGATATTATCGTATCAATTATTATTCGCAACAACCTAATTTGAATCTTCACCACAAATCTTTTAAGAATTGCAACTATTAAATAATAAAGTATTTACGATTATATTAATTTCGTTGTCATTTTATTCTAAAACCCATAGCTATACAGACATGTTAACTGATGCAGTTGTTTTCTCACCGTCTCAGATTATTTCTATGTTGATTCCACATTCGCAAAAATTTTTTTTAAACATGGTATGCACATTGTAGCCCTTCCTTTCATTGTTTTACTATTTCTTCCATATTTCCATATTTCCCATTGCGTTCTATATTTTCTCGTTTCCTACTTTATCGGTCTAGCTAATTTACTAATCATACAATTTACAATGCATACTTTAAATCAGACCGGTGCCATTTCTTTCACAAAACTTAGTCTTTCTTTTCCATATTAGATTGTATACTTAAGTGTATACGTCCGTGTACATCTTGTCTTGATTGCATGCATATGCTTCATGAACCTTTAGTTCATCCTCATTGTCAAACTCAAGACAGGTGCATTTTATTTTATCTCCAGCCTTGAATTACTGACAAGGGTGCGAAGTAATGATACACGACCAAGATAAAAACATTACTAATATATAACAAATCAGTTTAGAAATTGATGTTCTAATGAGAGAATATTATTTTAAGGCGATGATTTTAAGAGAAAACTTTTTAGATACTAAAAACGTAGTCCTACGCGGAATAACACCGTTCACTACTTGTCTCCGGCACAAAATTTACAAAGCAATAACAACAGGCATGTTAACTGGCAAGAATACAGGGCCTAACCTACCCGTTTGCCTCACCCGTACCCCTCAGGAAAAACTTGATTACGTTAGTGCGGTGAGTTCGTACCCACCACTAACCCATTCTGGCATTTTGTTCGCAGGAGTGATCCCCAGTTTTGCCGCAGTTACTGACAGCACAGTTATTTTTCAACGTAGGTATACAACTAACTATTTCCATCGTTCAAATTAGTTATAAAATTATATGTGGTTATGTGATTGAAGCACACTTTCAATTTTAAAAAGAAATAAATAACTTAAACTTATTTGACTACATGGCAATTTTTCGCATTAGCAATACGAAAAAACAAGTGGCATTTCCTTTAACGTTCTAATCGTTATCAGTTAGTTGTTTTAAATATTTAAATTCATTAATCAAATCTACAATTTACATAAAGTATAAATGTAAGTAGATATATAAATTTCGTAAATAATCAGAACGTAATTTCGAAATCGGATCGTAATAGGTTCATTGCTATCGCGATATATTTGAAACAATTACGAAACGCAGCCAATTTTCATTATTCAATTGCAGTGTACTTACAACATTCAACGACACAGCTCCTCTGCAAACTGCTTCGCTTTCAATGTCTAGCGTAATGCAAAGTTCGATGGCCATATTGGTTAAATCATCAGTCGTCAAACCACCGTTGTGCCTTTCCTCAATGATAACATCAATAATTTCATCGCAAGCAATACAGATCAAGCTGCTGTCCAAAAACAACTCGGCATCTTGGCGAAACGCGTGTGTAAGATTGACGGTAGTAACAAATTTAAGGAATTGATCTGAAAACCTCCCATCTTGGAAGTATTCTTTTACGCCAGTTCTAAAATGGTTTCTTGCATCTAGAAAAAAATAATATTTTTTAATACGCGCTTATTAAATAATATTTGGTTAAATTCATTTTAGTGGTTGTACTTACCTTGCTTGGCTTGTGCACTGGCAAGCGCCACTAATGCAACGAATACTAATTTCGTCCACATTTTTGTGTGGTGCTGCTATTAGACTGCTTTCAGGTAAATTTGGATCGTTTATATTACTAGGTATTATCAATCCCACCACACACGTGTAATCAGTAAAGTAATCGAATAATGCAAAAATATTGTTACCAATTGTGCTATATTTTTTAAAGTAAATGTGAATAGATTTTTTCCATTTTACTCAATTTTTTTCATAAATGAATCATATAGCCATGTTACCGATACCAAATAAAATCTATAATCGAGATAATTATACCAAGACCAATTCATCCTATATAACGTGTCCCAGCACACTGTTTTAATTTAAATATAAATTGCCAAAGTTCAAAATTGCTATTGCGCCTTCTTACAAATGGGTTTAATGAATGTGGTCTTAAGCTAATTATAGCATATCCTCTTGAAATTGAGTCTAATTGGAATTATGCTGGTAAAAAATAAAAATAAATTCTGTCACATTCTGTCATTAAACCTCAGTCGTTGGAATTTTATTTCAGAGATACTTTTTATAATGATTGTTTCTTGCCAGCTATGCCGATAAGAACAACGGTGCATAGTCAAAAACCAATGAGTATAAAGTATCAATTAATTAGTTGAACATAACAGAAAACAAGTCTCCCAATAGTAGAATATTGCATCACATCAAACCTTAACATGTACGTCATTTAGGTCAATATGGCCAAGAGAAGAACAAAGAAAATCAGCAACTTTGTGAAGAGTGCGTTCAGCATTTTATTTTGGTGCAATGGTTTAATAAACAATATAAATGTTAAGAGAAAGAAATATTGTATCAAACATGGTAAGTAAAGTAGTGAAATCTACTTGCTTACTTTATTTGCCACCGTACTACTATCTCAGGAATAAAAACGTCTCCTGATTTTGGTGGCTTTAAATAAGGATCACTAAACTTAATAATATTTTTAAAGCTTTTTAAACAAGCTATGACCGAGTACACTGAATAAATTTAAAATTTAACGGTGAGGACATTGATAAAATAAGGTGTCGATATTACTTTAATTGAAAATCTTTTCTTTCGGTGTGACAAAAAATCCTTTTGTCCTCGAAAACGTAGAAATTTCGCATGTTTCTCACAATTCACTTTGACTATCTATTAAATATAAAATTAAAAACACGTTAAATGCATTATTCTGCGATACTTTTGTCATGCAATAATATGATGTTGCCACTTCATTTCGACCTTCAAATATCAAATTCAATTCAAAGATAAGTCATGAAGTACACTTGAAAATAAATATAAAAATAATATTTTATTAGATGCAGGGATTATTAGCTGATATTTATGGAAATTCTTCTGTAGAAACGATATTTAATTGATACAAAGGAATGGAAAGACAAAATGCAATTGTGATACATACAAAACAGTCCCCACTAGTCCAGCATAGACTATCGTTATAAGAACATTTTCCAATACCTTTATTCGAATACTCTGTATTGTGACATTGTTACGTACAGTATTGAGTATTCAAATATTTTCCCTGAATTCCTGTCGTGTCTCACATTTGAGCAAGTGTTATGCTTATTCCTTAACCCCCATTTACGCCAGGTTAAATTTATATTTTGCCAAATACCATTCATACAAAATAGTTCGCTAAAGTGGGAGAAGAAATGGGCATGTAGACGTGTTCAATTTCATTGGCAAGATTATCAAACTTTTACAATAATTGAAAATTTTTATTTATATCACGTAAGAAAGTTTGACGCATATAGATAGATTGCGATCGAATTAAGATTAAATTTGATTTTATCAAAGTTTTAATAACAGGCTCACCGTGTGTACTTATCATTAAAATTCATTGCTTTTTTTGCAATTGTATCTCTATAGTGGTAATTGTTTTGTATCACATGCGATCTTATCTTTAAGTGTACTTTATAATAACGTGTGAGGTATTGTAGAATTCCTGTCATGGGTAAAAACATTTTTTTTTTCGTTCGGATAATATTGGATGGCGACTATAAGTTTTCTAAGTGGCTTCTTTAAAATACTATTTGAACAGTAATAAGATTATAATTTCTTTCATAAATTGACGGATAAAAAGTAACAAAATAAAATTCAACACATTCAATAACTAAATTAAGTTCAGTAGAATTTAAAGGAAAATTTGTTGAACGTTTTGTTAATTGTTTGAATTATTTCCAGCTAAACGAACCTTAGATCATTCTCTGTACAAGATCACCAGCGGGGTAACATTAACAAGGGGAGTTCACGAATTTGAAATCGTGTAGGGTGACATGGCTGGTTGATACAATACCTACGAATTTAATGTTCTTAAATGCTGTGGTTCTTAGGCAATTAGTGCATTTTCATCTCGTTTCTTACTTTATCATTGAGTTTCCATAACCTTTTTGTACACAGAATAGATGCGAATAATAATTTAACACCTTTGATTATATCAATTATTCAAATGTCTCGCTAATTCCTTATGGCACCTTAAATTAATTTAAGACAAGCTCGTGGTAATGAACGGTCTATTTCAAAAATATATTGGCCACATAATTTCTACCTGTTGAGCTATATCCCTACAGCGAATTATTAAAGAATATTTCTTTTTTCCGGCACATTATTAGTACAAACTTATACTTGTACTTATATTTGAGGTTTTATTTAATTTAATTAATCGTGCCATGATATTTGAAAACTTTGCATTTGTTTTTGGAAGCTGAACGCATGTATTTACCTTGATTTAATTTGTTTAGTAGACAAGTGAATTTAATTCTTACATTTATATTTTTAATAAAATTAGCTACTGGTTATTAGTCGAAATGTTAAATCTAATTATTTTTAACGTTGTATATCTTTAGTGAATGGAAAACTTAACAAACGGAAAATTGAACTTCGACATCTTCTGCTGAAAGCTGTTACTTGAATCCCCTGTTATAAACATATATTTGCATTCGTTTACACACGATATAATCTGATCCGACGGACATGGTTATCTGCCATGCCCAATAATGTAAAATAGGAAAGTCGTCCTAGTATGTTAGTCCTTTAGACTAAGGTTACGGTGAATGTGCGTTGTGGACAATTTTCATTGGGACGATTTCGTCGGAACAAACAAACAATTATTAACTTTGGTTGAACTGATCGGTGCGGACGTTCGGACATGTTGTGCGGACGTGCTTGCCCGAGTTTCTGGAATAATTAAAATTTGAGGCTTTTCGTTAGCATAAACCGAATTAGTGCAGAATTGTATATTTTATGACACAAAATGTACCACATTTTGTATAAGTAAGATGTGCAAGTTTTACATGGTTTGACTGTAGCCGAGATACAATGCATATCCTTGAATAATAAATTAAATAAGGATATGGGCATTAAAGGTTAAGGACCTGACAAACGAACTTGACAAAAGTGGATGGTCAAAGAACGGCATCAAATCATAAAAATATTAAAATGCGCAGTTGAATCAAGTTTTTTTAACTCGTCTGAAGAAGATATATGAAACATATCTAAAAGCAAGCACTATTACAGTTATTAACAGTTGCAATTTAAAAAAACAAGGATCTAAATCATATTTTAGTGTTGTAAATAACATTCAAAAATTGGAAAAGTAAATTAAATTTCATGAAATATCATTACCACAGTTAAAAATATCATTGAAGAAACATACTACATGTAAAGAGACTATGGAATTAGTGAAACCAAGTCACTCATATTACAAATTAAAACAACATTGTTTGGTTTCACTTTATTTGTTTTATTATTACAACTGTTTCACCACATAGTAGCTTCGCCAGGGACATGAATGTAGGAGAACATATACAATATGCTAGGAGAACAAGAACAAGAATGAGCATTAAGAGGAGGGGGCATTAATTAAACGTAATATTTAATAAGGGCCAATTGTTATCCTGTCTGGTTATTAAATAAAACTCATAATTTATTATGTTTATTAGTTGCTAAACTTTCTAGTAAATTAAGAATCTTAGTTTTATTCCGTATAAGTATTTTAACATTAGGGTTAAATTATGAATATTTTCTTTGTATTGTTGTGTATGCGTATGAATTTAGTATTTTTCACAAACCGTGTTTAGGTTACTAAATTCATGGCTACCATTACTATGATTAATATTCAGGTCTAGGAAATTTATTAAATGAATAACTTGTTTCTAAAGTAAATTTAATTTGTGGGTGGATGTAATTAAGGTAATTATGAAATAATTGTAACTGTCTATCTGTCCCTTTAAAACAAATTAAAATATTGCCTACATATATAAACCACCATAGACAGTTTTGAAATAATGCGTGTTTCTGAGTATCCATTTAAATTTTATTCACGAGAATTTCGACAAGTAACGGGCTTAGGGGATTTATCATCGCTAATCCTTCGATTTATTCGTAAATCTTATTGTCGAATTAACAATACTTTTATTTGAGTTATATGAATTTAAGATTTCTAACGATATTATGGGATTAGTGCTATTTATGGGTAAATAAATCTGAGATCGCAGTATTGAATTTCATCAAAAGTGACTTTACTCGGTATTTGGTGTTTTTTCTGGGTCATAGTTTAGTTTTATTTTTATTTTCAATTAAATTAGAAATTTTATTGTTTTGGGTAACATACTTTCCATGAATGATAACCTTAATTTTATCTTTAATATTATTAGAGAGGTTGTCAAAGTCCAGATAGTGAATTTTATATGTTAACTGTCTCTGTACTACTTCTTCCTAATTACAAATTCGTTTCATTTGATTTGTGTTTAGAGGCATACCACATAAACAGGTCGTTACCATGATCTCAGATCTATTTACCCATAGACACTAACCCTATAATTTCGACAGACATTTTAAATTCTTTAAACATATGTCTCATACTAAATATTGTCAATTTGATATTAAGTTTTACGAACAAACCGAAGAATTAACGATGGTAAATCTCTTAAGTCTCTGTAAGCTTATCGGACCTCCACAAATACATTCGCTGAAGTTGCATCAAGTCATGCAAACATGGCTTGGTGCAACTTATAAAATAGGAAGAAGGCAATTAATGAAAGCTATGGACAAAATATGATAGTCGAAAGTATATATTCCGAGTCCAACGTAATGCAAGTAAGGGCACTTTATTTCTCTGGATGGGAACACAAAGAAACAACTAGACCATGCACTAATAGAATACACGTTCATTGGTAAGAATAATGCATAATAAGTTTGAAAATGTAAAGGAATTAAAACCACTGAGAAGGAAAAATTTCAGAAAATACGATGTAGAAAAATTAAAAAGCTACAAAATATACAAAGAAAGTAAATGAGATGTTAAAGTAAATCGCAGTATAGAAAAAACTGAAAAAGCAGACAACGAAAAACATGATCTATCAAGAATGTAAAAAACTACCAGATGAAGAAACAAAACCATGTGTGGGAGGAAAACTTCAGAAACAAAGATATACGAACCTGCAAGGAAGATGGGCAAAAGAATTGGAATAGGGAACAGGAACAGCTTGATCATAAATAAAGAAGGATGAACCAGTAAAAGCTCTGAAAATTTGGAAGGAATATTTCTCAGAATTACCAACATAAACTATCCACTAGAATATAAAATGAAATAGTATATCACGAATAGGGAAAAACGAGCAGGTAGTAGTAATGCTTTGGAAGAAATAAAAAACATAAAAGAATAGAGAAACTGTAACGGTCCAGGCGAAAATATAACTGACGGAGAAGTTCTAAAACTTTGACCTGATAGAAGAAATGTTAGCAGAGTTAACAGACGATTAAGGAATTGTGAAAAGGCGTAAGAAATAGGAGAGTATTTAGTAATCACATAGTACCAACACTGCTCAAAATAAAATTGTATGGGGATATATTAATATTGACCAATAACTATGATGGAAATTCTGCGGAAATTTAGTAAAGTTGATTTTGTCCTGGTATTAGCGGCCTAAAATTGTATTATCAGGGGCAACATCACTCAACAAAATTCTTAGGGTTGTTTTTAGATAAGAACCTTAACATGGCGATAACTTACATTATTACGAATTATATAACAAGCTGTTTGCTAATTTAATTTTTTTTTATACGTCTATCATTTATTGATGCATCACATTAACAACTTAATGGTCTTTATTGCCACATCAATCGAGTGGTAGGCGCTTAGTGACACATTGTTATAAACAACGAATAGTAATGAAAACTGTTGGTTTTATGTTCACAAATATTTAGTAAAATGTACGGCGACAATTGATTTGGCTTGTTAGGTTAACGTATTTCGGCTTAATAATGTTCCGCAACCACAACCTCTCTCCTAATACTGGAGGGTAGTCTCTATGTCAGTAAGACACGGAATTCATTGTTGACAACGCTGCAATACACACATATGTCTTTAGTTATCCTGTATATAATCTCACAATATTTGAAAAATCACCATTGCATAGTTGAACATAGTAGAACGCAAAATCTTACAGTACGTTCAAAGTCAATTTCTGACTCATCTCCGATATTTTACCTTTTATCGGAATATTTTAGTGTATTAATGTAGGAGCCTATCAGAATAAACTTGTCGTTCAAATGAGTTGGTTCGTACGTTGATCTGAACATATGCGTCTTGTTATAGATTAGGCAATAAATAATATTTTCACCACAAAAGTCTAGGTAAATTGAATTGATAAAGATATTCTATACCGTGTGTTGATCTACAAAGAGACAATCATGGTGATTTGGACAAGAACTTTCTGCGCCACGTGAATTTTGAATTTTCCTGCTATTATTTAATAGATACTTTGAGCGACTTTTTCAAACGAACAATTCAGAACAGCTGTGCACTGTAACGTAGCTGTTTTTTAATCGAGCGTAAACTTAAAAAACGTCATTACAATCTTCAACAAATGTTATGTAAATAAAGTAACATTATGAGACAATTTAGTGTGAAAACGAAGTATAGTAGTCTTCGTCTCAACCAGCCATCAGTTTAACCAGCCGCACAATATGCATGTTTTATTTGCAACAGAAAAAAATAACAGATTTCTTTTATTCCTCTTTGTTTGACTTACAATATGTACGTAGATACGCGGAAATAATAAGCTTAGCGTTTTATTTTATCTACTGAATTAAATTTGTCGTGTTTGTAACTATTAATTAATATTCATAGATTGTCTCCTGTATCTTTAAAATTACGGTTAAAACATGTTTATAGCATTTTGGGGTATAAAGCTACGTCAATATTTATGTTAAATAAGGAACATTTTACTGTAATTGTCACTTAAAGGTCATATTTTATATTTGAGTAATAACGTATAACGTATAATAAGCGATATTTTTTAGAAACACTATTTTTATGATCAATTTGGAAAGGGGATGAAATTCTAAAACCAAATCATGCGAAAACCATTAATATTGTAAATGAACTGAACTAATGGATCCTCTGGATTTTCTTATATTTCATTAACAATACCTTATCAACTATTGTGTACACATTTCAACAGTTACGTTGTTAAACATCAAACTAGCAATACTAACACTATAAAATAATAAATAAATATGAAGAACAAAATTTTATCTTACAGCAATTTATTCTTATTAAATTTTTGTTTTAAAACTTTTATCTCGAAATTTTCAAAATAAAATATTAATTTATTTAACATTATTAGTACTAGAATTTCATGCTCTTTCCAAAATTCATAATAAAAGATCAACGTTTTCACATAAAAAAATTATCGCTTACGTCATAACTCAAAAACACAATATGATGAACAAATTGTCAAGCCGAAAATAATGCCACATTCGAGAATTTTCGCTAAAAACAGTAATGCTTTTTTGAAAATATGAAATCACTTCGAGAAAATTGCTGCAAAGTTTGAATTTGTTTGTGTAGCTAAAACCCTGTACAGGCGACGTTAATTTCTTTTGAACATGGGTGGTTTGAACACCGACACTTCGTTCTCTGTATATTGAAGAAATGCAGCTCTAATGCATGTACGTACATATATCGATTTTGAGTATTCGTTGCAAGTACATAAAACAATCGATAAAGTTTTTACAGTTAATTTAATATTGGATGCATTTATAAATAAATGTTTTTCGTTTAAAATTAAGTCAGGGTTTTAAGCGCCCTTTCCCAATATGGCGCACATAAAAATGCGGAATTCCTTTGGGGTAAACCTCGCAAAATCGACCTTCGTTTCCAAACCTATAAATAATTTTCCAGCATGTATCATTGAAATATTCAATTTTGTACAGTTGCGACAGTGAGCTTAAATTATGACAAAGTTCGGGCGAATTTTTGTCCGTCGCGTCGTCCGATTCGGTCAGAATGTTCTTTCGTGTGCGCCAGGCGAGCAGAGTGAAATTTTTCAAATCGTTGACACACGATCCAACTTGCACAAAAACACACTATGAAATATTACAGTGCAAAAAGACATAATGAAATCCTGAGAAGAAAAAACGTTTGTGTATTGTGTTTTAATTAAATTCTCGATGTTATTTTACGGAACGTAATGTTTTGTTTCCATTATTAATCTGTCGTTGATGTTTTCGTTTGCTTATTTTGTGGAATGGCGATGTATGCAATGAGGAAAATTTAGAAAAGGTTTCGAAATTCATTGTTGCAAAAAGAAAGTTTCTAATTTAATATGTACATATATATTCATTCGTCTTCACAGAACACGTAAATATAACAAACTCAAAATATCGCGTATTTTATTGGAAATATTATTAATTGATACCTGCAAAACATCGTGCAATAATTAAAGAACGAATGCGTGCCTCGTAGTAACGTGCGCAAATTCATTTTTTAAATAAACATCCTTATTTCATAAAAATGCAGAACTGTTTATTCAAATTTAAAGTAAACTTATTTGCTCTTGTGTTTGGCCTTTAGATTTTCGAGTTCAGTTCAATGGTTTTAAAGTTGCACGTGCACAGTTTGGCGCAATGTATTATTTTTAGATAAAACGCCATTTGGAAAATGTATTAATGTGGCTCACGATGCGGTTATAATCATTAGAATTAACTACATCCGTTATCATACTAAATAAGCTGTTGGTAAATAAGTTTCTATAGCATCCTCTAGAAAACTTTTCGCTGAAACAAACCGGTCAAAAACAATACGTTATATGTCGTATGTAGACTAGACCATTAAAATAAAAATAAGCAGCTTTAACTGATTAGGAACATCAATTGCATTTAATTGAATAAACGGAATAATTTAGTTAGATATTTACGTAAGTTTACGCGCAACAATTTCCACAATTTGTTGCAGTAGACGAAATTTACTACTTGGATTACCGCAAGGATATACAGATACGCGGAAATGCACATTCAAATATAACAAAGCTTTCTCGTTATTTATATCTACGAGAAAACAGATTCGTAGTCGCCTCTTTAGGCATTTTCTTTAATCAACGCAATTAAAACAAATTTGTTGTCACGTTAGTAATTATTCCTATATCACATTTTCGATTTAGTTTAATTAGCATTAGGCATGAAAGTAGTTTTATGATAATAAGTATGAACATTGAAATTAGTATTTTAAGTGGAATAAAAAATTACATAATAAAACAGAATAAACAATTTAACAAATATGTTAATTTGTGTGCTTGTTCTACGGGTATTTATTGAATTGATAAATGAAATATACCTATCAAAGGTAGGATGTAATTAATATATTTAAATAAACGCATTAAAAGAAATATTTTACAAGTTATAGACACTTAGAAATAATGGTTGGCACCACGTATTGCACCAATACAACTCAACATTTTTAATATTTTCTTTTAGACTCTTATAAGTATATTTCAATACATTAAAAGTATTAGTCGTTCATTTTAATTAATCCATTTTTCCAGTAGGAATTTTTATTTACTTTTAAAATTTAGTGAGTCTTCCAGTTTAAGGAAGCATGAAATTGAATTATAATTGTTATTTGCGTTTTCTAAAGTAGGAACGAGTAGGAATCCTTTTTCGTTTTGATCTTTCACCGTCAGACATCACTCCTTTTGTTTCACTCAAAGATTACGAATATTATTCTTCAAGATTCACCCGTTTTCAGACTAAACAGATTCAGACGATCCCCGCATATTGTTGAAATGGTAACAACAATAATTAACAATCTTATTTTTAATTGCAAAAAAAATCATTAATTAATAATTAACCATAAATCGAATATGATTTCCTATCAACTCGTATGATGTTATCAAATCTGATCTTTGTTGTTGTTAGTTATGTCCTCGGTATCAATTGTACAAAAACAGTAACGATACATATTTATAACGTTCATGTATATATTTATAGCTACAATAAATATTCAATTAAATCGAAAATAAGATAAATATAAATGATCTACTAGTGATTGAGCCAATGTAAAATTGTGCTTTATTATTATAAATTCAAACTTGAATGTTCTAATAAAACAAAATTTCTCGTATAAAGTGCTAAAGATACGTTACTTAAAGGCATATGCGTATAAATCAAAAATAAGGTAATTGATTGCAACAAAGGAAAACAAATATTGGTAAAGTAGAATTAAGCCTTAGCGTACCGGATCATGAAATAGCTTTCTGAACGATTAACCCCTCATAAAAAATGGATAGTCACATAAAAAACAAATAAATACAATATCAAATATAAATATTTATAATAATGTGGTTCCTTCATCTGTAGGTAGATTGTTAGAATACCCAGCCTTTTAATGAAAATGAAATTTGAAGGTTCTCCGCTGGGCAATAATACACAGATAATATATATATTAATAGCGACAGTGACATTCAATTATATGTTCTTCTTGACTTAAAGACAAATTCATAAACATGCATGGGATAAAAGGTATACAAGGGCAAAAGGGAAGGGACGAGAAGAACTAAAATTTGATTTTCGATAAAATGTAGTTGCTACTTTTTGCTTCTTTAATAAGTAATAAAAACGTGAATTCAAATTAATAAAAAGGAACTTAACGTATTTTTTTTCAATGTCGCCATCTCAACTTGCACAATTTCTTCTTCAATATTTGTGATTTATTGCAATCATTTAAGACTCCGATTTATTTTTATCGATTCACCAATGTTTAATTACCCATTGGCAAGCGGGTAACATCGCATTTGAGTTCGAGCTCGGTGATTGGCTTTTGCACTTATGGTTATCGACATTAAATTGTAAATGTATTTATGTCTTTAAGTTACGTATCTAGTGTATTTTATACGAAATACTGAGCAAAAGAAGCACAACTGTATTAAATAGTGAAATCGTTATTAAGCAACCTGGTGGAGCAATTGTCAAATTCTACTTTGGGAGGTGAAAACCAATAGAATAAATAGAAAAAATGTGGCACTCATATTTTTCTGCTGGCGATATACAGGCCACCCAGTAAAAGTATAAGATATATCATTATCGAACTTGACAGGTTCCTCTCGAACAATGAAGATAAAAGCATGCTAATAATTGGGCAAATATAGCTATCTCATGTAACTCAAACATTGCAACATAATAGGAAAATATGCTTCCTGCGCACGGGTTGAAAGTAAAATTTCAAAGATTACCAGAGAAGAGTCCGTAATGAAGCTCTGGTTAAATCGTGTATGGCTCACGTATACATAAGGGAACACTGAGGCGATTCACAGAGTGCTCTTGTACAAGCAAAAATATCGGACCATTACATGACTGTATGCATGTTGTGGAGGTATACAGAATCGAAGTAAGTGGAGTTACAGCTAGAAGAATTTCGAAAAGAGATAGAACTGTATTAACCGACATACTACAAAACTTGCTAGAACCACGGACATAGTTTAGTTTCTTCTTCCCACAAATGCTGTATATCAAAAAAGGATCGTCAGAAAAAGCCTAGGGAGAATCAACAGATTTGTGGTGACATCAAAAGAAGGGACAACATTTTCCAAATGTTGAAAAATTCAAAGGAAATGGCGAAACAGGAAAAAACTCAGAATGAACTATAACAGTGCCAGAAATATATAAAACTAGCAAATAAAATAGCGAAAAAACATATCATACTAAATTATTGGAAAAATATACGGACATGAAGCGGAGGTGGTCTAATATTAATGAAATTTTGTGAAGTTATGCGTAATACTGGCTACCAAGCAATTAGAAAATTTATAATGAAACTTGAAGTAAAATAACGGACAAGTTTGTTGACGTTTTTAGCGAAGTGGTAGAACTGTTGGTTCATAGCTGCGATGTAACTTTATTTCATGGGAAGAAGAGCAGCCAAACGGAATCGATAATATTACTTTAGAGAAAGTTGTTGAGATAGTCCGTGGCCAGACTGTTAACAAATTAGCTGGAATAGCCAATATAAGAATGCATGACAAAGGAATTCAAATAATTCGGTCGATCGATTCAAAAAATTATTAATGGTTCACTTCAAGTGGGAAAAATCCCAAACGGTCTGAAAAAAGCCATTGTGAGGTCAATTTACAAACAGTTCTAGATGCAAATTAAAATAACTACAGACCGATTTCAATATTACCAGTTGTCGATAAAGTTATTGAAATCAATATGGATTTCAAAAAAGAAAGGCACGATCACCTTATTGGAGAGTTTTTTTTTGCATACTGTAAATACAAACCTAAATCAGAGAAAGCATGTAATCTGCATCTTCGTAGACCTCAAAGTATTTGGTATAATTAACCACAACAAGCTCTTGGAAATCCTAGGAGTAGGAATGAGAGGCAAGTTAAAAAATGGTACGAGGGTTATCTAAAAGATCGTGCATTTGTTGTTGCTGAACTCACTTCAAGGGAGAAGGTACATGTGCAACGAAATGTCCCAAAGGGCAGTATATTGGGACAGATCTTGTTCTTGTTCTATATAAACGATGTTAATCAATGTTTCGAAAGCCGCAAATACTGCCCTTACGCTGAGGATTTTCCGATTGTTACAATTCACAAGGATCCAAAAATTTGCGAAGAAAATGTGTTAAATTTCAGCTCTGGGATCACGATAAGGAACGAGTTATTAACAGTAAAAAACGAAATTACTGCATGTGTCAATCAATAAAGATAATCTAGCATTTGATAAGGTAGGTAATTGTGACTGTTGTATGACTATAAAGGAGGTACGAACTTATAAATACGTTGGTATAATAATAGATAACAAATTCAAGTTGAACTTTCATATGAACAGTTTGGGAAGGCGCTTTAGTTCCTTAAGATTCTACTACTTAAGAAAACTGATACTGGTAAACGTTATGAGAATGATATATGTTATATTTGGTCACCTGGACCTACTACAAAGTAAACAAGATAGGAAGTTAAGTGGGGCAAAATATTGTGACATCAGGAATCGATATGCGTACAGAGTAGTTTTATTTTTTTTTCAAAAATGCCTTTAAAATTAAATTGATCATGTAGATTCATCATTGGGTTGATCAGACAGGACCCAAGATGATGGTCTGTATAATGTTCCGGGTATCAGCAACAAATATGGTTCGAGGACAATGGCGTTTGTGACACCGAAAATATTTAATAACATTCCACCAAAAATAAAGAAATTAGAAAAGTTGGGTGAGGTTAAGCAAGAGGATAACGAAAAGTCATATACTTTAAAGAATCATTTTATTGACGTGCCATAAATAAAGTTTCATCACCAATCGCTTGTAATATCGTTACATTGCGTCTGGTCACGAACTTCGCCTTGAAGCAATCTACACAACAAATTTTTCAAACACGCTGATCCGCAACCACCAGCTAAGGCTGGCCCGGCCTCTCGAGATCGGAATCTAAAATATTGCTCTATGAGACTACGATCCTCCACCATACGTATGGCAAGATCTCGCATGCTCTTCGGAGATAAATCTTCCATTCCGTAGGCGTCCTTGAAATTGTACAGTTTGAACCATACGGGAGACTGATCAGGAGTTAGATTAGCATCTGTGACATTAAACATCCATAAATCGTAATCAAGAATTTCCTGAAACACCAGCAGTGTCATTGATGTACTAAACAAGAAACATTTATACGTACGAAACTTTCCGAATCGACGCTGAATATTTTGTAATTGGAATTTAAGTTGCTGATAGTCGTAAGGCTTCCGCCGTTCCAAGCTATGCTAATTGGATTGGAGGTGTCTTCGATTGCATGGTATAAAGTCAATTCGTTTTGATGCGTATGGCCATTAAATGCGCCAGTGATAATATGTGAAAATCTGAAATCGTAAAAAGAGTATCGGTGTAAAGAACAATGAAGTTAAAAAAAATGGTTATAAAAATAATAATACCTGTCAGTAATACGTCTATATTCACGACTCCAAAGTCTAAAACAACTCATTTCGCCGGTTGGATGATGCGTTATAATGTGTACTCGTTCGTTATTTTGTTCTGCTTCATATAAAGTATCAGATAACCATTGCAACTGTCCAAATAAGTCAGCAGTTTCGTACAAAATCCACCTGAAATTGCAAATAAATGCAAATAAAGTCTTGCTACGTTGGAAATGAAATTACCAATTGAAGACGTAACCCGCATTTCCGTTCAAACCAATTAATCTAAAACCTGGTCTAAGCAACACGCTATAAAAGCCTCCTTTACGAATCGTCTCTTTGGCTTCTTCGGGCAACCACTTTCCCCATAATTCGGCGACGTCATCGTAAAGCCATTGACTTGAAATTGATTCTTCTTCCATATCAATCGGAGCGTATCTAAATTAAATTTTTAAGCTAGAGTTGAATAATTCTGCTGTGACGATAAAAATACTTACACGTTCACAGGATGTGCCTCGTGATTTCCAAATACTGAAAATACTGGTGTGTTGGGAAAGGCTTTCGCAAGTTCATCATGGAGTTCGTGAATTTCTAAAAGATTTCGTTCTCTAGTGGTATCCCACATCCTGTGGCTAATAATATCGCCACTGAAGTAAATGTAATCAATGTCTTCCTATAGGAGAGTGAATTTCGTAAATAAAAATCTTCCGCTGTTTTAAAACTCACATGTTGGGCAGCGATGTGTTCGAAGGCGTTTTGAATCACGTTCATAGGTGTATCGCAACCGCGATAATCACCCCAGAAACCTGCACCGTTTGCTGGATCTTCCGCCATTCCCAAGTCGTATTGACAGCACACGTATGTGTCGCAGTTTGCAACACTGCCGGCAAGATAACGTGGGTCGTAGTGAATGTCTGTTAAATGTAGGATTTTAATTTCCTCGCCAGATTTTTCTTTCTACGAAATGCAGTTGTAATCATTTATGGTTAGATGTATTGCGATGAATACCTGTGGTACAGATAACTCTGTTCTTTCGGGAAGATTGATAGACCATTCTGGGATTTCACCAGCGCATCCATAGCTCTGAGCCACCACGGCGCATAGATGATCGGACCTAATGTTAGGTCGATTATCAGCGATGTATAAACCAGTATCCTAAAAATTGATAAATCTTGTATCCTAAATAAATGGAACGAAACGTAATAAATTACTATCAACGAATGTGATTATTAAGATGATGCCGATCGTTTCATCTAATGTAGGGTCGCGGGATCACCGTAAACACATTCGCTGAGTCCTGTCAAGCCGTTACCGTACTCGCATTGAATACAAATTGGCTTTGAATAGTGGGATGGGAATGTCTACGTCTAGATGTCGTTATGTACTCATATTTACACAGAACGGAAATTTTTTGGTCAACACAACTTATAAGGTTTATCATTCCCTCGTGACAATTAAATAATTATAAACAAATTCAGATGATTTATACAGTTAATTAAATATAGTACAAATCAATACAACTGCTTTCAAGATAAGATGTCTAGTTAACTGTCATACAAGATCACACGTAGTATGCATTTTCGATCAAATTAAGTCATGATTATATTTTTTCAATAAAATTTCAGCGAAGAATAAAATAAATTTCGGATCTCAACCCAAAAATGAGGTATTGATATGAAGTGTTTATGTGAAAACAGAATCCAATCGAATTACCCCAAGTGGTAATACAAGATGAATTGAGAGCTTTGGTTTAAAGGAATTGTCTTCGATATATATTCCACACTGCATCATGGTAGTAAAATACACGACGTTTCACGTCGAACGATATCTGTTCCAACGTGCAAAATATATTTGATTCCAACTACAACACGTGGATCGTTTAAGATATTTGTTGGATACTGAATGAAATATTATAAAATACGCTCAATAATATAAGAAATAATCGACAGTTAGATTTTATTAATCATTGTAGCTAAGGGTGAAACGTGCAGATGTGTCGTAACCAGAGTGAGATCAACATAAATATTTGAACGAATTAACGAATATCCTATGAAGTGTACACATTGAAAGTAGTTGCGTGAAACCAGAAAAGCAATTTATGGGAACAGTAGTCATTAACACGTTTGAATGCAATACAATCGTTGAATTACAATCATGGTTTTTGAAAACGTTTGGGTAACGATTTTAAAAATAAGGAACTAATTAATAAATTTGATTATTAGTAACTTGGCAATGTGGTAGCATTGGTCTATACAGATACGTATATTGTTGTGTGAAATATTTCATGTTGCATCTCTATTTCAGTTGTTTATGGAAAAAAATCACAATCATCAAAAAAAAAAATTCTCAGCGCTACGCTTTTTCAACATGATATTATTCTTATTTATGTTCTACTTGTTCTAAATAATATTCCATGGAATTATTTAGTATTCAGCATTTCGATCCTTTAGCATTATTTCGGATACCTCCGAGCAGCACAACAATTGATAAGTTAATTTCTCCAAATTACAACGAGCAATACAACCACTGTTCTTCGAAGTTTCAGTATTTCAGTTTTTAGGGTGGATTATACACTATGTACCTTTTCGTCTTTTATTTATTCTTTTGGATTTGTAACGCCGTACCATGTTCCATTCGTTCACTTTCTACTGACCATCTTTGTTCATTTTATTAAAACTTTAAGCAATATTTTTCTACACTATTCAACAAATGTAAAATTATTGACTGTAACAATAATTCAGATCGTGATTTATTCCAGAGCATTCTTCATTCACATACTCTTTCTTCTGACACATCTCTGAGACATAATCTCTTCTTCGCCATTCTCCATAACTGTTTCATGTTCAGTACCCTGCTATCAGTGCAGCATTGTACCAGTAGCAGTGCATTTTTTGTGCATTTATCCACAAATCAATTGAGCCAGTTAATTCATGTTTGAAAGTTTTGTCTTGGTGTTGTCCGATGAAAATGGCGTTTTTCAATTATCTGAATTACTAATTGTATTATATATTATAAATGTATCAATAGTCGACTTGTTTGATCTAATCCCACATTGATATATACATCGTCTTTTTTTAACTGTAACTTCATATAACCCCTTCCTCCATTCCTGCGTATCTAGTTCTTTTTTAGATTTTTTATAATGTGTCATTTCATTTCGCATTTTTCATCATATGATCGAAATTTCTACTTTGGCTAGGTTAATTTTCATTTTTATAATGTCGTCTGTTCTTATCATTGAATGTTTTATTAGTAAGTAATGATCTGTATCAGCATTGTGGCTGTATGTTCGTAGCTCGTGCATAAATCCCTCTCATTTGTATTTGTCAAGCTACGGTCTATTCGATTAACACCGTGTTTGTCATGGATTTTCCAAATTTATTTTTATAGTCCAATAAAGTTTAACACACTTGGTATAGTTCTACAGGTGTGTTTAATTTTATTGTTTTAAAAATGTCACCATGAGCCGACGATACAATCAATTAATGTTTTTAAATTTGTGAGCTATAACAGCTTTGTAAACACTCATTGTCTTTATAAATCCTTATAGATAGTCAAATTCGTAAAATAAATTCAAATTATTTAAATAATACTTACAACATTAATATTAACCAATCCAGTACAAGTTTCGCGTGTTTCGATTCCAAGGTACACGCACATTTCAATAACTACATAGGCTAAGTCCTCAGCGGTTGCGCCGTTTCGCCGTTCCTCAATAAAAGCATCTAAAACCGAATTGCAGGCCGAGCAGAGCTGTTCGCTGTCGATGAATTGTTCGTAGCCTTGGCGGAATGCGTACTTTAAATTAAGAGTATCCATGAAACTTTTAAACTCCGTGGTTAATTCGCCAGTTTTGAAAACATCTTTCAACCCTGTTCTGAAACCTGCGCCCACATCTAAAAATACAATTAACGTGTTGTTGCTATATTGCTAATAACCAAAATATTTGCTTACCCTTGTTGCACAGCACACCCGCAGCACAAAATGCTGAAATTAATAATAGCCTACTCCACATAATAAATGCCAAGTAGCACTTGATACGTTGCGTTGGTAGGTTCTATATAACCGACAATTTCAAGTAAAGCGCATTTAATAGTGCATTAAGATAAAGAATCCCACTACTAAATGTTTATCGAAAATTAATAGAGGGGTACAATTATGTTTTGTTCAATTCGGAATATAAATATATCCCATCTGGCGTTACTCGGGGGAAATTTATATAATTATTATTCTATCAATCATATTGGTACATATCAATCGGGTGTATACCCAGTTGCGAGGTATTGTATTTAATTATTCGGAAACAAATATTTTTACTTCACTGGTAGTTGTATTCGTCGACGTTAAATTAAAAATCATTGATTTTGTTCACAATTTCTTTTCTACAAACATAAATCAATTCGCAACAGGCCTCGATTATCTATAAATCTGGTTATTGATTAAAGAATCGAAATTTTAATTACACAATATGTAAAAAGTAAATTATCAATCAAGATAGCGTAATGAGAGCATGATAACTATAAGGTGATTCTACCACTGGACAATTAAATGAAATTGAGATTAGATTTTTATACATTATAATAGAATTGCGTTTGCTATATTAGATTTTTTAAATGTCTTATCAGATTATTGAATAGCAACAGTGCCAGCTGCATCTGTAATTGGTTATGTAAACTCATAGCCAGCAAATTCGCGCTTTTCAATATAGTTCGCGAATATAAAACGCCAATATTTTAGTTACAGCGGGATTTCTCTTACCTGCAAAATTATGGGTGGATTTATTTTCTTCATTGGTTTTCGCTATATTTGATACGGAAGATTGCATTATGCAGTCATTTGAAATAGACTGCGTCTGGACGATATTTGAATAATTCATTTCGAATTACTTGAGATGTGGAAATTTCTTTAATACTAATATTGGAAATATATTTTGATCAAGTCAAATAAGTACTATATTGGTGGTAATTTTGTAATAAATGCTTCGTAATTTAAATGAAACTACTACGTATTGCCAGCGATGCAAGCTTTAATCTATTTTTCGAAAACTACACATGTTCGTACCAGTTACTTACTTATCCAATATAAAAGAAATTTTTTCTAACAATATTTTAATCTTTTAAGTGAGTTAATATTTTTCATTTGGTGCCTTATGGTGCTAGTACGTGGCGCAGTTCGGTTTTCTACTGGAGATTTATATTGGATTACAATAACAATTAATTACTCTTAGCATCAATGTTGACTAGGAATATAACATGAGGTCTGCTGAAAATTTCGAACGAAAGAAGCGTCGGTACAGGTGGCTTAGTACGTAGTATCAACGTATTCGTTCAACGTTGGCCGCAGGCGGAAATACATAACATTTTTACAAATACAGTTGAATCGGCTGTATATTGCGTGATCGACAATGAAATACCTGATCATCGAACGGTATTAATACAGACTGAAATTCAAAATAAAAGCAAAAGTAAAATCAATTTTTACACAAGTAAATTTCGTAATGAATGTGTTGATAATTTAGATAATGACTTGAGGAAGACTGGTCAAAGAGCAAAGAGGGAACGTCGACCTGTTATATAATACAAAAAGAATTATTTAAAAATGAAATTTGTGATTCTGAGCATTCTACAAAAGCAATTTACTTTCCAATAAAAAAATATCATAATAATATTTGTACTAAACATGATGAATATACATTTAATGAACTTGCTGTAATTACCAATAAACTTAATAACATATTATTAATGCCCCAAACGCGATTATTGGTAGAATCGATACCAGTAATGTTATCACACAACGTTGCTGATAAAATTAGCTGTAATCTCGATTAATGTATTTGTTGTATTCATTATTTATATATCCAGGGTGCGTAAAATGTATTGCACTGAGTGGAATTACAAGCATACGGTTTGATATTTGGTGGGGTTAAACTGTTAATAAACAATATCTTTTAATATACACTGAGGTGAAAAATTAACCGGACACTTGAATTTTTCAAAATAAAAAAATGTTTGTTGATTGAATCCTTTACTAATACCTTACAAGTAAAATCCATTATAAAACAGCAAACTCTAATCCAAAATAAAAATAAATAAACAATTTTGGAAAAAGAGAGTAAAACTGCTATAAATTGGAAATGAACAAATGTTAATTTTATGATGTTAAAATTAAAAATATATATTCAGTAGCTTGTATGCCCACCACGAGCTCTAATTACGGCTGCCATTCGATCAGGCATGCTCCTGATCAAAACTGCAAAGTCCTCTTGATGAATTTGGTTCCATTCCGCAGTTAGAGCTTCTGCTAACCTGTCCAACGTCGGAAACTCCTCATGGTTGCGGCGAATGCCCAACCCAACCCAACATGTCCCATGCATGTTCCATGGGATTCAAGTCAGGACTTCGTGCTGGCCATTGCAAAAACGTAATACCAACTTCTTATAAATAAGCCCCCGTGATCTTAATCCCCATTTTGTACAATGTATTTTGTCCAACGTTTTTAAAATGAAAGTATTATGTCCCCGAAGTGCAATTCTAGAAGGTCTGCAAAATACTCATCTACTAATGCTATCACCTATTCATTTGACTCAAAAGGTTTTCCAGCCACAAATTTCTTTAGATTTGGGAACAGGTGGAAGACAACGGGAGCGAAGTCTGGTGAATAGCGTGGATGATCCATCAATTCGTACTTCAAATCTCTCAGGTTTCCCATTGGCAAAGCGTTTCTTCGGACTGGTGCATTGTCCTGCTTAAAGATGATTGTTTCTTTTGCAATCCAGACTTCTTTTTTTCATCCAGTTGGTCCAGAAAACTTGCATAGTATTGACCAGTTATGCTTTTACCTATTCAAGGTAATCCTTTTGCAACCCAAAAAACATTGTCCATGACCTTTCCGGCAGATGAATTTTTAGTTGCAGAGCCACCGGCTTCCACCCACTACTCTGATTACTGTTTTATTTCTGAGGTATAGTGGTGGAGCCATGTCTCATTCATAATAATAAATCAGTGCTCAAAATCGGTTGGATTCCTTGAAAATGATACAAGACATCGCGAGATTCGTTTACGCGTTTGCTTCTGGTCAGCACTTAACAAATGCGGCACCCACCATGCACAAAGCTTTCCCATATTTAATTCTTTATGTAAGATATAACGTATCATTTATTTCGATTGGCATACCGCATCAGCTACCTAACAGACCTTAATCGCCAGTTGTCTAATACCATTTGTGCACTTTCTTCTGTGGTTGCTGTTTTTTGTCGTCCTTCACATAAATCATCATCAAGAATTTTACGACTACGATTAAGCTCGCCACTATTGAAAATGAAGAAGAAATCTTCTTATAAACCTGTACCACCTTCGGATGAATTTCCGTTGGCAATAAATCGTCCAAAACGAAGAATTTTATAACGGCACGATATTCATGTCTATGCATTTCAACGCAACACACAACACATCCACTTAAAATATCAGTATAAAGAAAACTATCTGACGTTCGTTATTGGGCAAAAAAGAACAACAAAATATCGATGGCAACGCCATATTTGTGTTAGGCCGTGAACTTTCTACCTTACCCTCGTATACTAAACTTTTTTAATGTCGTCAGAAGAAGTCAATTGACGTCATGTCTGGAGACCGAGAGGGGCATTCAACTTCTTCGTCCAATCCATCGCTCACGAAATATCCGATTTAAGTAACCACGAACTTGCTGAAACCAGACTTCTGGATGCACAAATTATGGATTTATGGGCTTTTTATACAGCTTTGATCTCTTTTATTCTTGGTATAATTTTTATGTAACTCTAAATAAACAGCCGATGTTATATTTCGCGTATAAGGAACCGATCGATGCTATTTCCATCTAATATTCCACAACAAACATTTTTTAGATATTGCGTGTAAGCTTCGAGACTTGAATTATCTGTGTGCCAATATCTACAACTATAGCGGTTTACATAATATTTTAGCAACAATGGAAATTCATCATAAAAAACAATCATCAATCCGTTTTATTCGTAATTTCTGCAAATTTTCTCGTATGATCAAAATCGTTTTCTGGCAATTCCTGCTAAATGTGCCTTGTAGGGTAAAATTCTGATTTTTTTAATATCTTTCTTACCGATTCATTTAATACATTATGATCGGTAGCCAATTGTCTGATGATTAGGGACATCACGTAAAACGTATAATACAATATGATCATTAGTCGCTGCCTTCCTGAATTTTGACATTTTTTAAAATTTCCATCACCTCAAATCGTTCAGTTGTTATTGATACTTCAGATCTACTAAATGAGTCTCATTTTTTTCATAATTGTATGTCTGTTTGGATAAGTGTCATTAAACAAAAGACCAGCTTCCGAATGAATCCTGCCACCACCGAAACCAATTACCAATAATTCAATACTATCGATTTCAGTCAAATTAATTTTACTTTGGCTTGTAATTGGACACTAATCGGTATCGGTGAAAAAAGTGATAAACGACAAATGCAAAACATTTTTTTAAATTTATTTTTGTTGTTGATGTTGCACACAACGATTCACTGGATATTACTTTATTTACGACAGGACGAGAATGGGAAACATTTTGAATATTTGAATATCTTGTTTTCATCAAAATTTCAAAAATGTACATATATTATTTAGTTAGATTGGTAATTTAATTTTCGTATTTTGTTTTACTTCTCTGTATCTTTCAAATGATGCCACGATAAACCCTTACTGTATTTATTAAAATTAAATATGGTGGAATGCGGCATCTACAATTCATGTCAAAGGATGTCCTTTTTCCTGCTTAACACAACCAAATCTCAAACCGTTTGCATGTAATTCCACTTGGCAATATAGTTTACGCACCTCTATACATGTATAAATATATTAACTTGTGACTATCAAATAAAACAGAAATTGCACGAATACATAAAAAGGTGACAAAAAATCATTAATCAATAATAATAATTTTAGCCATCGAGATATATTATATAATAATAATAATACATGACTTAACTATCGCTACATGTTATTCTTTTTATGCTAAATGAAAAATCACGAGCACGTTTAGAGAAGCAGGCATTCTTGCATTGAATCCCTTCAGCAATTCATTTCCGTGTATCATATAAATCGATTATCAGTTACTGATCACACACGATCTAGCAAACGCTAATATACCATGCAGGTGTTCCACATGGCTCAATATTAGGTCCCACACCCTTCTTGATTTATATAAAAGATTTTTGTAAAATTACAGGCTGTGATAATATCGTTTTAACTTGGTTCGCCGAGAACACGTCTCTAATTCAACAGACTGAAACCTGAAAATGAAATGTAACAGAGTGCTCCTTACCTCTATCTTAATCCCGAAACATGAACGTCATGATAAGCTAACGAAAGTTAACCAGTTCAAATTCTTGTATTTATAATTGCTGCACATTTCCATTGGAAGTATTGTAGTAAGGTTATTGGAAATTAAATAGACAAATGAATCATCTATGCTATTCGCCGGTTGTGTCAATGTTGTTGTAGGGGTTCTGCCTCTATGATGGTTGAACTCGTTTGCTGCTCCTAGTAGCACATACATACCACCAAGTGTTCTCATTGAAATTAGTGCGAAAAAGGTAAGAAAAGAAGATGCAAAAGGTACCCAGAAAATAAGATCAAAAAACAAAGTCAATTTTCGATACTTTCGATACTGTTTTAAAAAATTATCACAACACTTAAATTCATCAAATATCTCATATTTAACGCGGAAGAAAACATTTACTCGGACAAAAACTAAATCCTCCTCAAAAACTACTTAAATTAATACTCATTTGAAAACAGTTCGATTTTATTATTTATAATCGAGACAAAAGCAAAACGCTATCAACGTTCATGTGTTGCTTCCTCTGGCTGCAATAACAGCTTGACATGTTTGGCATGCTTGAAATTAAATTTCTTAAGTAAGGGTCATCTAACTGTTCAAAACTTACACCAAAGCTTCTGCTAATTCTCCTAAAGACTGAGGAGGTCGTGGAATTGAGCGAACACGCTGTTTCAATGAATTGAGGTCAAGACTTTCTGCAGGGCAGTTTAAAGTGGCAATGTTCACTTCATTGAGGTAATTCCTAACCACATTACCTATGTGTTGTCTTGCGTTATGAATTAATAAAAAATCTTCGGCTATGAATGCAGCAAAAGGAACAGCATGAGGTTCCACAATGTCTCTTACATACCTATCCGCATTTGCCGCTTGTCTAACCAGTACATGTAGAACTGTAGTTGCCTCTAAATTTATACCCCCCCCCCCCCCAGTTTGTCTTAAGGATTAATTTTAACCAATATGTAAAAAAATGCAAGGAAATTTCAAACTTCAACCTTCCCAAAATTTTACAGAATTGTACAATATGTCGAAATTTTGTTTCGTAAATTATTGAAATAAATTTTAATAACCCAGTTATGGCGATGTATTTAGTTTAAATGTGTGTAACGTCATATTTATGGAGGCTTTGTCCAAATTCCATAAAGCATATACAAACATGAAAAACCACAAAAGTATCCCTATGTCACCCAGAAAGAAATTCGCTGCGAAAGAGTTAACACAATCAAGTGGTCTATTTTTATGCCAGAAGCACATTTTCACATTTGCATATGTTTGAAATATGCATTTATATTTTTAAACGTAGTAAATTTGTCTTTAAAATGATAGTGGATTAGTATAATGCTTGTGACAGGGAGAATTATTACATCCCCTTCAGTAAATTGAACATCAATCAGACTTATCGCTCACTAGTCGATGAGGTTAAAGATTTTAAAAAATTTTCGCTAACACGTGAAGTTAACTACGTTATCCTACATTGAAAGTGCAGTGAAAAATTATATCATTGACTAATCTAAGTATTCGTTAATATATTCGCAAAAGTTGGTATTAAAAATCACCAAATATTTATTTGCGAAGCGAACTGCGCTACGCCAATTATTTAACAGTTTTCCAAAATTTGCATTACGTCATGCAATTTTAAATCGAGGCCCTGGTTGGTACATCTGTTTGGGTATAATTTGCCTTACGTTAGTTCATTAGTGTAATTGTACCGTCCGCGTTCTACCTTTGCTTAATTATCAGTCTTGCAATATATATGCGGCGAACTTAATAATAATTTACTTTTAATTACAAAGAAAATATAGGAATAGTCACATAATTATTAATTAATTAATTATTAGCATTAAAATATTCTTCTATTTTCTTTGTAATTAAAAGTAAATTATTATTAAGTTCGCCGCATATATATTGCAAGACTGATAATTAAGCAAAGGTAGAACGCGGGCGGTACAATTACACTAATGAACTAACGCAAGGCAAATTATACCCAAACAGATATACCAACCAGGGCCTCGATATAAAATTGCATGACGTAATGCAAATTTTGGAAAACTGTTAAATAATTGACGTTGCGCAGTTCGCTTCGCAAATATTTGGCGATTTTTAATACCAACTTTTGCGAATATATCGGTGTCCGATTCATATCCATTTCGAATTGGTAAAGTTTGCTAAATGGGAACAATATGTGAAAGATAAACCACATAAACTTTTCATGGCGCCGTGCCTACTAGTAAATTGCTAAACTTTCCAACATAATCAGCTTGCTTTTCTATTTTGATTAAATTGATTTAAATCATTTAGAAAATAAGCTACGAAATGAAAATAATGGTTTGGTTTTAAGTTCGATACAAATAGTCGATATTAAAATTGTAATGCATTCAAGTGTTCGTGTCTTAAGTACGTTTATTTGCCGTTTCTTTTTCAACTGATTGAAAGGGAAAACTTGGGGTTGAAAAGTATCAAGATAATTTTTTCATCAATCGTATAAAGTTGTATGTCCTCGTATTCCCGTACAAATCTTGTGTATATATCAAAACAAACGATTCGTGGGTACATTTTCCCAACAGATACTGATACAGAATAATTACGCAATTTATTGTCACATTGATTGGTCATCCTCGGCACAAGATTTCTTTGTCGTCCCAAGCTGAAGGCAACTGGACGCTATTAGGCATCCGTGAACGTATCGAATTTCGTTGTCCGAATTTTCAAATCCCCTATCGTTTGCCGTGACAGCAATTTCAATCTTACACATTGCTTCATCGATCTCGAGCGTGCGAATTGAAAATACATGGCGAGGAAGCCAAGCAAGCATTTATTTAAATAAGTCCATGTAGATCACCGAGGTGCAATTGAGAATGCAAAATTATCTATTTTACGTTGCAATATGTAAAATATTGAGATGCATGTAGGAAGAATGCAGCTTCAACGGCCCTTTTCGTTGCCAGCTGGACATTTCCTAATCATTACATTCAAAACTGATTTGAAAGATTCAGTTACCATGTCAAACATTTATTATTTAATTATTGTAACACTGTAATATGTTTATTGTTATGTTTTTTAATTTACTTACTCTTTGAGGTTTTATTCATCGTTTGTACAGTTCTATGCACTGCGATTAATGTGGACGAACAACGATTTGAACCACGGGAAAGAATATTTTTAAAAATATACATTTTTATTGCATATATTTGCGTTCTCAAATATATTATTTATCTTTGCTTGTTACCTGCAAGCCTAGAAAATATATCAGCAGCAAAAAGGATCGCACAGAACCTTTGAGCAATGTAATAAAAACAAATTATGCAAATTCGATGTAAAATGTGAAAGAACTATCTGAGTAACAAAAACACGTAACGGTTACCTAGATTTTCCAAAGCCTAAGTCGATTTAGTACATCACGATAATAATAACACAGAATTGCGACAAAAGTATTCGATAGAAGGATCAGTTGTTGAAAAAGGCGACAACACAAGTACCTAAAACATAAAATCAAAATAGAATTTGCTTTATGCTTAAATATGAGATTCGTTTCCATTCGATTACCGACGTTAAAATAAAATATAATAATTTTATTAAATAAAATAGACAATCTTATACTTACCAGACACAAATTTAAACATCGCTACATTGTCAAACCACTTCCACAAAAATACGTATTTCATTGTATCATCCGCCTATCTGATTAACTGAAATAAACGAAATGACGTTCTTTATGACCGCTGGGCGCAAAAAGCAACCGGACGAATAAATCGATTTGGCAGCTCTTATGCGAAATGAGTTTTCTTTCTCGCCGCTGCGAATTTTCGGAGTGCATTACACACCTAATACCACAGATAAACGGCCCCGGGAGGAACCGTGAGTGGAATGGCGGATAAAGGAGAATGTGAGAAAATCTTACCTTTTTCTGCCGCAACTTGATTGCCAATTTTAACCTGTTTAGGTGCATTCTTTCGCCGTGCTCGAACGCCGGACCCGTCGGATCGTGATTAAGCAGCACTTCCAGCTCGTACGAGCTTCTCGTGTGGTCCAGAAGAGCGGTCGCGAAATCCTGACACTGTTTCCTTAATTCCTGATATTCTAGTTTAAATTCGTGTTCCATGAAGCTGAGCCTGAAACAATTTTTACGCAGATTTACGTAATGAAATTATATGCATTAGACGCGAGTGCAAAAATTCAATGTGTTATGAATAATTCAATATTTTAATAGGCAACGTGTAAATATACATCATAGATGACGCTGAACGTTCCACATCCAATATTTATGATGTAGTAAATTCTCTTATGGCATGTAGAGGCGTTCGATCAATGTATATATTATCTTTAATATTATCGTATTTATAACTTCATATAAAGAACATCAGTTATTGATCACCAATAAAGAGCGTTGCAGTCGTTAGGGGGGAAGATCTTACTATAAAACACGGTAGTAACGAGCTACCAATGTGATTCTCACAAGTATCATAAAAGCGACATCATTTCGAAATATAATACGATAAGCAATTGAAATATAATTAAAACATTATCTTCTCGCAAGCCATAGATATTTGAATCATTAGAAAGTACGAAGTTTTTTATGACTATAACAGTACAGCTACATTGTTATTCAACGAGAATTGGCTTAAGATTACGCCCGATTAAGTTTACGATTTGGTGAGCAAGTATTCGTATTCACTCACTTTGGCCATGCATGGAGGAATGCATATATATGAACGACTTTACGTTTTGAAAGTCACCTACGTTTGATTCATCGGATAGAATTGTTCGTCTGAGTCAGTAATTGTGAAGGCCATTTAGTCTTACACCAGAAAAATATTCACTCTGCACTCGCTCATTTACGTTCTTTGAATTTATTTAAGTACTCCCGAATTTTGCTGTCCATGTTAACGAGTAGCTCGAGCGGATATTTCATTGAAACCACTCGCTGTACGAATTTCATTTTAAATTTCCTTTGTGATTTTTTAAAACATTTGCATCGTACACAATTCTAAAATTAATTTAATTACCCTTCCTTAATTATATATTTTTTAGTCCATTAGTCGATTGATCTTTGGTTGAAGTGTGCACTTATTTTCAATCCATTCTAACATGCACCAATATTCTCACTCATGTCAAATTACATGTACTGCTTCCATCTGCCATCACTTGCGGACGAACTATTTTATTTTTCCCCTGCACTTTCACTTCAAATACTTGTCTATGTTCCTCCTTACATTTTCTATTGGTTTATTGTATTATATAGTTGTCCCACAACAGATTGGCCTGCTATATATTTTTCATGATTCCTTTCCATTGCTATGATCCTACCTTAATTTCTTTTTACAATCGTCATTGACTCTCCACCATATAAATCTTAGAACCGCCTGGAATGTTTTTCTTATAGCACGTTTCTATTTTCTTAGTTACTTCTTTATCAATGTTATCATTATTTTCTACAATTTAATTTATCGATGCTAATTTCCTTTGCTATATCTAATATACCAATGAGTTACATTACAGGATCTTTATTTCCTGTTTTATAGCTACCGAGAACAATAATAAACTAAGCATTGATCATTGTTTTAAGCCATATTTTTGCAAATAGTTTGAACTCGTCTGAAGGTTTTTATAATTCCAATCATTCCTTTTTCCACTCCTCTCAGTTCCTGTAAATCCGTTGTCTTACTCTGTCAAAAGGCTTCTCAATATGAAGCAGGTGCATGCTTTTTTCTGCTTTATTATGAATATTAAATTATGCATGGTTCTTCTTTTTCTAAACCAATGTTGGGTATCTGTATCTTGCACCGGTACTTTTTCCAATTTTATTTGGTCTATTGCTAGCGCAATTGCTTCTCTTCCTTAGATTTATTCTGTTGTTTCTCCCGTTCTCGTTATATTAATAATAATAATTGTATTGCCCGACAGAAACTAATTAATTATAGGACAAAAATTAAATATATTATATTTCATACATAATGCGTGATAAAATATGAAAGAATAATATACAACAAAACTTACAAAATGCGTGTCATATAATTCGCAAATAATTCAGTGTTTTCCTTGTTGGCCTTACGCGAACCAGCTGCGCGGAGTACGCGGAGTGTTTAAGTGAAATGTCTTTGTATAACGCGCCGAACAAGGAAACCCATACTAGACAAAAGAAAGCCCGAATCCGATGTATCTGAATTTCTATTCAATACGCCAGGAGCAACCATTGTGACGTTGTAGCAATGTGGTCTATGTTTCTCTCAGGATACATCCCATCAATTTATCAGTTTAAACGAACTTAAGTAGACGGCACAGATGCATATTCCAGGTTGCTGATCACAAATGCATAGAACAATATCTCCAATAATCTCGCATTGCCGAAATATCTCCACAAAGACTCGTTGTAAATACCAACATCCTAGAGGCCCACAAGCACATACTTTAAACATGATTGGTAAATTTGAGTTGGCAGCAGTCAAACAGAACTATGTTAAGTTCGATTTATACAGTTGCTAATCATATATGATATATGTTGACACAAGTTCATTAAATTTCCATCTGTAGAAATTACGCAACACTTCGCAATATTTAATTTCTATTTAAACTCTTTACACCAGTTGAGTTAAATTCATTTGCAGACTGCTTACATCGGAGTGACTACCAGTTTCGAATATTTTTTAGATCTCGTCATCATAAGCCAGCCGTGAAGAATCCCTTGCTAACAGGCAAGGGACGCAATTTCGATCGAACTTCACGTCATTCCATACATGACAATAAAATCATATGATTTGTAACCACTGTGTCTCTGAGATGTGAGAACAGACATTGGAGTTAAAAGCAACAAAATTACATGATGGAACACATTTGCAATGTTTGAAAGTAATACAACAGGCCGGTAATTACTGGCTTTACTGGTAGGGGATTGTAACTTGGTGCAGGGCTTGTCAAAAGCAAGTGTAGCAACCTTCATAATAAATCCAAGAACGAGGTCATCATCAGTCACATGAAAATTTTGTATAATACCTGTTATCGTTATTAGTTAATTCCCAGTGACCCAGTGACCCATTGACTGGTAATATTACAAACGTTTACAATGGCTTGCGGTCTCCAGTACCCGAGTGCCTTGGAATTGCGCCTTGCTTCATGTCAATACATTTTTAGAATTTTATGGAAATTATTTCGTAGAAAATCTATATTTCAAGCAAAAAATTGTTTCACTGAGACAAAGTCGGATGGTATGAATTCTTCGAAACAAAGCTTCATCATGAACGATGTACAAAACTTTTAAACTTTTACTAATTACGAAACTTTTAAGCCTTTTGTGAATTTTTTTTTGTTAGATAATATCCGGTATAAATTATATCGCCGTTTGAAGAAGTGGAAGTTAGCTTGGGTTTGGTTGATTTGGGTTAGATTGGGTTAAGTTGAGTTGGGTTGGGTTGGGTTGGGTTTGCATCAAAATTATTGCTATTTTAGTGAATTTAAAAAATTTTAAAAATATATTTTTTCATAATAACACTGTCTTTTGAAAATATGGAAAATATGATGAAATTCGGCCCCCTTTTATTTACAGCTGGACACGTTTACAACAACTAACATTTTACCGTCCCCGGCTAAACATAATTTATGCATAAATAACTATTTCATTCTCTGCCAATCTCGGCATTTTGACATTTCTGATACTACAACACTGATTTAACGTCTCGAAAACTAAGTGTACGCGAAAATCAAGTGTACATGTAATGGGGGCAATAACGGGTGTTTTTTTTTAATTTAATTTAATTTTAATTTAATGTGAACCGTTACCACGTATTATTTCAATGGAATTGATATAGAAAAGAAAATAGGAACATAACTAAATACAATCCCAATATAAATACTACTATTACTAATACCAATTAAGAATTACAATACAATGAATATGGTTAATGAGGACCTTACAATTAGAAACTTTCTAATTTCCCGGAATTTGATAACAGCCCGCTACTGCTATCAAATTCCTTTCTTCTCAAAGCACCGAGATCAAATCAAATCGCTTTATTTTCTTTGTGACTGTTGTAATTGTATAAGATTCGTCATTGCGTACACTACATAAGCACATAGTATATAAACGCACACAAGATATTATATATATATTACTCCCATATAGGAAATAATGCGACAGAGCAGTCATATAATGACGCAGACCATTATCTCAACCGATCCTCTATGAATTCTGGAATACCTACAGTAGGGGTTTTACAGAAAGTATGCATGCGTTGCGCAGTGCTTCGCTTATTGATGTTGCGGTAGATTATTGTAAATTTTGCCGGATCATAGTCTGTTGATGTCTTGTATAGAGATGTTTTGTGCCGGTCGCTTCTAATTATATGATTGTGTCTTGTGGAATATATGCTTATGTTCACGCTTTAGGTTAAATTCCTCATGCTGTTTAACAAATATGTCTCACTTAAAAGAATTACACAGATGACTCAATAACGTCTGAACCAGTGCATGGTAGAACTGCACAAGAACATCTCTTGAGACCTCGTGTTTTAACTAGACACTGGACACTAGACAGACTTTTTTCAAACAAAAATGACATGCTTATTCCATAACACCTGACTTTAAAGGGCGATACCCAAGAAGTTAACATCTTTACTGTATATCTCCGTTTAACATGTTTCTCAATGCATTTTGTTTTTTGTTTATTTAAAATCAGTTTGTTACGGCGATACCATTATTCTAGTTCATGCTTAATGGAGTGGAGAATGCAGCAGTTCAGGATGCAGCGCCGATAAACAAGATAATAGATCTATAATTCTCCATATTACAGGGGTCATCCTTCTTATACATGAGACGATTGCTGATTTAATATTTCCGACAACGGTTCTGCGATCTCTTCGTACAAACATTGAATATCACCCTCACATGAGCCTTATCTTCATCAGTTGACTTCAGTTTCTTTCAGTTCATAATGTTTGATTTCATTTCACGTACAATTACGGGTTCGAAGAACATACTTCTGTTATGCATATCACTGACCGTACGCCATCCTAATACTATTTGCCCGAAACGTTTTCGGAATTGAAAAATGCTCCCCAAACATTTTTGACACCTTCATTGGATTTTATTTTATTGTTGTTTGCGGTTAATACTATTTCTTTTTTGTTGTCTTTACCATGGCCTAATTTGTTGTTTATGGTCTGACATATTTTATGTGGTGGATTATATGCAGTTTATATACTGCATCCCACAAATTGTTTTTTGGTGCCCCTTGTCATTCGATATTCAATTATTTATTAAGTTTTTGTATGCTTGCGAAATGAATGGCCCTAATTCAATCTACTCAATTCAGAATAAAGATTTAAGATAGTTACCAGCTTGAATGATCTCTGGTGTGACTCAAGTTTTACCTTTTTTGGTTTTACGTACTGTATACTTGCAGCCGGTATTATCATAACACACTTTCTCGAATGAGATGTCACAACGGTTTTCTGTTAGCACCGAATCTAAAATTATGTAGATTCAATATGTTTTTATGTTTTCTGACATAATGTAGAGTATAGAATGTTCGGAAGAAGGGAGTCTTCGAACACATTATATTTTCGTCAGTGAAATTCGGTGTGTTAAAATCGCCGATAATTAAAATTGATGTTCAAGACATACGTTTCTGGTGCATCCGTAAAATGTTTTGAATCTAGTAAAGATATAGTATGAGGAATACAAATGTCCAATAATTTGTATGCTATCTCACTCGCCAGTGCAACAATCACATTACAATTAGCCGACCTGCCAACATCAAAAAAAAATTCACAAACCTAATATAAAATTTATAATTTTTCTAACGAAAGCCACGAATACTCTGGTAATATATTAAACTATGTAGTAGACCCACTGAGTGCAGTAAATTTTCCAAAACCTAAATTATTTTAGGAATACAAGGATTCTGTATCAGCGAAATGTTCTTGTTCCTTTTGTATAGAACTTGAATGACATCCCATCAATAAGTCAGTTCACTGTACATATGCTTTCAGTTTCATCGAATTACGCTGGATTAGGAATCTGTGATAAGCTGTAATAAGCTAATAAGAATATCGATAACATTATAATGGACATAGAGTAAGCTGAAAGTATATAACATTGGAGAAATTTCAAGCCAAGGAAGGAGTAACACAGTGGTGTCCAGTATGGCGGTATTGTTTCTTCATGCTGGTAGAAATATAAAGGGTAAACACATTGACAAAACAGGAATATCGGAAAAAACACAAGTGAACGCCTTTGCAGATCACACTGGAGGGAAGTAAACAAGAATTAAACAAGGCAACAGAAAGACTATATTCTAGCATGACAAGATTTTCACAACTACTATTAAATCATTGTTATCATATATTCTGGGTTACCTTTATGTCCAAAAACTTCCCGGGAAAAATGAAAATAATAAAATATTGCAAAACAAGTTGCATTAGCCAGAGGAATCGACTTTCCAGCCAAGTTCCACAGTTCGTGGCGTCTCACACAATTAAGCCATGTGTTTCTTAATCGAGTTTTATTTTTATGTTCGCTAATTCCCTACCGGACACAACACAGAATAACGAATTACTATATTTTAGACCATCCTCAATACCTAACTCGATTTGACGTTGGTGAATTTCCCTAGTAAAGTTATCTCGATATGTTATAGCATCTCAATGGAAAACGTTTTCCATGTGATGAAGCACTCACAGAGGCTTTTGATCAATATTTTCGTTGCCAAAGGAATTGTGTAATGAGTGTATGGAACAGGCACCTTTTATGCATATTAAATTGAAATTTATACAAACAGAAAAATTAAGGAATATAATATATCTTTTTTATGGCTAGAGAGATATTATAAAAGTACACCATATAAGCTCGTTCACATGTATCATCTTTTTTCGCCATATATAACGTCTTTTCGTACGTTCACTTATGTCGCCGTCTTATAGCTCATAGATATTTATTTTCATTCCTTTTTTCTCTTTTTTACTACCAGTTCGGTGTCTTCTTCATCTGAGGTAATTCCTACCCACCTCTGCAAATATTTTTACTTTAACATTCTTTATAGTTTTCCAGCTTTCTGAATTTATTATAATAGTTTTTTTTCTGAAATACACTTCACTTATAACGCTATGTATATTTTTGTTGTGTTCGCGTTGACAAGGTAGTACACTATGAGTTCTATTATTATATTGCATTTCTACTTTCCAAGGAGTCCCTGCACTGTCGCTTCCCACATTAGCATTTTCCACCCTTCAATGTATATCCACTACACTTCTCCACACTTCTCCTGATCTATTAGTAAACGTTCTGGAACGTTATCATTTTCTCATTTGTTTACAATATCATTTGACGCGTAAACATTTTTCCTATCATCCAAACTTATATTAACTGCAGACAACAATCCTTCGTTTCGTAGGACATGTTCATAATCGAAAATTGCTGTGTAAATTTATGCAATAAATAAACATGAAAAATTATACAAGAAATACAAGATGGAATACAAATACAATGGAAAATAACAGAAAGAAGATATTATTGAACGACAAATATGGAAATAGTTAATTATGAAATGTCATATAACATGGTGCCAACATAAAACTGAACACCGGAGGGAAAAAAAGAACATTTTACGACTTCCGCAAAATGTCGTAGATAATTCTATTCCATTCCAATCTGAATAACAACTACATTCCTCGTTAGTATTATAATTGTGTTGTATTTTTCATTTAAATGCAAATTTAATCATTAAATTCGTGGATTAAGTAAAAGGTTTGAATTTCATGTTCGTAAGGGTGAGTACTAAAATTAAAGCGAAAGTTATTAACCACATAAAAATCTAATGCTCTGAATGGAACAAGAAAATTTATTAAAATTTTCCGTACTTTTGACCCGACGGCAGCAAGTTTATTATCCTTGGAAATCGACCATTAAGACAGAATTAAAAATTATTCTAGCAATTACGGATCATTATTTTACCAGTTTCTGAACGTTGTGATAAAATTTCAGCAGATTGTGGTTCTGTTAATTCAAAAGTAGCTATTGTCCGTATCGTAACCCGTAGGGACGTCGATCCACTTTGCAATATTTGCATCTGTAGAAATGAAATTTCATTTATCTCGCTTTAATTTTACCCCTTTTGCGTAGGTAGTACAAAATTTGCTTCTAAGTAACGTAAAACTTAGGAATGTGTATTTGTAATTACAGTAGGAAAACTTTTTTTAACTTTATATTCGCCGATGTGTAATATTTTCTTTAAGTTGCTCTCGGCACCGTTGTTTTTAGAATAAATGGTAAACGGGGCAGAATTATCTTAAGCATAAGGAAGTTTGGTATAATGTAACACTTTAACACTGTAACATATAAAAAAAAATGTTTACAACTTATTTCTGATTACCAGTACTGTATAATTTTATTTACTTATTTTATTTATTACATACTGCTGATATGAAATAATGGGTATTTCATAACGTGAGAGCAACGGAATTATGTTCTAGAGTTGGCCCTGGAAGAGAGAGATAGACATACCATGAATGTGTAATTTTAATCCAATAAAATAGTTCATTTAAACTGTCACTTTTTGAAGTATTGCAAAACAGTTTTTAATGAAATTTTAACACCATTTATGAACATGTTGCACGACGACGAACTACAGCAAGGTTATTTCCAGCAAGATGGCGCACGCGACTTTTGAAAACATTAGTTTTCTGAGGCAATTCTTTGGATTGCATCATTAGTTTAAACACAGAGACAATTTGGCCTCCCCTGTGACATTTTCATGAAAATTACTGTTTTCAAAACTCCTGTTGCTGATCTAGCCGATCTACAAGAACGAATTACTAACGCAATTAAAGACATTAATAAGACTCACTTGGATACTTCATAATGTTCTTGATTCCGTTAAAAGAAGAGTTACATTGTGTAGAGATGTCGGTGGTAGCCATATATTTCATCTTATTTGATAATTACTATTGGTTGTCATGATTAAATTGTATTATTTAAAATTTAATTTCCAACATTACCTCAGTTTTTACAGCTTTGCCTGCAGTTTGCTTTAATCTAAATTTAAGTTATCGGGAAAAGGGTTGGTACACCTGTTAGTAACGGCTAGTAGTTCTATTACTCAAAATTAATCTAAGACATACGCGAAAACTTCCAAAGCCCTCCCTGAATCACAATTCCGTTGCTCAGACGTTATAATAATACCCTATGTTCCCTTATACTGATTGTTTTCCGCACCATCAATAATTTCTTTCTAATTTTGAATTACATTTTAATCTTATAAATACCCAAGTAGAAAGGGTCTCTAAGTATACATTGTTTAACATTATTTCCTCGATCATAATTTATTTGTATTCAAATAGTCGCATTGCGCTACTTCAGCGGATTTCGCTTAAAGCACTTTAGTGCAGAATTTATTCCGGCAGACTGTAGAAACGTTTATAAGTGCATTCATAACTTATGCACAAGAATGAGGCGGGAAATGATCGCCTAAATATTCTGCGCCTTACGTACATGTAACGATGTAAAGCCCTTACCTGCGAAGTTCCCAGGAGAGTTCAAAGGCGGTGAGTATGGGGTCCTTTGACGACAATGCTATGAGTGACGGCGAGGCCAAAGCACGATACGCGTTAATTCGTGATCGAGAGTGACGGAGAGAATCTTCCATTCGCGACGTCACACATTCATCACACCCGCACCTAAACAGACCAAAAAAATCATAATAAACATTTGCTTATTTATAATTCAAAGAAAGACTTTTTCCTTTCTTGAGTTATTGCATAAATTTTCTACATTTTAGGAAAAAAAAAGTAATTAAGCCAGGTGATGATATATTATCATCGTAATGTCGTCGCCCCGCGCTTACATACAAAAAGGCATAAAACGTTACGCTTCATTACTTTAAAAAGTTTGTATTGGAGTCACGTATTACATTTCTGCAATAAAACAGTTTTGAGTGGGGTCGCATCGTTTTAAAATGACGGGTAATTTCGCTCTCGGCGTGACATTCGCATGCTACTCCTTTTCCTTTGCATGCACTCCGTTTGTTTCCAAAACAATAATGTTCTCGGAATGAATGAACGTCAAACGAAGGCCTATTCATCTTCAGTTTATGAACCAAATCGAGACATAAATCAAGCGGTGGAGAAGACTGCAGCCAGCGATGATTAAAATCTGACTGGTGCACGTCCCCATTGAAACTGGACTTTGTTCCTGGTATAATTGATCACAAAGTTCATTGCCATATATCAGTCGTAATTGTTGTTTTTGATTGATATGGAGCACGTTTTGTTAACGTTCGTGTGAGGCCATGTACGTTGCATTGAAGCCCATTTTATTTACATTGTAACCAGAGAATTATTTGCCATTTGCTGATTACAATTTTTAATAGTCATTAGCGATAAGCCACTTATTTACTAGTGAAAATAATCTAAATATATTGCGGATATTTAGAGCTCACGAGTTTCAGAAAATCAGCCAAAACTTTTTCCACTTGGTATATCCGATCGATGCTCATCCATACACTGAAACAATTTTCGATAATCGATAATTGATTCTGTGTTTAATAAGATTGCTGCGTATGGGTAGTTTGGTGGCATATATTATTGACTTCGCAAAATTATTAACATATACGCACTATAAAGCTTATGTAGTCTGGATCTGGGGGGAGAATTTACATGGGCCCTAAGCAAGACCTTCTACGGTTAATTATCACGTAAACAAATTGTGGTATGATATACGTATGAATCCCGGAGCAAATACGAAGGGTTTATAATTAAAATTAATCCATACACAATATTTACATATCTCGTATATTTGCGTATATGCCTTCAAAGGGTTAAGCTCCAGCACTTCTTTAGCATTACTTGCAGTTCCTTGATATTTACTATACTTCCCGAGAAATTGTAAAACAATTATTATAAATGATTTTTGATATTTTTTTTACAATAGGCTTCTACTTATTGCAATTACAGGATACCATACGTAGCTGATATTATATCACCGAAATTTTCAAATTTCTCCGAAGGCTCATGATAATAGTCAATCTGAAGGAACGAAAGACAGATTTCATAAAGTGAACTTTGTACGATCAAACTGAATAAAGCTAACGCGCTAAACTTTTCAAATGAATTTTCGGTAGACGAAATCATGGTGCCCTATAAAGGCACGCGTGCGGGCAATCTCCGTCAATATATATTCCTAGAAAACCTCACAAATGGTGAAACAAATTCCTCGCATTAGCTGAAGTATCTGGAAGTTATGAATTTATAGTTTATCTAGAAACTACCAATTTTGATCTGCTAAATGAAGATCAGAGAAACAGACGAAGAATAAAAGTTTGGAGTGGATTCTAAGGTGCAAATCACTTGATAATGACATCGACAATGCAATTTACTTTAATAATTATTCTTCAAATTTGCAACTTTTTGTATGCCTCCTAAGAACTATAAAAATTTATAGTTTAGTATTGAGGTTTAACTAAATTAGCGATTCTCTGTTAGACAGAGATAAAGATTTGCTAAAAAGAGGCCGGTGCTATCCCTCACTTTCGATATTTATTTATATTTTAAGAGATTTGGATCAAACTTCGTTATTTATTGAACCAATTTTAACAAAGAGAAAAACACTAGCAACCTACTACCAACTTTTATGCACTAACATGTGCATTGCAGTGGTTGATATCAAGTCAAATAAAAAAGTCAACCTTTCTTCAATTAAGACCTGTACCAACCGTTCTGTTGTAATTGGAGGATTTGGAAGTCGCCGAATACGTTACCCAAACATGTTCGATTTGATTCATGTCTGCGCTGCATGCGGACCAATTCATTTTACGGACATTTTGATCATCAATATAATCAGTGACGATTGGATCGACATCCGGTCAGGCATTATCTTGAAGCAAATAAATTGATTGATGGATTTTCCAATCGCCAATTGTCCCTTACTAAGCGGCAACTTTAATTGCCGATGTACATTGAGGGCAGCGTAAGATGTTCTATTGTTTGTATGATTAATAAACATTACCATTTTATTTCAATTGCTTATTTATTATAGTCAAAGTGTACCATTACAACCACGAGTGCAAAAAGCAACAAAACAAAAATTCACTTTTTATATTGTCGTGCATCCCTAGCCAGTACCCACCAAGGTCGAACAGGTAAAGCTTAACGTGAGAGTACAGAGCAGTTTTGATTCACGAACACCTCGGAGGATTCTTGTTTACCTCGTCCAACAAACGAGTGGCGCACCTCACACTCACAGGACTTAAGAATACTGAAAAATAATGATAGCAAAATATTTGAAAATAAATGCTAAATATTTCCACACTGTTCAAGAAAACACAATTTAGCCAGCACTGCTTCAACACTACATCTACCAATGTAGTGTGTTGCAATGTCTGCAACACAGCTAATTAAGTCAGCAGGAGTACACGTCTGTAACTCGACCCTTAGTCCATTTCTTGAGGAAACATTGGTACATGTCATAATATTATGAAATTTCCGTTAATATGAAATTTATGATGGCAAACAACAAAATTTTTATTTACTTACTACTATCTTACTTACGAAGATAAATTTATTATTCATATTATCTTCGTATTTATGCTTGTAAATGAAACAGTAAAACTTGGCCGTTTACTGTTTTCAGCACAGGCCGTAGTATAGTATTCCAAGTTATTTGTTTACCATCAGTTATACCGTAGTTTCTAGCATCAATCCTGCCTAGAATTGTTACCCTAGATTACTATATGTTATATTTATTACTATTACAATATTACAATATGTGTCATATTGTATAGAAACCGATCAGCCAATTACTAAATCTTTCTTTTACTGAGGTGCTATTCCCCTGTAGCTTGATTCCGACACACACAAAAGATGAATGACATATATTGAAAAACTACAATATCGCGGTTGTCAGGCAAGCAATTGAAGTGCTTTCAGACCAAATTCAAAATAACCACTGAAAACCTATTTGGGTTGAGATCGGCTCGATCCACTCAGCATATTACTTCGATCTGGCGCGTGCTCGCGACACTATCAGCCATAATCTTTTACTTCAAAAAAAATTATTATAGAATAAGGGTTATCTTTCTAACAGGACTCAACAGGTTTTAACGAAGATGACGGGAAGGATTACAAATCAGTTATAACGACATTCGCGAAAGACGCTGCTAAAGCAGTTGGTGCCGAGGATCTGTCCGAGTTAAAGCTATGAGCTAACCTTTATTTGGAACGGATGATTAATTATTGTCGTACCAGCATTTGTATTAAATTACACAAAGATTGAATAAATGATTTTTAATTCTGATATAATTAATGGTACTTATATACTGGTAAATAACCGCCGACATTGTTATCACATGGATTTACAAAGACAAGGAACTTGTGATCAACAGCTCAAAAACAAAGCCTACTTGCGGTCTACAAAATTATGGAATAGGAAGCCTGTGCAAATAGTACACCATCCATTATCATGTGTGTATCATAAAAACGAATCAAAAGCATAATGCGGATGTATCAGGGTGATAGAAGAGATTTATATCTAAAGAACCCCTAAGGACAAATTATCACCTGGATAGACTCCAATCATTGCAAAACCGGATCAGTAAATACATGACGAGAAGAGGAAGATGAGCAGAGATCAACTACAAAGTATCAGCAATTCGAATGTACGAAATCTATATGAGTCGTATATAGCATATGAGCCAGCGACGGTGACGCCTATAAGGTACCACTAGTTAGACAGCTATGGATCAAAGTCAATGTCGGTAGTCATATCTGCAATATTTAATGAAATTTCAAAAAAAATAATGAATGCAAAAAGTTAAAGAAATGATGGAGAATTACTTGGTCGAGTAGGGACAAGGAAAAGGGAAGACACGTAATGACTGCAACGACAGCAAATCTCGCCACTGGTAAAGATCAATTTAGTGCCATAAGTGGCTGGCAAAGAGTGAAGAAGGTGCTGTGCCATCACAAATTAGATAATAAAATTAATTGTGTAATAAAGTATCTTCTCGGTGGAGATTGTCCGGTGGGGGTTTTCGATGACTAGATTCAGAATCATTTACTTGTTGAAAAGTTTAACAATATTGGTGTCAGATTCGTTTCTGATTCATGTTCATCCAGCTAAGTTGAATGGGCTCAGTTTGTGTAAATTGTACAATGAGTTGAGTGGCACAAAATATAAATCTAAAGTCTCCTTAGTCAGAATAGGCGTGACTCAAGGTTCCGTTATCAGCAATTTCGCCAATGGCGATTATGATATTTCTACGTTGGCGGACGACAAATTCGCCTTGGTATCAAATAAACAAAAAAAGAACGTAGAAAACATTGGACGTCAGTTCTATTATTACTGTGACAGTATTGTGACAAGATCCTAGGGTGGGATATCTACTGGTCGTCTTTGATGACTCAATTGAATGCAAAGTACTACCAATTAAGAACTAAATAAATACTAAAGCAACTTTGTGCTAATATACTCAATTTTCAAGAGTATCAATCACACGATTGTTTATTGTTGATGACTCAACGAATTGTTATTATTTATTAGTATTTCCATTATTTATTTCGTCGATTCCAAATCAACGGATGTAGGCCTGTTAAAGATTTTGTAAGAATGTAAAAAATACAAACTATAGACGACGTGGGAAATATCTGGATGCGAATCAACTACTAGATAAATACCATTTGCCCTCTTTTATTTGACAGAAAATGATTTAAGAAGTTCCTTAATCTTTATATACATATTTATATATAAACACATATTGTGTAAGCGTTTTCCCTACACAACATTTTGCCGCCCCTACGATAGCTGAGCCTGATTATAATCAAACCGAATGTCGCTAAAAACGAAATAAACTCCTGAATAACTCGCGACATGAAAATGCTCTTGATTTACACCATTCTAGTATACATTGTCTACGGCGCGGTCATTATCGTGGCAAGAAACGGCCGCAGCTCGGGGGATTGAGGTACTTTCCTTTCGGCGTTATTATGTTAACGTCCGAAGATAGACGGTTATGTACAATACCCTCAAAATACGATTACGAATTTAATTCAATTGAGTGAAGGTTATATTACGAACAATATAATCAATAGAGACAATTGGTACATAATTTAGTTACAGCAAAGGAAATCCCGTGTTAATTTCTAGGCTACCCTAATAACTTTACAGCAAAATTTCATTTAAATTTTTTTTAACTACATGTTGGTCAAATTGACACAAATTGAACATTTTACTAGCCACGGTTCGCAAATAGTTTGAAAAATGTACCGGCTATATTTTAATATTTTAAATCAACATCAATTTGATTCCACCATTTCTCCCGTCTTTGAGCTTGCAGTCCGTGGCCAACATCAGAGTAAGAATGTGTAACAAAATAACATTTTGTTTTGGACGTCATTTCAAGACAAAATTGCCCTTTCTTTAATTACATTAAATCCTATTAGGAATTAGCCCTGCGGGTTTTATTCATTGATTTCAAACAAACCTATGATAGAATAAATAGAGAACAAATGTACAATGCAATGAGAAAACTAGGAATACTCGAAAAACTTATAAGGTTAACAACTATTCGCGGAATAAAACACAAAATAAAGTGCTCTGGTGTGGCCAAAAATCAACAGGATTTATTTGTGGTGGGAAATGGCCTGAGGCAATGTGACCCTATCTCTCTACTAGATTCTTCAACCTGCGTTTGGAAAGCATAATTAGAGGTAGTAAATTATAAATGCAATGGACAATAACGAGCATCAATGTCTAACATTGACGACCTTACACTCCTGGCCAAGACGAAAGCGGAATTAATGAGGATCACAAAAAAATGGAAAAAGAAGCAAAAGAAGAAACAAACCAACAAAATACATGGTAGCTGACGAAACCAAACAGGTGCCATGATGATGAGAAAGGACATAAGAAGCAGAAAATAAAAGTCAGATTTGCGAAATTTAACAACAAATAACCACGGAATGCTGAAAAAACAAATAAAATCAAATAATACGTCAAGAAGAATGAAGATAAGAATTTATAAAACCTTTATAAGGCCAACCGTGATATATGCCTATGAGGCATGGTCACTAAAGAAAGCAAATGAGGATGCCATTGTTAGATTGGAATGAAATGCTAAAAGCTATAGACTGTGGAGCACACACAATTGATAGCACAACAAAGAATGAACTGAACATTATGCACAAAGAAGCAAAGACAACATCCGTCATAAAAGCTCAACGACTAAGGTTCATAGACATATAGAAATAATGGCCAAAGATAGATTAGCAAGAATGGACCTTCACAGAGCCCCAATTGCAAAAAGGGGAAAAGGTGGACGAAGGGAGAGATGGCTGGAAAGTGTAGAGCAAGATCTAAAAAGTATGAAGAACCGAAATTGGAAAAATAAAATGAGAATCAGAAAAATTTGTTCAACAAGCCCAAGGCCTTCACGGCCTGTATATAAAATCAATCAATGTGTTATACATTTTTAAATTTCTGGATGCAGATGTTAAACACCATTTATTCATTCAAATGAAATTTAGTAAAACCGTATACATGATAGAAAAAAGTATATCCGAAATGTAGGCAAAATGAATCCTTTCCAAATTATTGATTTTACGTGCCGACTTTTCAAACCATTTTAATTTTTCATGAATTTGAATATGTAAATATTTAATTCTGTTTGATCATTGTTGGATTAACATTATATTCAATTTATGCTTCAACGTTCTTTTTTGCATTCCACCTTTGTTTGTTTATTTTACGTGGACCTATTTACGAGATTTTATTTTTCGCGATTTTATGTAACTGTTAACTGTACTTCGTGGAAACATTTGCCTGTCCGTTTACAGTTATTTACGTCCATTAATTGCTTAATATATTCGCACATTTAACATTGCGGAATGCGTGACATTAAAATTTTTTTTTGTGTTTTGTACCCAAATGTCCGCCGAGGTTTATTAATTCACTTATGAACTCTATAGTGTCCGCATTTTTAACTTCTAGGATCGCTTAGGTAATCGCGCATAATTTATGCTATTATAAAAACAAAATCATTTCACTCACTTTGATAAATTCTGCCCCTTCGTCTTTAAGTAATTTCCGCATTAATAAAATCGTGGAATCTTATGAAAAAATAGTTTACTCAAAAAGTTTTGAAATACACCTAATTCTGCTTTTATGCGAACTTTTTTAACGCGAACTTGTTGAACGCGATGAAAAAAATCAAAAAAAAAATTCAATTTAAAATTAATTTTAGTGTTTTAATGAGTGTCAGGGTGTAAAAACGAAATCATGTGGTAACAGGGAAGCGATTCTCGGTGTTCGTCTCGATGATTTTACAAAAACGAATACCAGTTGACGGAAATACCGTCAATCAGATGGCATTAAAATAATTGAAAATTGTGGCTGCACTCCGGATCATGTATTGAATGCGGATGAAACAGACCTTTCATGGAAACGTGTGCCAGTAGAACGTACGTTGCCAAATCCCAGAAAACTGCCATAGGGTTTAAGGTAGCCAATGAACCTTTTTATCTTGCTCCAACGCTTCAGGAGATCCGATGCTGAAACCCTTACTTATAAATCGACCTCTAAAACCACGGCCAATAGAAGATGTAAATTTATAGACCTTATCAGTTCACAAGACAGCTAATAAAAAAGCCTGGATGACCACTGAAACTTATAATGAATGGTTTCTCAAATATATCCCAGAATTTCGACGTAATATAAGCGATAAAGGTCTTGAATTAAGGTCCTGTTGATTATTGACAACGCACCTGGTCATCCACATATAGAGCGCCTAAATGTCGAATTGTGTTTTCTTCCGCCAAATACCACTTCGTTGATACAACCGCTGAATCAAGAAATTATTGCAACCTTTAAAATCCATTATGTAAAGCAAACATTCCGGTACTTTTTAGACAAATTTATGAATGGTAAAAATTTAAGTCATTGACACGTGGAAGAAATTTTCTATTAATGACTGCGTCAAACATGGTGGAGTAGCACTACCCAAATTGAGGGCATCAACTTTGAACGCATGTTGGAGATCCCTTTGGCCAGAATGTTTAAAAAATAAAGATCATGTGGCTTCTAATTCGGTGGAATATTCTAACATTATAACCTTAGCGCATGAAGTAAGCGGAGAAGGATTCGATGATCTATCGTTTGCAGATGTTGATGAATTACTAGTGGATAAGGCACTTAGTGATGATGAAATCATTGGTTTTGCGCTTGAGACACCCGATGTCCAAGAAACTAGTGAAAGTTACGAAAAGAGTCCTACCATTACCGCATGTCTAATAAAAGAAGGACTCCCTACCATTACCGCAGCTCTGATAAAAGAAGGACTCCAACTAGCTGCTAAATTGGGCGATCATTTTCACAGGGTTGATCCTATTAAGGAAACAGGTGGGAAATTTCAACTTAACGATAAATTATTAATGGGCAATTATCGTGACTTATATAACAGCCTTAGCAAAATCGAAACGCAACGATTGATAACAGAATTTGCGACCATTATTATATTAGTATTGTTAAAAACGTGTATTTTTAAATAATGTTTTAAATGAAAGCACATAAAAAAACCATGAATACTTTTATTCACAATATTTTATTTTGCTGATTCCACAAATGTCGAACCAATCGCGTACTTTTATATGGATAACGCATTTTTGTGTGCGAATTTGTTTGGAACGTACCTATCTCGTAAAAACAGAATTATGTGTACATTTATATATCGGTATAAATGATATTTATCTTATTTAGTTTTCATGTTATTAAACGACGATTTCATCAGAAGAATTTCTTCGCTATTGTTACGCAATAAATACCTGTCGGGTTAGCGCCTCAAGGAGACGTTTCACATGAAATATTTATGCGAGGACTCTTGCGTGCATAGATAATGAAGAAGCGTGTACTCACCTAACGTCGTGTGGCATGGGAAGCGTTGCACCGCGATCAAGAAGGATTTTGATAATCTCATAGTTGTCCCGGTGAGCCGACAATATGAGCGGAGTGATATCTGGGGTGAAGGTTGCCGTATCCGGCGGCAGGGCCTCCCAACTCTGGAAATGATAAAAAATACGACTGTAGCGTTCGTAAACATGCGATATTGAATGAAAATCTAGGGTACTTCTGCAGAACGACTTTCGCGATTTGACTAGGCGATATGAAATTCAATCAGTGTAGCTTTTATAGACGTGTACAGATATAATCTTTACACCCATGGGAACAAAAACTGTGGCAGTCAAAAACGTTCAATTTTCCGGCATTATTTCCGCATCAGAAGAGAATTTAAAAAAATTAATAAGTTAACGGCGACGTCATGGAAACTTAATTGAATGGTAGAAATAACCGTTTATTTTTACCATTTGAACAAGTCTTATTTATATCATGTAAACTAGACTGCACTGTTTCAGGCATGAGTCCGAAATTCAGTGGCCTGAACGGACCAATGCCCTGAATAGCCTTCTGTACGAGTATTTTATACTATTTTTTCTACTTTGCGCCCTTTTTACGTGAAAAATTAAACTTTGTTAAGTATTTCAACATTTAGGGATATTTACGCGGGTTGGTAACGTTTCTGTGAAATTAAATAAGTAGGCGGTCGAACATTTAATTTTAAAGGTCAGTTTTCTGTTTGCAATGCATTCCACCCGAAATACGGGAAATTACACAAACTACGATTAGGAATTTATTTCCGAACAAGTCGCCTTCACAATACGAACAAAAATATAAAAAAAATCGAAGAATGGTGCAACGAAAACTCATTTAACAGTCCAATTTTCATTTTAACACTGTTTTAGGTGCTAAGATGAAGTTGTTATCAACGTAAAGTAGAAAAAAGCCATTTCAGACGTTTTCTACAGTTATCATTGATTTCACAATGCCACTAGGCTGCGTTATTTGCATTATCATTACTTCGTTCCATGTTTTTCTTCTTTTTGATAACATTTTTGCTATCATATCATCCCAGGATTTTTGTGGTCTACCTCTATAGACCCTTACTTTCATTCGGAAAGTAAATTCTAAATATATATATTCCTAGAGTAATGATTTTTTTTAGTATTTTCCATTCTTTTATTGATGTCAAATACTTGCCTTAGTTGAATATGTATGGTAAATCGCTCGTTTGTTGTTAGTGGCTAGATTTTCCTGGAAGTCTGACAATCACACAATCTGTAATATCTTTGGCTAGAAACTAATCCGAAGTAATGTTCTCTTGGCACATCACACAAGTCACACAAGTGCGAACAGATATGTTATTGTTCTTAGATTTTCACTTACTAAATAGTTTTTTGGTCCTACCTATTCGCTCGATGTAGTCAAATATTTGTCCATATTTATAGAAGTAAATCATTCTTCTTTATTATGTTGTAAGTTTTTTGCAATTATATTTTAGGCAATCAGCTTTGTCACGTTACTCCACTAGAGTCCGCGCTATTCCTCCCCAATGCTCAATAGGGTTATACCTCCGCAGTTCTTCGATTTTTCCATTTCTTATGTGTCGGTATAATTTATCTCAGTTAGTTATCTTCCCCTTTTACCACGTTTTATTATATCAATCTATTCTCTCATATTCGTAATCATACCAGAGTGTACATCGCCTCTTCAAGACGTGGCGCTTTTAATTAAATTCAATTCAATTTTTGCCATCCTACTGGCATAAGTTCAGTTAGTTGCATGATTCAGTTTGTTTGACAGCCGTCTAAAATGCACAACTTCCTTATTCTTACGAAAATGGAAAGAATGAGTATAGAGCAGTGATTATTAAATTTTCATTTTGAAAAGGAAATAAAAGGGTCAAATCAAAACGGAATTAAATGAAGTGGGACTTTGCATTTTGGTTAGCAACAATAAAATATTTCACGCGGATGTACGAACATTCCTTTGATGAAATACGTCCATTTCGCCCAAATCTAGCAACCACGCCAGAAATGATTGACAAAATCCACGATATCGAATTGAATGATGGTAGACTGGAAATGCACGAAATAGACTAGATAGAACGCGTCTCAAATGAACGTGAAATAATACGTTAGACGAGCATTTTGCACACGGGCACACCTGCATGATGGGTGCCGTATTCCTTTACAGAAAACAAATGCAACTTCGAAGACATCTTTAGCGATGTTTAGGTGTGATTTAAACGAATTTCTTCACCGACTCATAACTTTGAACGATACATAAATATCACTACACACCATAGACGAAGCAGCAATCGTAACAATGGACTTCTCCAAGCAAACCGGTGCAGTAGACTGCAAAATTGGTTCCGTCAGCTAGAAAAGTTATCGCTATAATTTTCTCTGGTCCACCTACATAGATTACCTCGGTAATGGTAATAATAATTACGAATATTATTCCAATAGATCGAGCCATTTTAACGAAGATTTGAAGGGAAAAGGACCGCATATGGATAGAAGCTAAATAAATTAGGCCACGAAGTACTTCATCATCACAATATTCTCCACATTTAGCCCCCTGTGATGACTGTATGGAAAGCAATTTGGCTCTAATGAGCAAAACATTCTGATAAACGCCTATTTTGAAACGTTGGAGAAATCGTATTTTTCAAAACGGATCCAGAAATTATAAAAACGTTCGAGCGAAAAAGTGACATTTAGTGATGATATTTTGACATTTATTTTAACACTAAGTCAGACTTTTCGGTTTCCTTAAATATTTCCCTCTAGGTGTTCTAAAAATTCCTGCCATTATTTTGTGCTTCCAATATTTCCAATATTATATTATATTTGATATCATTTTTTTACAAGATTCATTTCCCTTTTCTTTATTTTTTTTTATCATTGCTTTGTTACACTTTAATGATTTTATGCTTGTTTGTTTTACGGTATAAAAAATATTTTCAACATTTATGATGTTCTACCTATTCGCCACCACTATGGACTCTGTTGTGGACTGTTTATTCCTATTTAGTGCTTTTCTGGTATATTTGTCGATGTCTGGTACCGTATATACACTTAATAGTAATCTAACATTGTAGCTATTTTTGTACGATCTAATCTATGTTTGTTTTGATTTAATCTTCATAATACCGACTATGCCATTGCAGTCACTTGCCACCAGGAATATATAATTTATTATATTAAATTCGTGGTTTAGTTTCTTCACCATTTAATAACCTGTAATATTATACAGGCATGTGGCATACGTCATATGCTTCGTATTGTGCTCCTAATTTTGTTATTTTTTGTTGGTTCTGTAGTTTCATTGCCTTTTCTGTACCAAATTTTTCCATTATTATTATCCCCTTAGTATGTTACTGCAAGCGAGTGGTAATTCAAAAATTATTAAAATTTGCATGCGGTGAGTGTGACCGGACGGATGTTAGTGTGACTTTTCTGTTACACGTAAATGTTGATTTGGGCAAGAGATGGTCAACCTGGACCTTCCAAAAAGACGAAATATATACATCCAACAAAACCCGCTTTTGAAGAAACTGTTTAAATTGTACAAAGAATGCGAGAGTGATTTTAGTGACAAATACGTTGATGAAGAAATTTATGAAAGCAGTGAGTACGTACTGACCGAAATTAAAAGTTGAGATCTTGAACCTGAAAGTAGAAGTGCAACAGAAAGAAATAAAGTGGCAAGTCTTGATTCCGATGTAGAAATTGAATTGGATACTAGAAGGAAAAGAATCTTCTGAAACTTTTCGTTTTTAGTAGTAGTAGTAGAGATGATTTGAAATGAAATGAAATGAAAGGACATAGGCGTGGCTATGAGCAGCTTTTTGGTTTGGAACAGTCCAGTAGCAGAAAACGGGGGTGACTGTTCGAGCCACTGAAATTTTCCCGCCGCGCAACTTGTTGATGACGTACATGACCTTTACAGCCTGAAACTACTCTACAACAAGGGCTATTTTACGTATAATTTTAAGATGAACAGATTTAAAACTTAAAACGAAAAGAGCAAAGTTTCTAAAAATGTCTCGACCTGAATTAAGGGACTTAGATATGACAGCTAAAGGCGTTCATTAGCCTTTAATTTTACGTCTGATTCGTATCAAACCATGAAAAAAATTAAAGAATTTTTTGCCACGGATTGGACAGAATGAGACATTTTTCGCTGTGTTATGAATAACAATAGATTTGCATTTTTGCTCATATGTGCACGATTTGATAATCCCAAAGATTGAAATGAGAGACGAACGTTTGTGAAGGACTAACAAATGTAGGGACTGTGAGAAAAAACAAAAAAGAAATTCCCACAGAATGTTCGGCCAAGCAAAAAATAGAAGTTGGCTTAGAATTCTTTGGTTTTACAAACAACACAACGTTAGTTTCTTACGTGCTGAAAAAAAACAGAGCATTCATATACCTTGTGAGTTGAGGGTAAGTATTACAAGGATGTTAGAAATTTCTGAAAATCGGGACACAGTGCGAGCCACTAAAGAAGACGTAAGACGGAAAACGCAAGGCATGTTATATCTGTCCTCCCAGAATTAAAGGCATGTCTTTCCATACTTGCATTGTTTGTCACAAGCAATCTCTCTGGTATGCAATACAAAAGAAAATTTGCAAAGGAAAATTATAAATGTCGAGGTGTGATTTTTGTGATTTCGGTATTTATTCATTCTATATATTTCTTGTAATTTTACTATTAACTATTATATATTAACTTTTCTGAAATATATGTATTTTTTCTTTTTCTACCGTAAAGGTGTAATAATAAAATATTTTTTTGTTAACCATATATTCAGTTTATTATTTGGTATTTATTTGAACTTACTATAAAACCCATTACGTCACACAATCTCTACAAAGCTGCTATTGGTGTCGTATATATTTCTATCAGTTTGTTTAGAACGTCGCTCGTGAATCGTTTTAATCATGTCTCTTCCTATGAGATTCTTGGAGTCCACACTCTTCTCAAATACTTCTTAATGTCTTCATTTTTTCTCCATCATCTTTTGCTTATCCGCAACTTTACACGTCTAGATATACTTCAGTTAAAGTCATCGCGCTATTTTTTCGAAACGACAAGATTAATAACCTCATACTCATTCACGACTTTTAAATCTCAAATCTGCGTATAATTTAGTTCAATATTATGGTTCCCGTTAAAAATTCCAAGCCCAATTCGTTAAATCTTCGAGGTAAATTTTGCATTTATCATGTAGTGTAACGACTTGACTTGACCATACAGTAAACGTTGTTGCGAAAATGATTTCATTTGATAGGAACTGCTGTTGCAACTATTGGAAATACAACACATTCGGTTGTAATGTGTGTACATGCATCATCGGTTGTTGTATAGCCAAGAAATCAGCATTGTGGTTTTTAAATTACAAGTGAAGCTCAAAATGATTAAGTCGCAAATACAAAAAATGTTCAGCACACGATAAGAATCGATTGCTTATTTGAAACGGCAATACTATATCATCTGAACGTATTCAACATTTATGCAGCAAGATAATTTCTGTAATCAATTAACAAAGTTTGTTTTTTTATTATTAAACATTTTTTTTCATCTTAACAGACATATTGGAAAAGTCGTCAATCGCGACCGGAACCAACTCGCGTAATATTTGTTACGAAGTTATATTAATATCTAATGATGACTTAGTTCGCGTAGCTTTATAATGTATTAAGATAAATAATTATAATTTAGCTAAACGTGTCGCTGACGTACGTACGTGGGGTTCTCCAGGCTTGTGAAGGGTTTCCTCGTGGTCCAAGAGTACTTCAACGGCTTCCACAAACTCTTCCGAGATGGCATGAAGGAGGGCGTCTTTCGTTTCGACGCGGTGCTCAATAAGAAGCTCGACCATTTCTAAGTTTTCGTTATCTATCGCCATCAGCAACGCGCTTCGCCCTAACGGATCCACACAATTGATATTAATGTAGGCAGTCTCCTCGGCACGCTGCAACATCCTACAACAAATACGATAGATTAATAAAAAAATACGAAATATAGTGCATGCTGGTATTAAAGTAGTAGGTGCAAGCAACTGTCCCCAGTGAAATATTTTATTGAAAGCATAGCCACTCCTGTAATAGTTTAGAAAACATTAAAAATGTAGACTTATTTTCATTGCGCGTCTAAACTAAGTTGATGTTTTAAATATATCGACATATAATAAATGCAAAACGACATCCTTGTGTGTTGCTGATATGATAATATTTCCTGCACGCATTGGAAATTAGTCAAATCCGTTAAAGAACAATTATCGCTGTGCTCAGAAACATTGTCACATTAACAGATTATTGCATACTTGCCGTGAATAGGAAGTATATTATTTAATTAGGAAACGTAATAAGTTTATTTCGAGAATGTAGCCCAAAGCGAGGCAAAATTATACTTCAAATTGACACGTACAAGTGGATATTAATTATTTTATCAATAAATTCATTAATTGACATCTATAAGTATTTTAATGTAACTCACAGGTAATTTAATCCCCCAACTTACACACCATTATCTTTCTCGACATTGCCACACAATATGTTCCCCGCATATTCACGTTAGACGTATGTCTATAATAAAAATCTATCTACAAAACCAATATTCATACATCATTAGTGTTATTGACGTATTTGTCGAAGCGGCTCGGTGAAATGCGTATTTTTATCACACATAAAAATAAGAAATGTGATAAGTGACAATAACGTAGGGCTTTATGCGCGTGCTTGTTGGTAAATTTAATAAAATAAAGTAACGAGATTTTCGAATAGTGGGAAAAACACCCTTGGGAATCTGGGGAAGTTTGGCTGAAAAATGACGAAACGTTTAACTTTTCCATCCAAGAGATTTATACCGTCGCTGTCCAACTTTTACACCGCATGTGTGTTTCTCCACTTTGACAAATGCGAGTAGTTATTTTCTAAATAAAACATCACGGTCGCTGTGACTGCAATAACGATGATTAATTAAGATTCTCCCGCCGCCTTGCACTATAACACCTAAAACTCCTGTACTCTTTTTCGGCATATTAATTTTCTTGCAGTTCCCCTAATAACTACCCAGACACTTATCTAGGCAAATGCAAGGAATACGAAATACGGCGATTATCCCGTGAAACGTTTTCATCCGAAGTAATTTTGCCGGAAATGTATAAAGACGGTCTTTATAAGGCGATAAGATAATTCGAAATGACAAAGAAACTCACCGTCTAGTCGAAGCTACATCTCCCCGCTCCACAGCTAATAGGAACTTCTTTTCCTCCAAGGACAATTGCGCTATCTCTTGGTGGGGTCGAATAACGTTTTCCTCCTCCATCATGCCATGGATACTGTGTCTCTGTCGAGCATAAAAAAACGTAATTTATTTGCCGCTAGTTAAAGGAAAACAAGTTGTATTTGTTGGCAATTGACATTGATGAATTAAGTGGGATCACATGAAGGGCGTAATTCAAGACTTTATTGTATTTTTCACGTCTTGATGACGGTCGATGAAGAGAGGTGTATGTTAGAAAGTTTCGATAATGCCTCAGTTCATTTTATGACAAAGATTAAGAATTGTTTTCATGAAAGCAGCAAATTAAAAAATGCATATTTAATTTTGTTACGATATATAATTAACGCGTAGATACCGGTATACGGATTGCATTGGTTTAGTATAAAGTGTACACGAAAAATTATAGTTTATTTGAACCAAAGTCACTGAAATGAAAAAAACGTAAATACAAAGATACATTGCTAAAATATTAATTTCAATCAATGACGCGAACAAGGCTATATACACGTCTTTTATTTTTTTAAGAACATATCACAATAGCAAGAAATTCGGAAACGCTTGTAGATGCATGTTCATTAATTTTGAAAGGCATATATCGAGAGCTTTATTTGGCCACCTCGAGATTCAAATTTCCTCCCTTGAACAACTTGAGGAGAAAAATATTAAAACGTACTATAACAATTCCTAATTAATTCTATTTAATATACCTATAATAATATTTTAGCGACATCCTATTAGAAAACAGCTTTCAATCACTTCTATTGTGAGTTAAATGAAACGATATACATAATTGTCACAAAAACAGATATACGAAGCAACTAAATCTTAATAACTTATCGATTACTTAGGAAATAAAATGGAAATGTAGCGATGAATGTATGAGGCAATAATCATAAAAGCGAATTATGTAGCACAGCTGGTGGATCAAATAAAGAAGGCAGTTAATACTATAATACTCTTAATAGATAATTGCTAGAGAAGGTCATCGTTTGGTTACGCCTTGCACGTAACTTCGTCCCACGTCAACGAAGCCACCGGATATGGGATCAACTTTTGGCGAGTTTCAGTAGATGCGTCCAAAATCTTTGTTCTACAATAGGTGTGTGCGAGAAGCTATATAACATGAAAATTAATGACTCGTACTTTATCTACACACACACACTGGAATGTACATTTTCGAATCAACACATTCTCATTAAACACGCATTAGTATAAGTGCAGTGGTCCGCACTGAACTTCCTTATACTCAGTTATACACAATTTTTTGAAAAAAACTTTTCAAGTGAAAGTTGTTTAGAATTACAATATCTTTAACTTTCATAAGAATATATTTTTTTGATAACTCATATCCTGTTCGAGATACCGAGAAACTGATAAGAGTAAACCATCACTTCCGGTTGAGATATTGCTTTCAAAATAGGACGTTTTCTTTCCCGCTATATACAAATCTTAAGTTTAAAATTTCATAGTGGTGGCTTCAACGATTTGGACGCTAGAGGACGCAGAGACACACACACACACATCCACACGACCTCAAAACGTGTATATTCGTTGACATATCGAGTTCGAAAATTTTCATGATTCCTATACTTATACATAAAGTATAAAAAACCAATCCCAGCACAGATGTCTACGAATTTTCTTTGAGTAACTGTGGATACTCATTTAACCTGGCATCACCATACAACATTTCTTACAAAGAAATTGTGCTCTGTATCACGTATGAAACAAAAGTTTTGGGGAAATTTTTCGTATTAGTATAAGGATAAAGCAACCAACCATTGGATAATGCAAATTTTTCAAGTTTCTGCTGCAGTTTGACATTTAAAGACATTATTTTTATGGCACCACGGTGCTATAGGCATATTCTTATGGCTACCACTGCAGCATATTGAGATGCGAACATTGAGGCGAATCTGAGAGATCAATAACATAAATGAGAAAAAGCGTTGGCCCCAAAATGGAGCCCTATGTGAAAATATGATTAGCTGAACAGACTATGCATGTAGACTCACGATGGCAAAAATAAGATCTAACAATATCCAAAGACACACATCTGATGCAACATGAATCATCAATAGAAGCGTGGCATGATTTAGCGTTCAAATGCCCTCGATAAATCGAAGAACAGCCCGGCAATGCAGTATCCAGGTTCTGATACATGTAGTTCAAACCATTAAAAATAGCATACTTTCTTGATTTACTTTGTCTAAAACCGAATTGACGGTCGCTTAGTAACTTGAACTTGAGCAAGAAGCCCAATATTTATGTTTTCGAACACCTTGCTCAAAACTGATAGGAGAGCGATAGGGCGATAATTTGAGATTGTACCATTGTTCCCCTTTTTGAATACTGGCACAACTTTCAGCTTATTTGGAAAGATACCAGCCGAAAAACATTAGTTTAAGCAATGGACAAGTTGTGCAACAATAGTATCAACAACATGTTTCAGGAAATGGGTTGGAATTGCATATACTCCCGCACACATTTTGGGTGGCATGATAACTCTTCTCACCAAATACATATTGTTTGGGAAATTAAAGACCGTACTGAATAGATCTGTCAAAATACGTGGCTCACTAACAACATTTCCATTCTGTGTTCGTATTTCCCATTTACCACGAGTTTCCATGTTAATTTCATATTAAATATATATGTATATCCCGCGCTGCTTTTGATTTATTTGACGAAGAAACAATTTTGTTACCACGGTAATTTCATTTCATTTCAATTTCCCTCAGGTTTTGGGAGGATACTTTAATATGTTTGTTGTATCAGGGCAACTTATATAGTCGCCCTTGTTGGAAGTACGACATTTTATCTTATGAAATCTGGTATCGAAGAAGAAGATTTCAATAATTCGATATATTTGCTAAAAACGGTGCATAACAAGTTGACTTGGTGGGACAATTTTAATTACTGGAGACAAATTCCAAATATAATAACGAGAAAATAATTTGGAGTGAAATTAAATTATAATTTAACGAGAAATCCAAATTACTTGGATTCGAATTTTACTGAATCATCCCCAGACTATTGGGTTTTGTTAGGTTAATTTGCGTCGGGCTTTTTTCGATTTAAAATCAAAGGCCTGAAGAAATAATTCAAACAAATTTGAAGTCCAACCAAAATCAACCCAATAAATCTCAATACAATGGGAATTCCATTAAACAACTTCCACTAATCCAAACAATTTTGAAGAAATTTATTTTAATGCAAACATTGATCCGTGCTGTTGCTTTGTTCAAAAATTGAAATTAATAAATAGCCCAGTCCGATCAAAAGCTTGCAATTTGGAGTAATTTGCAGTAGGTTACATGTAAAGGCGGAAAAGCTTAAGTTTTAAGCATATTAATCTTTAGTTTGACATTTCACCGGAATTTCAGATTAGTTAAAGCAAAATACAATTTGAGAACCACATTCAATTACATATATCGGCTTTTATGTCCGTACATTTGCATGAAAATAATTACAGATGAATAATTTAAGCTAATGGTTTTATTCGCTGGAGCAAAATAGATCAAATGAAAGAAATATGAACCATATTGACATTCATTAAAAACTACTGCGAGTTATAAAGAGTATGGAAGGGCAGACATGTTTCCAGTCAATGTCATTTCCCTTAAAAAAGTCTGTGGGCAAAGGTAATGAGCACTCGAAATTATGGTGGTGAAAACTTCGAACATTTTCAACCCAGCATAGTTGATCCGGGATAAATTTCATTTTATCCATTTTAATGTTACTTCATGAAAACAGTACTGATATAATTTACTAAGTAATATCTCGTGATCTATGCCATCAAATGGGTCAGATCTAAAAAAAGAATCACATTATTTTCCTTGCTAGGGAAATTTCATTTGTCAGTCGTTCAGGAAGGTAAGTGGAAGTATCCAATTAATGTTTCCTTTCCCCTGGATAATGATTTAACTTATTGGCATCCTCAGATTGATTATTCTCCGGCCACGTCGATAATTTTTTTTTTCATTCTTTCTATATTGATAAATCTTTGACATATTAACATTTCAGATTCACTGTGAATGCGCACTAAAATTTTTTTGGGAGCGCCAAAAATTTAACGGTTGATTTCCGCACATGTAATGCCTTTTTAGCTCCATAATTTTAGCAAGGGTGTGATTCGAAAAACATTGGTTTTTCGAATCGTACTCGAACAATGTAATATTCTGTTGCTCCTACATCGCACAATTCGTGAACATGAAAAGAACAGGTCGTTTGCTTATAGGCGCCAATAATAAAATATTGACGTCATGTATTTATTTCCAGAAAAGTGGTAGCAATATTTATAATTTTTAACCACTTTTTATTTTGGATTTTAACTTACTCTACTGATTACTGAACTACTGCGAAGTTATACTCTACGTTTGAAGATTTAATGCTGTTAGTACATTGTATTCGGTATGACGCAATAAAAATCGCAATAAATGGAAACATGTCCATACGAAATGTCGTTATAGCGAGAAGCTAGATATGATTATATTTGTTGCACAAATAATGCAACGGAGTAATAATTCTCCACCACTTTAGTTGCATGAGCAGTTAACTACATCAGTTATTTCATCTTTCTTGTGATACACTCGCTATTGCATCTTAATTATTATGTACGAAGAGGCATTCAAGGCATACTATAGAATCGGTACTTATTTTAGATTAATGTTCATTAACTATAATAATTCCCACAAAAAATACTGCTTCAAAAATATATGTTGAGTACAGAACGCCACACCGGCGACGTTTTAATTGAATTTCGTTTCCTTAGCCCATAAAGTAATATGGGTGCATAAAATGACCCCTAGTTAATCCCTTGCTAACGTACTTCATTATTTCAAACATCAAAGTTGAGTAGTCTCTGAAGGATGTATAAATGAGTTGTCGCAAGGACAGCGATACTAAAAACAGGCTGATGTGACGTTCTCGAAATGTTTTAAAACGCCTTCTTCCAAATAAAAAATGCTGTCTTTTTAACGAACACATAGTGTACGTGATAGTGAACTACATGTAGATACTGATTCATTAAAAGGAATACTGAGATAATTGCTCATTATATATAATACATTAGTTAGAAAAACTGATATTGTGATATATATCACAATTAATACATAGTGAGAAACTGATTATAAGTAATTATACGAAAGTATTACCATAAGTAATTTACAAGTGTAATCGTTCGCATGAACTGTTTTCAATTGGAGTCCATTTCATAAAAAAATACGAAGTTATGCAAACATTTAATTGAAGTTAAACCAGATATAGTTACGTAATATTTCAGAACATTTCGCTGTATATTTCGTAGTACTATTGGCTTATGCAAATTATTTTCAAACATATGCCGCACGATGGTAGCGGATTCATTCAGTGGTATTAGTTGTGCATCAGTGGCGGCTCGTGGGTTTGCTACTTGAGGAGGCAAACTCAAATGTGTGTAATGTAGAACGTCCTGCATGTAAATATTAAATGATTTTTATTTGTATTGATGGAAATATCGAAAATGTTTAAGATAAAAGAATATACTAGGTACTTTAGTGCTTACCGAAAATATTCCCATAAAATTACGAGGCGGATATTATGCACTCCTATTCCTATGTAGGTATATTGTCACCTTTACACAAGATTAAGGGACATCAAATTGTGAGTAGGTACAGCAACTAAAACATGCCGATATGTAAATAATATTAAACTAACGATAATTCGCACAGCGGGAGCAACCTGCCCCTTGCAAAATTTTCTATTTCACAATAAAATAAAACTATGTGCTCCAATTTAAAACACGAGATTCATTGGTTTGAACAGAAAATAAACACAAATGCGAATAAAAATTTAAACTCAATTGTATTGAAAACTATATAATGCGTCACACAACTGCACGAGTGGGAGAGTGCCATGTGCCGTGACGCAGAGTCTGGCGGCATGCCTCCAGCCGATGTGTTTTTATCGAGAAAAGTCTCCAGTTAAAACGGACTGCGCTAGGTTTTGTATCGGTTCAGCGCGTCAAATGCAGCAGTTTGTGAGGCTGAATTTAGTTTGCCTCCGGCCGGCAAAATTTCACAATATTTTCGCGCTATAAGATCTTGAGATGTTTGAAAATTGTAATTTCTACAGCTACAACTATTTACTAAAATACGCGTTTTTAATACAAAAAACAACACCAATGTATAGAAAAAAATAAATTACAAAAAAAAAATTCATTATACAAAATGATTAAGCGAGGCATTGCCTCCATTGCCTCCTCTGACAAGCCCCCACTGTTGTGCATCGCAATTAATTGTTTACAAAACTACATATTGCATAAGGTACAAGGTGTTTCTCAATTACAACTCAAACTTGAAATTATTTTAGGCAATAACTAACGTGTGCTTTACTGTTATAATATATTTGTAGAAAATATATTATTTATGTCACGTGCATGAAAAATGTTTATTAGTTTTATGACATAAGTTCCAAAATTATATTAATTATTGAATGTTTTTTTTTTAAAATTGTGTTGCAAATAAATTATGCTAAGTTTATTCCATCATTTTTAAAGCTATACGAAAAATGTACCGTATATTGTGTATATGTTTGTGAATGTCGTAATGAATGAGTTTTTTTTTACTAGTGAATAAATTGTATTAATTTGTTAATAATATTTTATAAGAAAAAACTTTGTTACGTTTGTGATATTGTTTTGCTAATTGTAAATTTGATTCCTGGTTGCTGTGCATTTTTTGTAGGAATAGAAATTGTTAGAACTGCGACTGTTCTGTATATTGAACAATTCGTGTAACTATTTTCTTTTTCGAGGTTCAATATTTGTCGAAAAGATTTAAATATTTATGGTTCATTATTTTTTCGAAAGCAGTATTAAAACAAAAGTGTTACATAAATCACAATATAAAGTATGCATGAGTTGTTAACATTTCAGTTCTCGGATTATTATCTAGTCTACGTTATTGTGTAATATATTTCTGCTGCATTGCAAGGTTAATATATCTCTTTAAAGATTCCTATAGAAATCTACAAATCGACAACTCAAACATTTTAACACATAAGTATAGAAATGTGAAAAATCACCGTGAAACAGAAAATGATATAAAAAACATGGGAAGCAAAATATTATATTTCTAAAACAAAGTTGACAGTTTATATGAAACTAATTTAAGAATGTGTGCTAAACCCTTCGTACTAAATTATTTCTGATAACCTTTGCCAATAAGACAAATACTTACAATTATTCAAGCTAAGCAAAAAGGTCGCTAACCTTGATGTATATAAGTGTGACTGAAATGGAACAATTTCAGTGTGGTGGGACTCAAAAAGGTGTATGGCGTACATTCAGTCGTATGCAGAGATAATCCAAAAATATTTGCAACGTGCTTTAAAAACACAAGAATAGGAATATGAATATGAGAATATGAATGTATATTGTTACGTGTAGGCCTGAGACCAAGAATAAGTGTATTTTCGTATTTATATCAGATTTACTGTTAAGTGCTTACGTATCTGTTGGTAAATACATAATAATTAGTTTTCACTGATGCATAATTAAAAAGGCATTAACATATATATGTAATTTATAATCCATTCAAAATACAATTTATTTGTGCATTTTAATTACTTTAATTTTCACTTCTTCCTTCCACGTTGCTTTGTTATAGGCCTCAATTCAATTCCATTCTAACCATTTTTGTTTTTAGAATTTAGTAACCTACCAAGATATTTAAACAACTACATCTATTAAACTTACAATGCCCAATTTTCAATTCTCCTTTATTTCTTGCTTTTTCTTCTATTATTAGGTACTTTTTATCTAGTTCTTCACAGTTTATAGCTATAATCGCACATCAGCGTCATCTGCATACCGTATCAGTTGCAAGAATCTGTCAATTGTTCCCCTGTTTGTCATATCATTTATTATGCCATGTACATATTTTCAACAATAATGTTGTCTAAATTGATGTTCAATATTATTGCCTCTTGGATTTTCCATAATTCTAAGTAATTTTTATGTCCAAATATCTTATCTGCCGAATACTTCGATAAACTCAATGAAAAAATAGTCATAGCAAGTTCATAATCTGTCTCTGCAGATTCTTTCAGTAAATCTCTAACTGTTTGAGTATGCAGTAGTAAACTATCTTTTAGCAATGCTGCTGGTATATTAAATATGACGTGGAATATGGGCGCATTTTTTTAAATTAATGCTCCCACATTCCTTCGGTACTAATTCGATAGCTCCATGTGGAGCTCTAAGTTCCAGTTTTAAACACTACACTATTTCTCACATTTCAGGTATCATTTCCAGGTTTCTTTTAATTCTTCTTTAAACTGTCAATGGGTGGGAAATAACGACACAAAATCTAGAGATTGTTGAAAAGATGGGTTGGGATTGGGAAAATCTAGAGAGGGAGATGTTAAAATATACTATTTGAAAGAAAACCTATTGTGTTATGATGAGTAGCTATTAACTGAATTCTACTTAAATTCTTATTATATTGTTCCCATTCTTATTATATTGTTGCAAGATCATCAACTTTTTACCTGCAAATGCTAATAAAAAGTTAGGTTATGAAAGATATTCTGCGACATATAAAGAGCTAGAGTCATAATGTTGTTTCCAGGCATACAACTTGTTCTTGCACTGAAACCACATAATATTGCGGCTGCTCTTTCCTGCTGCACAAATATTTTCGTTGCTCCCATATTATTATCTCATATGAAATAATTCTGTAACAGCAGTTGACATAGGCCAGTTCGTGCAGCTTAGTATGTTGCAACGTTCATCAATCTTCTGATAATGTAGACACTTCCTGCAAATTTTGGACATATTTTATCACGATGTTGTTTACAGATGAGGTTGCTTGTCATGTATACCCATTTATAGTTGCCTTCTTTTCGGTTGTATGCTTTGTTTCAAAGTTGTTGTGTTTTTCCCATTTTTAACACAAGCTTTTTAATGCTAAATCATTTCCGTGCTTCTTCCACTACTATTTGTTACTCTGTGTTATGTTTTAGTCACTTCTTGGTTACTTGTTTTCATCACTTGATTTGAGGCTCTGTTGATGAATGATGTATCGTCGACGAACATTTCTTACATTTAAAATTGACAGGCATGTCTTTAACGTATGTACATAATAAACAGAATTGGGCCAAGAACTAATCCTTGTGGTAGATCATGACACATTTCTTTTTCGGCAGAAAATTCTCCATTTCTGAATCTGTTGGAGAGATAGGATTTAATTCCATAATAGCATAGATTTTGCAGTAATACATCATGGTTTGCTGTTATAGAAAGGTACAGCATCAACCAGTCAATGTCTATTTTTCCATTCATGATAAATTATGTCAGATGATAAATTATTTTATTTCTACATCTTCTTGCAAAGTTGCACCCCTTCGAATACACGGAAATATATTTTGTTCGCTGTCGTTATTTCAATATATTATTTTAGTATTTAATCTAATATAATATTTGCAAAAATATAATTAAAAAATCCCACCAGTTAAAATTTCCAAGTTTTTAGTTTAATAACTTTTTATAATTGTGAAAGACCGTATTCGCTATTTTCGCGCATTTTCTACATTATTAGAATATCTATGTTCAATACTAAAAACCGACTTTAAAAATGTTAAATTAAAAAAAAATCCTCATAAGGGCACTTCAAATAATTCATATACCAACTCATAAATTTTATATACACATATTCAGATTTCCCCTCTAAAAGCAAATGGCCCACGAAATGTTTTCATCGCCGATGGGGAGATTAAAATTCGCGTTGCACGAAAGGGGGATTCGGTGGAGTCTGCTAGCATGTACAGCTTAAAATTTCACGGGCATGAAAAGTATTTAATCCTAAACGAGATCAGCGATCGTAAAAAGCGGCCTTTGAGCTCCTCCGTTTTTAATCGGTTAATAACGCTGACGAATTCATTACCTTAAACTTTTTTTGTAATATGATTTTTATTATGGCCAAAGCTTCGGGTGTTGTTGATAAATGCGCACGCAAAGAAATTTCTCAATGGCCCCTTTTTAACGATAAATTTCGTTGAATTTATCTGGAATGGGGAAACGTTTCGTCACGTATGCTTCAGGAAACGTGAGTGGGAACCATTAAGGGTCACCACTTAGGTTCCATTATTCCACCCGTTTTGTTAGGGACCTACACTTAAATTGTTGGGACGTTGGTAACTTTTCCAGGAAACATAGAATAACATAATTATTTTATGCAAGTTTAATCTGAGAAACTATTGAATATTTATTTCTAACTACAGCAACTTCACTTATAATCGTACATAAACATTACTGTAGCTGTTGAAAAATGCAAGAAACGCTATAAAAGAAGCATCCATATAAATGCAGTGTATTACTTTCATGTATATTTATGTAAAGCACCTCTAGAATACTTAACGGGGAAAACGTAATAACTTTATACCTATGAGGGTGTATATACTGGGTTTAACTTTAAGACTCGCTTTAGCACAATTTCTTCGCTGCCATAAAATTTTTCACGCTGCTGTAGTATATTATATTTATGGAGCCGAAAAATGCGGTTAAATTGATGTATATATAACGATGTAATCGCAATACACAATAGTGGTAAACAAGACACCTATGCATATAGGACGATGTAAAATAAATATTCTTTCTCAGTTTCGTCATTTAGTTATATATCAAGTGATGAACAATTCAACATAAGTGACGAAATTGACCAATTTGTAATCTCGCTGACAATTGTGGTAATATGACGGAAAGAAAATACTGCAAATACTGCAATTACACACATCGTGCAACTTTATAGAAACAAACTAGAATCATATACTTCGTTATATATAATAAATTAATAATAAATTAATTTAATGCACAAAAAACATTTAAAAGCTAGAAAATGGCCAACGGATCACAGCAGGAAGATAATTCATAACGGAAACAATTATGGAGTCAATAAGGACTATACAAAACATCCAATTAATGTATCACTTGTCTACTCGTCTAAGGTAGCCGATTTTTAAAACCTCAACAAAATCAGTACAAAGCCCACAATTATCACTATATCGTATAGCCTGAAATTGGACCGGTTTTTTTTTTCTATTTCTAGGTACGGACTCATGTGTGAAAAGCTTTTCATAATGACTAATATCAAAAATACTTCCATGTTACATTTGTTAGACTCTGAGTGCCAGTTTGACTTGGTTTGACCGTGTACTCCTCGAAAGGCAAATGAACAATTCATGCAACTTTGCTAAATATAAATTCACTGCAATTTCTTCAAAATTCTTAGCAGTAACGTTCGTCGAAAGTTATCTTAGATTAAAATTTGCATTAATTAGTGCGTTGATCCTGAAGAGAGGAAACGCCTTGAAACACTCGTCGTTGAATCTAATAATAATTCGTATAATATAAGCGATTTCAATAAACTATTCCTTTTATATTCACTGGCACTCTTATCATTAAAGTTTAATTGAATCTCAGATCCATTAAAATAATTGCGATAGTTCGTGTGTAAAGTGCGCCGCGATGGGTAGGACGCTTAATTAGTGAGCAAGGATAAGAGGTTAGTTTTTATGTAAACCTTAAGTTTCATTTGTGTTTCAGTGTGCTTGAGGGAACAAAGCAAGTCCTAAGTGCCGCCAGTTTGAGTACACATGTAAGATTGATAACGAAGGAGCAGCTGTTTAGTTCACATCATCGACAGCCAAGTAAATTATAGGACAGTTGAAACGTGACACGTTAACGAACTTTCGTTCGATATTTTCTTTTATTATACATTGCAGTATTAATCATTTAATGTTATCCACTGACTATTAATCATAATTACAAATGGTGTACTAAAAATGTTATTATAATCATTATATAACTATTTTTCCTTTTCTGTCAGATATATTTACATAATTTGCAGTTAGGTTTAATGCCAAATATTTTTCTATTTCATGTTTTAACGACTTACATAAAATACTTGAAATTTGAAGATCAATGAAGAAATCGTTTTAAAAAAAATGCTACTGCATTATTGCGTTCAATTAATAAATGTTATTTCAATATTTCTGATGATGAGGTGTTTTGCAATTTTTAAGGAATTAAATAATTATTTTTGTCATAAATGTAATAAAGCAGAACTTAAAACAAATAAAGACGACAATAGCCCATAAGGTAACATACCCTAAATCCAATAAGCTTTACTTTCACTTCCAAGCTTTGAGGATATTTCCCACGAGATGATGAAATGATGTCCACGATCACGTACAAAGTACGCAACCCCGGGAAATAATTTTCGACATTGGACTAATTGCAATTTTAATTGCATTTTCACTATATAAATCAATTTTCAAACCGACTGATTTTTTTATATAAAACAGACTTATTTCCTACTATTACGAAATTAATAAATAATTTGCGGCATGCGGATGTACACATTTTACTTTAAGTTCGTAGTCGGCTTTTGTGGGATTCATAGAGGGAACATAAGTTTAAAACGCCTATAAAGGAGGAATGTCCAAAGTTCAACCTAGGATCAGTTTACGTTCGTGTTTTACATCTTGCTGGCGATGTAGTTTCCAGTTTATGGCTCTTGGCAAATATTTATTTCACATGCGTTGCGTCTTCCTATGTTCCAGGAAATTGTCAATAGCAGACGGTTTTACTTATATTTGAAACTCGAATCAAATTACGAAACCTTAAACATTTGTGTATATGAATAAAAATAATTAGTAATAATATAGATGATAGAAAAAATTACTTAGTTACACTTAAACTGGTGTAGGATTAGTGAGCGAGATAATAAGAACGTGAAGATGCATTTAGGGATATGTGTAATCAATTTACTTGTCGTATTCCATTACCGGAATGCACCGGGAGCACAGACACCAATAACAAAGACATTCACCTGTACGGTCTCGGAAGTGCGTTAAACTAAAATACAGTGAATACGTAAACATATGTCTTTTGGGTTATAAATTAACGAGGGTCGTTTTTATTTATAATGACTGGCGGAAATTTATTAACCTTAGAATGTCTGAAAAATTCAAACATAAAAGTGGAACATTTTTTTCAATATAATAGACGCCTAACAACTAAGAATCATATCTTCATAGAGTTCATTTGCGGTCAATTAAAATTGTATTTTAAATTGAAAATGTGTCTTGTCAAATATAATACTAAGTATTTTGTATCTTATATATTGCTGATTTGGAACTTGCAAAGGGTCTTAAGTGTTAACTTAGATTTGCGACTTCCCTTCTCTTCTAGTTTAGAATTTTATTTTAAGCGTATACTAGAAATTATTATAGTTAAAGAATTAAAATTAGGGCTTCAAGAAAGTCGCAAATACTTAACTTATTTTTGTTTGATTTACCGACTTGAAGAAGGTTTTTGAATATAACTTGTTTACATAGATTACATTAAGAGTTTAATTGCAGCGGACAGAGAGGCTGGACGTGTCCAGCGTTATCACGAAAGTGGTATTAGATTGTTGGTTTTAAATGTATAGGAAAAATGTTACAAAATCGAATATAAATTGACGTCTTAAACTAACAGTAAGTAGAATAAAGAAAATAAATGGGGAAAAAACAGTGAAATAGTCCAGATAAATTAAGCAAAAAAATAATGCAAACCTACCGACAGCGGAGACCGTACTTGCCCAAAGCAAGTACTCAGAGACAGTAAACTAACTAGAAGAATTCTAGCTAAAGGCAAACCAGGATTTACTACCAGAAATTGAGAAGATTCAAGAGATGTTCGAAAAGACGATGAAGGAAATCAAGGATATATGTAAATATAGAAATCGGAGCAATCGCAAAGGATTAAAAAAATATGATAAAAATGGATAATATTATTAAGGAAAATAATGTAATAAAAAAACATAGAATGAAACTAGATGAGAGAGGAAGAAATAAAGCGAAACAATATTACGGCAGGGATGCGTATAGCCAAGAACGATAACAAAACGTTATGGTAAGGGTCCTGAAGACGGAAGCAAAGATAAAGAAAAGTAAAGAAGATCTAGAACAAAACGTATTTAGCGGAAATGGAAAATATGGAGGAGAAAATAAAAGTAATGGAAGTCAGTATTTATAAATGACGACCTGACTAAAACGAAAATTAAATTTATCAATAGATCAGAAGAAAGGAAGTGGCTGAAAGAAACAAGGGAAAGCAGAACAAAAGGATAAATGGGACAAGGAGAAGCAGACACTAGTAACGAAAACAGAGTAGTCGATTATGGAACTAAAACACCACCACACACACATAAACCAAGGGTAGGCAAAACTGATGACAGACCGGCGATAAACAAATATGACAAGAAATAACAAAAAATGAGAGAGGAATAAACGGAAAAAAGAGCAGAGGTTAATAATAACGATAATGAGATGGAAACCCAACGGGGTTATTGTTTAGGAGTCTCAATAACAAAGAAAAGATGTTGGTAGCAGAATTTGAAAATACAAGACTAGAACTACCAGCAATTACAAGAAAGTGGGTGTATTGAAGTAATGGAGGAACACATATTGATATACAATGGGGTTAATAGAAACGATAATGCCAAAGAAAGAGCAGCTTGCTTAGGCAGAAAAGAAAATGCCAACAAAATAATGACACGAAAAGCAGTATCAGAAAGAATGGTGAGGATAGAATATTAAACATGGACATCTTTATAACACTAATTGTGAGGTAATTATGAAGTATAAGGGAAAACAACGTCGCTGATAATTATCGGTGACCTAATTGGTATAGTACACAATGACCCAAAAAGATCAGGAGAAAAATACGAATGGACAAAGGACCGTTGACGTGCATATTGAATGACTTAATAGTAGGTAGGTATGTAATACACAGTTTGATCCTAAAGACATACGTAAATACACAAGAAAAGTGGCTAAAAGTCAATAATATAATTAATACTAGTAAAAAATGTAATACATCATAGTTAATGGACGTTAAAATAAAAAGAGGAAGTGATATATGAAGTGAACATCACTTAGTTGAAATCAGATTGAAGCTAAATAGAAAAGTTACAAATTACAAGAAGAAACAAATAGAAGACAATTCCAACTCGAAATAGAAACAAAAATACGAGACATAGTTGAAATCAGACTGACGCTAAATAGAAAAGTTAGAAAAGTTAGAATTCCAACAAATCAAAAGTTACAAATTACAAGAAGAAACAAATAGAAGACAATTCCAACTCGAAATAGAAACAAAAAATATGAGACATTGAAACACAAAATACTGATCTAATTACGTTAAAGAACTAGTTAGGAATGTGGCTACAGAAGTTTATGGAGTCAACAAAAGTACAGACGGACACAAACAGCATGGTGGTACTATATAATTAAAGAGGAGGTCAAAAAGAAAAAAGCACTATAGGAAACTTGATTAGGAAAAAACGAAGATAACACAATGTACGAAATGTATAAAAAAAACAAGAACGGTCATAGCAAGAATTTTGTGAGAAAACGGATATGATTAATAGTTTAAAGAAAGAAAGAAGAAAGAGAGAATCCACTGAGCAACGCCAAGAACAAGGAAGGACACACTATCTCAAATGGAACGGACATAGTAATCAGATGGAGATTTATACCGACCTACTGCGCATAGAAAATAGAGAACTAAAAGAGGTAGTCCAGAAATTAAAAATAGGGAAGGCGCCAGGGATGAAGAACATAAACCCGGAAATAATAAAATGTTTGTGAAAAGTAGCAATAGAACGCATACACAAAATGAAGGAGATAGTGTGGAACATTTACGAGATCCCTCAGGACTAGAAGGAGATAAAATGATATCCAATAACAACAGGAATATATGTATCTCTATTATGTATACCTTATACCATTTTGGAAGGAGTAATTGAAAATTTATTAAGAAAACAATTAGAGCCCATTTTTTGGACATACAATCAGGATATAGAGGAAACAGGTCAACCCAGGAATGGATCTTATTATTTCGACAATTATACGAAAAAATAATGAACATAGACAGAAAAATATATACATGCAATTGATTTCGAGAAAGCCTTTGAAACTGTACAAAGAGAAGCCATATGAACGGTGTTGGGAAAATAAAAGTAATTGCGAAAACGATAAAATATATATATATATATATATATATATATATATATATGTACGCTTTAAACATAGTAAGAATCGAAAGAAATATGACACGAACGTTTAGAACAGAGAAAGTAGTGAGACAATGCTAGACAATGCTAAAATCCCCTTCTATTCATTTCGCTGGCGGATGAAATTGCACGTGAAGCAAAAAACAAATATTGATGCACACCATTAGGATACCGAAAATTTAAACCTATATATACAAGGGAAGTTTTATACGCCGATGACATAATACTGATAACCAACACTCAGGAAAGATAAAAAAAATTAAATAATTCCATGGTCAGAAAGATTAAAAACTGTCTTAAAAGAAATATTAGTAAAATGTGCAGGAACCCACAACAAACAGCAATATAATTTGGGAACAACACAACAAAAGAAACAAACAAAATAAAATATCTGTAGTGATGATTATCGAGGAAAAGTGGACTGGAAAGTGAAAAAATCAACAACAGAATAATGAGTACAAACAATGCTGTATATAGTATATGCTCCATTAAATAGGAAATTGATAAGAGAACGAAAATTAAACTGTGCTGTAATAGCACCCACCTCGATATATGGTTGACGATCGTGAAATATGACAGAAAAATACAAGCTACAAATGAAATGAATATCTGCCAAAAATTTGAGGGTATAACAATAAGAGATAAGATACGAAGCGAAATCATCAGAAGGAGACTGGAAGTAAAGAGTATAATTGAGGAAATCGAAACACAGCTTAGTATGAATATATTAGAGGATGAAAGATGGTCGACAATTGAAAACAGAGCAATTGCAATTTTATCAAAATGGATAAAATTCAAACAAGAACTGATATAAAATTTCTCTGTAAGGAAGGTTTCTCACCGCAAGAAATTCATAAGGACATGACTGAAGTTCGATAAGCAATCAAAGAAAGGAGACGAGGAAAATTGAGACGAGATGTGCTGTTCATCAGGACAATGCTCCGACCCACAAACGCTGTGTTTCAATGGCTGCCTTTCGCAACGCTGGCTTTGACATTTTTGAACAACCTCCTTATTTGCCAGATTTGGTCCGTAGCGACTATTCTCTATTTCCAAAATTGAAAGAACATCTTCGGGGAACCCATTTTATGAACGGCGAAGAATTGATGACAGCCGTAAATGAGTTGCTGGCGTAACAAAATATTATTTTTTTCCGAAAAGTATTCAAGCACTTCACCACCGTTACTTAAAATGTATTAACCTGCCAGGGGACTGTGTTGAAAAATAAAATTATTGCGTTCTTCTCATATGTTTGCTTCTATGCTAGGGACAATAATTAGTGAACCGCCCTCGTAGCAATGACTTCATTATGATTTTATTATCTAAAGTACATTCGAGATACGCCGATTTAGAACATTTCCTAATATTATAAATTAACGTACGTTTTATACTGTTTAATATACATATATTTCAAGCATTTATTAACACGTCGGCGTAGGTTCTTATTCCATAAACCCTACTCCATCGCTCTTTGGCTTTATAGCTGTAGTGCGAAACTGTTTAAAGGCGACGGGGTTACCCTAAAGTTGTTTAAAGGGGAATTCAATACCACAGAAGTTTTACCGCGTTTCCACTATATCGCAGTTATAAAACTCTAACTATAATTAATGTAGATAAAAGTTCGACCGTTTGGTGAAGTTTTCAAATTTATTATCGACAACAAAGCAATTTCAAATAAATTGCATCGACCACATTATTATACAACTTCTGACATTACATATAATAATGTATCAAAAAAATAAGAAACGGGGGAAACCATTTTGAAATAAATCAAAATCCTAGTGTGATAAAGCCTAGCCAATAAACTATATTAGATAAGTTTTAAGTCTCGCCGCATCGAAACGTTTGAAATCAATATTCATCGAAATGCGTTGTAATTTTATCCAAATGCATATTCCAGTCGCTCAGAATTATATTTACATCAATATTCACGACAACAATAAATTCAAATTTACCTATCGATTTAATTTTGTTACGACCGATTTCCAATATAGTTATTATTCATCAATGAAATATTCGAGTTAATTTTAGACGGCCGAGTTTAACTCATTCAGGAAAAATTCTGATATATAACACGGAGATTGTGTAAATAAATCTGACGCGGAGGAATTTGTTAGGCCATAACACTTGTCAAAATTGTTAAAGCAGGTAAATGTAATAAACAATGTGGTGCTTTATGTAAATTTAATTAATGATGGCAAATTTCACTTTCGATTATTTAACTAACACGGGGCTGCGTAAATATTGTTCGTGAATTTCAAATGGTAATTAACATTTAATTATAATTTATAATTAGTGCGACGGATAAGGGCTTTGTAATATAACAATTACCGCTAATGAACTTTCGGAATAGAAAATTCTTTAAAAAAATTCAATATTATTTCTAATATTTAATATATGGGAGCAGTATGTAAATTTGGTGAAAATGCGGTTTTGTTAAAAATCAAACAAGTTCCTGTATAACAGCAATGTCGGTCCATTGAGACCAGCCAAGTGAATTTTCGTCAGTTCGTGTCTGTACAAGTTTCCTCATACATCTCTCATATAAATATATATAAATAATAATCGAAATTGTTTATATATGTTCATATTAGAATTAACAATTTGTTTGTGTTTTAAATTAATATTTCATGCATTTTATTTTATTTATTTAATTATTTTCTCCCTGCCTTAAGGAAATAGTACTCCCACCATTAGAAAGTAAAAGGCCCTTGGCATATGGTGGTTAGAAAAAAAAACTCTATTATGCATTGCCAACTTTATTTTGAAAACACTAAAACTCGTACAACGTAACGGTAACAAACACCAATAATTAATATATATTAGAAAAGTTTTGTAAATACATGTACATTATAATTACTGCCAAAAGATTCCTTTTTTGTTACCTGCGTAGTAATGAGGCGAAAACGCCTGCATTGTAAAACAAATATATATCAAACTGACGTAAATCATGCAAAGCAAATTCCCTAATCGTTCTTCTCATCCCAGATAATAAGAATTTCTATATCGATAGCTGACTGATACAATAGTCTAACCAACTTTATGCAAACTCTTGTCTCGTTCTTTTATGTATCTTATGATTACAACAGGTCGCATAGACATTCAAGCGTTAAAAGAAGATTTTCAAAGAGGAAATACGTAGTTAATGGCTATTCAATGATCTTATTTCAGAAAGGGACTTCAAATGTTTCGCTCGCGCTGTGCGCTACGGATCAAAGAGCTCGTCAAAAAGCGCATTGTTTGATTAAAAATAAGAAAAGCACAATGGACCGTATGCCGAGTTCGCTAATATAGTCGCTTCAATCTCATACTAAAGTTTACGTAAAGTTTAATTGAAACTATTCATCCACATTGAACAGTAAATGATATAAACAAATCCATTTATCGTTAGACACGTACATACAAGACAACTCGCTTACCATAAAATAGGCTTGCAACCGCGCATTGCCACATACACACTCGGGTCTTGCTGGAAATCCGCCGTTAAGAGGCTTTAAAAGTTTTTCCCGCTTTTCTACTTTACGGCTCCGTAACTTTCAATATCGCGTACATAAGTTGGGATGCGTTGTTTTTTCTCCGTCGATACGCCGCAGTGCTAAGACGAATGTTGTCATTTAATGCCCGGCATAACACAACTTAAGCAAACTGGCTTCAGCCCATTAATTTAATGAAAGGTCGCTTAAAATCGCTCCGCTGTTTATTTACTCCCAGGCGATTTGCCGAGTTATGTAAATATAAAAAATGCATTAATAAGATTGGATTTTCTACGAAGTTAACTAAGGCATATCGTGTTGCATGTAGAGGTGCTCTTGCATCGGATTTCTGTTTTCTTACCTTAACTTAAACGTAAATTGGTAATACATTTTCATGTATTAAATCCCACCTATAATGGATTTCTTATTGAAAATTTCATGAAATTTTAACAAAGTCCATGAAACGAAATTTTTAAATAAAGACAGAATGACACAGCACGTCACGGTGCCCAATGTTGTGATAATTCAGTTGCCCATAAATTGTATCGCTATAGATTTTACTAGTTTCGACCGGTGTTGTCAACAGGGAGAAAATAATTATAAATAAATATAATTCAAACTTGATGCACATAAAATATTAAATTTCGTTTTTAAATACAACGAGAATTATTTATTCGAAACTAATACTCATAAACAAATAATCAATAGTTTTCAATTATCAGAGCGGATTGATTTATATTGGAACTTACGTTTGTACAGTAAGCCCTTTCAATGAGTTTGCAATAAAATTGCAATTAGTAATACTTGTGTTTATTTATTCCCGTTCCTTTCCGCTTTTTACGAGTGTTGTGCTTATGTTTTTAGAACTTCTACAATTTATATATTTAAATTGAGTACACGTGAATGAAGTAACGACGTACATTCTGACCCATGTTGATTTTCTTTACGCATGATACACTGCGGTTATGATTTACAAATCGTACACAAAATAACGTCCCTCGCGCATGATCGAAAGTTACGGCAAATATGCTGAAAAACCGACCGACAAACAGTGAGCAGTGAATTTCTACTCTGAATGAAAGACATCAGATGAATATGTTCTCCTAACAACACAAAATGCCAAATATTACGTTAAAATTTTGGGAACGTGACTAATTTTGTATAAACTTTACATATATACCCAAAATATATATACAGTATATCCGCGGATTGAGTTTATAATAGGTATGATGGACCAAACATTTTCTAATTGGAATTTCAGGTTTTGGGATTCCGCGCTGCTTGTTACAAAGAAACGTTGTTCAGAATGTAAATTTATGACGTTATGCAAGTTTTCACAATGATCGGCCTACTTTGATACAATCCAGTATTGGTCAGTATTGCAATTGAAACAGCAATGATAACATGAGGTGGCCTAATAATTACAAAAACAAAAACCATCGATTACATGTCAAGTGTTTATTGTAGTATGACATGGGTCGTTATCTTTCATATCGTTAAAGTAATATCACAAAACTGATTTTCATTGCGAAGTAATGACAATATTTTTACAATAAAATACAAACATTAGAACACAAAAGGTGCTTTACCTAGAACTAAAATAGTGTTGGTAATAAAACTGTAATGGCCTACTTGCCTTAAAAAACTCTAAAATAAACTAAAAATAAGTTTCAGACCAAGTAGGGCGGAACCCCAAAATATAAATTTCCAATTCGAAAATTTTTGGTCAATCATACTTATTTTAAACTCAATCCGGAGACATACGGTATATAGCAAAATAAATCTCCTTCTTTATTATTAACATTATTTTCATTGTCATGTATGCAAGAGACGGTTTAATTATTAAAACAATCGATGTAACAGATATTTGAATTTCAGTCGAAACGACTTAATTAAGTCTTATTTTATTTAAATACAGGCCTAAAAACCTATTCGCATTGTTTCAAGAGCCTCGTTACTCTACTCAATTTTTTGAAGTAAATAAATAATAGGTGTTTGAGAAAGGAGGAGGGAAGTAAGGGTGACATGGAAAGGATGTAGAATCGAGTAGGTGAAATAGAGAATGTACTCAGGACATGTAATGAGGCAAAACAATAGTGGGGAAGAATACATGATACGCGAAGAGAGCGAAGGGAGGCGTAAGGAGGAATCTGTAGGGAAAGAGAAAAGGGAATTTTCAAGAAACAAAGAAGTTATGGAATACATGTATAAAGAGCATTCTGATGTATGGAGCAGTAGTGTGGGGTTGGAACAAAGGAGAATGTTGGAAAGGATACACCTAGGACAAGTAGATACGGGAGCCAGGAAGCGAAATGTTGGGACTAGAGGCAAGGAAAACGACAGCGAGGGGGGCAGAACTCGTTAAGAAGGAATTAGAGGAGCTAAGGAAAATGGGGATCAAGAGAAGAGAACTATCCAAGTGGGAATGTAATGTAGACGAAACCACGCTAGCAAGGTACAGGTGCGGCAAAGAAAAGCAATAAGTACTGGCTGGAAAAGAATTAAAAGAGGTGTATTGTATAAAGGGAATGTTGGGTAGGAGAATGCATGGCAATGTCTGTGTGTGTGGTTTTGCCACGTGTATGTGGTATAAACCATAACATTTCCGTCAGCTTAATATTTTTACAATTTATGGCTTAATAAATTACATAGTTAGAGTTAAAGGACAGTCAAAATTAAAATTGCTTTCGCATACAATGTATTGACTGTATCGGACAGCATTGATGTTAACATGAGGGTCTTTATATTCAAGAAATAATGGTCGGTCTTAGACGCTCCAACGATACGACCCACCATACTGAAACACCCACAACGACTGCGTATTCTACGAATATCATGAATCAACTCCCACAGTTGACACCTACATTACCTTTCTGCGGTTATAGCAAAACTAACATTCGTGCTACAGCGCTTGAACGTGTATTTATTGAACCTGCCTCGTAGTTTAGACGTACAAATGGATTGATACATCTAAAAACGCTATAAAGACTTAAATCAATGTATTATTTCATGTTTTTAGAACGAATTCAGGCCACAATGTTGGAAATCATTGGCATTTGTGCAGAAAACCAATGAATTCAACTGATAGAACTTTGAATGTGCAAAATTCAGCATTGACAGTAAATATGTGCCAAAGCAAACGTGAAATATTAGGGAAAATTACATAAGAAAAATCGTTTCTAAAAGATATACAATTTAAGCAGCTTCGGTATATCTAGTCGAGGTTTCAAATAATTCAATCGTGAAATGATGTAAATTTAAATTTATTAAAAATCATCGCCAATTTGTGTGAAGCGGCGAATATGTATCGTATATTAAATGATTTGTAATTATTTTAAAAATACATTCATTACCATACATTCCAAGTACGAATTAATATTAATTCTTAAATAAAATTTTATATTTTTGTATCGAAATCTTATGAAACTTTGTGAGGTAATTGTTTCTACCATTAATAATGGATTATTTCAACAAAAATATTGCTACGTTTGTTTCCGATGCGATTTTCGAACTGGTCAGAGCATGTCGACATGAATATCAACTACAAGCTTTTTCGGGGTGGAATTAAAAAATTAAAGTGGACGTAAGAATTATTGTGAATTAATAATAATAATAAATGAACACATACGTCACACTTTCCCATTAAGTTAACATAATTTCGTCGACGAACATAATATAAATGTCGTAATTTTGAGTAAATTACTACTCATAATTACGAAATTCACTTATACTCAATCTTTCATTATACTAAGGTTAATTGTAATGATAGTTTTACTTGTAGTTTCTGAGTATGTTTAATTAATAAATACGTACGTAAAACGTTAAAAATAAAATATCAACAACAATACACCGTTAGTTTGGTTCTCGAGTATTGAGCTGTGCAGTTAAATTGTCCATAGAAGGTTTATTTACGTTGACGTACTTCCTATGTGTAGTACGTTTGCGAACAACGCTTATTGCGAACGCGATATTTAATGAAACAATAACAAACAGTTATTGGTTAATTATTGATTCTATTTCAAGTTTCCATAAATAGGTTTGGTATTCATTACAACGGCATGGCATTAAAGACATTAAATACAAAATGATAACAAAATGCAGAAAAAATAAATTATAATGCCTACTATTTAATATTTTTAAATTATCTACAATTTGAATCCCATAGAAATTGATCCTGCAATTTTAATAATTATCGTTTTTATATTGCTTAAACTTTAAGTTTTAATTAGGGCCGGAACTAAATTCAATTTCGTTGGAATGGAAATATTATTTCAAAATATAACGTAATTAAATTTGAATATCGGCCCTGCCTATCAAAACGATTCTGCTGGTGTCAGGGGTTGAAATTGAAATTGTTTTTCCAAGGCAGAATGGTCCTGTGATGAAAAATTGGTAAAAAAAATCGATATCAACTTAAATATTCAACGGCAATATGCATAAATCCTGTCAAGGATATATATTATTGTGGTATGGGAAATAAATAAATGCAAATAAATATGTAAATGATATTTAACATGTTTGTATGCAAGCCGATAGTAATTATAAATTGTGGTGGAAAAGAGCTCACAACCAGCGCTTCGCTGAATAGAATGGAATTGGTAGACACACACAAACGATAGGTCAGTATATCTGACCTATCGTTTGCTTCGCTGCTTTAACGAAAATTTACACCTACACAATATCTAAGGCGTGGGAAAACATGAAATAAAAGAATACTACGGCAAACGAATTTTCTGGTTCGAATACATCTCAAAGAGAATAACTATGCCCGGCATCCTGTCAGTCACTTACCTACTACTACTACTGAAAACCACGAAAAACGCTAACGCGAATCGAAGGTGGGTTAAAACTTGTTAAAATGAATTAGTACACGGGTATTTGTTATGTTTGAAAAAATTGTCAATATTTTTAACAAACATAGTTGTTATTTCATTTTAAATTGAATTGGTCGATTTGTGATTTGAACGTAAACGAAACTTTGTATTTGTGGTGTAGACATATTTTGTGTAATTTGTTATGAATTGGTGTTCAGGACTCGAACACATGTTTGAATTTTGAAATACTACTGCGTGTGTAGGACTTTTGTAAATATTGAAAATTTGTTTGGGCAATCAAAGTTTTAGTATTTGACATTTGATTTAAATACATCAAACAGATATTTTTCTGATCCTTTTAACACGGGAATAATTTCGCCCGTTTATAATTTTATGATTATTCGTCTAGGTTTATATGTGCAAATTCTTGTAAAATACTGTAACAGATCCAAAATATTTTCCACTTTTAAGTACTATGAGACTAAATAGATATAATATGATTCCTTGCGTATTAAGTACGTGCTAAAACTGAAGGTTCTCTTATGAAGAAAACTATGATATTTTTATGTTATTAAAATTGCTAACAAATTTTAGGAAGATCAAACGACTATTATTTAATATTTACGTTCGCGCCCAATACATTCCATGTGTATTGCATTGACCAAACACTGGTCAGATAAAATTACATTAAACAGTGATATTTATTGAAATGTAATTCCATGTCTTCATTGAAAGAATAAATAGTATTGCTAATTATTGTTAATTAAGTCAAAGCTCGAATGAGATGTAATATGTGAGGATAAAAACGAAATATTATGAGAGATAAAAGCAATCTAGACACAGGTGGACTATTGCAACGGTACATCGGTGCATCTTACTTCCTCTGAAAAGGTTTATTGCATCATTTGCGAAGTTTTTAAGAACGACGCATCTAAAATACATAGGTAACTAGGTGACTGGCAATGAGTATTCGATTAATGAAGAGTAAATGTGAAAAGCATTATACATTATGGTGGCGGCTTTTGTACATTGGCTAAAAAAAAATAAACTAATTAATCAGACAGACAATCGTGCACCATTGAAAACCAGTACATAAAGTCTATTATTAATAACTGACAATAGATATTTATGACACAATGACGAAAAATGTATATAATTGTATAAGTGTGTTCATCTTAGTGTGTTATGACTCTACCACAAAACTTCGCATATTTTTTTGATGCAGCTTCAATAAAGCACATAAAAATCGAGTGTTGTGTTGAACAACAAATTACAACGAAAATAAACTGCAAATTTATTAGCATCTATCAATCAATACATTATAATGTATAGAGTATGCTATGACTGACATTTCCAGTTGTGGTACCGTAGCTTGTCTATTATTTTATTGTTGCTACACCACCCAATACGATAATTTAAACTTCCGGTGACAGATATCGAATCCGAAAATAAGTAAAAATAGATCGGTGGCGCCAAAACACTAATACATTCGATGGAAAAATAATATGAATTCGGAAAAATCGCGAGAACAACTATTATTTGTAAGAAACTGAAGACTGGAATTATAGGAGTCATAATTTGACTCGTCTATTGGAAATAAATATAGAGTTGCATTACGCCTTCCATTGGCGTTATAAATTGAGAGTGAGAGTTCTTTACTTTCTGGATAATACGCCGATAACACTATGCAACAAATTAAGATTTTTTTTCACTGGGTTTACAGTATGTAATTATTATTCCTCACCCCAAACTCAATTAAGTTTAATAAATAAAACTTTCATATCACGTCTAATTTATAGAGAATTTTTTTCTGAAAATTGGCTACACCAAACGATATTCTTTATGAAAATATTACAATTTTTTGAACTATTGGCTTTCCTCTTGTAACCAGCCGTCGGACATTCCCTCAGAAGGGACCAACAATAATCAGCGAGCATGGGTGGCTCCCATCTGCCCTGGTAACGCTTCTCAAACTCTGCTATTTCCTGGTGGAAGCGCTCCCCATGCTCATCGCTAACACAGTCAACATTTTCGGGGAAGAAACTTAAATGGGAATGAAGATTTTTAGGGACATCCTGCATCCTAATTCATGGTAGGCTGTTAGAATTAATTACATTTTTCATGGAAATTCGGAGCTTTCTAGTTGCCAAGAAATTTCGCTAGCCATGCCTGTTTTTCTGTAGGGCTAAGGCTGGCTAAAAAAAGAAGGGTGGTTAATGAACTCTCTTATATCTGGCCCTACAAAAATCCCTTCTTTAATTGTGGCATCACTTAACGTAAGAAACCTTGAGAAATTGAAAAGTACGCCTGTCTTTTGGTAATGCTTTAACACAATTGACCACAAATATAGCAAAATAAATCAGTGGAATTGACACAAACGCATGACATTTTGTAGATTAATGACTAATGTAAATGTTTTGACAATTATTGTCCGCAATAACTTCATGCTATTATCGGTATGGGCAGAAACTGTCTCGGAGCACAATCAAAATATAAAATTACTTATCTATGTTATGAGACGTGAAGGTGAAATTAAATATGGATTTTTTTTGTCTCCTGGGAATGCCTAACATGAATCAATTATACCAATGAATTTTATTGTGTTACATAGTGTAATTAGATACATTGAAATAGAATATTGAAAAAAATAGTAGAAAATAGGTTAGGACAGGGTAGGACATAATGAAATCACATTTTAGGAAAATATACCCCCATAAAAACACCTACAACTACAATAATTATGAGTGCATAAGTACTTTAAATTAAACATGAAACAATGCCCGAATATTCATGTACCAGTTTTTCGGATAATACAATATCTAAAATTTTACCTTAAATACCAAGTAACGACAGCTGTCAGGTTCAATCGAAAATTGCAAAATAGAAATGAGTTGAAATCAGAAAAGGAGCTATGTATTTAACTTGATCCGAAATAAAGAAAATTTTTGAAATATAAAAAGGTTTTGTAACTAGTAACTAGAAACAGTTGAAATTTTATAAAAATTAACGAAATATAAAATGTAATATATAAAATGTCCTTTATACACAGTAAGAGGATACACTCTTTTAAGAAATATGTAATTGACATTCGTTTCGGTTGAGTATAAGTAGGCAAAATTTTGTGTAAAAATCTAATTATATATTTAAGTATAAAATTGTCGTGAGGCTCTCAGTATTTAATTGTCTTTGGGAATATGGAATTTTGGAGCGTGAGAAAAATGATTCAGTGGGTTTAAAAATTATCTGAAATAAACGTTTCGGGCAAGAATTAGAAGCGTGCACGACAATTTAGAAAAATATAATTGTGGTTGGTTATGTGTAAGAATAATTAAAATCAAGAAAAACATTTTTGCAGTTTATGAGAATATGAAAGCACATAGCAGGGAGATAAAAGCACCCCATTTTAATGAGAATAAAATAGCCGTTATATCAGAATGGACATGAACAAGAAGAACTATGCATGATAAAATTATGTATACAGGAAACTGTAAAAGCTGGGAAAAGGTTGAACAAAACCAAGAATAATCGTATTTCCTTTACCGAGAGTATAAAAAAGGAAGTCATGTGACAGCCGAAAGTGTGTCATTTTATCTGCTCTATAGTGCACGTCGCTCTGATAATAAATTTATAAATAACGATATTAGGCAACGATGTTTTGAAGGAGTAGTGACAAGCAACGACGTTTAATCGTCAAAGCCAAGTGAAGTGTCTTTCAATTAAAAACAAATAAGTGGTTACAATTTTATTAAGAGAAAAGAAAATAGTGCAGTGTAATTCGAGAATATCAACACCAGGAAGTAACTGTCAGTTTATAAAGAAAATTGATACTCATTTCATCTGGAAATACTGTGGATCAGTCTAATAAAAATAAAGAAGAACTAGTTAAATAAATAAAAAACCCTGATATTGTTTTATTTGAAATGTTAAGTTAAGAAAAGTTTGTATTTTGTTTAAAATTTTCAATTTTTATTTAATTAAAACGTATTTAAAATAAAATTAATATATCACAGCAATATTTATGTAGCTTATCAGTGAAAAAAAACAAAGTTGGGAAACAGCCCTAATCCACTTCTTCACGTGTTTTTTACAATTACTTGTATGTGTATATTTCAGATAATTGTAACAAACACTTTAAGCGTGAAGAAGTGAATTGAGGCTGTTTCCCAACTTTGGTTATAACTGATAAACTCTGAGAGCAAATCCCTTCCATAACCAAAAATCAAAACAAGTTTGTTAGTACGTTCCAAATTAACAACAATATAATAATATAATTGCCTCTACTATGGAGTTACTAATATTATACACACAATTCTAAAAAAAATTAAATATTGTACTCACGCACAATGCAAGTTTCCTGCATATTACACACGGATAAATTGGAGCCCAGTTGCGTAATATAGCAACATTTTTCATTTGTTGTAGAAGACATTTTACCCAGTTACGATTACAAAAGAAATTTAAGAAATTGTATCTGGTTAATGTCTAAACGAAATAAAATAAACATCGTCATTATCGAGCACCGTTCGTGGCATATTTGGGTCAATTGTATTTGCCCTTTCGCATATAAGTACTTTATTGACGTCTTTCCGGGATTTCGTACTCAAGTATGTAATTATATTCCTTGTTCAGCGAAATATTTTTATTTTAATTGTGGCCATCGTGGACGCAAAATGAATAACAAATATAACATCGAGCGGAGTGCATATATTCTGAGAATAAATGCATTCAGCATTGACGATGTCATTTGACTTGCAGTACGAACGGGTCCAACAATATTGTTAAGCGTGATAAGGACAAATTGGTGCCCGAGGAAGCCTGATTTACAGAAAGCATTACCGAAACAACGCAAAACATATTTGGTTTGTCGTCAAAAAAAAATATATAACAATCTAATATTTGGCACAAGGAACTAAATAAACTGAAAGTGAAACTTTATAAACATTAGCTAGGTGTAAACAATAACGTCTAATGTATGTGCAGAGCGGATCATATTATAGGTTTTACGCCCAGAAAGACGTAACGCCGGGTATACGTCGATTTACGCAGAAGAAGATTGATCACCTTCGCAATTTATAAGATGAACTACCGTGTAATATTTTAAAAGCTTTCGCGATGAGGCAGTCGTTTTTCGTTTCGTACGGCGAAAGATTGAACTTGAACAAAAATTTAATTTAGACGTTGCACCGCACATTTGTTGAAAGCGTCGGAATATTCATGAACGCATCGGTTACAGTCAAGAGAATATGCGTCAATACGTTAAATCATATTTTGTCATCATCAAGTCGCGCTGTCATCTGGTCGTTTGATAATCTTTGCAAATCGATTTACAGAAATCATTATCATTTGATGCTGCAACAATTTTATGGGCATTAACTGCACATTTTTCCCGTTTAACGCAAATACACGGTGCAATGAAAAATCAGCGATTCAAAATTAAGTTAAACTTAAAACGTTGCAAATATATATTCTCGTAAAATTACATTTCGTTTCAATTCTATACAATCGCACTATATTTCACGAAGAAGAATGCCTCACACGGCTATTTTATCGCTCACGTTCCTCCCTTTGATCCATTTGTATAGTTCACCTTGTCACATTAAACATACTACTTCGTACACCTCAATGGTAACTGATTTATTGAGAAAACTGAACCCTAATATTTTTTCATATTTACATGTTAAAATGTTTAATTTAATGCTTGCGTCATGGTGGATAATATTTGAAAACTATTAACGCAAAATTCGTCGGTATTTATTATCAAAAACGTGCTTTAAAAAGTAATGTGCTAGATATAATGACCTAAATACTGAGTTGATGTGATTTCCAACCAAGTAACTAGCAACTAAAGTTTATCTCGATCGCTTCTGAAAGCAATATTGTTATAAATCGCCTAAATATTTAGTACACTGAACACAATTTATAATCGATTATTATAAATAATCATTATTTCAAAACAGTTCAAAATATGAACGCGTTTACCGATCAAACGGTGACGGTGTATTGTGTATATTAAAATTTAATGTGCAAAAATTTAAGTATTTTCTTTGAAATAGAAAATTCCTTTTCCAATAAATCAACAAGATTTAGTTTTTTTTTCATTTATTACAGTCACATACATTTTTTATTGGTTTTCACAAAATTAAATGAATTTTATAAATTAGAAAAATAATTGAGCTGCAGTATAAAAAATCATGTTGACAATATTGCAACTGTTTCAGGCAACAAATTCAAAGTACTGTACGACATTATTAAAAAAAAACACGCTTATAAAGAGCATGGAAATCATACTTGAATAAAACAGGACATGAAACAACTAAGTCTCCTGTGGATTATTATTAAATTTGTTAATTCACTCGTACCTAAACTAAAACCCAATATTGCAGACGAATATCAACAGTCAATGAAGTCGAAGAAATTTCCTCCAATTTCCGCAATAACGCTTCAACACTTTTCTCTTATTTTGTTTTAACAACAGTTTTTAAATCAAAATAATATTCCCTCACACTCCTCTGGTTCAGAGCTGTCAACAAAAGATGCAATGTATGCGGCAATGAATGAAATACTGTGTCATATTGACAAGGAACATAATATGGCAGGTTTATTCTTCAATTTGCGTAAAACCTGTAAGTCTATTTTAAGCAAGTTATTCAAAACTTTTCAAAACCCTTAGGTTTAGAGTACGGCGTGCCACAGAACTTCATAGTTGGCTGAAAATCATGAAAACTCGTGTTTTAATGGAAATTGAATTGTCAGAATAGTCTTGGGAGGAGACTAAACTGAACTGAACTCCTTGAGAGCATTCTGGACAACAACATCCTTGTGCAATGGCGCATTGTCATGGAAAAGAAGAATTCCATTTTAGAATTTTAGAGTCCGAAAAAATAATGACTATAACCTAGCCAACCGAATCGTGGACCTTAAATTTCTTTGGCGATGACAAGCCCTTGTGTTTCCATTGTATCGACTACTATTTGCTTTGGGAATCATAGTATTAAATCCACGTTTCATCGCCAGTTATAATTTTCTCAATATTTTTTTCCTCTTGCCTTTCACAAAGTTCCAAAAATTGTTGAAAAGTTTCAATTCGACGTTGTTCACATCTGGCACTCACCTTCGACATGCCCCAATAATCATAGATGATGGTCCAAACACGCTTCCTACTAAATTTGCATACTTTCAGCTATGAGATCGATTTTCTCCAAGAATCAATTTTTCTACGTTTCGAATGTTTTCTTCGGTAATGGTTGAATTCGGTCGACCACTTCGAGGATCGTCTTCGATGGATTCCCGCCCCATTTCAATTGCTTTGACAAAAATTTTCTTTTAAAGAAGAAGGAAAGTTCACCATAATCATCATACATGCGATTTTTATTTTCATTGGACTATTTCCTTCTTTTGTGACAAATGCACGGTGCTTTCCATTATTAGAAATACCGCAAGCACAAGAAAAAAATTCTACAAAAGGTCATAAACAACAATATACAATATACAATATCGACTATTATATGACAATATACAGTTTAAGTAAAATAATAATTTAATATAAATATTTTTTCATAACCTCCTTCAAAGTTAGTTACATTTTTCATCAGCTTGTCCTCGTAGCAAGGAAGAAAACGTCTATTTTGAGAGCAATATCTCAACCGGAAGTTTACTCATATCATCTTTTCCCATATCTCGAAAACGAGAGTGTTGTTAAAAAATGTTTTTATGAAGTTAAAGACAGTGAAATTCTAAATAATTTTATTTGATTTTTTTTAATATGTACTTGTCATGGCGACTACGTCAGTTTATTGGAAATTCATCTAATTATAAGAGATTTCAGTGTGGTAATGAATTACAATTTTCTACAATATTGCGTTGTACCAATTTGGGGACCATACAACTTGCGTAATTAAGTTTATGATAATATAAGTATGGTATGCATCAGTGCAACGTAGTGTTTGAAAATGGGCTTCAATTGGAATTATAAGAAAACATCACTTACTGCGTTTCACACACAAAATAAAATATATACGTTCAATTGACTTGCGTATCGATATGATAATGAACTAAATTCAATCTTTATTGTTTCGCGAACTACTCCCACATCAAATCTGAAACTGTGCTAATAGTCTAAAAGCCTATTAGTATTCAAGGGTTCATCAAGGTTAGTCAAGCGATATGTAATAATATACTAGAAGGTGTCAAGAAATACGATTAATAATCTCGTTTTTATTAATCAAAAGCGAATAATTATAGGTAAAAAGGTGGAAATAATTCTGGTTTGTTTAAAAAATATAAATTATCATTCACAAGTACAGGCTGTTCTGGATTAAGAATCAAGTATTCAAATTTCTACATTATTTTCAAAACCAACCATAGTTGTTTAATGCTATATACGAATACTTCAGATTTTCAGCTCATTTGTTGTAGAACCGACTCAAAAATACCAGGAATAAAAAAATTCCTTGCTAAACTATATTCGATTGCTTATACCAGCTTCAGCCAAGTTCTGAATTGGTGTTGCGTAGGTTAATGATTTTAATGCCTTTTAAACGACTGCATAACTAATTACAACACGCTGTATTTCGGAAACTAGAGCTGTCGTGGAACACTCGAAGGAATCGTATACTTTTACTGCGTACAGGTCAAACCAATAAATAATCACATTGATACAATAAGCAGCAATCATTGCTATTGTAAGAAGCGATGCAGGGAAGAAACTGGATAACCATCATGATTTCATGTAGTTTAAAGCAACAAGCCGACGGATCTGAAAAATTATCTGGAAAATAAACAACAACAATGTATATACGCCTACAGTGACAAAATTCTGAAAAATTCTACGCGAAGATTCAAGATATATGCAAAAACCAAAAAGAACTGCGATTAATACAAAGAATATTCAGAGGAGCGATGTAGATATAGATCTTACCTTGTCGTCACCAAAATTAAAACGAAAATAATAAAACACGCCAAAGTTAAAACACTGTCAGTGAACAAACAAACAATAAATCGCGAAATAAATTAATCCAAGTATGTGATAAATGATCTGAAAAAATAATCGGATAAAGGAAATTAACCAACATAAAACGGTGGTGCTATGAACACTGCGACAATAAGACCATGGACAAAATGTTGGTAATAAACGCATGGTTGATATTAACTAGGGATGGTATTAACTGAAGTGCTCTAAATATTGGCTAATATTATGATGCAAAAGCAGACAATAGATGATTATTCAACTATACAACCAATTGCAGCAAGATCAGTATGAAACAGTGGTAAAAACACTTCTCCGAACAAAACCGACAACACTGAAGATACTTAACAGAGAAGTGTGGATACATATATCACACTCAATGAACGTCCATATGAAGAATAGCAACGATCAAAGAGCTAAAACCAAGGAAAGCAGAAGGGCTGATGAAATCACTGTTATATTTAAAAGACAGGTGGAAATGGAACAGTGGTCATGAACGAAGGCGAACTTATGAATTGTAACAACTATGGGGGATAATGCGAAGGTTTTAAATCCTTTAAAAATTGTTGGGCGCCCTAGATAAAACGTAATTCTTCCTCTCCCTTAAATGTGCCCCTGACATTTTACGTAAATTATAGCTGTGGGCATTTTGACGATAAACTTGGTCCAAATTTTCACACCAAGACTTATTTGCAGTAATTTATCAAGTTCTTTCGCATATTGCGCATGATCATTATCCCTAATATATGACTTAATAGCACACTTAATAGACATCCTGTTGCTGTCAGTGTACATTTTCTTTCGGGCAAAGTAAGAATTTTGCTAATACCTCTAAACATTCTAAACCATTTTCGTTCGTTTGTGAAAGAGCACATCCCAAGCCAACATCTGATGCATCACATTGCATTTCAAATATTTGATTAAAGACGTGGTTGGCCAAAACTGCACCCATCATTGTTTGATTTTTCAAATGAATTGTCTGCTTCTTCGTTCCATATTAGTTTCCTTGTCTTTCGCCGCTCTTTTAAAAATACTGTTACTGAGGTATAGTTAAATTCGAGAAGTGTAAAATAAATATGCGGTGCCATGAGCACATCCATATAAAGCACTTCATCTGTGTTCCCGCCTCAGGTTTTGGATACTCCAACGTAGCAAGAACCTTATCTAGATCAGTACGTAAGTCACTCTTGTCCATTCACAAATCCGAAATATGTTAAACTCGGCAAATAAACTTTATAGCAGATAACTATATATTTCTCAAATGTTGGTGATATAATAACACCACCCGAGTACACAAATGCATAAGATTCCAGCTCAGGGCCCAATACGCTATCCATCAAGCGTTGCTCTATCTATAGCGCGTTACTGAAACCAAACGGAATAACAACAAATTCAAACAAACGTCTGGCAGGCACGATAAAATCAATTTTCTCACATGATGAGTTTTCTAAAACTATTAGCCAGAATGCCGATTTTAAATTGATCCTGGAGAGATATTGGACGCCTGACAAGATACTCAATATGTAGTCCACAAGTCGGAGGTGGTATACGTTTACTGTTCAATAACACAGGTAAAGACCAGGGACTACGTGAAGGTCGCACAACTTCCAGTAACAACATTGTATCTAATTCTTTATTAAGGTACGACGACATATTATAACGATGCTGTCTAATAGCAAGTGTCTTAACGTTTGATATTGTGCAACAATGAATATTTCAATAATTTGATCTGATGTTACGTCCGAATAACTACGAATTAAATTTATGGAATTAATAAGTGTAACTATGAGATCAGATGAGTTACCAATAGAAAACTTTTGACCAACATAAAATGAACTAGAGCTGAATCCAACTTTAGGTCAAAAGCTCGGCAAAAGTCACCACCAATTGTAATCGGTAGGCTAACCATGCCCAACACCAACTGTGACTTACTATCTGCGGTAGAGATCTAATAATGATTACAACCATATGGTTGAGACTTGCACTTTGCCATTCTTAAAACATATCAGTGCAAGTCTTTATCAAATATTAGGGACAATGTCGACCTACTGTCCATTCTCTTTTATCTAGTTTTTTGAACAGCAAGGACAATTCCTGCGAATATAACTACGCCTCCCTCAACAAAAACAACAATTCCGTTGAACATGCCCTGCTACTTTACAATTCCAACACACCAAACCAGATACATAACCGGCCGTATTTGCTTTTCCCTTGCCAAATGCCCAAATGCCAAGCTAGTGAAGCTACCCACATTCTCATTACGAGCACATCCTTAGTCTGGTTCTAAAACTGAAACATATTTTTTAGGTGTTGGGTAAAATTATTCTTCAATCGGAAAAACGTTTTCTAATTTACGGCATAAATCAGCACCAGTTACAACACCAGTTACATCAACCAAAGCCAAACGGAATTGAAAAACTGGAAGTAATCTTTTCTTAATAGTATCAAATTTCAATTGATTTGGAGGTGTCTGCCAAATAAATTTTTCATCATAGCAATAAAAATTAATTCAAACCTTGAGTACGGTACCTAATCTCTGGCCATAATTCATTATCGTAATAGAATAGCAAAATATCGCGACAAAAATACAAGAAAATCCCAGTCGTTAACTGACTAATAGATCGATACCATATCAATGCAATTCCGGTGTAGAGATCTAGTGCCGATTGAAATAAATTTGCCCTACTAGTATTACATGCTAAACGTAATTTTTCAATTAGCGCAATAATCCCATTAACTGTTTTTTCTTATATCAAGTAATAGAAGTAGATGTATTTGCACCAGCATTTAATTTTATTAGTGTACCAGGACGAAGAATATTTTGTACTTTATCATCAAATTTAATATCTAATGCCACCACTGCATTATCGTCAATAACACGACTCGTATTTCTGCCGTGCTAATAGTAGGATCCGAGACAGGTGTACGACTAATCCTACCCTTAACATGAAGTAATCTAGAGGAAATTCTTTAATATATACTATCTCCATAAAATCATAGAAACTGATGTGGGTATGGGTCGGGTTGCGTTGGATTCTTATACACAAAAGAGATCCAAAGTGAATCATAAAACGGACATGGGAGTAAAAATGTAAAGAGGATAGCCCGAGAGGAACATCTTAATTAAAATGGGAAAACGAAGCGGGGCACCAAATCAAAATCCTAAGAATCGGGGAGTAGATGAGAATGGTGAGAAAGAATGGAATACAAGCTCAAAATGCAAAGAGACACAGCTATCTCTAAGATGACTGGAAAAAAGATGAACTAAACGGAATGATTCAACCAAGTGAATAAAACGAACTCCAGTAAAGGAACGCTCAGCATTCAGTGTAATAATCAGTCCTATATATAATATAAAAGCCACAATGCATATCCATGCATGTCCATAAATATGATTTCAATATATAAATCAATATAGGAAACAAATACTATAAATTATCAGACAGATCTTTTTCGTAATCTAATTCCATTTCACAGCGCCTCCAGTTTTAGTTTCAACAAAAACTTTCACATAATCCAGTTTCCAATAATTGTAAACGTGAAGGATATGACAGGGAGAAATTAATTATACACCGAGCGGGCTTATTTTCCACAAAAAGTAATGTTCGTGCACGACAAACAAACGGCACAAATATTAAGTAATAAAGTAGCATTTAAAGAACGACCCTCGTGAATTTTAATACAGTTCTTTCAACAGACTAATTAGGCTGTTACGAGTATTAATATGAGAAATCTAATTAATGGGAATTTCGAACCGTAGTAATTTTTTTCCAAACAAACATTTAATTAATGAACTTGCTCGAAGATTTCTTTACTAAATTAATTATTGAGTTCACTTCTAAACGTAAAAGAAGCAGTATATAGCAAATGAAACATAAAAAGATTCTGAAATTAACGCCGTTAGTTAATCTACTCATAATTGATAAAGTATTTTTAAATTGCGTTCGGTAAAATTTTTCGGTGAATAATCTCGAATGGCTTAAATCACGAATAAATTCAACGGGCAATATTGAAGCCTTTGGAATGTTGGGTTACCGTAATATTTTATGACTTTCTATTAGGGCACCCTTGATTTGCAAATTTATGCAACTAAACGATTTTGCACCAAATACGAGTAGGTAAACTGGCCACGATGTGGTGGTGTAAAATGAGCCATCAATGAGCGACCTTCACAAGGATATACTTACTGATGTATATATAAATTATTACATTCGATATTTACTTAAATGGATATAAAAAGTATGCTGATATTTTGTTCAATAATTTTCACTTAGTTCAATCAAATAAGTCGTAATTTAAAAATTTTATGACCGAAATAATTGCAATTAACGTATACAAAATGTATACCCAACCACATTCACAGTTTTTTCACGTGCACACTGTTACGACTTGCAAGTCGCACATCTTTTATTTATGAGTGATTTAAAAGTTGCATACACTTCGCATAAATTTAAATAATTTCCTGCACTTCACAAAACTGCAACGTTTGAGTCTAGATCGGGTAAGATTAATTAATTTAATAAATTTGAATGTACAAACAAAACGAGTGCTTTGCATATTTTGTATGTATTTCGTTAGTTATAAATCCTACGAATTCAAAACTTAAAGCGAAGCAGATGCTGGAAAATTTTATAAGGATGCTTGATAATTCCTAGAATATTTATAACTTACTTTATGAATACAATAATTCAAATCATGTGCACAATATTCATCAAATTACGTTGACCCACAAATACAACTTAAATGCAGTTAGATTTTTTTTTTAATTTATTGATTAGAGATAAAAGGGAACTTACTTTCACTTTTTTATCCACCATTGGTTTTTCCAGCAGACACATAGCTAATGGCCCATCCGATTTTGGTATTTCTATAACTGTATCGGCACCTCCAAATTTTTTACGAGGAGCCGACTCTTCACCCGCCTCTTCTTCATCCTCGCCCGCACTTTCTGTAACAAGAACACCAATTAATTTCTATATATAATATAATATTAGTAACATATAAATTTTATTTCTCATCTAGATTAAATCGTTGTTAGAATTCAAAAATAATAATCAGTCGTAAAAATGCTAATTCAATAAGTCAAAACTCCATTGACGTGAACGAGAGTTACTAACACTAACCAAATCGATCCTTCCAATGACCAGACTGCAGCAAACTATAACTTTATATTATTCTTGCAAAATATATTAGACATGTTCATATTAAACAGAAACAATTGTAATGGGAATAAAGCAACTAATTTGGCTAATACAATCTACATATTTTTTCAACGGAACTGAGCTCTAATTATAGCTTTGCTTTCCAGCATCGCATGAAATAAAAATGGTCTTGGACTGCAACGACTAACAGTTAATTACAAACTGAAAGAGTACAATTACGCTCCCAGAGCGCCTTTTATTATGTAGTAATCTTATGTAAGGAGGAACAAATAAATTATTTGAATTGTAATTTTGCGCTACCAAAAGGAAATTAAAGTGTTCGACTCGCCCCATAATTTAATTGCCGCCCGCTAACTCGGTAAATAATCAATCGTCCTGCGTTACTATGTATAGAACGACGAAAATTGGGTTACAAAAATGAAACGTATTATCGATTATGTGTTTCTTGTTATGCTTCGACGTATCGATGTTTTACTGTCTTACCCGGCGATAGGATTATATTCCTGCGGGTTATTTTATTTCGCTTGTCTGTGTTTATTCAGTTGGGAGAGCGGATTTCTTTTTTAGATTGCTTCGTAAATGTTTAGGTCGTAAATATTTTGAAGCGGAGCAACTTTGAGAATTATTCTCGACCTTGCACTTTGGTGTTATTTTTAGCTCTGGCAAATATATTAGGGAATGCATAAAGTTTCAACAAATGATCTGCGGCAAAGAGAATTATGATGGCAGTATGGAATGTGTTACATTACGCCTCTTGACATTACGAGTAAATGTTACCAGAAGATGAGTCACATTTGGTCAAGTTTTTGGCAAATGATCAAAATAATATATTTGATTATGACATTATCGTCTTCCTCAACCAGTTCTTCTTGCACTCGTATACCTTGATATCTTCATATTGAGCAAGAATATATGAAAAAATCCAAATGGAAGCTTACGTATCATACATTTTTTATTCTTACATACCTAGCGCAATTCAACATCACGAAAGTGTATATAATAATTTTCATTATGATAGTAATTGCAGAAAAAGTATATATATAATTTAAGGAGTTTATGTAAAACACAAAATATTCGACGTCACATAAAAAGAAGCTGGATATTATTTTCGATTTAATTCGTTCTGTTGTCCCTTAAGTCAGATGCTGTATTGCATTGTATTTTTTCCATTTGGAGGAATCATCCAGAAAAACTTGAAGAATTAAAGGCGAATACTGTACTACACCAAGGGGCTAAATGGTTACTTAATATATGTAGAACAAATCAAGAGAAAAGAGGATGAAAAAATCTGACGAAATGCATCTTTTCTCGAAAAAACTGCTGAGAAATATGTAAAAATGCTAACTATGGATATATAAAATTATTAGATCTAAGAGTCCTAGGAATATCACTTCCATTGATAATTCTAAAACAAGGAAGGCGAATGAACATAACATCAAGATCAGTGATAAATGAGGAGAAAGAATATATGAAATAGAATTAAACAACGATAAGAAGATAAACGTGAAGTCATGAAACATAAATCAAAGTTGATGAATATAAAACGTCATCGTATCTTTATAAATGACGACTTAGATAGACTAAGATTTTTTTTCAAGAATGGGAAAGGAAAAACGAAACGAAGTTATTAACGCAGTTGTAAACATAGAAGAATGGCGATGGAATAAAAAGACAAAAAAAAATTGAGGGGCAAATATGAAAAAACTGACAAATTATGTACCAAAAGAGGAGATAACTTTAGAAAAGAAAACGAAATAACATTGAAATCAACCGAAAACACAAATAAACAAAGTAATATTAAATGCGAATCTAACAAAAAACGAAAACGTAAAAATGAAATAAATAATTAAATGTAAGAAAGATAATGACGACAAAGATAAACAAATAAAAATACGAACGAAGAATGTCCGAGGAACTTATGAGCAAGGCAGGTTGAAACTTGTGATAAATGAAATGAAAAAATATAAATATGATATTGTGGCCATTCAAGGAATAAAACAACTAGGAACGCAAAGGAGGACGATTAGGAAAAGTAACTGGATTCTTCATTAATGAAAAATACACCATCACATATCACATATAGGAACAGTTTAGTAGGTATCTTCTTAAAGATTTCACTATTAGAAAGAAACAACTGCGGAAGAGTTCAGTTCTCTATTCTCTCTATTTTACAACCCCAGTCTGACTAATACAATAATGCTTTGGTTATTTCGTATAGTAATTTGGTTACAATAGTTGCCACTATTCCTTGCCAGATAGTAATAATAATAACAATATCTGAACTTGAACTCTAGAAATGCCAACGTATTAATAGCAGCCTAAGAATTATGTCAAACTGCAACAACGCTTGAATATTTTTCTTGGTCAATAAATTTACGCGATTAACGTCTTCCAAAATATATTACATTGTAAATCATTCTAATGGTTTTCGTCATAATATGCTCACGCGCTGGTCAATGCATAAACTATATTCGTTTACATTGGGTGGTGCAATTATAAATAATTGATGGATCAAAACTTCCCGAGCACTAATTCAACGAAACTAAAAGATTAATGACACGAATTTTGAAAGTTCAACACGCAAGATGAACAACGCATCCAAAACCGCGAAATAAATCAAGTTTCTATTATTTATACTCCCGTTTTGAGAAGGATAACGCGAAGAACATCGCTAACGTATAGGTAGTAAATCCATCAATTTGAAAATTACACCAGGTATGCATATTTTTCTAAATTTAAAGTTTATTGTTTGATATATCGCGCCTCGTGGAAAACTCGCGGAGTCAAACACTATGGGAAATTAAGTGCAAAACACGTTTTATTAATTGGGGTGCTCATTGACTTGGTTTATCGTTGTGTATGTTTCTTCCATTTGCATCTAATGCTCGAATGGCGTAAAGTAATGCAATTTCTTGTATCATTCAATACAATCGACGAAATTTTACATCGATTTTTTTACGCTTATTAATTGTCCTTCCGGATCGTTAGCATGATTAGTACAAAGTTTATCAATTCTTATTATAATTGACTCGTTTTATATATTAATATGATATATAAATTATTAAATCGATATTAAATCTTATTTTAAATAATGTGCTAAATAGTCCTGCAAAGTAATAATTCTTTGACTTTTGTTACAGATGGACAAACAGACGATAGTGTTACGGTGTTAATGAAATACACCCACACACACGAACGTGATATAACCCATCTGTCCACTCGAAAGAATAAAGTATGAGGAGAATCTCCATCCAAAGGTAAAAATAAACTCAAAATAACGAAATAATTTCAAACCAAAGACCAACGACACAAAAAAGCAAAAACTTCTATCAACACAACCCTAAATTTATTTCCGTGTTAGTACACCATAAAAATCTTTTGAACCAAAGCAGATACAACCTATTTTTTCAGTGGCGTTGCGTATTTCATTGAATTTTGAAGATTCCCTTAAAAGTAGTTCCTTGGCGATATTTCGTCCACCAAAAATAGTTGTGCATGTTTCAACAATTCGCGCGCAGTTTATATTACGTGTTAAATGCGTCGTTTAAAGAAATATTTCAAAAGCGTTTCGCGTGATTTTAATTTTTATATTTAGATTCGCCAATAAATCACAAGTCGTATCATAAATCGTATTTTCTAGCTCAACGTACGTCAACATTGAAGTTTATGCGAATCTATAACTGATCTATATGCTCTACGTGCGTTCCGCCAGTAGCACCAAACACATGCACATCATCTAAGGTCGATTCGAATTTAAAATTAAGTTTTATTGTATACAGTGGAATTATGTATCACATTCTATTTACAATTTAGGAGCGCAATTTTCCTTTCGCGAAAACTATTCCGTGAGCAGCTTTTGAACATGATGAAATTGTCATGCATCGTCTATTACTCGGCAGCTGCAATAACTTCCCAGGCAGTTGTAACGAATTGCTCCATTATCTTCCACATTGTTGCGTACCGTGAGCTTAATTAGAAATATAAATATTATAAACCACGTAGAGAGGTATCGTAAAGTTTTCACACGTAAACCTGGAATATTTACCAGAAAAGGAGTGGCTTGCACTTCGTTTTAAAATAATAAAAATAGCTAATTATTTTCACGCGTTGCAAAAAACAAATAAATATTCGTAGGATGTAAACTAGAACAAACAGTGGGATTCTAAATATTACATATACAAAGTTATTTATATAACTTACAAAAAGCAACACTTGAACGGATGTACTTTATATGTATGTTTGTGTACACTATATGTATAATGTCTATTATACACCGCCGTACACATTCACTTCATTCATAGTTTCTAAACTCATTTAAGCCGGTGTACCACATTGGAATAATTGTTTGCATACATATTACAACTCCTAAGAGGTATACTATTTGAATGCACATATTTGATTATGAAAATACTCATCAGAAGATGAATATTTGGAATATGTCAGCAATGAAGATAATTTGATATAATTACATTTTCAAGTGAAATATATTGGATTAAAAAAAATCTGTAATAAAAACAATTTAAGTTACCGCGAGGTCATAAATCAAACAGATATGTATATTATTTGTGCTTTAGCTGTAACATTTTATAACAACCTCATTGTTCGAAGAACATAACAGGTGTCACATGTGGCCAGATGCGACTAAAGAAACACATACGATGCCATGAGTCATAAAACTATAAATACGAGCATTGTAGAAAGAGAGAGTAAATTATTCCATACGATAACAAAGTTACTTTGACACTAGGAGTTTTCGATTAATGCATTTTTCATTTAACAGTTAACTTTCTTGGTAGAGAATCAAATCAATAAAAAATTCGTCACCGAAATGAATTTATAATATCCCTCCAGCAATCCGAGACTCATACAAAAAATATTTGTCAATGCCAAGCTTCTATACCACCGAGATTTCAATACGCAAGTGTACAACCCTTTATTCAATGTACAGAATCGGATTGACTTTTGACTATTTGTTCAGTTTTATTTGTAATTTAAAAACAATTGTGTATAAATATATATTCATTTGTGGACTTTGTGTTTGTAAATTTCTGTAGACAAAGTTGTCGTTAATATTGATTGAATTTGTTTAATGCGCAATATAATTTGCATATATAAGGTATCAAAATGACATATGCTATCGAAATGTATGACTGGCATATTCATCAAATATCGACAAAGTTACTTAGTGGCTCTGGCCGTACGGTCCACTTTTAAATGTGCCAACCATATTCCAATTTCAATTCATTTTAATAAATCGCAATGGTGTAATGCATTACCCATTTGAAAATAGCATGACAGTTAAAGCCATGCTATTGGTTAATAATAAAAAGCGTGATCAGCCGATAAGCCAAGTAACAAAAATCAAAGACGTAGAACGTAATATTTTTAATGAATTAACCAGGACAATTGAACTAATCACATTTCCTTCACAAATCCATACATCAATCGACAAACGGCGACTACAAAAATATGAGGATCACTTAATATTTTCCATATTACCCCTCATACGTATGTCGAATTTATTTCTTTTGTTTTAGAGAGTGACTTCGCATATCGTAACTGAAAATCGATTTTCTCTTGTGCAAAATTTAAGATACGCAGTCGTCGTGTAGGTGGGTGCACACATGTTTCGAACGATGAAATAAATCTAACGTGTTTGTTACTGTAATTTGTCAGTGTCGGTTAGATTGACATCGAATTTGATAAAATCGTTGATTTGACGACCAAAATGAACGAAAAAGCACAGAAATTTTAACGCATTGGATGAGAAAATAAGTTGCAACATACTTACTTTTTAGACAAAACACCATCGTTGATATTTACTGTAGGACTCTAACCCATTACAAACGATCAATTATCGGTTCACAAACAAATACGAAAATCCCAAAACTCTCGGCCACCACGGTGCAAACATGTTCGCGAAACACGTATTACTGAACCTTCGGCTAGCCATGTCCTGTTTATGTTTAACATTCGTGGTTGTAAAAATATACAAATCCTAAATATGTCGACCGAAATTTATGGTAAACCTTTAAATTCACAGAGAAAGCAATAAATATTGTAATATTCACGTGTGTGATAATGTTACAGGTTTTAATTTTTGCGAGTTCGGCTGCGAACCAAAGGAAGCAGTGCGAATGTTTCGACATATGTTTGAGTTACTTTATATATACGAGTTTTATTGGCGGTTTATTGGTTTCTGTGTCCTTTTATGTTTTAATGTAGCGATTTACAACTATGTGACGAAACATAGCAATTGCCAATAATTCGTACGAATTTAGACGCTTTGAACCGCCAGAGTTAATTGTTACACAAATGTTAAATTGAAAAATTAAAAATCTAATATCAGTCGGGCGTCATTTATATCTCATTTCGTAAACATTAGGGGCTGTTGTCTCGACGAAAGTGAACCCTTACGGTTCAGAACTCCGTATATTTTCCTAGTTTTATACACCCACAGTAATTAAATTAATGCCGTGTTTCAAAGGCTGATAAAAGTTATGGTTCTGATGAGCACACATTGTTCGCCTCGCCGTACGAAGTCCGCACATAATATGAAATATTTCTGCATTGTGCACACGTGATAAGGGTTGGATGTAATTTTGGAACAGGACTGAAACATATCTCTGTAACAATACAATTTCAGCCAGTTTATAAGCAATAAAGAAACGCACGTAAATGAACGTTCAATTTTATTATATCTTGGATTCCTTTCCGTTTTACGAGTAAACGGCTTCGTATTTGAACAGTATTTTAGTAGAAAGCCACTTTGGGTTATATGAAACTTTTTCTTTCGGAGAAAATGAATCCAACCGATTTATAAATGTGGTCTTAGAATCCTTCACAATACATTGAATTGAAGTAACGTTAAGGTTAAAAATTCATTGTTTAAAAGTAAAATGTTGCTCAAGGGCAATTGAACAACATATTATATTTTAATTTAATTTTTGACTGAATTAAAACCGCTGGTTGGAATTTCCAATTTTCCATCTTTATTATGAAACTAAAATACACAAAGCACAAGTTTCTAAATTACACAACGTTTCAACAACTTTAATTTGTTGTCGTCTACAGGCATGCGAACGAGACAGTTAAGAAAGATTGAAGGGGTAACTAGATGGAATAAATAAAGACGAAATCATAAGAGGGTTGGTTATTCATTGAAACAGAACAGGAAATAGTAGATAGGAATCAGTTCGATCAAGTGATCCACCAAGTGGTGGCTAAGGGAATCGAAGAAATTCTGAAATGACAGTATAAGAATAGGCAATGCAAAGAAAAATTAAGAATGAAGTGAAGGAAGTTGATCACTTGCGTCAGAAAGAAAGAAATGGAGAAGAATACACGATGGTACTAAAAGAACACGCCTTCCTACCACGATACCCATAAAGTGTTATTAATAATTATAAGTGAGTTTTTAATAATGACAGAAAAATATAAATATGTATATGCAAGGCGACCAAAGATCCAAACAACATTTTATCAACCCATTCATTGCAACGAATGTATTTCAATGCAAGGGCAAACTCATTAAAAATATTTTATCATAGGACAATCGGCTGACTTTAAGGCTTTATAATAATCATAATCATATATGTTACCTAATTTGTTTCATTTACTATGATATCTACATAATTAATAAATAAAAAATATCATTCAAATATCGTAACATTTTTATAGCAATGTCTGCTACGAGTGCTTCAGATGAGAAAAGGTCAATTGACTGAATCTAATTAAAGATTCTCTTGGGAGAAAAGATGACCTTTTTACTTCCTTTAAGTATCGAGCAAAAATATTAGAAATATTTCAAACGACAATATGCCTAAAGACGTTGAAATTTTAAAAGCAAAACATTTCAAATGATTTGATTATCGAAACGAAATTTGTAGCAGACTCGTCGTTAAGTAATTTTATATATTTTTTGGTAGTTTTTCTGATTAATGTATTTTATGCATTATCATATGTATAATATGATAATAAAATATTAATTAACATCAAATATATAAAAACGTAAAAATTAAAAAGCACAAGTCTTCTGACTAAAGATTATCTTGGAAGCTGATTGATGAATTGCAGATATTTTCCTCCGTTACGTATTGAGTAAAAAGTTTTACAAAAATTTTCAATAATAACAAAGTTCATACAAATTTTAAAATTGTTCCAAAGAAAGGTAAATAATGTCCCTAAAGACAGACAGATACATATTTGTAAACCTTTAAAATCTTTTACCCACCGATTCCTTGCAATTTCATTTCAATTGAAGAAAAATAATTTTTCGCTTAAATATTCTTTGATGTTATTTACTTGTTAAGCTATGTTAAGCTGTAAATTATTCTTAATACGTGTTTGAGTTTGCATCTGCAAAATGAATAATTCAAAATATCCGCTATGTCTTTTATGTATACTAGAAAAAGTGGTGGATCTAGTATCGAACCCTTGAGTACACCTGGCTTAACCAGTTCACAATCAGATTTTAACGTATTTATTATATTTTATGTATAATGTACATAATGTATATACTATGTATATGCATATACATTAAATTAATTTCTAAAAAGAACTAGCAATTACCAACTGAATATGTATATTAATAAAACATGATTTCTTACCAAACATATACACCTCTTAATCACATATGTGCTGCAATTTAATAAAAAAATATATATAATCGTATATAATTTATACGTCATGCTGCTTAATGTTTTTCGTTACAGATAACATTTCTTTAATATATTCATGAAGGAGAAATATAAAACTGCTATTATTACCCGAGAGCCATCCTGCTTAATTACGTTTACATAATTTTTAATAAACTAAAAACATATAATGTGAATATCACAATTTTTTAATTACCAATTATCGATTTTTATACAATTTTGTAGCCCCATTTGTGCTGGATTCTTTTAACGTGTTAATCCTCATTATTGCGGAAACAATGATTAAATATAAAACTTCAGAGTTGTACAATGAAATCAAAGGTTTTTAACCTCAGTTTGACAAAGACTAATTAGAAAACTGCCCGAGGGAAAACGACGAATCAAAAACGAACGGACCGAAATATGCTAATTGTTCCTTTGATTTATAGCATTTAGAATATTCATTTCGAAGATATTATAAAATGTAAATAAGAAGGTCAGATTTTAAATCGAAATTGTCAATGTGTAAATTAATTATTTTAATGTTCATTATTACACGTTTTTCTATTAGTGTTACATTTTTATGAACAATACAATATTAGGTAAACTTGACAGTTTCAATTGAAGGTCGAAAAATACACTTTTAATGTAGTTCAAATCGTAATTTGAGATTGACTTTGACTTGGAAATGAAAACGAACCGACACCATTGGAATAATATTTGGATACCAAATAAATAATAAGCAAAGAACAAAACTTCGTATGTCGTTTCAAGAATTTCAAGATTAGTTGTAGTTTGACGTTTCATCAATCTCATAGCATATTAATTTTTATATTATGAAGTCATGAGAACAACCAACGTGGACACTTTGCTTTCGAAAAATGTACTAAATCCTCTAACAGTGTTAGTGTAGTGTAGTGATTATCCTTTTATTATTTAAAGGATAATCAACGCTCTCTATGTGACATAATTTTCCACCCACATTGGTCGAAAACGATCACCTAGGTTATCCAACGCTGTTGCTATGTCATAGTAGGTGAAAACTTTTCCATGTTTACAAAAAAAATACCTATAGAAAGTTTAAGTACACATGTATAAGATATAAGTCAAACGATTTCTTATTTTTTTCACAATAAAACAATTGCATTCAATATAGAGAAAGTATGTGCAATTGCATGCAGTTGCATGTATACCAAATTTACAAGTGTTTACTTTTAATTTTAATTAAATCTTAACTAAATAACCCAAACTATACATTTTTTAATATAAACTCCACACCTTACAAAACCTTTAGATGGTTTTTGTTGCCCTTTTTACAGGATTTTGTTATGGTACAGAGTTAATATATATTCTATCGATCAAATAACTTACTACATAACAATTTTTCAGTTTGAAGATGCTTTTTGTATTAAAAGCTAAACGTCACTAATGTGATCATTGTTAATTAAAATCCCCAAAAAATTCTATAGAATCAATCAAATTATACAATATTAGACAAGAATTAAAAATCTTGTCATATATAATATATTCAATAATTTTCGGCGTAGATTTTTGTATTCTTTAATAAATTTGATTCCTGTAATCGTTATTTAGTACCTCCAGTGGATTTAAACGCTGAGCGCAAAATACGCTTTCAATGTGCCCGAGCTCAAAGCCCTCACTTTAAACGCTCTGCACATGGCAGGTACCGCGGTAAATTTGGTTATATATCCTCCCCTAATATCTGCCAATTTCTGCTCGTCAAATTTCGATTGAACCTCACAGCGTTTCAAGATAATTCGCAATTACTTTCCCCGGAATGCAGCGCCCATTTAAATTCCAGATGGCGCCACTTTAAAATTTTTCGCCGAGGTGAAAATTGTCCTAGCAGATAATTATACTTTAATCTTCAATGTCGTGTAAAAAATAGTTCTAATAAATGTTCCATTGAGGTGGATTATTTTCGCTAACCTAAGCGTTTTCGCAGATAGAACGTACGACATTTATCAACATTTTACGATTCGAATGGTTCTGAAGGAAAGAAGAGTTTCAAATCCTCTACGTTATACTATCTCATATATTACCCGCCGCCGAGTCGTCCCGCTTGAAAATTTTAGATTATGTTTTCGGGGTTATGTACTCAATTTCCGCGAGGCAATCGTAAATTTCTTTTCATAAACCGAATTTTCTGCATATTGTCGTAGATCTTATCGGCAAACATCGCTTTCATTCCCTTGTCAAAATAAACCGGTCAGTGCTTTATTGAAAAGTTCGTTGTCTACGAGAAACGAATTTATCTGTTTTTGCTGGCAAATGTATATTAACTGTATGTGAAATTACTTTTGCGAGTCATATTTCAGGAATATTCATTTTCGTGTGACGTTCTATCGTTTAGTTTGGGAACTTATTCCGCTCCCTTTCCCCCTGCAGGCAACGAAGTTTATGTTTTGCCTCAAATATAAAGTTAGTGAACCCCGTCGTTATTACGTCCATAATATTCCAAATAAATACTTCTTGCTTAGTTAGCACTTATTTTTAAAACGAAGATCCCCTATAAAACATTAACGTATTTATTTCCATTATTTCAAAGACTGTGCAACAGGACACTGGCGCCACAGCCATTGATTCTGTCTGGGTACCTTTGCATTCAGAGTGAAAACGACAGTCAAGCATAAACGAATGTTATTTTATTGTTACGTATTCAATTATTTGTCGAATTTTATGTGTTTTTGCCTCGGTTCAGGTATCATAAATTATTTCATATTTTATTATAACGATACGACGCTGTACAATCGAGACATTAAAGTATGAGACGTCGATACCAGAACTTCATCTTAAAAGGTTGTTATTTAGCAACACAAAGGCACGTAATTATGCTTGCAAAGTGGATGCCGTCATTCGAAACTTGGAAACTTTTTAACTGCGGCGGTTACAAAAGAAGTTTGGCACAATATCGATACACATTAAAAATTGTTTATGTTCTACGTCTTATTGCATAACTATTAGTTATATGAACAAGTTTACTAGATATATTTTTGCATTAAAATTAAGTAATACGTATGTATTAGTTAATTATTAGTTTAATTTATTATGAACTTTGTGCTTTTTAAGTTGTTCTCAATATCATTATTATAATTTTTTATAAAATATAGCACATAAAGATAAGATTGAATTGCGCTGCATTCTAAGCACAGTGGGATTAAATGTTCCAGGCACATGAATTTAGAGTGCTTAGTTTGATAAATGACGTTTAACATGCTTCTCAATACACCAAGCTTTTCCAAAAACAATCTCCGTTGTAAGGTTTTTATATTATTGCATTTATATATCACAAAAGTGTTTATGGCAGCCACGTTCATACAACAAAAAAATTACTACTGGCCATCGTCGAGAGATACGTGCACAGTTATAACTTTCAGTCAATTTGTCCACCATATCGACGCCACCTTTTGTTTTATTATATTCATTAATTAGTTCTGGTTTGCCAGTTTCCTCATCCATGGTGTGGTCTTCATCGGTAGTGGTCAAAAGGAAAACATTTTTGTTTTTTCTTGGTATATAAGAAAGTGGTGTACAGTTTTCACGAAATGCCAACATTGTCGTCTTCTCTTGTCGCTTAATGAGCATATCGTTACAAATTGTTGACTTATTTTTTCTCAGGGTATCTATTATGCTTAGCTAGTAATCCCTCATAAGGTTTTCGGCGCGAGCAATAGAGGTGAGGAAATTATCCATAGTGATATTTCTCTTGGTACCTCAAATGGGTTGACGTAATCTTGGAACAAGGTCCATATTAGACGTATCAACTTTATACGGTCCTGGCGGTTGTTGACCAATATAAATTTACAACATTGATGTATAAAACATTTTGGCATCTAATGAATATACTTTGATGCCATAACGGTTAGGTTTACTTGGTATGTGAACCCTAAAATTGGATCTGAACGCAAAAAGCATTTCATCTATTCCCGACATGGGAAAATATTTTGGTAGCACGTTATTGAATTCGTCAAAAAATCTCTTATAGCAACTAATCCTGCCTGTCAGCTCTTTTCATTTTATCATAAAAACGAATATTCCTCAGCAAAATCTTGAACCTTTCCTCAGATGCTCAAGCTCAAGATCTCGTAGCTCATTCCATTGGTGCTAAAAAGATCTCTTGTAGTTTTGCGATTACTTTTTAATGCACCTGCTATGTAAAAAAGTCCCAGTAGAGCTTTCATCTCTATTATGACCGTTTCCCTAGCTGTTCGGTATTCTTTGTTGTAATTTTTTGATCGAATATAGCTGTTAGTATAAGAGATAATATTTTGCCACATATCATATCAGGGGTGAGGCTTCTCCCGAGCCTCACCCCTCACTTCTGGAACTTGTGTAATAATATTTATGGCACGTGTGCGCATTTGATTCAAATCTTTCCTCCACTGTGTGCCATCTTTGCCTGTGAAACATGGTTGTTGAAAACTTGTACCAGGTTCTGACTGAGAGGATTTATAGTGTATTTAATCAATCTCGATTTCCGAAATTTTTTGCCCAGACTCAGATTTATGCCACATAACTTCAAAATCACAATCTTCTAAGCTGCCGTCACTATGTACTGCTCCTTCTTCTACGTCATCATCACTTTCTTGCCATAGGTGTTCGAGTCTCTCTTGGTCCTTTTCATAGCTCCAATTAGACATTTTATAGTATTTTCTGTTAACCAAAAAAATTCAAAAATACTTTTCCAGGTACAAAATATAGATTTATACACCTATTTGATCAAGTAGATTGAATATGGGCTTGCTAAGTATTCTCCGCAAATCACTTACATTCAAACTAACATCGGTCTACAAGACCAATAGTGGTAATAACTGAATAATGAAACGCATTACACCTCTGCCACTTTAACACTAAACGTAAGATACCGAGAAAGGAAACTCATGCCCCCATTAACGTACCTGCGACCAGTAGGATTATATTGATGAGAATATAAGTGGGCGATCTCAAAGGCCGTATGTGAGCCGCGGAGGGATAATTTCATAATTCCGTATCGAATTGAATAAATCACCTGCTTCCAATCTACTTTTAGTTCAATTTAATTGACCTTTTAATTCAAATCTGATGGCTACTATATACGTCATCATAATATATCGAGTGCACCTGCACCAAGTATCTGCAGATTTGATTTACAATTTTTATTCGCTTATTTTATATATAGTACTGGTATAAAGTCTGGAACTATCGAAATAGAACTTTTGTCAAATGTTTTTCAAAGAAATCCTCGCACTGGTCAATTTTTATCTAAGTGAGGCACATTTTAATGTAATTGTCACTTAAAGATCGTATTTGTTTTTGAGTTATATAATTAATTAAAGTTTTAAAACCAAAATCTAGTAAGAATCAAGTTTCAAATTTTAATGAAAAAAAAACAAGTAACCACGTAACAATTGAGCATTAAAATTATGTGTTTGCTAATCTATTTTTATTGTGTACATTTTTACGTAATTACTCAAAAAGAGCGAATTGAAATTTTAATATTGAGGGGGTGCGGCGAGTATTCTAGAACACACGAGGCTTGTGTACTATTTCCAGTTTCCAAAATAAAAAGAAAGTTTCTGAACTGGGACATGTGAGGGACGCCATAGGTGTGGTCGTCCAACAATCGAAGAAGGTGCCGATTTAATATATTCTGTTGCCTCCACAAGAATATCCCCATAGAACTATAAGGGAAATAGCTGGTCAGTAAGGTCAGTTATAAACATTTTACGGAAATATAGATGGCATCCCTACAAAGTTCAATTAGTTCTAGAGCTAACGGGGATGATAGTTTTGTGAGGTAATGATGGAGCGATGTAATATCGATCGCAACTTTTCAAATAGCATAAATTTTTCCGATGAAGCAACATTCCACCTTAATGGGACAGTGAATCGCCATAATTATCGATATTGGGCACCTGGAAATCCGCACTGGATGAACGAGACGCATACGTAATTTCCTCAAAAAGTTAATATTTGGGTAGGAATTGTCGGGGATAGAATTCTGGGACCATTTTTTATCGCGGCTTAATTGACGAGCGAAAAGTAGTTGGACTTCTAAAGGAAACATTTAAATCCTGCTCTTGCGGTGTTTTATACGAACAATGAACGTTATGGTCGCAGCAAGATAAACACATCATAACGACAGCACACCGCAGTCAAGAAGAGTGGCGGATCTGCAGTTTTCGCGGTTGCATGCAAGAGTTCACTGCCAATACTCTACAATCAATACTTGGATGCATCATTCAGATATTTCTTATAATATTCTCTATATATACTATCGCATTGTGTACAATATTGGGTAAAATGTAAAAGTCTTCTTCCTACTCGCATTTCTTTATACCCGTCGCCCCTTTTAGTCGATGCTTCATCAAGCAAGTTTCAAAAAGTCGATAAGGAAGAAAATTTACATAAGTGTGCATTAGCATGTCCCCTTTGCTTCTTGGGCCTGGGGCTTAAACCTTACAAGTTGCACGGTAGATCCGCCACTGGCGAAGAATGTGTTAGTACACAATAGCACGGTATTAGCATCAAAGTTTAAAAATCGCATAAATAAGCTCTCTTAAATTAGTAGATCATAAAACTACAAAGCCCACGTATAACCGCGATATTTCGGGCCGAGACAACTATAAATACATTCGGCACAATTGGAATCGTCGTTTCTGAAAAAACCACATTTGGAATGTTATATCATTTTCGAATTGACGTCGCTCGCCTCATTAATAATGTAATAATAATAGTATATATAGTTTAAACGCAAACGAGTGAAACATGTAATACAGTTACATAACATCAATTTAAAAAAATCATTGTACGAATACAAAGGTTCTATGTGAAAGAGCGCTGATTTTTGATTTAATGTATGGTAGCTGTGCAAAAGAAGGTAGCAACTTCATATAAACTATTATGCCCATGTAAATCTCCCTTCAACTGGAGAGCTCCTGGTGGAGATTCATAAAAATTAAGAAGCGTATATGTCGTCATCAACCCCATGCTAATAAACATCGGGCGATATCCATTCTATTGCAACCCATTATAATTATAATTATTATTTTTTGGAATATTAAAATTGCTTCCCCAAAAAATTGCACAGTATGATAAGTTACTATAGACAAAAACTTTGTAGAACATTGGTAAAGTTCGAATGTTTTCTTCAGGTGTATGGTGGCATTTTTGGGCCATTTCATTCCGTTCCATTTGGCTGCAAAAATGCCCAATTTTTATACCTAAGATTTGTATCTCATGTAGAATTGACTTATTATGCAATCTTGCCAACAAACACTTGTTAGATAATCTATAAATATTTGTAAACCTAAGAAGAATTGTTTTTAATTAATTTAGAATGGTTTATTGCTTTTACATCAGTCTTCCATTTATGGATGGACCTCTGTTGGACTCCAGATGTTATTGTTAAGATAAGTCAGATAACAAGAACACGTTGCTCATATGCAATATCCACAAAATGTAGTCTACCACAAAGGTAAGATTTGATCCAAGACAACGCTGTATTATCAAATAGCGTAGCACACCAACTTTCTCAGAAGAAATCAAATTAAACGTCTGATATTTTCTTTGTAAATTATTATATTATTACATTATTTAGAGCAAAGCTTTTATAAAATTATACGAAAGGATTGTTTGTTATTCTCGCATTGCAGCTCGGACGACCAGAGACCAGACCAGAGTCATAATGACACGTGCACTATAAAATAATTGTCTTGTACTTTTCATGGAGTCCAATGTGTTTCAACTTTTTATGCAACTTGTTCTGAATTCACACAATTCATTTTGTGGATTCTTATGTTGAGTGGATTGTGAATTCTTGAGATCCACCGATTTTGATTTCACTGAGGGATGGACTCCCTGGGCCTTACAGCTTGGCTTGTCAGAATATTCTATTAACTGTGCATAAAACATTTTAGCGTAAGATACAAAAATGGCATTTGAACATACTTTAATACAATAATAACTTTATCTAGTAAGAAATGAAAATGGAGATTTTGAAAACGCCACGGCTAATTTACAAACGGTTAATAAAATAGCTAAAATTGTATTTAATAGAACTCCCAACTATTAAATTGAAAATATTGTAAACAATTCATGCAATATTCATCGAGAGTGCAATGTGTTGAGCATATAAGACTTTACTTTCTTGCTCATTTTCCTGAATATGTTATATAATATTATTCTTGGATGGAACAAATACATGTTTGTACATTTTCATTGTGTTAATAAATACGGGCAAGCAATCGCATTATATTTTCGTATTTAATAAATAATTATAATATTTACGAAAAATAAATTTTAATGTGTTTAAAAGTAGTATGTATTAAAACAGTGTAAACGATAAAAGTAAATTCCAACATAAATTACACCGGCGAGGTATCGTTCATGCTTCATGACCACAGTTTTGAATTAAGATTGTGAACTAACAGAATATGATTGATTTGTACGTTGGGTTGCATATGCACTGATATATAATTCACTGCAAATTTATCGTTTTTGTTGCGATCGCGGCGCTTTTTCGCCAAAATCGCAAATATTAGTTTCACTTCCCTGCATTATTGTATTATTTATAACAAAACATTGCACATTTTCGTAATTCATGATTTCATTTGACATAAAATGCTGTTACTTGAAAAATGTATTCAAAATAGTTCGGGTCGAAATTTGTATAAGTAGCTTACATTGTCTTTTCAACTTTTGAACCAAAATTGCATTTTCTTTGCCGTTTTTAAATCCATAGATGAACTTCTTTTTCTAATGAAAGATTTAAATGCTTGGAAGTCTTGGGAGAATATCACAGACATCGTTGAACAAATTTGTTAATAAAAGACATAAAAATAAAATATTCTGGGTTGTGACAATCTATTTCATTCAACCAACAACAGTTGGCTTCATTCTAATGTGTATACATTTTGCTGTATTCACGTTAATTTCTTACTTTGTGTGTGTAACATGTACATGGTTAGCAAATGCTTCTATTGTAAGGATTTACTATTACTGAATTTTACCCTTTGTGATAACAGATTTAGTTTATAGTCAAACGTGACGTCGAATAAAAGATTCGATAAGCTGTGCTGCAACTACGACTTAAAAAACAAAATAAACTTGTTTACTATTAAATTTTAAACTGAAATAACAAATTAAATAGAACCGATAAAATATATATCTTAGTTTGGTTGTTGATGCGTAATGCAAAATATTTATGTCTCTAACCTATGATCCCAATTTATCAATGAAATAACTTTCTATATATCGCAAATAAAAACGTGCAGTTGCGATTGTACTCCCATCCATATAAGATGTGTATGGAAATTAAAAACACCTTCTTCCTATTAGTGCTACTATTTGTGTTGAGTGAGTTAGTAGAAATTAATGCCAATTTAAGTGCATCACGCCGCAGTACGAGCTCTAACCGTCGCAAGGAGCGGACAACCGAATATAAAATTCAGACAAGAAATTATTACAGCACAATTACACCATTGAAGTATAGAACCACAACGTCGAAATATATAATTGAACCAACAAACTTCAGAAGAACGACGCCAAAATTTAGAAGGACATCATTGCGGAATACAAGAACAACACCTAGTTATCGAATTACAACGCCATTGAAGTACAGAACCACAACATCAAGATATATAATTGAACCAACAAACTTCAGAAGAACGACGCCTAAATTTAGAAGGACATCATTGCGGTATACTAGAACAACACCTAGTTATCGAATTACAACGCCAATGTACAGAAGCGTAGCAGCAACGTCCCGAAGAACAAAATTGACAACGACAACATCAAGGTATATAATTGAACCAACAAACGTCAGAAGAACGACTCCAAAATTTAGAAGCACATCATTGCTATATACAAAAACAACACCGAGTTATAGAATTACAACGCCAATGTACAGAAACGTAATACCAATGTACCTAAGAACAAAATTGAAATATAAAATCCGAAAAAAAAAGTATAGGATTACAACACCAGCGCAGAGGTACATTAAAAGTACAAAATATGATAAATCGTCTTCTGGTCGAAGAATTCAGACATCGACAGAACGCATTAATACAAAACCAACATCGCGGATATTGACGATACCGACAAGACCCCTTCCGCGACAACAAATACGGCAATCAGACTATCCATTTCCACAAATCAATGTTGGCCCGAATTATTACCAACCAGTTGTAATTTTAAGGCCTTTATATGAAATAAATAATAACTATGTTGATCAAGCTGTAATTACCAACCAGCCAGTGTATTTCCATCCGCGATTTTACCACAGATATCCGGACAGGACAGTTGTGGGACAATGTTTGAGTCAACAAATAAACAGGTTTCGTTCATATTCGCCCAGTTATCCAAACTATGCCATAATCCACCACCAACATAATTACAATCAATCGCTTCCAAAAGCTATAAATGTTGATGTAAGTACATTAGCCACCTGCGGTAATTTAACAAACATTTGTGTTGGTGGTTCAAAAGCACTGTGCTTGAGGAACGGTACCGTTTTCTGCGTAACACAACCTGAATCGTCGTTTTTACCATGCATCTCAGCCATAAAAGTATTTTCTGGTGATTCGATAACGTTATCGATTCAGGATATTTTGAAAATCGAATATCCGCTAGTAAATGGTACTAATGGAACGAACTTAAATTGTTTTTCAAATAGAACTCGCAGTCCAACGAAGGCAATGCGTAAAATTACGACATTAGGTACTAATTTTGACACCACAATAGAAAGCACTATTCTCAGAACATACTTCGTTAACAATACAATAAATGGCAAGTTGGATATCAATGAGACGTACACAGAAAATAACCCAAGTATTCTTTCAACTGCGATAATCGACTATTCAGTGACAGAATCAACGAAAAATAGCGACACAACAACAGAATTTGGAACAGGAGCTGCTACTTTTCGACAAGAAATTGTAAATAATTCAATAAATACAAACAAATTGGCTATTAGTACGACAAATACAGAATACAGCTCAAGCACTTTGTCAACTGCCACAATCGACGCATCGACACCTATCAATGATACAACGTCCACCTTAAATTTAGTAACAGAGAGCAGTGGAAGTTCATCTGTTTCTAATCATATCTTATTAACGATGACCTCAAGCAATGTTCAAGATACTAATAACGATATGTGTGTGTTGTTTATAGCAGAACCTTTACCGAAGCCTAAGAAAATAACCAACAATGAACTAATCAATAACATTCATCATAATTCCAATGACATGCATAAATATTCAGGTATAAAATTTGAAAACATTTTTAAAAGGATGTTGTCGCTATTCTTGAATTAAATGTATACAAAATATTATTTTTGCATTTATTACTAAAATGATACCTGTGTTAGGTTATTAATGAGGCTATACAAATGGTCTGGGGTGGGTGTGGTTAAAACATTTCTCAAGAACCACAAGTTTCGATTTAAGAACGTAGTGTTTTTTTTTTCGCGTTTATGATCGCTATACTACATTTGTCGCAAATAGCAAATTTCCAGTTATGCAGATTTCAATGCAATTACTTTATATGATATTTTCGGCAAAACCGATTAACAACGACTAAAATTATTATTAGCCAATCATAGGGAAAAATGCATCCTGGTCTAATAAAGTTAACCGTTGTCGTGATTCAGGATTGTAATTTTATTGTTAACGTAATGTAATGTAAAGTAAAAATGATAAATTAAGGCGAGTACAACGTTAATGCAATAAATTACACATTTAGTAATTGCTTTGAATTTCGTCAAATTTTGAAAGGTAATTATTCATACCGTCTAATATTTCAATTCTTTGATTTGGAAAAATAAGTACAATTTACATATGAAATGGGGAACTATGTTGCTCCATCTGTCTTAAAAGACTCAGTATATCAACTTAGCTATTTAGCTAATTACAAATTAAATTCTAGAGGTGCCAATGATAACTGATATTATTATAGAATAGTTTCTCTTACCATTCAATTTTTCAATAAAAGTAACCAACGTTCATTATATCGAATGTTACTTCGGTAGGCCGTTGAGAACCTCTGCATGGAATAAATAATCTGCAATGTACCAAAATGTCTATTTTTATGATGAAAGACATCAAGGAAAACGATACAGAGCTTATAAAAGTCCAATGAGTTATAGACATCCACATCATGATGCCTGTTTATCACAATTTCGGATACTTCAACGTTGTAAATTATTTCAATAAATAAAATTATTATTACTTAAGTGGGCCATTTCTTCGTCCTATGTATTACTACATTGAAAAGATGAATGTAACAAAAATGGATTGTAGGAAAATTGACGTAATTTCCGTTGCTGTACCAGTTCGTCTAATATTTATAGCTTCCTTAATGAAAGATATTTGCTCAATTTCTGTTGCGATTTCATTGAAGGCTCGATTCGAAGTCGTATTACCACATTCGGCGAAATTAACATGAAGGCTTTAGGAAATAAATCATGATGATGACGATACTCGAACCGCGTCGTGAATAAAGAAACTTTGGGAAACTTTTAAAGCTGTGCTTTTCCCGTAACTTGAAAAGGTCACATTGAAGATAAAGTTCCAAACAAAGCCCACGTTTTTTTCTACAAGCGTGTTTATCCCCTTTGACTGGTAATCCATATCTTGTTTATTAGTAACGGATTCGCCTTTTTGGATCCTGAATGTATTTATTGCTTATAAATTCCGCGCGGATCTTATTAGAAACGTGAAGATATTCAATGAAATGTATATAAACATGCAGAGGGACTATTTCTTTGATGAATGGTTCTTCAAGTGTTTGATTTTTTCTGGTGGAATCTTACTGTCACTGTTCATGGAGATCGTACCAGGTAACAGGTATTGTGATGATATTCCGAACTATATATACATCAACACCAACAAAATTGTTAAGAATGGACAAATCTTGTGGGCGCACCCTTAGTTTTGGTATAGGCTTCTAAAAAGACCTATTTTATTCTATCAGCTACAATAAGTTTTATATATAATTTATAAATGTGGGATTCAGGTTAATTTCTTACTTTGTATATGTAATATGTACTACGATTTATTTGTGTGAAGGTGCAATGTTTCTATAAAATGATCAGCAAATGTTGTTCTTCTATCGTATGGATTTACTACTATTTAGTTTTGCCCGTTGTGATAACAGACTAAGTCGACGGTGATTATTCAGTTTGCGGTCAAACGTGACGTCGAATAAAAGATTCGATAAGCTGTGCTCCAACTACGAGTTACACACAAAATTAACTTGTTTGCTATTAAACTTTGGAACGGTAATAACAAATTAAATAGAACCGATAAAACATTTTAGTTTCGTTTATTCATAAATGTAAAATATATATTTCTTATCTCGGACCTATAATCACAATTTATCAATGAAATAACTTTCTCTATAGCACAAATAAAAATAGGCAGTTATGATTATATTTCCATCCATATAAGATGTATCTAGGAATTAAAATCATGTTCTTCGTATTAGTGCTCCTATTTGTGTTTAGTGAGGTAGTAGAAGTTAATGCCAATTTGAGTTCATCACGCCGCAGTACCAGTTCTAACGGCCACAAAGAGCGGACAACCGCATATAATATTGAGACAAGAAATTATTACAGCACAATGAGACCATTGAAGTGTAGAATCACAACATCAAAATATATAACTGAATCACCAAACTTCAGAAGGACTTCACCAAAATTTCGAAGGACAAAATTACGGCATACAAGAAGGACGCCGAATTACGTACATGCAACGCCAGTGGACAGAAACGTGAAACTAAAGTACCGAACCACAACATCGAAATATAGAATCAGATCAACAAAGTCCAGAACTACAACTCCAGCATACAGGGACATTATAAGTACACGATATGGTAGATATCACACAACTACAAAACGCGTTAATAGAAAATCTGCTTCGCGGTTAAGGAAAAAACTAAAGAGAATAAAGAAAACCATAACAGCGACAACAACAAAACTGAAGCCTACAAGCGTGCCACATCCACATCAAATAAATAACATCTACCTTAACCAACTAGTAATTATCAACCAGCCAGTGCATTTCGATTCAGGACTATACCACAGATATCCGGACACGACATTTTTTGGACAATATTTGAGTCATCGCATAAACAGGTTTCTTCCGCATTCGCCCAGTTATCCAAATTATGCTATGATCCACCATCAACCTAGACACAATCATTCGATTCCAAAAGCTATAAATGTTGTTGTTAATGCCACGTGCGATAATTTAACGAACAATTGTGTTGTTGGTTCAAAAGCAGTTTGCCTAAGAAACGGTACTATTTTCTGTATAGAGCTAAATGAAACATTTCTGCCATGTACCATAAAATCGACCAACATGTCTTGCGTTAACGTAAATATTACCGATGTAAATTCGAAGACGAATCAAATTAATATATCGTGCGACTCAGCCATAAAAGTATCTTCTGGTGAGGCGACAACATTATCGATTCGGAATATATTGAAAATGGAAAATTCGCAAGTAAATGGTATGAATGGAACGAACATAAAATATCTTTCAAATGAAACTACCACACCCAAGAAGGCACGGTATGGGATTAGTACATTGGATAATAATTTCCACACGACAACAGAAAAAACAACAACTAGTTACATTAATAATCTCACCACCACAACAGAATTTGCCAAAAGCGCTATTTTCAATTCAGACTTTGTTACTAATCCAAGAAATAGAATAAATGAGTTCGATATCGATGAAACAAACACAGAAACTAACCCTAGTATTCGTTCGACTACAATAATCGATTATTCAGCAAGAGAATCAACAGAAAATTACGACAAGAACAACAAGCAAGGTATTATCACATGGAACTACGCCACCTACAGCGACATCTTGTGAAATTGCTACATAGATAATAATTTTGGCACGACAACAGAAGAAGCCACAACAAATTACATAAGTAATCCCGTCGCCACAAAAGAATTTGCCGAAAGCACTATTTTCTGTTCAGACTTTGCTAATAATCCAAGAAATACAATAAATGATATGAATGAGACAAATTCAGAAAAGAACCCAAGTTTTCAATGACAACAAATACAACAACAACATCAACAGAATTTCGAATAGGAATTACTACCAACAAATTGGTTATTAATACAAGTAAAGAAAACAGCTCAAGCACTTTTTTAACCACAATAATCAATGCATCGACACCTCATACAGCGTCCACCATAAAATTAGTAATAGAAAATAGTGGAATTGGATTATCACCTGTTACTAATCATATATTGTATATCAATAACAAACGCAAGTAATATTAAATATACCAATAACGATTTTTATTTGTTGCATATAGTAGAACATTTGCAGAAGCGCGCTAAGATAACAATGAACAAGAACATTTGCTAATATTTTAAAAGGATGTTATCAACATTCTTGAATTAAATTTAAAAAATATATTTTTGCATTTACTACTAACATGTTTTATGCTTATTAATGAGCCTATGATCTATGTTCGGTGGAGTTACAACATTTCTCAAGAATCACCATTTTCCATTTAAAAACCGGGTCAACTTTCTAATTTATGATCACTACACTACACAACTATTCGTCGAACATAGTAAATCGCAAGTTATGCAGATTTCAATGCAACTGCTTTACTGGATCTTTACGCAACACTGATTAACGATGACTAAAGTTATTATTAGCTAATCCTGGCGGAAACACATCCTGGTCTAATAAGGTTAACCGTAGTCGTCTACTGAGCCCGTGGTTCAGGATTGTAGTTTCATTGGCAATGTTTGCATGATTTAAAAATGATAACTCAATAATGTTTGATTTGCTAATGGCGCCGAAAAACCTAAAAAGTGCTGTTAGCGTGCATACAATCATAAATTAAGGCGAGTGTAATGTTAACGCAATAAATTACATCATTTACTAATTGCTGAAAGCGTGCACGTGCACCGTTCGCCAAATTTTGAAAGGAAATTATTCACACCGTCTATCATGTCCATTCTTTGTAAAATAAGTGGAATTTACATATGGTATGTGGAACTATATCGAACCATCCGCCCTAAAAGACTCAGCATAATAACTTAGTTAAATTATAATCCTGGTTTATCACAGTTTCCTAGGAATTCAGATCTCTAGATTTGGAAGGGCACTAGAGGTTTGATCCTGAAGGAATAAGTGCGACATGATGTCTTGTACATACAACGAGCGTTACATGCTATTTTTTCTATTTCGCTTTCATTAATATATTTAATTTAATATTAAGATATAAAAAAACCATTTAGTGAGTTTTAATCTCTTAGGTTGCGTATGACTGACAAAATACCGAATTTTCAGATTTTAGACCACAATGTTAACGCCTTTTTACTTTGCCAACATGAGATTCCTTCGGTGATCGGCGCCATTAGTCTATTAGCAACAACCACCAACCTCACCGGAAAAGTCACTAAAAGCGATTGTACAAAATTCAAAGTCGTCATTGTGACATCGAAATAGAAAAAATTATTTAGTTTCTTTTATTCGTAAACGCAAAATATTTCTTATCGCGGACCTATGATCCCAATTTATCAATGATATAACTTTCTATATAACACAAATAAAAATGGGCAGTTGTGATTATACTTCCATCCATATAAGATGTGTCTAGAAATTAAAATCATTTTCTTCCTGTTGGTGCCCCTATTCGTGTTTAGTGAGTTAGTGGAATTGAATTCAAATATGAGTTCATCACGCCGCAGTACCAGCTCTAACCGTCGCGAGGAGCGTACAACCGAATATAATATTCAGACAAGAAATTTTTACAGTACTAAACCAGAGTATAGAATAACAACATCTAGCTATACAACTGAATCACCAACCTTCAGAAGGACCACACCAAAATTTCGAAGGACAAAATTACGGCATACAAGAACGACAGCCGAATATAATATTCAGACAAGGAATTATTACAGTACTAGACCATTGGAGTATAGAATCACAACATCAAGATATACAACTGAACCACCAAACTTAAGAAGGACCACGCCAATATTTCGAAGGACAAAATTACGGCGTACAAGAACGACGCCGAATTACGTACATACAACGCCAGTGGACAGAATCGTAAAACCAAGGTACCGAAGCACAACATCGGAATATAGAATCAGAACTACAACACCAGCGTATAGGGCCACAAGTGCACGATATGGTAGACATTTTCGTCGAAGATTTCGCACAACAACAGAACGCGTTACTAGAAAACCTGAATCACGGTTAAGGAAAAAACGAAAGAAAATAAAGAAAACCACAACAGCAACAACAACAAAACTGAATCCTACAAGCGTACCATATCCACATCAACAAATACCACCAACGGAATATTCATTTCAACAAATGAATGTTGGCCCGAATTATTATCAACCAGTTTCAACTTTGAGTCCGCTATATCAAATAAATAATAACTACCTCAACCAAACTGTAATTACCAACCAGCCAATGTATTTCGATCCAGGACTTTACCACAGTTATCCGGACAGGACATTTTTAGGAAAATATTTGAATCATCGCATAAACGGGTTTCTTTCGCATTCGACCAGTTATCCAAATTATGCCATAATCCATCACCAACCTAGTTATAATCATTCGATTCCAAACGTTATAAATGTGGATGTTAATGCATTAGCCATGTGCGATAATTTAACGAACTTTTGTGTTGTTGGTTCAAAAGCACTTTGTCTAAGAAACGGTACTGTTTTCTGTATAGCGCTAACTGAAACATTACTGCCATGTACCATAAAATCGATCAACATGTCTTGCATTTATGTAAATATTACCGATGTAAAATCGAAGACGAATCAAATTAATATACCGTGCGACTCAGCCATGAAAGTATTATCTGGTGAGTCGATTCGGGATATATTGAACATCGAATATCCGCAAGTAAATGGTATGAATGGAACGAATTTAAAATATTTTTCAAATGAAACTACCACACTAAAGACGGCAGCTTGTGAGATTTCTACATTAGATAATAATTTCGACACGACAACAGAAGAAACAACAACTAATTACATTAATAATCTCCCCACCACGACAGAATTTGACAAAAGCACCACTTTCAATTCAGACATCGTTACTTATCCAAGAAACACAATAAATGACAAATTAGATATCAATGAGGCAACCACAGAGAATAACCCAACCCAACCCAACCCAACCCAACCCAACCCAAGCGGTTTTTCAACTACAATAATCAATTATTTAGTAAGAGAATCGACAGACAATTACGATACGACAAGAACAACAAGCAAAACATTTTCAAATGAAACTACCCCACAAAAGAAGCCACCTTGTGAAATTACTACATTAGATAATAATTTTGACACAACAGAAGAAGAAACAACGGCAAATTACATAAATAATCCCCTCACCACAACTGAATTTGCTAACAGCATTATTTTCAGTTCAGAATTTGTTAATAATCCAAGAAATACAATAAATGATATCGATGAAATAAACACAGAAAATAACGCAAGGATTCTTTCAACTGAAATAATCGATTATTCAGTAACAGAATCAACAACAGAATTTCAAACGGGAAGTAATGAAAGCAGCTCAAGCACTTTTTTAACTACAATGATCGATGCATCGACACCTGCTCAATCGCCCACCGTAAATTTAGTAACAGAAAGTATTGGAATTGGATGTTCATCTGCTTCTAATGTTAAAGATACTAATAACGATTTTTGTGTGTTGTATATAGCAGAACGTTTGCCGAAACTCGCTAAGATAACAATGGACTGATCAATAACATACATCATTCTTCCAGAGACATGCATACATATTTAATTACAAAGTGACAATAATAATGTTATCGATATTCTTGAATTAAATATTTACAAAATTTTATTTTTGCATTAATTACTAAAATGTTTTTTATGAGTTATTATTAATGAGCCTATGATCTATGTTGGGTGGAGTGACAACTTTCGAATTTATGATTGCGATACTACACAACTATTTATCGAGAATAGCAAATCTCAAGTTATGCATATTTCGATTAATTGCTTTATTGGATCTTTACGCAACACTGATTACCGATGAGTAAAGTTATTATTAGCCAATCAAAGTTAAAACACGTCGTGGCCTAATAAGATTAACCGTGGTCGTTCAGTGACTCGTGATTCAGGATTGTCGCTTTATTGTTAACGTTTGCATGATTTAAAAAAATGATAACTCAATTATGTTTGCTTTGCTAATGGCGCCGGAAAACGTAAAAAAGTGCTGTTAGCGTACATACAATGATAAATTAAGGCGAGTACAACGTTAATGCAATAAATTGCATCATTTACTGCTAATTGCTGAAAGCGTGCACGTGTAGTTGTTTTAACGCTCGTCATGTTTTGAGGGGTAATTATTCATTCCGTCTAACATCTTTACTCGTTGATTTGCAAAACTATGCACAAATTCCACATGATATGGGGAAGATCTTTTCGCACTAAAGAATCAGCAGAAAGACCGTGTCAAAACGACTTATTTAAATACAAGAAATTGCAAATTATAATAATTTTTTTTCGTAGTTCGAACCTGAAAAACAGCCACTTGAAATGAATAACCCAATTACCCATATGCCATGTTTAACTTTATTTCATTTTATTCAACTCGAATTGCCACAATTGGATATAATCACGGGATTCTATTCAGTTACGGATATATCGACTACGAAAATTATTTCAATAAATAAAATACTGGCACATTTCTTCTTCATGTGTATTACTACATTGAAAAGTTGAATGCAACAACAATAAATCTGAATTTTTAAATCTACTTCTCGATGTTCTTTCATGCCCTTTATAATGTGCAGCCTTGAAACTTTATGGAAATTCAATTACTACCTACTTTTCAATATGTGCACATGACATTCTGTTGGCAAATTCATTTTACTTAAGTTCAAATAGAAAATGAAACTTACTTACTTATTGATTGTAAATATATGAAGGACGTGTAAAAACGCTGCAGTACACTTTTATATGCTTTATCTTTGCTGTAACCGTAAGTATTTTCGACATACTCATACATCCTGCTTATCAAAAAATGCATCACTCAGAAGAATCGATATATTTAATGTCATTTATACATTAAATAACGAAGTATCTGCCAAGTACGGCCATCGGATATCCAAAAACAATATCCGCTCTGGTCTGTGAAGATGACTTATTCCACTGTTTTCCCCATTGCTGTTTCAACACACTGATTAAGTCTGAGCATCATGTAATCTCGTGTCAATGGAAAACATAGAATTGGATTACAAGAACTGTACCCAAATGCCCAAACTCGCCTTTATATGACAGATATTTTACGCCGTGCAGCTGCAATCTAATGTTGTCCACATTTCTGGATGTTTGATATCGATACTTAGGCGACTACTGCCAATTACATGATTTAATCAGCACTTGATTCAATTTAGTCTGCTTCTCTGGAGCCATTTCATGTTAACTGTTTCAGTGCTAAATGTTATAATTATTCAAATATGTTTCATTCTTATAGGATTATTGAGAATCCCACAAAAATGTGATTATAGGCGAAAAATTAACTGTTATTGTTATAAAGTGGAGTTGAGTTGAGTTACTGCAGGCAACGAGATTGGGCGAAAATGCTGTCCGGAATTTTTCACATTTTTTTGAACACATAATTAGACGTTTCAAAACTGAGAGTTGTATTATATTGGCAAATATAATGTACATAAATAAATGTTATAAACTTGAAAACTAGGTGAAGATGAAGGAAATCAACGATATAAAGCTAGAAATCGGAGTAGCCACAAATATATGAAAAGATGGAAAATATTATTAAGCACAATAAGAATATGAAAAACCATATAATGAAACTAGATGAGAGAGACGAGGATTTTGAGAGGAAGAGATGAAGCGAAATAACCTGATTGTGGCAGGGATTAATATAGATACGAACAGTAACACAATACTAAAAGAAGCTGTAAGATCTTTATGGTAGAGATCCTGAACACGGAAGCAAAGATAAAGAAAGTAAGGAAGATAGGGAACAAAACGCGTTTAGTGGAAATGGAAAACATGGAGGAGAGAATGAAAGCGATGAAAGCCAAAAGTATGTTAAAAGGAAGGCAGAGTATTTATAAATCACGATCTAACTAGAAAAGAAAAAGAACTCCAGCAATACGTCAGAAAAAATGAGAAGGAAGAGACTAACAAGGGAAATAGAACAAAAGCAGGATATCAGAAACTGATAATAGGTGGTGTAATGTAGGAATTGGGCAAGGAGAAGCAAACACTAGTAATAAAAACGGAGCAGACAAGGAACTAATGATAAATAAGAATAAGAAAAATGAGAGAGGAACAAAGGGAAAAGGAACAGCAGAAGTTGTAATAAGGATAATGATTCAACGGGAATATTCGTATGTTGGAAGATGAGTTAGTAGCATAATTTGAAAATACAAGAGTAGAACACTACTGATGTACGATAATGCCAAAGAAGGAGTAGCCTGTTTCGTCAAAAAAAGAATGCCAACAAAATAATGGCATTATTATCTTTACCATACTATTTATTTACGGACCAAATGAAGGAGCAGCTAGACAGGAACTTGACTACATCATTAGGGTATAATGATTAAAAGTGATGTAAATGAATTTTTATACCCCGCCAACCAAATACTGAACCCATAACAAACAGCAATAAAAATTGGGAACGACATAGTACAAGAAACAAATAAAATAAAATACCTGGGATCGATAATAGAGGAAAAACATGGATTGAAAACTGAAATCAACAACAGAATAACGAATACAAACAAAATATATGAACTCACATGCATATACCTTAATAAGAAAAAGCAATCAGTAAGAGAACGAAAATAAATTAACGTGTACGAAATAGTACAAGCACTCATCTTAATATATGGTTGTGAATCGTGGACCATAACATAAAAATACATTCACAAAATACAAGGTACAGAAATGAAGATCTGACGAGAAATTGAGGGGTAACAATAAGAGATAATATACGAAGCGAAGTAATCAGAAGAGGGCTGGATGTAACGAGTATATTTGAGAAAATCGAAACATGATGAAGTGAAAACAGTGTAGAAAATGAAAACTGATGGAAGAAGGAAGAGTGGTAGACCGAGGACAACATGGAATGCGGGAATTAGCAGAATAATAGCAGGGATGTGAATTATATGGGAAGAAGCAGATATATTAATCGAAAACAAGACGAGACATAACAACCTCTACCTGGAACCTTTGTAGTAGAGGGCTCGGGATAAGTTTAAAAAAATATAAAACAAATCAATTGAAAATAACTGTTCAGTGGTAAATAAAATGTTACTTATTTGACAACGTCGTATTAATTGAACCGAAAGAATGAGAAAAATGATCTTCCAATTTCTAATATAGTTACAATTAAATTGATTGATTTCAAATGATTGAATCACGTAAATAAAATAATTACGATTTTAAACGTGTATTTACGAATTTTACGAATTTACGATCCTAAACTCAATCAGGATGAGAGCTGCAAGATTTTATTGGGACATTAACTAATTATGTTTTATATTGTAATATCAATAACATATAAAAATATAAATATATAACAATAACAATATCGCATCGAAAACCCAGTCATTATAAACCTGATTGAAATACTTGATTTTTATTAGTCGTTAATTATGCAATCGTATAGAGTCACGTCTTGGGAAAAAACGTCTTGAATCTCCCCACAATTATTTTCATTCGGGTGTTATGGAAAATGACACAGAACATTGTCGAAACAATATATATATTTTTTAAATTAAACTGAAATATATTATTAATATTAATAAGATTGTAGTAAATTAAACTAAAAAATATTTAAAGAGTTTATTCACAAATTCCGAAATAATATTCGTCAACACACTATATTTTTCACTTTCATACAGTAGTTTTAAAAAATAAAGTTAATAATCCAAAATTAAATCCTGTAAATAGAAATACACAAAAACAAATGAATCAAACAATATCGAGAATGAAAAAAGATAAAATAACATGAAATTGATTTTCAAAAATATGAAATATGAAATAATAACAAAACGAAAAATGACCCTTAAAATTTTATGACTATTAATACAGATTACATAAAACAATTTAAAAAAATAAAATAAAAATTAATACGCTATAAAAAAAGCAAAAATAAATACATCAAAATATATATAAGGTATATATAAATTGATACTAACAAACAATTAATCTTAGAAATATGAAACATAACACGCAGATAAATATTAACAAAAAATGGACTATTAAATATTACGAAGAAAGAGAAATGTTTCTTAAAAATTTAATATATATATGATGTTATTAAGAAATGGATTTAGAGCGATAAATAAATAACAAGAAAAAATTAATGCTACAAAATATTTAGATATTATATAAATACATGAAAGATAAGATAGTACGAGAAAATAAATTCTCAAAAATATAAACAAATTTCTCCTCTTCACAACCACAACATCACCCCGCTCTATTGAACAACATGTCTCCGTTGCCTTACTGCATAATTCTTAACACTAAAGATACACATTTAGATACACTAGGAGAATTTTTTTTTATCAAGAGGTGGAAACATGAAAGACATTTTACAAAAGTACTGCAAAAGATCAAAAAAATCATTCATAGTTATAAATGAAAGCTGTTAGGCTATTAGCGCAGTTAAGCTCACAACTTATTTTGTAATTGCAAGTTACCCTACGCCAATATTTGGCTCACTAGCTGTTTGTATTTCGTTGCAAAAGGTGAAAACACGTCTTCGTATAATTTGATGGCTCCAATTTTAATTTTCAACTCAACCCAACGGCTTTATCTCATGGTAATCTTCGTAATCACGTCATCACGTGGTTTACACATGTTTTTATAGGACGCGTCCTAATGATACCTTACCATTAACAACATTATTATTATTAATATTGGCTTTACTACGGAAATCGGGGTTCTTATAAATCACCCTTCTGAAGAAAAAATAATTAATGGTATTAATGGTTACTAATTTACCTTTATACAACATACTGTATATACACAATTGTACCACATTATTATTATTATTGCATTATAGCACTAGATTCGAAATTTGTAGATAATAGTCACTACGTCCATGACTCGACTACCTATGATTTCTTTTTTTTATAATTTATTGAACAATCCAGTCTAATCGTATTCTATTTCAACCCATCTACTAGAATAATACGTAGGTATGTATGTACGTACGTATAATAATTTCAAAACGTATGATTCATGGGTCACGGGTCCCTCGTTTATTTTTGAGTACCCTTGATCCACGATAACACTCCTTCCAACGACGAGCAATGGCGTAATTAATCAGCCAAGCTCTTCTTTCATTGGGTAACTTCCAATAAACAATATTTATGAATTGTTAGTAGACTTCATGTTACCTTTTTCCAGACGAGTATATTGGGTTGCCGATAGACTTTAAATATTGACTTTTATTTTACCTTCAATGACGTGAATTATACCACGAATTACAAACCACAAGCTATTCCATTTCAATGAACAGCAAAACAACGCATTTGTTTATTTTTCAAGATTATTCATTGATTAGTAATAGACCATTTGATCAGGATTGAACTGAATATTATTCAACAGGTTCGAATATATTAATGGAAGCACTAAAACATTTTACTCACCCATTGAGTGACTGAATAAGCAAATATTTTTTAATGCCTGATATAAATTTAGTGTTTGCTAAGAAAAAATTCGTTTCATATTACTGTCATAAAGTAAATACCCACATAAACTAACTTGCTTTCATAAAACAAATTCTCACTAGCAAAATTATTTTTGCATATTTTTAGTTTTGATGAACCTCAGATGGAACGATATTCCATATTAGGGCATTAAGTTGCTATAAAATAAGAGTATATGAAAAATTTGTAACAAAACATCAAACTCCGTTCATTTATTTTCTTTACATTATATGTTCCATTATTGTTTATGTCAAACTAAAAATATTGAACCTACTAAATTGATCATTTTAATACTACTAAAAGTGAAAGCTGCACAATTTGAAAAATCAAGTTGCTGAATAGCCCGACCCTTAGTTCAGCCTCTGCGTATTTACAGCTGAGAAGGCCGTGGATACGTAGCAAGGCAAGTTGCCTTCTACGGGTTTTCCTTTTAAAACGATCAATGACGCTGAAAATTTACTAATACAATATTCAATGTATGTAAATCTGATTGGATTATCTGCCTCAATAATAACACAAAATTATTTATTAGTTTTATTGGATTTTTTGTAAAAAAAACAACAATGAAACAATCACAGCGTACACATATAAGTAAATCTATAACATGTTTGTACATAATAGTTTTAATAATCTCTAACATTTGATGGACAATTACTGTTGTGTTACACACCAATGAATATCGGAACAAACATCAAACAATACGACGATAATTATTAAATTGAAATTAGAAACAAGTCCTTTAACGTTACGATAGTTATACATCAGCGGCCTTTACAAAATACTTTAGAGTTGAGTGTCAATTACTTGGTGTATAATTATAATCTTGAATAATTTTGAACATCAAACAAAATTTAAAAACAAATAGTTGTAATTTAAAAATAAAATTTGTGAACACATCAATTCATGTTGATTAAGGGCACGTATCTAAACCACAAATAAAACTTAACGCTTTGATATCTTACGACATGGTGCCTCTAATGTAAATTAAAAAAGGAACATGCTAATAATTCTTTTCAAAAAATTTTCACCTTTGACATCTTCCTCTTCTTTAATCTCTGGATTCTCGTCGATGTATTTCATGAATTCTGCGTTGGTCATGTTGATGGGTTTCGGAACCGGTTCCGCAATAACCGTCACACAAAACTTGTTGCTTATGCCCTCGCTTGTGATTGTGGTTGCGTTTTCGGATGCGTCGGATATCTTCTGGACGGTCAACTTGTTATCTGCAAAGTTTCCAAAAACGGTGACGTTAGTCACGCAGGGAATTGAAATAGTTGTGTTGACGGTTGTCGTGTTGCAGATTGTATTGGTGTCGTTAACACATGGTACCGTTATCGTGGAGTTTATGCACGTCAACATTGTAGAGTTCACGTCACAAGGTGACGTCTTATCAATTGGTGATATGCAATAGATCGTTCCATTCGCCATGCAGAGTGGGGAAGTGTTTGGCGTGCAGAAATTCGTGTCATTGGCGCATGTCGCCAATGTTTTATTTTCAACTTGTACATTTTGGGGAATGGGTTTTTCACCGTGGTAGTAATGATGGACCACGGAATATCGAGGCACATCACCAACATTACCGGAATTAGGCCCCGAATTTGCACCATAATTGGCACCGTATGGACTATGATTGTTATCGTTTGACCAACTTCCCATTTTATAGCCCAGGTACAAGCCCAACGCTGAACCGCCCAATCCTGCGAAAACCGCGTTCCTCACACCATGGTTCGATTTCCCGGGGTAATAACCGCCATATGCCGGCTGATAGCCAGATTGGTAGTGCGGTTGATTGTACGACGGTTGGTTGTAGTTGGGTTGGATACGACCGGGTTGGTTATAATTAGGTTGTATGTGCCCGGGTTGATTATACCCGGGTTGATGGTATCCAGGTTGGTTATAGCCCGGTTGATTGTAACCAGGTTGATGATATCCAGGTTGATTATAACCAGGTTGATTATAATTAGGCTGAGGTTGCGGTTGATATCTTACAGTGGGTTGCGTACGAATGTTATATTTCGGCGTCGTAGCTCTTACGGCCTGCCTTGGAGTTGCTTGGACCGGCCTAGCCGTCGCATGTTGGACGTGGGTGTACGATGGTGTCGGTTTTGCGTATGATTGTTGACTGTACCTTTTCGGACTAGAAGTGGCAACTCTTCTCGCGCTCGTCCTTCTAGATCCCCCGCTTCTGTAGCCCTTGCAATCGTAACACGATAAACAAACAATTAAAATTAAAGCGACGGACAACTTCGAGTTTTTTAACATCTTCACAGATTCGAACAAACTGTAATACTGTTTAATTGGTGCCACTTGCTTCTTAACGTGCGACGAGAGATAGAATTCTACGAAGAGATAATGTTGAACTAAGGTCAAGTAAATAAATTACGCTCCACGGCAATTTATGCGGTGCAGTGTAGCTCACTGTTAATAACTATATGTTAAGTCGCGGTGAATCACACAAACAAGACTAAATTGGAACTTCCTGAACACGTACTCGAACATTCCTCGGAAACCAAAACTTTTCGAGCGCTGATTAGTTTTAAAAACTTAATTGTCTACGTGCATGTTTGCGCTGCAATAGTTGTACTGCCACTTTTAAGACACTTATTCGCACGTCCTCGAAAGAATCACTACCGTGAGCAACGCGATTTCGCTGTTATTTCAATTCATTTTGCACTCGTGACGCAACAAACCCGTGTCATCAATACGTTTTACAATTAAGCAAGAACATTCTTAATTCGCACAAACCGGTCTACTGAATAACGCTTCTCGCACTACGTCATTTTACTGTGTTTAATCACAAAACCCGGGGCAACAAGAAACGTATCGACTCATGACGTATGCCGGTGGTAAATTTACTCAAGGCCAAAGACAGTGGAGTAGTCATGTATCCAATTTTTGCAGTCGCAACATAATACAATTTATACATCCATTTTTAACTAAATTGTAACAAAAATATCTATCAATACATATACGTAGACGGCACTATGCATATATTTCATGCACGTCCGTGACTAATTGGTGAAATCTAGTACATAAAACACGTGAATGCGCGCTTTCATTAAAAAAGGTGCTAAAATTGCGAATTAGTGAAATCTAAGGTTGATGACATCACTCTTGCCAAGGTTTTTTCTAAAAAACACACTTACGACGCTTTTGCTAATAATTTAATTAAAACTTTAAACGTATCTTTATTCTTGTTCATCGACAAATGTTGTTATTCTAGTGCCAATTAAAACAAAATAATACGAAATAAAATAAACGAAAAAACGAAATTATGTTAGAAAAACTAGCATTTTCGCAAACAGTAACGAAGCAAAATTGCTCATGTGAATAAAATTGTTTCATCGTGATATATGGCTCCAAAGATATCGTTAACGTAATCGACGACAATATTGTTTCATCGGGAGATGCATGCCAGAGGCATTGTTAAAGTGAAAATTTCAAATAATATTTCATCGGAAGATTCACTGTTACACGAAGAGTCAAAATTAATATTTCATACAGAGATTCATTCCCAAAGACATTGTTAATGTAAAAACAAAAATATTGTTTTATTAAGAGCTTCATTGCCAAAGACTTTGTTTAATTAACGAAAACGAGAACAAGAAATTTTGAAAATTATGAAGTCAAAATTGAATTTTTAAATGTTCCCAAGCTATGTGCCCAACCCAACTGCGAAAATAAATAAAAACCAAAGAAATTTTGACAATTATGAAGAGGAAATTCAATTTTTGAAGTATTCCCACGCTAGGCGCCTAACCCAAGTATGACAATAAACAAAAACCAAAGAAAGATATTACGAAGGCAATTTGTATTTATTATATGAACAGAAAATTATACGTTTTATTATTATTGATTTTTTAATAGCAATCGTCGCTGGTAACCCAACCCAACCCAACCCAAATAAAGTATAAATAAGATTGGAAAGGACGAAATTAAAAATATAGAATTTAAAAAAACACAAATAAATAAATTCGTGCACTGAATTGCACGAATTTATGTTTTTTTCTGAATTTGCACCACTCGACATGAGTTGCTTTGAGTCACATTAAATTCCTTGAATTGTGTTGAATTCTATTGATTTGAGTTTAATGTCGTGCACAAATGTCTTGAATTGCGTTAAATTATATAAAATGCATTGACTTGGTCTGACTTAAATTGAATTCCTTTGACTTAAGCTGTTTTGAATGTTCATGAATTATTTTGATAAAAGTTCAAGTTCAAGTACTGAATTTACTCCAACTAATTTGAATTGGCTTGCAATTCGCATGAGTTGAAATGAATTGCGTTGAATCGGCTTAAATTTTCTTGACTTGACTTGAAAATTGATCGCTGAATTCATTGAATTGGCTACAATTCGTTTCAATTGAACTGCGTTAGATTGTATTGAATTGGCTATACTTTACTTGAATTCCTTTGAATTGTCTTGAGTTATCTTGAATTCACATGATTAACCGTGAATCCTTTTAATAACAATTGCAAAGTCAAGCATTGAAATTACTCGAATTGACTTAAATTGGGCCGTAATTTCATGATTTGATTATTTTTCTTCCCACTTGTTGATTTAACTCGCATTGATTTTAATTTGCACTTAATAGGTTTCTGCATTGTTTATATGTTTTGCTTTGTGTCATCACATTGTGCTTTCTTCATATTCACTTGATTCGCTTTCCTGCTCAATTTTTGTCTAATTTCAATTTCGCCCACAGTTATTTTGTTTTTTTTTTCATACTTTCGACGAAAAAAAACGGGAAAATACTAACATACAAGAATTTAGTTTGGCGTATATTTTTCTTAGTTCTTCTCGATGCTTACTGCTGCCATCCATCTCTGACTCGCGTTATTTAATAACGATGTGAAATAATTAAGATAAAAACGATAAACTTTTCATTGTCAGTATTGCCGTTTGTGTTGGGTTGAATTTATTTTTAATTGTTTTTGATTTAATTTTCATTACATTTGGTTAAGTCAAGTTGGGTCGGGTTGAGTTCAATTGGGTTGGAGAATTAACTATGAGATTCATTTGCCAAAATCATTGTTCAAGTTAAAAATAAAAAATAAATAAAAATGTATGTTTCATTTAGAGATTTATCAGCAACAACCGTGTTAATAAAAATGCAAGCTTCATCCAACCAACGATTAACCAAAGAATGGAAATATGAATTATAAAATAAATGTAGATAATTGATTATAATTAAAGTAATTAAAAATTGAACAAGCATAAATGTTAATTGTCGCAAAACTAAGTACGTTGAAATCGCACATAATAGCAAGTTATTACACCCACTTAACAAATTTAAGTAGTCTTCTCCCGTCCTTCCTCGAGGGCCCGCTGAATAACGTACAGGAAATTAGTGTGAGGCATGCTTGCAGAGAGATCGATAGAAGAAAGTTTTATTTTACACTAAAAGAGCTCGTACATAACGCGCGTATTAACATCTTAATGTACATTTCCGTGACATTAACGGTCGTCGGAAACGAAAAGAAGTACACATTTCCGTACATGTGACGGGCAGAAACTTTTCCGTTCATTCAAATTATAGGTTTATTTACGTCATAGGCAAGATTAATTACTATTTGCGGATGCATTGATAGAGTTAGCATTGACTGATATATGAAAAACATTGGAAGAGCAATTTATTGACGTTAGTAATAATAAACCGTTTACCCATCTTTTCACATCTACGAAATATTAATTTATTTTAATATTAATTCTCTTAATAGATGCTATAGATACGGTAAAATATTACCTGTTGACTTTAGGCAGTAATTGTGCCATCCAAATTGTGTGGTTGCATGTGTAAGACAATGAGATGTAATATCTTGAAAACTGTAAGGGCTAATCTAAAAATATAATAGTATATGTTGAAGCAATAATAGTAAGAGATGGGAAAAATTTAGAGGAAGCGCTGTTAAAGATACCGGATGAAGCAAATAAAAGATATCTGAAGAAGATCTCAAGAAAATGGCCAATTCAACGAGGAAATAAAGCGATACATTAAATAAATGATTCAGGCGCCCGTTGAGTATTTTTTTGGAATTAGTTATTATAGTTTTGTTTTTAAAGATATTTTTTTCACAATTATTTTACTTTGCTGTACCACTTGCCAAGACAATAATAATACACTACGTCAATAATTAATTAGTTGTAATTTCTTTTCTAGTTTTATAAAAGGAATGAAATCTCATAAGCTGGTGATTCCATTTACTTGCCATAAGATGCATTGAATTTGATTATTTCAATCTTATTATCAAAAAAAAAATAAAACATGGGAAACAGTTTAAGTAAAAAGTTTACTCGTCAATTGAATAGCTTCAGATTCCCAAAGAATCAAGTGTGCGACTGTCAATTTATTTATTATTAGCCCTTGTTACTAAAATCGTGTCTCATGGGGCATCTAAGTCAAGTTCAAGTTGCAAGAGCCATAATATTAATCGAAGAAGGATCCAGCTTACGTCACGTTGCAAGACAATTTTATGTCATGTCCGGAGTTTGGAATCGGTACCTGGAGGCAGGAAATTATGGTGGAAGAGTTGATGAGGGTTCGAAACGTGCGACAACCATTCGGCATGACAGATTTTTGCGTAATTGTGCACTTAGACGACGACTATCTACTTCCAGAGACCTACACATTTTGTAGGTCTCTGGGATTGCAACAGAAATCCAAATTTGTACGGGAACTGTAAGAAAAAGGTTGCGAGAACATAACCTAAGGTCAACGAAACTAGTCCAAAAGCCACGGTTGACTTTAAATCACAAAAGAAACTGACGTTCGCTCAATAACATGCAGATTGGGGGATGGAGCAGTGGTCCTCAGTGCTTTTCAACAATGATCCAGATTTCGGCAAATTGTGAGCAAATTTGGAATGGAATCGGGCATGGTGTGACCTGTAGTCTCATTCCATAGTCGTACAGATCTCGTTGCTGTAGCTGGCCGAATAAATACTGTCCTATATATTGAAAACATTCTTACATATCTTGTGGTACCTGCACCTGCTGTACCTGGAGCTCTTATAGGCCCTAAATATCCATGATAACTCAAGGCCACATGTAGCAGGTCAGACAAGATCTGGAAGAAAATCAAATCCCACTTATGGACTGGCCAGCCCTCAGCCCAGATATCAATTCGATCGAGCAATTATGGGACGAGCTGGATCGGAAGCTCAGAAACACACCTGTTGCTCCATCCAGAAACTCTTTAACAGCTTATGGTAGCTCCTCAGGACGAATGGGTCAACATACCCCAAGAGGATATTCAGAGGTTGATTGAAAGTAGATATCAGGCCCCGTTATTCAGTGTCGTGGAGGACATACGTGTATTAGATATCTTTTAAAGTTTATATTTCTCTCAAGTAACCTAACTCGTTAATTGAATTTGATTTTTTTGTTAGTAATTTTAGCCGTGTTCGATTTTTTTGGATTGGAATGAGTGCATCTTGTGATAAATGAACGATAATATAATCAACGTAGCTTACAAGATCTCATTACTTTCATAAAACTAGAAAAGAAATTACAAATATATTCTTAGTGTTCCTCTAATTCATTGGCGCAGTGTATAATAGGTTAAAATATATGACGAATATAAACTGAACTTGAATTGTCATTTAAATATGTGCAAAAGAAATATATCGCCCTATATATTTGCATTCACATACCACATGTTTTAAATCAATTCATATTTTCTCTTATAATGTCTAGTAAGATTTATAGCACGATAGAGTTATTCAGTTACGATTCATTTAATTTTCAATATTGTATATTTATCGATGCATCTTCATTTTAGCAATAATATGCTATTTAAGATAATCCAGATGTACCCAGATGCAGTGCCGATGTATTACCACAAAATCAAATTATTTACGTCCATCTATTTTGACAAGAGAACCGAATATGTGGCAATCAGTCACTCGTTTTACATATCGGGGTTAAGTTGTCAGTGGAGCTTCAATTAGGTTAAAGTGCTCATTTCGTATCTGTTCAATAGACACATGTGACTACCGTACACGATTTCATTATTAACTGTCACCAAGCAATTAATAAAGCCCCAGACGTTCTCACAAATCGTGGACTGTACCTCAAACGATCTTTCAACACACGTAGAACTTATTTTACGTCCCAAGTTTTCTCCTCGAATAAGCCTAAGAGGAATTTATGGGACGTGAATTAAATGTAGGGGACAGACAAGAATAGGGATTCAAATTAAATAAATAAACAGTAGAAGACAGCGGAATGACAATTTTATGGGAACATCGTTTAACGCGGAATGTCGTGTTTATGTTTTAAATGAAACGTGTTGCATTAGCCGATTGAATTTTTCGTGTTGTCATTAAATCATTTATGATAAGTAGAAGCCGTAGCTAAAGGTCCGTTGGTTTCTATTCTACCGCGATGGAAAATTCAATTAAATGTCCTACAAACTATAAACGCTTAAACTTATTTTAAAATAAAATGTTCGAATTAGAACGATTGGTATAAATTTCATATATGAAATTTCTTATAAGGGCTTCATTTTCTAGTAACGCTTTGATGTATATAGTCGAAAGAGAGAAGCCAAAAGTTGCTTTTATGCTCCATAAAGTCCCTACGTTAAACGTTTCACAGTTCAAATTAACTATTCGCATGAGATCTTTTCTATGTTCCTATGTGGCCATAAAAATGATTACTCCCTTTAGAAATCCCTGTGACAGTACAAAAATGTTTTAGCATTCGGGTGCAACAAATTGAAAAAATGAAAGGCAATGATTTAGTCGAATATTAACAAAAGTTTGTAACTTTACAACTGGCATTTGCATATATGTGGTTATTTCATATTTGACTTTTGCTTTTTATATAGTTTAATAGATGTACTAAATATCAATTCTAAATTATGAAGCACTAACATTACAAATAATTTAACACTAATATGATTTGCTTGCACAACATGGCACAAATATTATTGCTTGCCGCTTCCTTGAAATATCATCTAATGTAATTGAGCTCCTTTCAAAGGGTTGTTTCTACTTAATTATTAGGTTCTGGAATAAGAGATAGCTCTGCCCAAAAATTCCACATGTAATTTATAATTTGCAGTTTCTGTGACCGATTTATCAGCTTGCAATCGTAAACATGGTATTTGTAAAAAGTGAGATAAAACAGCTTACTATAAAAGATGTAGCGGCGGATCTTAACCAAATCACCTCTAAACGGATTAAAAATTTTATTTAATTTTATTAATACCGTCAGTTTTAAATTCTTGTAATTCTACGTGAGCTTTCAATCGTTAATAAAATAATTTTAGTAATATTTTTACTTATTGTCCTACTTTATACAGTAACTAGGATTTAATTAACATCAATTATTTATTAAAATTAATTATAAAATTTAATAGTATTGTCAACACATATTGTAACCTTCTTTTACGTAATGTAATGTAATGTAACGCCCAAAACAAAAATTATGCGTCACGTATTTTTAACTCAAAGACACAATTATCGATGGTGATAACCTCATTAATATTTTTGATATGGGAATACCAATTGATACAAAAATTTCCCCATCTTTCATCCTTCGGGGAAATTATTACTATTATGACGCTTATTATTCAAATGTGTGTGCTACATGTGTTGCTAATATCTTTATTGGTTACTTTATCATTTCAACATATCGTTTATTTGATAGCTTAAGAATCTTAACGAGCACTTTGTGTACGCTAAGAGTTTGCACGTGACAGATAACGCACAATAACAGAACGCATAAACTCTACACTATGAATTGTTTATTGTTTATTTTAATATTTTTTATATAATAAATATCACATCATCATCATCAAATGAAAATACTTTTAGATTATATTAAAAGAAATTATTTTCTACTTATTTTTAAAAAAAAATTATTGGAATATTGTGGCGAATATCTAATTATTTGCTAGTAAAATTAAATGGACGTGAAGACTTTGGTGTTACTAGCTGAAACAGTATGTTCCGAAATTAGCATTAAATAAATCATCTTATCATACATTATCATATCTTGGGATAGGACTTTCCAATGTCAATTAGAGTAATGAGAGTAATGTATTTCTGTACTTCATTATGAATGTAATAAGAAATAGAAATTGATACAGTTCAGTTCGCGGTGTAGACGTAAGTGTATGGACAGTTCGCAGAAGATTAGCCAAAAGAGGATTAAAGTCTTACGTACCAGCCCATGGTCCAAAATTATTCCCCCATAATCGAACAGCAATGCTACAATTTGCTCATATCCACCTACCTTCTGAAATATGACAGTGGGGTACCGTACTATTCACTGATGAATCTAGATTTTGCATATATTCTTCCGATGGTCGGCAACGGGTTTGGAGAAAAGCTGGTGAACGATATGCATCCTGTGCATTCATTCCACGAGTCAATCATAGAAGAGGATCAATTATCGTATGGGGCGGCATTTCATTAGGAACCCGAACGGATCTTGTTTGTCTAGAGGGAAGGTCCGTAACAGCACATCAATACATTACAGAGATACTGGATGATCATGTTGTTCCATTTGCTCCGTTTATTGGCAATAATTTCAACCTAATGCAGTATAATGCCAGACCCCCCCGTTGTCAGGCGTGTTAACGAATATCTGGACGAAGTCGGAATAACCCGTATGAATTGGCCAGACTACCCTGACTGAAATCCTATAGAGCATGTTTGGGACATGTTGTACAAACAAGTAAGACGTAGACCTGTAGCGCCGGCGTCATTAGGTAAACTACGTATTGCTCTTCTCGAAGAATGAGAGAATATTCCACAAGACAATATCACTTAATTAAGAGTTTGCAAAGGCGTTTACAGGCTGTAATTAGAATCAGATGAGGTAATACCAAGTATTGAACAGTCGTACAGTTCATATGTTCAGAATGCCAATAGTTAAAATTTAATTAATTAATTTGTAAAGTTTTCTGTATATTTCAAATATTCCTTGATTCCTTTTGTTAAAATACTCCTGTACTGTATTTCTTTTCTTTGTAGCATCTAAGAAATAACTTATCATTTAATATCTATTAAAAAAATTATAAAAAAGTTTGTTTAAAAGTGGAAATTGGTGATTAACAGTTTTTTGTGGCTTAATATTAAAAATATGTTAATTGCGTTAAAAAATAGTTGTAAAATGTAGCTGAAAGAACTTGCATTTTCCGTATATTAAACTTGATCAATTTGTGAATAGATCGAGGAATATATTTCTATAATCTGTTTACGTACACTGTAACAAAGTAAACTTAATGCAATTTGCGACTAATTACTTGTCTGATGCAATACTGTCCCTTGTTAGGGGCAATCAGTTAACATTTTGCAAACTACACATTCCTTTGTTTCCTGATCCTGATCATAAAAAATCACAAACTAAATAAAGTTGTGAAGTATGTGGAGTGGTGATGTTATAGATTCTAAGATAAAAAATTTGATGTTTTTCGTTACACAAGAGCAAATTTTTATTATAATTTATTTTGTTGATTGCTCATCTAAAAACGAACTCTTACGAACATTTTAAACCCCATACAACTTTTCAAATTTTCAACTTTTGATTTACAATTATTAGAAAGCCGACTTTCCTTTATCGCAGTATATAGTTAAAGGACGTTAGAGATGCTGGTAGCCAAATAAGTACGACGTTCGGACATGAGGTTGGCGTTGTTAAACTTTTTACCGTTCCATGTATTTCTTACATAATTTTATTATAATATTATATGTAAATCTCGGGGCTATTTTCTACTCAATAAGATAGTGCTTTTATTTTACCGGTATGTGCGTCCTCTCTTTAACAGTTCTTACACATAATCACAAATATTCATAATTTTCTTCATTTCCATTTTGCTTCTAATTCTTGCCCGAAACATTTATTTCAGATCATTTTTAATCCTACTGAACTTTTTTCTCACGCCCTAAAATTCAATGTACCCCAGGACAGGTTACGACAATTTGACACTCATTTCTATTGCGTTTCTAGATCGAATCTGACAGCTATCGTTAGTTGGTATTTAAAGTAAATTTTTTGATATAAAATTGACCGAAAACCCAGATTGATTCATGCATAAATATTTGTTATTATTTCAGGTTTAATTTTTTGTACTTGTGCATTCGAAATTCACGAAGCTATTATAGTTCGAAGTGTTTTGAGAAGATATCACCTTGTTGATTTACATCGGAGCAAAAATTGCAAGTGCCAATGAATGTGATGCATTTCCAAAAATATTTGTACTTAGATTAAGATTCTAAATCTAGAAACGTTTGAAAAATCAAACCAGTGGTCAAATTCAAAGAAATACAACTCCAAAGCACAAAAATTCGACAATCACTTATATATTGAATAACATGATATTTTGTAAATTATGTTTGGAGGGACTTATTTATATCAATAATTTAGTCATTCGATTAAAAAAAATAATTCCGCAATTCCGGTTTAAGTGTTTACTGATTAGCAATATAATTTGAATAGATCCTATCATAAATAAATTAGAAATGTACAAACATAAAATGGCAGTAAATTCAATTTGAGGTGTGAGAATACCTCTTTGGCTGCTTTTAACAATATCTTGGTTTGGGTATATTTCTGAGGTAAAAACACCTGAAGTTTAAAAAAAAGTCCTTGTACTAAAACCAAAATTCAGCCTCAACTGCTCCCTATCAATTTATATGTATTATTGGCTGATGTTGAGGATATAACTTATGTTGCTCTGGTAGTGACACCAATAGATAAAGCGCTCGTGTTACTAATATAATGACAATTTTCTGCTTTTCCAACCATAATAAAAAATCCTGTTAAAATTTTTCTTAAAAATCGTAATAATTTTATAATCACAACAGCAGATAATGGTAACGTTACGATTGCCATTGCGAGTCATGACTACGACGAAAAGATCTTAGATTGCTGTATGATAACACACCATATAAAATAAAAAATAGCGACCCCACAGCGTCGGTGCAGACAAAAATCAACGATATGTATAATTTTCCCTCAAAAATGCATTACCCAAGATATATACAAGAAATTTGTAACACTAACTCTGAACGATCTACGATCTAAAATACGTCCTATTGTATCTTTTGTTGGTTCATAAACGTACAAAATCTCATCACATCTTTCAGATATTTTAACATCTCTTGGCGAACGTACCGTTTACACCGTAAAAGATTCTTTCACTTTAGTTGAAGAAGTTAAATAACTTTGAAGTGCCTAATAATTATCTTTTAATTTCAGTTAATGTGCTCTGACTGTTTATTAGCACCCCTCCTGATTAGTCCTGTACATTGTCAAAGATAAATGGCCATTAATTAAAGATGACAGCGCTTTCAGCCTTGGCGTATTTATTTCATCTCTCCAGGTTATTTCACATACAAAAATAATTTTTATACACAAATATTTGGTGCTCCCTTGAGATGCTCGCCCAGTCTTATCATTGCTCCTGTTGTTTTAGACCATGTGTTTGATTACATCGTTCCTGCACTTCTATATGACATTCATTTTATAAAAAAAGTATGTGAACGATATCCACTCGAATGCGTGTATAACAGCTTACATATATTCAACAGTTGCAATAAACACATACAGTATATATTACAATTCAAACAGTTCTTTTAAACAAAAAGTATATATTATTTTAGGATCAAAATTTTGTGAAAATCAGTAATCCAAGTTTTGTTAATGGAAATTTGAGCTTCCTTTCTAACTTAATGAATAATAATAGCTACCCTCGTTCCTTATTTAACAGTTTAATATTTAATACCCCTCAGATACAGAACTTCATCTACACAGTTAATTTGAACCCGTAAACAAAAAACTACCACTCATTCAGGATATCCTGAATAAAATAATTAGTATATAATAGATACGATAAGGATAGCTAAATATAATTTTATATAATAAATATAAATAATGTATTTATCAAGAACAAAGTACCACAATGTTATAGATCCAACATAATTACATAAAAGATATATAGGTCAAACATCTCAATAGCTTAAATCTAGGATTATTCAACATTGAAGTGATTGTCGCATTTCTATTTTAGAATCTCAATCTAAGTACAAACATCGTTTGTTTTTCGAAATGAATCACATTCATATACACAATAACTATATCAATTTTAGGTCCGATGTAAATCAACTTAGCAATATTTACAAACTATCAATTAAATATAATACATGCTATATACTAGAATGTTATGCCTTATACAGTGAGAATTGTTTTTTTCGTACTTACCAATATCATGAATACCTCTGTCATGATCCGTCCATTCGGAGAACTAGAAGAAAGAAAAAACACATTATCTAGTAATAATTTAATTGAAAAATTTAAAAAAATCATTTGGCAGACATCCTACAATCGGTTCGGCACTTAGTAATAGATCATAAATCAATGGCTCGAAAGAGAGCTTTATTCAACATGCAAAAACCTTGCCCAGTTATTATATGCAATATTGCATTAATTATTTGCATTTATTCATCACCAGTTTAGTAAACGTCAAATTATATTTAATATGTCATCAACACGTACAACGTGTTCTATGCAATTGACAAGCACACCAGTTGCATTCATGAGCAATATCATAATTTATTCTGATATGTAAATCAGTTTTGTCAATTACTTATTCACGAAGGCAATCGTTTAAAATTCCACATTAAGTGCATGTAACAAATAAATCAATTTTATTGCGATCCGTTACGACCAAAATCCAATTATTCACCATAATGGAACTGTTGCCACCAACAACGTACAAGTTGAACAATTAGTAGTAGTGGGATTGGCAGTGGAAAATTAGGTCTACTTATATTCTGAAGTGCGCTCGTTCATATTTTTTCGAAGAGCCGAATAATGTGCATACAACACGCGACTTGAAATGAAAATCAATAATCAATCTTAAGAAATTTAATCAAAGGCATAATTAATGAACATTCAGAAAATAATTAGGAGCTAGGCATTATTCAATACTACTAATACATAATAAATCATCGAGAACGTCTTACCCAAATAAATATGTCACAGTTGATATTTTGCAGTTCAAATACTCGTACTACCAAAAATATATTATTCTTGCATTAAATCCAGCGGACATTGATTATATGGGTTCATAAAATACATCAACACGTATATTTTTCGACCTCATCCTTTCTGTTTAATCTAATTTGGTGTTAAATGAAAATTTCTTGTGCAAAAAAGTCAGCATTTAATGTTGTACGAGGGGGAGATCTCTTATTTTAATATAAAATATATAACATAGCAGGCATTAAGTGACATTGAATCAATTTGACACATTAAAATATTAATCACTTGTTGTTACGTAGGTTTAATTGTAGTTTTGTCACTTAGACAAGTTTGGAGAAATTCTAAAAATGGAAAAATCAGAGCTTCGTGCAGTTATCAAACACTTGCAAAAGAAAGGGTTGCCCTCATGAACACATGTTAGGTATATTAGGCGAGGGTGCTGTTTCGTACCAAGTGGTGAAAAATATGTCTGGAGAATTTAAACTGGGAGAACAAGCATGTGAACATGCGAAGGGTGCTGGACGACCAGTGACTGTCACTGCCCAAGAAAATGTTAATCGTATACACGATATTTCTTGAATTTGTTTCCTTCTATGGTAGAGACCGTAAATACTGATCTCCCCTCGTACACTCTAAACCAACGAATTGTTTAATATAAATTGTTAAATATAAATATAATATCTGATATATAATATGTAAGTCGCCGCGTTTAATGCTTAACATTAATATAATATTCTTCATTAATAAATAAATATTGTTATAAAGCCTACGAAAATTTAAATCCTAATGAATTTGCGTGACATTATTTTTGAGCTGAATTTAAAGAATAACAATTTAATAACAATTGAAAACGGAAATGTTCCAATCTGATTCACTATCAGTGATACAATCAATACTGAATTTTATTGTACTTTCATCACAGTGTGGCACATTAACCTAACTTTACCGAGGAAGTAATAAATATTCACGAAACTTGATTAAAAACTCGTGTTAGGTTCGTAATTCCAGGAATTCAATGCGTTTGCAGATCCTAGTTCTTTTATTAAATATTCATTGCATTTGATGCGTGAATCATATCAGTTAGAAATGATTCGCTTTGTTCTTCTAAATTTAATTCTTTCGTGCTATACAAAACAACTCGTGGGCAATTATAAACGCATGCATTTTATTAATTGAACGCAACCCTTAAATGAAAGAATATTAAAGTTTTCTATTACGAAATTATATTCATTCAATGAACTAATTCGAGAAACATGACAACTTTCTGGGTCCAAACGTCCTAACTTTCTAATATCACGAGACGTATATTAAAAGCACAAATTATCATTTATGATAAACTGCATAAAATGTACACGCACAGAAATGCTATTATCGTATAACCAAACTTACTGCCGTGAAACATGGAATGTTTTACTACACATTTACTCAAAATGCGTATCTTGTTCAACAATTGAATGCACGGAAACTTCAAAATATTTAATTTTTGATTTCAATCGGTTGGGACTTAAACGCATCACATTATACGAGCTCGCAATATTTCAGTTCTATTATATTTTTCTTTGCATATACGTATTCATCAACATTATCAGTTACAAAGCCCGTGGTTTACTTTCTTGATAATAAAAACCAATTAACACGCACCGTGAGTCACACGATTTTTCTAATATAAAGAACATCGACAGGCATTATCAATTTCACGATCGTGTCAGTGTATGACGCTTTTTCTACCAAAGTAACCACGGGTCTTTTGTTATCACGCGGTGTTTAAAATCATTCTATAACGCAAACTGACATATCCTTTATGAGGCGCGCCTAGCCCAATCCCTTGAATTTTGCGCCGATTAATTCACCAAAAATAGAACAAGTTTCAATCGTCATAATGGTTTAACGCAACACATTTTTGAACAATGAACGCAAGCAACTAAAGCGTGATAAATGTTTAAACAAGGAGCAAGGAAAATACTTTGCTATTAGAAAATTATTCATATCATTCTACAAAAGACCGTCAGCTATTTAACATTTTTTTTATATACGACTGACAAATACATATATAAAAATGGTTATAACCTCTAGTGTACCAATCAGAAAATTATGCGAAAAGTTTATCTTTGCACATTATAAAATTCCATGGAAACTAGTAACTTAAAACATAAACAAATTATTAGCTTTCTGAACCTGTATTATTTGCCTATTTTTTGACAGATCCAAATCTTCATTATGATCATTTTATTCCTAAGAGCAGTATGGAAAAGTAGGAATTAGAAAACAAAAATTCGCTATATTTAGTTAAAAATATCAACTTATTTGAAATTAATGATGATCTTCTGTGTAGCCGTAGTTCTTGAAATAAACTGACGTTTATTCAGCCGATCATGCATATATAACCAGTCGCTGCTTCGCTTCGTTGATGCATATCCGTTATATTCCGTTGATCCGTTATCGTCTGCTGATCCGTTTCCGATGCTCCTCCATGATTCGTCCTTGATGGTCCTGACTGCGACTTTGGTGGTCCTTGCTTCTCCGTGTCCTTTAGTGCTAACTTCCAAAGTTTACTTAGTCTATATCCATCTTCTCGGTTGAAATTATTCGGGTTCTTTATTATTGCTAGGGATTCTTTCACTATCCGTGGGTACTAGTGGTGGTTTCTGGCGAGTATCTCCACTTCATTGTAGTCGATTGTGTGGCTGCTTCCCGTGTAATGGTGTTCAGTTACTGCGGATCTTCCAATATTTCCCTGCTCGACAGCTCTTCGAAGCTCATTGAATCTGCACTGTATATTGCGTCCCGTTTGTCCATTATACGATTTTCCACAGTGGCATTGAATTCGTATATTGTTTAACTCGTAATCTGGATACAGAGTCCTTGTTGGATGGAGGCAGTTCCTTTATTTTCTCAATTGTGCTGAACCTGACGTTGATGGTTTTCTTCTCCAGGATTTTCCTCAACCTGTCCATAACTCCAGCAATATATGGGAGGTGTACGTATCCTACTGGATTTTCCTCTGGTTCATCCTTCTTCTTCCTGTTAGCTTCGGCAAGTTTCTGAAAATCCTGTGGTTTGTAGCCGTTATTTTGTAGTGCATCCTTCACATGTTGCATTTCTTCGCTTTTATTACTAGCATAACTATTTTTTCTGCGCTGTGTAGCTGTGCGGTGACTAGAGATGTTTTTGTTGTGGATGGTGATGTGAGGCTGCGTGTAGGTATCGGTGCGTATGCGTCTTCTTGCGGTATACTCCATGTTCCAATTTTCTACTGTCGTGTTTAATTAGTACGTCCAGAAAAGGTAGGCAGCCATTCTCTTCTGTAAGTAAGTGGTGGTTAAACACAATCTTGCCAGGTCAATTGTATCCTCTTTTAGTCATTGTGTTATGAATCGTTGTCTGATGAGCTCTAGGGTTTCTTCCACTGGTACGTTGGTGAAGAGCGATTCCTAGTCGAAACTCACCAGAATGTGAGTAACCTCGCTGGTTATTTCATGTCCATGTAAAATCTCCACAAAATGTTCAGAGTTTTTTCCAAAACTGTTTGTCAATCCCACGTACTGCTGAAGCTGCTTGGCAACATACCTGGCAAGTTCGTAAGTTGGAGATCCACAGGTGCATCAGTTTCGTGTATCTTTGGTAGTCCATATACGGACACGGATCAACGGTTTATAACGGATACGCATCAACGAAGCGAAGCAGTGACTGGGTATAACACGACGTTGAGCAGAAGACATCAACATCAATGTTTCGAAACCTTCTGGAGAAGATGACAGCATGATCAGCGAAACGACAAGTTCATTTCAAGAAACACGGCAACACGCAGAAGATACATCATTATGGAAAAGGGTCGTGAAAGCCTACATTCCAAATCCCTTACTTTGTACTGGTCATCTAAGATCTTCGGCTACGCTATACATTGATGGAGGTGGCTATGTTACAAAGGTTGAAACATCACGTAAGCTGGAAATCCTCACTTGTAGCCGAAGGATAGATCCACCAATCTATTATAAATGAAATGAGTAGCCGATTTTATTAGAAGAAATGAATAACTCTACATTCATCTTCTACTTCTACAGCTGCTAGAGTGACAGCTATCTAATACTGCCGATGTAAATAGTGCTAAGCAAACTTTACCAAAAAATATTTCATCATCAATTCAGTTTATCATTTGCAGTAACGTTAATTTAACTTGTCAGATAATAGTGTCGATATTGTATTTTGTTTGTGGCCTTTTGATGATTTTCTTGTAGTGATAAAAAACGTCGAGTTGAAACTCCTCATCAATTTTTTGAGTTTTGTGAAGAACAATATGACAACATTATTGAAACAATTGTAATTGGCGATGAAACATGGGTTGTTTGCTTCATCCTGAAGCAAACAGGAGTCGATACAATAGAAACACAAGGGCACCGACAAAGAAGTTTAAGGTCCAACATTCAGCTGGCAAGATTATCGCCAATATTTTTTGGGACTCTAAAGGAAAGGGTAACTACGTATTATGCTGATATTTTCGCAAATTGCAACAGACCATAATGGAAAAATGCAAAGGAAAATTCAAAATGAAATTTTGGTGTTTCAAGACAATGCAGAAGGCCAGAATGTTCTGAAGGATTTAGAGTTCACACAATTGAATCATCCACTCTGCAGCCCTGACTTATCCCTTGTGTCTTTTTTCTGTTTAGTAAGTTGAACGAGGACAATTTTTGTAGAACAAGGACAATTTTTGTCGTTCATTTTCGTTTATTGATAAATACAAGGAGAATATATTCAATAATGAGCAAGGACTTTTATTGTACTTTAACTCCCTTCATACTGAGGTAACTTTTTATCAGCTTGCCCTCATACCATTGTTCAATATCGCAAACTTGCCTTTTCCTAGCGTCACACCTTGGGTAACGAAACTTAATGTCAAAGACTGTTACTTAAAAACCCGAAAGGATTGCCGTGCTCTTTCTGGTTGAGGAAATGGATATTTTCTATGTCGCGTGAATTGTTCTCAAATTAATTTCGGCAAGGACTTAACTTATGTGCAATCGTTAACATTATTTGTACTAGATACTGGCAGAATATTCCAAAACTCACCCACTACTCGCTCAGCACATCTATATCTTTGTGCTTTATCACACCTCATATTTCGATTTTAGTTAGATATATGTGTTTGAGCGTGGGCTATTTATGTGAAGGAAATTGGTATACAACAAAAAAATATGTTATACATGAATAGATTTTTCTTGTAGATAATTCAGAAATGGTAATTTAATGCAGCTGGATTAATCTTTGCCCGGACAGTTCGTGCGTGCTTTTATGTGTTGTGATGAAACATGAATTATGGTCACCAGTGTTCAAATTAAATAAAAATGCAATTGCTTGCTCTATTTGCATGTTCTCCGGATAAATTCCATTCAAATTTTCTTATTCAGTTATCGTATTTATCGCATAATTTGCGTTAATAAGTTTACACTATCTACTTAATTCCACTCGTCATTATTTATTTAACTTTATAATTGGATGAAATTGTATTTTCTGTAATTAAATTAATCGATAATTTCTTAACTGTATAATTATTCTAATTTTTATATTAAAATAAATTGCAGTCGTAATTATTCTTTATTCTATAAATAATGGAAATCCTGAAGTTAAACAAATAAACATTATTATCAGTAACGAAATTGTTCAATACCGAATACTTCAGTATTATAAAACAACTATTTTTACCTGTAACTAGTTACTACGATGTCGATAGTTTAATTTATATTATAACCAGGTAGACTGATAATATAATATTACTTTTTAAACACTTCACACATCAAAAAGTTACAGATAATAATTATGATGAAGTACATACATACAATCTATAGAACTTATTTTATCATCAAAAATATAAATAAAATTGTCGTTGCATATTCAAGAGAGTAGAATCCAAAATGGCATTTTCATTACGGATTACTCATACTTAAGCGCCTTTCGGCCAACTGCAACGCCGGGATTACTCTCAACGAAACTTTCAACTCGAATCGTTCACTGAAAAGTTTTAATAAAAGATTGCTTTGTGACTTTCATTAAAGTTACTTCGAAAGAATATGCGCACTTTGTTTGACTACTCTAAGTAAATATTCCAGATATCAGAAGTCGTTGCAACTTATCTTATAAAAGATACGAAGCACAGTAGTAGTACATACCTATAAAGTTTGATCTAGTTAATTTTATTCGGCAATTCCGAGGCTCCGTCATTCGTCTTCATTGCGAACGTATGCAAATTCTAATAAGTCGATTTATTTCAAAGTAAATTGATTGTGATAAAATGCGCACGAGTCGAGGTGAAGCACATGGTTTGTGTTAAAATTATGCCAGCGAATGATTCAGCCTGATCCATTTTCAGCGAATAACATCTTCTATAGTGCTTTTGTAAAAATATTTACTTTACCTAACATAAACTACAGCTTCGCATAAGAGTTATACCCGTATTGTTGCCTCTTTAATGCATGCATATTACAATATATCTACGCTGAATACGTTTCTACGAATAGTTAAAGTCGTCGATGTTGATTCATTAGCATTTAAATACAATCAAACTCGGTGCAAACTATTACAAGTATCAAATTAACTGAAACGTTTCATTTCGACTGTAACGTCACGAATTTTAGACAAGAAACGCGATTATTTTAACGCATTCTTTTGAACATTTTATGGCGTTTAGCGCTAATGTTGTATATACAAGCTTTCCTTTAAACTTTCCGTTCTGAAACAAAATACCATCGCTCAACAATAAAAAGGCTCGAATTCGAGCAAACGCTAACATTCGCTGCCTGTTTCCATATGGAAATGTGCTTTTTATAGATAGAAACGTTCAGGGTTGTACACTTTTACAAGACACTACTTCTGAAGTTTCCGTAATAAAGAGGGTCATCAATCATGCCATCTGCACTTTATCGCCGATATTTTGCACTATAAAAATACACCGCTCGCATGTTGTTTATTTTTGGGTTTTACGGTCTAAATAATATCTACTTAACGACTTTGCAATTATATTACTGAATGCATTAACGTTCGAAATTTTTAAGAAAACACATATATAAAATAATATGAGATATTTGAACGGAGGGAATAATATAACAGACACAAGTTTAAATATAGCATCAGTTTTATGATAAATGTAATTACAATTAAAAGGTAAAATGATTCATACAGGATTGAGGTAAAGATTTAGGCTTAATCGCAAATAAAATTGAAATCTATTCCTTCTTTAGAATTTCTGAGGAAACTGGTGGTTACAATAATTAACTGTTCGATGTTCAATTTCCCTCTCAACATCGGGTAAAATTTGCCGCCACAACTGGTGCCGCCAACATGCAATTTAATGGAGCTCAATATTAAAATTTAATATTAATGCTTTGTCTCAAAATCCAATTGTGCGCCATTGAATAAATTAATTAATTGGATCGTATCTTCTCATTCAGTTTTTACAACTGCATTTAAAGTAACATTATATTCTGCAAACGCTGCTGCACCATCAAATTGCTAATTGAATGTCTAAATGGAAACAAAACCCTATTTTCTAGCTGAAATAACTGCACAATTTGTTTCATTTTAAGAGATTCAATTGAAATCAGTATTTAATTAACTTGGCGAATATTCTATGAACCATTTGCTTAAACTACATGTTTGGATGCGACGACATTACGACATATGAACTTGCTGTTGAAGTTGGTTGACAATTGAACTTGTTGACACCCACACGAGTTCTCCTACGCTGATTAAAACCGACTTGGTCAATATGATCGCATTCTTACTTTTAAACGTAATGTGCATCGAAATGCACGCCCACGCAACTTTGGTGCGTGGGAAGATTCATAAATAAAAGCGACTTGCTGATCGACTGATGGTCAGTTCCAATTTGCCACAGAAAACAAAAAACTAACTATGCTGGGATCCTCGTCGGTCATTCCACAAAAAATATTAATTAATAATTCAATGGCACACCATCAATTATCTGGTTCAGCGAATCTTAGTATATTTAAAATACGTTATAGGTCTAGACCAACGTAAAGCAGCGAAGTGTGAAACAGACCAGCTAGGGAAATTACGGCAGAGACATAAAACGATATTTCAGTTGAAATTACTCTTTGACGAATAATGACGAATAAGTCGCTCTAAATTATTTCCATCTACAACAAATAAATTTCAATTCTAAGCTAGCAACACTAATAAATTTCACGAGTATTTCAATAGAAATTTAAACTTATCTTGAAAACGATTACATACAATTTTATTTTTCGCGCTCTTTGTGTTTATACACTTCTGGACAAAATTAAGGGACCACCAAATAAACTTGAAATAACTCTTCCAATTTACAAGTTATTTTTAATGTAATTTTTGCATGTCATAAATTGACGTTTCTTAAACAAAATTCAAATAGTGTGCCATGCAACAATTAACAATAGCAAGAATTCTTTGCTAGCACACGAAAAGTCAACGAAAAGGCTCAATTGTTGAAAATTGTTTTTAAGTCATTTAATTAATAAACCTTGTTTTTTCTTGCGAGAATTGATGAATTTGTTTGCCTTACGTGAATTAAATATGCCTAGGCGCCATTGTAGACCAGAAGAAGTATCCCAAATTATTATTCTTCTGCGTGAAGGATATTCACAAAGAGAAGTTGCTGAAATTCTAAATACCAACAAATCTGTGGTGCAGACGACCGCAGCATAGTTCAGAAACACTGGTAGTTTCAAAAGAAGACCCGGACAAGATGCTAAAAAAACAACCCGCAGAGAAGATCGCTTTATTGAACTTCAGAGTTTACGGAAGCGTTTTGTAACATCTCGTTAATTAAAAAATGATCTCCGATTGGCGACTGGAACATAAATTCCTACCAAAACAATAAGAAGAACGCTAAAAGAAGTGTGAAATGTGTCTGCTAGAAAGCCAGCTACCGGTCTAATTCTCACAGCTACGCACAAAAGAAATCGCTTAAACTTTTGTCGAAATCACCAAGGTTGGGACGAGGAGCAGTGGAAGACCGTTTTGTTTTCAGACGACTCCAGATTTCTGCTAAACAAGAATGACCGCCGTGTTCTTGTCATGCGAACACCAGGTGAGCGATTTGCACCATGTACCATTAGAGAAGTTGACAAATTTGGTGGGGGTTCTGTAATGGTTTGAGGTGGCATACAGTTTAATGGTCCTATAGAATTGGTTTTGGTACGAAATGGGTCGCTAACAGCAATAAGATATAGAGACGAGATAATTGTACCCCATGTTCAACCATTTGCCGAAAATTTTGGCAATGGCTTTTTATGCAGGACAATGCCAAACCTCGTACAGCTAACATTGTCACAGCCGTGTTTAGAGAAGCAAATATCCAATGTTTGGAGTGTCCTGCCAAAAGCCCTGATCTCAATCCTATTGAGCATCTCTGGAATCAATTGGGCAAAAAATCAAACACGCACTAAGACCGACAGTAACACTTGATGAGCTCTCTAACGTGCTTGTTCAAGAATGGGAGCAGATACCTCAAGAAACAATACAAAACTTAATCTCAAGGCGTGTATCGCTGCAAGTTGAGGGCATACACAATACTAAAAATGTTATTTTTTTATAAATTAGGATTTTAGTTCGTCAGAAGACTATTGGTATATTTTAGTTTAATTTTTACCTTTTTTCTTCAAGTCCATAAAAGTTTATTTTGTTAATTTTAGTCGCTCTTAAATCAACTATACTGTAAGTAAACACACTTAAATTTGTATATGTATTGGTTTCATTAAATTTAGCTACTTTGTTTTAAAGTTATTTTGAATTTTACTAGTGGTCCCTTAATTTTGTCCAGAAGTGTATATGTGGAATATCACCCTGCAAATGTATACATCGGATGGTGTTAGTATGTGATTGTTAGTCTCTGGACATTTTGTTGCATTATTTTAGTTTTTCGTTCAGTCTTGGCATTTTTTCTTACAAACCGGACAAACTCTGTACAATATCCATATGTCGGTTGAAAATCTATCTCAAATACGTCGCGTAATCTAATTCGTAGTACGTAGCATATAATGTACAACATGATATCCATCATCGATAATGATTAAATTTCAAAAAGTACGAAACTCGTAAACTAAATAACTAAATTTTCAAGGCATGCAAGACATGCCCACTTTAATTATCTTTTCGATAGAACTACAGTCCTGATTTCAAAGCATTGAGCATATAATATATATTATAACCACATATGTTATTTGAAAAAAAAATCAATGTTTTTATCATTTTTGCTTTTTTTATTATATACACTTCTTAATCTTTATGATTATTTAAGGTTATATACAGTTCCTGTTTTCTCTCAGTATATCTCTCTAAAATTATATAGCGTTGCTGAAAGTATAAGGCGCCAATTTCCTCTTCTTGATAAACTTATAAAATGTGGTAAAACATATTTATCAAAGCGAGTACAAATTCGTAACCCTTTATTTCCACCTGACCCAGCGTTGGCAAGAAAACTTAATGCTTAAATGCCACATTTTATTGTGCAGATCGTTTTGAAAATATCAATATTTCATATATTTGTCGATTGTCGACTAAAAACGATTAAAATGAAATGAATTAAAAATAATCTGCCATTTTTTGTGCGACACAATATAATCTCTCGAGAAACAGGGAATGTCACTGGTTACATCGATTAAAATAACTAATGGTTTCGAAAATGCTATTGCCAGTATTCCAGGATCACGTTGTTTGAGTCTCTTTTATGGAAAATTAATTGATAAATGTACGACAGCAGTAATATTTAGGTACGAATTAATTAGGTGGAAAGCCTCCTATAATGCCATAATTATTTTAATAAAAAAGGTGATGTCCAATATAAATGAATGATTTCGATAGATCAAACAATAACCTGATATCGGTTTTGTCAACTTGACAAACACAGTATTTCATTTATCGCAACGTAAATTGCTGCTTCAATTGTAAGGTTAGCCCTGAATCCGAACAGCTTGGTTGAGAAAATGTTATTTTTCGTAATGTAGGAGATAAGCCTAACATGCATGTTTATTAATAGATTAATAAATATAAGCCTACAATTATTTGCATACTTTTCGTTACATTTTTTTTTAAGTCTGCTAACAATTTTAAATTACTTAAGAATATCTTAATATTAGTGGGTGTGAGATAATTGTTGAAGCACTAGGGAATTTCATCACATCAGACCTTTTTAAATACATAATATCAATCATATTTAGAATTTCTCCTTTTCATTTTTCAGAAGGAAACAGAAGTATATTTTCCGGCGGTTTTGTTACATCAGGAAGATTTGTTTTTGGCTTAAGTGCAAATTAGTGCGTAAACGAGGCAATGAAATTTTCGGGTTTTGTCTATTCGAATATAAGACACATGTAATGCCTAAATATAATTAAAGTTAGTCTGAAACTATTCCGTTTGATGTCGAATCGAAATGATGGGATTCGCATTTTTAAATAAAACATTTCGTACGTTACACTAGAAAAGAGCATACCAACATTATCGGCTCTTTTCTTTTGTGTATTTTGAGTTTTAATTTATTTCTTCTGGTATAAAGTATATTAATTGTAGTATGTAGTAAATAAACACTACCTCCTGATTTTCTTCTAATTTAACACGAAAACCAAGTGTCTAGTATTACCTCGTAAATATTAGTACAAGGGACATATCGTATGATGGGTAGATGTTACTCGCACATGAAGTTGCAATCTATTTACAATCGATGAATATTTTACATTATTGAAAAGTACACGGTATTAGAAAACAAGAATTTGGAACCTGGATGGAATTAGTTTCTGTACTGATCCTACTAAAACAAAAGTAGTTAAGAATCTGCTGTGCAAACGTACAATCAGTGCGGGAAGGTATTATTTTAATGGTTGCTTCTGCCACTGAAATAAAGTTCCACCATTTAGCATATTTAAAGGGGAAAATATCTGCGAAAATTGTTGGATGAAGGCAACAATATTCGGAAATTATTTTGAGTTAGGTGCTTGGCCCTGACCACCCAGTGTTTAATGCTTATATGGGTGGCATTGCACCCATATAAGCATTAACATGATTGGCTACTGAATCAAATATCACAATTCTCAAATTACCTCCACCTTTCGATATAAGCATCTTCAGACCATTAGAAACTTTGTGGGACCATGAACTGGCAACGTAGCAAGGGAAGGACATCGGAGTGTGGCTTTCAGCAAAAGTGTTTCGAAAATGGTTGTGGAGATTTGACGAAATTTAAAGGCGAACATAAGTATGAATTGTATCCGGATGGATGAGATTTGCCAATTTCTGGGAATGTTTTGTGCCGCATTCCATATTTAGCTTAATGAAGAATGGAAGGAAATAAACAGTGAAAGGAAATGATGGTAGTGATACATATCATGACAACCTCATACACATTCATATACACAGACGTCATTCCAAAAATAATTTTAATAATAGTCTAATTTGCGGCATATGCAATAAAGGTTCCAAGGTGAGCCTGTTTGAATGTGAGAGGTATTTGTGAAAATTAAGCTAAAACTTTGCAAATATTATACTTGTCACTAATTAAAACTTCTCCTTGTCCACACTTAGGTATAGGAATAGGTACGTCAGAATATGTAGGTCCCCAAGACTAACAAAATAGACATAAAAGTAACAACCAACACTAATGCCATAAAATAATAAATAAATATGAACATTTACAAATAAGTTAAAATTGTATCTTATAGTAATTCATGAAGTGGCGATCCCATCTGCCCATAATCCGAATTAAGTAAATTAAATCTGTATTTAAAAATAAAAATTGTCTCAAAAGAATCTAATGGATTGTTACAAGAAACATTTTCTAACAATTTTGAATTATTTAAACTTATAACATGACTAAATTCAAATATATATGAGTAACACTGTTTTTTTTCTATTCTATTATATTACTGTAAAAATATTGCTAAAACCTTTTGTAGAGACAAAAAAAGGAAGCTGATAAATTTAGTAGCCTACGTGCCTAAATTTAAAACTTGCATTTTTAAAACCAAAAAATTATTCTTACACTTTCGAGGAATATAATTAACTAAATTATCAGAGTTATCATTGTAATTTGATATTAATTTAATATATATTAATGCATTTTCAAATCTAATCTAATCCTATTTATATTGAAAACAATGATTAGAATCAGTTGTAATAATACGTTTAATATTAATAACTTTTCTATATATGTCAATTTTCAATTTATTATCATTTTTTATACCAACGTGTCAAAAATGTAATCGATTATCCATTTCAATTTTAAATTCAAATTCAAATTTAACTCCGATACAGAAGATTTGATGTCACATTTCGAAGTATCAAAAAGTACGCAATCATGAACAAACCTAACTCAAATCATAGGAAAATAAATAGCGTCATTTTTAAACGTCATTTCAAAAAAAAATTAAGAAAAGATTTGAAGGAATAAATGGAGATAATTACCCATAGCTGCACCTTGTGTTTGCTGGTAAAAATTACCATTTATTTCTAAATCATTTTGATTCCTGTATAGCTTGGTAAGATTAATATATTCCTTAATTAAACTCATAAATTTCATCAAAAACAAAGATTTGACGGACTACTAACTGGAACTTATTAATTATTCTCTTAAGAATTATCGAAAATGTAGTGAAATTGGAGGGTAAATTCTTAAATTCCATCACAAGCCACTTAGAAATGAAATAAGTTGGCCAATTAATATTACAAACAATACGCCTAGTTAAATTACCAGGTTTATGTATGTTTGGTAAGCAATACATTTTTGGCATGGCGAGATTAGATACTGAAAACTTACATTTAGGCGTTAGTATTATTGGACAAGATTGAAATTTTATTGTTGAATTCATACCAGGCAATGAATTTTTATTTAATAATGTATATATATGGACCTATAGAAATCATCATTTGAACTCTACTAAAATAATCTAATTTATCTAAAATTACCAACTTGCTACCTTTGTCCGCTTTTAGATAAAAACAATCCTTCGATAATAAACCTTTAACAATACAAATTTGCTGTAACCTTGGCTCTACAAGCTTTTCTCAAATATTTTTTACAAGATTCATCCACAGTTTTAATTGTTGACTCAATACTTGATATTATTTCATCAATTGGTACATTTTGATTTGCAAAGCATGTTTCAAACCTTTATTCGCTAGCAATATTTCATCAAACTTTTCGACGATTGATTGCAAACTATCCATACATCTACCAATCCACTACATTCATTCTTCTTTTCATTATGAGAAATCCTCAGAAATGTTAAATTCAATATTCTTATCTTCACTTGAAATTTGTGTTTACATTTCTCTCATACGTCTGTCAAAATTGCATCATGAAAATCATTGATCTACAAATTATTAGTAAGTTTTAAATATAACTCGTATGCTTCAATTTCTAGTGTACTACGTCTACCATAATAAATAGACAGAGACCCATTTTTTTGCGCAAATTATGACATTTACAAGTTGTGTTTACTTTTACAACTATAACATTGGGAAATATTTTTATTTTTATTTTTATTATTTCTTCTACAGCGTTTCAGGAAACAAACATCCGCATTAATTAATTTAATTTTAGTGTTTAACTTCCGATACCGATTTAACTCCTGTGACTGCGAGGCCATTTTAATAAATGCAAATGCAATGGAGCCTATGAATTTCCTCATTAATAACAAATGTTATGTCTTCTTTCGTCTTAGATACCTACATTTTCGATGTAACGATGTACTAGTGTTACTGAAATATGTAAGTGATTAATACATTTGTGCATAAGATATTATTAATGACATAAGAAAATATACAGGTTCCATTCAGTGTTTGGCTCCATACACTTGAGTTTGTTACCAGACGCTGAACAATTGTAACATATAATGTCTTTGTTATTTATAAAACTCTACTACGAATCATTCATTTTCATTTTGATGAAACCAGTAGCGATTTCTAATATCGGACATTATTTTTACCTCTGAACATATGAAAACAAATCGCGAGAAGCAAGCATGTCATTAACAGTAGCAGTATTGATGTCAATATGTTTAAAATTATTATCAAAATCATCGCTAACTGTAACGTATTTTACAATTTTCATAAAACAACTCGTAAAGGTGACATGTAAATTACTCCACATTACCATCAGGTCACGTATAAATACAAATAATAAGGTGAATTACTGAGTTATGACCCGCAATAGTAATTTAAGTATTTTTCAATACAATCAATTTTTTAATGGTATAATATTTATTTACAGAGAAAGCGCAAACACCCCTCCTTTCCTTATGTTACGGCAATTATCAGGAGTATTGCTATTTATGTTAATTTTAGTGATTTCATCTGCTAAGAGTTTATGCTCCCTAAGGCAAATCATCGTGGATGATTAATTTTTAAGTAACACTTCCATCTCATCTATATTATTACGTTTACAAGTTGAAATGCTAAATACTTCATTGCAATCCTGAGCTTCAAGCTTTTCATTAATCATTCGCTTATGATTGCCATATTTATTGTAAAGTTTTCACATATGTTAATTTTAGTGCCTCTCATCGATTGGATGGACATCATTTTTTCTCTTCATTTGTTGATTGTCATGTGGTTGATTGATACAATCCTCGTTTGTACGGTCATATACATTTCCTACAAGTTGTAATACAAATATATTATTACTGTCCAATGACATAAATACAAAATACTGTTTTTTATTCGAATAGAAGTAATTTTACGGTCGTAGTTAAATGTAGTCCATGTCGTGAGAAATTTTTTGATTAAGGTACTAGAAATTGATTGAGTAAATAATATCTTCAGTATTCAACTGTGTAATAATTATTATTTTACCACTATTTTACTGAATAGTTTGAATTCTATACTGTAATCTGGCAACTTGAAGCAACCACTTTTAAGAACATAAAGTTTTGAAAAATAATATTCTATATTTGAATGTGATGTACTTGTATTTGTTCCTGAAAAATTCACCGTTTTAGTTTTATTTTTTTTTTAATTTGTTACAGTTACCAATGTTTTTAGTAAATCATTAAACTAATTTTAAAATTTCGTCAATTTATTAGCTACGTCGAGTACTTTTTAGTTTCATATTTTAAACATTTTAATTTCACACTTTGAAATACAAAATCTATCTATACCTTAATTTGAAATCATCTGAGTAAAAGTATGACATGCATTCAATTAAATTATGCAACGAAATCCACGATTATAAACGAAACGTCAATTAAGTTTATAGAAGCGAATACGAAACTTGCGAAGTGTCAATCTTAGTTATATTAAGAAAATGGGGCAGATTAAAGGTTTTTAAGACGAAGGTTAATATTTTTTTTAGCCTGATTAACTACATTATAAATTAAATTTATTGAACGAATCGGCGTTTTGGGATCTGTTAAAGTTCGATAATTGTTTCTGTAAACACACAAAAGGCTTTCGCAATACATTCCGTGCCATTTATGAAAATAAATTGTTAATGACCTTGCCATTACGGAAGCAATTAGTAGAAACAAAACAACGACTGCTCGAAACGGGAAATCTCATTTTGAACATTCTGCAATTAGATAAATGGAATTGTACTCATCGAGGTGGCCTGCTGTTCAATTCATGCGGTAGATCAATGAACGCTTTAGCGATAAATAAATCCGATCGCAGTGTAAATCTGCATACCTATGCTGTAGCCTGTTTCGTCCTTTTGTAAAATGCAACGAAAAGCCATTTGCATTTATCTTCAGTAGCAGAAACGAATGTAATTCGTTTCGCTACAAACAAATGGTACTTCTCGCATAAACTTCGCGAATACAGGGGACAACAAATGGGAATCCATTACGTGTATTTTCATTATTGGTTCGATATATCCCCGAACTGAAATTCCAAATATTTGTGGCCGAATACATTTTGAATGTGGTGCTACGCAAGCCTGATAAATTAGGACCTGTCGTTTATTCTTAACGCCAAGAAATAGCGAATCTATTGTTATATTGTTTTCAATAAATTTATTTCTACCCCAGTACCATAGACACATAATGAACGTTACTAATACGAAATCGTTGACAAGAATTGCTTCCCACATTGATTAAACATAGTAGTTGACGTGTAGTGAAATGTGAAGAACCGCTCCCATGGCAGTCCACACCGTACGAATTCTCCAACGAGTTCATATGATCACAACGTAATTAACCTAAGATTATTATTAAATATAAGACTTCAAATAACAAACCGTGTTCAAGTAGCTAATACGTTAAAGAAATATAATATTCCATCCGTCACCTAAAACAAGCAGTTGCTTGAAGAAGTTAATAATTTTTCCATCAAAGTAGTCATGATTTAACATATTTTAAAAATGTTATAAACATTCAAGAAATGTATTATTTAATAACGACTCATTGCTTAAAATAAACTAATACTTGTGCTCGAAAAGTAATGCAGAAATCACACACGTTACATAAATATCTTGCAAATGGTAAATATTTCTTTCTCGTGCATAAAAAAGCCATGTGTTTAAAGTTATAAAAGACAAAGGCGCCTAACGTTATTTACGTCGAAAATGTACTCAATCAAGAATAAGAAAAATAAACGTCGAGAAAATAAAAATAGATTAGTAGATTACCTCGGGGTCTGAGGCTACGGATCAATATCCACGAGTTGACACTTTTTACCTCTCCAGAAATCATTGAAGGAACGACATAGGAACAATCTGACCCATATACTGACACCAATGTATAATATAAATTGTTATACGGGAAAAATATAGTTACTTTATATACTAAAAAATATTGAAAATAAGTTCGGCAAATTATTTAAATCCTCGATTCCTACGTTTTCAATTCATAAGTTATCACACAATCTATCGGGAAGCGCTTGAATATTAACAATTGGCAGTTGTAAAAAAAATCGTTTTAATTTCATCCCAAAATAATTTTATTTTCGCCGAAAATTTATTATCATAGAAAATATACAATTAATTGACCAAGAAAAAATTATGAATGTTCTTAGGCGAAAGACTGCTTGCATAATGTACGAATCTGAGCTGGCCAAAGCAAAAACGCCAGCCATCTGCCGAAGTTTCTTGCAATCATTAATTAAATTTTAACTGTCAGTGGCACAGCAGTGGCATAAAAGAGATCGCACGTACCCAGCGTTATCCCATAACTCGCGTCCAACAATCAAACTCTTGGACGAACTCCAAAACAAAATGCAAAATCACTCAGAGCCGCAATAAAGCATCCGCTTCTGTTTATGCGATCCAATAAATCACCCTAAAATGTATAGCAAGTATTTCGTATTCGGAAAAGCACCGGAACACGGTAACAGCATCATTTTAGCGAACGACCATCGAGCGCATTGCCGCAGACTTTTCATTTGTTGAGTCCGTGCTGTTTTGGTAAATTACTCCCTTTTGTACTTTGATTGACTCGATTGATGAACGAGTCTTCAAACGCCGTCGAGTTATTCAACTTCACGTGCACAGAATCGAAACCAGTGAAATGTGAAATTTTTAATGTGCGCTTTTAATTCATTTATGTTTTTGAATAGCGTGTAATTTTTAATAAAATACTGTACCAAGTGCTACTCATATCATGGCCAACTATAAAAAATATGTTGCAAATAATTGTAAGAAACAAGCCCCATAATTGGAACTCGCGTAGAGCAAACAGATCTAAATTAAAATTAAAATTGCATAGCTCTATGAAAATTTCAACTATTAAATAATCGTACGATATGCACGAATGTGCAATTAATACACCAATCCATTAACTTAATAATGTAATTCTTTTAACCACCAGCAGATTAATATATTCAACGATAACATAATATATATATATATATATATATATATATAGTTCAGAGCGATGCATATACGTTCATCTGCCTGATTAAGCCACTGTGTTGTAACACAATTGTAGTAGTAATACAAGGAAGAAAATGAAACCAAATAATTTTATTTTAATTTGTGACTATAGACTTTCAACACGTATGGCCTAAACCAAGTTATAACTGGGAGGATTCTATTGAAACTATGATTAATGTGATCATAATACATGTTAGATTTTCAGCAGCCCCTTTTCGAAGAAGTTATCCACGCAAAACCCTTAAAACGAATAAAAATCCTGATTCCTTAACATTTCACTCTTCAAGAATCGTTAATTATTGATAAATTATTAGATATCATTAGAATGTTTCTGTTTCAACAGAAGCACGAATAGAAGTTAGTTGTCAAGATAGTAAGTAAATTCGTATGCAAATTTATTTACATATATATTCGTCGTATATGTATCCAAGGTATATATGGCATCATCTGGTAGAAGTAATGCCCGCTGGTAAAAAAAATGAGCATTTCAATGTATCCACTTTAAGCGGCCAAATTATGCGTTCGTCCCTATCCTGATGACCACTGAGTTTAAAAATGCGATTTAGATATGAAATTAACATTTCTTCGCATCATAAATTTTGCAAAGGCTACTTGTTCAGAAAGTGCCATGAAAACACTCTAACTTGAATTACTATTATTGTAAACGTGTCAATAACAAATTTTGTACAACCCAGAGAAGCTGTAAAAGCTGCATCTATACTTGTGGTCCTTATAGAAGATACTCTTTGTGAAAACGATTTCCACCACAACTTACGTAAATCTGATTTCTAATTTTTGTAGAAAACCACAGTTATTACAGATTAATCCTGGATATGTTGAAAGAGTAGAAAAAAATGTGTGAAGTACATCAATTTTTTTCCTATGACCAACTACGACCTACTACTTACTAACGTAAGCATTTCAATAATTTTGTTAAAGAAAAGCTCCTAAAAAAGGAAACATTTCCATGCATATACTAAAATCGAATTGCTAATCTCGTCAATTACGACTTGGATGTAATATAAAATCATGTTATCGATCATCATGCACATATAGAAAATCGATATTTTTTTGCAAATTCAACCCAATTTTCCATAGGTCGCTGCATTTATGTGAATGATAACCGATAATGTGATCATATACAGTGTGTCCCACTTAAGAGTGTAACACCCTCATATCTTTTTTATTTTTAGTCCAATTTTAGCATTTTTTCCAAACGTAGAATATATATTGCTCTATTTACTGCCAATTGTCTTCTTCAAATGGAAAGCAACCTGCGATGGCAAAATAAATGGCAAAAATCAAGAAATCACTTTAGGGATTTTTTTATTGAAAAATTTTACTACTAATATAATCCAAAATTTCATGAAAAACTTTAAAAAATGTATTTTCATGAAATTTTGGATTTATTTATTCCTAAGTGTGACATACTGTACAGTCTTTATAGATATTTGCCCTAAACTACTAACGTCATCTCATTGTCTGCCTTTAAGTGGAATCAGTTTTTTGTTTCAAATAATATTTTTTGTGCCATTCTACTAAAATATTAAGATTTTTAGTGTGAAATTTTCACAGGTATCTTCATACCTGCAACCATTTAGTCCAGTTGATCAGATCTTTACGACATAATTTAACCGAAATAGGGAGGTAATTCATGATTTTAATACATCTCAAATCGACAGGTATAATCTTAAAAATTCTTTATCCAGATCAAATAATCAATAAAACGAAATTTACAATAAATATTTTTAAAATGTTACAAATAAAGAAATACCCCTCGAAGAAAGTAAATAAATTAGGAGACTTTTGGAACAGCTCACAAACTTTGTAAAATCTTCCTCAGGGACAACCCTAACATTTAAATTGTTAAATCTGGTAAACGTAATGCCACCGTGGCCATTAATAATTTTTCTTTTTCTGAACTCGTATACACGAAGATTGTGTGATTGCTTCACTTGATTTGGTATATTCCTATGGATTTAGTATCCAATATTATAACTAAAAATTGGAATATCATTGAACCTCGCAGCTGTTTGCCTCACCTAACCTTCTTGACTACTTTAAAATTAATTTTTGATCCTACTTATATCTTCAGCACCCCCATTGGGCGATCTCTTTCACCAATCATCGCAGAAATAGTAATTAATACCTTCATCAAGGATATAATCACACGTTTACCATTTCAAATTGCATATGTAATCTAGTGATATCATCTGCAGTATTCCTCAAAGATTGTACTTTGTATAGATATACATATTATGTTTAACATTTTTTCCTTTTATGCTCTACTGAATATGACGACAATACGTATACGTCTAGATATAATTTCTTAAAAATCCTCCTTTACTTTAATTTGTAGATGTAGGTGTTTACGAATTAAACCACAGTCCGCCAATTTATTATTGTTAACAAGAAATTTAATTCGAATGATAAAAATTGTTTCGTTAATTTATGCACGCCGGAGAACTGCCCGTATAAAATTCGTATTGTGGTGCCACATATACATATGGATGAGCTGTTTTCATCCTTGCCACATAACATAACAAATGATAATATCATCTCGTCACTTCCCGCTACTGGTACCAGTTTCCCACTATAAATATTTTTTTGGAGCGGATGCAAATTAAAACATGTTTCACAGTAAATAGAAACGACGTACTTTCCAAGGAAGAAGCCACCACGAAACAAATATTTATCTAGAAAAATCTCAGTTTGAACAGATAATAATCTTCGCACCACTGCCATACATAAGGTGCGACTTGTGCTAAGGTATCCAATTATTTTACTATTCGCAATAGCGCTCGAATTGGAAGGGCGAAAAATGTTATACGATGACACCATTCACAACTATTGTAAATCATCCCCACTGGTGGATTTAGCGGCTTGTGTATCAATAATAGAAATGTACGAATTAATTGTTTGAAAAATACATTCGTTCAATGTAGCTCTGTGTATTTATTTTAATTAGCTTTGCAAAGCATAGGACCATGTTTATCCTACTTCGGCTGAGAAATACTAAAATTAATGATGAAATAAACAAAATATCAATGTTATAGTGTTTCTTCTATCGTTATAATATAAAACAAATGAGGGATGCAAACCTTACTATTGTATTATTTTTATTACATTGAAGATATTTCATGCAATCAAGTTAACTGTAAATGAACTGGTTATAATACACACTAGACTTTCCTTTTATTGCCTTATTATTATTCATTTGAAATTACGTCATTCTTGCGTGCACGTGGTTTTACTCCAGATTTGTTAGTTCGCATGAATTGTGCAAAGAGAAACTAGTGACTGTGCACAACAGATTATTTTATTGCCATCAAAGTTGAATAGAGTTGGGTGTGGCATGCTAAAGAATTCATATAAAAAGGAAGCACATTTTTAATCAAATTGTAGGTTGCCCTATGGATCTCTTTGCATTGCGGACATCCAGCCTATTGTGCCCATTAATTGTTGACCGTCGATCTAGTGCGCATTGATTTGGTTCGACAGGAAAGATTTTATTAAATATGCCTACTCTAATGACAACCATCTTTACATTGGTGATAATAGACCAATATGATTTATTTCACGGTTTGTTATTTATTGCTTACCTGTACTATTATAATTATAATATTTAAAAATATTAAGTTGGGGATTTATATATTTGAATGAAAATTTGAAGCAGCAAAAATTGTAGTCATAACTAAATAAAACCCGCAATGAATAACTAATATCGGTATACTCATACATGGCGACTATTTTCAAACTCTATGATAAACAATGAAAGAAAGAAGAGAGAATATTGGAGAAAAGATGGCAGGCATTACACATAGAGAGATCGACACCATGTATATGTTATTGCACGAGACAGGACAGGAAAATATGGCAATAGAGGCTGACAGAAGGGTAGTTAGATATGAGCTGGGGAAGTGGATGGAGGGGGATGCGAGATTGGGGAAGATGGCGTTAGGTGTGAGTTAATAAAGGGAAGAAACTGGAAAAAGATTTTGGATGAAACAGGGTGTGGATTGGAGATAATTAAGAAAATAAAGAGATTGAGGGAGGAGAAAAGAGAAAAGGGGCGGAAAGGGCAGACACAAGGAGACGTAAGACAAAGGGACAGGCACATCAAACTGTAAAGAGTGAAATAGAATGTAAAGAATGCCAATAAATATAAAAATAAAAATAAAATTAAAAATGAAAAAAAATGTAATTTAGAAACTTTTGACGTCTTAGTTGATTGCTGCATTGGCCTATCTGGCGAACCATTTTATTTCATTCTTTTCTGTACTACGTCTTCTCTTTCTAATTTTGGACCTTCATACTTTTTAAATCTTACGCTACACTTTCCAGCCATCTCTTCCGTGGTCTACTTTTTCTTCTTTCCCATTTCTGTCCATTGTATCTATATGCCTTATTCACCTTAGTCATTGGGCTTTTATGACGCATATTATCTTTGCTTCTTTGCACATAATGTCTAGTTCCTTATTTGTTCTTCATCGCCGCGCTCTTCTGTGTTTATCCCGCCGTACGTATTTCTTAGTATTTTTCTTTCCCATCTATCAAGGGCAACCTCATATACTTCCTATAGTGACCATGCCTCACATGTATATGTCACGCCATATAACGATTTTATAAATTCTTATCTTCAATCCTCTTGACGTATTCTTTGATTCCATTAATCCTTTCAGCATTCCGTACCTCTTGTTACCCTTCATAATTATGAATTTTATTTCCTGCTCCTCATGTTCTTTTGCTTTGTTATGACATCAACAGAGCATTTTTATTCATAACAGGTTGATCCAAACAACCTCTTTGGGAGCAAACATGTGGTGATTCACCGATCTGTTTCCCCTAACACCTGCCTGGTATTCGCCGAGGACACCTTCTGTAACATTGCTTAATCTTTCCTTGTATCCAGTAATACAATACCCCCATAGTTTTCACCTTTTTTGTTGTCCATTCTTCGGGCATTTGTTCTTTCTCCCATTCTAGTTTTACAAGCTCATATATTCTTTCAGTTAAGTGAACTCTTTCTGTTTTAATCATTTCTGATGATATTTCATTTTCCCAAGGACTTTTATAATTTTGATTATTTCAAGACTTCATCTTTCGTTGGTACTTCTATGTCTTTTCTATTTCTTGGTAAAACGCCCGGATTAATTCTGAAATGTTTCCTCAATGATTATGATTTTTTTCTCATTGTACAATGTTTTTTCTTCCTATACATGCTCTTAGATTGTTATCTTTTGTACTTACAATTTTCTCTGTTTCCTATTGTGTTGCTATTCAGTAATTTTATTTTCTCCTCTCTATTTCGACACACTCCTCAACGAACCAATCTTTCTGTTTGTATGTTTCTTTTTCTTCGGGATCGCCGTTTTAGCAACATCGTGACTACTTTTGTTTATTTCCAAATCGCCTCAACTTTGCTTTGCAATCTCCCCCTGATATTCTGTTTTATCCTTTTCTACACTTTCTTTAATTGTTGAGGTGCCTCTCATCTACATTGCTTACGTTGCATATTCCAGATCCACAAATGCTTGGCAACAATTTGTTTTTCGTAACCTATCTTACGTTTTCCCGTAGCTTTTCTCTTCTTTAGCCGGGATCTTTATTATAATTTTGATATTGCATTCTTGTTTATTTAGGTCACCTCTATATAGCTTCATTTCATTTTTTTGTCCTTCCCTGGTAGTCCTTATTTCGCCTTTTAGATCTCTTATTGCCTTCACTATTTCCATGTTTTAAATATTAATGTCCAAGTTAGTGTTAAGTGTTTGTAAATAATTGTATATATTCTAATCTAATAACGAATAAACATTAAAATGTATACAATTAAGAATGTTTTTCCTACAACGAGAATGTCATCGTCGAACCATATTGAGCGAGGAACGAAAACATTTCAATCCAATAGTAAATAGTAAAATTAAATATAGGGTCAGGATAACCAGTGGAGCCATAAACTTCACAAATTATGAAATTTAAATATGCAAGGTGAATAAATATCCAATTGGAAATATGTGTGTCCTCTTTGAAATTCATAAATTTGATGATTCCTCAACTATTTTAATTATGGATGGCATCCCTTATGTTTCGGTAGCCGCGTTATCTTTGCCAAGTTTAGTAGATTAAAGCCTTTCAATAGAGATGAAGAAAATACGCCTTATTAGCATTTATATTACATTTTACAGTTTTCTTTGGTTTTAATTTCTGCTTCTCTCGCATTTGCATTTATCTTGTGCAAACTATTATGCACATAACAATTATCGCTCCTGTATGTTTCCAGTTATATACATATTCAACAACGTCGAATTTATATCATTGTTGAAAATATGCAAATTTAACGTTACAAAACTAAATGTTCATTCATTCCATATAGAAAATTTCTACAACGTTCATTACCTTTATCTTTATTTTCACATTTTTATGTTCACAAAGGATTCAACAAATAATTTGTGAAAGTAATTTAAAGTCTAAGCTTTGAAAGGATAATCCAAATTATGATTGTTTGTCTAGGTTAATTTAAATAATATTTTATTATTTCTACTGTTGCAAAACCGGATTCGTTTTCAGTACGACATTATCTCAAATCGCCTACTACAATTCGGTACAACTATTTTGCTCCAACATAGTACCACGTATTGTACAGCACGTATTCTAATACGGGATAATTACGCGCAATTACCGTAAAAGCAGTAAAAACGTATAATAGCTAAATAAAGCATAATGAGTCCCGCGAGGTCAAAGACCCCGTCGACCCATTCGATATAGTTTTAATGGATGATTGATTACTTGCAAATGATGACTGGTGTACGATGCATGACGAGCCTTTGCGAGCTCGCAACACGCGATACCTGCACGATAGACTTGAGGTTTATGGGTAACCGTGACGGTGCAGCGGCGGCGCACTGGGTCATGGTGTCAAAGACCTTTAAAACAGAGGGTGCTTGCATTAGAACAAAACGTTGATTGTGACCCCCTCGTCGATCACGAGAGGCACGCAAAATCCTTGCCATGTTTGGCAGAGGTAATGTTGGATTATAATGGGTGAGCTTAGCATGAACAGTTTCGAAAGTGAAAAAATGGGTAGACTATGGAAATGTTATTCATTATATGCGTATAATGACATGAACCATGTAGGTACTCATGCAAAAATATGTGAATTGTGACCTAGAAGCGAGTTGGCGGAATTCGTGCACTTAAATATTATAATGATAGGCAAGTTCGGAATAAAACTTTTATTCGAAAACTTTACGACGCAGTGAGCATTATAGGTTCGAGTTTTTCAACACATAGAACATTGCCGTTTTCTGATGTAAATTGCATAAACTCTCGTTGCCTTTAATGTGAAACGTATGAATCATATTTAATGTTTAATGAATTATTATGACAAGATAAGATCAAAGGTCTAATTTGAAATTGCATTTATAACTAATCCTTGTGTCTATGCAATTGGCACATCAACTAAGTGGTATATGTTGCAGACGGTGCCATAAACATTTTCGGCTTCTGAATTTCTTGCACTTTCATTATTATGTTTAGCGACAATTTTTTAAATTAATTGTTCTACTAAATATTAATTTTTGTCTAAATGTGTAATCAGATTCACTTTCATAGTTCGTTTTATATTTCACAATTAATATGTTTAATAGTTTCATATTTAAATATATAAATTCTTCCACGTTTAAAATTTTCACGAAACATTTACGCAATACACATATTTAGAACATTGTTTAGATTCAGACAAAGTAAAAACATAATAAAAGAAATTTCGAGTTGCCGAGTACAAAATAAAAATAAAATCGAATCCTTAATGGTTTTTAATTAATGTCTAAAATAAATATTCATATTCTGAAAATGTAAATGGTGGATTTGTTATCATAAGGACTGAGAGCCCCAAGCTTTTATTACGTAAAAGGGAAATAAAGTACAAAAGTCAGATATTACACTCTCAGTATGTTTTAATATGTGAAAAACACGAACACCCCAATGAGATATTGAAATGATTATCCCTATGTGAATTGAATATATATGTTTGTGCATTTATATACGAAACGTCCAACTTTTATCGCACAAAATAAATCGAAGTCAAGTGACAAGCCAGGAAACTTTTAAATCTGGATAAGATCCCGGGACTTTATGACACTCTTTGCAGATAAAAAAATACGTTGGTGAATTTACCACAGTAGAAATATAAATTATAGGGTACCGGTAATCATAGAAATTAATAAACCAATAGACTACATTTACATTTACAGTTACAATACATAACGCCAATAAATTCTTGTTATATTTTCCTACCCATATACCTAAAAATGAATACACTTGGAGCTGGCTCATATGAATGTCCAAAGGACTTTGTCACGGACAACTCAATAAGTGGTCTTTGAACTCGGAGCAAAGAATCTACCATAAATAAAATACTTGCTTTTATTCGATGTATTTCATACATTTCGACCTTTCTCAACCCCTATATTGATTTAGGACCTATCTAAATACATAGAAGTATCAATTGATGCGTATTTTATTTTATTTGATACGTTGATACGTACATCGCGTGCATCGCTTAGTTTAGAATACGTTTTTCATTATCACAGTTCGATCGACTTTTGACAACTAATTGTGGAACTTCTTTTATATTTTATAGAGCAGCCGTTATCTCTAATAGATTTTGATCTATGTGCACTGCTATAATTCTGTCAGCTCATTTGTCACTATATTTGATATTGACACTTTCCCGTTAGGGTCTACTAAATTCGACTTGGCGACTTATTTTCGATTTTAAACCTAAATAGAATATATTGTTCTGGTGCCTGTTATTGTCTTTGAATGTGATCGAATGGATGCGATGATGTTCCTTTTTACATTTGCACTTCGTTTCAAATGGTTGTCTAACTCACAAAATGCGGCCATCAAACTTTCTATAGTTGGATGAATACGCTTTAGATCAGCTGTTTTGATAACGATTGGGGCTTCTTCGTTTTCTTCCTTGTCTGACTGTTCACGATCTAATGATGATATTTCTGCGAGCCACCGTTTCGCAAAAGAATGAATCTATAAAGTCTTGGTGTAAATCTATCTATAAATCAATACTAACGAAACCGAGCAACAAGGACTTCCTTCAGCTGGCCATAATTGTTACTTTGGTCTGTAGTTAACGACCTATTTATATTCAACGGTTGATTGTGTCAAGGTAATCATAGGTAACGTTTACGCGTTATATTCGATTACTGCATTCGCCGCAACGAGTAAAATTGTTTTAGTTTAGTGTAATGTATTCGGTATCGCTCCAAATGAGTTATCCATTTTTTTTTAGATTCATGAGCCTCATGGTAATGGATTATATTGATTAATTTCCTTTGATGTTTTCGTATTAAAAGCCGTGGTATATTCGTTGGTTGATCATGAAATATCATTGAATTAGTTTTACCCTTGAATTAGTTTTACAGATAGGCAATTCTACCCTCTTATCTAAAAGTCGACGGTCTCGACGATCAAGGCAAAATTGAGTTTAGTTAATGTTATTGATTTTGTGGGTCCATTCGTTTTTGGTACACGCTTGACATATATTAGACTAATTGAGGCATTTATTCTAAAACCAATGTCCAAAAAATAAATTGTTGAATAATCAAGAAAAACTGTGTAGTTTGCTTTGGATAAGGATTTTATTTTAATCGACATGAAAGGTATAATACAGAAATGGATAAATATTACATGAAAATATAGGAAAAACAGGAGCAGTCTAAATGCGATTGATTCTTCTATTCACCACCGTTACTATTATCGTCACTAATAGAGTTCTGCATCTGAACTAGCTTCCTTTGTTGGGTATTAGTACTATATATTTCTCTGGTCACTTTTTTGCTGCAATGCTGTAAAATGTCCACGGACCAAAGTAACTTTGAGGTACTAATACTTGGCCAGGGTACTGTCTACATGCTCGGTACATCCGCGATGGTTTCAGGGAAATTTTGGATTTAGTTTGAGTTTTAAAAAATGACCTGTTTATGCTTTCATCCATTAAAAACCATTGTGAGCCTATTCCCGAATTTACTACATTGTAGGGCGATGGCTTAGATCTTGCCTTCCGGATTAGTTCATTCCATTCTTCAGGACCGTGCAGGACTGTTTTCTTTGAAGCAGAAATAAGGCTAAAATCACTATCAACTGGTAGGTACGCGTGCCCTCGTATTGGATATATATGAGTCACTTCAGAAGCCAACTTTAATATATGCACAAGAATATAGTTCTTGTTCTGGCCAGAACAACCATCGGAAAGGAACCAAAGTTCATCAGTTTCATTATTCAGATGTTCTTTAAGATAATGAAATAACATGGAGGTAACCACGTTTGGCCATACCTTCACGATATGTATACATATTGACATCATTGCTTCCAATGTCGTGAATTGAAGACATAATGCCAAAGTTGTCTGTTGTAAAATATCTTATTTGTAGTTAAATTAGGTAGCGGAAGATTTTGCATAAAATCGAATGCAATGGCACTTATTCAAGGATTGCTTTGACATGTGGCTTTAAATCTTCTTTTAAGATCATAAAACGCCTTTGCCTTAGCCTGATGGAGATCTCTTGTTCTAATTAGTTCATTTTTTTTGGCTTCATCGACGTGCACTTGTTTAAGTTGTGTTTCTGTTTCATCACACAATGTACAGGTATCACATCTGGGGTAGGAAAACGAAATATTGAATCGCCTACGAAATATGTCATAATACACAAAATACGAAACCGTTGATGTTGGATGAAGCTCTCCAAACATATTGTATATCTTTTTCACATTTTAGTCAGACGGTAGCTAAATTTTCTTTTTGTCTAGTTTTCGTGTGTAATGACTTTGGCGATCTTTGAACGAGGAAATGTGCGCCAGTACTCCTTCCATATCACAGGAATTCGTGGCATATTCTGGTATTTTCCACAGCCGTCTTTTGGTGAATACTCAGTCATAGCTAGGTCTTTCTAATGCGCCGAATTAGATTTTCAGTGACGGCAAAAATACTAACTAAGGCTTTAGCGCATACCTCCACTTCTCGTTCAGGCAGCCGAATTTTATACTTAAATGATACTATATGTTGAAAACTTTGTTCATCTTGATGTTCGTGTAGTTTTTCACTATCACTATTATTGTGTGCTGGAAGAGCTGCGCGACTGCGACGTCTTTGAACAGATATTACTGTGATAAGTCCAGATAAATACGAATCCTGTTCATCTTTTGAGTTCATATTGTTAAATGACGTGAATAACTCGAAACGCTGTTCTCCTGTTATTAGTTGAAAACAACGGCGGCACTTACATCTGCAAGGAACAGTGAAATATTGGAACATTTCCAATCACTACCTATGTTTTTAGAAAATTTTACCGGTCCCATTTCTCTGGCCAAATCTTCCCTGCGACGATTATGTGTTCTATGTGCTAATCTTTTTATCATTTCCGGCCGGTAAATTTTCCTTGACCGTTTTCGTGGTTTATCGGTTGGCCTAATGTCACATACTTCATCCCTCACGACAGTAGAGGTAGAAGGGTGAGCATATCCTGCCATTGTTAATAAAATGTGAAAACACATCTGTTGCTTTTCCGAAATATAATGTTGGAGACACGTTTTCAGCTGGACAACTGTGCTTTTTTCACAACGATGTGTTTACAATCTGTCAACAACGCAGTCGCCTATACAATTCTGCATAAAATCGATTTTTCATAAAAATGTTGTTTTTAGAATAAATGCCTCAATTGATTTCATGTAACCAGGTAATTCACCTCTTATTGCATTTAGTTTTGCGACACCCACAGCTCGCAAGATTTGCCCTCCACCTTGATTGAATTTTCCACAGCCAGATGCTTCACGAATTTGAGACATACGAATGATAAGTTTCGCTTCAGCTTTGTGGAGTCCATATTGATTCACGATTTATCAATAGCGTTCGACGTTCACTGAGTTACCAATGGCTGGGTATTTTACAAATCCGTGATCCAGGTAAACCGTGCGGAACATTTTGGATATGTGGTGTAACACTACTACAACGACGAAATCAAAGAAGTGCTGGACCTATGTATGAGCCCAAAATCCAATCCAACTCAACACAACCCTATTCAAAATATATCTTTTAAAGTAAAAAAGATAAAAGATGAAGGAGACTTAAAATACAACCAGATAAAATAATATTGAGTGATATATCATCTTTGTCTTTTTCAATTTGCGAGCAGTAATGGGTTACAACTTTCATGATCTTCAATTCTAAAATACCCAGTTTGGAGTAATGTTTTGTGACTATTGGTCAGTGTATAGCAATTGCCAATTTATGAGCTTTACCATAATTTACCGATTTTCTTATTTATTCTCTTGAGTGTTGCGAGCACACACAAGAAAGTTAAAAATAAAGAAAGTGCTTTCTTGTTATCAATCACACCTAATTTGTTGATGATGAAAGAAATGACAGAGACGCTAAGATTACGCCCGGGGCAAAAAATTTAGGCCCGACGGTGGAGGTTCTTTAATGAAAAAAATTACTATAATACCATAGTTAAGGTGACCCCAACGAAAATGGAAAATTATGTTACAACGGAAAAAGTTATTTCAAAGAAATGATAAAAATCTGATGAAAAAGTTTCAGCTGCTCTGGTTAGTTCCAAGTCATAGAATATCATATTTTTGAAGGATGGGTCCGGGAGAAAAAAGTAAATGGGACCAACAAAACTGTTTTGCTAGCATAGTGTAGTGAAAAGGTGTGTTATTAGCCGTATTTTAACAAAATATTAATCAAAATTCTTAATCTGGAGTCCATAAAATTTCACTCCAACGCCTTGGACCGAAATATTCCATGACAAAAAAGACTTTGTTGATCAGAAAACATAGTGACATTAGCAAGTTTCATAAATTCAAATTAAATGGAAAAATAAGTTGTTGGAAATGAGCAAAAAAGCCATGGTGTCGTCTAAGGAAATTGCAATTTGAATTTGAAGTTTTTTACAAAAAGATGAAAGTATGGTTATTTGTGCGCATTATGTTTAGAAATATGTGGAAATATAGATTGCTCTTGTGTTTGGAATCTATGGAGGATGTCGTTGAAAACGACTTGCCAATATGTCAATATCTGATATGCATGCCAGAGGATCTGTAATTGCCATAAGGGTTGTCTGTGGATTATATTCGTGCAAGAAAATTGTTGTATTGCATCCAGGAAACTTGCATCATCGCCGCTTGTACAGTGCATGTACAACTTCTAGGAAAAAATACATTTAGTGGCATTTCCAGAACAATTGCAATATTTCTTCATTTTTCTGATGCAGATAACTACATATGACACACGTTTTAAAGAACATCTGCCACTTCATCTGTTATTACTGGGGTTCACATTACATCCATCAAAAGACATGGAGGATGGCTGAAGGCTACCTTGAAGACCCAATTGATCAAAAATATAAGATTGCCAGGTTGATTCTCTCCGAAGAAAGTATACCTTCTGGTGCTATTTTTAAAATTGCTGTGCCTCAGACTTCCGCAACGATGCAAAAAACTCTCCAGGTAGTTACTATGTTCTTCTTCTCAGTATAACTAGTGTCATATCTATTGGCAGGATTATGTTTCATTAATTTCATAATTAAAAATAAATTTATTATTAGAATTGACTTCAATTATTAATTATTGATATAACCAGGCGTTATTTTTACAGCTAGCCTTTACTTTACACTTTACAGCTTGCTTAATGTAATGACAAATTTTCGATCATGGTAAGCAAAACATAAAGGACCAATCTTGATGCAGTTATGCGTAAACCTAACTACCGTCGTTCTAGACTAAAGTGGCGTCATTGGAGGTATGGATCAGTTAAACCAGAATATGCCTAACTCATGTGAATTCCACTTCATTGCCACAAGGCAGAAAATACTTACATAAATAAAAATAGATAAAGAAAGTAATATCAAGTTTTTAGAAACCTTGTGACAAATAATAATTGACATCAATTGCTAAATCGGATTGAGAAGGACGATGATAATATTTTACCCTACAATACCTACAAAATCATAATTTTATTTTATTTTTTCAAGAACCTGATAGAAAAATGTAATATGTGCCACGGCTTGTTACAGGTAATTTTTAGTACACTACTCTATGCGTCTCTACAACATAGAAAGACAAGCTGATGGAGAAAAGTACCTGACTATGAAGGAGTTAAAATACAACAAAAGTCTTTTGTCATTTTTCAATTTTCCCATTGTACTTGTATGCATTTTTTAAATTTTGCAATTAACAAAAATAAACCATCAACAATGTTTTTTCTTGCCACATAACTGTTTTTTCAGCTTCCTGAACAGAAAACGTCGGGTGGAAGACTTAGTATGCAGCAGACATAAGATGTTTTATTTCCATTGGACTATTTTTCATTCTTTTGTGAGAAATGTTATGGCAGCACGGTGCTCTAATTAGAAAAACCACACCACGTTACTAAAAAAATTCTACAAAAGGCCCCAAATAAAATCCAATATCAACTATTATATCATAATATTCTGACAGTTTAAGGACAACACTAATTTAATACAAATGTTTTTTCACAGCCTCCTTTATAATTACGTACGTTTTATCAATTTGTCTTCGTATATTAAAAAATTACACTGATTTCGTTTACAACAACAAAAAACGCAAAAAACCCAAATCCGAGCGTTAAATAATACCAGCAAATTCTACCATGTAAAAATATTAATTCTCTCTAATTTCATTGTTCATCCGAAAAGTTGTATGGAAACAGGAACTACAGTTACTTCCTTGCTTAAGCAGACGCATAATTTGATTATCTTAGTAAGTATATAGTTTCAATCGTCAGTTATGTAGAACATAAACAAAATAATAACATTAAAAGTAAAATTCTCCATTGAAAGCACCAGCTCTTGAATGTATTCATAATGTTCTACTTGTTGAACTTAGTAGTAGTAAAGTATTTTTTCTTCGCCATGTACCACAGCAACTTTCAAATAATAATCCCCTAACAAAATTTCAAACAAAAAATATACTCTTCCTTAAACTTTCAACACGCCCTGCAGAAAATACCCGGTTTGTGCCAGAATATTAAGGAATTAGTTAATGATTTCTGATAGGTGTAGTTTCAAAATTGCAACACAAATGTGAACAAAGTTAGTTTTACATGGTTATGGACTCCAGAGCATCTGCTGTATCAGTTACCCCCTTGTGCAGATAACGTGACGTCGACCTTCGCATTGATTTCTAGTACACATTAAATGCCCATTAAAATACAAATTACAAACTCAAAACAAAGATAATATTAACAACCACGAGTTTGATAAAAGTATTTTCTTGATCTGCCTCATAAACTCTTCCATATACATAATACTTTCTCGTTATTCTCACTACATTTTCAAATCATGGTTACCATAAATTCGACGATTTTTCGAATTAAAATATCACATACGGATGCACAAGATAATTACAAGATAATTAACGCTATTGCTTTTTATCACCTCTAGTACTCAACTATAAAGCAAGTGCATCACGTATACGAGGATCATTTGCACGTAATTCTATAACAATTATATTTAGATGCATGCAGAATCACGGAAATTCAACTACGAGGACGCACATTAAACGTGCGGAATACGTAATTGTGAATTATTAACAAACCAATAAAATTATACATCGTGTACCGCCACTACGGATAACTTATTAGCTAAACTGTCATTTGCGTACCGCATGTAAATTAGCTATGAATTGGACACGTACATGTGTAATTACCATCCCCGAGCGCGACATTAAAGATTGCGTTGACTGAACCAATTTAAATTTTTAGCGATGCAATATAAATCAATTAAATTTCGAGTCATTTGCACTAGATTGGGTTGATCGTGTAAGAGGTGCAATACCTTACTAGGGGAGGGGGGATCGATTGTATTGCTTATGTTGACTGACACAAAGGCTACCTCAACACGTCTAAGTTTGGTAACCTACAGAGTCGCGTTAATGTGACACAACTGGGATAACGATGTAAACAACGTCGGTGACATGGGTCTGAAAGGGTTAACAGACAATGCCATTAACGAAGCATATTTACGTAGCTTTGGTGGAAATGTGACTGAAATATTTTACGTCAGTCAAAGCATTAAATATAAGCTATAATTTCTTCGGGAATCGATTATTATGGGATGTGCGCGAAAGATTCTGTCACTGTGTAAAACATGTAGGGGTTTCATGTACGCTCAAAGTTATTATAATATTATATTACTCTCGCTGAAATTGATTTTGGCAACCGTTATGTTAAATCTAAGCTCGCAGTAGGATGGTTAAACACGGACGTCTGTTATTAGACCTAATGGATGTATGTGGGTATAAATAACAAACATATCTTGGAATTTCGAACACTGGATATTTTGCTTTGTGAACATTTTCCTGTTTCCACAATGATACCTGGAAACGCATTTATAGGATTTAGCAGAAATATAACTTAAAACCAATTATATCAATAAGATTTAGGAGTTGCGTACAGTTGCTGATGATGTAGCATGGCTGGTATAAACTTTTATGAAATTTAACCTTAGTCGAATGTCTTAAATCGAATTTATAGTTTAAAAGGCGTGTATTTATTGATAATTAAGAACATTGTTACTTCATTAACTGCTTTGACTACCTCTTGCTTTTTACCTTACATTTTATAAATGGGATCCTCGCCAGGGGTTATTGCTTTTATTTTATGTATTTTCATTCTTTCTGCTCGATTGAGATTTATATGACTCAAATATCTAAATTCTAAATTCTATGAATGTATGAATGTTGTATTCGTCGCATATAAAAAGTAATTAGCACGCCACCAAACTTACATTATTTTCTAGTATGCCATTGAAACATTGTTATATTCACTTGCAAGGTTTTTTAATGTTTTAAATCATTTCTATCAAAATTTCATTAAATCCTTAAAGCATAAATGGACATTATACTAACTATAATAGCACTCATGAATGTTGAACATAACGCCCAGAAATAACCGTTACGCTTATGACTCTTTTACAGCATTGTAGAATTGCTTAAATAAGTGTAAGAGTTCTGTGCCTTCTAACTCAACACATCTGACTATGCCAGCAACATCGATTACATAGGTCAACCCGTTGTAATACTCCTACAATCCCATGTACCTAAAATAGTATCGAATTTCTTACCAGAAATATCGAACCCTGATAACAGAAACCTGCTGGTAATAAAAAATCCCTCATAGAGACAGTGGCTAGGTTTGATTAAACGATTTTCTATTATCAACGAATAAAAGGTTAGGCGCCACTTTACTAGCTTGGATTCTAGAATTGTGTACTACCTATGTTAGAATATGTATTATCGAAACTGGTGCGATTGGCTTGGGACCGTTTTTCTGATGATGAAAATAAAATCAAGTTAATTTATTAAAAATATGAAATTTTGCAGCTATATGCAAACTTATTACAATAAATGTCTTCTTTCGGTAAAAAAATATGTGTTTCGTATCGGTCAAATAAATTATTTTCTTAAATCATTGAGCCACTTATCAAAATATTCAGGCAACGTAACATATATTTGCAAATATTCAAATAAATATAATGTGCAGTAGGAAAATTCTATTTATTATGGACTAATTATTTAAGTAAATCGTTGAGAAAATAGTTTACATATATCACAGACGTGGGCGAAATTTCACTTTCGTTTCTATTAATTTCGGGTGCGCTGATTACGAATATGTACATTTGTCAGGTCAAGGATCTGAGTTTAGACGTATTTGAAATATTCAAATACTTAATGATGAACCTGGTAGCTTTTTCATGTTAAAATTACTATGAAATAAGGAAAACCAGACAAATGATGTACAGAATCATATTGGGGTTGTTGGGGAGCTAAAGAGATATAGAATCTTAGAAATTTATGAACGCAAATGCGGCCACCAGGTGGGACAGCATTGAGCGTGGAACATAAAAATTAAATGCATATTTTTGAAAAGCGACTATAAAATTATTCTAGCTCATCCGGCGTTACACTCCAACAATATTCTGCCAACATTGCGACAAATTCCTTGCCTTTATCCCACGTCTCGATACTCATCATTTCATGGTGAAACTTTTAACAATGTTCTTCTGCCAAATTGCAAGGGAAAAAATCAATGTGATTGTGAAGCAGTGCATCTTCAATGACTTAAACTTGCAAGTCCAGGAATGCTGTAATCATTTCCTTTGCGAGTTCTTTATGATTTTGTGATTTGTGGAGTCCTTAAAAGTTGTTGATTATTGACTTGATGCATGTCCATGCTCTGTACACTTAATTTGGTTTCGAATACAATTTATTTCATGAAGCTTTCAAATCTCTAAACCAATTAATTTGCCAATAAATGCAAGACACCAAACAATTTAGCATTCGTTGTCTATTTATTCATTCATACATAGATACCTTCTTTGATTTTTGTACCACTTCTTATTATCCCCAATTTAATATGAAGTGGACGCAACAAAATGTTCTTTTTCAGCACAAAAGCATCGGCGATAACATTTTTTCTCCCATAATATCGCGTTGTCTTAATGACCACAAACAGTTGGTATAATGCTTTTCTTTATTCCTAATGGTCACTCACAAATGAAGCAGTTGTACTTTGTGACGCCTTGTTTCAATATAATTTCAAAATAATTTTTAATGTTGCACACGTTTCTCTCATTCGCACTGAATAAGCGATAGGAATTGTATGCGATTTTTTCTCTATGTTTATCAATGCAATTTTTAAGCTAACCTTGGACGAGTCGATAAACAACTTCTCCATTCAGCTTCGTCGTATATAATGTTTAATGTGTCCACCGAATGTTTTTTTTTTTTAATAAATTGTTATTTCTACCTTTTGCTAACATTTTAAACTAGTACTACATTTCATTGTTAAATGGCATGTGCCTCTCAACCGCTTCTGAAGAGTGGTAATAATTCTGATTCAAATGACTATATAATCTGCGCCACACACATTTGCTGTTCGTGTTGGTATTAGCGTTATTTCACTGTGTGGTCTAGATCGAATTCCAAGTTAGGATGACTTATTATAGATTTTATTTTTAAACTATAACTCGCAACATTAGTAACGCAGAAATAAAAGCTTTCTCTACTGCGGGAGCCTACAACATTGGAATTCAATATTAATTCAATTTACCATTGAACCAATATAATAAGTGACGTTGGAAATTTCACAGCAACTGTTAGCATGTACAATATCTGCACCTGCATGTATTTGGAAACCAAAACGTCTTGAATAACTTCACAATTACGGCCCAGTCCATTAGAGCTCAAACCAGTTATTGGGCTTTGTTGGACTTGTTCCATTTCAACAAAGCTCAGCCCAATCCAACATATTCCATGTGAAATAGCATTTGATGAAACAACCATAATTTTAGATGAGGAAGCAATTCCTTAGATTGTTAAATATTTTTCGTTCTACGGGTAAATTCGCGACAAATATTACAAAAATGTTTGGATCGTTCTTATATTTTATTTTATTTATCATTTAATTTTTTTAACGAAAAGTTTTACTCGCGAAACTGTAAAAGCTTCACGTAAAATAAATTATAGTGTTAACATAACTGATTTTGACAGCATTCGCAGCATATACTGAATGCGTGTTCGTGAATGTTAAAAACCACGTCAAAACCCGACGAAATTTTGAAAAAGTTATTGATTACAGTATAATTGCAATTTGATAGATAAAGGTGTACGTGTAGAATAATTGAAAAAAATGATTGTATTTGTATTCGAATATAATCTGTTTTAGTATCGAAAACTTTGTTGAAATTAGAGCAAATTTGAACAAGTTAAGGCTATAAATATTAATAGACAAGTCATCAAAATAAACTTATGAATACAATATTGTAAAATAACATTTTGCAAAGAATTATTAAATCAAACATGTTATATAAATCATATGCAAATGATCTATGGCATCGTGTTTTTTGGTTTGGTATTGACAAAATATGTTTAAAACTAAAACTGAATTATTTACCGCGATATATCACATACTATATCGTATGATCATAGCATAGAATAGCATACGAATTTATTTGCAATAAAATTTTAAAAAATCACAAAACGATAAACATAAGCAAAATATTCGAGTGGAAAATCTAAAACTTCAAAACTTTAGGAGATCGCGTCCATTACCTGATAACAGTACTATCAAATTATATTAGTGGCAAGAAACTAGGTTTATCTAAACTTAGTGGTAGTCAAATGGACACTTCATTTATGTCTTTCTTTTTTTATTGGGTTGGGGCAAGCTATTCCACATTACATTTTCCATTTATCATTTTTCATAAAATGTACAAGGGACCCAAACAAAGAAACACCAGCTACGTAGATAGTGCCCATAATCAACCAATCGGTTTGAAACCTCATCCTGACTGGCTCTGTCAACTAACACTTTCTTTTATTTCTCATCAAATTACATTAGTCCAAACGACGTATATTCTCGTTTGTTTGGTTTCCTCCGGCGCTGCCGATTTCCGTTATACACTAACAAACTTGAAATTTTGGACAAAATTTCTGACTACTCTGATCCTTACTTCGTCATGCTACTTTAACAAAATGCGTTGGTTAAATGGCACAACAAAACTGTGATACCATTTGTGTAACTATATATTTATTTTTTTGCATCAATTAATATGTTTGAAATTGTTTAATTACATTTTAATAAATATTTTATGTAGCAGTTAGCATTATAGTTTGGTAAATTTAATAGGATATTTTGACACACCCACCGATATAACAACATACTTCGCTTCAATAAGAATTATCGAAAATAGTTTTCATGGTAAATATCGTGCTAAGCTAAGTGCTAAATTTATTGATCCTTCACGGCTGGAACAGATAAAATGTTATCTTTGAAATCCGCTCAGAAAATGGAGCGGAACGAAAACATATATAAAAAATATTTTACTGCAGCATTGGAGGTGTTCCAATTTTCGTGCGTCGAAATAAAATAATATAGAAGACAAACAAAGCAAAGGAAAATATTTGCCAAATATATTTTTTCCGAGTTAGGAGAAACGCTATATCGGAAAAGCTTGCACACAACAATGATTGAACGAACGTTCGGTTACCCTGCAGAGTTGATTCACCGTTATGATCAATCGTAAATACACGCGAAATTGCGTAACACGCTAATATCTAGTTTCAGTTTAGAACCAATAATGTAATTGTCATAACTGAATAATTAGACATTTGAGTATGGATTACATACGATCCAGGTAATGCATACTTCATTGTAGTGCATTCGGCTATAAGCAGTGAACTGTGTAATAATTGCCTTAATACAAGAAAGAAAACCATATACTAATTATACAAAAACACGTACCAAAACTAAACAGGAAATTCGCTGATGAAAATATGGACTCTAGCATCGAAACAGGTAGGTAACTATCGAAAAGTTATTGGCGTGTTAACAAGAGGTATATTGTAAATCAAAATTACTTGACCTTTCGCGCATCCAAGGATCATACGTAGCAACTTTGCCGAACCCTCGTTTACGTTAGATTAATTTCGTGACGATATAATATTTCAAGAACATCGATCACCTACTTTGAGACAATTTTGCTCCATTGGGCAACCGCTAAATCAAAATCTGAAACGATTAGTTCAACATTACTTTACCAGTATTCTTACTTTTATTAAAACTTGATCAATGTACATATGTAGTTTACAAAACAGATATTATTACAAAAAATATTTAAATATGAAATTACGGAGTACATTGTTTTATCATATACACTTACAGTTGATTCGTTGTATTTCATTTCTACCCAAACAAAAGTAATTTAATTCAACACGTTTGATATATCAAATACTTCGAATTAATAAATTCATTGTAATACGTATAGTAATGCACTAACGGATTTATTCCAATCGAATGAACGATACCAAAACCTATCACAAACACTCACCATTCATGTTTGTGCGATGCGTGTTCGGTTGGATAATCGGATCACATCCGGCGACGCCAAAATTGACGCACGTGTATCTTGTATGTATTATTGTCGTCCTGGATCCACTGTTTCCATTTTTATTAAAATGTTTCGTTGATTTTTAAGCTATTGGAGAGTTTTATATGTCATATATAACGGCCCACATTCGAAGCGTCAAAAGCATATCGCCTTTTCTTCCAGTCATAATTACCCAATGAGAGACGCACAAGCATATTAACACAAATACAACAATTATTGTAAAAATAATTTTATAAACATTTCAATTTTCGCGATTTTTAGAACGTCAAAAGAACTGCATAATTACAGTGTGTTAAAACTTCGGATAAATCAAACAACCGGTTATTGATTACCTTAAATTCGAAGATGAATTAAATTTTTCAGACGAGGATGTTAAAAATTAAAGTACAAATATTAATCTTATGAAAGTAATGAATTTTATTATATTAATAGTTGGTGTTTTATGAAATGTTTTCAAATATAGGATACATACGAAAAAGAGTATATGAATAATCCGGTAGGTTGTTGATATATCGTATATATATACATATATTCAGTGACATATAAACTGCACCACCTAGAAGGGGTGGGAATTTTTGGACCAAATTTGACAGAAACATTGGACTAGTCTAAGGTAACAATTGATTAAAATTTGATAAAGAAAACACTTCATCTTTTTGATTTTTCTTTAATAATGTGTTGGTCCGCCCCTATTTCTGATATACTCATTGACCCGCCTTGGCATTGATTCCAGCAGGTGATCAATGTCTTCTTGGGGTATGGCATCCCAAGCAGCCTGTACTTCATGCCGTAGAGCTTCTATTGTCAACGGTGGGATCGGTAGATTCCTCAATCTTCTACCCATCATGTTCCACACGTGCTCAATGGGCGACAAATCGGGAGATCTTGGCGGCCAAGGCAAAGGATTAACATTGGCTTCTTCAAAGAAGTTAAGAGAAACCCTTGCTACGTGAGGTCGTGCATTATCTTGCTGGAAAAATGGGTCTTCCAGCCCTAGAAGATATGGAAGAACATGTGGTTCTACCACTTCGTCAATGTAGCGTCGGGCGGTCATACTGCCCCGAATGAAGAGCAAGGGTGACCTACTGCCGTAAGCAATAGCACCCCACACCATCAACCCCATAGTTCGGTGAACATGCCTCGCAATCGAAAAATCAGGATTGCGCCTTTCTCCACGTCTTCGTCTAACAGTCATCCGACCATCATGCATTCCTAAACAAAATCGCGATTCGTCACTAAAGACAACTCGATGCCACTCCAAGTTCCATTGAAGTCTTTCCGTGAACCAGGCCAAACGTTCCTGGCGATGTTGAGCAATGAGGGGTAGCACAAGATGTGGGCGGTAAGACAGCAAACCAAAGGTTCTTATTCGACGATAAACTGTTCGCAAGCCTATCGGACGACCTTGTTCACCTAACCATTGATCAGCTATTGATCTAGTTGTAGAGAATCGGTCTCTCAAGGCCATTAGTCTTAAGCGGCGATCTTGACGTTCATTGGTTCGTCTTTGAGCCCCAGTGCCTCTTCTCCGACGTTCAACCCCATGTTCAGACCACGCTCGATAAACACGCATTATTGTTGGGTGGTACCGTCCCAAACGGTTGCCGATTTCTCTAAACGAAAAACCTGCTTCTCGTAAACCAACAATCCGCCCTCGGTCAAAGTCACTCAACTGCTGGTAAACTTGAGGTCTCTTTCCTCTAGGCATCATTAAACATTTGAAACACTTTAAATTAAAGAACGGGATCCGAAAAAGTGGAACAAATTCAAAAAATGATCGATAATTGCTTGTCTATCACCACCTCTAAAAAATGACACAAACGTCAAAAATCACATGACTACTTGATGATTGGGTTTCAAATTTTAATCAACTATTTCCCTGGACTAGTCCACTGTTCCTGCCAAATTTGGTCCAAAAATTCCCACCGCTTCTAGGTGGTGCAGTTTATATGTCACGGAGTATATTTACACGCTTACAAAAATTAAGCATGGAACTTTTGGTTGTCCGTTTTAGATTCAAAGGTTTTATCAGAACCGACGATGGCTTTCTGAGAATATACCTATAATACGTTGTGTATATATGCCTGTGTCCAATGCAACGTACAGTATATAAAAAAATCATGTTTCCACATCGATTTAAAGCATTATGATACACGAGGGCAATGTAAATAGTCACTAGTATATCTGAAGGACGATAGTCTAATAAAGTATAATATATTACCGGAAGTTGTAATAATAACACAGCTCAACACTAAATATAATAATATATAGCGTTAGTGTTGGTTGCTATTTTTATGTTTGTTTTGTTTATCGTAGATACCTAATTTTTCTGAAGATGACAACATAGTTGTTGAAATATGTACATATTAAAAGTGTTTAATAAATATGTGAGAAGGGGAAGGTATTATTATTATTGAAATACTAAATATAATAATGATAATAAATTACTTCATTAACCAGAAACAGTATAATCAGATTTTCAGAGTTTCTGACATTTGGTATTCTCTCAAGCACAATCATACTAACAACAGTAATAATTATAATTATAAGGAAGCATTAAAACAGTAGATTTGTAATAATAACTAATAAAATTGTTATAATAAATCGTAATGTGTACGACCTATTCAAAGTTTGCACAATGTTCTCACTGACTGCTCATTAACTGGCTGCAATCTTGACTTTAAGCTCAAGTTTTCTTGAAACCCGAATGCCTTATAAACTCTATGTTGTATGAGAATCACCTTTGAAACATTGCGCTCATGTGTGTTGGCATCGTTAGAATATCCTTCCTTTTGATGTTAGCATTATGCACATCTATACCATATGTAATCCAATTAAATAGATAAGCTTTTAATTTCTAATGATTTTATGATACAGCCATGCGCAATGAAACCACCTACGGTTTTCCATATTAAACCATCCAGCCTTAGAAAGCGTATAAGTAGTCATATTTACTGATAGCAAAACCGAATCGCAAACATGAATTCTTCGCCCTTTGAATTTTTCTGATATCAACACTGTCAAGACATGGCCCATATACAAAGTGACAACATATGGTACCTGCTAAACGTATCTCGATTTGCAAACAACTATTGATAACATTGTTGGCATCACCAACGTGAGTTGCATGAAAAGAATAATATATACTGGCCGCAAGTGAAATCCGAACACCCAGAAAAAATGATTTTATTAAAATGAACTTTTGGTTAAATAATCGTCCCCAACAAACGATTAAAGTTTCATATGATTCGGACAATCTTTGCTTTTTTTTAAAGAATTAATTTGAAAAAGAAATTGAGATGTTTTGCAAACTGATAACGTCATTACTGCAAAAACGTCTGTTTTGACGTTTGTGTGGTTCGATCATGCCTCGCAGGTGACAGCAACGAAACTTTACACAATCAACCCCATTTTAAAGGGATCTTATTGTGGGACAGAGCGAACCTGGTGCTTCGCATCGTGCAATCGCTGCATCTATGGGGCGTAGTGTCGCTACCGTGATGGCAGCATGGCAAGCGTGGTCTGATGCAGGGAGAACACAGTGAGCTAGAGACACAGGAGGGTCCAGAAGTCCAGAATTCCCTAATCGATATCAAATATTCCGAATAAGACCATTGTAGAAGCAAGTACCCAAAGGAACATATACAACAACTGAAAGCCAATCATAATTGTATGCACCAAGTACAAGGTCAATTGTGATGCAAAGTTAATTGATCCAAGAAAAGAATAGGCCAACATGCTAAATACTAAAATAGGTGCATTGCATTTTGTATCATGGTTTTCAATATTGCTGCGTGGCACATGTTAACACTAAAATGGCATGAAACATTCAATCAAATGAAGTTAATTCAATTGTCCTTTTTTCCCTTGTAAATTATTTATTTACTATTAATATTATATAAAATCTAATATCTGTTACTTTTCATATTTTCCTGCATACATATATAACATCATGCATTTTTATTGTATGAAATAAATACGTTTATTTATACCTCCATTGTATTATTAAATACGGATAAATATTCTCATTATTATATCGTTCTAAATATTTATCATGAAATAATATATCTTTTTAAATTGCCTGCAGTAAAACAGTATAAATGATATAAATTCTTCGAGGTACGATTTATTAACAGTTTTGAACTACACATGTGGTCTTAACAGAATACATAATTAAATTGTACGTTGTATTGCGTATACGATACATGGGTTCACGCAATATATTTCTATCCAAAATGAGGTAACCATTACTTTATATCTTAAACATGGTAATACGTGTAAGTTCGATCGACGGTCGGTTAGCCCTCGATACTAGAAGAACTAAACAAGCGAACTTTATCGCTGACGGTATCGGTAATGGGTCTGAGATTCTTTGTTTATTCTTCCGATTTAAGATTTTGTTTGGATTGATGTTATCAGGATTCGGGTAGGGCACTATGGCTGCTTTTGATATTCGAAGCCACCCCAGTTTGTGCCTGAATTACATTCTATTGCATCAAGAATATTCCTCTCATTCACCGTAAAGCTCCTTATTAATTATATAAACCATTTCTTAATTTTGCTTTTTTGATAGATATTTTTCTGAATTTATATAGCAATCGAAAAGCTTGAATAAATTCCATCCCAATGAAAATTAAATACCAACAAACTTTGTCTAGGAAGCGATTGTAGTAAATATACTATAAAATCTTTATTATGATTATTGCATCGTAAAGCATTACCACCGCGTAATTTTATAGCCTCAAGCATTGCCAAAACAACAACTCGCTTTTAAAATTTACATCTTTTACAGCAGCCGAATTAGATTTAACAAATAATTGTCGATTAAAAAGAGATAAGTATAATAATGTTAGATCCCTAATAAAAAAGAGTCGCAGTCGCAACGTATTTGTATGATTAGTATAGTTTTAGATGTGAATGTAAGCGTAGGTAATTTTTCAGGGTGCGTTGGGGGCAATATCTTTTAAAACGCGTCACATTTCCTGCGGAATTATTTAATTAATACTAGAACTGAGGAACATTTGATTAATGGCTCGGAAGTCATTTTATAAAATAATGAAATGTTACGACTTTATTAATGGTTGGCCGCTGTGATTGCGTTTTTATGTTAATTAAAACGTCCAATGGGATTTGTAAAATTAACTGTAGCTGTCAAATTAGTCCTCGAAGTGTAAAAGTGTAGCTTTTTCACAATGGATTTCACAACCAACTTAAATTGAATTGATAAACCCTATATTATCGTATCGGTGTAGGGTTATGATTCATACTTGTTCTGATATTTTTAATTTCCACAAATAAATTTATTCCATTCTTTCCTGTTTTGTGCTAATTTCATTGCTTCTGTCCAATTGAAATTATTGCAATTGTCTAGTCCCATGTTTGTTCTTTTATGTTGAATTCAAACTATCCACACTTGCTTTACCGGTCTGCTTTCTTCTACTCTTTGTAAATGTCCCCACCAGCCGAGCTGTCTTTCTTCAATTATCGATGTTTCTGATTTGACTTCTAATTCTTCGCTAATTGGTTTCTGATTCGATGTTCTGGTTGCATCTTTGATTGCTCGGAAAAACTCCATTTCTGCTGCCTGACCTTTACTTCTTATTCTATCTGATATGACCCATGTTTCACATTCGAATATTAGTATCCATTTGTAAATTGGTCTATATACTTGTAATTTGGTTTGACGCTTTTCTTCACAGTGGGCATACTGAAATTCATTTTAGTTACTATATTTGTTCTGTCTTCTTTTTGTTTTCCCTTGTTGTTTCGTGTACTTCTAGGTACCTAAATTCTCTGAGTTTTTTATATGATTGTCATTTACTTTAATATTTACTTAACCATAGTTCTTGCAAATATAGCCACGTCATCTGCGAACTCGTACTCAATTCTCTTTTAGACGACTACATCCTTCGAATTTCTTTACATTTCCCACAGTCTGCTTTATTATGTGATCTATCAGGAGTACCAACAATAACGGGCTCATAACGTCTCCTTGTCTTAACTCATTTCTAGTCTCGAATATATCAGATTTCCTGTTGTATGTGCGCACTGATTTTGTATTATTTTTATATAAGCTTTCAGTTGTACTTGTCAATTTACTGTGGGCTCCCCTTTTGATGAGGCTTTCCCATAGTTTGTGCCTTGGTGCTACAGCGAATGCCTTCTCCAAATCTAAAAGGGCAAGAAAACTTCTCTTCCTTGATTTAATGTCTTGTATAACTCTTCTCTGGTCATGAATAGGTGATACTATGTCGTTGTCTGAATCCACTCTGCGATGCTTTTAGCTGGGACTCTATGATAGCTCCCAATCTCATCTCTAGTATCCGTTCATACACTATCAGAACTGTACCCAGCTGTATTATTTGTCTGTAGTTTTGGCAGCATTTCTTGTCTACCCTCTTAAAAATAGGCAAGCTGATTCCTAAGTCCTAATCCGCTGGTTTTATTTCCTCTTCCCATGTTTTTCTGACTACTACATGTAAACCTTTTACGCCCATTAGGCTGATCACATCCGCATCTATGCCATCGTCTCGCGGAGCTTTACCTTTTTTGATATGTGCGGCTGCTTCTATCACTTCCTCCAAAGATGGATGTGTGCGTCCTGGGCTTACTAATCCTTCTGTTCCAGTGTCTTGGCCTTGACATTTGTGTTTAAAAGTTCTTGAAAATATTCCCCCACGAGTACCTTCCTTGTTTTTTAGTATTATATTTTCTTCCGATTTAATGATCTTTACAATGCTGCAGAACATTTTACAGTTTTCTTTTTTGTACTTCTATTTTATGTCAAATTATTCTTGTGTGTAGCTTCCAAAATAATCTGCCTTACCTTATTTCTTTGTAACTTTCATTAGTTTGCTTAAGATTTATGGTTCAAATATATATTTTTTAATATATATATAAAATCTTAATTTCTTCATGCAACCATTTTCTCTGCAGTTTCTTCGTATTTAATTTAACGGTGCTAAATAATTGTTGTATTGTTGTATTGACAGATATGTCTTTGCATATTTGCTTCTTCTACATTTTCTGGTCACATTACTTGTTAATTTATCTACTTCGTTTACAATCAGCTTTCTGCACTTTTCTACTTCTTCATCTTTTAATTTGTAAGTCCTTATGCTATTTTTCCCAGTCTCTTCATTTCTTATTCCTCATATTTTGTTGGTTATTGTCAGGTAATGGTCACTAGAAATGTCTGCACCCCTTTGGGCTCTCATATTCAGCAAAGTCGAAACACGTTCACGTTCACTGTAAAGTAATATTTTTTTTTCTTGTTAGTAAAAGCGATGTGCGAAATCAAAAACATGTTCCAATGGGGATTTATTCCACGGCGAACATGTTATTCTACCTTTAGGCCAATTTACAAAGTTCTTAGAACGAAGAGAACTAGATGAAAAACGAGATATCAACTTTGATCATTAATTCTTAATTTATGCCAATCAAATGGCAAATTCAAGCCTTCGAAAAGTAAAAAACGTCGATGACTGCAACTTACTAAAATATGTATTTAAGATATCAATAAATACGATTCCCAGAACTTGAAGAATTTCACAATACAGCTTATGATTTTAGAAAAGCACATTTCTCCTATCATTTTTTATAAAATATTTTACAAATTTAAACATTTTTTTAGTAGACTTCGGAAAACACAACTTTACATGCAAATGATAACGCATTAACGCTTAATGCATTTTAGAGTTAAACGACATCGTTATAACAGCAATTTTACATTATTGTTATCGCATTTATATTTTATTACACCTACACACCGGTGTAAAACACGAAGTACGTGCACGGAAGATAGGATTTTAATTGCGATTTACATAAACCCATTATTTACCACGTATGAAAGGCGTTAGGGGAGAATTTCGAATAACAGTGGTGCCGACGCGTGTTTACATTAACACCTGAATCATTATTCCAGACCTACTAAACCCAAGAAAGGTGAACGACATTCGATCTTTTAGAGCGGCATTTCAAAGTGCGGCCTCATTAATGACCGTCTCGAATGATTGATTATCTCCGCGCCATAAATTATTGTAAAATCGATATCTGCGATGTTTCGTGCGGGAAAAGAAAATTGCTGACAGCCAATTTTAACACGATTTTATCATTATTAATATTGCGCATATTGGGAGAAAAAGCACGACTGTGGATATATCGTATTTTGATCCGTTGAGATAATGAATAACTTCCTAATTGAAGTCAGATTCTGTTAGAATAATACCGAATTGAAGAACTCGGCGCTATTATCTGTTCTGTTCCTCTCAACCTCCTGATATCCTGATAATAGAATATTGGCATCGCTGAGCGGGAGATGGAGCCACGATATTCTAGATGTTATTTTAAACCAAACCAAAAGTCAGCTATTAAAATTAATAAGTCCTACGTTTATCGAGAATTATGACAAGAAATTTGTCACCAAACAAGCTTTACAGAATGGTTTTCCCAGTTAAAACCGGAAATGCCAGAGTACATAGAAAGTCGGTCATAATAACGTGCTATTATTTATTTAATACTTTCACAGGCAACGACTTCATATGCAGCTCATGATGTATAATGATTCCAAATGCAATCGCTGCCCGTGGACATGTTAATGTCATTTGTCATAATAATATTTACTTATTGCTTGATTAATATGCAATAAACATATTAACGCTAAAAATATTTTAATGGATAAGTGAGATGAGATGAGATACGTATATTTATTTTTTTGCAGTCAAGATTTTTTATCATTTTTACCATTAGTATTGTATTTGCGTCTACAACAAAAGTGTATTAAAAGGCGCTAAACTTTCTTAATTATGGACGATGTAATAATCCAAACCAACCTAAGTTACATAAAAAATTACATTGTCTTTTAAGTAACCTCAGCTGTTCTTGAATTCAGAGTACTTGGTTGCTTCTATTGCAATGATATTACGAGTCAGGTGTGCAATCGTTGGCATTTGGGTGCATTCAGTGAACTGAATATTATTGTTCGTCAACTTCGAACTTAACGAACTTCGAACTTAACAGGGAAGACCGGGTGGTTTCTTTTCATCACAAATCCAGTACTTCTGAAAGCTGCAACGCATCGGAGTATAGTGTTTCGATCTGTAATTGTACCTCGGCCTTCGACATGAAAGTTTTGTCGGAAAAACTTTGAACCGTGACCACAGAAACATTGTTTCTAAAAGACTGCTAGACCGCGACCACACTATGCTTTACGCTAGATAGCGACTGTATTGTCCGAGCTGTCGGCACACAATCGCTCAAAATCAGTCTCCCTACTCGTAGCCGAGTACTTGTGGTTTAAAAAACATGCGTTTCCTCTTCTCCACCCTGAAATTGCTATAATGGGTCACGTTGATCTGCGAAGTCATCTCAGTGCAACATATCTTATTGAGGTTCAAAAGCACCACGTTAGACGAAATATACATATTTTAGGAAATCTAGTAAATGGCATCAGGTTCTGTGAGTCTTTTAATTAGCAATTCATGAACATAACGAGGCCCCAGCTGGTAATAATCCAGGAATATTTAGAGGTTTGTAGTTTTAAAATCTTATATTGACAAATCTAAAAATACTGTTTTCTCGCGCTTGTCAAAAACAATTCAAAATGAACTAAATTCAATATTAGCTGTGGTGCAGAATTTAATAAGAAAAGGAAATTGACGAGAGAAAAAAGCAATTGCGATACGATACAGCTATTGCGCTATATCAAAAATGCACGAATTTTCGAACGTTTTATGGGTTTTATAAGGTTTTAGGGTACAACGCAGAAGAGGTATCTAGGGTAATTTTTAAAGAATTAGAAAATATTAATATATAAAAATTTTACCTCACAGTGATATTCTTTAGAGTGAGTAACAATGACAATTAGACAGCATAAAAGAACAAAAATATATTTCAAATTTTCAAAACGCAATTCAAAAAATAAGGATCCACGTATATTATGACTATTGTCAAAACGATAGTGATGAATCCACCAGCAAAACGACACCGTTGTTTAGATAATAATAGACAAATGGCTCGAGAGATTTGTGACGTTATAATAACTAATATCGTAGATAGATTTAGTTTCAATGATTATTTGGAAGCTTCGTTGTTATTTGTAACGCTAATCGTTACTGTAAATTTTCCTGAGAATTATTTTAGTTTAACAATTCAAAAATTTAATTTAGAACATTCTGCACTGAAGCAAGAATTATCCACTCTTTAACGAGTAGAAGAATTTCGTACCGCTAATGGAGCACTTCAAATATTATAATTTCTTTGTAATAATAACATCATTAATATTTTTCGAAATTCAGTAAAATTGTTTGCACTATTCTTATGACAACGGTTGAAAGAGTAGTATTTTCGCGAAATAGAATAGGCCAAAATGAGCTAATTCAAGACTTCAACGAACTAGTTATTAAACAGTTTGCCTCTAAAAAGGACAGAAGTCATCATTTTAATTATTAAATTCTAAATTAAAAACTGGTATCTTTGCTATAGTATGGAAAGAGAGGTAAAGTCAAAAATAGTTGGCAGCGGATTTATCTTATATATCCTTAGTGATGCGAATGATTTTTTGTTTATTATTGCTTCCAACATTTTTCTACTTTTTTATTACTTAACATTTCGCTGATCATGCCGCGCTTTGAGTCTTTTGTGTATATCCTAATACAACATCTTGTCAGCTTGTCCAATAAATTATTTCCCACAATGGTGATACAATTGATAGATAGGAATACAACATAAACTAGCAAATAAAACGAGGGACAATTAAGTGTTGTCACACTTTTATATTGGTCGTCAAGAGATGGCGTTGGAAAGTCGTTATAGCGCAAAGAAAGATTGAAACATTTCAGAAATGAAGATAAAAATGTATATATAATATATTTGATCTGATTTTTCACGAGCTGCCACTGATTGGACATGCGTATTTATTCCATTGAAGAAAAAGTAAATATAAATTTTAATAGAATTTTTCTTCAATTGACCAAAGTTGCTATTACTTGAGAAACCAAAAACTGTAACAAAACAGAATAAATATGACACATATAAATGATTTTTGGATCAGGCACAAGAGATAGATTCTAGGAAGCTCGTACTTAACGATGGTAAGGAAATTCAATTCCAAGACGTATCCGATGATAACGGAGAATTTTTCAAGAATTTATTGGGTGATGAAAAAGAAAATGAATTAGAACGAACCTCAGGAAACGAGCATAACCGTTTGATACTTGTATAATATTTGTAAAGTTTCCAACAAACAAAGCCATTAAATATCATGTTGGGTCGATCAAATAACGTGGTGAAAAGGAATGTTTATGAGAAGCTGATTTTTTGGCCACATATACGAATCTGCATATATTTTGTCGTCGACCCTTTAAAATATGACTTTCACTGCTTCATCGGATATATCAGATATATTTTCCAATATGGACCACAATTTACAATTTACAATAAAAAATAAATTATTTTGCATTTGGTTTTTTTTGAAGAGATATATTTATTAGCAACATGCGTCTGCAATAGTAGTTGCCTTGTTTACTCTTCTGTCCCCTGTTCACTACTAAAACTAACGTTGATTGTGAAACATAAAACGTTTCCTTTGAAAATATTTGTTAACAATTTTTATATGTGCAGAGACGTTTAACAAATTTATTTCAATAATTGGCTTAATTGTAACGTAGTTGAACCTTAAAGCCTAATTTGTAATTTCTTGTATGAAAACTACATACAAGAAATTACAAATTAGGTGTTTTCTGTGTCTCCAGTGGAAACAACTAAAAACTAAATCAAAAGTTTTCGATTTGTTTCTGATTTCTAAAATTTTATTGGTATCGCCACATTCGAAAACTCTTCCCAAGAGACACAACATTTGCAAACAAAAAAATCTTTCGTAATAATTCCAATTCGAATAGAACGTTGACGGATTAAATTAACGAAATTGGTAACCAACTGTCTTTAATTTACATACTAAGAAAATAGTTATTGTTTAACACTTGTTTCACTGTATATGTGAAACTTATTAATTTACGTTAGAATTAACGTGTCTTCCACAATTAGTAATTCCCAGCTTATTGTAGTGAGCGATTGTGTCTGTTAATTTAAAAGAAGAATCGCCAATCTCGCTTTGAATTTACTGACCACTCGTCAATATACCAGACCTGAACTGACTAGACCCTGCATCAGGAAATGATTGACTTTGAACTACATTCGCAGAGTACAAGTTAAGTGTCGTAGTTATATTTGATTATTTTATTCGTATGTATTTCTTCATGTCTTTAATAAATATAGCCACATGATCTGTGTAAAGATAAGCGATATGTATAGTTCTGCTATGACTTGAATCCAGTCAATTGAATGAATATGTACAATATATACAATAACTGCTCTACGTGCACGTGTCAGTTCAACATCATACAACCCCACGGCTATCTACTATTGTTAGAGCTATGAACAATTACTAGTGTGTGCATGTTGCCCAACTCGTTACCATAGAACTATTAAGCGATCCTCACTAACCCTAGCTAATAACCAATTGCTCAACATACCTATTGGACTAATTTCAATTATGTATATTATTTCAAACTTTAGCAACGTTGTGATGTGTTGATCAATAATTTGAATTAATCAAACAATAATGCACTGCGTAAATGCATAAATACAGTAACGCTTCAAATCGTTAGTAATTTCTACCACACGTCAGTGAAGTAGTGAAATATTACATAACATACCACAGTTTTGTTAATCGAGACGATGTTGATTAGTGAGCAATTATTGAAACACAGTATTCGCTGGAATACATGTGGCGTACGATACAGTGATTGTTTTCGACTTGAAACCGAAACCGTGATAAACGGTTTTCCCAGATGGAGTAACGAAACGGGCATATACATAAATCAAGTGACGCTTATCGCGCGAAATGGCTTGTTTGTCTGGAGGCATTTGCGCTTGAAATACACTTATTAGATGTTTTAATCTGTGGTCATTTCCGCCTGATTTATTGTCTTATTATTCATGTGCATCGAAAATAGTAAACAGATTTATATTTCGGGTTAAATAGAAGACTTGTGATATGTACAAAATACACACCACATCCTTTTTTAACGTCTAATAATTTATTTAAAAATGAAGATTTCCAAATCATGCAGGGTGGCAATTAATTGTAGAAACGTAATTTCTAAGAAGTGAAAAATAAATAGCACAATGTAAGAAAAAACTTAATATCGTAATAGTCCCCCAATATTTTTTCTGTGTGGCTATGAACTAATGTCATAATGACAATAATTGTGTACCAATTGCATCTTTTACAATTTTGAGGATTTAAATTACCCCTACTTACATATGGCGACTCTATTATAATTAATATCTAATTTAAAAGAAGTGGTTTAATTCGATCACATGGCACGAAACAATAGAAGAAACAATTCTGAAGGAGACAAAAAATACGCGAAAGTGTAGCTTTATACTTGTTTCATATTTTATTACGGCAGCATTCTGAAGTAAAATATATGACCATACATAACGAACTTTATGAAATCTCATTGAACGGCTTCTACATTGTAGGCAGGAATTCAATTTTTCTTAAAAAGGCTTTTCTTACAGTAGTTACCCGGTTAATAACATGCCAAGGCATTTTTATTTCTATGGACGCTTTTCTGAAAAATTGAATTCTTCGTTATTAAAGAATGTTTAAAATGCACTTGGAAAATCAAGCTGTTAATTCAAAGGTTCATTTTTATTATCGTATGTTATCCGTTCAAATAATCAATTAATTTTATAACGATTTTAATTAAAATACATTATATTTTATTCATACGTATAACGCACAATTTGTTTCAGTTCGATTTATCAAGGATTAAAGTCTGTCATATGCAAATTGGATGCCTATATAATTGTTAATTCGTCTGAAATAACAATTTACGATGAATTAAATGCACGTGTTTATTGAAATTAATAATTGAAAATATCCAATCTATTCAAAACCACCGTAAAAATTCCGGCACTTCCCCAAGTTATATTCCAGGCTATTTCAAATAATTAAAAATTGATCGGTGTTTTCTTAACGTCACGACGTTTGTTTAAATTTATGGGATTGTGGGAATATAGCCGATTAAATGGAGTGCAACATTAAGGTAAAATGTATTGGTTGAAATTCATGGACAAATACAACGCACTTTAAAACGCAATTTAAAAACCGCGATCAGCATAAATGCATCCATTAAAAATGCAGCATTTACATAACGCTGTTGAAACAATTACCAGGTATTTACACATCTGATGCATCAAAATAATATCAATACGTCCGGTGCGTTAAATTAAGCTTCCAATTTTATGAATTACGTACGATTTAATTTTTTTATGATTTTTTCGCAACTCATTAATAACGCCAAGAATTGCTTAATAGATTGCTAAAGAGCTTTTATCCTTCAGGGGTGGGATATTCTAATTAAGATTCGCCGGGAACAACGTATGAGTAATCTTTGAATTTGCTTATTACCAAGATTGTTTAAGGCAACAAAGTTCGGTAAATGAAACTATGAAGCCATTAAGCGGCGTCTTTTGATGATGATGAGCTTCCTGATATTTAAATTTAATATTCACGGTAACAAACACGGCTCTGGTGAATTAACAACAATTTATTATTAATGTCAATAATTGCACGGAAAATAATTTATTAACAAATATTAGCGACGCGTGCGTATAAAACCGAATTCTGTACATTGATCAAAAACCATCACACCAACGTATACAACAAGACCAGATGTTCGAGATGCTAATGTGTGTTTACGTACGCATTTTTTAATTGGAATTTTAATAGAAAATTCTTGTTTTGTTAAATTCCAAATTAACAACTTCCTTTTACAAAAACTTTTCTTTGGTCTTTGGCCTTTGATCTCGGCTTCCCGTGGATAACACGGTTAGAATATATAGATTTTTAGCAAGTCTCATGATTATGGATTAAAGTTAGATATTGATAAGAAAAATTCCTACAAATTTATCAAACTTATAAATACATACATTAATTTGAAAAATGATAAATGATGGTTGATAAATTCAATATGAAGAACTTCCTGTGTTCTTTGCAAAATAATATCATTTTGTAAAAGACATTAAATAAATTCTTCTCTGAAGAAAATTGAAACGTATTTGATGTGCGTTATTTTTGTGAAATATTTGCAGTAGTAAGTTTCCTCAAATTTGCATTTTACGTCACATTGGTAAATTGTGTGTGCATTTTAGACAAAACTATTAACATTAAAAGCCAAAATAATTACCCGCTAGTCAGCAACTTATTAAACATTGTAAAATTGGCTATTAAATACAGGACAACTTAGCATACGGGCGAGACTCGGGCGATTCTCTCGATTTAACGAGCAAATGTCCCCAATACAAAGACACAAATCTTCCATGACAGAATCGATCAGCGGCTGGAGAAACAAATGAGACTAAAACTAATTGTCTGTCGAACGTTCTGAATGTAACGCGGAATATTTAAAAAAACATCATTTTATCCTTACGAATTAAAAGATTGGAAGGGGAATTTAAGCGTTCTACAAAAATATCCGGGGCATTACATAATTGATAAATAAGTAAAATCTATACTAAACTGAGAAATTTAAAAATTGAATGCAATATAGTGCATATTTGTTATCAAAGGATATAATTTTCTCAAAATTATAAAAAATTTCAAATCCTGACGGATGTAGTCAACAGCAAAACGTAATGTAGACAATATTGTTTCGGTGTTATTTTACCTAATGAGTAGCACTCTAGCTGACTACAACAAAGAGTGGTGCAGGGGCAAAAGAGAATAATGGAGCGAGACGGTAAATGTCACCCGTAGCAGTGCCAGGATTCACAAGATTCTATCCCCAGCCGACCCAGATGTTGGGGTCTATAAAATGAGCGGACGGCACATCCACGGACTCTGGCAAAGAAACGTTAGAGATCTTGGCCGAAAATCAATTCCCTGATTGCCTGGTCCTGATCAATGAAACAACATTCATTCCGGCCTCTATGAGTGGAAGTAAACTATCACATAAGTTGTTTTAAGGTGGTGTACATACCAAAGATGGGACCAGCGGGTCCAAACCCCAACTCCTTCAAGCCCAGTAGACTGATGTCCTTCATACTTAAAACCCTAGAGAAGATTGTCGATGGGCATATACAGAGGGAAGTATCGTTGACTGATCCCCTGAACGTTCATTAGTATGCGTATCAAATAGGGCAAATCCACGGACCAGGCTCTAAACAATTTTATCGAGAAGACAACCCAATCCCTGGAGTACAAAAAGTTTGCTGTGGTAGCCTTCCTTGGCATAGGAACACTGCCTTTATCGCTCGGTAAAGCTGTTACAGCTAGATGGGTGGCGTCTACTATTAGATCGGAGCCATGCTCAAAATCAGAACAATGATCACATCGCTGTGTGGTAAAACGGTCAGATTTAAGGTAGTCAGAGGCTGTCCATAAGGACAAGTCCTATCCGCCTGGCTGTGTACACTTGTGGTTGTCAACCTACTGGCCATTATCAGCAGCTCGGAGGTGGACATACATGCCTATACTTATGGTATGCTTATTCTGATAAGATGCAAAGATGAAGCAATCATCTCTGAAACAATGCCAGAAACGTTGGAGACGTTACACGCCGTACAATGCTGGCGCGTAAGGGAGCAATTAGCTATAAATCCTCGCAAAACCGTCATTGTTCCATACACGAACAGAAGTAAGGTTAGGGGTGACGCTACATAAAAAGGCTCAACTGGAACTTCCACCTTGAAACAATTACACACAAAGCTAGACAGGCGCTATGAAATGTCGCAGAATTTGTGGAAAACATAAGGATTGGTCCCCAAGTAAATATACTGGCAGTACGTGGTGGTTATCATACCCATTATCACGTATGACTGTAGTGTCTGGTGGTTCGCCTCTTCACCCAGACCAAAACAGAATAGTCTTGAATTATTTCTCTTATCTCTTAATATTTTCGTGTGTATTGATTATTGGTTCCAATTATTGAATCGTCATTTCCTTAAGGTCCCACATAAGATTCCTTCCGACATTACATGATTTGCATAATGGGTAGAAAATTGATATTTTAACAATTACCAACACATGATAAAACGATCGACAGGGTCGTGGGGGGTGGCGTTGCAATTTTTTTACGTAATTCTCTAAAATTCTCGGTTATCAAGGCAAGTAATAATATTGAAATTTGGTGTTGGGGTAGTATATAAACCATCTCAGTTAAATTATAAATTATTTCCTTAAGAATTAGAGGACTCACTGACCTTAGTTTTTTGGTTTAGTGCAGACAAGGTTTATTGCGAGAGATCAATATTGATCAATATTGAACGCGGGTCATATATTTATTTGCAAAGCATTGTGTGACTCGATTGGGGTTACCAAATTAGCCAACCAGAATTACCAATACATCGTTCGCCTTAATTGATTTAAATTACTAACAACGATTCCTATATCAACTCAAATATTATATTGTCTCTGATCTTTGACACCATGACTCGATATTCTGTCGTATAAGCATGAAACCTTCCTATGCTTATCCAGTATTTACAACGTACCGAGATTATAAAAATATAAACTTTGAATTCTTAAATCAATAGTTGAATATTTCAAATAGTTAATATTGATGACATGACAAAATAGCATTATAAAATTTCAATATTATAAACTTATTTAATACAAAAATATATTCCATAGTTAACAAATAATTTAAAGCTTTGAAACACATGAAAACGAAAGGGTTTTAATAAAAACGCAATACTTGAGATACATAAAAATGTATCCAATGTAAATAAAATGAATGAATTGTTCATCAAAAGCATCCCCAACGGCATTTACAACTTGCCCTACTTGTTCCTAGTGTATTATTTACCTTAACAATTGTTTACATTTACAAAATGTTGATACTTTCCTCATTAAAAAAATAATAAATTATTTGAAATCTACTGCAACTGACTCTTATGGTCTCAGTATTACCCTGATTAGGCTGTCCATTAATACTCCAATATGTATCTCGTATTATTAATACTTGCATTGAAAGCAGCATGACCAAAAATTCTTTAACGTGCAGTATAATTTCAAATAACACAACATGCAATGGATAATGACACTCAGATATGCAGGGAGGCTTTAGAACCAGATATAGCTCCGCCACTGCATTGCTTAAGATGACGGATGACAACTTAACTGCTGCGGATAAGGAATTACTGACCATACTCGGGTTGCTAGATTATAGTAAAATTTGCAACACAGTTGATCACGATAATTTCTTAAACATTTTGAGGAACATAGGGTATAGTGAAAACTCGGTAAATCTGATCAGTGGCTTTCCCTGTAATAGAAGGCAGAGCAACCAAATATGCAATACGACATCCCTACTGCTACCTGTCTTAGAGGGGTTTACCACTAAATTATTTTTCATTTACACCTCAAAAGTCACAGATATTAATAAACATTGTAGTGCAGACATACAATCCGATGACATACAACTGTATTATGACTTTGAACCTATGAAATGTCACGAAGCTACCGATAATATTAATGATGAATTAGCTCTTATTTACAATGTATCTGTCATTCATAAATCCAGACAAATCGAACGTTTTGATATTTGTCAAATCAAACATATGTACGATAAATATATACACATAAATAACATAAAAATACATGTCGTTAACAAAGCTAAAATCCTATGATTCATTTTAGACAATGAGCTGTGAGAAGCTGAGTTATCGCGATCAGCCTAACACCTAACAAAACTCAAATTCAGGTCAATTTTAAATGTAATGGTAAAGAAAACATTGTGCTCTAACAATTATCATATGCAGCAATATACCATTCGTCATTAGATTGTATTACAGCGTCTCGTGTACAGAAAATTCAAAATTTGTGTTTGAGATACATTTACGGAATATGGAAATTTGACCATATTTAAATTACAAGTTGCTTGCAACTATCTGCATTCTATGCACTCGGTCTTCGCCATGTACAATAAAACTCTATTTAGATCAGACATCCATAATTTGTTTACCCGTTTCCAATGATATATTTCACCACCGCTACATAAAACAAAACTGTTTGATTCATAAAAAATGTGATGATTCAAACGTCATAGTTTGGTGTTTTTCAAGTTAAAATACGTATTAGTTCTACGTGAAGCGAAATCGATTAAATGATTTCAGTTTTTTTTTTAAATAAATTTGGTTTCGAATCCAACAATCAAATACAATTATTTTATTTTACTTTATTCTGATATACATTATGATCACAACGTACTTCACAAATAATTTAAAATTAGTTCATTGCTTTTAGCTATTAGGCATTTATTGTAATTTGTTTTTTTTACCAAGTATATTTTAAAGGCCACTGATGGCAAAGAAATCGTCCTATAATTTTCCCTTTCCGCCACTGTTCCTTTTATGCAATTCTTTGCTCGCTCTTTACGTATTATTTTATAACCATTGCTTCTTTACATATCCGCACTCTTTACCCTCAGCATTTAATCACACTGGCGCTAATATATCAACTAGCTGTTCCATTTTCAGTTTCTTTATAGATTCTACAAGTTTCATTATATCGGTCTATTTTTCATTTTCCACCCTGTTGAGCTCTTCTATTGCTACTTTATTTTCCCTTCTCTAAATTAATTCTCAAAATATTGCACGGGTGTTTCTAAAATTTCTGTTTTCTTTTCATTGTTTTTACTCTGTATATGTTATTTCAGGACATCCATCTGAAATCTGTTTCCATATTATCCCCGAACTCATCCCATCTTCTCATGTTCACTTCTTTCACTGCCACCTTTGACGCGTTTCTTCGGTTGACTACTCTCTTCGTTGTGCTGGTTGCCCTTATTCCCCGATTTAGTCCGTATCTTTCTTTGGTCCAGCCTTTGTTTATTGTTTATTCCGATTTGTGTTACTAATAAGCTTTGATCCATATTTAGTTTAGTTTCCCTGTAATATGGGCTTTGTCGTTTCATCTTTTCCTATTCTCGACATCTAGTCTCGCCACGTTATTGTGTGTTCATCTTGAAATTTTTCAATTAATGATTTTTATACTATCGCTACTTTCTGCTCTATTTCCATTCCATTCTATTGCACAATTTGTTATCAGCTTTGCCACCATATGTTACCAGTATACCTACTTGCTCTTTCGCTTTTCGTCTTTACCCCATTCCCTTTTTCTTTATTTTCTATAATACGCATTATGCACATATAACTTTATTGTTCTTATATACCTTGCACTTATCTCCTTCTCTGACTTTTGCTTGCCTTTGTGCGCCTTAAGTGTTTGATTAATAATTTCTTCTATAGTTTTTTTGAGTGCTTATCCCCACCCACCCTTCTAGCCTCTACACTCAATTTGTATTAATTCTTCGCTTCGCTCTTCGTAACTATTATTTTCTAATTTTCATGGAACTTTATTATCAGTACGTTTCCAGTCTTGGTCTTCACTTCTATTTCTTTTTCTGTGGACTCCTCTATTTTTCATCTTGTGTCCTGTTTCGCGCCACCTTTTCATTTTATTTACATTGCTCTTACATCCCAAATTTGATAATTTCTCTTCATTTAATATGATAGCAATTCTCTCTTTACCGCCTTCCCTTTGGCTCGTTTTCTTCATCTGCCATTTTTTGTTTATCGGTTTTAATATTGTTTTACTTTTCCTAAATACTCTATTTCCCCTACTTTTTTTATGCCTCGCCCTTGTTCTATTCCTGTCCTACATAGTTTTCTTCCTCGGCTCGTCAATCCTCTTTATATCATCAGAGTTTTCTCTCAAATGTTCCTGGCTCTATTTTGCGTTTTATCCTTTCATTCATATTTACTAATTTTTTTCGTCCATTTAAATACACCGATCATCATAGGAATGAATACGGCAATCGATAAGAAGATTATAATATTTTAATAATTTGTTTCATTGTATTGGTGATTTAGTTACATCAATTGAATGAATAAGAAAATGACTAGTGGGTATAAACTTGTTCATCATATGATGAACATTTTCTTTATAATGTCTTTAACAACACAAACATTTCTTCCTTAAAATTAATAGAAATATACAGGCGTGGAATTTTCAAAATAGATGCAAAGTACTAAATTGGTCTTGAGGAATGGTTAAAGTATATTCTCGCAAAACTGCATACCATCACATTTTGTGAAAAATAATCATACGTATTGATTCGCCACAAGGAGATTCAGACTAATTGGAGAGTAATATGTATAATGGATTGCAATTCAATGGAACTGGCGAAATGTGGAGTCAATTATCTATAATTGACTTGCTTCACGCTGGTATCCAATTTCACTTAATTAAGCTTTATGAATTTTTCCGGAACACAATAAGGAAGTTTAATGTACTTTGTAAACGAATGTGGCGTAATAGAAAAATAAAAGAAAAGTGGTATATAATTTGTCATAAAATCTTGGTACTCGACGGCCTGCAATTACCTATATTTTATTTGCGTTTCAAATATTTGAAGTTAATTCTGTCCCTGGAGCTTCGCTATCGTAAGTTATTTGAACTCCATAACGTATTATAGTTACTGCTCAGTTACAGACCCATAAAGATAATTGCGAACACTTGTAAAAGTTTCACTATGTAGCGTCATCATGGTTTTCAAATTACGATCAAACCATTAAATTTAGATTTATGTAGCATCAAAGTTAAATCAGACTTCATGTTAATGCAAATTACACTACAATGAGTAATCAATAATATTATTTAATTATTAAACTTTTAATGTGTGTAATTGAATACATTTACGTATCTCGCTAAAACGTAAATGATAATATTGACCTAATTATTTCGTGGATAAATTAATGGCGCGCGGTAATTACGTCGAATTTATAATAAAAATTCGACAGGTTTTGATTTATCGTGTTAGCATCGAACCACCATTAGCTTTTTAATATTTCTGCTGCGTAAACAGCTATTGGCAGAATACCAAAATGGTAATAACCGTACACGCATCTAGGCATTGTTTGTTATGCGTAATGTGGTGGCGCCACGTTTATTATTATTAAATTTCAGAATGGTAAAATTTCGTTGGCAAAAATCAATTTATGAACATGTGCGTTGAAGAAACTAAGAAAGCACACGGACTTTCCAAGGTTGGATATATTTTTACATTTTCGATCAGATTTCGCCTCATGTGACGTTGATTGACGTGTCTACCGACGAGGCAGCTCACTGGCAAAATTATCTTTAAATTGCATAACGTGAATGTGCAAAAAATATATTAGGTTTTCCTGCCAACAAAATAAATTATACGCTGCGTCAGCGCAGTAAACGACACAGTTAGTTGTGACGTGACGTGACTGAAAAAATCATCCTTTTGAGTACTACTGGAAGTGTGGTTATGTTTTGGTATTGATTGCCTATCTAAAGAGTATATAAACTATATACTATGAAGTAGTCGGCAAAAGTTAATTAGAATTTGGCTTCTACCTCTCTCTCTTTTAAATGCACCTACACTTCAAACAACTTTTCACATTCATAAGTTTCCCAATATATAGTCTATTACGTTCCTGATTTTGATACATAGCGTTGGGATAACTCATTCTCTAATTAATTATTGTTAACAAAATTACAATTTTGTCGTTAAGCCTGCCAACCAAAATGCGCGTTACATAAAGCTAATTGGGAATAATAAGACGTTTGTCTTAGCATTCGCTCTGCAAACTATACGTTAATTAAATTAAATGTATTTACCTTGATTCTGCTTCATATAGTTTTGCGCCTCGTTCGTCAAGCATTCGGTAACGTGGATGCTTAAATACATAGTTATGGCCCATAGCGCGTGACGAAGTCTCGCTCTAGAGAATATTGAGTGCTGCCATGTTATCAATGCTTTAAATGCATTACATGTTCGTGGTATAAGGGCGCATAAAACACATCGATAACATGGAAACAATATCATTGTTGTGAACAAGAAGTGCACATTAAGCGACATAAGCACACTATCGTCCTCAACTATCAACTACAACAGAGTGAATTAGAAAGATAAAATTTTGTGGACAAGAAATTATGCAATGCAGATGTTTCTGCATTGACTACATTGCACATTTAACTTTATTAAACAAAAGTCTAAAAATTTGATTATGAAATTTGATGTGATGACGCCGTGAAATGGGCGAGGAGTACAATTAATTTGTTTTGTGGTTAAGAGTTAAGAGATCGGTTGGAAAAGGGAAAACATACTTGCAGGTGCAGGAGAAAGGACACTGAGTAGCAGGTTCACGATACGCGACAAAAATGATTTTCCAATTATAAATTAAACCCTCTCTGTAATAAGGCATCTAAAATGTTTCATTCTCAAACTTAACCTTAAAATTAAATACAGTAACCGTAGGCTTTGAATCGTAATTCATATAATTTTTTTATTTAATATAATACCAACAATTTAATTATTTTCATAGGATATCCATATTGCATGATTCGCTACTCGTATGTAACAGTTAACAGTTAACTTTTTAAGGCATTATGGGAAAATAATTACGTAATTAAGTAAAATACGTAAAATAGTTTTCCCGTTCCACGAAAATCAAAAGCAATTTATCGCTTCAAAATATCCCTATAAAGTTAAACTTTCAAGCTTATTGGAAGATACTTGCGAGAAAATTCCGTTTAACGGATCCTAATAAATTAGCCTCAAGTAAGTCACCTTTATAAAAATGATCACTTGCGATGCGACGTTACGACCGAGGTGTCTTCGCGTAAATATACGGCGCTTGTCGGGCGTAACAAACAACGTAATTTGTGGTTATTCCATGGATTGTTCTCGGTGAAAAGAGTTAGAAGCAGATACACTTCTGTAAGCTCCCGAGTTCTTTGTTTTACCGCCTGCAGAATAACAGATTGCGATTGCGGATTGTGAAAACTGACCCCCTTTTGGAAATCAGCGAGTCTAAAATGCATTTCGACGATATGTACATACATACATGCAACGAGACCATTTCGCTCGTTTTTGCTTTAAAGTCCCGGCGAACACGACACGTAGTCATAAATTTAATGTTACGTGAAGGGCACAAAAATAAATTTGGTCCGTGGACACAAAAATCCCTCTTTATAAACACACTCGACAAAGTACAAATTACAGCGATATACGGAAGCGGTACTGCAACTGCGTATTACTTCCGCCCAATTTTACTACTTAATTACAGAGTAAAGTCGATAAACTCGTCCGTATTCATTAAAGCTTGATCAAAATATTGTTAATGACTACATTTTCATCTCACTCAATTGTATCCGGAGTTGCCTAATGGCAGTTATACACATTTTGTTGCAAATTAAACTTCATTATATATACATTAAGGTCCTTGTGTCAAAATATGCGAAGGTTTGCCGCATCTTATGTTCATTAGAACGAACAAAATAAGGCAAGAGATTTAGGAAGTTTTGTTTGGCCTAATGTAATTATATCAAGAAATGCCCTTTACTATATAACAAACAATTAATCAGAAAATAAATTACAAATATTTGACGAGATTCTAAACTGGGCGTATTTTTTTTTAATTCATAAATAAAGAAAAAATGTATGTATACCGCATGCCCCTAGTCCTATTAGACAAGTCTGTAATGAAAATATGAGTGTTTTTAAATTTCAAGACGTCTACGCCATAACGGTGTCTCGACTAAATGGGTATCGCGGTCCTAAATGCCGAACATGGAAAGTTTAGTTCCATAAAAACAAATCGTTCGCGATGAAACTGCCAGAACTGATAAACAAAAAGTCTATGTTGCATATTGTTAAAATGAGCGACAGAATTTATTAGTTTGCTTTAAAAAAATAGTACATAAGCCTTCCTTAATTCAATCATTTTACAATTCGATCCGTAAGTAGTGAATTAATTTTAAATGAGATATTTTTTATGATAAACGTAAATATATTAATTTGATTTTAAATTCTGCACCAGTTGTAGAGAAATATATTTGTGGTACTTCAAAGCAATTTTTCCCCATATGTAGCAAAAATGTTCCTTTCACGAAAGAACTTGTTTTTTAATACAAATCATTACATATATATACATATATTTTACTGATGTGACAATATTAGAGAAATTTTCTAAGTGAGTTTGTGTTGATTAGATTGGAAATGTTTTAAAATGTTAATTCTCTTGCGTCAAGAATAACTGTTATTCCTTTAACAAGGGTCCCCGCTACATGTGCTAAACCTCTTTTATTTCTAGTTTTCTTGTTGAACTATCGCATTATTAAAATTAAGAATTTTGTTCTTAATTACAACTTGGGTAAAACTCTTGAAATATTTCGATAATACCGTGGAGAATATTTCCTATAAATTATCCGCTTCAAATTGTACAGGATATTTTACATTGTGGATAATCGATTCTTTCACGAAATTGACTATCTGTGTTTCAGGATTATCTTTAGATAATTGCGCTAGTATTCTTTGGATGGAAGTCAATAATTATCTTAGGTTTGGCGGGATTATAATTTACTTGGAAATTATAATCTGATTTTTACCTAAATTAACAGGATTTTCTGATATGGGTATGACCGGTATCGGATGTTCTTGTTTGGTGTGAACAGTTAGTCCATTTTATAAATTATATATAAATTTTAATCATCTGGATCGTGATAATTTCCTATTTTCACAATTAATGATTCTGTCTCAAGTATACAGTTTATCGGTTTTTTATCTAACTTAGTTGACGGTTGTTCCAATTGCTTATTAAATTCCTTAATGTATTTGAAAATGTATGGTGTTTCGGTTTCTTTGTTTTCATTAACGTTTATTTCTATACGAGAAAGTGTGACTGCCCTTGTTATAGACAATTTCATAATCATATTCCTCTAACCTTAGTCGCCAACGTACTAATTTGGAATACGGCTCTTTTAGAGAAAATAACCATTATAATGGTTTGTGGTCGGTAATAATTTCTTCTCGCAGAAATATATGGTATAAAATATTGCACTGATTCAATTATAGCCAGGAGCTCTTTTTCAATAGTAAAGTAATGTACTTCTGAATCATTTAATATTGCACTAGAGTAGGCTACGGGTAATGGTGTAATTAGTTTTTCATTCATAGCTTTCATTCATTTAGCCACGTTCCTTATAAATTTCCAGTAATAAGCTAAAAATCCTAAGAATCCTTTAATTTGTTTCACAGTGCAGTTTTGTATACTTCGAACTTTGTAGGTATTTGGTTTAATTCTGTTTGATGTATCGATATGTCCTAACTAGCTAACTCCCTTGCGCAAAAACTCTGTTTTGTCGAACTGATCTTTGAGATTTGCATCTCTTAAACGATCTAAAATAGCTTTCAATCGACAAATGTGTTCCAGCTGGTACTAAAGACTATAATATGGTCTAAATTCACAAGGCATTGTTCGTTTTGAATACGTCTTAAATATTAGCCATGATACGTTGAAAGGCGCGTTTTTAACACCAAACCTCATTCGCAAAAAATTATAATGACTTTGTTCTGTATTAAACGCGGTTTTAGGAATGTCTTCCATGGCCATCTCGAGCTGGTGATGTCCTGATGTTAAGTCGAGTGTCGAAAAGTATTGGCAACGGCATAATTTATCTAACAAATCCGTTATATTGGGCAAAGGGTAACGATAACCTATTGTTTTATGGTTCAGTTTGCGATAATCGATCACATACGTCACTTTTGTTTACCAGAGGCATTGATTTTTTATATGTTTAGCTTAATTTTTACTACTCGTTCAGATCTGGGTTCGATCGAAACAAAATTAAAATTTTATGGTAATAAGTTTTTATTCTGCTGTGGGGAGTAATATCTAAATTGTTTACAAAATCAATGGAATATTAAGTTTTCAAAAACTATCAATTCATAATAAACAATCGAATGAATTGAAAATTAAATACATGATATTTTAATTTCTCATCAAATTTGAATATTTTGCAAGAGGGAATGTTTATGCTGAAACTCTCTACTAAGCTTCTATTCGCATTCTTAACTTGAAACGCTTTTCCTTTTTCAACACGGATCCAAAAATATTTAATTTCAATGTTTGGGCAAATAAACGATCGAGTGGTACCTGTGTCTATTAGAACCTTTAAATTGTGTTATGGAAAAACTATTGGGCAATTTATTGTCAATGTACGCTAAATTCATTAATTCGAAGTGTTTTCCGAACTATGATCGACAAGAACATTGTCTTCATCTATTTCGTCAATAACGGGTTTTGAAAATAGATTTTCTGAGATATCTTCATGATCGCTTTCCAATTCTTCGACAACAATATTTTTGAGTATTTGATTTGTAAGTGTTATTTGCCTAAATAATCATGGGTGTTGGTTTATAAAATGTGTGATTTTGGTTTAGTTTAAAGGCATTTGTATTTTGGTTAAATCTTTGATTAAAGTTCGATGTATTACGTTGCATTTGTTTCTGAACGTTAAACGGCATTTATATTGCTTTTATTTAATTGCTAGGTTTATTAGTGTAATTTTGGCTATTTAGCAAGATTATCTTTTGATAATTTTTATTTGCATCCTTGGGTTCGAAATTATTTTGGAAATGTTTATGTTTTTGTTGGTTAACTTCCAATTGAAAATGTTTGGTTAATATGTTTAAGGCAGTATTTTAATCAGGAGGATTTTTCGTTCTGATAAGTAAACCTATTGGATCTTTTAATCGTCTTCGTGAAATTCGGAATGTATGATTTCTTGGATTGACATGTTTGATTCTACAGCATTAGAATAAGTAGACCATTATGAGGTTTGCAAATTTTATAAATGTTGAATTTTCAAATAAAAATGAAATTGATGATCAGATTTTTTAAATTTAGTCATATCTATAGACAGGCTGTATCATTTTCGCTTATCACCATACATATTTAGTAACGCGTTTTTAAATCTGTCCAATTATTAATTGTACAATAATAAATATTCTGTAAAGGCCGTAATATTTACATATTGCATTGTAAAAATTTGTTACTAATTTTTCACAAATTGAAATGAAACTTGGTGGTAATTCAGTTTTACCTTGACAATCAGGAATCATTGCAAAATCATCAGAGATATAAAATTTGTTTTTAAAAAGTTTTTATTTTATTGTAAAAATTCCTGGGGATGGCGATCAAATGGCTTCTACTTGTTAAAAGAAACTTTATTCAATATTTTGCAATAGTATTTATTTCTTCTTAGGGAAAATACTTACGACAAATCTGGCAATTATATACACATAACAATTTAAAAAATAACAACTAGAGGGTTAAAACAAATTCGGAGACAAATTATGAATATAAAAGGGATATGGCTTTAAATATTATTGGAAATTATTGTAAATTTTGATGATGAATGACAATTTTCAAATATTCTACTTAAACGATGTCTGAATATGAAAATGAAACTTAATAAGTGTTCGTATTGTATAAGGTACTCACTAAAGAAATAATAAAATTCATATACATTAAATTAAACAACATAAAAATCTACAAAACTCAATTTAAGACTATAAGAAAACCAACCGAGTAAAATAAAAGCAACTACAACCTTAAAACGTAAAAATAAATTGTACTAAGTTTCTAAATATCCGAAAAAAATTTATAAAATTTATGTTTTTATTTATATGAAACATTTCTAAAAACATACTGCTATAATAGTTTTTCCCTACGTCCAAAACATTCTCACAAACTTGTCACTTGTCATATTTTTATATTGTCAAATTCAAAGAGCGATAATTCTATTTGTTAAATGTTTAATATAGGGTAATTTCTTATAAATCATTATAGTTTCTTTAGAAACAAGGAACTCGTGAAGAACAATTATATCACGAAGTCCAAGCAAATTTTTTGATGTGTGGGTAAAATATTAACTTTCCTACATGAAGGTAAAAAATCTTCTATCTGTTTTATACGCAATTTTGTCGATGTTGTTGGTCATTTTTCATTATGATTACGGGAAGAACCAAAAATCAAATTAAGGATTTTAATACAATAATAAAATATTTAATTTTGAAATCAAAATCACAGTTAATGAAATTGAAATTTTCCAAAACTTAATTAATGATATAAGAAATCAACTGAAAATGGTACTTCCAAATTATGTTTTTAATGAATTTTCTAATAGGTTACATATCACATGGAATAAACTCTTTAAACAGATAAAAACTGCAAACATAAATAAATTTAACAAATTTTAAATAAAACTGAAACTGAAAGTTATTTCGTAACTGCTCCTATATTTAAATGTAACGCCTAAAACATGTAATATTGGTAAAGTTTTGGCTGAAGTTGAAAACTTGAGGTATTTCCAAATAGTTCTAGAGACGTATACATAGCTCGTTTAACTAGTATTATTACTCATTACGTCCACCATCATGGCTTTAATCATGTTGATGTTCGATTTATTTATGGAATATAATAATTTTCTTAAGCGGAATGAGAATCTATTATTTCTTAACGCTGATGAAGGAAATGTTACAATGAATAAGACGGATTATAACATTTAGGGTAATGGACTTTTAAATGACAGGAAGGTATATAAGGTATATTGATAGAAATCCAATTTTTACCACATAAAAAAAGCAAATGACCTATTACTCATGACTCGTAAATTTCATAGCATATCTATATATTCGAACGAAATGTGGGAGAACATATGGGAACCCCCAGATGCCAATCGATAATTTCATCATTTGCATACGCAGTTCACGAAATACGAGGTTTTACGTTACATTGTACATTTTAACTAGATAATGAATTGCTAGTATAAATTTTGACATGTAAAGTGTAAGTGCAGCTTAAAATAAGTTTAAGTGTAAGGAGTGCTTTATAACTTTTATTTTTAAAAGTAAGTCTAAATTATAAATAGTAAGCTTGTGATAGTCGATAGTGCTGTCACATTATACACTGCTGGTCACAAAATTTAACACCCAACGAGGCCTCGTTTTAATTTTTTTAGTAATGAATACCCCCCCCCCCCCCAGACTGCAGGCAGCGCTTGTAGCTGTCATGGCATGCCTCGTATCAAGTTAGCTATCACATCTGTTCCTATTCCTCCTGAAGGGCGATTCGTAGTTCGGGAATGGTTTTAGGAACATTTTCAGTACATCCCATATATGTGTGGACGAGCATTATCCTGCATAAAAATGAAATTTTCGCCTATATACTCTGCATATGGAACAACGTGGTCTTGTAGATAATCAGTTATGAATCTTCAGCTCTGTACGAGCTTCTAGAGAAATTCCTCCCCACACCATAAATTCCCCGCCTCCTTCCGTTCGTGGAGCGATGCAACAAGCAGCGTAACGTTCTCCTTGACGTCTCTTAACATAAATCTCGACTCATTCGTGAAGAGAACATTTTCGGATTGTTCCGCTGTCCAGTTCAATGATGGACAGCGGAAGCAGAAGCGGACCTGTAGCAGGTTTTATAGAGGTAAAGCCAAATTCTTTAATCTTCTTCTAACCATACGCGAAGAAAGATATGTTTGCTGACCATTTACTAGACGCTGTGGAACAATGTTAGAAGTCATACCTCGATATCGTGAAACACACATAAGCATAAACTAAACATATCGGCCGTTAATACACCTTTTGGGACCTGATCTGGGCCTGCGCTCGTTTCTATCCTTACTGTTTGTATGTATTGATTTGGTTTGTTGCTAAAAGCGCTTAACATGATGTGTTTCCAGTTCAATGAAATAACATTTTACGTATGAAATACAGATTCCTACAAACTTCTCCTATTATAATTGTTTCCACCTTTCATTATAAACTAACTTACAAAAAAAATGGCGCACTGCAGTTTTTCCCCATTGTGTTGTTTTTTTTGCTTCTAAAGCCAAATACTGACACAGATGGCTATGACTTGTGTTTTGTCACTTAATTTTTAGTATTTGTGTCAATGACTTTTCTAACAATTTTTATTTTCGTTTAAGGTGTTATTTTTCTTTTCCTATTAAACCATTATTTTCATCGAGAGCATATTCCAAGTTTTTTTAAGCACTGCTCTTTATGGTGGTTGCTTATTGTTGTTAAACATTTTTCTTTTAAAAAATGCGAATAACTCCCGAATAAGTTGCGGGAGCGATGGGTTTAGTGGCTTATGCTCGAAGTGTTCAATATGCTGCTCTTACTATTGGAAAACCGGAAACAACTGTACATCGAGCACTGCAGAGGTACCGCGAGACACAGAAGTACACCCGACGTCCTAGTTCAGGTCGTCTGCGGTCCACATGTACAAGAGATGATGGGTTTTTGACGCTGCAGTGTCTCCGAGATAGTTGGGGGCCGCGGTTGAACTGTCTCGGAGGCTCAGAAATGTGCGTGGAACAGTTGTATATGCTCAAAGAGTTAGACGAAGATTGGTAGCGACTGGTTTAAATGCATGTATGCCGAATCGAGTACCTCGACTTACACGACAGCACAAGCAAACCAGATTGAACATTTGAGGAGGGTCTGTTATGGTGCAAACAATTACATGTTATTCCTTTTGCACCATTTTTAGGGCAATAGTTCATGTCAATGCAGTATAATACAAAACCCCACACCACTAGGTGCGTCATGCAGTAGTCCTGACATGAATCCCATCGAACACGTTTGGGATGAATTGGGAAGACGTGTTAGAGGTCGTCAGGTGCGTCCAGAAATACTACAAAAATTAAGAGTGGCACTTGAAGAACAATGGCATGGCATTGATCAAAATGTGATAGACACTTAATTCAAGGTATACCTCGACGAATTCAGGCATTGCTGGAGGGAACACGCCTTACTAATACCAATGTGATACCAGAAAACCTTACTTAATTTAAAATAATCTCTTCTTTCGTTTTTCATTTATTGTTCTTTTTTCTGTATTTTCCTTATTTCTACTTGTTAATTAAAACCTTTTTCGGTGCAGTTTATAATTTGTTGACCAATTAAACCAATTAAGTAAAGACATATTTGTTTCCAATAAATTAAAGAGGTGATAATTCCGATTTAGTTGGTGCGCCACTTTTTTTGTAAGTTAGTGTATATCCTATTTCAAGTTGGCCTTTTTCGGATTTGTTCGGAAATACGTAAGCATCCATTTGCAATTGCAAGCAGCACAAGGAACACAAATTTGCATTGTTGGCAGGGGCGAAACTACTTTGCGAATATCGCCCTCATCTGATAATATTAACGTAATGATGTACTTGTACTTTGCATCCTCTTACGGAAATCAGAAAGGATCAGGATCATCCAACGCTGCACCCAGGAATCACGAGTCATGCCTAGATCGACTCGTGGCACACGTGGTCGACGGAACACCTCGCGGAATCGGCTAACCAACAATAATATGTTATTTCGTTTTGAGTTTGCGTTCAAAATTTTATTTTAAATTCAACTGCAATAACGACGCCAGATATACTAAACGTTTTGAAACTGTTTTCATTCTGCAGAGTTTAAAATTACTTCAACGAACGCATGCCGATGCGAAATAATCAATTAATGCAATAAATACTAAACAAGCTTCATGAAATATTTATGCTGTTCTATTTATGTAAATGTATATTGCATCCGCCAGTAACACACTTTCATAGTCAATTAGAGCGTTGGAGAAGTGCGCAAATAATACTCTTCCTGGCTGGCGGAAACGAAGTGGTTCACAATGGAACTATTTATATGGCCTTTGATTACGGTTACGATTCATATAGGGTGGGTTTTTGTTCGTTGAAATTTAGCATAAATAACAAGTGTGTGACATGATTTACAAACAAACGACCCATTCAATTGACGTGTGATTTCATGCGGCGAATAAACACGGTGCGAACGATAATACCAATAAATAACCTGATTTTCCATGTTGCTGAAAATAGAAATTTCTTTATTTCTATCGTAAATGCAAATTAAGGAATAATACAAAAACTCAATAATTAGTGTTAAAAGGGAAAATGTGTTGAAATTATACTAACTAGCTCTGAATTATAATCAGGGTAATAAATAAAAGTAGCAAAATGAAAATTTCATTTTATTAACATTTTAGTCCACACGTACTCCAGAAAGGGCGCATTTAATATTAAACATTTTAAAGGCACAATTAATGTTTACAGAAGACAGGTCGTTCTTGAAACGTATTGGCAGAAAGCAATGCACACACAGCTCCACTGTTTTGTTCGATTGCTTTTCATTTGAAGCCCGAGTAAATTTCATTTGGCGTGTCTTTGAAAGAATTTTCGTAGCTTTCGTGTAAATAATTCAGCAGCAACCTTTTCGAAAATTTGTGTGCGGGTCGTATTGCCCCGGCAGTAGTTCAATTTAGTTTAGATTTCATTATTTACGGCAGGGAACGCGACGTCAAATGTTCGCCAATGTTGACGTTACTCATAAGATATTGTATAATCACACGTATCATTTAGATATAACTAACGGTATTTAGATTCGTAAATATTTATCTACATTATTGTGAAAATAAGCGTGGCGCTTCATCAATGATGTGTTTATTGGATGAAATTTCATAAAATTAACGTTAAATAAACGACCCATCTGAAATTCATATGTAATGATTTCCGATTTCAGCGTAAAATAAGTTTTAAAAAAGCAATGCTAGATAATGTTACAAAGATTATACAGCGAAAGCTGAACTGGTAAAATCCTGTTAATTAATTGGAAATATTTAATCTTGTTTATCATTCTTCTTGGTAGTTTTCATTGTCATTCTGTATATAGTTAATTCTTAAAAATCGATGCTCATACGCATTGTAAATAAATACCCAGGGAGATATTGAATAAATAAAAATAGTAAATTGATTAATTGATGACTTTGTTCGAACTAAGGTAAAGTCAGTTTTCAAATCGACGACCAGAACTAAACAAATCTCGTATGCAAACTCCTTAACTACTATAAATAAAAAGGCATATAGTTTTGTCTTTTCTTCAGTAGTTTGTGACAATTATTAATTCAAAAAGTTCGCTGGATTAAAGTAAAATGCTAGTCGCTAAAAATATATTATACGTAATGAGCTTAGACATAACGATATAATTTCATTAAGATAATTAAAGGCTCAAGCGAAAGAACGCGAAATGGCAGAAAGATGATTACTAAGCAAAACTTGTAATGAGACGAACGGTCGATTTTAAGCTGAAATAATAGGTTACAATCTCCGTCGTAACGATATTTGCCTAACCAATAATGATTATTATTACGATGTTTATTAGTTGCATAAATGGTCATTTACAAAATAATATTACGCAAGTTTTGATTCTAACATTTTATTTTCGTTGAAAACTCTAGGATAAGGCGTTACAATAGCCCCCGGCAAATATTTTTTTTTTAGTATTAACTTATATGGAAGTAACATAAGACATATTTTAATATTTTCCATATATGAACGTGTATCTTGCTACAACAAAGCGACTCGCGATGTTTTTCTCGACGCAATATTACAAAATGAAAACAAATACTTTTTGAAATATATTAGGGTCTGCTTACTAGGATGTTTTGAATTTGGCTCCTTGGAAATATTACACATTGATTCCGAGTATGCGACTATGCTTATTACCTTTTAGGCAACATTTCCGTTAAAATGTTTGAAAAAATATTTTCTTTTATTGACTGTCGTTTTTATTTAATGTGATTATCGTATAACCAAATTACACCTTTTGAGGCTGATACGAAGTTCGTTAGCGTAAATCATGTATCAAAAATATTCATACCGAAACCCATTTAGACAAACCAAATCTTCTACCGGCGGGTAATATTTAGAACAAAATGTTTATAGGAAATTTATAGATAATTCAGAAAAATGCTTTGTGAATTTCAGTTCGGAAACGAACGTGAAAGATAAGGACATCCTAGATGAGGTGAACCTTACGAAATATTATGGACATTAGCGACGGGTTAGATATCTGGGAAACCAAAAAAAATGTATATCTTAAGATTACGAATATTACACGTAAAATCACCAGTGTCATCATTCAATCATAATTTAAACCAGAATATAACTTCCCAGTTTTAATTAATCATATTGCCTGTTGTATTTCTCTGGTTCATTGCTTGCAGGCAGCTTCTATTATGTATTATCTATTACAACCGAGTCCCATATGTCATGGGGGCACCAACTTGGTAGTTTGGTACGTCTAGGATCGACTCTATTGATGTCTAGTATTTATAACTCCTTCTTGTCGATTTTTCCACTTCTACCTTCAACCTTCACGATGTTTCTTGAATATGCTACATTATAGACGTATATGTTTGATTGTGCACTGAATAGCTTTGATCAATCGCTTTTTTCTTGGAAGCTTGCAACCTTATGAACTTAAATATTACTGCGATTGCGCCCAGATAACTTTGCCCCCCCTTAATAAAATTGGAAAGTAATTCTATAAGGGGGTCGTGCCGATTTATGAAAAAGGAAAGGTATAAGGATCATGAAAGATTACTCGATTTCAGGTCCCCTGGATCGATTCTGACTATTTTCTGTATGACGCCTGTGTATGTACGCGCGCTCTAGCGACCAAACGATTGAAGCTAAAATTATGGAAATTTACAGAAGTTGGTATGTAGCTCGGAAGAAATCTTCATATTCTTGAAAACAATTATCTCAACCGGAAGTGAGATAACAAAAAAATGGTTGTTAAAAAAACAGTTACCATGGCTGTCAGAAGTAACTGAATAGACGTATTCACGAAACATTTTCGATTTCCCTGTCATCAGCCAGTTTGCGGAAAATTTATCTAAGAATAAGAAAGTTCTATATTTATTTTATTTTTAGTTTTTTAATTATTCAACAATTTTAATTTTTAGAAATTCTTTTTTGTCCAATTTTATAAAATTATAGCATATTGCATATTCGACTATTTTATTTATTTTTTTTTTTTATTTTAAATTTTAGACAATATTGTCTGTCATATTTAGCATTTTCGTAATTTTGATATTTCAGCAAAGTTTAAAATTTTGTTATTCTTTGATTTTTCTGATTGTAGAAAATATTGAGTGGTATTCATTATTTCTGAATTTTTGCTCGTGTTATTCTCTCATGTAAAACATGTTTTCTCTCTTTTTCCTTTGGGCATTTTTCTTTTCTTTATGTAAATATGTTCTAGGCTCTTCTTCTTTACTTATTGTCTCACCTTTCGCACCACTTTTTAAATTTTGTCGGTTTAGAAACAAAATGTAAATTTTCGACATTTTTTAATGTTTCATTAATAACATACACTTTCAGGTAGTTTCAATTATTTTAAAGATTTATTTCCTTATCATCATCTTTTACATAATTGATACAATGGATTGATTTGTCCTAAAATCCCAAATTTGAATCAACGCTTTCAATTATTGCCCATTCTGTCACACATTCTGTTAAACATTTGGACATTTTTAACAATTCTGTCATTCATGGCAATTTTTAAAAATGTGTTTTAACTTTTCAAAATAATGCATATTTTTCATTCTGGAAATTTTTGCAAATGTGCCAATTTTCGACAATTTTGGTGTCTTGTCAATTTCGTTCTTTGTTCGGCTGGATTTCTTCATCTGATATTTCCTTTTTCTCTCGATTTGCTGTTTCAGAAAGTTTATTAAAAACAAGTTAACCAACTTTGGGTTGCATTCGATTGGGTGCAGCAATTTTTAAATGTTTGAAATTTGAAAACTACTGAACTATTGAAGCCAACACTATGAAACTTTAAACGTATTTGTCTTTAGCAAGAAAGAAAACGTCCTGTTCTCAAAGCAATATTTCAACCGGAACTGATGGTTTACTAATATCACCTTTTTTCATACTTCGAAAACAGTAGAGATATTGTTCTTAGAAAAGCTAAAGGATTTGAAATTTTAAACAACTTTTGTTTGAAAAATCCTTTCGAAAATGTTGTCATCGCAACTGCGCCAGTTGCTCGAAAAATGTATCTAAGTATACGAAAATTCAGTGCGGGCCACTGCAGATTTTTTTAAACAAATCGGATATCATCGTTTTATTTTAGTATCGTTTAGTTCAATGTAGTCATTCTCAATTCAATTAAAAATAGTAATCTCCCACTCAGTGAGAGTGTTGTCCATTTATTTTTATGCTAGTTACGTCTACTATAAACTGAGCAGAATAATTTCCTGAAATTAGAAATAGTGCATCTACAGCTCGAGCATAAATTCGAGAGAACGGTATGGCCGGTCATATAATACCTTTAGTTACTGATGCATTTCTAATACCCTCCCCCAATACAAACACACATTCTTCAAACTGGACAATTAAATAATTTGCTGCCTAATAACGGTAAATATTATTTATATACATACGTCCATGTGACGAAATTGACCTGCTTGTAATGTGTGAATAATAGATTTTCGACGCCCTTGCAAATAAAATGCTATGTCAAAACGTTTCGTAACTAGGAAAATATAATTTTGTTTCCCTGTATTATGGATGTTAGCTTCGAGCCACAAAAAGCAATCTCAGACAGAAGAGTACGCTTGGAATTTAAGTTTTCTTTCTGCGACAGCTACTTTTACTTCCTGTATATTCATCAAGTTGTATACGTTTCTATCCTCCCAGTCATGTTTTGTCTTTGGAATCATTATTGCCAAAAATTCAACTAAGATACCTAGCATACCGTAAATTTTCCAGTATAGTAGCAGAATTCTTATAAGCATGACACACAATCGATTTCGAACATTATTTTGCTAGTTTGTATCCCGTAAAGTATTTCAGATATTTTACGATACGGTATCTTTAGCAAGAAGTGTTGTATTTCATTTCTGCTTATCTAAAATTTCATTTGTTATTTGTTGTCGAAAAGAGCCATATCCAATAATTGCATAACATGAGTAAAATTTGCAAGTAACGTGGGCGCAGTTATGAATATTTTATTCTCCTTTACAGTTTTCATTTCTGCAAATGACGATGAGAAATCAGAATATATCAAAGTTTTTGCACTTTAAAAAGTAACATCAAAAAAGTTCGAACCAACCACTGCTAGGAGTCCAATTTTCATATGAATGGTGAGTTTTGTGCACTATCACTCTAGACAAGAGCTTACTCGCTGCTATGCCAGAAAACATTCGTTACAATCGTCTTACCACCCCCTTGGCACCAAATATTTTGACCCTATTGACTATTGACCTATTGACCTATGTACCAGTGTACAAAACTATCCAGGATACTCTGAAGGATTTAGAGTTCACAAAATTAAATCATCCACCTTACATCCCTGATTTATCACCCTCTGACATTTCTAAATGACGAAGAACTAACGTGGGCTATTAAGAGCTTCCCTGCAGAGTAAGAATGAAGTATGGGTTATTTAACTCCTTCATAGTGAGGTACCTTTTTATCCGCTTGATTCATTTTAGTAGCAGATATGCTCATGTTCTAAAGTATTCGTACCGTTCATATATTCTATATTTCATGACGGTGTCTAAACAGAATGATTTTTCTGGCCTAACTCAATAGCGACAGCTTCTTCCAGCGGTCGCGTATTTCTATAAAAATAGGTGAAGAAATATACATACTTCTCTGCAAGTGTTCCCTAATAATTTTAACATTTCGACCTGATATAGCACAATTTAACTTAATATCCATCCGTTTATACGTTTAGGTTCTCGAAGCGAAATGCGCAGCTAAAAATATTTAATTAAAATTAATTTAACGTCACGCGATTTGAATAAATTATTAAATATTTTTTCAACGGATGAAGTGGTATTAAGCATTGATCACAACTTTTTTATTTATCGACGCAATTAACACATCCACTAATAATATTACATTTTAATTAAGTTCCTCTAAAATTAACAGTTTAAATTAATTTGAACATAATATACGAGCATTTAAATGTTTAAATATAATTACATGGTAGACTGTCAGTTGTTTACGGAAATGAACTTGAAAATACAATAATTAGTTCGGTGTGTACGGCACACAATAATAAAGCTTGTAGCTTATTCGTAATAAGGTTTGCGAATTCGCATTATGTTCGATGGCAACAAGTACCAGTAAATTATTGCAACTATGTAGCAAATGCTTCATTGAAATAATGGCACCTACTCACAACTTAGTGGCAATAAACTATGTGTCAAATTATGTAGTAATGTGCATCAAGTGCAAATCGGTGTAATATTAGATGTATGTACGTGCAAATTAACAGGAAATAATTTATTGGAGATCAATATGTTAAACCAAATACTTAACGGTTTTTACGTCCTGAATGAAACTTTTATTATTATTACTCTTACTATGCTATTTTTTTTACTATGCAATTCCAATTCAAAGGTTTATTTTTCATTAAAAAATACATAAAAATGAAACAATATATCTCTTACGTATTTTCGAATTTGATCCACCTACTAATGCACATTAATTTCATTTAATGGAGCTCTGTTAAATGAACTTCCAAGCGCATGAGATATTTATATGCCATTTATAATTTATGTTCGTTAATGCTTTTAAATAATTATGATAAATAAATTTTCCATCGCTAATACATTTTCTTCGTGAGCGTCGCATTGAAATAAAATTGCAGACAAATATATGATTGGCTACGAATTTTTAAGCCATAAAACGCAGTTTCAAATTTAAGCCGACGTAGTTATCTTTTCCGTTTTAATGTCCGGCGAAAATAAAAAGAATAGCCAACGTAATGAGGACAAAAAGAGCCGAAAGTTGATATAAATTTAAATTTTATCTGCGACCGCCCGGACTTATGATTCAGTCGTAAATTAAAATTTATTTTATCGCGCATATCTGTCAAATAAAACCGAAGGATGTTTAATTACTTTTGCAACGCGATTATCTACGTCGTGAATTTCACCATAGCGATCGAAATCGAATTTTTAGGTTTACGATTTTGCAAATTGTGATAATCTATTCCTTCGAGATCATCAATGTACTGTAACGACGCAATTTTACGAGCGATTTTCAGGGAAATTTGCGTTATAAAATTTTAGAGCCATTTGGAAACATTATTTTACTGGATGCATCGATGTTGGGGTATTTTAATAATTAGCATTAGTTTTAAAAATTTAAATAGAACGATAGAATATAATAAAATGAACTAATTACATTTATACAGAGTCGTTATAAAAGATTGAAATGTGGTCGTTAAAAACTTTTTGTCTCTCGCAATCTAGCAGTGGCATCATAATAGACCTGGCATGATGAAATATTTATTAATTACTTCCATATCTAATGATCCAAATAAAGATGTGAATTATTCATAATATTTCACGCATTAAAAACATCTAATCAGACAGGTCTAATCTGATGTCAGCAGTTTACTTTAAATGAACAAAATGTTGTCAAAATAATATCAATGTAAGGCGCATTACACAAGGGTAAAAATAAAAACGCTTACAACAATGTCTTTATTTTATAATATGTTCTTATTACATTACAACTCGTTAAGTACTTGGATAATAATATGTAACAATTTCTTCCCACATACTACTTGGCTACTACGTGGCTACTTCTTCTTACCTAAAATAACCAAACACAAAACAATCAAAATCAACATGCACTTAAATTGCATACAATATAAATACAATTGAAGCTTTATACTAGACATCGAGTTTCAGTTAATACTTATAAGTGATATGATGATGTTTATGACGATGATGATGATGTTTAGTCTGCCGCATTACTCTTCCCCGTTACATATGATATTGAAATATGTCCAAAAGAAGTAAAATTCAAAGCAAAAGCGAAATTTGCTGACAAAGTTTTAGTCTGGTGTATGATTGGTGAGACTGGGATTGCAAAACCGTGTGTTAGCCGAGTTCAGGGACAAGTTGTTGATGTTGGATGTTTACCCGAAATGCTTAACTTTATTAATATCCATCATCAGAAAGACGATATAATATCTAGGCCTGATTTTGCTTCGTACCATTATGCCTTTATTAACAGGAGTCGAGAATGGTTGGAGCAAAATAACGTCAATTATGTATCGAGAGAATATAATCCCACAAATGTCCCTCAAGCCCAACCAATACAAGAATGTTGGTCATTAGTATCTCGAAACATTTATGAAAACGGTTGAAGGGTCCAAAATGAAATATTGCGGGCATAAATTAAAAAAAAATCGTACCCGAACATAGTCCACAGATGGATAGAACAAGTCTTATTTAAATCACCTGCCATTCAGTTTTGCTATCAGTTTTGTAGTTTACTTTTCATGTTAAGAGATGTAAAATTCGACGCTAACATTTAAGTTTGAATACAATTTCGATATTTTGCTCATTAAGCCTGTGGGTTTTTCCTCCAAACTTATGTCCCTACGTTATTGGTATATACACCACAACTTGATGTACTCGTAAATATCAACATTGTGGCTAACCGCACTACTAAGAGAACAACACAATGAACCCTTACTAAATCGAAAACGATCACCGCGAAGGCATTTATAACTACTAATTAAAATGCACGTCAATATATACGAGTTTGAATAGTACATGTTCCATTTGCATGGAGTTTGAAAATGGAGTTCTACGGAGTTTGAAATGTTAAAGTGCATTAGGTTATGTTAAACAGTTCTACATGATCGACATACCAAAATTATAACATTAGGATGAGTCATGTGTAAAACTCCTGTATTGCTATCCCATAAGTAATTTCGATATAATCTAAATCCAATAACATAAAAATTTGTTGATATAAATTCAGAAGATTCTCAAATATGTACTAGAATAAACAATCTGGTCAAATGGCAAAACGAATTTTCTTCGTTCAGGATTTATTTTCTTATTGTAATGATGTAATAAACTCGCGTTTTGATTATTTTCTTGATTCAGTCCCTCAATTTAATATAGCTTACTTCAGCTTTTAGGAGCATTTAATTTTCAGCCTCACATTATTTTACTGATTGACATTTATTACAATTAACTAAAGAAATCCAAGCTGTTTTTGTTATGTTTTTCTGGATTGACCAATACTATTGCAACAAAATATGTTATTTCCAGTTCTGCAAAATATACAAAGTAATTAATGATATTCATTGTGTTGACACCGATCATTCTGGAAATTAAAGTACAAAGCTTTCAGCGAAGTAGAAAATAGCACCCCTTCCCCAAGAGGCAACATCACCACCAAACTGGAAACAATTTTCCTTTCATACTGTCTCCGATATCGTTCCACCGACCACCGACTCCTCAATTAAACTCAAACAAAGTGAAAGCTCGAATATATCCATTTTCTTCTACTCATCCCAACATTTTAGGTAACAATTAGCGAAATTCTCATTGCCAAACAAATTTCTTTCAGAGCAACTCTAGCAGGCTAAAACCACCACGAACGTATTCATCAACATAATATAATGATGATTTTTTTGTACTACCGTATACCGATCATTCTCCAGACATCTACTAGTTTGCAAACCCTGCAGCAGTAACTCGTAAGTCGTAAATATTCTTCAAAGAAACTCTCCTAACATAGAACTACTACTTCACATTTCATATTGCAAGTGCCTTCATTCCTTCAGTACCGATTGTTCTATCAGTCCTGCCATTCCGTCTTTTTCACTCTCGATTAGCTTACTACAATAACCTCTCTTCAATCACTTTCTGCACATTCTCGTATTGTTACCGGTGGGTTTATTTTTATGACGAAAAATTGTTAAAACACTAATAAATAAAAACACAAACACGATTCACTATTTATTATGGGTATCGTGAATAGGAGAGCGAGAAAAAGTTTACTTCCCGTAAAGTTTAAATTAATATCTACACTATATCTAATTAATTAATTACAAAACAAAAAAAATATGTTAACTCAGGTATAATAATAAAATAGTGATAAATCGCCCGAGCCTAAAGGAATGCCGCTGTCTAACCAAGGGTACGACGGTGGTGCATGGATGACTCACGCGTGGGACAAGGTTGTTTATCCCTTGGGAAAAGGAAATCGCGTATGACGAAAGCACTTTAACGATGTCTCGGTTTTAAATTAATTAAAACGCTAGGCGATGGTTTAAACAGAACGTATATGAATTTTGGTCACTTAGTCACTTACGAATATGCTTACTTATCTATTGCTACGTCACGAGCTCAGAATAAGCTTCAACTGCCTAAGAGTGGCGTGAAAATTTTTAGGGTGCCCATTAATTAATAACGATCAGATGAACGGGGATGATCGGGTCGCAGCCTTGCAAGGAATGATTAACTGCGGTAACAGTACGTTCATATCAAGACAATGCGGAATTCGTTGCCGAATACCGTTAAAATACACTTTATTTAAAACAAGAAACATTCACCATAATTAGTTATGTCGCTGTATTAGCGTTCTAATTCCTTTCTCAAACTAAGATCAAGGCTCACTTCCTTCTCCTTTTTTGCTTCTTCTGGTCCAGCAATTTTTGGAGGAGCTAGGTCTGACGAATATGGTGGATGCTCGATATGTTCCTAGTCCTGTTGGTGAAGGTGGTAGATGGTCTGTTTACTAATAAATGGCTTGGTGAGCGAATTTCCACAGTTTTTGCATAACCATTATTACGCATGACAGTAAATGTTGATATTTATCGTTTTGTAAGATGGTATATACGGATTTGAATTCAGAGAACCAATTTGTAATGCCTGTATCTTTTCGGCCACCCCTTTTACTGAAGAGCCAAGGCGATAATCACATTTAAATCACTTTATTACTAATTTTACATTTTGAATAAACATTTGCTTTCATAAATGTATGAAAAACTTGGCGACGTTTGCATTGTTCAACAAATTGATGATCTAATTAAGAAAATATCTTCCAAGGTTTTACCTTACCTAGAAATGATATGCTATGCTATGGTATACTAAATTGAACACTTTCTTTTTTACATTCTACTGAACTTGGCAACTTAGTTGTTAAAATGCGTATATAATTTGTTGAAAATCACGCAAGTTAATTTATTATTGCAATTTTAAAGTTTTCAAAGAAATATTTGTCTTTTTTGGTAATGAAGCACATCTACAGTTATGCATTAAAACATAGCAGATGTTCAAAACGTGATTGAAAGGCCTTGAAACTTTTAGCGTAGGAATGACCGCTAGTAACAATATCGTATTGATCTGAATTCTAAGAAAGTTTGTTGTCGTTGAATAATGCAAGCAGTTCAACATTTTGACCGGGAGTGATTCATTGATTTGAACCTAAAACGAAATAGCAAGCAGCTCAATGGCTTTCTCCAACACATCCAAATTGTCTCAAAGTAAATGTTGGCACAAAAATTATTCTTTCACCAATATTACTTGGGAAACTAGGAATACAGAAACTGCTAATTGATTAATTTCTTTGTCAAAAAAATGTTTCAATTGTACGATCACTAATGAAGTAGTTCTGCATCACGTTCTCCTTCGCAAACCAAGTACTATTTAAAGCGCCAAATGTGGAACCCGGCATACCGTCCAGACCTTGTAATTTGCGATTTCATCCTAGATGACTGGATAAATTGAGAGGTCTGCGATATTATAATGCAAATGCGATATTTTAAGTCAAAAGAGGACAAAGTCAAAAGTTGACAACCTATATCCAACCAACCGAAACTTATGTTAATGATATTCATAATATTGTTGAGTACACAAGACTATTTACGTGTCAAATTTCTAAATTACATAACCGTTACATTGCTCCCTGCCTGCGTTTTATTATTTTTATACGTTTTCGTATTAAAGCTCCGTATCGAATTGATTACATCTTCTGCATTCAATCTACATTCAATGCAATTTAATTTTACATTTTAGTTAAAATCTGACTGCTATCGATATATATCATTTAAAGTTAAGTTTTCATTATGAAATTCACCGTTTCAGCGATTCAGATATACTGACATATACATGCTCGCTGCAATTTCCGGTTTATTTTAATATACTTACGTGTTCGAAACTGGCGAAAATGTTGCTGTTCTAGATAAAATGGCATCTAGACATGTTTATCACAAAAATGATTAAAAAAAACTAATGGTGAAAAATGAAGATATTTCTGAACAACCAGCACGTACACTTTTTCGCAGCGAATAAACATTAAAATTGTAATAGATACCTCCTATCGGCTTTCCATCCTCCCATTTTGTGAATCTTATATACGTAACGTCACGTTTGAGGGCGTCAGCACGATATTTGGGCTTTAACGCCAGCCTCACCAACTTTGCCGCAATATTTGAGTAGTTAATGTAACTGCAGTAAAAATTAGTTAATCGGTACGTTTTAATCGCAAATTGTTACCACATACTTAAGACCGGCTTGCCTCCACATTGTGAATTATTTTTCAGATTGTTTGATGCGCACAATTCAATCGATCGTTTGACAACTAAATAAAATCGCTAACAGCAAATTGTTGCGCCATCTATAATTACGACAAATAAATAACGCGCGAAATTTAAATAACGCAGTGGGTGCGTTCAGCGCATAAAGAATTAAATTGCGCGAGTTTTGCATTGAAAACGCAGTTGGCTACCGCATATTAAATTAATTTAAATCTAGAGCAAAGCGAATTTAATATTCACTCTGGCGCGGTCCCTCTTAATGATTCAAACTGGAATTCCCAGCACGTATTTTTCTACACGCCGATAATGGGGCGAGATTCCGCCGAAGTTTTGACTGGAATAAATTTGATTTGCGATCCATTGCATCCCGTTCGTCGGGAATATATCGCGCGCATAAGATTATGATGTCCCGCATGTTAATTAGCGCCGAAACCCCATTAAGTCAACAAGTCCAATTAAAGCACGCATTAATCAGCCGGCATAAGTTCGAATGGCTTATCACGTGATGGCGCTTACTAGCCGCAGATTAAACTACGTATCTTTTCGAGCACGTATCGTAATTGCTTAGTTAATTATGGGGAACGCCGTATATTAAATGGCGGCGATTAGAACGATTTCATCGATTGGGAATTCATTAAGTAAATCTCAAATATAATTTAGCCTGGTGAAAACGTCTCGCCGTGAATCCTAATGATTTTATCCTGCAGCACATTTTGCGTATTATTTTACACGCTCAGGCGTCAAGGATGACACTCGGCATCCATTTGTCTTTCGCGCCTAACAAAGTGAACCCACTCAGCTACTCGCGATACTCATCTTTCTATATTTTTAGAATTTTATATCTATAAAATAAATAAAGCCAAATGTATCAAATATTCAGTCCTTCTGAAAAATATCGTCGTTATATTCAAAAGAGTAGCATTTCTATATGATACCAGTGAACTTTTTTAGAATCGACAAGTTTATTAAAATGTCCTTTCCCTAAAGATCGAACAAAATAGACGATAACCGGAAGGGGAGATATGAATATTATATGCTGGCTGTGGAATGATACTACATCAAAGCTTCATAATCTTTTTGTCCTCATCTGAGTGTGGTGTTTGCAGTGTGCCAGATCTGCATTTAAGTCATGTGGAATTTTTGTAGAACTATTAAAAACGCAAGTGTTTCTAAGTTGCAAGGAATAGTTTAATTGGAAAAAGGACAATTTGTATGTAGCAATAACGGATTTTTACCAAGAAGTTACTAGAGGTAAGGTGTCCTCTAGTAATTAATGCATCAATATTATTATATTCGAGAAAGCAACTGATCTGAAATTAAAACGTCAAATAAATTTAAAGAAAACGAGAATTATAATCAAAAATTAAACTAATTAAATGAAACCATAAAAGGACGAAACCTGTTTTTAATATATTTTCGATCGTCCAAGCTCAAAAACTTGGCCACTCGAAAAACAATATTTGAATGGACAAGTTTTGCTTTAGTTAGACGTTATTTTGATTTTGTTCTTTTGTATTTTGTCTTCGTTCACTACTACTAATGTTGTAATACGTTATTATAGATTTCATATAAAGAATTGACTTTACAGTTCACTATTGAGAAATGTCATATGTTTGATTCTATAATAACAATAATAATAAAAAAATATTTTATTCAAAATACATACAGAAGTCAGCATCTCAGTAGAAATTAAAATTCATTGACTGTACATGGTCACGAAAATAGTGCTTGAGGGTTTTCTTGAACTTTTGGTGATTCGTGATTTTTTTGTGGAGATGATAGTATGGTTGAATAGTACCTCGTTTGTCATGTTCAAGAGTGAGTTTCTTTTGACGTAATAATTCATTGTGGTTTCAGACAAAACCTGCACACTCGTAGATGCACAAGGATGGTAAAGGAAGTATGTATTTCTTCTCAAATATTAACTTGCACGTGTCTCTCCTTTTAGATCAAATATGCTGCGAATACAAGATTTTTGTTGCTTAAAAATTATGTACACTTCAACTACGTTCCCCTGGAAAATTATACCATATGGTAGACGAATTTACAATTATGAGCTGCAAGGCTGGCATTAATGCTCACAAAGTAATGTCTTTCAAGCAATACGTAGATGAACCTACTTATGTTTGTTGTCAGTTGGTTGACATGTTCAGTACAATTTAGTTTTCTGTCCACGTACACCTAGGAAGGAGGTGCTGGAAGTTGTGGTAATTAAATTTTCATTTTGAATTTTTGAAATTCATTATCTTTGTCTTGTTTATTTTAAGCTGTAAATTATTTTTAGCGAACCACTCATCAAGTGTTGTCAATACGTATGAGTTTACTTTCAACTCCACATATAATGGTAGATTTTATTACAATTGAAGTATCATCTGCAAATTGAATCGTTTCACAATTCAAAATATCCGCTGAATATTTGATGAATACTAGGAAAGGTAGTGGGCCTAGTATTGGAGCCTGGGGAACACCTCGCTTAACCAGTTCCCAATCAAATTTTAACATGTTTCGCTACACAATGCGCCCTGTTTTGAGTAGATCTGAGCAATTTCAATAGCTTTCCCCTAAATCCCATGGCTTCCAATTTTCTTATCATGATGTACACTGTCAAAAGATTTTGACTTGTCCGTGAACATACACGTTACATCGTCTCCTTCCATTACCTTCCGCTACTTCAGAGATCAACTGGAAAAATGCTATGGCTGTTGATTTTCCTTTCATGAAGCCGTTTCGGTTTTTGTTGAACATTTGATACTATTCCATGAATTTATAAATTTTGATTTGATTATATCTTCTCATAGATCTTCGCGATGTTTATGATTAGAGCTATCGGTCTATAATTAATTAGCTCATCACATTTCTTTTGTATCAGCGTTACTACTGTTGTTTTTAGTTTGATGGGAAATACACCACTATAAATGCTTATATTTATAAGTTTTACTAATGGTTCTGCCAATACTGATCCGATTTGCTTTAATAATACTGTTGCGACCTCTTCTTGCCCTGTTGTCGCTGTATATTTTAGTGAATATATCACATTATACACTTCCGTTGAATTGAATTGGTTAAGTTTCCAAACAAATAAATTATTTGGACGTTTGAAGTTGTGCTATTGGTGGAAATTTGTGTTTAAGTCCGAACACATGTCTATCAATTTCCTGTTTACATTCGTCATAATATCTTCGCATCATTGTCCAAATCTATGTGTTCTTTTTTCTTTGCATTAATCGTTTGAGCTACCACGTTCCAAGTAGCACGTATTTTATTCTGAGCAGACAATATATATTTGGAGTTTATGTTTTTTTTTTTTCGATCAGTACTTCCTTAATGATTGATAAGAAAATACTGTAGTCGAATGAATCTTTCATGGCCATTTTTCGATAATGATGTATCTTACGGGTGTTGCCGTGGTTCTTGAAATAAACTTGACGTTTCGCTGATCAGAAGGTTTCTAAAGACTTTAGAGACTTTAGTCTTTAGAAACCTTCTGAAGAAGGTCAGAGCATGATCAGTGAAATGTCAAGTTTATTTCAAGAACTTCGGCAACACCAGGAAGATAAATCATTATCGAAAAATGGCCCTGAAAGACTACATTCGACTACAGTATTTTCTTATCGAGTTTTCTTACGTAATATTTATATTCACTTCGACCAATGCTGCCCTCAGGGAGGGCTTTGGAAGTTTTCGCGTATGTCTTAGATTAATTTTGAGTAATAGAACTACTCGCCGTTACTAACAGGTGTACCAACCCTTTTCCCGGTAACTTAAATTTAGATTAAATCAAACTGCAGGCAAAGCTGTAAAAACTAAGGTTATGTTGGAAATAAAATTTTAAATAATACAATTTAATCATGACAACCAATAGTAATTATTAAATCAGTTGAGTTATATGGCCACCACTGACATCTCTACACAATGTAACTCTTCTTTTAACGGAATCAACAACATTATGAGGTATCCAAGTGGGTGATATCATATGACCTCGAAGGCCAAATAGTCACTGTATTTAAACTAATGATGCGATATTCAAAGAATTGCCTCAGAAAACTAATGTTTTCAAAAGTCGTGTGTGCACAGGCGCCATCTTGCTGGAAATAACCTTGCTGTAGTTCGTCGTCGTGCAACATGTTCACAAATGGTGTTACAATTTCATTACAAACTGCTTTACAATACTTCAAAAAGTGACAGTTTAAATGAACTATTTTATTGGATTAAAATTACACATTCATGGTATGTCTATCTCTCTCTTCCAGGGCCAACTCTAGAACATAATTCCGTTGCTATCACGTTATATAACTCTCGTTTCATTTTGCATTTACTTTTAAGATTTTCTGTTAGACTTTTTTTTGTGTACGATGATTTTCATTTATGTTGTTACAGGACTTACGTCATTTATGATTTCGATCATACTGTGATCAAAGTTATCATAGCTCTCATTTACATGATCTCTATTTCGAACTTCGTTCCACCTTATTTTACTCAAATTACATAATACACTCTCAACTTTCTGCCGTGCGAATATTGTCTGTGGGGCTTATCTTCTTTCCCAGAAATTTCACAGTTAATTTCTTGGGATAAACGGTCTGCTAGAGCTTTACTCTTCTATTGAGATTCGCTTGAGAAAATGTTATCTATAATCGCTTCTGCTGTTTTCCCCATTTTAGTTGTTGCATATATTGAAGGCTTCAAATAGAATGACAATAGTTAATTCAAATCTTCTACTTTTTATTTTCTATGTTAAAGTCGCCGTTCGCAAAGATTGTATATTTGTTTTTGCTGTTTAGAAAAGTATGTCATCCAATGTAGTGAGAAAGTCATCAATATTGGTAGATGTTGATTATAAGCATTTTTTGTCTGATATTTCTGTAGCTCTATACGCAAGTACTAATTGTTTAATTTTGTCTTTCAGATCTCTACGTTCGATGCAGTCGACATCCTGCCTTATAGGTACGCAAGAGCCTCCAAGAGACAGCCTCCAACAGGAACCCAAGAACCTATTTTAAACTCCTTCAGTGCTACAACATTTTCCTCTACCGGTCCTAGCCAATGTCCGGGTGGGGCAACAACATTTATTTTGTTATTATATATTGAGTGAATAAAATCATATAATTCCAGCAATTTATTTCTCACACTTTGAATATCTTGACGCAATAAAATAAAATTGGCTTCATTTATATATTACTTTGTAATTTTACTGATTTGTTGAATATCCTCCGAAAAATTTTAAACGGTCTGATTATTGTATTTACTGGTCATAGATCTGGATTAAATAGTAGTTCATAATTTTCACTTTGAAGCCTGCTGTTTCAGAATTTTTCAATGGCAGTTGCTAACAACCTAATGTATTGATGTTGTTACCAGACAAGTAATCCCTAACGTCGTTTTCAGTAGTGGTTTAAATTACATTTTATACAAAAATCGATTTTCAATTTTCAACGTCTGTCAATATAGTGTTTTCTTTTATACTGCGTACTGTTTTCTTTTTATAGGACACTTCCTTAAACTGAGTTTCTGCTCATTATCATCAACGTAGCATCGATATTTGTTTCAGTTATTACTTGCTTCTTAATAGCATACTTGATACACTTTAAGTTGTAAATTGTTTTTGGCTGCTATATCACCGATAACTTTCTGTAGCTTGGCTATTTGCTTTCCGTCATTTTTTGGGCTAGTTCTTGCTTTCGATTTCCACTTGGCATCGTTATCATATGTATGTATCGCAGGTCTACCTGCTGTGGCCATTGACCTAGTAATCGGTCTGACAGGAATGATTTGATTCTCTGCTGAGATTAGCTTAGCTTCTACATCGTTTGTTATTACATTTTATCTCCTAATTATTTTCAATCGCTTCGTAATCAGTTTTAAGCTTTCCTTAACATATAAATGAAACCCATTTAATTCTTCATTTACCCAACCTCAAACTTTGTTTGTTTGAGGGTTGCATTGGTTACAATACCACATAATATTTTCCTTATATTCGTCCATAAAGTTGAATTATGTCGGTTTAAAAATACTATTTGATGCACTACTTGGCCACATGACCCATTGCACTTTTTCATTACGTTTATCTATCACTATTTTAGATTTTGCACTTATGCACGTTGTTCGTGATCATCTTGAGTGATAAACAATCTTTCGAAGTAGAAAATGTATATTCTATTCGATAAAATTACGGTAAGGAACGAAAATAACAAATATCAAAATACTAACCATACGTGAGCTAAAGAAAAAGAGGTAGGCAAAAGGGGGCAAGGTCTGCACATTAAGTTACTCAAGGAATCTGAATGGGCAGTCTAAAGATTAGCCATCATTACAGCAAAAGGAATATAAAAGAAAATAGTTGACTGGAAATCTCAACCCATAGAGAGTACAAAGGCACAAAGAAATTACAGGAGATAATGGAAGAAGCACGGGACAAAGGCACAACATAATAAGCATCAGGCGACTGAAATGTAAGAATAGGAAATGACAGAACAAAAGGGATACTAAATGGCATGCTTGTAGGAAATACACTTCATTAATATGCCCCATGATCCACTTTCATTTCTTGTCATTTGTTCACTGTGATAAGTCAGCCCAATAGATGGAACATTTATCCTATTGAATATATTTTTCTTTCGGTTGCATGTTATTTTATAATAATGTTTAACATTTTTTTATAAATAATACTTAGAACGAGCGCCATTAAGTGTCTTGCTGTGGTGGTAATCAGTAAGATGTTAGATCTTATATCCTGAAGCAATTAATACCATACCCCCTCCACCGCGCAATGTTCTCTTATTTGTGGTTTTGTACCATTTGCATACATTTATTTGCGTCTCTTAATCTGAGATGAATCTTAACTTGAATATAAAATAATCTATGAAGAAACTGCTAACTAAACTAAAGTTTTATCCACTTCCATTCACTTGCGTCTGAGCTTTCATCTAATTACTTTCCTAGTGTTAATAGAATTGGTCTCCATTTAATATGGATTGGATTTGCATAAGATCAACTCGCCCATTATAATTATAATTAAGATTCCAAGATACATTTCCGAAGGAAAACGATAACGTTCGTATAAAAATTTCTTTAATTTCTATGTGAGTTGTATGAAATGTTACTTTTGGAAATTTCGATGCGTGCCACTAAATGAAAGACGTTTGTATTTTTACCTTAAATTCTTTATTTCTCCCGAGAGTAAATTAATTTACTTGTTATTTACTGCATTATTACGAAACCACGTAACAAAGCTGGTAACAAGTTTGCATAAGGTAGAAGGTTCTATACGCCGCACCACGAACGTTTCTTGTTTAAACCGGTAATTCTGTTCCAGCCTTCGAACCAAATTGTATTATCTTGAAACCCTTGGTCAATATGCGTTTGCATGCATAGAATTGACTGTCTGGGGATGACCATATGTGCATTTACGCTGCTCATTAGATTTTAATCCGTTGAAAATTGTTAGCATAATTCATCGTCAAACGCTGAGGTTAGTTTTGTACGGATTTACAGTTGGATTAATTAAATGCATAAGCATTTTAATTAAACTACTACTACTAAATTTAACTACTACTTAATTTCAATCGCCCTACACAAACATTAAACCCTTTATGTTCTTAGTTTGTACTAAACAAAAAGATGGGAATGAAAATGTAGCACACGATTTGATAAATTTTCTTGAGACGTTCTTAATTAAACTATTTTTCGAACAATAATATCATTGGGAAATGCAACGCGAAATATCATTCCGGATTAGACTTCCCGATAGGAAAAAATTGTACATAAAATACATCGTCATTTCCATTCGGTACCGACAGGAAATATATCGATTTCCCGTCGGTTTGCCAGTCTTATTAACAAATCATAATACGCGCTTCACCGATCACACATAAAAGTTCTGTTTTTGACTGTTGTCTCCTGATATTTGTTCATAATCATAAATAATAATGCAAATAAAGTAGATCCAAGTTTTTTGTGTTCTACACTAATAAATGTTTTTTTATGTACGTAATAAAAATATAGTACACGGACGAAAAATTATTTCTGCGTCGACAGATCTTCCAGTTCGTTTGCACCAAATTTATTTTCCATAGTTATTGTTGAGCGTACGCTTTGACCAAATATATGATGCATTTTTTTTTAACGAACTGTACATGCCGTTTGAAAGCTAACATTGTTAAGGATTAAACGTCAAAATAAATCGATGTGCACTAATATACTTGGCTCACATACTAAGTTAACTATTTCTAACCATCTTTTAACGATTTTCAAGCCTTACAACTGTTACATATAATTTATATTATAAATATTTATACTGTATATTATTTAAGAAATATGTATGATAATAGCAAAATGAAATCAGTAAATCAATTTATATTTCTTATATGTCATATATTATCTTACATACAAGAATTAACTTTTAAGCAGCGTTTGATCTTTTCGCCAATTTATAATATCAGTTTATAGACCGAAGTCCTCGAGAAAAATGTAAACCGACATTAAAATTACAAACTCGCCGGCGATTGATTTTCAAACAATTACAAATCGTGTTTATAAATAAACTGCTCTATTTTCAGTGTAATTCCACTTGTTAAAATTATTTATTTCACATTGCACGTGACAAACGAAAACGAAATTAAATGATATTAATTATTCGCGCCAAGTTACATTGCATTTGTATTTATAAACCCCATAAAATAATTATCTAACATATTTTATTTTAGACGCTGGTATAAATATGAATTTCAGGTGTATATAACACATTTATTTAAGGCCAGTAAATTTTATATTGCAGTCATAAATTAAAATTATAGTTCCCGGCACATGCTGCTTATGTCAGCAGAATATAAATTTTACTTTGTGTATGCGTGGATTTGAAAATATTTTACGCGAAATGTACCGGATAATGCGAAAAATAGATCGTCGCAGTATTTTTCAGTTTACGCCTGAAACCAATTTCACCATAGAGTGTCGTATTTTATTGAAATAGTCTCAAAAAATGAAACCTCGTCGCGTTTCGCAGATTTTCCACAGTCTCTTATTAAATCGAATTTATCCATCCTGCCTGGGGATCCAAGATGACTTGATTGCATCGGATACGTTTAAATGGCTTGCACTCTGAAAGGGGTGATGCATAATGGGAATATGTACCTGCCTTAAGGGTAAAATAAGTTGAATGAACGCGAAAGCTACTTCAAAGGAATTTGATTTTGTAGTCTGCGATTGAAGGATACATTTTCAGCCAGCTTCTGATGATTGTAACAAAAGACATTTATGAATTGCAGAGACTGAGCAATGATTGTCTTAAAATATATATGGGAGAATATTTAATTCAATCGATTGTGTGCAATGCCTTTAGGCGTTACTAGTTTTCATTTTATTTCTTAAGAAGTACCAAACCTCGGATTAAATTTCCCATTAATTATTTCAATCTGACGGTGACAGTGAAAACAGTCATTATTGCATATAATCATTGTATTTTTTAAACCTTAGACACAAATTATGTTATGACGTTTTGAAAGTAACGGGATATAATTATTGATTAAATTTTAAATATACGGGCTATTGTTGAATACCTCGTATTCTTCGTTTTGACGTTTCTGTATTTTCTAGATTATGCCTTGACACTGATTGGGACCCTGTAAGTACTTTGACATCTAGCGATGTAATACCATAGCCAGGATTTCAAGGCAATTCTCGATTTCAACAGTTTTGCGTGTTCGTTATTCAAACAATTTCAAAGCCTCACAAATTTCCCAAATTTACTTATAAATAATTGTTACAATTATTTTAAAGATTTATAACTTAATTTTATTAAAAGCTAAATCTATTATATATCGAAATTATACGTATTTAATTTAATTTGATATTCAACTCGTTTAAATCGTTTAAAATATCTTTATCATTCTATTACTTCTTACGGCATTTTTGATAAAAATCTTTGGTCATTTTTCAATATCATCTCCTTGTACGTGCATTTTTACATTTAACAATTAATGAAAATAAAACAACAACAAAATTCCTTGCTCTGCAAAAAACACTCAACCGTCCGCGTTAATTCTTCGCCGTTCAGAAATTTTTGGCAGTCAAGTTCTTGTTCAACTTCCTGAATAAAAAAAAACAGGGTGCTAAGTCAGTGCCATAAGGTGGATGATTTAATTCTGTAAATCCATCAAAACATCCTTATGCACGGGGCATTGTTATGCTGAAGCACAATTCAATTTCTGAATTTTCTTTGCGTTTTCCCATTATGGCCTGTTGTAATTTGCATAAAATATCAGCATACTAGTTACCCGTCATCGAAATCTTATGTAGCATATAGTCCAGTGACATATAGTAAAATTCCTTCTGAGTCTCAGAAAATAGTGGACATAAGCTTTCCTGTCGAATGTTGGGCATCTCATCATCATTTCTTCCCCTTGTACGTCAAACAAGTTTCAACTCCACGCTGTTTATCGAATGGAGTGAACATTCTCGGTACTCATCTGCCACGCACCTTTGACATGCCCAAATTATCATGGATGATGGTCTAAACAAGTTCCTTGCTAATTTGCAAACTTTCAGCTATTACATCGATTTTAATTCGTCGCATTCGTCTTTTCAAACGTTTTCTTCGGTAATGGCTGAATTTGGTCGACCCCTTCGAAGATGTTCTTCGATGGATTCTCGTCCCCATTTAAATTGCTTTGACCAACATTTTATTGTATTATAAGAAGGAGAAAGTTCACTGTAAACAGCGGACATACAATTTTGTACTTCCATTGAACTACTTCCTTCTATTATGAGAAAATGACAGCACAATTTTTTCCACTATTAGAAAAACCACAACACGGTATATTTGCTCATGTTTGCACACAAATTCGCTGGTTTACTTCTTTGCGTATCCGTTATCGTCCACTAATTCGTATCCGATTTTCTGTTGGATTTTCATGGCCCTTGTTGCGTTATTGGTGGTCCTTGCTTCGCCTTTGATGGTCCTTCCTGCGGCTTATATGGTTCTCTTATTGCCAACTTCCAAACCTTAGTCTGTATCCAGCTTCTCGGTTGAAGTTGTTCCGGTTCTTCATTATTTCCAAGGATGCTTTGACTATCAGTGAGTCGTATTGTTTCTGACGAGTATCTTCACGTCGTTATAGTCGATTAAATGAGTACTTCCCGTGTGGTAGTCTTCAGGTGCTGTGAATTTTCCAGTGTTTCCTTGATATCTCTGTGATGCTCCTTGTTACTGCACGGTATATAATGAACTTCTCAGAGTACAATTTTTTAAACCTATTGATGGGGTGGTTACTTGGTACCGACGCTCCTATTAGCACAGAAGGGATGAGGGGTTATAGAATCAACTCCATCAGTATTATTTATTTGCTCTAATACAACATGTATCCTACAAACATGAACAAAAAATTGTACCATTTGTAAGATTTCTAATCTTTTTGGGTTTTTTAACATGTCTAGTCTATCACATAATCTATCTGAGTTGTGTTGGATTGGGTAGGCTTGGCTTGGCTTTCGATTCTCACGACAACATGATAACATATTATGTCACCTTCTTTTTCTTCGCCTAGAAGCTATTTCCTTAACAACATACATAATAGCGTCCACCCACTTGAAGATGGACAACCATCTCTCGAAATGCACCAGTTTAACTCGTCACCATGCATGATCTGATTCGATTTGAATTCAGGGAAGGTCTTACAACAATCCCGCAAATTTCGCTCAGTAAATTTGTTTACAGTTCATCTATAATTGATTTCGATCCTCTGAATGTGGGTTGAGTTGGGTTGGGTTGGGTTGGGTTGGGTTGAGGCTGTAAATTTCTTTGGAAGTTTAAGTAATCATTATTTTTTTACCAAATTCATGTGATACGATCTGCAACAAATATTTTTTTTGTTCCATATGCGAATTGACCTCGGCTAGATAACTATGAAAGTCACATTTGATAGCCTTCTTGGTTAAATAATTAAACTTAATCTTTTGAGGAGTTAGGTTGGGTGATGTAGGCACGTGGGTGAAAAAAGATTCCACGTCGAGCTCACTAGTATGTCTTCGCTGGTTACTCGATGTTTATGTTTTTACAAAACTGTTGTGGTTGTTTAGCAACATATCTAAGGGCATAAGTTGGAGGTCCATAGGTGCTCTCAATTACACTATTTTGAACGTCTTGTATCTTATTTCTTCTGCTTCTTCTGCTGGTAGAATCTTCATTACACATTCCACTTGGGTAATTATTTCATCCTTCAGTATCATGATTCGTGCAATAGCGAAATCTAGACCTTTCTGGTTTGTTCTTCAGATAACGGTTGGTTGGTGAGGTTCACGGCAGTGTTCCTCTAAGGGTCCAATCCGGTAGTGCTTCGGTCTTCTTTTGATGTAGCTACTCAAACTTCTTGATTTACTTTGTTATAGCGTGGTTGAGGTCATATTCCGCGTATTCGTAACTAATCGGATCCACTATTTTCCACATGTCTTCAGGTAGTTCCAAATGTAAGTGATAAAGTTCGTTAGATATTAAGTTGAGTTCGTAGCATATTTGCCGCATTCTTTCCCTTGCTTTCTCCGCTCGACAACGAAGCGACGCAGCGACTGGGTATATAACTAGGAGTAAAAGACTTACTCCTTGATGTTGTATATCAACATCAGTCTTTAAAAACCGGCGAAACGTCAAATTTATTTCAACAACGGCAACACTCGGAACATTCGATTATGGACTCCTTGCCTTTCCTCGGTATTCTTGGTAATAAATGATATCATGATATCATTCTTCTATAGCGTTTACTTTCCTCTTCGTTGTGCATGATGGTGTACGAGGCGCGTAGATAAGTACCCATATGTGCCTTTTTTTCTCCATATCGTGTATGTCAATTCGTTGTTACTCTGCTTCACTAAATCATCCAAGGAATGTAAACACCCGTCTTCTTCAACCTCCATTGTTAATTTGATACTGGTGTGATGTCCATTTAGATGGTCTAAGAGTGTCGTCCACAAAGTGGTAACAGCATAGTAGCTTCCTATCTCTGAATCCTATACCGCCATCTTCAACGATTTCCATAATCAAATTAGCGATTGCTGGAGAGAGTGATGATCCAATGACAACTCCGTCAGAGTCCGACTACCTCGACTAAATTAAGGGATAATCCGCGTGGAACTAATAATTGGTCGATGATATGTAAGGAACGTTCGTAAAGAGTGATTCAACGTTGAAACTAAAAGTCTTCACTAGCTGTCAGAATTCTTCATGAAGCTTCTTGCAGCAAACAATCAGGATCTTTATTCTTGCAGTTTTTCTACTTACTGCTGTCGTGAACTAAACAGAGAAAACTATCCACGGTTTGATATAGGACGAACCGATATCAATATATACCATAATATTGATTCGTTAATTTTACAAAACTTACTAAACTTTTAACTAATACAGTTGTCTCTTATTAAATTTAGCACACGATGTACTATCTGCAAGTCTTTAAATTATTACCATGCAGACATTTAATTTAATTGCATACCGTTAGGGGAGCACAGGCGCCCAGCGGTAATGTGTATTACATTTATCTTCATCTAAAAATACTTATAAGCACCCAGTCAACAATAACGATAAGGTTGGAATAACGTTCCTGATGTTTCAAAGTAAAAGATAACAACACTTAGTATCGCAACATAAAAGAATTTATGTGGTAAATCAGAAATGTGCGATGGTTGAATTTTACTGAATTGACAAGTTCCATACATTCGTATTTTATGCTGACATAAAAAATATCTTTTACCGTCGACGATCATTTGAAAATGGCATGTTTTTATTCCAAATTGCACGTTTATGGAAAGACGCGTTCTTGCCATGAATATTAATGCGGAATAAGCGATTCAACGATCAGTTACAATATGCAAATGCAAGCATCCAGTGAAACAAACAGAACCGATATGTGTTGTCAAATTACATCCACCAAATTTATTCCGACCGGTCATATTTATAGAACCCGATAAGCCGTAAGCCTGTGTAAAGTAACATAATAGATACATACACTCGCGCGCTAATATTGAATTGTAATCGAATAAGTCGATATTAATATCACACATTCGAGTGCGGCAATAAATAAATTATCTTATTGCTCGCCAACATGCATGCGAATGTTATCGCCTATTTTCAATTAAAATAATAATATGTTAAACGTATTTTCCTTTCGCACAAGTCATCAAATATTATTGATTTAGTTAATAGGTATGTGATTATTTAAAATTAATTCTCGTCATCAGATTATTTCTGTAACACTAATATTTTTTTGTTTCTTTATACGTTGCTGCTAATGAAAACATATTTGTTGCTGTATGTTATTTTAGGTAACATTAAGTTAGGTCTCGGTTATTCTTCTTGTTCTATATTCTGCGTTCGTAAACAATCTGGTTTCGGTTACATCTCAGAAAGAAGAAATCGTTCTAAACTATTTTTCCAGTCTTTATAACAAAGCTATTTCTGTTGTATTGCATTCTGATTTGCTACGGCTAACGTTGGTCGATGTTACTTTATGGCGCCGTATTAGTTTTTAGGACACTATGTTACTAGCGAAATCGCGAGAAACATCCCAGGCCATGGTGTTATAAAGGTATGTACGTATATCTGTTAGTGGGGGATTAATTTACAAAAGTAGTATTTAAAAAACAGTAAATATAAATTGCTTACAATTCATTTGTATTATTTCTACATTGAAATTGAGTTTGGACAATAATGTAATTTCTAAAATCTAGTAATAAAAATCGTAAATGACAATCTCACCTGATAAGCTCGATAAATTCATGTCGATACTAATTACAGCGCAAATTCATTAAATTTAGTAAACTTATCGCTACGAACTAACTGCAACACTGATTAACGTATATTCCAAGGGCTGCTGCATGATAATCTCTTGTTGTAATTAAAAAATAAACGAATTCCGAAATCGTGCCTGACGCATTTAGCTAGATATTTACCAGCTAATATTTTATTCCCGGGATAACAAATTCGCTTCTATTGAACAGATTTAAACGTGCCACGGTTACGAAGAATAATTTATGTACGTTTGTCATAATCAGATTTTCAATTTGTTTAATATGAAATTTAATTGTGAATGCGAAAATATATTTTTCCAACTCGGCAAAATGTTAAAGTTTTTATAATTTACGTTCGTTGCAAAAAATGTTCTTTCTATAACAAGTGATAAAAACTGGCATTTATCATTCAGTAGTAATACATAAATAATAGAATAAAGGCAACAACTTAATATATTTTAATTAATTTACGAACTTAAACCAGTTCATAACATGTTATTTTAATTGCAAGTAAAACGCGAAATCTTTGTTTTTAGAAGTCTTGTACAAAACAAGTAGCAAATATGCGTCTTTTTGTCACTAGACGTGTTATTCAACGATATTCACGTCTCGTGTTAAAAAGTCGTTAATTTTGCAACTAGATTTATAAATAGATACTAATTAATCATTTTGTTCAATGTTAGTTATTTTTTTTAAGTTTGAAACGTAAATATTTAGAGGGACGAACACTGACGAAATCAACAAAGCAGTGGTCGTTATCAATCGTTGTCATGCTGTGTAAAGGGTTAAGTAGTACGAATTGGTTGCAAGTTTTGCTAGAGTGTAAGAACTAGATGCCCGAAATGTCACGTCCCCAAATAGCAAACTAAATATATTTGATGTGTTATCGAAACAATAAAAGGGCACTTGCCATATAATTGTATGTGGAGATCTCAATATAAACGTAAGTGATGGAGTGACTCAATATGAATCTTACGAAAGAATCTAACATAGTCAATAAGATTTATATTCCTACTAGAATTCAAGCTACCGCACAATCTTGTATAGATGTTTTCCTCACTACAATTACTGAATGACAAACTAAAGTTGCATTTTTTTACCTGTGTATGTTTAATAATAAATGAATGTGGTGCCATCAGGATATGCACAAGCTTGTTTAAATCTATGGAACCATTAGGGTTTCTTCCATTCCCATTCCTACATGCATATCTGCAGAGATTGGGTGAAAAGTCAAACTTGTGAAAATATCCCTTATTATTACTGATACCTTTAATGAAAAGCATCTCGGACGGCGAACGTAGATCTTTGGCCATGACCTGTTGCAAAGAAGACTTTGTATGCCACGTTAGGCAGTGCTGTAGTTGAACTCCAGTCTTGGCTATGAACAATTTAGTTTATTTGATTCTTCCTGTATGTTTCTCCCTTATATTATGCTCATCTGTCTGTATACACTGCCAATTATATACATAATGCTTCCCTCTACAGTCGTTAAATCTTCACCATTTTCCAGTTATCCAGAGGATATCGCCCTCAATTGACAGCCTACCGTATTATCCAGTGAAAAACGTCTTCTCTTCTATTTCTTCCATTCATACATCATATATTTTTTGCAAGATTTTGTTTGCTCTATTACTACATTATTACACTCATCTATGAACCTGTCTTCAGTATAATCCTATCTCTTTATGAACTTCGCTCGCTCTGTGCGATTATACGATATCTATCTTGAAATTCGTCTCATGTTGTCACATTGCAACTACGTTTGCTGCCACTTCTTAAAATCACTGATCTGAATCTGAATCTGTATTTGCTTACTGTAATATTCAAACGTATTAATCTGTTTTGTACTTTGACTAAAAGTTGTGCAGTTTTTGTATCATAATTTTTGATAATTATATCATAATTTAATTTTAGTTAAAAGGCTGTTGTCATCATCGGAAGTGAAGCCGGTATAATTACGTTGATCTGCATGGCTATCAAACATTGAGGTTCAAATAGGTAACAGAAATACAATATTTTGGAGAGCTCGATGAGTTATAAATTGTAGATTACATTGATAACATTGTAAGTATTCCTAGATGTCTAAATCGTTGTAAAGTTAGCACTACAACGAACAGAGAGATAAATTAATGAAAGGAACTATACTCCATTGGTAAAAACAGCATGAAGCTGTAAAATTTATTTATTTCAATATCAAATATAAAATTGTCTAAAGCAATCTCAAGCATGTTGGACGTGAAGAGTTTAGCCTCAGTCAACAGACAGTTCTTCTGTTTTCAGGCCATTACAACCTGTGTGATAGGCCAGGAGTCATTGGTATCCTAGAAATGTTTCTACCTTCTAAGCGTTTAGCCATTGATACCTTATGGATGTCACTTTTGGATTAGTCTAACCTAGTGTATGTTATTGTAGATTCAAATGGCACTACTTCTATTGAAATCAATTATCTAAAAACGTTTATGGCGTGGCGTCATGTAAGCTTTTCAGTGATGAAAAAATTTAAAATTTAACTGAGACATTTGTAAGAAATCAACTAAATGTTAAGTCGTAGTACGCAGTCATCTGGCTGATCATACCAATCAAATAGTTGACCTCACGATAAAGGATCTCATTGCACGAATCGAAGATACAATAACCAGAAACTCTACAGCAAAAGCAAACGAAACATTCTTCTCTTTGATGAATTGATGAAGATAGATGCTGATTACCCCTACGGCTATAACTTCGCTAATGATGATATAAATAAATTATATACAGTTTTCGAAACTTTACTTATCAATAACAGTATTAAAGCGTTTCCGCTTGTATCCAGTGTAGTAAAATCAAGAAAGCAAAAAATATGGATAACATCGAAAATTATAAATCTTTCTAATTTGCTAGTGAAAGACGACTGAAGATTGGCATGTATATTACTAGATATCTATCCCTCTGTAGATTTTATAAGAAATTAACACGAAATGCTAAAATAATATCGATGATGATAATATCAATCAGTCGAGCAATATTAATAAAACATGCCGGAATATCATTAACGAACCCAAAAATTATAACAATCAGCAGAAAATGGAAATAATACAGGCTGACAAACCTGTACCAAAGCAAGATATTCCTTTGCATTAGAAACCACTTTGCGAATAAGGCAGAGTTATATCCTACACCCTCGAAGGAGGCGACTCCAACGGGATAGAGAACAGTATGTATATTAGCGCAGTTAAAAAAATGTTTTATTGCAAATTCCACTGGATTAGAAGGAATTCAACTGCCCTTGCACACGTTTGCGATGTAGTAAACACACCTCTTAGTTTGAGAATTAATAAATCTTTTGCGTGTGGAATTTATGAACAAATAAAGAAATAAGAGACGAAGCCAATTAATGGATCGACTCATATCTTACGGGAAAGTCACATGTATGAATTAACAGCATACTATCGAGAATTCCTGAAATGAACAGAGGCGTGCCACAGAGTACGATTTTGTGGCCACTACTATTCACCATAATGATAGATGATATGCCTAGTAAAATACCCAGCGGCATCTGCAACTATTATACCGTGATATCAAAAATTACTTTGGTTAAGGGTGGTCACGGATTTTACAATGAGTGTCGCAGCTCACGTCGTACATCATTTTTTGAATGTTAAAATCTGTCAATGACTGTAATTTAGTTTATCTTGTTAATAAAAACGTTTAGTATTTCATAATTTGTAGTTCATTACTATTTTACAGTTGAAATAAGTAGGTAACACATTTGTAAGTTATTGATGATGTCAGTGTAGTTTGACAGAATTATTTTAAAAGGATGATTTAAGCTAAGACAACAATTTTACATTCCATGGCTATCTTTGACCAAGATAATTTTTGATATCACGGTATACTCAGAAGATATCGATATGCTTATTGTACAACCATCAATTACAAAAGTTGTTACTACTGCTGAAAAAGTAGTAAGTCAGTTGAAGGCTTGGCGCAACAAGAAATTGCTGAATATTGGAAAAACCCAAGTCATCCAATTTCACACCATCCTTGGTGTTATCATTGATAAAAAAAATTCACATGGGAAGAACACATTGCGAAATTAACTGGCAACTACTTTTTAATGCTTTGTGAGTTGATTGCCTTTTAGTGTTCGATTTGCTCTAATAGGGTTTTAATTATCATAATTTAAAGATTTTGTGTTCACCCAAAAATGAATTTGACAAGAGAACATTTTTTACGATTTTAAATCATTATTAACGCCTAAATAATGTGAAGATCGGCTTAGAAATTCATTTGGCGAAGTAGCCGCATCTAAAGCAACAATTTATAATTGGTTCAGCGAATTCAAAAGAGATCGTTTTTTTTTAGTGATGAATTTCCAGGCCGTCCAAGAACTGCTGTTACTGATGAGAATATTGCCGCTGTTCGAGCAGTGCTTGTGGGAGATCGGCGGACATCTTATGAATTTATTCGCGCGACATTGGGCATTGGTATGAGTCAAATCCAAAACATTTTACATCAACAGTTAAACGTGAGAAAACGTTGTTGTCGACGGATTCCACATAATTCCACATAAACTGACTCCCGATCAAAAAGAACGACGCATGGTTATAAAGGATATAAAGACATAAAATACTACCTACCATGTAATAACTAAACGCAAGAAGAAATGATAAGTTTAATACGATTCCACCCTTGTTGAATTCGGTCCCCATCTGTTTCAATTTCTGTAAAAATGACTCTCCGATGAACGAATTTATTTGTAAGCGTTTATAAAAGTTTAAAATTGATTTCTTGTGTAGTATAAATGAAAGTCAATATTATTTAATATTCAATATTAGATACAATAATGTTTCCAAACAGTTTCTTTTAAATATTTATACTTATCTAACAAGACGTAAATTGAGTATAAACTTTTATTTTGAAGTATTAACAATATGTGATATGCATAAATACAAAGCGAACGTTATATTTTGAACACATTGTTCTATTATCCAACTTGCTGTACGTCAGTTTTTATTCTTCGTGACATGTTTGACGTAGTGATTATTATGGAATCAAATCTCGCTGAATTAAATACAAAGTAATCTGATCAATCTACTGATGGAGATTTTATTTGAGTCCTTTAGGATAATTCTGGTATCTGCGCAAATAATGTTGACTACTTCAAGTCTGCATTCAAGCTGCCATATTCGTTTCACTGACTATTTTGCATTGCCATATACAACATCCAAATACAAGGACCAGTACTCGTACCACTTTTTCAGGAACGTATTATATTTAGCAAGAGCCTTTGATCTTGAAGCTATTACTGTTCTCTTTTATGTTAATCCAAATTGTGATATTCACATAAACAAAATCAAAAACTAAAAAAAGTTATAAAATCAATTTTGAAATACTATTTACTCTCCCTCATCCTCATCTAATTGAATCCTCGTCAGTATTGACGAGGATTCTGTAATAATAAAAAAAAAAATTGTGTAAAAGTGAGTTAATAATCAAGCGTAGAAAACACGAGGGAGAACTCATAGCGTTGTCACATGTCAAAACACAGCTTGCTTACTCCTTGGACCAGTCCATAGTAAAATATTATATATAATATTACACCCATATCCAAAAAGAAAAACGCAACAACTTAGTAGATGTGAACAAATGTTTATTTACTCTACGCGGAAAACCATGTTGGTCACAAATTAACAGTCAAAAACTTTTCTGCCAACATCTTATGACAAAGTAATATACGTTTATTGTTCTACATCAAAGTCACTTAGTTGGCCAATACTCGCCCCACATGTCATCGCGCGTAGTTACAGGTTGTATGATTGATTGAAATCGAATTATTCTACCAATCGGCGATAGTCAATTAAATGTATCTATCAAACGTTTTTTTATTCACACACCAAAAATAACTTAATGTTTATTAAAAAATATTATTCGTCTGAAAATGAAGTATTATTATTTTAATTCGAAAATAAAATATAGTTCATCACCAAATAAACTCTAAAGTTAAATCTTATAATATACAATAATTCTTGTTTTAAGAGCTGAAACTTGGTAGATATTTAGAAAGCGGTGATTTACACTTATGCAATAGCTGCCATTTTAGCACAATTCGTAAATTGCGGTTTTGTGCTATCTGTTTATGTGTGCCCTTTAGTCAATTAAGTTAATTTTATATATTTTTCTTTTTATGTGTAGAATTTAGGTATTTGTTGATTTGTAATATTGACTTTAGTAAAATATTTTTACAATCGTATGATTTTTTTAGATCAGAGCATAAGTTATCTGGTTGCCATATTTTTAAATTCTCAGTATCCCCTTTCAATAAAACCTGGATACTCGGCCGAAAGCAGAAAACGATGCTCTTATTAAAGCTTTTAGTATTTTATTGATTCCTTTAATTACATAAAATGTAACATTATAATTAGTGGGTGCGCTTAATATATACACAGACAATCAATCCTGATAAGCCCCACAGTGATTTTGTCGTCAATATTGACTTTTATGATTTACTGAATTTCAAACACTTCAATATTAAAACGCACGATAACACGTTTTCATGTGCAATAAATTATTTATGCGCTCCCGTTTTTGGCTTAAATTGGCACACGTAACAGAATCATAACGCATTAGTTAATTACTTTACAATTTACGATATAGCATATTAATGATTGGAACAAATGAGTAAAATAGTTCGTTGAAAATATAATTTATCTAAAACCACCAGCGTTGAAAAAATAAAATATGCATTCAAAGTTCAAATGAAAGGTTTCCAAAGGATCATTTTGTTTTATTTGGCCTTTCGACAACAGTACCCGAACTGCAAATCTACAGTTTCCGCAGTAACGAAGCCACTGAGTTATAGCTTCGACCGTACTTTATTCTCACCGTATCTTTATCGAAAAAAAAAAACGTCGAATTCATGTGGGAAAGCGTATATTTATATATTATTTTTGAAATATCCGGTTGATAAGAACACAAAAGGCATTTTATTATTGTAGAGCACTTGGAATTGTAAGTAAAATGGATCGTGAAATATAATTCGAGGGGACAATTAGCCCAGTGGCCACATTCTGAATTTGGGTGTATAAAATTTATTGCATTAAGTCTGTTGATCATACTCTTTTCGGTCTTCTGTTCACAGTGAGTGAACTAATTGGCTAATCTCATTTTGGTGCCCTGGGAGTCTTTCAAAGTAATTGGTGCTAAATGTGTGGATTTCCTCTTAGATCGAGGGGTTTTAAAAGTCATCGTAGTGTTTTATTACGTATGTAACATAGAGGATCTTGAATTGCAGATAATATCCTATATTATGTATTATTTATATATAAAAGTTAATTTGACATTTTTTAGAGATTATATAAAGTTTCATGTTCTAATTATTTAACTTTGGCTGTAACAGCTAGTAGAAGGTCACCAGACCTCGTACAGAAAGTTATTTGCAGGAACTGAGTTGTGTTCACTATTGTTCTCCATCTCTTAAGCTATTCTTAGTTAGTTAGCTAATTTTTAGTTAATGTACACAACTAGTATGGCATATCGTCAAGGAATTTGTCAATACTTGTATTTTCCATGGTCCTGAGTAAATGCTAAACATGCACCTACAACACTACAACTTATTCCAGATTTGATTTTATGCTTTGCGATGGCATTTGGAGTAAACTTACTGTGTAAATAATGTTCACTGATGTGGAATTAGGAAAAGATAATAAAAGAATGTGCTTTAATTTAAAATATAGTAGCTTTTTATGCCCTACCAGATCTTCTAGGAATACTGCAATGTCTTCGAATTATCATATGGCATAACGTGTTTGTAAAATCTCGTCTATATTAACTTCTGCCTGTATTATATTCAAGAACAGTTACTCGATAATTTGATAATAGTGCAAGTATGGCGATAGAAAAACACAAAGACAGACACAGAGAGAGAGGAAGAGAACATTTCAACAGTATGTTATTAGAAATTGCAATTTATTGGAATTTTTTAATAGTACCATTGTTGATCTCACCTTACCCTCTTGCATTCTCAATGGTGGTGTGATTTGTTGGCCTGAAATTATTTGGCGACAATTCATGCTGAGTGGTCTCCTTTTGATAACTCCTCGCAGGTCTCGTCTATCAGTTTGTATAATATGTAATAGTACATTATTATTCCTTATTATATATAAGGTCTTGGTAAGCTTTTCCATTCTGCTTCTTTGATTATTATGATAATGAGTTTTAAAGAACGCCAGGTGCTACAAACACTCTTACAATCTACTCACACAATCTTCATCCCATATATTTGAAAGGTCCTCTGCAATATGATTTTGCAGGTTGTGCACTGAATAATGTTTTTTTTGTTTGCTATCTCATTTGACATAAACACGATAAGTTACAATATCTTTGTTGATTTTCTTTAGCCCAAGATCTATATAGCATATCATTGGTTGTTCGCTTATTTTATCATATGTCATGTGTCATTATATTCATAGCTTTGAACGCTGTATGGCTTTCTGCTTCCAACTTCTCTTTTTGTTATTAATGGGCACTTATTGATAATTCCCATGTTCTGGACCTTGTATTGGTATTGCACAATTTTCCATCATTACATCGTTACATTTCTGGAGTAACTTCATTTATTTTTATTGTACTTCATAGTAGCAAGTTCCTACTTACGTCTTCTGAAAAAGTTTGTTTGACACTTTCGTGACCACTCCAATATTTATAAATTAGGGGAAAATTGAGGTCTTCATACTTGTTTGACTTTGAATTGTTCATTTGATAACGACTTAAATTTATCGATACCACTGGGGTAATGATCATTGTTAGTTCACATGATTCGTCTTTTCTAGTATTTGCCATTCAAGATGGTTTTTAGTTGCTCCCTTCAATTTTATCTCAGTATCCCTTACTTTCTTCTACCTAATCTTCACCACTTCAACTTTACCCTTACGTTTTTCTTGTCTTCTTGGTTGCTATGTATTTTTGTCGTTCTTTCATTATCTCATATTTGACTGAACAGTATCAAATGTCTTCATTACAGTTTTCAAATACTGTCAGGTCTTTCACTGTTAAAACATGTAGTTCTTCTTGATTTTCTAATTCCTTGGCCTGTACTGTCTTGCCTCTTTTTGCTGTTGTTTGTTGGCTCGTACGGTCTGTATACAAATTACGGATGATTTAACTTGTGACTGTTATTTTTTTTCTAGAGGTGTATGCGATGTAACCTCTGATTGACTAACTTGACTCTTACATCTTTGAACTTCCTTCATCTGCCGTCATCACACCTCAACAAACGATTTCTTTTATCAAGTCTGCCTTTTAAAATGTAAATTTCATGTAGATTGTTTCCATTTTTCTATGACTACATAACTACATAAATATTAAATTTAATATCAAAAAGTCGTGCGTGGGTACATTCATTATCGAAATATTTCCATACGTACTCGACGTAACCGCAATTATCCCGTCCGCAATGCACTAAAAATATTTTCAGCATGGGATCACGTCGTTAGTAAATTGCCAGCGCAAAAAACAATTCCATTATTCAGTAAGCGCAAAGCCGCGGGCGGCTTGATGAGCTTGTCAATCATAATGGTGCATAAAAAACGCACATTTATATTATACCATACCATATTATATTTATACATACAACATAATAATCATGGGTTATATTGAGTGTTTTATCAAGTTATCGGTGCCGTTATAAAATACCTTATTACGTTTATTGTGGGCAGGGTCGGCGCTACTCAACACCCTAACTAGAAAATCAATTTTGCGCCTCGAGTGCGGGGTAAATTAAAATACTTTTGGGAATTTGTCGCCTCATTCGTTGAAAATTAATGATAGTAGGTGACGTACTCGAAAATATACTAGTACCTATGCTGTCAATTATTGTAGAATGTGGCTGTTAGTCCTCAAGGAAAACTACTTGAAAATAGCAATTTGTTTTCTAAAATTAACGGTATATGCCATCAATACTATTATTTTATCTGCCACCAGAAAGAATATGGAAAACATTCCTCCAGATAGATTTTTGTGATATTCTTTCTTGTTAGATTTATATTTTACAGACAGGGCCAAGGCTTTAAGGAATTATTCGGATCTTTATTTATAAACAAAATAATATAACAAACCTTATTTAATATATCGTACTGATAAACAGAAATGACACAAATGCACAAGAAAATAATGATAAATGGTTTACGTTTACTTTTAAACTTAGTGTTTTGAACAAAACGGCAATGTGATTCGTGTACAGAAATCGAACCCCAAATCGAATGATATTTTCGTACTAGTATGGCATTTTTAATTTGATGAATTTCCACTTATTGCATTAATTGTTATTTTAGATCGTGAATTATTTGCTCGTCAGCATTTGCCAAGTTGCTGCACCGGCAGATCTGTCTCTATAATAAGTTAACGTAATCACCTTTAAAAAATTTTGACGCGTCTATTAAGGTTCTTATCCCGTCACCGAGGCTTGTCAGGATTGTTATATCCGTTTTAAATAAATTGGGGAAGCCTTCCCAGGCTAACTTTCTCTCGAGTCGGGGGGGGGGGGGGGGGCGTTTAGCAAGTACGTACGATATTTTACACCAAAGTGGCGATCTCATGGAATTTTACGGAAATTCCTGGATGGTTTAGCTAATGACCCCATAGAGAAGGACGTGGATATTTATGTTTATTATTGATTTACATAATCACTTAAAATTTATAGTGGTTTACCTAATCATTGTGGTTTATCTAATCTTCTCACACTAGGGAATGCATCGATTTTTATTTAGTAGGTTACGTAATTACTCCAATTATTATTTATTTACCTAATCATCTCAAATATGTTTCCGTCCTCTGTTGGGATTCGGGCCAGAGACCTTATAATTGGAACGGAAGCGTTACACAGAGATATTAATGGGAAAGGAACGTTTTATGAAAATTATGTATGAAAAAAGTACGTGCGCTGTCAATATACTACCAGTACATTACCAACGTCCAACAAGTCGAGCGATATGGTTTATTATATGTGAGACATTGACCAACGTAACCTTCGTATCAACCATGCCTATTAGTATATTTAAATCCAATCAGATTCACGTACAGTTGAAAAATTAATAAATTCGAGAGTGTTTCTTCAGTTAATTTCTCCGTTTAACATGAACGCTTTCACTTTCACGTGGAAATCGTGAAAATACTTCTGATCGCATGTTTTTCGCAATATTGCATTGAAATGCACGCTGAAGCGTGGCACTAAAAAAAAACTTCGATCTGTACTATTGCTTTGTTCTTTATGATTTGAATTACTTTAACACTGTTATGGGTTCGTTACAAATTATAAGGGTGTTGCTTACACCTAGAAATCTTTTTAATCAGAAATAGAACGTTGTACTGTTGTGTGCATGCAGATAGAAGTTTCCATTTTGATTTATGCTCACACATACTTCAATTAGATAAATAATGACACTATCAAACAAATCTGATCCATTTTTGAATCGAATTGTCAGTTGTGATGAGAAATGGACCCAACATGACAATCGCAAAAGTTCAGCACAATGGTTGGACAAGGATGAATCACTAAAATACACCCCAAAGCATAATATTCATCAAAAGAAGCTGAGATGGTGAGTTCGGCCTAGCGCAGATGTGATCCTTTGTGATTTGATAAAACCTGGCTCATCAATCGCCACAGACATATACTGCAACCAACAGATCGACTCCTATCTTATTGCATGATAACTCTAGATGTGTAGTCTAGCTGTCTGCGGGAATTGGAATTTGAGCTTCATCATCCTCCATAATCACCAGCTCTAGCCCCACTACCATTTCTTCGGCAGCTTGGATAACTTTTTAATAGAAAAGAAATTTAATTCCAACAATGCTGTTAAACTGGCGTTCCAGCAATTCACTGGCTTTCGTCCTCCAAGGTTTCATACCACCGCACCGGCTTGAAAAACCTGCCGTTTAAATGGCAAATGTACAGTATTGTCTGTACATACTTTAATTAATAAAATAATTGCTTATATTTGTAAGTTATCAATCACTTTGCCTTTTTTCTACAAATTTCATCATTGACGACCTGATATGTACTTATTTATTCTCGATGCGCCGTTTACTAAAGAGGCCCAGATTGTCTGATTTGATGGATTATGATTAAGAAAATTATTGTTTTAAACCGCATTAACTTGGGTGGTTGCGAGCGCCTAAAAACAATCCGAATCCAGCGAGCGCCGCTTGCCGCTGAAGATTAAAATAAACGTTTATCTAACGCGTGTCCTTTGAAGTAAAGGTCGAAATGGAACCGCCAAATTTAAAAAGCACGAACAAGTATAAAAGGTCGTAATTTTCATTTAAATGTAAGGGAGATAAATTGGACCACGTATCTCGTAAGTGGTTAGATTAGAGTTGCCACTGTAATGGAAAACGGCATTACATAACCCGGAGGAAATATCTTATTTCGGATCTCTATCCTTATATGTCCACCAGGAGACATGGATAACTTACTTAATTTTCTTGTTGTTTCATTTTCGTGGATAATTATTAATTTAAGGGATTTGTTACGTGAGATCGTGTCGAATGCCTTCAATCGAATGTACGGGACTTTCTACGTCGAGCGATCTACATCACGTTCAAAATGCAATTTCATGCAGCCCACATTCCAATGGTAATGTACATAAACAACAATAACAATAAGCATTGTCTATCTGATGAACAATGGAGATAACGTCAAATGGAGGCGATTCGGTAACATCATCAAGTAGAACTAGAACATACATCTATTTACGTATCATGTGCAGCAATAATGACCGAAAGACATTCATTTACATGAAAATTCTAATTCTTGGAAAGTTACACATTTTTTGAGCAAATTAATTAATTAATTGAATAAGTAATATATATTATTAAAAGTAAATTAAAGATGGAATGCATACAGTTTTGCTGGACTGAATTGTTCAACTAGTTCATAAAATGAAACGCATTAACATCAGCTATTTAGATTGCAGACAATTCAAATATACACTTAAGGTTGCATTTCCAAACGTTGCTTATTATAACACAAGTGGCGCGGCTGTTCTTCTATACAAATATGTATTATTAGTCGTAAATGTTCTAAAAAAAATCTTTTTGTTAATTTCTTCATTTGAAAATTGAATAATTGTGTTATTGGGTGAATTTCACGTAGACCTGTAATATTTAGATTTACGTAATTTATACAAAATGAGTAAATGTACCTAATATATTTGCTTTATGATCATAATTTTAATGCTTCATCTGCAATAAGAAGACATGAAAAGAAAATAAATACAATCGCACATATTTTCGAAGACACCTGAATTGAGTTAGTGATGATAATCACAAGTGTAAGTTAATTACAGATACATTGTACAATTCATTAGAAATATCCATATTTAGTTATGCTATATTAAAATAAAACGATTTCTTAAAAAGAACGACTTTCCAAACAGTAAAACATACTTCACTGCTACATGTTTTATATTTTATTTAAATGTTTTTCTATCAAAACAATATTATTTTATTACATGTAAACTTAAAGTTAAATATAGAACTACCATGATCATACAAGCTAATTAATACTGTTGCTATTATTTTCTATTCAGAATTGCTTGACTTATTATAGTGTGATAATGTTTCTAGTCACATAGTATTAATAAATGTCTTTGGTAATGTTATAATCCAAAAAATCGTATTACTCAAATTTCATTCAAACAAACCTTCACTCAGTTTTAGTTATACTTAAGCTTACACACACATTTACTTATTAATAGGTAACGTAAGGAAAATAAGGAAAAAATAACTACCATACACATATACATATTTGTATAAAGCTGTTATTTTTAACAAGACTTCTCCTATCAATTTAAAATTTACTAATTTACTTATTTACTTATAAATTTTAAATTTTTACTGTATTGCTTTGATCCGCTTATTGTGTTAACATATTTCACTGACAATACATTCATTGAACTTGATCGTTGCAAGGCATCAGTTACTGGAAATGATTTATATTGGGTAATTGGCTGGTACTATTAGCGTAAATGATAACTACTTGCTGATGGATTCCTTTCAACATGGGAATTGATTGCACATACTGGGTGCGGTTCACTGATGAAGTCATAAATACCGAGAAACACTAGTGTTTGAACCTCCCGTATGTATTATCAGTTTCCTCAAATAAAGTGCGCTGTATTTAATGCAGCCACCAATTGGCTCAATACCTAACTATATTTTTCACATAGACTTTAAAGTACATATTGGGGTATATAGAAAGACGGCCTTGATACCGCATGTATCTACCGCAATATGGTTTTCTACTTCCATGTTATTGTTTCTTGAATTGTCCAACTATGGGTTACATATTTACTCACTTGTAAGTAAATATGTAACCAACGACTCAGGCTGCAATTTTTCATATCACAATCATTATATGTTAGTTGCTATTAACGAAATCTGAAAATGGTTTTAATCGGCACTAAAATGTTACATTGGCATCGATTATTAACAAAATATTTTTTCAGCTTTCGTCTAAAATTACTCATTTTTCATTCGTCTAAATTGTCGTTAAAATGGCAAGAAAATTAAACAGGAATTTTGGATTGGTACCTCTCACTAACGCTAATCGCACGACTTTTGTGGTAATAAATTTTGAACTGCAGCTTCTACTATTTTTTGAATACGTGCTGGTATATTTTCTTTATTTATTTTTCAACAAATTCAATTGAATTTGCTCTCAAAAATTTTAATTTTACAAATTCCATATTCAAAGCATTACACAGTATTTTAAGTACCACCAATAGAAGAAAGAAATGCCGTAACAGGAGATATTTTAACAATAAATTAATTTGTTTTAATTAAAAAATTATAAAAAAAATTTTGTATATCACACAACCAGAAACTATTTTGCAAGCACTTCGACTTGCAAAACTGCAGTTTCTAGCCTAGTGATACAAAATACTATAGAAAGATCCTATTATAATTGATAATAATTACAATTTTAGAATAAATAACTCACCAAATATAAACCAATTAATCTATTAACTGTTTCCAATTTTCCTATAACACTACTATCCATTGCATAATCAACGCAAATGCTAATTCGCGAACTCGCCACTTATCGTGTTTTGCTTATTTTCTTGTAATTGCATTCATACTTTATGAAGCTTTTTATAACACACATAAGTACATTTTTAAAACGATAAAGTAATAAATTTAGCAGAAGGTATTTAAAAAACGAAAAGGTGCAGCTTTGGATGCATCGACTCGTTTTTATATATAGAGATACGTATTTTAAGACCTTGTCAATTTGCCTCTATTCTATTCAGTTCACCAGAAATATCTTAAAGTAGAGGTAGAAAATATAACAACGAAACAATAACTATGACTATTTATTTATTTCAGTTAATATTTATTTCAAAATATTAAGTAACCTGCATCATATTTTTTATATTTCTCTAGATAGATATAGTTTGAAATCATTTTGAATTAACTCCAACTAAACAGAAATCTTAAAATAAAACTAAATAAATTATAAAAATGAAACAACAGCTCTAATAATATATGATTTATAGAACTACTGAACTACTTTAAAATGTGTAGCGTTAAATTGTTTAAATTTTCATTAATGATATTAGTCATTATGGACGGAAGGTTTTAGATATATTTTGTTCTGTCCGAAAGCAATAATTTGTGTTCAATTATTTGAAACAGTGCTTGACTGCAAACACATATACTTATCTGTGCTGTTTTGCAAAGATCATTCGCTAATATTTGCGCTAATGCAATAGATAATGGTAGTCGTAAAAACAATATTATTAAAATTAACATTTATTCATTGTTTATCAGATATAATAAATACCAGACTATTATTTTTAATATATTTATGTCTCGTTATCAAGTCGATTTGTCAAATTTCTCTCTTCGCCTAATTGAATGCAAAAATCATTTCAAAATGAACATATTATGTTCTTAGAATTCGTTCAATGTAAAATAATTATTTTAAACATATGCATAAGAAGTATAAGCGAAGGAAATGATTGATAGAATTATGAATTAAAAGGGAATGAATGACAGTAAAATAATTTGGAGAAAATGTGGTAGGAAGAGCTGAAGGTGAGCATAACGTCAACATCGGAGTACTTATTATCGAATGGGATGGGTAAAGCTAATATTAGAAAGAATAAAGTGGGAATAATAAGAGAAAGAGAAGATGGATGCGGCCTGCTGCAATTTTGTGAGGGGAGTATAATGAAAAGATAATTATTTTTGCGTATAAGAGAGAACGCCTGCATATTGTGAAACGGACGAAGATGACAAACGAGAAGTTACACGGTTCAGGCAGGAATAACTATTTTTATGAGTGAATTAGTAACATTGATGGAGATAAAAGAAAGAATAGAGCGGTGTTGCATGAAAGATGAAACTATAGTGGAAACCAATGAATAGGCGTTTTATATATAATACGATCATAAAAATATGAACATAAAATTGTAATAGTTTAGTATTTTATTTATCACATGAACGTACAATATGACACCCCATTTCTTAAACCTTATCACATCGTAAAGTAGCTATGATATTGCCCGTGCTGACACGTAATATTAGAGGGCGAATCTCCTAATATAATTCATAACAGCTATCTCTATTAAGAACAGACTTAAAATCCGGAAATAAAATAGCCGTGGTCAGAACTTACTTTGACTTTTTTGCCGCGCTTGGCGGCAATAGCCCTCGACTTCCTCCGTATTCTATCCAGATGTAAGCCTTTGGGTTACACTAAACGCAAAACAGACGACGAAGTTTGTTTTGCCTTCGCCGCGTTAATTACGCCAAGTTACTAAATACGCGTATCCGATGTTCCCGGAAAAGTTCGACAAACTTTGCGCAGAGTTTTTCGTTCACTTTTTGCAGTCGGATGCGAAAGGTGCGACGCGCTAATAAATGCTGATTTATTTTCGGCGGATTGCGCTCGAGGAGCAACCGAATCGGGGATGTGCTTGTAGGCCGTAGTTCGCGATACCGAGACTTCGATCGGCGTGGTGCACGTGCTGACGCGTTCAAGGGGCGCCGGTTACTGACGCTCGGCGTCGTTGATAATACCAGGGACGCCGGCTGGAACCGTGCGAGAATCCAGACGCTCTACGTCGGGTAGATTCTAAACAGAACGTGAACTGCATATGTGCCTTTGACAATATTTCGCAGTTAAACGTTCGTCCGAAGAAAATGAAGTTTTCGTTTTTGTCGCGGACAACTGGTGATATTAAATTTCATTTGGGGTCTTGAAATTTTTGTTTTTAATTAGGGTGAGTAGCCAGAATTGCGCGAAAAACAAAATGCATGGAAAATGCAATTATGAACAAAAATAGAAGTAATGCGAAGTTCTTTCATAATATTTATGAAACTATATCTAATATTTAATATATTACATATATTAATAACGGTAGCTTATTATTATAATTATTCTCTGCTATAAGTTTAAAACTAAAGGATGATGAATTATGTGATACATTGAAAACTTGTTATTTACCCAAGTCCTGTAATAATCATTTACATAATGACAAACGAATCATATAACGGATGATAAACTAAAAATTTAGAGATGGAAGCAATATTTTGAAGAACTCTTAAATTTTAATACAGGAGGAATAATAATAGTGAGAATGAGAAAAACAGGAAAGAAAATGTAGTGAGACCTGAAGCAGAAATAAAATTTCAAAAGATAAGGGAAACAATTAGATTAATGAAGAACGGTAAAGCCATGATGGGATAATGGCAGCAATGCTAAACAAACTGCGCGAGAAGGGAATTGATGTATTCAGAAAAGTGTGTAATAAAGCATGGAAGAAAAACCAAATACCGAACGACTGGGAAGAAGGGATGATAGTACCAATCATAAAAAGTGAGATACAACTATAGAGGAGTTACGCCATTAAGTAACGCACTGAAAATTTACAAAAAGTTGTTAGGAAGTAGATTGAAATATACACAGAAGGATAAATGGAGAAAGCGCACAGCAGATTTAGGAAAGCGAGAAGTACACAAACCACATATTCACCCACTAAAAGAAATAATAAAAAAAAACACTGATGAAGGACTCGAAAGTGTACTTTGTATTTGTAGATCTAGAACAAACCTTTGACAGAGTGGACAGCGACAAAGTTTGGGACTGTTTGGAAAAGAAAGTCGTGGGAAAGAAATTGATAGATGCGATTAAGAGAATATATAAAAGGACTACCAATTATGTGGTGAGTAGGAACGTGAGATCGACTAATTTTGAAACGAACTACAAAAACCACTGATAGGCTATCTAAACTTAGAGAGAGTAAACATCTCATGTTGTGTCTTTGCGGGCGAGTTAAAGTTCATGGTCGGGTGTAAAATAGATGTACAAGACAATGAACACTGAGAATATATCAGTTGCCGATAAATAGGAACAAGGCTAAAATAATGATGATAGGCATCGAGATACCAATATAATACTGGAACGGGAGAAAATGGAAATGAAGATGTAGACACGAGTGAAATAATTCAGAAGACAATAAAAACGTACTACATGATGAGTGGAAAAGTTATAAGAAAAAAAGAAATATGCAAGAAGACAAATTTGACAACATTTCGAACCATATTTAGCCCGATATTAACTTATGGATATAAGACATGAATGATAGATGCACGATAAGTATCAAACATATAAGACAACAACTAGACATTGATTCAATACTGTATTACATAGAGCAAAGGCACCTAGGATGGCGGGAACATATACAAAGAATGGAGGAGACGAGAGAAACAAATAGAATACGGAAAAATATGCAAGAATACATGAAAAGCCAGGTCGAAAAGTAGATGAGACAAAAACATAGAGAAGTACATAATAGAGAAAAACAAAACAGTGGATGATACCAAAACACTGGCACAAAACCGAAAAGTGTGGGAGCACTCACTCACTCACTCATAATTAATTTGGAGTTCAAGGCGAAATAAGTTTCCTATATTATTAGAAAATATTATTAATTTACATAAATTTTAAATCTTTTCTGGAACCAGAAATATTTAATATTTTGATTCCAGTTGATCCTCATAAATATTTACAAAAGAATAAATTTGTGTTTTAAATTCAGAAAATTTTCACATTAAAGAAACCGGACTACAAAATTTTAGGCCGAGTGAACGCGCATTTTATCAAAACAATAAAAAAGGTTTGACTTTCATAGTCTACATTTAAATGTTCATGCTCGACACGGCTAAAGATAATTTTGACCAACTACCCGCAAAAAATAGTACAATAGCCACCAAACTACTGTAAATATGAGTGGTATTTATTATATTGAACATAAGCATATGATGATCAGAATATGTACCGATATTATAACCCAACACATTAATTGCTGCAATGAAATTCCATATTTTTATAGCACCCATCAATGTTTTGTGCGTATATACATTTTAATCTTCCTTAAAATCGCCAAGTGCAAACAAACGATAAAAATCACTCACCTTCCGCCGCCGACGACTCCAAGACCATACAAAACGCACCTCCACAACACTACACTCACCGCAAGCGTTAATAATCATCGAAAATCGCCGCGAAAAGTGCAATTTTTCACGAGAAACGCGACAAACTAACCGAATATTATACGGCGTCCGTTCCTCTCTGCGAAAGAACTGAGGCGGACTTAGTTTTTTTGTCGTTACGTCACGTTATCGGCAAGTCGATCGTACTAATTCGTATAAATATTATGCATCGACAAAACATTGCCATAGGCGGGAAAAAAACCATAAGCTAATGAACAGATGCAAAAAACGGCGCCGCAGGCAGAGGTGCACTTTTGCGTCTCTGTGTGTGTCTGTGCGCGCTCTAGCGTCCAAACCATTGAAGCTACACTATGAATTTATAAATTTAACATTTATATAGCTAGGAAGAAAACTTCATATTTTGAAATCAATATCTCAATCAGAAGTGAAAGTTTACTCATTCACATTTTTCCGTATCTCCAAAACGGCACGTGTTATCGAAAAAAATGTTCTTATGTTAGTTAAAGACATTGAAATTTTAAACAACTTTCATATGAAAAGTTTTTTTCAAAAATTGAAGTTCAGTGCGGACCACTGCAAATTTTTATTTGAAGATATGTAAATGACATTTTTATACTAAGTGCACATTTGTTATTATAGCTTTTATTTAAAAGATATGACACCGAACCTAAACCAGAAAGGAAGCCACATCATTGATTACGGCAAGGTTAATATATTGACCAGAATTAACGTTTTTTTTATACTGAAAGTTAAAAATATTTATGAGTAACTTGAAAAAATAAACATCTCGGGTTCACACGTTAATTAATGATTATTATTATTATTCGTGTCAGATGCATCTTAAATGAAACAGATATAATACAACTTTAATAAATATATAACTAATAACACAATTAATAACATAACATAGTATATATTAATAATACCGTGCCTTCAATTAAACTCCTCATTAAATTAAGCAGTGTTTACTTTATAAAGTTGGCGACACGATATTGAAGAGAAAAAAGTTGTAAGTAACTGTTATATTGCTGAAAAACACATTTTTAATTAAATAATTGAACAGCTATCAGTGCTACAAATCTTAGGAGAAAACCCAATGAAGTAATAGCCCACCTTAATGAGGAATTTAATTGACGGTATATAGACTAGATATGCCTCGCCCAATATTAGGCGACGTCGATCGCATTTGGTTGAACTGCCATTAAACCTTTGAGGGTGCTTTGGGCGGGCACAATGGATAGCTGTGCATATGTCGGGTCTGTAGGTCGCCGCAGTTGCGCAGGACAGAAGGAAGTGGATATATACATTTTTAAGGGTGGCTATGAATCTTGCAGTTCCACATCGAAGTATCTTCTAGTGAATTCCAGACCACCCAGCTCTCCTCCCATCCTATAACTAGATTTTCCGATGGAGCCATCCGGTGTTGGTCTTTTGTGTCTTCCCATGTCTGCCTTGATTATGTGGTACACTTTGGAAGTCTACGGTTGTTGTTACGAAGCTTTTCTTGATGTTAGTTACTAATGTGCTGGTTATAGTCCATCGAGTCCTTAGGGGCTGCAGGTGATGCAGTGCCAGCCAGATGATACTTTATCCGAGGGGGATAGATGATACTGCAACTTTCATTCAACGCGACATACACTTGCCTGGCGTGTACTCATTTATACCACACTGGACAGCCATATTCCCAAGCAATGTAGTGTTCCTGCAATTCTGTTTATTTGCTAGGTCCCTGCCCAGTCCACGTTATGCGCAGCTTTCTGAAAGCTAGTTTGTTGCGAATTTAGATGCCGCGTACTTAAGTTCTTGCGGGGTTTGGCCTAAGTTGGTTTTTACTGTAGTATTAATCCAGTTTGCTCAGTACCTCAGTTAGACACTGTTCGATATCGCTTTTTTTGTGGTTTCGCCACCTACTTTATTTCCCTGGAATCCTACGACTTGCGATTTTGGAGCAAGTTAAGTTTATAACCATATTTGTGGGCTTGAAAACATTAGTTTCATAGACTTTCCGCATAAACATCCGAAGGTAATAGTATCATACGCCACCGTCAGATCTATAAATACATCTCAGAGACTTTGCGCTTTTAGTAACGATGATGAAAATCGGAAACAAGGTAATATTTAATAATAAAAACGAATTGAATTTATTTGGTTGAACTAAAAACAAATTGAACGTATCCACATGTTTGTTTGTCTAGTCCGTATATGCTCGTTTAATTTTATTTTCCTTCCAATACATATCTGAGAATGTAAAGTTTTCTTTAGACAAATTAAAAATTATTTATTTAAGGCAAGTACATATATGAGTTAAATTGCCTTTACTGTCCTGCGGTCTGTTTTGAAGATGTTGCCCAGAAGAACCTTGCATGGAAAAACTACTGCATTTAAAAAATATATTCAGGATATCAATAATTAAAACAGCTGGTGCTGAGAATATCACCAAACCACCGAAGTGTTTCGAAAATCCGTAGATACCATGTGGTAGAAAAATAATACAATGAACTTTTACAGTAAAATAAAATTTAGAACAATGATATTTATATTTAGATCAATTAGTACATTCAGTGGAAAAGAATTGAAAAATCATCTTGTGGCAATAAATATTATAGAAATTATAGATATGATTAAGCAAGCAAATGAAAATATAGCTGACAATGGAATAGAAGAATAGGCAACCGGTGTAAGAGAATTTGGAGAATATAAGAGATGTGATATAAAAATACTACAAAACATTATGTACCAATAATAGTCCAAATTGCTATCGGAGAAGATGAAGAACTACCATCAGTGCAAGTGCTTGACAAATTTTATTTCGTCGGCCGATAATAATGGAAAATCGACTCAACACGGTGCATTGAGTAGTTTTTCCACTAGGACATGCACTCTTATTCACAAAAGCTAATTTAGGAGCTTTAAAATTGAAGAATTTAAAAATGCAATAATGGAAAGTGCGGCATACGACCGAAGTACATAAGGAACAGAGGAAGAAACTAAAAGAGTTGGTAAAAACGAGAAAATATAAAGAGTTGGAAAGAATTTGTATAGAAAATTTAGGAAAATAGTAAACATATTCAGAAATTATTTTAGTACTTTAAAACATCAGACAGGCAAAAACAATACAAATGAGGTTACTAATACTAAACAAAGGAAGGAGAAATCATAACGGATAATAAACTGAAAATGAAGAGATGGAAGCAATATTTTGAAGAACTTCTAAATGTTGAAACAAGAGGAAATAATAACAGTGAGAAAGAGATAAAGATATATTTGTTGCAAAAGAAAGTTTTTAACCATCGGTACCGTCAATAGTCAATATTTAAAGTTTATAGCCAGCGTCGTTTTAATACTTTCGCAAGCAGTAAGTAATTTTATATGTAGAGGCAGAATTTCCTACTTATTTATCGTTTGTATTGGTATTGTAAATTTAAGTTGATTCGCACGCCACAGCAATAAACAATCGCAAAGCACTCTATAATCTATATAGATTGTACTCTGTATCTCACTCTATATCCCAATTGATGTAAGATTTTTTTACCATTTAATTACTTGACAAGTTCGGGTTGTTACGTTAATGACGATGTTAACTTCTTAAATAAATTAAGAGATACGATGAATTATATGCTAGTAAATTTGCTGTGGTTTTATAAAGACTGAATACTTCCGGAAATTGTTCGGTACGGGTTAAAAAGCAGGACTAAAGATTAATGCATACTATACGCATCAGTTACATTCAGCATCCGTTCAGTTTAGGTTGCGTCAATATTTATTTTTAGATACAGAAAGCGTATGCAGATTTTACGTTTTGGTTCCGTTCGTCACAAACCCGCCCGGTTTCAATTAGTGTTGAACAAGTCGTACATGACAAAACGTTCATAGAACTGGTGGGGTATTTTGAGGCTCTATACATTATATATTAAGCTTTGCATTCTGTACTTTCAAAACTGTCTTTCGATTAGCACTTTGTCATTATTCCACATTAGTTAACAATGTATTAAATTTGAGTCTTGTTTCAGTTTTTACTTTCTTATTCTTAAGTAAAGTAATCATGAAAATTTTCAACTCAAAATTTTAAGGGAAATAGTACATTAGTAGGTCCAGTTATTTTCTTAGTGAAACTTAGTAAAATCATGCACCTCTGTAAAATGAAATTTCTCGATAGAACTGTTGTTGAGAAATCTAGTTTAGCGTCTACTTCTAATTTCAATACTGTCGAGTATTTGCGAAATAAATCTTCTGGATTACAAAAACTCCTTATGCGCTTTTAAACTGATTTTAATATATCAGAATATTTATACTTGAAGATATAAAAGAAGAAATAGAAGTAATGATAAGAAGCAAAAATATCTACAGTTGCAGATGAAAGTCAAGAAATATCAGATGCAGTGACATACACTGATGCAAGTAATAAAACGGAGGATGGAGATGAAGAAGTATCAAGTGACAATTTAAATGTACACCTTTATCTACAGAAATTATGAAATAAATTCAGAAATAAGCTTAATAATTAACTGCATGTGTAAACTCATGATATTGTAGTGAGTCGATAAATCATAAGTTTGCCGACGTCAAATGACTCTTAAGGTAAATCGGGGTCAACTTTGATGAATTTTCATTTCATTTTATTTCGGAAGAAAAATATAACCAATAATAAAAAAGTCAGGAATGAATATAAAAATGTCAAATCTTACTTATATTTGCCCATGAAGTAATAATCCAGAAACCAATCCGATTTATATCTTCAAATAAATTCGTAGATGAAACGTTTTTTGGGTTAGATTGCGCTAATGGATTTAAACTCCAACCTAAACCAACCCAACGCAGCGCAGCCCAAACCAAATCCAGATGAATTATATACAATTTTAGTATAAGTTTGCCTCCAAATCAAACCCAGAAGAGTCCCATGTTTAAGGTTATTATTAAATTCAGAGTTATAAGAAACACAAAATCGCAAACAAATTCGATTCTAATCCCAAAAAGGTTGCAACGTTCTGCGAAGGAGCGATTGAAACTACACTGCAAGCTGTTACAATGATATACATTTTTTAAATTCTCCGTCTGCATTGAGTAGGACGTTAGGTTGGGCTGGGTTGGGCTTGATTTGATTGTTAGTTAGTTAGTTATAATGAGTGGGGCGTTTATAGCCCCTCCACTGCGACCGCGAGGATCTTTTGTTGCTCACAACTATTTATAGTTCACCCTCCATTCCCATGCTCTTTAAATAAAGGAGGATTTTAGAGAGTGAGATTTTGTCTGCACTCAGTGGCCTCAGCCACTCCCAGCCTATGCATATGATACCTTAGTTGGCTATGCCCAGTAGCCAAGGCTGTCAGAGTGTGCAGGTCTTTCCTAACCAAGCCTAACAGTATCCTGGTTCGTGCAGTAGATGGGCCTTTCAGTACTATCTTGGAATGTCTCATTCCCTGGCACTCCTGCCAGTATTCCAGTACCTTGTGCTCCATGCAGCTCTTATTCGGGCTTCTGGCCAGGGCTCTTGTAATCCCAAGAGCCGGTTCTGGACCAATAATTGCTTTGATTTGATTGAGTTGGATCTTGGAAAAATCGAATAAGATATAGAGTTGCGAGTTGGGTTGGGTATAAAACTTCACACCAATTTCTAAATCCAGTTCAGATCAAATTTATTCCAGCTCTCACAGAGTGTCTTAAAAACTGACAAGAATTTTTGAAATCAAATAAGATATTTTATTAACCGGTAGAGACACGGCACGTTTGTTCAATCGGTGTTGCGAGACGTATGGTGAATACCGTTGAACTAAAAATAAGCCGCGAAATAGAATGTGGGAAACTAACTGGAAGTCTGGAGTAATTGATACTCCGGGAATAATGAGATATGTTAGAATAAACAACGTAAGGTACTGAAAAAAATATGATTGGATAAGTAATATTACAAAACGGAGATTGCTTAACTCTATATGCTACTTCTTCCAATTACACGTAAAAAATCTGCAGTGGTTTCTTATACTTAGATATGTTTCTCGCAAAACGACTCGATCACGAATACGGAGATGTTGGTTAGTTACATCTGACAACAACAGCAACTGTGAATATTTATCATTCTAGGACTACAAAAAAATTTTCAACAGCGATTTTCCAGTAAATGATAGTTTTTCGAAAGAAACATTTTCATGATTCCTATACTTTCTTATAGATTAAGTATAAGAAAATTAAAATGAATCATTATAAGACTAAATCATCACTTATCATTTATTCATAAAAATGTTTAGTAGTTTAGTAGTTTTTTATTAATTAATTACTTCCAAAAGAATGTGCCAGCGACATTATTTTTGTCTTTTTGAAACGATTAGTCTCCAAAACGAGCAACTACGAATATTTTTATACATGGTGAACATTTATTCTTGACAGAAAATTTTCTTTAAGGCAGTTTTCATGTTGGGTATGTCACATGCATACATGTAAAAAACCAAACTTTACAGAGTGTGGTTCAGATGATAGGAACCCTGATGGACAAATGTGAATGCAACACATTTTAATGGAATTACAAATTAAATTTTGGCTAGATGGTGCAGAAAATTTAATAAATTATATATTGCATAGGACTGTACAAACTTCATAGACGTATATTCTAACTTCAATTATATTCATGTAAGATAAAATAGTCTTCATTGTTGTGTTTTAAAACTAAATAAAAAAGGTTCATTTTTATATCAAAATATTATATAAGTATATATAAATCTCCAACTTTAACTTCCGTTCCCAAATACCATTTTTCATAACATGAACTTGAATTTAATTTATGTGACTGTACCTGAAAAGATACATTCCTAGTATGAACTACGATTGATGACCAATAATAAATGATTATACTAACATTCCAGTCTAAAAATTCGATCCCTTTACAACAAGGAAATGCGTAAGAATACGGCAAAACTAAAGTAAGCATTTAAAAATACGGAGTGAAATCTAAATTGAAATCTATGTTTGATGGGAAACGATTTTAGATTTGTATAGTCTGCGAGATAAACCTACAAACGTTAATAATGAAAGCGTCAACATAATATAAATTAGATTAAAGAGCAGCCACATGAACTATTAAGAGATGTTTTTATCAAGATTTCAAAATAACTTTATTTAATCAATTTAAATGATAAGGATAATTAAACGTAAGCAGAGGGCACATGTAGTACCCCTATGAATAAGCGTAACTAATTGACTCAATTATACTAATGAAAGCTTACTAAAGCGGTTACCAAGTTACTTGATCTGATATCTATCTCACTTTCGCTGTTAATCTAATCGCTCCTACCTCAATCGTGATAAACAGTCCTATATTTTATTTGTACAATATAATTTGTAACATAAAAGTTGGATGTTTTGTGTTTCTCTGCGAAATATAATTTATAGTTGCTTTTCCGAAAAATGTCCTAAAAGATAACTTAGCGGTAATGGTGCAACATTTTCTTTATGTATGGTAGTGCACGTTGTGTAATACATGAAAACACGAAATATAAAGGCCGTCCATTTTCCGGACCAATCTCTACTTCACTATAAAATTGACACCGATAAAACCTGTTTCATAGGTTTCATTGGAACATAACAACCCAACCAACATTTTGTACTCAAATTGAATGTTCCCGCCGAAAACTGTTCAGATCAAATAATTATCGTATTTCAACTCACTTCAAAAGTGTAAATTGTAAAAATTATCATAATAATTAACAAAAGCATCAATTGAATAAAAAGTACATTGAAAAATATTTATTAATATTTATTATTACGGGAGCAATTTTGCATGGAATGTATTTGTCTTTTTGCTTATTCTACGGACGCTTGTAATTTCGTTTATACCTTCCTCGTTCATACAAGATATAAAAAAGTGGAATTGCAATGTTACGATACGGAAATTTTAAATGCATTTCGTGTCTAGAGGACGTTTATAACTTGAATGTAGGGTTGATTTATTACAATCAATACATTGAATTCTGATGTAGTGTAAATATATATAATAAATATAATTTAGTGCACCTAAATTATGCAGTTATGTGTTCCGCGTGGGTACATAGTTATAGCAGGTTAAAAAATCAATTACGTAATACATACATATATTTAGGTTGGAACATGTTTTAATACACTGTGCCAATTAGATGAACACTAAGAAAAATATTTGTAGTCTCTTTTCTAGTTTTATAAAATGAAATCTTGGGAGCCGGTAATATTATCGTTTATTTATCATAAGATGCACTCATTTCAATCCAAAAAATCAAACACGACAAAAATACAACTAACAAAAACAAATCGATCAATTAATGAATTAGACTTAAGTATCCAGTGAAAATAAACTTTAAAGGATATCTAATAACACGTATGTCCTCCACGAAAGTGAATAACGGCCTGACATCTTCGTGACTTGCAATCAACCTCTGGATATCCTCTTGGAGCATGTTAACCCATCTTATTGATGAGCTACCATAAGCTGTTGAAGAGTTTCGGGAGCCACATGTGTGTTTCTGAGCTCAGGACACCGATCCAGCTCGTCCCACAAATGCTTGATCAGATTGAGATGTGGGCTGAGAGCTGTCCATAAGTGAGATTTGATGTTCTTCCATGAATTGTCTTGTCTGACCTGCTGCATGTGGTCTTGCGTTATCGTGATGGAACAGAAAGCTATAAGAGCTTCATCAAGTACCACATGATTTGCAAGAATGTTTTCAATATATAGGGCAGCATCCATTCGGCAAGCTACAGCAACGAGATCTGTACGAATATGGAATGAGATTCCAGCCAGCGCCATGTCGGATCCCATTCCAAACTTGTCCACTTCCTTAACCAGTCCTTTACGATGGCGTTCGCCTGCATGCACCCAAACTCGAAGAGGACCATCACAACGTGTCAACCGAAATCTGGACTCATCGCTGAAAAGCACTGACGACTACTGCTCCACCCCCAATCTGCATACTGTTGAGCGAACGCCAGTCGGTTTCATTTGTGATCTAAAATCAGCCGTGGCTTTCGGACTGGTCTCCTTGAACTTAGGTTATGTTCTCGACACCATTTTCTTACAGTTTCCGTACAAATTTGGATTCCCGTTGCAAACCTAAGGTCATTTTGCAGGTCTCTAGAAGTAGCTGTGCGTCGTCTAAGTGCACAATGTCGCAGAGACCCTGACCAGCTCTACTACCATAACTTCCTGTCGCCAAGTACCGATTCCAAACTCTGGACATGGCAGAATGCGATTACATACAATTATCTTTCAAACTGACGTAGCTGTATCCTTCTTCCATTAATGTTATGGCTCTTGCAACTTGAACACGATTTTAGTAACAAGCACTAATAATAAATAAATTGGCAGTCGCCCACTCGATTCTTTGTTTCTTTCTTCTTCCCTAAACTCTTTGACATGTTTTATCGTTTTGGAAAGCAATCTCTCGACCGGAAGTGATGGTTTCATCTTATTACGTTTTTCCGTATCTCGAAATGGGTATGAGTTATCGAAAAAGATGTTCTTATAAAAGTTAAATAAATCGAAATTCTAAACAACTTTCATTTGAAAATTCGAAAAATGGAGTATGACTAAGTATAAAAAAAGTTCAATGCGGTTAATAAGTAATTTGGTTAAGTGTAGATAAGCATGAATTCCGTTTGTCTGTTAAAATATATGGGGGCTTCTTTTTTTAAGATCATATACAATTATACAATTATTATATACAAGCTTTTATTTTTGTTATATCTTAATAGCTAAATATTTTATTTTTTATAAATACCATAAAATTATATTGTTATCGTGCACCTAAATGTATACTAACATTTAAGCACTTTAATCCTACAAAACGCAAGTATTTTGTTTTATGGTGCGAGTATATTGCCCCTAACGGGTGTATTGCTCCATATTTCAGTTCATTTTTTATTGGCAATAAATATTTCATATAGCATTTAAAGCCTTTCCAGTTATAACCGAATCACGTATTTTTATCGTAATCATATTTAAGCTCGATCCATCGCTATTGTTCAAATAGCTAGTTTGATATAATGTATAGTTAAATAGAAAACAATTAATCCTATAAAATCTTAATTAAGATTTCGTAATAATTAATAAATATAATTTGCGTCTGCTCAATGAATATGTAATTTCCCAATTATAGCAAAAGGTTAATACATTGTATCTATATCCGTATGTTGTGCTATTTTATGCTATGCTCCTCGCAGGGTCCTTTCGAATATGCGAAATGGATTTGACTTCCATCAACTGCGACGTCTGAGTGCACGAACAAGGCACAATGTCAACAGTAGAGTTTCAAAGTCGACAAAACGGAAATCGGTATCGCATTACAAAGAGGCAAGTTTACTATTCTTTGTGAAGCATTAATACAAGCCATTTAATGCATCAGAGTCAACCTAAGTGGATACCTATCTTACTGGTTCTGCGCTCATCAGTATTTTTGATTCAGTAAGACATCAGTAAAATTAAATATAGAATAGATGAGCACAAATCAAGAATTTAACTAATTCTTTAAAGTTACTGGTGGATTTCCTAGTTCGGAAAATGATATTTGTGTAAACTACAAGCAGGTCCGATTTTAAGCATGTACTCGGCGTCCAGGCTACGTAGGTGCATAATCTTCAATTTAATTATTTAACTTTCAGACCGTTATTTTTGATGCGGAATCAAGTAACATTTCTAATAAAAAAAATAAATTATTGCTTCTTTTATTATTGGACGTGAATTACTATTATTTAAATATTCGCTTAAGAAATAATAATTCTACTTGTGCCAACATTTGTTAGAAAACCACCATACTTGTAACCCTAATTTTAAAATACTTCATGTACAGAATAAAAGTAGGAAACTTAATTTATTAGAAAGTTTAGAAATTAATAAACATAATAAATTAGGAATTTTGTTATGACCAGACAGAGGTTAACAATTCGCCATTATTAAATATTACGTTTCATAAAAGCTAATTGAAGTTGTTCTCCTTGCATTATTGTACATTCAGCTAACTGATGAAGCTTCTGTGTATTGAAACAATGTTCGTAGTAATCATGTACGTAAAGTGAAACCACACAATTTTGTTTTAATTTGTGATTATTTAAATAAGTTGGAACAAAAACAGAACCGTGTTTGGATTAATGAGGGCTAAAACATGTTCACAAGTGTTTGTTAAAAAAAAATCTGTGCAAAATAAATAGAAATTCATAACCAAGTAAACATTCGAACGAATTCTATAAGAACAATCGAATATAAATACTATTAACAAAACTACATTTGTTTAGTTCGAGATCGTGTCATGGAGCATTTGCACAAATTTAATGTTCTCATGGGACGAGTACAATTCCATTTATTGAACGTTTAATAATTAAATGTTATTATTTGGTTGGTTATTTGGTTGATTTTCATAAAATGCATCATTCGATTCTAATTTTAACTAACGCATGAATTGTAGACTAAGGCAGGTTCTTTTTAACGATACGCAAAAATCCATGTAGCCTTTATGTTAGAATCCTTAGATTTAACAACTATTTAAATTTTTCAAACAGTCCTACTAACAATTTAAAGTAACATATTTTAATTTTAAAAAATCGCAAAAGAACGAAGAGCCTGAGATTTTTTTAGGTTCACATTGTTAAGAAATCACTCATCGGCATTTTCAATTTAGACTTAATCGAGAAATTAACTAAAGACTGGCGAAAAACTCCTGACATTAAGCGACATAACACTACGCAAAAAAATCGATCGAGACACGACACGACAACAACTAATTAATTATCAATTGACAGCGGATGAAAGTAATGGCGCGAAGAATTGCTCAGATTAATCAAATAGGGAAATAAATAATTATCTCGCCAAGCCTTTGTGCGCAAAATATAATATTAACGAGCAAATGAGAATGTTTGCATAAAGTCTCAAGCAATTCTTATGTCTATGCTTTATTTTGTATAAATATATGTTTTCTGTTCAAAAATAAATTTTATATGTTATGCCTAAGAAAAGGGTGACAACACAATCTTTTATATGCAAGATTATTTACCATCCAAAGGTGGAGAGTTTTCGATAATGCCCCATTCCTATATGTCAAATCATTCTAAATTTTCGGTTTCTTCGTGACGTATGCATTTTTCACTTTTACATTTTAACTCTTTCTCATTTAATTTGTATGCAAGAAACTTAAAGTCATGTTGTTATTACTATTATTACTCAGTGGACCAGTTCAATTCTTTTCGCACATGGCCCCACATCCTTGGCTACAACACAGAACAAAGGATGTACCAAATTATTATTATTTAACTTTAAACCCTTGGAACAACCAACCTATAGTATTTGACCTGATAAATAATGCCAGTTGATATAAAACATTCTTAAATTTGATTCCTTATAATTAGTTCATAGTAGTAAAATAGGGAAGGCAAAACACAACACAAAATACAAAAAAATAAAAGTGGATGGAGGAGAACCTAGATATTTGACGTTGAGGAAGACGCCGGAAGAAGAGAAAATTATTGCAAGGTACAGGTGTGGGAATGAGGAAAAGACAAAAAAGTACTGGATGAAGGCGAAGATAAATGGGAGCACTGGATAAGATGGTGTGAAGAAGTGAAGATAGGGGAAGAGGAGAAGGGGAAAGAAGTATATTAGTGAAGAAGCATGGGTGAGAACGGAGAGGTGATGAGATTATTGGTAAAGCTAAAGGAGTTGAATGAGATCAGGAGAAGGACGGTGAAGGAAATGCAGACAGGACAGGACCCCAAGGATGAGATGAGAAGGGGGAGGAAGATCCGGGAGAAGAAAGTGATTGGCCAGAGGGAGATGTATTGAAAAGAAATAGATATAATTAGTAAAATTATGAATCTTGGTAACTTAACAGTAAAAACAATAAATTATTGAACATTCAATTTTGCTTTATGCTAAATTTTAAAGTCTATGTATATTATTTTCCAACACATAATTCAAAACTCGCGCGATTTTAAAAAATTATACGACTCGCCGAAAGATGTCACAATGTGTATTTTTAATGCATAACCTAAACGTATTGTGTTTGGCGTATTATGTCTTTCTTGTAGCATCATCAACAAAATACAGCAAAAATGTCAGACGACGAGATGGAAAAATTCGAAATTACGGACTTCGACATCGAAAACGAATTTAACATCAACCGACCAAGACGGCGACTCACCAAACATCAACAAATATACGGTAGACGAATCTATTGATAACACATGTTACATTCATTACACTAAACGAATCACCGTTTCAGGTATTTGGGCCGACGACAGCGACAATGAAACCGATAATCGGTCCTCCTTTAAAGCCAAGAAGGCTCCTAAAAATTACACGGCTCCGATAGGCTTTGTCGCCGGTGGTGTGCAACAAGCCGGTAAGAAAAAAGAAAAAGACGGTGCCGTCAAGAAGGAAGAGAGCGATGATTCTGAAAACGACCGTCCGTCCACGTCTTTTAAAGTAAAAAATAGCTCTAGTGAATCAGAAGAGGAGATATTACCAAGATCAGGTAAGTTTGGCAAATTTGAATTTCCGGCATTTTTCATAACGTGGCTTTTAGGATTTGGAAATCAACGATCGAGGCAGCAGGCCACCGTTACTGAAATTACAGGAGACATAGCCGGCTTGCGAAATAAACGGACAGCTTCTAATAACAGGTTGATCAATCAGGGAGTGGGCAACTGGGAAAAACATACGAAAGGAATAGGGGCAAAGTTATTACTTCAAATGGGTTTCCAACCTGGGAAGGGCCTCGGTAAAGATTTACAGGGGATTTCGGCACCGGTTGAGGCGCATTTAAGAAAAGGACGCGGTGCTATAGGAGCATATGGCCCAGAAAAAACTCCTAGTATTGCAATCAAAAAGGTAAGTACCATAATTTAATTAACAATTTATGACTGCTGTAACTATATTGAAATTTTAGGATGAGAAGAATGACGTGGACAATTCTGACGCTGAAACGAAATGGAAGAAAGACGACATGAACAAGAAGAAAACTCGATATTACTACAGAAGTGTTGACGAAGTAATTGAAAAAGGTAAACGTCCAGGAGCTTATAGAAATTGCGGACCTGCAAGGTAACAAAATATTATATCGAAAGTGGGATAAAACTATTAACTATTAATTGTTGTGTGTATTGGTATCACAATAACAATGAATTCAAATTTTGCTCATATTACAGTTTTTACCAATTTCGTATTTACATAACAAAACTTGATAAAAATGAATAAAATTAAAGATGCAGGGAATTTTAAATATTTTAATGAATGATCTGTTATATTTCCGATTGACACAAATTATTATTTCAGTGAATTAAGTAAAGTAAAAGTTATTGATATGACCGGACCTCAGCAGAGAGTTTTAAGTGGATATCACGCGTTAAGTGGCTTAAAAGCACCTCCGGGTATTGAGCGATTTGAGGATGTTGTACACAAGAAATGTACTAATTTTACGCTGCCAGAAATTCAACATAATTTAGATTTACTTGTCGATATGTGCGAGCAGGTATTTTGTTATAGAAGTTTCAATTTAACACTCTTACGATTGTAATTGTAGGATATAATAAGGATAGACAGAAACACGAGGTACAATCAAGATCGATTAGTCGGATTAAAACAAGAAGAAGTCGGTTTGACAAATCTCATCGACCGAGAAGAGCATTTAATAGATAATTTAAATGACGTGTTGAGCATTGTTAATAAACTACTGGATCCTTTGCAAGGGTTGTCATTGGGACAAGTTGCAAGAATATTTAGAGATTTACAGGTTTGTTCCTTTCGTGTTTGTCGTTCATCGTCTATATAATATTTTATTGTGTCAGGAAGATCATTGTGAAGAATATTGCCAGTATGAGTTGGGAGAGTTGGCACCTGGTCTTGTCGGTCCTCTGTTGACTTCTGCTTTAGCTAGTTGGTCACCTTTTAGTTTTCCTGCCCAATACACTGAAGTGTTTAGCCAGTGGAAGGACATTTTGGAGAAGCCTAAGCAACGTGGGACACTAGAAGGTAATAGTATGGGGATTCAGCCGTATGATAGTCTCTTATGGCACACTTGGGTGCCTGTTATCAGATCATGTGTTAGGTAAGTTACTATGATAAGTTCTACAACTGAAAATGTTCTCCACTTCGGAATTTTGGTTTTGTTGTAAATCATTGACTGGAATTTTTATATAAATTAGAAATTTCAGTATGATTGAAATTTATATATTGTTAAATAGTATGATTTGTATGATTGAATATTAAAGAATTGTACCTATAGTGAAATGTACATCATTGAAATCATAATTATGTCATCCTCTGAAAATTAAATACAAAGAATTATAAAAATTAAAAAGGTACAGGTAAGAAATCGAAGATTAAATTGGGAAATGGCATCTGGTACTATTCATATAGACCTTGTTGGTTAAATTCAAATGGATGGCACTTGATGGGATGTCACAAGCATTGAAGCAAATGATCAAAGAACCATTATTTACGAGAATAAAAATAAAAGTACAAATCCATCAATTTTGAGACCAGCAGTCTGCAATTACTTAATACCAAAAACCGGATGAACACATAAAATTGTTTAATGGACCTGTGCAAAGATATCTACAGAACATTCATTAACATTCTCATCAGTAAGAGAAACATTCATTTAACGTTTCTGCTCAAGAACGCTCACGTTACTTCATCTTCAACTCTTTACAAGATTTATTTAAGACATTGAACTAATTAGTTTGTAAGGTTTTTATATTTCAGAGTTTAAACTATTCATAATTTATATGGCAATTCGAATTGATTAATTTATTTTATTGTAATTTAGACTTTTTTATTAGAAAAAACATTTATTTGTTAAAAAATCACTGATTCCACTAACTTAACTTTTTGGGTTGATGAAACATTTAGTTCACAATAATCTTGAACATGTTTAATATATTTTATGAAAAACTTATTTAAACCCACACTAACTTCACTCATAATTTCAGTTCTTGGAAGCCACGTGATTGCGATCCTTTAATAAATATCTTGGAAACTTGGAAGCCACTACTGGCCCAGTGGGTATTGGACAATATCCTCGATCAATTGGTTATGCCAAAGTTGACGTCGGAAGTGGCAAAATGGGATCCTCTTACGGACACAGTACCGATACATACTTGGATACATCCGTGGATACCGCTTTTGGGTAAATGACTTTTGTAACGCCGACTTTGCCTTAATTGCAATAAATCGACATGAATAATGGCTCGTTGCAGATGTTAGACTTCAGACCAGTATTTATCCAATAATACAAGAAAAATTAGGAGCAGCGTTGGCAAACTGGCATCCGTCCGACCGATCCGCAAAGTTAATGTTGAAACCTTGGCAACGGGCTTTACCGGAGGGGTCATTTGTTGCTTTCCTCGTTAAACACATCGTGCCCAAGTTACAACTGTGTATGCAATCACTCGTTATAAATCCTCATCAGCAGCACTTAGGTATGTTAGATAGCAACAATTGTCTTTTTTATAAAAGGCTTATTACACTTTATAGTAATTTGCAAAGCCTTTTTATAATGTCTGAGGATATTATTGTCACAGTTCTTTTTTTTGCAGATGCTTGGCATTGGGTAATGGATTGGAGTGATATGTTATCTGTCGGTAATTTAACTTTAATATTGGACAAGTACTTTTTCCCACGATGGCTGCAAACACTTGCAATGTGGCTAAATCACAATCCTGATTATTCACAAGTCACCGAATGGTACTCAGGATGGAAACGGATGATGTCGGAGCAACTTTTGGCTCAACCTACGATTAAAGGTGTGTATTTTAAGTTTAGAACAGTCGTGAAGTACATGTATGGATTCCTGATTTATTTATTTATCTTTCCAAGAACTAAGTGGTAATAACTGTATTCATGAAAATTACCATAGTTTTATGGACTAATTATGAGAAACATCACATATTCAACATCTGCTTTGTAGTCATTTGTACTTTTATTTTGACGTCCTATTATATTACCTCACAACGTAATACAGTAGATACAGAAATATCGACCAAAGAATTTGTTGCATCGGAAGTTTGTAAAACTAGGGACTCATTGAATTTCAAATTGACTATTAAAATCAATTTGTTTAGCATCTCAGTTATGCTAACTTGCATAATAATGTTGTTTATTGTAACTTCCAGATAACTTTCACAAAGCACTGGAAATGATGAACAGAGCAGTATGTTCAGGTCAACAACCAGGTGCAAAGGAATCTGTGTCATACCTCACAAACATAGAAACGAATTTGCCACCGCCACCTCCACCACCAAGAATAGAGGTAAATATAACAAGGGGCTTAATAGTAATGGGTGTGTTTCACTAAATTATAAACAATAAACAAAGGTTAAATTAAAATTACACGTTACATTTGTCACAGAAGTTTAATGCTGTTTACAATTAGGTGTGCTTTGTAAATAAGTTTAGTGTTTCTGAATTGAATTAATATTAAATTCAATCCTTTCTATAGTATAATAAATAGAAATTATTTCAGACGACAGTTAGAATTACTATTTATTCATGTGTCTGTATAATTGTTTATATTTGCTCTGATGAAGCTTTTAAACAATAATGTAAAATGTTTGCTATGAAATATTGTTATTGCCCTAATTTGGAATTTGAATTACCAAAGTTTATTTGCTCATATATGTGTGTCTGTTTTTCTTTTTTTTTATTCATACCTTCTTTCAGAGTATAGCTGAAGCAGTTCGATCTGCTAGTCAAATTCCACAAGGATTTAAAGACCTGGTTGCAAAACGTTGTGAAGAAAGAGGGATATTATTCGTGCCGATTCCAAATAAATATCACGAAGCGAAACAAGTATATAGGCTAGGAACAAACGGTGTCCAATGTTATATCGATCGTCACGTCGTTTTCTACACTCAAAACAATTCCACTTGGCTCCCGACGTCGTTGAATCGATTATTGGACATGGCTTAAGTAAAACTACTCATACAGTAATTAATTTCAATAATTTATTTTTACGACTGTATATAGGTAATAATAAATAATTTTAATTAATAGCCTTTTTCTCAACATATATATATAAATGTAAAGCATGCATGTAAACGTCAGCAATAAGCACGAAACTGTTATTTAGTTATCTCCTTGGCCGGCTTGGTCATTATCTGTTTCTAATTCCGCTTCTTTTTTGATATCATCGTTTTCTATCTTTGGAGCATTTTGTTCGTCTCCTTCGGTCGGGGCATCATCGTCACCGATGATAATTTCCTCTGGATCTGGAGCCCTTGGAAGAAATTCTAAATCGGGATATAATTCACTAAATATTGTTTTAGCCTAAAATTAAAATATAAAAATTTTATAAATTAAATTAGTTTGTAACACCTTTTTAATGGAAAGATCATAATCCAAGTCGATATCAGGACCAGGACAAGCAAAAACATTCTTTGGAAAACTGCTTCTTAAATCTGAAGAATTGGTGTCTGAAACGGAATAATAAAACGACCAGAGAACTTGTGGTCGATGATCCACGACGTCGCTATCTTCCTTTTCATTTTTGAATAGTTTAGATACACAATCTTCCAAATCTTCTTTCGGGCTATTTTGCTGTTTCGTAAACATATGTACAACAACTAGAAGAGGTATGTAGGATAACTTTACCTTCCCACTTTGAAATAAACAACTTACAAGTATTCTTTGGGCATGTTCCTGTTAATGAACCAAGTTCGAGGACATTACACAATTGTTTTCCATCGTTTAATGGAAATAAGAGTAACGTTAAATGTTCTCGTTCACTTCCCATGATTGAACTAAAATATATTATTTTAGATATTTATCAAGATTATTACGTTTTAATGCAGTCTTGAATCAATCATTTGCATAACTTGTCACTGAGTCGATAAATTACAGCCGCTAATCCAATTCTGTGACTCACCCATCAGTTATGAAAATTCCTCTAGAGATATAGGATTTCTCCACTGACTTGAGGAATATTTCAGGACATTTTTCAATACCCATAACTATATGTTCAGCATTAATTCGTTGTTTGCCGGCAAGAAGGCCTTTAAAATTATTATCTTTATCAAAAATGTAACCTCTTAAATCTTGATTTAATGCATAAACTCCTCCAAAGACGGCACTTAATCTAAATTAAAAATATAAATTGGCATCAATAGCACCACAAGCTAATTAAGAACATACCTACAAAATGCTTGACTTAACTCACCACTACCGTACATGGAATAAAGAAATGGTGTTTTTCCAAATCTACCTAAACTATTCAAGAACCGTTTTATATTTTCAACACCTTCTAAACATGTGCTATTATCAGTACACATCGCTATCGCATAAAGAACATAATGCACAATATTGTCAGTTAATTTTTTGTCTTTTAAATAGCTGCGGAATGTCTTATTTTCGTAATCTGTTTAAACAAAACAAGAATTAAAATAATACGAAACGATGTGGGATTCAAACCTTTAAATTCATTTTCATCACTGTCCATACAAGCAGTCAACAGTTTCATTAGCATCCGTTTTTCGATCACAGAGACCTTAGTATTAGAAAAGACGTCTGACCTAGAACAGGGTACAACTTCCAACTGCCCGTTAATCCACGTTAAAACACGACTAACGCTGCGGTATTCAGAATATCTAGCGATATTTGACGATATTAACAACTCGACAAAATCACCTCTGGCATATTGCAACTAAAAGGACAAATTTACAATTTGAGTTAATTGGCGATAAAAAAAAAACTTACCTTTGGTGCTATATCTATATTAAACTTTCGAGATTCTCTGAGTAACTTTTCTTGAGTCCAAACTTCACCGTCAATAATGTTATTAATATTTTCATCGTGAGTTTCGTTTCGTTCTTCCGAAGTTTCTTCTTTTGGCGTTTCAATTTTTCTAAAACGGACATTAGTTATTTATTCACTCAAAATAGTGCGTACTTACTCTGGAATGTTATATTTCTGGGATGTATTCTCCAAACCAAACAGTTTGTTTCCAACTGACAAGATCTTCTCGTCAGCGTTTAGTTCTACATTATCGAGAGAACTTGGTTGATCAGACCTGGATTCAGCGCATAATTTATCGATTGCTTCGAAATTGAATGATGCCCATAATCCCCCATAATAGTCCTCGCTAAATTACGCTGGATTAAGAAATAATACTTTTAATAAATATATGTCCATACCTGTCGATGTGCAAAACTGATTTTCCAATTCGACTAGCCGCAGCAGACACAATTGATTCCACGATACCTATAATGACACACATGCAATTATATGGTTACTTTAATTTAATTTAACTGTACCTGTTCCGACAACAATCAAGTCAAATTGTGTGGGTAATTCGTAATCCATGATAAAGTGTAATTTACAATGAAATGTCAGGTCAGAACGCCTATTATTTATTATTCATTTTGACAAGATATGACGTATTGTTTATGTGACATTTGACAGATGATTTGTCAATAAGCAGGGTACGTTCTCATATTGTAGAAGTATTGATCAAAGTTAATACTCAAGTTTAAATTTTAATTGTAACCACGTCATGCTAAGAATGACAGAGAAATGTAAAATTCTACCTCAAATTCTGATGATTATGAAAAGGATGTAGATATTTACTACAAATATAAACTAATTTACAATTTTTAATTTATCACAAATTAAAATTCACGTCGTAGGATTTGTGACAGGGAATGGTGTTTTTTTTTCAGGTTGGCTAATCCGCCAGCCAAAAATTTATACGAACGTATCTTCGTTAATAGCCAAAAATTAAGAGAACCTTTTCATATTCCAAACAAGCTACAATTAAACGCTAAAATGGTAAGTTTTTAAAATACTTAAAAAACTTAATCTAATGATACCTCATAATTTATGTTTTGTGTTTAATGTGTACTTTACAGGTTTCCATTTCTGTTTGTATGTTTGTCAGGTTATGTTTAACGACGATGATTTGTGAAATTTTATTGTTTTCAGAGTTTTGGACTTCCTTCCGTAAAAAACAAGCCTGCTTATGAATCAGACACAAATATAAATGAAGGTGGGTACGGTGTACCCAATGTCATGATCCATGGATTCGCTTCTGTGAAAAATAATCTTGAAATAACTCATCCCCTGATTCAATCAGAGAAAAACGTACGATTTCATATTTTCATATTCATCATTCATCTTTCGTATCGATATTATATGTTAATTTGCAGTATGCGAAGAATCGAGAGAATTTAACTATGACAATGCTACGAAACGCCCAAGGATTACATGCACCATTAAAATTTGCTATGGAATGTCAAGCGGCACGAAAAGTCGGCCGTTTGCCATTCTTAGCATCATCGAATATTATGCTTGATGTACTGACTGGAAGAGATATTGAAATTGGCCCAGAGGATGTATTCAATACTTCAGAATTTAGAGAAGTGTCCGGACAAGCACATGCTGTCATGGAGAAATCTTTAGGTATATTGTAGTCTGTATAAGGCAATTTTTATAACATAAAGAATAAAAAATGATTAAACATTGCTATTTATTATCCTTAAATGTAACATTTTGTAACTTATTTATTAATGATTTCGTAAATCCTTAATTTGCTTATTTTTTTAACTTCTTCAATACCGGCATTAAGTTCCTGTTCTATGTCGTTCGACATCCTATTTTCTACAGACGATAAAATCGTTTGTAGTTTATTTTCTCTCGCGCAAATTACAAATGGAAATTGAAATTTTTTTCTGTATCTGCAATTAAAGTGTAATGTTTGATGAAATCATTAAGTGTAAGCACACCACAATGTAACTTACAGATCATTTAAATTCCCCAGTTTTGCTTTTTCTTCTGATGTTATTTGATGCAATCCACAGTCCAATTGCTCTGCTTTTGATTCTCTTGTTAGATTACCAGTTTCTGCCAATTTACCTGCTAAATCAGGATGTAACTGCAATATCTTTTCTTTTTCTATAAATGTAAAAAACAAATTATTGGCGGTGCAGTAACTCAATGTAATCAACATGCATCTAAAAATGGAGTTATCGAATTATTTTGATTTGGATGGCAAATATTTATGTACAATTGGTGAACGTAACAGGTAATATTTTAAGCTTTTCAATTGTCAATTCAAATTTTAAATTGCTAAATTGACGGTTTCAATTCTAGAAAACCAAATTATAAAATGCCATTGTATTGCAAAAACACGTTATTTTACAATGACTTAACGAGGGAATGACTCGTAATTACTGATGAATTGCATGGTGACTAAAACAGGCTTATTGGCAATTCAATGTCTTCCCTTTGACATACGAGGGGAGACACATTAAAGTATTAATCATTTGTTGTAGACAAGTTTAGCAAAATTCTAAAAATGGAAAAATCAGAGGTTGATGCAGTTATAAAATACTTGCAAAAGAAAGGGTTGTGGCCAAAAGAAATTCATGAAGACATGGTGGGTGTATTAGGTGAGGGTGCTGTTTCTTACCAAATGGTGAAACATATGTCTCGAGAATTTAAACTGGGAAGACAAACATGTGAACATGCGAAGGGTACTGGATGACCAGTGACTGTCACTACCCAAGAAAATGTTAATCGTAAACAAGATATGGTAAGGATAGATAGAGGACTGACCATTCGCCGGGTGGCTGAAATTACGAATTTTTCTATGGTACTATAGAAAATATTTTAACAACTATTTTGGGGCTAAAAAGTTGTCTGCAAGTTGGGTTCCGCGAATGATGAAACGTGGAGTCGAAGCAACAAAATATGGAGTGGTATGGCCGAGGTTCTCCGCCATCCGCTGGTTATGGTCTCAATTTTTTGGGACGCATTTTTGTATCAAGAAAAAAAGTCGGGAAAAATTGAGCGAAGGAATTCTGTTTCATCAAGACAACGCTGCTGTCCACAAAAAGCCATGTTGCCATGAGCGCTATTCTGAAAGCCGGATTTGAATTGTTTGAACATCCCACATATTCACCAGACCTGCCCCCCCCCCCCCCCCCAGTGATTTCCTTTTATTTCCAATATTAAAAGAATATCTTCGGGGGACCAGATATTACGACGATAATGAAATGATGACGGCCGTACAATGACTGGTTGGAAGAGTAACAAAAAGATTTTTTTTTCCAGAGGAAACAAAGGTTTGAAGCATCGTTTGACCAAATGCATCAACGTTCAGAGAGATTATGTACAAAAATAAACGTTTGATATTTCTTCAATTTGTTTCATTTTATGTTAGGGAATATAAATATTTATCTCTCCACAACCTTAACCTGAACATTAAAGTATTGTTTTCCCGCGTTTTTTTTACAGTTTTGTGCCAGTTATTTGTGTCCACCGATTGTACACTATAAAGCAAACGATTTCACACAAAGATACATAAGTACTTTAATAAATGTAATTTTTGCCACATACTACAAGCGCATTAGGCATAAAATGAATTGAAACGCACTAACTAAAAAAAAATAATTTGGGGGAAACGTTGAATTCATTTTCTAATGCATTCTCTCGCACATTGCGGACTTAACTTTTAGACAATTTCAGTTGGAATTTAATATTTTAATTCTTTGTAACTAATCTTCCATTCTTACCTATTCGATGTAAGGCGTCCAAGTAAATATCAATCGCTTCAGAAACATCTTCTGCATTCGTGAAAGGCCTGTTTTTTAAAATACCTATAGCCGCTGCCGGATAGTGTTCGACGACGTTCCCAAATATTTTAATGAAATGATCACTTGGCAAGTTGTTAACTTCACTTATTGATAACGAGATCGCCGTCATCGTTATAGCGTTGATATTGTACGAAAGCTAGAAATTTGTCAAGTACACTTTTATAATGTTTCTTCGCTTGACCTTCGCATTGATAACATTATTAACCTCGTCGAAATTTTGAGATTGTTGATATTTAAACGTAATGATAAAATAAACCGTTGTTTTGAAAGATTGTTTCGACTGCAAGTTAAATATGTGTAGTAAGGTCGCTGCTTTAGTTTCTATTTTATTCATGTTTACGAGCGTACGTAATCATTTAACGCTTCGTCCAATGGATTTAGCAAATAATTACCTTTAATTTATATATACATACATATACCTGTGTAACGTAATACGCACGACCGAAATAATTATAATTAGTTATTTATAGAAACGCTCCGTTGGGTTTGCGGTTTTAATAAAAGCAATTTATTCTATAATATCTATTGATTGTCTATATTTGGTGGTGCATTTTCCACATCATCAGGACTTCTATAAAAAAATATAAATAGAAAACGTAAAATAATTATGGTATAACTTACTCAATTGATACAACATAAAATTGAACATCAAATACAATTAAGAATTGACAAAATGATTTTTTCAATTCTAAAAAGTCACAAAACAATCAAATCTTCAAGACTTGAACACGAAAAAACCAAGTTCATTATGTTGAAAAATATGATTTGAAATATGAACAGCAACATGAAACAACCATAGAATTAGAAAATGAAGTACTAAGGAGGATTATCCAATAAATTTGAGTATATGACACTTAAACCATCGATGTCTTGCCTACAGTTAATAGTGTGTGCATTCTCTTTTGATAATTTCTTTCAATTTCCAAAATCTTAAGACCACCCCAATCGATATTGTGCTTATCAAATCTGGCATAAGAGAGAAGAGCAGAAGCCCATGGTTTACAGTTAATATAACTTTTATGTTGTGTAATACGCCTTTTTAATTGTTGGCAAGTTTGACCAATATAAACATTTGTACAATCGTTACAATTTATTTTATAATTGACATTAGTTTTTAATAACTTATTAGTCGGATCTTTTATGTTAGAGAAAAGGTTTCTAACTGTTTTTACACTAAACTTAGCCACCATTATGTTACTAGGAGAAGAAGAATTGATTAGTTGATTAGTTAAATCGCGAGCATAAGGAAGCGACTTAAAAATCTTAATGTCGTCCCAACTAAAGTTTGTGTTACTATTCAATTGTACATCAACAGAATTGAAAAGAATTTTATTCAGCAAATTAACAGGGTAAGAATTTTCTCTAAAAATATTAAAATATTAATTCTATTATTTAAACATAAAATGCAATTAATTTTCATTTTTAAAGGGTGATGTTTTCAATAGTAAATTTAATGTTGGAATTATAATTATTGAACACATAAAAGATTTCTTCAAGTTTATCAGCTAGTACTGCACAGATGCGACCATCGAGATATTTCTTTAAAAAAGGAAGTTCGAAAGACAAGCTCTGTAAACAAATATTCAATAATTTGTCCAAAACTAATTGTGCCAAAATTGGACTAATGCTAGATCCCATCGGACAACCCAAGTCTTGAGAAAAGTGTACACCTTCATATACGAAATAATTAGATTCAAATATGAAATTATGAATCTTAATAAATTCAACTCGTGGTATCTCACTAAGAATTCCAAAGAATCTCTTGCAAAAAAGCTGTTATCATTATTATATGTTATGGTTAAAATATTAGTAATAAATTTTGTAAGATTTTCTAAAACAGTATTTAAACATAATACTATTGGACGGAGAGGTATGCCTTCTCTGTGCTGTTTCGGAGATGCGTAAAATTTAGGTGCAACACCATTATATGACATAAGAGATTTAGCTACAACTTTAATATAATGTTTATCTCTTTAGAGATCTAATTATTTCGTTGTTTCTGGTTTGAATGCTTTTCGTGGGGTCTTTAGTTAATTTAGTATATAAATTACCTTGATTCAGTAATGCAGATATTTTTCGTGTATAATCATCTTTTGACATCACTACTGATACGTTACCCTTGTCAGATTTCAGAACTAAAACATTGGGTGTTCTTTTAGGATTTTTTACAATTGTAAAAAAGGTTATTAAATATATCTCCCGATGACTTATTCTTATGAACAAAATTAGTTAAAATATTCGTGAATCTAGCTCTAAGGTTGTTTCTCTGCTCTATTATAGAATCTAAATTAGCTAACAGTTTCTTAATGTTCAAATCTTTGTTAACAGGTGGTATACAAAATGTAGGGCCCAAAGCAAGTATAGTTTTAACATCGTTAGGAAGAGGAACATCACTCATATTATTAATCCACTTATGTTTTATTTTAATTGATTGTTTACTAAAATCAACTAGTTTATTAAATGTGTTAATTAATCTATGTTTTATGTTTTTAAGATTATTTTATATTGAGCTGTCTGTCTATAATTAAATTCATTAAAGATAAAGTGAGGAAAGACATCAGAAACCTTCTTAATTTATGTAATTCAATGGTTAGGCCACTAATATTTTTAAATTAATGCACGTGTGTTGTTGGTTAAACATGTTTTATCTAACGTTTCGATCATAGATCTGTAAACATTAATAATCTTACATATATCACGAGATTAATTATGAACATCAATTAGTAATTAATTGCCCTGCTGATTCATTTGTCGCCTAATCCTAGTTAAAATATCTTGTTGCTCTTTTATTTCAATAAGTTCTTTAAAAATATTATTATGTGATTAAGATTAGACAACGAATGAATCAGCAGTGCAATTAATTATTAATTCATAATTAATCTCGTCATGCATTTCTACAAATACAAATCTTAGTGCCAATTTACTATATATCAGCTTTTTCAATACATTCGTGCCTTCCTGTAGTCTATCCATTAATATCTAACTAGATATTTTAACATAAGATATATCATTAACATGGACGTTTTAAACTGGGTGCGACATATATCTACTAAGATTCTTAAATTGATTCGAATGTACAGGGTGGTATATTTTCTTCGTACATAAACAATGTGTCACTTTTTTCCACACCACAACTGAAAATTGAAAATATATTTTATTTAATAAATGCTTATCACTTTTTTATTTGTTAAAATATTGAAACAGTGTAAAGGATTTTTCTGTACTTTTGTGCAACATTTGAAGCTAAGTACACATATTTTTGTTTACGTTTACGATCATAGTTATGATATTTAAGTTTTTGTAAGCTATAATACAGCAAACACACAAACACATTTATTCCATTGATCTCTTTTTGGTACTAGATAAATGGCATCTGTAATTGTTGTCTTCGTTAGTTTAATAAGATTAGGTATGACTTCTGTGCCGAAACCATTGTAAATCGATGTTTTTATGTATTTATTGTAAGTGGGAAACTTAGAAAATTGAAAAGGTTTCTTCTACTGAATGCTATATTTCTTTCCGAAAATATTTATTTAAACAATTTTAATAAATCTCATAGACTAATTTCAATTAACCAACAATATATTATATATTGCAAGAGATAATTTATTAATTTAAATGTCAGAGAGTAAGTTAACAGTGACCAATTCTTCACAACGTCTTCGTTAGTCATTATTGGCAGTGATATTCAGTTAATTCTGCTTATGGGCTCTCAGACATTGAAATGATGTTTAGGGGTCTAAGAATGATCGGTATTGCCCATAATTACCAAGTCCTTTGAGGTTTTTAATGTTACTGTTATTCCATTTAGTATGCTTGCGATTTGAACGTGTGTGAGTTTCCTCCCGTTCCTTGATTTATACACAAACGATCTCTGTGACAAAAGATTTTGAAAAGTGTGCTCAATTTTTGCTTTGTTTATAGTTATTTAAGATACAAGTGTAAAAAGTCATTCGTTATTGGACGAACAGTTGCAATAGAGAGACTTTTACACGTGCGTTTTACGACGTTTTATCTTCGATCGTGCACAAATTTCCTAAGAAATGTTTAATGTGATTTTCAAAGTAATATTGTGTCAGTTTGACAGCTAGTAATTATTTTTTGCTGAATAAAATACTAATATAGGTTCTACTGCAACATTGAAAAAAAGCAGTAGTGCCTTAAAAACGCAACTTTAGCAACGAAAATCAATACTAAACAATTAAATATAATAGCTACTTTGCACTGTTGTAGCTTTTCGAACCAAAATTTGAAGTCGTCCCTAATAGGCTAGCCTTGATTTTTTTGCTTACAGCCAGGATTACTATAAAACGGATACTTGCAAGTTTTCACCAACTGGTATATACTTCATCAATTGCGTATTTAGCTGTTCAATAAGTGGGCTTTAGGAAACTTGTAATTTGACGGTAATTCATTATTGTTGACAAAATGCAAATTGTTCAAAATCTCTCTTAACCTATTACTAAACATAGCACTGGCAATAGCTTTATTGCGATGAACCAAATCCAATACTTGTCTTTTCTGGGTCTTTTATAATATCCAGAAATCAAGAGAATTGCCAAATACTTTTAGTTCTTCTACTGACACTTCAAATTGTATGTTTGCATTTATCTGGAATGCACTACTCTTTGCCTTGAAGAAATATCACTCCAAAACAATTCGGAAAGCATGGCTGCGTTTTCAGTGTGGACATATCCGTTTAATATTGCAAAAATATGCTCCTGATTTGTTTGCTGTGAAAAGTCTCGTATTTGCCAATTATCTGTGACGTATATTATTTGGTATGTAGTTAATTAGCGCCTCATCGTCTTCACCTCCTTCTGTAATCCGATGTAAAACAAGCATCCGTTGAAGCAGTTAGTATCTTGACAGATAATTTGTCGGAAAAGTCATCCAAGTGCATCTAAGTACAAACAGTTTCAAAAAAATCACAAATTCCTCCTAAACACGGTGGCTGCACATTGGGAAAGGACAATATTAAACTAAAAGTAATCTAAAGGCGTTCAAAAACTTTAAGATAGCAGGAAACGCGTTCATACATTTACTCAATATAAAAGATAAAATAACTAGACTAGAATTAAAATTATTTAAATTAAACTTAACTAAGATTTTAAGCAATTATTTGAGGATTGACGATTTTCATGAAATCATGGAATGCTATTAAAATTTGAAAATTAAAGGTTAAATTTCAACAATGTTGTCCAAAACTGAAGAAGCATTAATCGTTAGCAATTATACTTGTCGATCAAAAGTTTAACATACGTTAAGTCGTAAAACGCCTATTACGGAGATTGTTACTCGAATAGAGGCATTTGTTACAACTATCGAAGGTACCTCAAAATATTGTATCAGATAATGAAATCAGGTAAATCGTGCAGCAGCTCACGCCAATAACGGAGGAAATTTCATTAAAAACCTCAGAACAAACAATTGTTTACACTGAAATCAATAATGATAATCAACTAAACTGATCTAAAAAAAGGTTAAGCGCTTAATATCAGAGGAGCCATATTCAGAATTAATGAAAAATTCACAGCTAAGGATAAACAGGACGCGATAAAGAATTGCCCACACAACTTAATGTCTGAAATTTAAATTAAATGTTTGAATCCAAAATGGCGTAGAATGAATTGTTTACCAATAATACATAAACTATGTTATTCAAGGAGACTCATCGAGTTACTTGCCTTTAAAATTATTTGCGACTAAACTAAAAAATGTATCGGAACAATTAGAAATTTTCATTTCAAAATTAGTTGAAATTGATTCAAAAACGTTATCACACATTATTATGGTACGACATTGTCCGTTAAACGAACATAACTGTTGAGTGTTGCAAAAATGAGCTGCTGCTGCTGTTGATTGATTATTCAATGAATTTCTGTGTATTTCTAGGCGATGGTACTGTCGTTAGTCTCCTTGTAATTGCTTTTTGACTCTTACCTATTATTGTGACGGCTATCTCTAGAACTAATCAGCAACGTGTAGTTATATATAGTTATATATTTTTCATTTTTGTTTGCCAATCCACACCAAACACGATTGTGTGCTAATTCTCAAAATACTGTATTACTTACGACGTTATTATTAACAAACGAAAATACTCTACAACTACAACTATAACTTTGACAATTAAGCAAGCTCTCTACACTGACAGATGAAATCCCATTGGTGAGGATCGAATGTGAACTATTTTGTGGAAGAAATGTAGGCAGACACTATGTAAATATATTGTAATAATATAAACTCTGCAATAATCCACATTCATAAAACCCATAAATAAAATATTTCGTAAATCTGCGTCGGCCATTTTATAGAGCGCCCTTGAAAACCATTTGGAAATACTAATTATATGATTATATATAATTCCTTTCGAGAATTTTCGGGACAAACCTACGTAACATGACATTATTTCTCTAACAAGTGAAAATATGAATTATGGTTAAATATAAACATTTTTTTTACCAAACAAACAAACAAACAAACAGAATGGTGCCAAAGTTATAGAAAATAGTTAGCTCGTCGGTTGGTCTATAATTATTTAAACATCATATAGAGCTAATGGCTGCAGTCTGTGGCCGCGTTATCCTGCAAATTGCAAATTGTGCACCATAATACCTTGAGGGAGAGCCATATTTCGTTTCATCTTGAACCCATAAACAAAACCGAGATTTTTCATTAAGAATGGCTCGGTTCCATTCCTCAGTAAAAAGCAAGTTTCCGTCATATTATTCTAGTCATTCAGCTCAGAAAGTGTCGAGTTAGTGATAAGTAAATCAGTTCCGATTCAACATCAAGTTCTTCGATTCTTGGATAAGTCGATCCTATGGAGATGTGTTGGTTAATTATGCATCACTTCCTAATTTCCCTTATAGTAAAAAATGGCTCCAACACTACACGCGAATTAACTTATAGTAGTAGTAGAACTCCGGAGCCTGCATTCAAACAGAGGAAATCTGAAACAACAGGTTTCTTCAGTTCCTTCATGTGAATAATTTATTCTTAGGATTTTTAATACGTACTTTATTATTTTCAAAAATATAAGGTCCAGTGAATTTGTTTTCGTGTGTTTCTTACAAACCTTTTGGTTGATTTTAAATGTAATTGGGTGCTTCCCGATTACCTTTTAGTTTTGAACTGTTTGGCTGTTGATCGATTGGTAAAGGGCGTCTAATTTGGTCTTGTGTGAAGCTGAATTATCAGCATATGCGTTAAGGGGATTAAACCAAAGGAATCCCTTGTGCTATGTCCAAAAGTGTAAATTTAATTGCGCTGTGGGTAGTGCTATTAAATGTTATTATGGCTATACTGTCTTTATTTTTTAATAATCTCAAATGTTTTATTAGGGTTGAATGAAATCTTTCTACAGGTGAATTTGATTCATGATGGCCTGGTGTTGTAAAATCGGCTTTAATACTGTGTGTTTTCAGTAACTCTATTATAAGTTCATTTTTAAATTCGATTATCTTATATGATTGTTTCGGGTTCACCGTAAGTCGAAAAATATTGAATTAATTTGGCACAAACTGAATTTGATGTTTTGCTGAAATTATGATTATCCTAATTTTGTAAATTTGTCAATTATGGTGAGAAATGATTCGATTTGAAAGAAAAATGTGTTAATATGTAGTACTTGAAATGGTATCTGTTAATAGCAACTATACATAGGGCCTTTGTCTCGAATATTTGGCTGTTTGGCAGATTTCATACATATTGACAAATGAAGTTATATCAGCTTTCATTTTTTTCCAGTAGCAGTTGTTTTTTGAACACTCATATACTTTGCTTATGCCGTGATGATTTGTTTCATGCTGATGGGAAATAAACATTAAACGTTTGTCTTTGTCAATTACGTTATTAATTAATTGGGTGCATTGGATCAATTTAAGCGATATGAAAAGTTTCATATAGGTGTGGATGAAAAGAGGGATCAAATCTTTACTATGAAAATATATGTGAGTCGGTTTATTTCCCGGTATATGATGTTATGGGATTCATGCCGTTTTATACGGTCTTATTGATGCTGAATCCTGAATTAAGTTATATCTGAGAAGATGATTATTAAAGTGATCAATTGCCAATTTGTATGTTCTTGAACAAATCAAAATGCTTGACCTCTTAGTTTACCGAAAATAGTCTCTAACAAACAGATCTTAATCGGTGCTTACGGTGTTTGTGTATTTTGAAAAGCTGTCAGGAAGTTTTCACAAGAATTTTTCTGCTTTCACTTTCTGTCAAGTTAATTTATAAACCTTTATTTCATTGTAAAAATAGATTTGTGATTGGTTCCAGTTTGGGTTCGATATATTTTTCGAACGGGATAGGGTAGAGAGAAAAGGAAATATAGATTGGAGAGCACATCGTTCTTAATCTAACGTATGTAACAAAAGTTTGAGAAAATTTTTCCTATTAAAAATAAAGCAATCAACTTACCATTGGATATTAAGAATCTTTCTAGTTTCCGACATCGTACCATTATACGAGAAGAACCCAAGTGTTATATAACATATAACACATTAAACATTAATGTGTTATACCATGTATAACAATCGTTATAGTTAAAGATTTGGATTTTGGTTCTGTATATTAAAAACAGAATTTGGGGTTGTGGACGATTAGGAATATAAATCACTTCAATGTTTTCTGGCTAACGTTTCGCCTCGTTTATTGAGGCCTTATCAAAGCCTATAAGGTAACAATAAAGAAAAATAATTTTAATGTAAAAACAAATTTCTAGTAAGCACTTACACGAAAATTTTAGAAGATTATAGAAAAATTGAAACATTGCAGAAGCTCCAACACAGAGCGACGAGTGACAGGATCGAAAGTTATGATTTAAAACACAGCACTACATAATTATAATTAGTTTAAACAAGTTAAAAGTTTGTAACGTCTAAGACGTAAAAGTCGTTGAAACTGTCGAAGGTCAAGTTGTGCCAATTTGAACCTTGGTAACAACATGTGATCCACCGCGCAAAAATGAAAGTTACTAAAAATTTTATAATTGACAATTATTTAGGTATAGTTGAATTATGAAGAAAACAATTTACAACGTGTACCTTAAGCGGATAATCCCCGAATGTTCCACAGGCACGTCTTATAGAAGAATTTTGAGCTTTACTCGGGAGAGAAGTTTACGACGGTGGGTGGGAACCCCAAAGTGAATCAGAACTACGACGAAGAATCTACCAAAAGATTTGAGAGTTTAACCCACTCACCGTCAAAAGGCTGTTGAGAGGCATTCGCACCAAATTGCGAACCATTGAAACCCATGGCCCTTTAGCTGCTATGTGATACGTTATAATTATAGCTAAAGCTTCACTGAATCGTTTTCTGTACTACCAAATGAAATAAAACAATTATAGTTTGAATAATTATATTTCAAAAATTTTCCCAAAACTTTTGTTACATACGGTAGGTGTTGATTTTGGCAATGTTGTCCTTGACCACTGCGTCGCCTGGGAGAAGTGTGGCGATTTTCTTCCTTCTTATTAGATCTTGTGTGTTGAGTTTCTTTGTTTCTTTACTGCGCTCTGGGAGTTTTGGTTGGGAAGTCACGATGCCACCTTGGACTGAATCTTCGCATTTGCACTTAAAATTTGAAAACGACAAAATTGAGAACTTTCGATAGACCGCTGACCGCTATCCATCGTCGCTCTCACATGTCGACGATCGTACTTCGCCGAAGATTATGATTTTCACGATGATTTCATGTTTGGGACACGTATATGAGGTCATTCTTGACTCATCTGTTCATTATCGCGAATCAATAATCCAACTACGCGTCGGTTGATTATTCTACCACAATCAAAATTCTAATAAAATCATGAACTTGGACGCCGTCGAATAATCCTTTTACACTCTACTATTTAAGGCTTATATCTACATTTACATAAACAAAATAAAAATAAAAATCAATAGATTTTTTTAGTTAATTGCCAAAGATAAGATTGCTACAAATCGCTTTTAGGACGACTAAACATCTTTCCCTGAAAATTTCATCAGACTTTACCAACCTATGCGTATGTATCGTTATTTATGGATGCCTAATAGGAACAATTTATTTATGCATCATTTGAAGTATTTTCAGTAGCGGTCTCACTATGGTAGGTGCCGTCTGGGACGGTAGTTGGTACTCGGTGCAAACGTCAACATTGGCAACATATCACAAAATAAAATTATGCACTTTTCAGATTTTATTTCATTCATACACTCAAAATTAAAACGACAAAAGTCAAAAGCATTCTTAGAAGCAAAAGATAACATTTATACAGAAATATCTGTCATAAATATTTCTCCTGAAATATCTTACTGTTATATGTTGAATCATAGAATTGTGTGTAATTTGTACTTGGTAACTAGAACTTCTATTGCTCGAATGTCTCGATAACCCGAACAGAATATATGGCCCCACCTTCGATATGTCGAATATTCTGGGAAACCCCTAACTAATTTGTGATATTGCATGTGGGGAACCACAGTAAAGATAGAGTTACATCGATCATTGTTGAAAAAATTGCTCTTGATCAAAATAATCAACTTCGCTGCTTTTGAGATGTTAAATGGTTGTCTTTTCACTATGAAGCACATTCTTGGATGACATGAGTACTCTTTGAAGAATAGCTGTTAAAATTAAACAATCAATTTGGAAACATCGAGAGAACAATTATTCTTTTCATTGACAACTGCCAGACCCATTTAAAGACATCCAACAAAGATTAAATATTAAGTATTGATGAAACTGCATGAAATGTCTACGTTGACTCCGGGACCATTTCCAATTGTTTCATCAAAAGGTATTGGTCAGTATTCACAGTGGGAGAGACGAAATTCCCATGATATTCATAAGTGGACGCTTGAATGAAAGAAGTGAGGAAGAATGAAAGAAGTGAGGATATGAAATATTGTCGAGCTCTAATACCAGAATCGAAATCTGTACATCGCGATAATAAAGACCACAGTAAAATTGATATGATAGAGGAAGAGTTGACGCAGCAGTCGATTTTTAATTCGTGTGTAAAACCAATTAACACACAACTGATTCTCTTATAATGGTTTAAATAACATTGCAGTTTGTTTGAATTTCAAAATACTCTCCTCAGTCAAAAATAACAAATAACACTAAAATAAAAACTATGTACATTATATTATACTTTTTTATGACGAGACATCTTTAGAATTATCGAAGTTCGACTGTATTAATACTCCTAATATTTTATTGCATAATTAGCATCAATTTAGAAAATATTATGAGTATGCATTTAATTATAATATTTATATCGTACAATAAACGAGTCCAGTGATAATTAATTTTAATTAAATATTACCTTACTCCAAAATAATCGTCGTGCTCAATGTCAAAAATGTATAGACCATAATGCTCTTAAAAAGATTTCATACAGTAACATAAGTATAAAGACGCCCAGTTATCATTTTAAGAAATGATAACTGGAAAAGAACGAGATGAACGTTCCATTTTTCGTCTGGTTCTTAAAAGATTGCGATTAAGTGAGCTCTAAATAACAGCATGTAGCTGAATTGTAATGAGCTAGTTCGAACGTGAAAAATAATAACAGCAAATTATTTCCAATAACGCCCTTCTTTAGAATAAGTAACATTGAGATACCACCAATTAAGCCCCTTTCAGCAGGAATTATATTTCATCTAATAATTTCCAAATTTTGACATTTACATCAACATGCTAATTCCATGAATAATTATCATTACATGAAACAACCACCAACGCGAAACTAATTTGCACATTAATTACGTATTCAAATTAAATTTCGCCATTCATACCCTCGCCGAGCGCAACTTTCCACGTAACCCAGGGCAAATTTCTTTAATTCATCGTTGCTTAGGCAACTTGACAATGCGCGACGCACGTGTGTTGCGTTCTACATTTTTTTTTTTTGTTATCTGCCCAAGAGATTTTATCTAAATAAAGGTAGATTACCAAGCCCCACCTTCACCGGCCAGGACCGCCTCTACATATTCGTGAATCCACCTTCGCGTTTGTATAAAATAGGAACGCCATTTTTAAATCTATCGGACGGATTTTGGTTGAGCTATTTATTGCCGCCATTGCATATTCTACAGCCCATTTCAATCCGTTCCGCAGATAAAACGATAACCTTTATTGTCCACAACAATAGACGTGCACGTACCTCGAAGGAGATACCGTGAAGATCTTATCTTTTTACGCGTTACGTATCTGTTTGAATTAGTTTATGTAATTAGGCGTAGTTGATTACGATGTTGTAACCGTCTTGTACTACAAGGTTGGGTAATTGTTATGCGAATGTAATTAAAAATCAAGCACAATTGAGTTAATTACACGAGACGCGTTGAAAATTCCAAAGTAATTGCACGAACAAAAGTTTTTGTCCAAGAAGATCCCACAATGGAAAAATTTACAATTATCGCAATTTAGTCTATCTGCACATATGATAAAAATATACTAAATAATTGAAATATGGAAAGTAATTCAAAAACTACTAGGATTACATCTATAATTTTTATAATGGATTTTGACGATGACAAAGTTTCAAACAAACTGTTAAACTCATCCAGCATTTCAGATTATGAAAACATGATAACTAAACCATTAGAACTTAATTAAAAATTTCAATCCACGACTATGTTAGGAACATATGTCATTTAAAGAGCTTACATACAGTCACGTCTTGTCGCATTGATCGATTTCTCTGCTGTACCTTCACTTTTTCAGGAATTGTTATTGGATTCCAGGTCTGCCCAAATTAGTCATCAAAATTAACTGGAATGGGAAAAGTTATTCATGAAAACTTGCATATTTACTATGTATAATAAATACAATAAATCTTAAGGTTTGATCATCATTGATTTTTTAAATGCACAAACCGACAATTTTTTAACACGTACAATAAATTAAAAATTTAATTTTGATTGATACGCTCGTCGATAATTCCGTTGATTCTTTTCAGTTTTATTTTCATTTTGTTATCGAAACAACCAACTATAAAATGATCCATTTTGACGTTCGGGCTTCGACGTCAATAAAACTTGTGATCTGTGATTATTTCTTATTAATTGTTTTCCAGATTTGGTCAGACATTTTAAATTCCTGAGAATATGCTACGAACAATTTTTGTTTCAAAGTAATATTAACGACAAATTTCCAACCGCCTTTCAAATGTGACAATCAATTGATCATTAAACTGTCGATAAATTATGACAATTGGCTATCAATTTTCAGCAAAACTAGATTATTTTTTATTTTATAAGAAGCAAAATGCCGAATATCCATATCGTCGCAAGAGAAAATCGGATCAACATTTAACAACTATTCTTAGACGTCATAATACAATTTGAGTTTTTCCAATTCGTCATAAATGTTGTATGGGACAAAATAAATAATGCAATTGGACTTTTGATTTAGAGAATTATTTCTATTTTATAAACATTTTTAAATAACCATTTAATGATTGGCACAACTAGGTAATTTTTGCACATTCGAAACGATCTCGAAGTGATTACATAATTATGAGTCATGTGATCTCGCCATTACATTCAGTATTCGAAATATTTTCACCAAACTTTTATATCTTAGTGTAGTTACCAACATTATCTTTGATTGTCTAGATGAACTGTGGAGGACAAGAAATATTAAAATTAATTTTGCCTCACAAGAAAAATAATTATTATGTATTAACAAGGTTAAAATTAAAATACATCATTTTTTGTATGAAATATAAAAATATTTTTATACGAATTGTATAAACGTCTTTTTAAAAAATGAAAATAATATGGTTAAATTTACTTGTCGATGTTTCAATATTTAGTTCTTAGATATAACTATCACAGTTCACAATTTTTAATTTATTCTCGTCAGATCCTTGACACTTGCAATGTTGAGGTTATATTTGCACTATTTTCCAGGACGAACGGCCGTGTTTACTTACACAATTGATCACGTGCTGAATGCAAACATATTCTTAGTTAGAATTTCTAGGGTACCCCATTTTTTTATTCTACCTTATTTCATTTGCGTGTTTTTATCGTAAAACCTTTGTTTAATTCCGTATTTCGTCTCATTTCTTCGAAACTACTTAAACTGCTTACAGTTTTTTGTAATTAAATATATGTAGAAGTATATGAATTCATAAAAATGAATTGTGTATGTCCGTCTGTCTATGTATATGTTTCTCTGTATTTGACGCAAAAACTCATCTGATCTGATCTGATTAAAAATGAAATTAAACATCAACAAAGCTGGGACCAACTTGATGCAAAACTGTAAAATAAAATGTTATCACTAACGTGTGCAACGAGAGTTTATCATGATTATACAGCTAGTATAGCAATTTCTCTCTTAATAAAACAGTATAGCAAGATGGTTCTTAAATATAATATGATTAAATATAATTGACCAATTAAGCCTAAATGAACATGAAATAACCTCATCAATTAAGTTTACATGATACACACTACGTTAAATGAATGTTTCAGCCGCCTTGAAGCAAATGGTAGATGATCAGAAACGGATACATTGCCATAGTTGGGACACTTATTTCATATGTTGCCTATCTTCAAAGAACAATAAATCAGCAAGCTACCTCGAAAACTATCAGATATTCAATTATATGGAGGAACATAATAAATAATAATGGTTTCAACATTTCAGACAACTCTTTTTCATCTGAAATAATCTTCAATTGGTTGGGTTGGGTTGGGTTGGGTTGGACCACTTATTCTCCACCCTTAAAAAATATGACACATAAATATTTTGAAAAACTTAACATAATATTTTAAAATCTTACTAAAATTCTTGCTCGTATTTCTTATTCACCTGTTATCGTTTGTTCGAAGTTTTATTTCACATATAGTAAATTATCAGTGACCCCCCCCCCCTCTCCAATAACAGCCAGTCCCACTCTCGGCACGGTACTGGTTCTGTGGAGTCAGCCAGGGTCGTCTCATTTTGTGTTCAATTGGAAAAAATCGTTTAATCAGTTTCTTATTGATCGCTTGCTTTCATTTTCATCTTCTTTTTATTTTACCCTGTATTCTTCTCCTTTCAACCAATCCATATAATGCTTAATTTTATGTTGTTTATTTTTAACTATTTTTAAAGCAAAATTTATAATAATTTAATATTTTCGTCGTTGTTCTTGTATTCGGTTTCATTTATTTCCACCTATTCTCCTCTAATGTAAATAGTTCTGTTTTCCTTTCATTCTTTTCCATTAAGTTAATTAAATGTTATTGTATTGTAAGTTATTGTTATTCGTTAGTTGATATTTTAGTTTACGTTTTATGTTCTCTTCTTTGTATATTCGTTTTTTGTTCTTTAATTTGCAAATTTATTTATTAGCATCATTTGGTGTTCAATTCCTGGCCGGTTTTAATAAATAAATATTTTATTTTTTGAATAAGATTATCTTTTATTTTTGATTGGTTTCAACTTGCTTTCGTTTTTAGTTTTCGTTTTCTTGGTTCACGTTTTCATTTTCTTTCCCTTTGCTACTATTTTATATAATTTGATTGTTTGTGCTGATTTTGTTACGTTTCTCCACATTTTCGAAACAAGAATAAAATTTTCATTGAAATTAAGGATTTTTTTAATTTACCACGGAGTAAACTAGCACATAATCGTCGCCCCCAAAGAATCCGTTGGTTGAGACAGCGCACACCAGTCTCTGCATAATACCACTTCAGTATGGATAGACGGAGTAATATTGTGTTCAAGTGGACAAACTCGAAAGTGTTTTGTGCTTTTCTTATTTATATATTTTTTGACAGATATTTATGATAATTTAAAATTTGCATTTGTTTTCCTTGCGTTGTGTGTATCAGTTTCATTTATTTCTACTCGTTGATGTTTTATTCTACTGTTTCTTTATTAGTTTTATTTTGTTTTCCACTAACTTTCCTCGACTTTACTCGATTGATATGTTAGTTTTTCAATTAGTTTATTTGATTATTACTGTACTAGACTCCATTTGTTTTCCCTTGTTCTTCTAAATTGAAATTAGTTCCTATTTTATTTTGCGTTTCCTTGGTTCGCGTTTTCAGTTTCTTCTAATATTTCTACTATTTTTATCATTTTTTACCACAATCGATTTTGTATTTAAAGACAAGGATAATATTTTTGATTGTAACATTTTCTTTTTTAGGATAGTTTTGCAACAGATCAACAACTGCACTGTTTCATTGATATTACATGTAACCCAAAAACATCAGGAATCAACAGTTTAATCGGTCGTTTTATTTTACATTCAACTGGTGCAAACGCTAATGCATTATTACTAGATTCCTGTAAATCGAATGCAAAGAAATTCTTAAAATTATGAAAGCTCGTATCACTTCTGTAACTATCACTGAGAAAAATGTTGTCATGATTTTTGATAGCAACTAAAAAGCCCTTTTCATTGAAAGTGGCATTTTAGGCATTTTTTTATTTTGGGATTTTGATAACTTTTTTGGAAATTTTTATCATTTTTGGCCATTGACAATTTTGTTAATTTTTCGTCTGTTTTACATTTTGTCACAATGTTTACAACTTCCTATAATTTCGAAATTTGTCGCAGTTTCTGTATAATGTTGGTTCAATTTATTTCTTTTTCATTTTTTAAAATGTTGTATTTTTTGCACTAGAAATTTTTGCATTTTTACATTTTTGATACTTTCAAATTGGAAACCGGCGAGTATGGTAATTAGTAAAGTTTTACAAACAAAAAAATAATTCAAAATATCGTTCTTGCTATTTAATTTACAGCTTCTACATCAACGTTATTTTTGTGGGTTGTTACATACACGATTTTTATCAAACCGTCATAGGGAAAAATAAATTGAAGTTAACAGCAAGTCTAAAAATAATTTTAAAAAATCCATCTGGTAAATCTTGTATAATCGGGCAATAAATTACAGTTTAGATAATTTCAAACCACCTGATTTCACTATTAACGCGATAAATATTTTAAATCTCTAATCACGTTCTTGACATTTGTCCGTCAAAAATGTCTTGAGGGATTTTGAAAAATCTAAGTAATAAATAAACAATAATTACGATCAGAAATTATATAATTTGTTTTTATTGTATTTGTTTTCAGATAGACATTTATTTTTGCATTTGATAATTAGTTTTGAAGTTGAATGAACAAAATGTGGAAACAGGGAGAAAAAATATTTACTCCAAAACTGAAAATTAATGACAGCAAACAATGAAAAAAAATTAGTAGAAAATAAATATAAAAACTCTTAAAACATGCAAAATCACACAGGATGGAATAATTAGTGAAACGCCAATGAACTAGCTAATACATGGGGAAAAAGTGATATGCAGAATTATTATATTAATATTTTACTTGCGTCGCTTAAAGTATTATTTCAGGGAGCCATACCGAAATATTTTTAAGATTTTTTTCTATTTGCAATACAAACGTCAAAGAATTATGTCGGTAGCAAACGCAAATTTTTAAATCATTAATCTTCAACAACGAAAACATTTACCTGCAAACTTATTTCTGGCTGTTAGACGTGTTTACAAACATTTGACGTCTTACTAGGCGTACCCCAGGTGCGGACAGGAACCCAGCGGGGGTTGGCTCGCTTTTACAAGATCGCATTAACAACAATAGGGCGGCATCCTCCAATGTCTTCACCCTCAAATACGAGCCCTCGTCTGACCGTACCAACAGGTACAGGATGATGACACGGAGTTCGTCTCGTCGCCATCCTTGCTCTTAAAATTTACTTGTCATAGATATCGAAATTTACATATTTTCGTGACGATAATGGGAGTATAAAGTTTCTGGGTCACGTACAACCAGACGAAATAATTTGGTATTTAAATGAGAGTGGGCAACTAAGTTAACATTTCGTCTAGCTCTCGGCGTTTTCTATTTAGATTTAGGCCAGTTATGTTTATGAGGGACATTAGTTGGCGCGACTGATAAGCCCCTATTATCCATAATGAATAAAAATATACGCACACGCATTTTTTGTAATTTTCATTTTCGTATGTATTGTATTTTGTATTACTTGTAAATCGCACACAATTAACTTATTAATTAACAATGGTACCCCATTGGGATTATGAAGCCTGGGATAATATTTCAAACGGAAATCTAAATAGACTATTGTATGATACCCATATTTTACTATATACATAGTGTGAGGTCGAAATGTGTTTAAAAAATTAATACGTTTATTAATTAATTAATAAACGTACTTATAATCGAAATAATAACGCGATACTACTTGGCCGAGCTCAATAAAATATGATGACTATATCTTTTAACTAATCCGTCGATTACATGTTTATCATATTTATTGTACCTTCATTGTCGTCGTATAATTAAATTTACTGCCTAGCCAATTCCTTAATAACAATACAATCTCAATACGTCTTAATACTCATCAATAAATTTACAAGATTACAGCAAAAATGAAGCTTTCACGGTAATAAAATTCGCCTTACGAAAATCAACTTAGTAATACCGTTATTTTAACTTATTCTATCTCATACATAGATTTTATTTCTTTTTTCCTTGAATTTTATGTACTGGAAGGGTTTTTTAGGAGGCTTGAGATACATAATTCATTAATTTTCCAGCTTTTGAGCTTTGCACACAAGAAGTTTCAAAGTTTCTTCGTGGTTATGAATGAATCGTCTCACCCTTCTTTTCTCACAGCATTTATATTCCACCCCATCCTATATTTTTTTCCTCGGCACTTCATTCGCCTCACACCCTTCCACGACATATATATTAGATTCTAATTAGGACCCCGATATTGTTGAGTTGGTTCTGAAAACAATTGATAAAAATAGAAATTTTCCAGAATTGAAGTAATCACGATTTCCAGCCGTTCGACATCTTTATCTTCTTCCACCTCCTCCTACCTTCCCATCCTCTCTTCAGTTATATATATTTTTTATTTTTCATCCTGCCCTTTTTCATACATTCCTTAGGAATTCTAACTCCTCTCCCTTCTCTCCCAAACCTCTTCTCCAGTATTTTTCTTTCTTCTTTTCTTCTTGATTCACCTTATCTCCCAACTAATATTCCCAATCATACCAACCGTTTCCAAAGAACTCGCACATCTTATATTTCTCTTCCATCCAATATCGGTTGTTCTTCTCCTTTCCGCCTCTCACATGTATAACCCTACCTTTTCATAGATATTTATCATATTTTCTTCCCATTTGGATATGTCATTTCTTTTGTTTTCCCTTTTCTTTAATTCTTCCAATATTTGTTTTGTCCCTACGCTCGCTGATATTTCGTACCTTACCGCTCTTTTCCCCGCATCCACTCCCATCCTTTCGCTTCCTGTCCCCTACCCCACTACGTAATCTGCCGTTGACTTCCCCAGGTTGAGCGCACTTTTTTCTGCTCTTGGTGTATCCTTTATATCCTTTTCTATTCGTTCCATTCCCACCTTGATCACTCTATCATCATTCTTTCGTAGAATTTCCCTTTCACCTTTCCCTATAGGCTCCTGCTCAATCCATCCTCCGCTTCAACATCTATTTAATAATTTAAATTACTCGCTTTTTTATACGATTTAGTTAAGCACACCTGTTATGATTTTGCTATCGTACTATTTTTCTCTTCGTCCATACAATTTGCAGTTCGGTGTCGTATCGTATATATTCCTGGGCATTGAAGCCGTCAATGACAGTTATGAATTGTTGTAGAGCTCGATTTAAAACGGTTGGGTTGGGTTGGGTTGGTAACCTTTTTAATTCCCTGGATATGAATGTATGAATATGAAATTAATCGATTATTTAAATTTCGTTGTAAGACTAAGTCGATTGGCTCAGTTGTAGATGATGAACTGTATATGTTTGTATCTGGCCGGTCTAACATCGCTAACTGCACACATTTACAATGTTATACATATATAGATGTGCACTAATCTGTTGCACACCAATCATAAAATTTATACGATAAATGAACAGCTGTTGATTTTTTATTCACTGCTTAAAGCATCATTTGGGATCTTTCACAACTGCAAGTCTACAAATGGTATCAAATATTCTAGGAAAGCAGTGCGTCCGGGATATTTCACGACTATAACCCAGCAATCGTCTATTACTAGACAATACAGACAAAAACAACAACATACCCTTGGGGTTTTCATATTTTTGAGTCTTGGAAGCTTCAACGATTTATGAACAATAGTGAAGTTGAACAGTTTACAAAATTTTCAAAGAATAGAAAAATATTCACCTCTTAGTAATTTATCACTTTCGTCTCATCGCAGAAATTTTTTGATTTTGAGGTTTGACAATTTTAAATATGTTTCTTGCAAATTTAAAAAGTTTAATATTTTTTCCTTGGAAGTTTTTTGATATTTGTTATATTTTTTGACAATTTTAATATTGTTAGAATTTTTTAAGGATTGATAGTTTGATACTAGGTTTTTGGCAATTTTGAAAATCTTGCTTCCCACATTTTCTTCGTCATTCTTATCAGTCTTGTATAATTTGTTACCGTTAGCAGGTGTACTGCTACTGCTACTGCTACGCCACCTGCTAACGGTAGCAGGTGGCGTAGCATTAGCAGGACTCTCCCTTGGATAGTCACATTTCATATTGTCCCACAATACATATTTACCAGTAGGCAGGAATTTTCCCACCAATGTAGAATTTGTTACAAATTTTCCATTCTGCGTTTAACATTTCCATGGTTAACTTATGTGTCCTTCTGCTTTTCATCTTCCTATTTTATCACCACTTGCTAATTAAAAATTTTATTTCATGTTAAACTTTATCCTTTCTCCGCTATCGTTGCATACTATTTTTGTCCCCCTTTGCCGTTCCTTGAAGTATTTCATCTGTCACTCCATGCGGTACTGTTTATATTACTTTTCCTTCCCTGTTCATAAAGTGTAGATTTTTAAAGTCTTGAAAAATAGTTTCTAAATGACTTTTGAATCTTCTTCATTTTTACCATTTATCACTATCTCCTTATCATTAAATATCTGGATGCAATTCTTGACTTCACCGACCGGGGTTACCACCATTCCCTTTCAATATACTTAAATCGTTCGTACGTTGTGGTTGTAATTTGTTATGCAAATTTTGAAAATTTTTAGGCATGTTCACTTTTGTAATTTTTAAAATGTCAACATTCAATTTTAGTTAGTATAAACATTTTTTTTCAAAATAGACATTGCTGGTTACAATTTTTTTATCGTTTCATTTATCCGCGAAATGTTTATAATTTTAGTGTCATGAATTTGACATTTTTTTACAGTTCATATAAAAACGTTCAATGAACAGGAATACAGCTTTGGTATGCGCGTTTATAATAACTATTATTAGTCATTGGAAAAAATGTGGTTTGAGATTAAATTAAAAAATTTAAATGATCAATTATTAAAAATTATAAAACTGACCAATTTGCGAAATACCTAAAAAGATTAAGAAAGTGCTAATCTAAAATTATCTGAAAGTAGCGAGGCGATAATTATTTCAGAAAGTCCAACTTGAAAATCATTCATTATAACGAAAAAAAACTTTTTTGTTGTGTTTTTACTATCAACTATTTATCTTTATTTTTGAATTAATATCTAACCGGTGGATATTATTAAATTTCAATTATATCATCATTTACAGCACGTATCTGTATGTGTTTAAATCTGGTCATTTGAAATACGCAAACTCAAGTATATTTGCGGCCAAATTTTACAAGTCAATAACTCATAATATTGTCTTACACTTTTATCTCAAATAAGGAAATAAACATTTTATTATTATATGAACTGGAATTTTCACAGTTTATTAGGAAATACTGCGCAATAAAGTTATGTGATACGACAGCCACCGTTTATTATTTTATGCTGCCTATACTGTACATTTACCTGCATGAACGTGCTAATTGCAACAAATATAATTTATTGCTAGTTGTAGATACTATTAATTATGGTTACACTAAATCACGATAATTGTCCAGTTATAAATAATTTAAACAGAACGTTATATACAAAATAAATATTGTTTTTCGTGTAAACCGTTGTTACACAGCGACTAAACTCGATCTGCCAAAATTTACGGTAATAATTTATTAAAAATAGCGTTGTAATAATAAAAATAATTTGTACGTATCATTATAAAACAAGTTAACAATTAAATTCCAACTGTTGCAACTTTTGTCGAGAAATGTACTTTGTTGCGAAGCGGCGGTTTAAACACTTTAGTTAGCAACAAAATAAATATGAAATTAATAAGATTTCAAGTAAATCATGACGACTTGAATATCAACGTAAACTAGTGTTAGGAATAAGAACCTACCATTTTGGACATTTTGGTCCAGGGCCTCAAAAACGTAAACTATTTGGTCTTATTCTTATTACATCTTGAAAATCTATAATATTAGTACAATTCCAAGAAATAAATTGTCGTCGTTTATAATTTATTACTTTATTATTGACTGATTAAATACTATAAAATAATAAACTATATTATATAATAACATTATCTTAAATTATGAAGTTTAGCCAATCACGCTCCCACCCAACTCTGATAGATTGGAACACTTGAAATTTATCAAGCTTCTCGCTGATGTAGCGTACGAATCGTCCATGAATGCGACGCATGATACACAGGTGTGCATTTGTATATCAAAACAATTTTCGTCTCGCCTATCGCGCAGAATAAGCTTTCGAATTTGAATTTACGACGGCTATTTATTTATGGTGCTAAACGATGCTAAAAATAAGTACAGATAATCATTCGCTACATCATCATATTTTTGATTTTTGTTTGAAAATATCTTTCTGTGAAAGATAACGACGACTATTTCAAAAAACATTTGAGAATTATTATTCGACGTGCAGTAGGTGTTATGGTGGCATAAAAATTTCACCATGCGTATCGTTCTTATATCTAATTTAAATAGAGATAATGAAATAATGTCAATACTTGATTAACAATTTAAATAAAGGCGACAATGGAAGTGTCACGGTCTATTTGTTTCGTTTATGGCATTTGTCTAAAAAAATGCTTATAATAGAATAGACTCATAGAAGGCACTTTTGATATAAAAAGCAATTATTTTTCACTGAAATTTACAGAAAAGAAGGCTCATTATGAAGGTATACACCCCTCGTTAATGAGCTCATGTATCTACATGCTCATCCCTGCAATCGAACCAATTTATTTTCCAGGTTTGCTGTCTATTATAATTTTTTTTATTAACTGTGAGTATTTCTTCCCTTCAGTGTTATGTCCTTCGGCTGCCAAATTGCTTCTTACGCCTATTCAGTATTCTCAACGTTTTATCATCCTGACTGTTCTAAAAATATTGTTCTCGTACTTAATTCAGTATTTTTTTATTAATAATCCACTTAAACTTTCACCTGGTTGTTGTAAAACGATATTCGATTATATTATTTGCTTGCCCCCCCGCCTGCCTGCGCCGTCCACAATGAAGATAATATTTGCACATAATATTGATAGGTCATAAATTAAAACAAACTTATAAATGTCACTATCCTGAAAAAGGTGGTTAAATTATTTATGAAAAGAAAATAAACCAGAAACAGCTCGATTACATATTTGTGCAGGCGCTATTTATAAACAAATTCAGGTCAAGTCTAAAACTGCAGTCGCTTCCTGCATCGTAGGATAATGAAATATTATACATATTCAACTGACTTTTGCAAGTGTATTCAAAAAATAATAACGTTATTAATTAATATCTGAAAATTAAATATAAAATAATTCTATTCAACAATTTATTAACGTTCATAAAAAAGCAATTGTTGGAATAATTACCAAATTAAAAGAAATATATGTACTAAGGCGTGAACGCTACACTTATGACATTCCTAACTAATTATAACTTTATATAATTTTAACATTCTCATCATTACAATATTTATAATTGATAATTAAAATGGGGAAATTTTGGAAATGGGAAAAAGTATTAAAGAGCCTAAGGAAGGAAAAAAGGGAACCGTTGGTGCAATTGGAAGGAAACAAAAATGTTGAAAATAATGAAATTAGTTAGTTAGTTATATTGAGTGCGGCGTTTAATCGCCCCTCCACTGCGACTGCAGGGGTCTATTGTGGCTCACAACTATTTATAGTTCACTCTCAATTCCCATCCTCTTTAGATAAATGATGGTAATTGAGAATTGAGAATTATAGAGCGATATTGCTGCGTTGTGTTTCAGTGAAGATTTACGAACGAGTCCTTGGACTAGACTGAAAAACCAAGTAGAACATCTATTAGAAGAAACACAGTTCAGGTTTAGCCCTTGGCACGGTTTAATATTTAATATTCGTCAGATGTCATGCCCAAAATTGATGTTTTTTAGACCTAGTGAAAGCATTTGATCAAATAATGAAAGTTGGAAAGTCCTTAAAAAGCGAAGTATGCATAAGACGTGCAAAAATTACATCAGAACAAATAATCGTGAGTCGGAGGAGTTTGAAACGGATTTGGGTGTTAGACAAGATGGCACACTAAGTCGCCCTCAGTTCATTCTGGCAATAGAAGACTTAATCAAGTCAGTTAAGACAGAAGTGAGAAAGTATTAAACTGGTTATTACAGAATGCTTATAAGTAAGGGTCGAACAAGGCCCCAATAATAATTATAAAATACTGATATGCAAACTGTCAAGAGTCAATACGAACGAATCCAGCAATAAAGTTATATAAATGGTAATCGATCATTCAAGATTCAATTTGATAGCTCTTTAAAAATTACTAAAAAAGAATATAGAGATTTCTGGAATTCATAAGAATTCTAATAAAACTGATAATTTTTCAGCTAATTGTATGGAAGGACACAAATAATCAATCTAATTATTTAATTTATCTTACTTGTTTTTTTGCTTTCTTTCATCTTCTAATAGCTCTTCTTTATTATTAGTCTTTATTATTATACACAAATAAGTGTGTTGATTCAAAAATTTTTTACAAAATCGAGCAAGGTTTCTGTTTTCTGTGTAAATAAAATATGTTGTTAAAATGTGTCTGGATTTTTCTAATTTATTTCTTTACACTGACGGGTTGCATTAATGCAACGGTTTTAAATAAACCAAATCATGGTTTATATCAACACAGTATACGTGTTTGTTATAAATTAACAAAGTGTTGCTTCAATACAAAGCAATCCTTTAATCTATCTACCTTGAATATCAACAATTTCTTTACTTTGTCGCAATAGGAAATTTTAATTATATCATAAAGTTTTTGTTTTCATAAAATACATAACAAGTATTTATTATTAAGTCAATATATTACTTATTTGAAATGAAAATGCACTTATATTAACGATACCTATCGTAACAACACAATGGATATGGAGTATTGTTTGTGTAGTTGCCTTGCGTTTTATATTTTACAGTTTGTAATTTTGTATGCATGTGTATTACATTACATTCAAGAAGAAAAATTTGGGTTATTTTGCGTACTGCTTTTTGGGACTAATTTCTGACGATTGTTATACGTTAATGTTAAAGCAGAGACGTTACACTTTTGTACATTGTTATGTAAAATTAAATTAAAACAATATAGGGACTCCTTAGATCAGTTAAAGACAGGTTGAAATGAAAATGCAGTTATATTAACAATACATATCGTAACTAAACAATGGACGTGGAATAAAATATTGTTTGTGTAGTTGCTTTACTTTTCAATATTGCCTTGCATTTTATATTTTCCATCTTGTAATTTTTTATGCATGTGTATTCAATTATATTACATTCAAATAGAAGAACACTTTGGGTTCTTTTGCCTACAAAATACAGTAGGACTGATCTCTAACAATTGTTATACGTTAATGGTAAAGCAGAGACGTGAGATTTATTGGTATTTAAAATTAATTTACGTGAACTTTCCAGATCAGCTAAAGCCAGGTTGGAATGAAAATGGAGTTATATTGACAATACCTACCGCAAGAATCAGATCCATTTTTGGCAATAAAAATACTTCAACTAGTAATGAGGTCTGTGACATCATATCACCATAATTAAAACATAGAAAAAATGAATCTTTCACCAAGACGATTATTTTTTCAGATGACCGTATTCTCACCCTCATCAGACAATAAACACCCCATAATATATAAGAATATCAAGCGTTGGTACAAACCATTGATAAAACACTTCAGGCAAATGAACATATCTGATATCAAATACGAACTTAAAACCCTATAAAATCATTCATGTGAATTAATAATCGTTTAACAAAATGTCAAAAATAGCAGGTAGATGAACCATTTTAGAAAAGGTATTAAAACTTGTAAATAATTTTAGAAATCGTTGTGTTGTACCATAGGTATAGACTTAGTAATTTAGGTTGAATTTGTTTAAATACAATCAAAAGTTTTAGTGTGTGCAGTTTTACTAAGAATTGGCGCCTCTTTTTTTAATATAACAGTGTCAGGAGTAAATGATTAGTTGTTTTTCTATATACATCACAAACTCAACTATTTTGATATAAAAGAAAAGTCATGTATTATTTGTCAATTTGTCTGTCAACATGATAAACACTCCAAAAAATGTGACCTACCCAAGATAACTAGAAAAGCCGAAGTATTAAAATGAAATATGAAAGAAGACAAGTAAATACAATAACAATAATTAATTATTTTCACTTAAACAACAGAACAATTAAAAACACTATGCAATCAATTCAATTTAAAGATAAAAAAGTTTAATAATATATATATAGTTCAATTTTACATTTCTTACATTTAATATTTTTCACTAACTTTTATAAATAATCGACAATATAATAAAATGAGGCGAACATTTATACCACGTATTAAGCAGTTCTACCCATAATACTGAATCAATATGTGTCACTAAGATACCTTGGATTCGGTTGGGTTGCGTTGAGTTTGGTTGGGTTGAGTTAATGTCAACAGGAACTGGTGCTCTGAATACACTTGATGTACATCATAATAAATTCTATCGTCAAAAATATGAAAATGGCCTTACAACTGGCTTAAGATTACCAGCGTACTCAAGGGTATTGACAGAAACGTCGTTAGATTAAAGGAAATATAACGACAATGAACTAATTGATTGATGAAATTGAATGTAAAGCATACCTTATACGGCCACAGTCTAAAAATTCTCTCAGACAATCAAGCGTTAAAATTATGGGCATCAGCATAAATTAGTAACCAAACCCTTGTTTTGGAAATGTGGGAAGAAAAAATTCATAGATATCTTTTCTATAAGGGCAATGCTAAGAACCATAACATGTCCTAGATTGGATTAATTTATTCTTAATCCAGAATCACTCTCACTATAGGGCTCACGCTGTACCGATTTCCAGACCCAGATCTAACTAACTAATTCTAACTAATAACTAAAAAACACTACTTGTTTAATAATATTATATTATTATTTCTTTTTTTACTTACGTCTTCACGTTCACTGTAAACCAGTCAACAAGTTACTTTCCATAAATTCCTAACCTAATTCATTACCCTATGAATTCTAAGTTTAGGATCATTTCTGAACTCAATTTCTAATATGGCTTTCAATTCCTGATATTGATTCCAACTGATGCTTACATTTCTAAAACCTAGTAAAATCAGTTCAATGTGGGTTTCGAAATCATCAGAAATTGCACATTTTAATCGTTTTATTTCTTTTTGAAGTAAATTTTATTGTATTCTCGCTCAGCGCTTTCAACTAAGCTCCATAATTTTGATACAAGTAATTTTTAATGTAGATTAAGTTTCCAGTCACCTCGACAGGTCGAACCCTGTTATTGACTGTGTGCTTTCGTTACGGTTGCCGTTTACTTATTATGTATTATTTCACTTCTACCTGAAGTGATTATGGTGAATGTTGAATATCTAATTTAAATAAGCGGTAACTCAGTAGCAGGCCGAGTTATTGCTATTCTTAAAATAAAATCAATTTTTGAGATTTGAACCATGGAGCTTGCGACTTTTGTCTCACTTACTACTTATTTTTCACTCTTTCATGATGTTTCGTAAGTAATAAAAATTTTAATTGTAGCAGTTTTACTGCTAATGAATTACATTAATGTTACATTTTAATTTGCATTAATTGCCATAACTCCACACACGATAATATCTACAAGAATAAATCACGTGCGATCAAAATACTTAATTATGTTAATTTCAACAATATTGGTAAAAAATAATATGACCGTAATTGTCAAGCATAAAATACAGTAGCCGGTCACCAATCCGTCAGTAATTCTCGTTACATATCATTGACCACTTTCCACATTAAATCTCTATACCTTTCGAGATGTCTTTATGGGCGAGGTAATTGTCAATGAAGAAATAAAAATTAATTATTCAGCCTTTTAAGACATTCTCGGCGCTCCGTTCGGCGCATGACTTTGAACCGCCGTCGAGCATGCTGGCATGCTGACGGACAGCCATAAAAGAAATTTTCAACATTGTTATCTCTCATTCTATAAATTTTACGACACGGCGTATTGAAAAGTTTATTACGGCGGCATTTCCGATGGGCACCGTGGACGTGAACCAACCCTTGACGTAGGCCCGTTTATTGCGGGGAAACGAAACACCAAAAGTCTCTCGGCGGTAACACCTAATTGGACATACGAATATCGTCCGTCGGAAAAAAATGTTAAAAAAATACAACTTTTTTGGCCATTTGTCCACCTGTTGGAGGCGAAGGAAAAGGCAGTTAGACATAATGGGTGATTTATTGGCGGCGAAAAGAGGCGTGCAGTGTAAAAATGCCGGATTTAATGATCCACATTGAGACTGTAATTTCTGACTTAGTAAGTTAATTGACGTGGTTATGTGTTAAGGAAGACACCAGTGCAACTCATTTATGGTAATTTCTTTATAAAATTTCTATACTTTTAAATACCTCGGAGAATGTGATACAAAAAATAAAACTTAAAAAGTAATATAATTATTTAGTGTGTCTATGGAATTGATGATGCATTAGATGAATGCTACGACTAGGTAATTGCAAACTTTACGTCATTCGTGTTAATACTTGCGTCACGTTTTTCCGCTAGCAATTCACCGTATAATTGGAGATGACTCGAGACAACCCGGAGTAAAAGTTTATATTCGTCGTTATTATATATATTTTTTTGTTTCATGTTAGTTTCAAGTTGATTATTTCTATTTATTTTCCTACATTAAGTTGGTGTGTTTTCCTAATTGGGTTACTAGTTAATTACGTTTCCTTTTGTTTTATTTTCATAGTTTTCTTATTATTTTTCCAATATGGTTTATCATTTGCATTATATTTATTATATTGATGTTAATTTATTTTTGTTTTGCTAATTGAATTTGTAAAATCAAACGAAGATAAGAAGGTAAAAAAACACAATAAGTATGCAGCCCAGCAGCTACATACATCGGTACATATGGTAAAATCAGTTAAATACCAAAATAGTTTGTATGTAGAAAACTAGAGTCAAATTAATTTATAACTTATGATACTATAATAATAAATTAACACAAAAATTATATGCAGTATACATATTGTATATAGTATGCAGCCCAGCAGCTACATCGGTACATATGGTAAAACCAGTTAATACCAAAATAGTTTGTATGTAGAAAACTAGAGTCAAATTAATTTATAACTTATGATACTATAATAATAAATTAACACAAAAATTATATACATATTGTCATAAAGAGTACTTACCGTCAATAACTTTGAAATATTACAAACTCCTCACGACCGATATCGTCGACTTTTTCGTATATAATTATATTGATGAAAATTTTCTGGATAGTTGCAATTTTATTTAGTAAAGTCTTTGATGCGGAACCCCAACTAAGTAAGTCGTAGTTAATGATTGAAATATTGAAAATTAATAAAGATACTGAGTGAACTGCAAAGGTACGTATTAGTTTATCAAAAGCAGTTGAATTAATGTGCTTATATTAGTAGATTCATTAGAGCTTCTGGTTTTAATGACACGATTGCATATTTATCATAACCTCAAATAGTTTTCATCTTCATGCTGTTGCAGGTAAGGGTAGTATTTTTTACGTTCCTTTTAACACATTCTGTTCTAATTTATAGATGCATCGAAAAGGAGTCAGAAAAACGCAAAAGGCATCAAAGACTCTAGAAACCCTTCAGGCTGCTGTCGATGCTGTAGAAGGTGGACGCAGTTTGAGAGAGGTTTCGAGCAGTTTTGGCATACCCAGAGCAACTTTGCAAGTTAAACACTTTGAACAATGCGTAAAATCGGCTGATTCTTTCTTGTTGGCCATAGACAATCATTCTAGTGACTGCTCACTCAGGGTTTACTACTTTGTAGAGAAAAGGCCATAGTTATGCTTATGATAGCACAACATACGTATCATAGGGTTCAGTCCCTTGTTGTGACATTTTAAGGCCCGTTGAAAGTAGCATAGAATTCTGAGTGCGATAAATATATGATTAGTTATGCTGGCAAAAAATACACCATATGAAGCAGCTGAGCTTTTCCGTAGAGCTTTTGGTCGGGTGGTAACAATTGAAAAAGTTGAATATGCTCTGCAGTGACAGAAATGTATCCTATCGATAAAGATATCTTTTCAGGAGGACAGGGCTCCAGCAAAACATTTATTAAGAAATTTTGCAACTTCTGCTCTAGCTCCATGCGAAAATTTGACATGTCCAGCAACCATATCATTTGATGTGGTAATCTAACACACCAACAACCAAAAACCAAAAGAGTTAAAAGGGCGGATATGGGTACTAGTAGTAATTCATCAAAAGGGGACAGAGGCGCATTAGAAAATCTTGTCCCCCGTTTCAATCTCAAGGACTAGTAACTAAGAAGAATGATTTCCCTGGCAAGGATGGCGAGGAAAGATGAGAATGAGAGAAATGAAATTGCCGAAGATATTTGCATAATCTGCAGAGAATTGTGACAGAGTCCAGAAGCTTGGCTAATATGTGTGCTATGTTCTGGTTGGGCACTTAATGCTTGCACGGCAGAAGACAACAAACATTTTATTTGTGACTTTCTATTTTGAGGGTATGGAGCTAGGGCCGGAATTACCTCACGAGTGCTGGCAGTACCGGCCAACGTATTTTTTATATATAGCCCTTCTTGTTCCGAATAAAAGTCTACTTTCATTCTATACTGGTTTAGCTTGAATTTGATACCAATACTTTTTCCATAGTCTTTACCGCGTAGTCATGGCCTTTAAAATTGCTTAGGGGGTAGTATGCCCCCAATCGCCCTTAAATTGTAATAGTACTCAACAAGTAGAACAGGCTCGAATTTTTTGTTGGAAAATCAAAAAAATATATATTTTGACGACTCGTTGACTATATCGACGTTTTCCAATTGAACGAAAGAAATTAATCAACGCATCCTTTTTCTTCTAAAAGTTGACCCAATGACTTTGACCGAAGCGTCTAATGAAGTCCAAATCAATAGCGTTATCGAGTTACACCAACTTGGTACTCCAAGGATTTGCTTAGTTGACAAGCTAATATATATATATATATATATATATATATATATATATATATATATATATATATAATTAGTTATTTTACGGAAACACTCCGTTGGGTTTGCGGTCTTAATAAGGGCGATTTATTCTATATCTTTATTAATAGTCTATATTTCGTGGATCATTATCCACATCATCAGGACTTCTACAAAAATTATAAATAGAAGATGTAAAATAATTATGGTATAACTTACTCAAATTGATACAATATAAAATTGGACATCCAATACAATAAGAACTAACAAAAAGGTTCAATTCAAAAGTGTCACCAAAATCAAATCTTACAAATTAATAAATAAATCAATTTTTGACAGAAAAGCCTACTAATTACAACATCAAAATAGGAAAATGACTTGAACACGAAAAAACGAAGGTTATTGTGTTGAAAAAAATATGATTTAAAATATGAAACAGCAACAGTCACGAGACATCCATAGAGTTAGAAAAAAGGAAGTACTAAGAAGGATCATCCAATAAATTTGTATATATGACACTTAAACCATCGATATCTTGTCTAGAGTTAATAGTATGTGCATTCTCTTTTATAAAGCACATTTCTAAAAAAATTCTCTTTTGATAATTTCTTTCAATTTCCAAAATCTTAACACCATCCCAATCAATATTATGCTTATCAAATCTGGCATGAGAGGAAAGAGCACAAGCCCTTGGTTTACAATTAATATCACTTTTATGTTGTGTAATCCTCCTTTTTAATTGTTGGCATGTTTGACCAATATAAACATTTCTACAATCCTTACAATTAATTTTATATATAACATTAGTTTTTGATAACATATTAGTACGATCCTTTATGTTAGAGAAAAGGTTTCCAACTGTTTTTACACTAAACTTAGCCACTGTTATGTTACTGTACTGTGTAGAAAATGACTTGATTAATTGACTAGTTAAATTGTGAACATAAGGAAGCGACTTAAAAATCTTAATGTCATCCGGACTAACGGTTCTGTTAGTATTCAATTGTACATCAACCGAATTAAAAAGAATTTTATTCAGCAAATTAACAGGGTAAGAATTTTCTCTAAAAATATTAAAAAGGATACGTAAATTCTTTTGATATAATGAAGGATGTGCGATCCTCTTAATTCTATTCTTTAAACATAAAATGCAATTAATTTTCATTGTTAAAGGGTGATATGATGAAAAATGAATAAATCGGTTTGATGTTATCTGTTTACGATGCCAATCGAGAATAATGATATTATTAATTCTAATAAGTTTGGTATCTAAAAAGGCTATGGAATTATGAATATCTTCCTTTTCAATAGTAAATTTAATATTGGAATTATAATTATTAAACACATCAAAGATTTCTTCAACTTTGTCTACTGGTACTGCACAGATGATATCATCGACATATTTCTTTAAAAAAGGTAATTCAAAAGACAAGCCCTGTACACAAATTTTCAATAGTTTGTCCATGACTAATTGTGCCAAAATTGGACTAATGCTAGATCCCATCGGACAACCCATGTTTTGAGAATAGTATACACCTTCATATACGAAATAATTAGATTCAAATATGAAATTAAGAATCTTAATAAATTCTTCTCGTGGTATCTCAGTAAAATTACAAATGGTATTCCAATTATCAATTATACAATCGATAACCAGACATTTAGGTATATTACTAAATAGGGAGATAACATCAAGGCTAATCAAGATGTAATTATCTGGTAACACAAAATTATTAATAAAGTCAGCAAATTCCAAAGAATCTCTTGTAAAAAAACTATTATCATTATTATATGATATGGTTAAAATATTAGTAATAAATTTTGTAAGATTTTCCAAAACAGTATTTAAACATGATACTATTGGACGGAGAGGTATGCCTTCTTTGTGATGTTTTGGAGATTTATTACTAATATTTTAACCATATCATATAATAATGATAATAGTTTTTTTACAAGAGATTCTTTGGAATTTGCTGACTTTATTAATAATTTTGTGTTACCAGATAATTACATCTTGATTAGCCTTGATGTTATCTCCCTATTTAGTAATATACCTAAATGTCTGGTTATCGATTGTATAATTGATAATTGGAATACCATTTGTAATTTTACTGAGATACCACGAGAAGAATTTATTAAGATTCTTAATTTCATATTTGAATCTAATTATTTCGTATATGAAGGTGTATACTATTCTCAAAACATGGGTTGTCCGATGGGATCTAGCATTAGTCCAATTTTGGCACAATTAGTCATGGACAAACTATTGAAAATTTGTGTACAGGGCTTGTCTTTTGAATTACCTTTTTTAAAGAAATATGTCGATGATATCATCTGTGCAGTACCAGTAGACAAAGTTGAAGAAATCTTTGATGTGTTTAATAATTATAATTCCAATATTAAATTTACTATTGAAAAGGAAGATATTCATAATTCCATAGCCTTTTTAGATACCAAACTTATTAGAATTAATAATATCATTATTCTCGATTGGCATCGTAAACAGATAACATCAAACCGATTTATTCATTTTTCATCATATCACCCTTTAACAATGAAAATTAATTGCATTTTATGTTTAAAGAATAGAATTAAGAGGATCGCACATCCTTCATTATATCAAAAGAATTTACGTATCCTTTTTAATATTTTTAGAGAAAATTCTTACCCTGTTAATTTGCTGAATAAAATTCTTTTTAATTCGGTTGATGTACAATTGAATACTAACAGAACCGTTAGTCCGGATGACATTAAGATTTTTAAGTCGCTTCCTTATGTTCACAATTTAACTAGTCAATTAATCAAGTCATTTTCTACACAGTACAGTAACATAACAGTGGCTAAGTTTAGTGTAAAAACAGTTGGAAACCTTTTCTCTAACATAAAGGATCGTACTAATATGTTATCAAAAACTAATGTTATATATAAAATTAATTGTAAGGATTGTAGAAATGTTTATATTGGTCAAACATGCCAACAATTAAAAAGGAGGATTACACAACATAAAAGTGATATTAATTGTAAACCAAGGGCTTGTGCTCTTTCCTCTCATGCCAGATTTGATAAGCATAATATTGATTGGGATGGTGTTAAGATTTTGGAAATTGAAAGAAATTATCAAAAGAGATTTTTTTTAGAAATGTGCTTTATAAAAGAGAATGCACATACTATTAACTCTAGACAAGATATCGATGGTTTAAGTGTCATATATACAAATTTATTGGATGATCCTTCTTAGTACTTCCTTTTTTCTAACTCTATGGATGTCTCGTGACTGTTGCTGTTTCATATTTTAAATCATATTTTTTTCAACACAATAACCTTCGTTTTTTCGTGTTCAAGTCATTTTCCTATTTTGATGTTGTAATTAGTAGGCTTTTCTGTCAAAAATTGATTTATTTATTAATTTGTAAGATTTGATTTTGGTGACACTTTTGAATTGAACCTTTTTGTTAGTTCTTATTGTATTGGATGTCCAATTTTATATTGTATCAATTTGAGTAAGTTATACCATAATTATTTTACATCTTCTATTTATAATTTTTGTAGAAGTCCTGATGATGTGGATAATGATCCACGAAATATAGACTATTAATAAAGATATAGAATAAATCGCCCTTATTAAGACCGCAAACCCAACGGAGTGTTTCCGTAAAATAACTAATTATAATTATTTCGGTCGTGCGTATTACATTATATATATATATATATATATATATATATATATATATATATATATATATATATATTTGATAACCTTACTGTGATCGATTGACAATTATTTTGGTTGTTTTATGTTTTATATTTCTTTGAAATATATTGAAATATATTTTGTGTATGAATACGCCGAGATGTTACGTAGTCCCCTACTTATATAATTTTTAAATTATGGAAGAACTCACGATGCAAGGGCGTGTTTACAATGCTCACTGTTTGAGTTTGTGCTCGGAGTTTATATCGGTTTTGTTTGTAAGACGCATGTTATTTAATATAATTCACACACAAGAAAACTAAACATTTGTTTATATTTTTCACAATAGTATTATGGTAGTAAATCAAAGACTGTGATTGGAAAAACATAAATATTCCTCTTACCACACAACTGTGTGAAAAATAAATTTGATTTCATGTGAGAGTGTAGCAAATTAAAACTGTTATTATTACTTACGTTTATCTGTCTCCGTACACGTATTCCTCTTCGTTCTGATAATTGGGGATTATATGTTTGCCTGTAACAATTTGCGGTTTCTATTATTTTTAAATTCGGAGTTTGGACTTTATAAATTACACACAGAAAAATACGTTAGTTCTCCTGTAATAAAATTTACAGTTGACTTCACCAAAAAGTACAATCGCTTCAACATACACAACAACAGACATTACCAAATATTCTCCACTCTTCTCTGTAATCAGAAATTGTGAGCCCAACATCTACAGCTATCAATTTTATTAATAAATAATACAAAGTTTTCCTAACTTATTAAGATTTCTTCGGAACCCCATTCCTCTGAATTCCTTTTATTTCGACATTCTTTTTTTGTGATATTTTATATTTTTATTTCTGAACTAAATTTGATGGTGAAGATATAGGAAAGACAATTAAACTGGTATAGGTAGTAAGAATAGAACCAAATTGAGCAGTGGGGATGATCATAGGAACATGAAGTGAAAGAGAAGCAATTACAGCTAACAAGCTCTCTACATCTGCAACACTAAAAGAAGCACGCATAGTTCATACACAGCTGTAGTACTCCATAGATAAAAAGTAAATAACTCCGACAAGACTGCAAACACCAATAAAAACACTCTCACCCCAAAATAGGAACGAAGGACCAGGTCGCAAAACTTAGAAAGTGCATTGGCCAACTGACGCAGGCAACCACGAATGATGCAAGCCATAAAAGTAGAAAGGCTGCCAAGAGAATAACATAGAAATACAGAACAACACATACAACAACATCCTTGAGGTTACCTAAAGCAAACTCTCGCAGTAAATGCAAAAAGATTAAAAAGATATATGAAAACATTCCAGCACCGAAGTAGCACCAACGGTAGAGCAGATAAACGATTTCTGGGGAAACATATGGTCGCAGGGGATACAACACAAGGAATATCGATGGGTGCGAACAGAAAGGAGAAAGGAGAAGAACGTCTAATTGAAATGCTCCTGGACCACATAAGATCCACAACTACTGTATCAGATGGATCATCAGGAGAGGCTACCGTCCTTCATTGCAAAAGGTACGACCCACGTTCCCACAGTTCTACAGAAGACCATGACAACCTGGGAAACTGAACTCACTTTAAAAATTGCTACCACACCTATCCAGGCAGGGTATATAAGAATTAAACGCGGAATATTCCGGGGGCCGCGCTCAGTGGGCTATGCTTTCGTATGGCCCTGAATATGGCCTCAGGTAACGTCAATATTAAATCAAACAAAAAAGGGACAATGAGTGACAGCGGAACGAAATTAACACATCTAATGTATATGGACGACATTCAGATATTTTCGAGCTCAAAAAAAGCAACTACACAACCTACTGCAAATATGCAAAATGCACCCAATGGAAGGTGGGGAATGGGTATGCTCAGATGCGTACGATGTCGGATATGAGAGGACAAATCCCTGGATTAAAGAAAAAGGAACTGTATAAGTACCTAGGATATCAACAAGCAAAAGGGATACAAAAACATAAGACAAAAGAAAAACTTCAGCAGACCTATAAAAGGAAAAAATTCACACATACCATATCGGCAATAACATACAGCTGTGGAGTGATACCCTGGACGCAGACGGAACTAGAACAACCGGACACCACAACAAGGATAATGAGCGCGAACTACACATAGGTAATATTTTCGCGGAAAGAAATCGCAGGTGCCACTGGAGAGATAGCTAAAACTTGCACGAAAACTTAGCAAAACCATAAGAGGACCAACATGTTGTTGCAGAAAATAGTGGTAATTGACACATGCATTATTATCAGAAAAGTTCTCAGCGAACAAAGTGCACAAAGAGCGAACAATAGGAGCTAATGTATGTAAATGTTTCTCAGGAAACTCTCGGGAGTTTATGATTAATCACTTCAAACGCATTGGTTATATCAAAATACACATTTGCAGTAATTTCACTATCATGTTTAGCAGAGAACATGAGCATTTTCTAGGATTTTCAGATGCTTGTATTTTTTGTTATTATAGGTACGCTTAGAATTGCTTACGATCAATTTGTAGTCGTGACGTGTATTCCTATTCGTGTGTTGTGTACTTCATTCATTTATTTATTTGCCACATGTTACGTGAACTCTTAATACATCGTAAAATAGTGAAACAGGGACAGGATCGATTATATATTTTTTGTTAATTTTATTGCTCATGATTACTTTATGACGCCCATATAAGCAGTTGATTCTTCATCTGTCACAATGTACATGTGACATTGGATGCAATTAAATTTCCATTGTTCGAATTATACGTATGTTTAGAGTGAACAAAGTGTGTTATAAAAATAGCTATAGTAGATTAGTGGTATCGTTATGTTGATGGAAATGCATATTAGTTAAGTGTAACGAAAACTACTTTGCAGTGCGCTAAGATTAAAATAATATAGGGAGGATTTGATGCTGGAGTAAGAAATTACAAAAATGATCAATTAATAGAATAAGCTTATATTGCGTTGAAGCGCCAGTGGCGCAGTGATGAATGGGGTGTGGGAACGAAAAGAAGTCATATACATCAAAACATGTGTATTACATCTTTACGCCTTTCGTGAATTTAAGAAAGGAATGACCACACACGATTTGCCACTGCGTTTACTTCGACTTTGTTTGCCATAATCGACGTGTCGACGTTAAATAATTAAATACGTTTTATTGCCCATCCACGTATAATTTTATTGCCGCACAATTTCGAATAAAATGCTCGATTGCAATACACAGTGAATTGACAGTTTTATCTTCCGTGAAACTAATTTTGAGAGGCATTATTTCATAAATTTCCAAAGTGTTAATTAGATCGAGACCATCGGAAATTTCATTACCAGAAGCCGCATTACGTCGCATAAGTTGGGATTACTTATTTTTTGGACTCTAAATTGGCACGTTATTTGAACACATGTCGTTTATGTCAATTTGGAGTGACACTTTTATCATTTGTAGCGTTACCATTGATGTATGATAGTGTTGAGGTACTTTAATTGAATTTTCGTGTGTAATGTTAATAAAAGAATGAAATATAAAGCAAATAAATAAATCAAACAAGTACACAACACAAACTGTGTAAAAATGTATTGTAAATGAAGAATGAAGGAAATAAATGAAAATAATAGCAAATACACAATAGAAAAATTAAGTAAAACAAATATTACGAAAGAAATATAAGAACGAAAACGTAAAAGCACAATATAAGCGAACAAATAAATTAAACGTAAGCAGTAATACAACACGAACATACATTTTAATGAAACAAAGATGAATATGATTTAACTCAGTGGTTCTCCTATTTCACGTGCAACGTGTATTTTTATTGTTGATAACAATTTTTAATACTTATTATAATTGTTTGTTTCATTCTCAAATACTGGGAGTTATTTTAATTAAACCAGCAGAGTTTAAGCTGTTAGTTTTCAAATAAGAAACTGCAATTAAAGTAACGCGTCTACTTTAATTGTGCACTCAGAAAAATAATAATAAGCGAACGTTGAATAAAAGCACGTGTAGATGTGCAATTTTAACTGTTTGTTTATTAGCTTTTAAAATGTGTACAACCTAAAGGAAAGCTAAGTGTTTCGAAGCATTATTGGAGGTTTCAATTTGATTCGTCGTTGATTGTCAAGAAATTAAGAAATGTGCATTGAGTACTATAAAATTTTCGTGATCGTGATCTTGATCTTTTAGCTCCATATAGGAATACACGTCGCGACTGCAAATTGATGAGAAGCAATTCTAAACGTACCTATAATGACAAAAAAAATTACAAGCGCCTGAAAATAATATAATTAACTCTTAGTATATAGTAAAAATATCCAATTTAAAAGCAATTTTGTGATCGATCTCGTGGCGATCATGATTTCGGATTTAAAATAGCACCGAAACGTTGAAGCTCCGCGAAATTTATGTCAGTAAATCAAGGTTCGCGTTTAAAAGTGCTGTATATAATCCAAGCAACACGAAATTCGGTGCAAGTAAAAGTACACCGAAGTTCGGGAAGAAAATAGGAGAAAACATACAGAGACATACAATCTCCACTAAAGTTGTTCTAAATGTAAAAGAAACGCTCCGAGTTGTCTGTTAAAGCGTAACAATGCACGTCCTGAGCTGTCTCCGGAGTATCGTAGCGTTAACAGCCCCGGAGCTGTCGGAACAGCCGGTACGACCAACCCTCGCGACCCCACAAATACGAAATGACTACCCAATAGGCCTTTACGGAGCGTAATGTATGAATTTAAAAATTTCGTTAATTTCATTTAATTTTATTTCGTACAAGATGAGAAATGAAGCGAATATTCATTCGCTGCCTTCGATAAAAATACTTTGTTTATATTAAGTTCATGGACATATTCGTACACTCATTTCATTTAATTCTAAATTCCAATTTAACTTTGATATTAAAATCTAAAGCTGTAATACGTACTCCAATTGGGTATATTTATGATAATATTAACTATAATACTAATTATTGTTATTGTTTATCCTTCATTGTGAATATAGAAGCAACGTTTTGAAATTGCGTTTATTTTGAAACTGATAATAAAACTTCCTAGTCTTGTTCAAACATGTGGAAAATGTATTTGTACAAATATTAAAATAACTTAATTTCAAAATTATTCGCAATGATAATTTGAATATTTTCTGTTGATCGAATGCACACAAATGCAATTTTGATAAAATTATTGACCGCGCAAATGATTTACATTCAGGATGATTCACATCGAAATGTTATTTAAAACACATGATTTTGTTTCGAATTCGTTTGCATGTACATAACACCGCGATAAACGTGAAAATACAAAAGGCGCCGGTACTCAACGAACTGTCAGTTACCTTCTGTTGAAGAGACAAATTGGTTTTTGAATAAAAGATAAAGATGACAACTCTAATACCAAAGCAGATACATTTATCAGATGTTGTGTTCATATGTTTACAAAGAGTCCCTTAATAGACCACACTGAAAATAATTTGTAGGCATATGTGACGGTTCAAAATAAAAACGTGGAGCGAGATTAATCTAAGGGTTGTGAGGTATAAATATGCCACTTCGGTATCAAATCTATCAATACTCATTAAAAAATATGATACATGTACAATTGGTTACAATTGGTTTTAAGTGTTTTTTTTTTTCTAATCCAACCACAAGTATTATACATATTACACATATTATATCAATCAAATAGTTAATCATGTGTGTCTGTAATCTACACGTAGATACATTATTTATTTCAATGGGTTCAGATAGAAGGATATATAAAAATAAGTATGGAAATATCTGAACTATAATCATGTAGGGGTGAAGTCATTCAATACCAACACCGACCATATGTCACTATTCATTAAAAGAAAATAGTATTATAGAAATGAAAATAAGGGTAATTAGCCATATTGAAAAATATTACGATTAGATTAATTACAAATTAAGGGTAATTGAAAAGAAAATGTAAAATATAGCATGAAGTAGAAAAATTAGGGAAAAAATGAACATATACATAAATCTGATTCAGGACATCAAGGATTCCAATTATGTAATTAAAAATCAGCAGTGGTTCGTGCTAAGCTTTCTTATACTTAGTACATTTTTCAATTTTCGCATAAAAGTTGTACACAAAGTACACAAAGTTATACACAAACGTTTTAAAAGAATTGAATCTTAAAAAAAAAAAACTCCGCATCTCAAAAAATAGCAACCGACTGTGCCGGTTTTCACAAATAAAAGTAATAAATCTCCACATTTATTTGAAATAAACGTAAAAAATGCTGAAGAAAAAATTAAAGTATATATCAAAATATAAATAAATGACAGAAATTGAAAAGGAATAGTGGAGGATCTATATCTACTGGGACCATAAAATTCGAAGAAAGAAATAAAACTAAATCGTCAATTTGCAACAGAGCTGAAAGCTAAAAATAAGAGTCGATGAATTTTAAGAAGATATGAGAACTCGGCAAGGAAGTTGAGAAAATCGACATACAATTAAATAAAAGCATGACAGACCAGAAAAAACAAATAAAATTAAAACTAATTGAGACAGCAAATTGAATTACAGGACATAATACTATGAACAAATAGAGGAACTAAACAAAAATAGCTACGATTAACAAGATACAAATAAATCACAATTGCATCCGTACGTAATTATGAATATATAAGGAAGAACGATATTCTAATCTTCTAGAACAATTTGTGTATTCAAGTAAATTTGTTAGATGGTTTATATTATATATTTATAATATTTTAAATCAATAATTCCCAATTGAATTAGGTTTTGTTACGCTAGCATGAGTGTGTATTCTGCATACATTCACTCTAAACTAACCTACGGAAATATTTTTTCTGGAAATTCGGGCGAAAAATCTTGCAGAAGGATTTTTGTGTCAAAAAAGCCTGTATGTACGTATTTATAAACTAAAATGAAGGACACAACCAAAAAATTTTTTATCTTTTTCCATATATAGAAAGGGTACGTGTTATCGAACAAAAATATTCTTACAAAAGTTAAAGATATTGAAATTCTAAACAACTATTATTTGAAAATTCCTTTCGAAACATTGAGTATAAGTAAATATAAGAAAGCTGAGTGTGTCATTTCACATTTTTTTACTACAATATTTGTATAGTTTTCTCTTTTAAGTTTTATACAATGACCACATTACGTATGCATTTAATATTTTAATAATTATCTTATTTAATGCTTAATTTTTACTAATATAGCATTAATTTAATGTTTGTAAATCTTTCATACACATATGATAGGACTTGTTCTATGGTATGTGGCAACAAAGAATAAATGAAATTTATTTTTATTTCCATTTCCATCGATATCGTTGCTCTAACCCCAAATAGGTTATGCGGATAATAAATTTTCATTAAAACTACAAAGTCAATAGTTGGCAAAAACACACCCATAATTAATATATAAAAATCACCCTAATGGTGTTACTCATGTATAGAAAATGCTTAGAACAATAAGAAGGGAAACATTCGTGGCCCATAATAATTATTGTATTGCTACTTCGCTCTATCTATGCAATTAAAGAGATATTAAATTTATTAATTTATATGATAGCGAGCACCCCATTAACAACAAACACCACCAGGACGATCAACCCAACATTATTTCAAATTAATAATACAGAACATTCCACAGCGGACAAAATCCTCAACTGTCAATAATGAAGATTATTGCTAGTAATTTTTATGATATTTTTATATAAATACTGATGAGTGCAGTAAGATAGCTTTGTTATCCTATTACATTGAAGTAAAGTGTGTTCCTACACCGGGCTATTGCAGGCAACATAGCGTTGTGAGGACAAATAATACACACATTGTGAATGTTCTTTAATCATCCAGCAAGGCTATGGATATGTACGTGTACGGTTTCAGCACGCGATTCAATTGCAATGCATCGTCTCATTTATCTAACTATTTCTCTTGCATTCCTTGAATTCGATATAAATAGTAAATCGTAATTCTGATGCAGATGTTTTTATTGTAACGTCTCTTATTTCACTACATGGCCTTATTGGATTGATATAGTATTGGTTGCGTTTGTAATATGTAATAATATAACCTACATACGGAGAACTAGTTTATGTGCCCTAGTTTACGATATGCAACATTGTGTGCTTTTCTTCCTTACAGCCTACGTTGTTTCTACTAACTATTACAATGACTTATAGTTACCAATAACTACTTCTTACTTATCCTTGCGCATTATATCTAATTTCTTTTCCTAATACATTTCATATATAGTAATATATTACAGAATTTCACATAAAATCTTAATTAGTTACATTTTCATATCTTTAACTCAATGGAGTTAAAGGTAGTTTTACTGAACCGTTATTATCATACTATTATTACTGCGGTCGCGAGTGCTTAATTTACTTTACAGGTTCTAATGACAATTCGAATGGACTGTGCTATTATCGTTTTCACCCACAAAATTGTACCGAACAGACTCGCGTTTTACACATTGAATATAATGCAAGTTATCTATATATTTTTAAATTAATCTTGAACCATTATAATGAAATATATAATCTGTTAACCCCAATATTTTTAGTTGCCTTATAATAATTTAATAAACTTCTTACTTAAATTCTTTTTCGATTTACGATGTACTGCAATGGCTTCCATGACAATGGTACCATAATACCTGAAATAAACTATTACGTGCCATGAAGTAAACTGTTTTCGTTTACGTCTTCCATTCGGTGTGAAGTAAACTGCCACTACTAAACCAACAAAAATAATTGGAGATGGTACTGTGTTAATTATGATTTTTCTCAATTAACGCGCGAACAGCGTACATGGGTTGTTGTATATGCACACGCGGAAGTATGTGATGTTTGTTTATGGTGGTTTATATTTATGGTTTTAGTACAAGAATCGCAACTTCACGTCTAGGGCATACGCCGATCGGTTTCTTTTCATTATCTGCAGACTCGTGAGACTCGTCAGTTTTATGGTAATTAATTTTTCAGTCATGAGTGCTCAATTTAGTTTACAGGTCTTATGAAAAAATATAAAGGCTTTGTGTCAATAAATTTAATAGGCACTGGAACAAACATATGCAACTTTCAGCAACGCAAAGTGTAACAATTAGTTGCAAAATTGATGTGGAAAAATCAAAAAGTCATTTAAAAATTTGTCTAACCCAATCGTAGTAAATTCATGTTTTTGGTTATATTACCAAGGCATCTGTAATAAATAGTGTGATATAGACACTATTTATGCCCATATATTTTGAGAAACATAAACTTGAAAAGTACTTGTAAAATCGTTATAATATCATAAATCGTTTGATTATTGTTATAAATAGATACAATGATTTCACTCCACTTGTAGATTGTCAATTAATTAATATTGAATATTGAAACGTAAAATTATTATTATTATATATTGCATTCAAGTAATTTGTGGAACGTTATCATTTATCCTGTGGGGGGCAAAGTGGTAGAAACGAGGATTTATTATTTATATGTACATCTCTCGTACTGGTGTGTAGATTGTGTGTAGAAGAGCTCAAAATAAAATTATTTTACATATTTTTTTGAGTAGGTAAATAGATGTTTTTTTGTCTCTGTATTTTGGCATATAAAGGACATGCATTGTTCAACTTAATATATATTTTTTAATAGTGAAAAAGCTGTTGGCAATCAACTGATATTAATATTTTCTCTACCTTATGGCACCTGTTTGACTCAATTAAAAATTATCATAGTATGAATATACTATATCTAGTAAACGTCATATTGAGCATATGTGTTGGACCTTTACCTCTCTTTTTGTCATTTTCAATTCATACGAACACGAATTATTTTACTATATGTATCTTCTGCATGTTGAGTAAGTTTGTGTAAATTGTATGTAAATTATATTAAGTTGGGGTACGTATTGCAATTTCAGCCAATCAGAGTGGACAGCTCAGGACTAAGTGGGCCCTGAGGTGAGAATGTCCTAATTTTGTAGGTTTTTCTCAATCTACCGTTCGTTTCAGGCATACACGAATAAATCATAAATTCAATCTTTAAAAACAAAACTATGAATTGTGACAGTTCGAAAACATAACCTCTTACAACAACATATAAATATCGAAGCAGAAAGGATACACCGGTAGAAGAATAAATACATTAACTAGTAATAATAATACCACCCTTGTTATCGTCTTACGTCTATACAAATTTCTCCGGCCCGATAAACGAAATACATCGTTTGTTTTTTATATTTATAATAATTTCGAATTAACAATTCTCATTGTATTTAAAAATAAAAGTTCATTTCCACGTATATCGATTTATAATTATATTTATTTATCAATAACTTCTCGCTATCGAAAAGATTCTTATAAGTTCCTGGTACAATCTTCGCGATCAACACATAAACGTTCGAGGCAAATAAATTAATCCTGCAAAATTTTATCATAATAAGTGTTTTATTCGAAAATTCATTCGCTGACGACTTCTTTTATTGTCATTGAAAAGTAATTCCCGAAAAGTTCTGAGATTAATTGTTTTGCAATCGCATAAGTAACATAAAATTCCTATTAATTTCTGCAACAATGGTTTAAGCGATTTTCATTACCAATAATATTGTCGATATCAATGTTGGAAATCTCTGAACGTACACATGATATATCATGTGGAACACACAAACATTACAATCGCGCGACATTACACAAAGAGCTACAATATTTACCCTTCTCAATGTTTATTTTTCTGAATGGAAAACATATGCAAGTCTGTTCGATTCGCTTTCATTTCCTCGTAGAGGCGGCTTGGAGTTCAAACGATCGATAATCAAAAATACCGTAATCCCGTTCGGCGCAAGTTTAAAGGAAACTTATCGTTTATCTCATTTGAAATTCCGAGCGGCATAAAACGAGTATCTCTTTAAACGCGATTTTTTATTTTGTTTGCCGACGATAAGTCAGTTGGTAATATTTTGATCCGTTTGAATTTAATTGAAACTGACTGTGCGAGGCGCACGCTGCATGCGGCGGGTGATACCGCCGAGTTTTAGTAGATTTCGGCGATTAAACTTGTTTATTTTAGCGCGTCTATTTTCGTTCGCCTGTTTGATGCTTTTTATACCACAAAATCTTCATTTTTTTTTAAACAAAGCCGCAAAACGGCGCGTATAACAACTTTTAAAGTGACGACCGCCGATCAATCGCGTGCATAGTTGTTCAATTAGCGTGTAATTTCATATTACGTGACGTTCTTAATCCAATCCTAAGTTCTATCTACATAATAAATAATTTTAAATAATCCGAATGATTTGGCTTAATCTTCATAGAGCTGAGATTTAATAACATTTTTGGTCAATAAATCATCATTAAGCAGGCATAAGTCGTATTGTGCACCTACACCAGTAATGAGATCATCGAGGACTCACTGTTACAAAAATCGTATCATATCATGTTGATGTCTGCAAAATTTACTGCTGAAATGGGTAATTACCAGAATTATTTAGTAATTTTAATTATATTAGTACGAATAGTATATATTTGATGCAAATGACAAAATGTCCCAAGCTGGTCTCCAAAAACATGTATCGTTCCTGTTATAAACGAAAACCTCCGAGCAGTTCTAATTATTATAAATAAAAATAAAGTTTACAAATTAAACCAATATTGTATGAATTAAATAGAACTGAACTGAACTGAACTGAACTGAACTGAAAGTATCGGTGTCGTTTATGTGATATTTTTTGTAGATGTTACTTGTTCCTGGAAACGTCATCATGGCTTGATAAAGTGTCTCGGAACGATGCATTAGGCACACCTTGATGTGATCACCGCGGTCACGTAGTAATGTGATATACCGCGCGATTCAAAAAAATAGGAATTGGAGTAAGCCGTGATTATATTATGATGATTGGTAACTATGTGTCTGTTGTTTGATGTGAATGACAATATCATAGATCAAAGATTGCTTTTCAGAAATGGAAAAGTATTACGATATGAATGGTTGCATATGGGGAACGAATAGGGAAGTCAATAATTCTAGCGTCAATGAATTCAAGTTATCCGATTGTTTCATGAACATTGTGGGCAGAATTATCTTGCTGGAAATATCCTTGTCGTTATTCATTTGGATGTACCACATTAATAGAAGGCTCTTAAATTATTTAAGGTTGTAACCGTTTCGTGGAAAATATCGAGAATCTCGTCGGCAATCCATACTCCCACGTTCTGTGGATGTATGGATGTAAGTGTTTCCTATAAAGAAATTTATGTCGATTTTCTGTACCCCAAGTTTAAATAACCTGAAAGTTTCAACCAGGATTCATCACTGAAAATGTTATATCAAGGATTCAAGTCGTTCTAAAATCTAAAAACAACTGGCAGTATTCGACTCTTATATCCCGATTGGGAGGTCGCAATTGCTGTACTCTGTATGAAAATGTGTAATTTTTTTTCAGGACATATCACTTTTTGGGAAAATTTACAAATGAATTTGGTCGGAGACTGGGTCATTCTTGCTTCAACGGTTTGAATATTTTCTTTAATTATCTTGGTGGTTCTTCCACTACCCCTTTTACTTGTAATAGCCTCAGTTTCTAGGTAAAAATGGCATATTTATGAATCTGTTATATAATTTGCTGGTATGTTACTGGAAAGCTAGGTAATTGTTCCCGAATAAATACATTCACAATTATCCTCCATTTCGACATTCCCACGATAGCTTTATTCAAAGGTTTTGTGCTGTAACGAGAACATTGTTTACAGATAAACTGAGAGTGTCTTTCAAACTGTCAAGTTTATTGTATAGCTTGCAAATTGACATGAAATTAAAAAATGGGAAGTTATCAATAATAACAGCCAAGTCACAACATATTCTATTTTATAGTATGTTCTACGAGGCTTACACAACCCTTGCCGCACACCATAGTAACGTTTTATTTAATTCGCTGTTCACTTTTGATCGTCAAAAGGAGGTTGTCTTGCCACATTCTTCCCTCGTCGTGAAATATCTTGACATAACAAACAACAAAAGATATAACAGTGGAACCACGACAGTACCTTGCGGTAGCATACCAAACCACGTGACTGTAAGGTAATATCTGAACCATTATAATGCACACGTTTTTCAGAACACAGTGTTTGAAAATTTGAATCAAATATGCTTAACACAGCCTGAAGTGTTTTCTTCAGTACTCTTCTACTCCTGTTTCATAACATCTATGATGTTGATTTTATAATATGGTTGTCTCCATCGCTCGGCACAAACGTATTGCCCGATTTTTGCCACGTTCATGTCTGTGGTATCAAATATTTCAAATCGTCGAGTGTGTAAATGATACGCCAGATGGTAGGTCAATCCGTAAAATGTTATTCACTTAATCCGTGGAAAATGTGACGTTGCCGCTTTTCCTTCTATTTCATGAATTTCGTAACGTCGTAATATATCATTTAAATATCTTTGCGAAAAAAAGATGAACTTAAGTCACACGAAAACAGTCATTTTGAAAAATAAAATAACACATTTGTATGAATAAGATGGTTTGTATGAAATTTGTTGCCACAAAAAGGCCTCATCAGCATTTCGATAATTTCAAATTTCATCTAGAATGAAATTAACAACAACGAAAATATCAAAAGATAAAAAGCGAGGTAAAATTAATAAATAATAATTGATAATAATCACCGAGGGGGAGTGAGTTGCTATCAGTAGGCAATATTTTTGATTCGGAGTAAATAATCGAGATATTATCCCGGCCAGGCTTAGATTGCAATTCAAAATAAAGTTCCGATCACCGTGGAAAATTTTAATCGTTATAGAGTTAATACGACAAGAGTGAGCAGCAGTGAAACCAACTGTTGAAGTAAACTAAGCATCAGCTTACATCATAGCAATCTCTATACACAAACTGATAATCGAACTTAAAATTATTAATGAACGGTGCACACCAAGGGAATGCAAAAAACTTTACGTTATTCCCAGATTGAAAACTAGTTAATAAGAAAAGACATATAAAGTGAACTGTCATTACAAATTGTTAGAGAAAATATTTTTTGCTTATTTTGGATTAAGGCTTTAGAGAAAAATGTAGCCCAGACCATAAAATAAACTTGACATGAAAATATACGACAAATCAATTATATATAACCAACTTTACTTGCTGATATTTTATGTCATATTTATTATTCGAATATTTTGTATTTTTATCTGTATTAAACATTTTATTAATAGAGTTTTTTCTTTGTTCAAGAACTGAGTAAACCTTAATAAGATAGTGGCATTTCTCTTAGTCTTAGTCTTAGAGCGTTACCAGAAGATATCTTAAGGTCTTCACGTGTTTGGTGACAGCAACGAAAATAAATTCGATTTTAACAATCTGTACAATAAATCAGATGGCCTGAAAAATACTGTTAAAAAATATATAGTTCTTGAAAAACTTTTCATGCACGATAGTCATTTTTTTTCAAATGGCAATACAATTCAAATTGTTTTCTGGTTGCAATATAAACAATATATAATATTTTTTCATCCCTGTAAAAAAATCTGCACTGAACTTTCTTATACCTAGATAAATATCCAGTAAACTGGCGTAGCAAGGATGACAAGTGTATTTTCTGAAAGAATTTTTTTGAATTTTTTAAATTTTATAAAAACTTTTTTTTTAATAACACGCCCCTTTTTCGAGTTATGCAAAGAGGTGATAATATTCATTCATAAAAGGGTGTCTAGATTCACTCAAATAGACCAGGTCTCTTCCTCTTTTTACTTTGTTATATTTTTTGTATTTTTCTTGAGATGAAAAGCTTTCGTAATGATCATATGTCTGAGCATATCAACCATGAAATGTTTTAAAACAATTTAGGGGTAAGAATATGCAACTGGATAAATAGGCAAAAGGAAAAAAATACAGGACTAGGAAAGAGGAAATCAGATGAGCAGCACGTGAAGTCAAAGAGAGAGATAGTAATAGGTAGGCAATTTTGAACACACTGGAGGTTACATTTTTTTATCAGAATTACATTGGTTTTGTGCAAGGCAAGAATTTAATTTTTTTTTAATTTTCACCGAAACTACCCCCATAGGGACCACGTGGATGCAAACAGGTCTTCAATTTTCTCATATCCATATCACTAGTGTGAAATGTGTATAACATTTTATAGTTACATATATATCATATTTGAATCGTGGATTATTATTACATAATGTACCAGTCTGAATTGCTTGTTTTAAAAATTTGATTATTTCGAAAACAACAGAAGAGATGAAGGATATTCCAACCATCCATTCCAACCAATCGGATATTTGGTTACAAAATTATTGTAGTGATTTTAACAATATATATTTGAAACAACAAGCAATCGTAACTGTACCACCAATAAGAACATAAATAATTTCGACGTTATCGTCGACAATTGCCTCTACCCACGACTGCGTCGAGCCTAAATAAAACTTCAATAAAACTCTTTTACCGGTAAATATATTTATTTACAAGTTCAAAATAATCCAGAATGAACCGAAACTAACGAAAAAACAACTCTGTTACTAACGCACTTACAATCTACACCTAATCGAAGCAAAGTAAAATTTCCAAGGCACATGCACATTTGTAATGTCTGTTAACAGTAAGCTTAACGATCGGTAATAGTAAACTGCGTGCCCATCTAAATACGCGCCAAGATGATCAACGTTATACCATTTTATGAGAACACAGCGTGTTATGCAACGACGTTTATTTTTATCTTCGTCTCGATAAGTTAACATTAACTTACATTTGTTAGAACGAAATTTAAATACTTTGTACAATATGTACATGGATTTGTACAACTGTGATAAATAACTTCTGCGGCTGTTTAGAATTGATAACGGTGCATAGTGTGCTTTCAGTTGGGTTTGGGAACGAGCATCGGCCGGTGCTGATTGTCAACCAACTATTATAATAAATATGTATGTAATGTAATAAATTAGTAAGTGAAAGCATATGTGGGGATTTATCAGGTAATTTATGATTGACAATGTGCAGAAAATCCATGCACCTTGGTTAAAATGTGCATTATGATTACATTTTCATACTACGTAAATATTTGAATTTAGGGAATCTATTTTTATTAATGAGGTTTTTATCAAGCTTAAAATCGGTCCATCAAATATTGATAATCAATATGTTACGATGAAGTAACTTTGCAAACTTTAAATATACCTTTGTAGCGTCGCGACCCCAACCCAACCCAATTATCTCCATAGAATATATAGCACCTAATGCCAGACAAAATTAGGTGAAACATGAGTGTAATTAAATTCTCAATCTGCAACTTCTTGTATGACTACTATTCATACAAATTTCCCAAATTCTGAAATTTGATGTAATAAGACAAGAGGCAGAGCTCGCTTAATATTTGAACGTCCGAGAAACGAGATTTCTTATGACGACTGATAAAGAAGTTGTTAGGCAGCAGAATTCTTCAGAGTAAAGAGAATCTTGAACATGCAACTTAATATTTCAATTGAAAACATTCAATCGAATGAGTTGCACATTATGATTAATCGCATGGGCACCGTTATCATTTCTAAACTCTATACTTAATATCGTTCTTATACCATAAAATTGCACACCTACATTAAATTGCACACGTTCGGACGGTTTAAACTAACTCAATACAGATCTCGTGAACGAATCATTAATCCTATTAACCCTATATTTACAAACATTGATTCTCTGTAAGCACTACAGCACTTATTCTATGTACACATATACACATTTCTCCTAATCATCCATCGTTCCATCCACTGATTCAGTTTATTTTTAACAACAGAAGAACAATCACAAATGGAAAATGTCTTCCACGGACGTTTTCCAGTCGGAATTGTTAGGATATTCCGTCAGGGGTCACATCAGCGTGTGGGCGATGGGATTCGCGACCTGCGCTTGGTGCTGGTTCGCAGAGGTCTGCAACAGCGGTTGGTGCTGTTGCTGCTGCTGCTGCTGTTGCATTTGCAAAGTTACAACGGGGGCGTCTTTCTGTGCAAACTCTTCGCGTTTTTTCACCTGTTTGCGTTCCTTGGCGCGTCGATTCTGAAACCATATCTTTACCTGGCGTTCCGACAGGCCCAGGTTCGACGCCAGCTCGGCTTTCCTTCGGATCGTTATGTAGCGGCTGTAGTAGAATTCCTTTTCGAGCTCGACGCGCTGATGGTCGGTGTATACAACGCGGTATTTATCTTTCGTTCTTGTTTTGCCTGCAACAAGAGAGATACGGGTTCGTTTAATTATGTGGTGAACATATGTCGATGCGGTCCATATACTTAAGTGAGTGTAATGGAAAACATAACAAAATTGTTTAGTTTAGCTAAATTAATTATATCAACACCGTTATGGTTGTAATATGTTACATTTTTTACGATATTTTATTTTACGTGTGTGCGTGTGTGTGAGTATAATAAAATGTAAGACTTCAATTACAGAAACCTAAACATTTGATTGAAGTTATAAAATCGTAACAATTTAAATAGTATGTTTAAGTTATTCTATTAAATCTTTAAATTATTTAAAAAGAAGTTTATGTTTTTATGTATAATCTAAGACAAAATACCTAATAATAAAAAACATAATTGTTACTTATTGCTAATATTTAAATCTGCTACGTCATTAACCGGAATTTAATTCGAAAAGTGCGTTCTATTTAGGGGCATTAAAGGACACGACGTTTTCTCTCTCTTGCCCTTTTTATTTTGATGTACACGTACAAATGTTTGCCTTTTACTCCAGTTTTCATGATTTTCACTTAAAAAAATATTCTATTGATTCACCACTAAAATTAGTCCAATATATTTTAACCTTTTGTTGCCTTAATTTGTACTATTTTGTTTAAATAAGGCCGATGATTAGTTTAATTTAATTTTATTGGAGAATCGTAAGCTTCCCAATCTCTGAAGTCATTTTTCATGTTTTGTTCTACTTGGTAATGGAAACTGGTGTGCGAGTTTTGCAAATGAAATATTTAGCTCCTTTAATATATTTCGATACACATCATATGATCATTCGGAATTGTCACACATGAAATTAAATAATAATGTCACTTGGCAAATATTCCTTGTTTGGAACATGTGCCCTGCGCTAATGAAATATTAATGGATTAAATGATTGTAAATGAATTTTCATTATATCAGACGATTAGTGTTACCCCGCATATTTAATCAGTATGCGAATTTTAATGTTAGACATTTTGAACCATTTGTCATTACTAGGTTTATATGCCAGAGTTGGCTTACAAACTTAAATACTTGTGGTTTTTCAAAAAAAATGTGTCTTCTAGCTGTGTATTAGGCAAGATAAACTGCCGTTTTTGAAGCCATGATATTGCAAAATTTTCATGTTTCGAACCTTCTGCATTCCGTAATATTTTTTACGCGCTCTTCTGCATTTATCGGAAAATTCCGAGAATTTTGAATTATACCTTTCTCTTTTGTCATCTTTCTTTTATTGTTTCTTTTGAAAGAGATATGTTAAATTTTTTCTTTTTTCTTAAAAATAATCCTGTTTCTTTATTCTCACCCGGTTCACATACTTGTAGTTCTGATGAAAAACTGTCATACTCCCATGATTCTTTTGACTCCTCATTGGATATAGTATTATTATCATCGGAGATCACCTGTACTAGTCTCTTTTAAAAGCTTTAAAATATAACAATTATAATTCATCATTAGTTATATCTTTTTAATTTTTCCGAATCGTTTGGACTAAGTAATATCTTGTTTTCTTGATAGTTAATATTAAATATTGATTTCGTGTCATTGAACAAACATTTTACTTCTACTACTACAGCCTTAATGCATTCCATCAGCCATTCATTCTAATAAAAATAATATATACAATTAATATTAATCTTAAGAAAAAATAACTTTCCTTTTAAAATAATTTATGAATGGTAAGATTTTACAAATACACTAGGTATTACAATGTGATAATATCAATATTGGCCGAGAATACAGTCAATACTGAAAAATCGGTTATTTTATTTGAAATTTACGAGTTAAAAGGGGGAAACTACAATGTTTCTTGGAGTTTCCGCCGTTTTGCTGGAAATGTGATAGTTGCCGCCTTTAATCTTATCGAATTGATGCAGTGGCGGTCTTCTTAAATTCAGTTTTTTTTTATGGTATTAAAGAGATCTTGCCACTGTTATGCTCCGTATATAGACGAGAAACAAGATGCAAAAATTTAAAGTACAAAAAAATGTAGTTGCCAGTTTTTTATTACTGACGGCACAGTGTCATTCATGTCTGCTGGTAAAATGACTTTTGTCAGAAGAATCGTTGGTCGCAAGATATGCGAATGGTGAATTTGTTGTTGTGCACTTTTTAATGAATTTACCCCTCAAGTACATAAACAATGTTCTATGCGGTTTAACAACAATGTAATAGTTTTTGGTTTAACTATTATAATATGTTAGTCATTAAGATGGACGTTTATACGGTATAATACATAGAAGGAAAATAATGGCAAACATAGAAAATGAAATAGTAACGTTTCATTACATAAGACTGCTCGACAATGTTATGTTTTATTCCACGAATGATCATTTTTGTCTAATATAATTACATTGGTATGTGTATGTATATGAGATTTTATTATTATTTATTTATATGAATTCATTTTTAATTAATTTTAGTTGGTATTTTGTATTTTAACTGATTTCGATGATTTTCAAGCTTTTATATAGCACAAGACATTTTTATATAGCACAAGGCATAGATAAAATCTGACTAACACGTCACCTAAATCTGTGGTAAAATTAACGGATGCTGATCTTTTTTTACACTTTACAGATTGGTAGAAAGGTCGCCACTTCAGTTATATGCAATGTATATGACTTTTCATGCTAAATTTCTTGCACTTATCTCAATTACTGGTTTCTTTCGTATACCGGATAATCATATTAAACCGTTTTAAGTACTGGAATGACATACTTTCGTCAGCACATTTCGCAGAATTTACACACTGTAACTTTCTTCTTTACAACGGATTTTAGGTTGGAATAATACGTGTTTACTTATATTAATACTTCAAAAATTTTACTTAATTCGTTAGATTAAAGAAAACATATGTTAGCAGTAAATAAAGTAGGGCCTGAAATTAATGAGATTATTCTGGGTGACGATGAAGCCAACTAATTTTAGTACACTAACGCAAAAAAGGGAAAGCGTTGGGGGAATTGCAGGGATAAGAGCAAGCAGCATTATTTAACCTAATATTGGAGTGCTTTTAGAGGAAAGCGAATAAAAGAAATTATATAGGAAATATTATAATACATAAAATGAAACTAATGGAAAACATAGGAAATGAAATAATAATAGAGGACGATTGAGAAGATTGAGTCAATGGTGAATAAGAGCAAAACAAAAATATTGAAGATGAGAAAAGATCAAAAATTTAAAAAATATATGTGGGAAATCGTGAGCTTGACCTCGTGGAAAGATTATAATTTATAGTAATTATGATATCGAATAAAGGAGAAAGAAGCGTGGAATAGAAGACAATATATGCGAATAAAGCCTACCAAGCTCATAAAACATTTTACAAAACAAGTTAATGCAGTACGATGAAATGAGTCGCAAAAAACGACAATGTGAGGGTTAAAAAATAAAGGGATCAGTGAAGCTTGATGATAATTAACATAGATTAAAAATAAACCTTGAAATATTGCATGGACTGAAAGGGAGGACATAATGACGAAAAGAAACGCACATGGAATGAAATAGCAGGGATATGTATGGAGAGCGGGCTAGACCTGTGGTGCAGTGGAAATCCAGAAGACCTACAACAAGGTGGCTGAGAGAGCAGGGCATATTTCAATGACCGAGATGAACCCATCCGAAACTGATAATTTAGGCCGCTATAGCAGCAACAAATTTATTCCAACTCACAACGCCGCAAATCGATGACACCAAAATATGTGAGTAGAAGCAAAATAATGCTACTAAATGACTGAAGATAACGAGATGACACAAACGCCAGTTACTATGATGAATTACATCTCATCATAAATTTTGTCGTATTATAAAACAATGGTTTATTTTATCAGCATTTCGAAGCACGAATAAACTATATAAATATATTCTTTAGGGACACTTGGGATATTTTGTTGCCTTAACCAATCTTGGGTTCTCCTCGCATAATGCCACGATGCCAGATCCGGCCAGAACATAACATTATCATTAACATGATGTGTTTGAATAAAATACAGATTCAATGAAGTTCTGAAGCCCTACATTCCTTAATGACGCGATAAATTGTTGTCTTTGTAAACACAAGTGTATTGTCAAAGTGCAGGACAAACTTGATATATTCTCAATATCCAATGGTAAGTTGAAAAAATAATACGAACCATTTTCCCAAAACTTTTATTACATACATTAAACGGTGTGAAAAATTATTAAACTTAAATTAATCAGTCACTACATGGAAACGTAAATGAAAAAATAACATTATAGCATAAAATCAATGCAACGAATGTCACTAACTAAACCAAACATTACGCACTAATAAATTCCTGAATTGAGTAGAGAGGTAATTCGAAATTAGATATGACTTTAAACACATTCTGAAAACATTTGAATCTGTAACGTACCTGACATTCCTGAGTAATTTATTATATATTTTAGATGTATACTTAGTACATTGGTCCGTAATTTGCAATGATGATTTTTAAGGACTCGACTTATACGAACAATCTTAATTTTTCAGGAAAATGCCTCTGTATATTGATATATTCATTAAATTTGCTAAACACTATGATATTATTTCGTTAACATACTTTTAATGTAATCCTGTATTTGATTGCTTTATTTCAGTAGCCGCCCAATAAAATAAGTCATACAAATTGAAATTATATTACATACAAAGTTTGTTCCGATGTGTCATCGCGTACCGCTTGAGAGCGCTGGAAAATTGGTCAAAGAATAATAATAATTTTTCATTTGTAAAAGCGCATGTCTAGAAATCCTGTTCTCATCATAATAAACCAATAAAATATGCTTTTAGTGAATGAACTCTATGACGATTGCGTTTCTACGAAAATTAATAAAACGGTGAAGAAATACTCAGAATTAGAAATAAACAATTTGCTGCATTTTCCAAACGTTTACGACTTGCGGTTAATTTGTGTAGATGTATATTTTTAAGTCCTCACATTTTAAGAATTTGATAACAATGAATAATGAACTTAGGAGAGGGGGGGGGGGCTGTGAAGAATTTTTATTATGGAGATTACCCACACCACCTGGTTAATAAAGATCACTGCGCTGTACTACACAATAATCCAGTTTATCGTTAACGTACAAAAGCAAATTAACAGACTCACGTCGGCGTTTTGTCGAATTGTTTTTTTAATAATTGGATATGATCTCAAGAAAATCCATATTTGTTTACAGGTCTCTTATTCGCATAATTTGCTTTACTTTGCCACAAAATTCACTTTGACATATTACCGTGAGTTGAACTTGGCTAGCAATGTGTATAACAAGTTATTTAAAGTTGTATATGTTGCATATTTCACGTAAACTTTATACAAAAACTATTTAACGAACGTTGTAATTATTGAAATTATAAGCACCTTTCGCAGATACACATTAAGAACCCAGGTTGGTTCTTAATTTACACCGAGTTTTTAGTTATTTTATTTGCAATTAGCGTTATTACTTTCGTAAGCACAACTATAATAACATTCGATAATAAATTTGACATTAAAATTTATGGGTTAATTATTTTGTTATGTCGCTTAATAAAAAGAAATTAGTGTGCACCATGACGACACTTAAAGCACATCCAGGAGCTCAGGTGTAATTTTATCACACGAATAAGCCGTGATTATTTTTTTATATTTTACTGTTAAATTACATATTTGCTTATTAATTGTTTGGAATATTGCACACAAACTGTGTCACTATTTTCTAATAATTATTTTTCAAATATATATGCTTAATTTTATAGATGGGTGCTGATTTCACCAATAAATTCCGTATTTAATTTCTTTAAATTATATCACGCGATGCTTAAAAAAGTCTGCGTCCAATGTTGAATTTTGTGGCATATATTTTTGCCATTTGGTTTTTGTTTATCTTTATGAGAAATAAGTTTGGTGTTCGAATTGTTTGGGCTAGCGCATGAAATCTTTTGGGATATAGAAGCATTCGTTCGTTGTGATTTGTGCACAAATCACCCGTACTCGCATCTTAGACGAGTGTTAGACGTAATAGGAAAATTATCAGAGCTTCTTATTATTGAAGTTTTGTAAATAACCGCGGAGACTATTTGAAAGTTTACGATTTATGTTTTCTTTTAATTTAGGTGTTAATTGCAAAGTTATTTCCTTACATTGGGATACACTGCACGTATTACTGCGGAGTCCCAAATTTGTTTAATCTATCTCATCGCTAGTAAGATTATTTTTTCCTATTACTTACTAAGAATTTGTTTCGTTTAGAAATTTTGAATTTATGTTGTAAATTGATTTTATTATTTTCATGCTATTCATTTGTATACTTATGTAGTAATATTTAATTTTATTGTAAATAAATCTTCGTGCTTTTAAACTATGACCAAAATACATTGTAAACATTAATGCTATTCCTGCACTAAAATGCAATTACAATGAATATGTTCATAAAATATAGTTTCCTCGGACACGTTTTGATCTCGCTATAAGTCACCAGAATCAAAACCGAATTCAATCAACTTCGTTCTTCAATAATTTATTGTGCTGTATTACTCACTATTCACACAGTGCATGCCAACAAATGATCCAAAATAATGTGGTAAAGCTGGTAAAAATCATGCAACTTATGTAGTCCCGAATTTTTCGAAACTCGGAGAACTTTGTTTAAAAGAGCAGTATCTACACTACCCATTTTATTCTCATATCAGCAAACTATGGAGGAGGGCACGTTTTGGTAATTTAATATCATACGGAATTTAATTTTATCGTGTCACAAGCTAGCTGACATATTTTAATATCAAGCGGCAAACACTAAAAACGCCACCATTGCGATAAAATTTTTATCTTATCATTTTAATTAACGTCGAAAGGGCAAAATATTTTGCAATTTTGTGCACAAATTTTAATAATAAGGTGACAGTGTCCCAAAGTTGACACATTTCCATTTTGCCGAGGTGATATCTCGGCGAATTTATTTTGTAGCGTATGTCCTGTGCGTTGACGTGTTTGACTAATCAAACACCCTGATAAAATCTACTTGTACACGTAGCTGTAGTGTCAATGTATAATGTCAATGAGGTGGTTTGCGCAGGGGTTGGAATTCTGAAAAATGACACAAATCAAAACATTAAATTACATTTTTCACAAAATAATGGTTGCAATGGTTCAAAAAATATAAGACTTTTGTACAATACACCACAACACTAAATCGTCCGCTCTGCACTTCCTCCATTTGTCATTTCAATCCTCCATTCTTTCAATCTATTTTCTAACATCCTTTCGTAGCTTTTTCGTGTGTTCCTTAATAGCGTGATTCCCTTATAGTTATTGCACACCCTTGTATCTCCCTTTTGTGTAATGGTACTATCATCCCTTCTTATCAGTCCTTCGGTATTTACTTTCCCTTCTATGCTTCTTTACGTACTTTTCTGAATACTTCCATTCCCTTCTCTCCCAGATTTTTTAGCATTTCTTCCGTTATTCTATTACCTTTACCGTTCTTAATTAATCGAATTGTTTTCCTTATTTTCGATTTTTATTTCTTCTTCTGGTCTCAGTTTATTTTCTTTCTTTGTCACTGCTATTATTTCCTCTTGTCTCGTTTTTACCAACTATTTTACTTTATGCCTGTTCCTTATGTACATTATACTTCGCTTGTGTGCCAATTTGTAGGTACGCCCTACCCTATATCTTTTTTATTTATTTTCTCCACCAGCTTGTCCTTCTGTCTCTTTTCCCGTCTTTATTGTGCCACAAGTATCTCTCGCACTTTCAATTATTGTATTATTAAATTCTTCCCACAGTTTCTTAAGCTCCATCTTGCTACTTATAACCACTCTTCTCATCTTGTGTTCTATATATTTCCGGCCGTTTATTTCTCTCTTAGTTTGTAGCTTCTTATTATTTTTTGTTCTATATATTTATTTTCACTTGTAATATCCTTTTCCATGATTTCTCCTGTCTGACGTTAGACATCACCATATGGTGGTCACCATATATTTCCGAACTTTTCATGAATCTCGTGTCTGTCACTTCGCTTCATCTTCCCTTTTCTGTTAATACGTTGGCTATTCTGGATTTATCATTTAAATTTATTGATGTCTTTGAGTACGAAGAATGTGTTTGTGACTACTAGTTATTCAGTCGAGAGTAGTCTATTATTCTAGTTCCGTTGCTCGTCCTTTTCTGTTCTCTGTGTTTACTTATCACTAGCGTTCCATCATCCCTATTCCCCACTCTAGCATTTATATCACACATATGATGTATTTCTGATGTTTTGTCTTCATTGATCCATTGAACTCACTGTCACTTTCTTTACATTTCTTGTGTTACTAAGTGTGTTTGTGTTTTTTCTGAATATGCTCTCCATTTCTTTATATACTTCGCCTATCTTTTTGTTTATTATCGCGCCCTGGATGAATATCTTCGTCCTTTCAAACGCTTCATTTAATTCCTCCCCTTTCCTTTTAGTCCTCTTACATTTCCAATGTTGCCAATCTGCAATTCGGGCGTCTGTTCCTTTCTCCGTTTCCTTTTATATTTATAATCTTATATTCCATATTCAGTGCGAGTTCTATCTTCTTTCGCTCTCTCTCTCCCCTTTATATTTCCTCCAGGTTCCCTACGTTTTCCTTATTTCTATTCCATTTCTATGAAATTCCCTCTATCGTAATCATAATGTATCATATTTTTATTTACGTTCTTTCCTTTCGATCTTTGTGGTATTGTCCCTCATACTATTTCGCTGTTCCCTTTTCTTCTTTGTAAGATCGTGGTCAATGAATACTTTACCTGTACCTTAGACTTAACTTTGACTTATTTTCCATCACCTTCTTCTTGTATTCCTCGTTCTCCATTTCAATCAGGAATATATATTTTCTCCTAGTTTCATTCATTGTTTCGCCTTTACCTCTATCTTTAGTTTTTCTTTGACAAAATTATTGAAGCTCTCTTTTAGTTCTTCCCCCTTGGCACACATCTCAATAAGTATCCAAGGGGGTTTATAGCACTTCAAATCTTTTATGAATTATATATTAATGGAAACATTACAAGAGCATCGAAATTATTACAATGGAAATATTGAATCAGAATCTTTAAATACTTCACGTATGGCTTTATAAATATAGAGCCGACGTATGGAGCATCGGGCCGTCATTTAATGTAAGATTTTTATTATAAAACTCAGTCAGGAGTGGTTAAAATGCTACAAAAGTTTGAAACACGATTATAAAATCTATATTCTTTAATCAAAATTTATAATGCAAAATTTCGTCGAAACTTGTGGAAAAAATTAAAAAACGGAATCCGATAGTTGAAAACACTCAACGCTTTCATACAAATTTAATAAGTATTTTCATACCAGTCAAAGTTCAATCTATAATCCAAACTCGTGTATAAATGTACAAACAAACATGTTTTTTTTGTACCTTGCGATAAAGATGAAGTATTAAAAATACAATGATTTACGATCCAAAATTTCACAGAGACTGGTTGAAATTCTCATTTAGATAAATAAAAATGTTTTCGAAAGCTTATTCTTTCGAAAAAATATATATAAATTTAATGGTGATATTTATTGAATTTCCGGATGGGCACAATGTACCAAAGTAATGCCATGTCCAAGAAACCTGATTAAAATTATAAACCTGTTTTTGTTAACATTATTAATAATAAGTATTTTAACTTTAATTTAACATGACTTTTGCCGATATATCGGAATTTGGTATTGACAATTGTTGCACTTATATATTGATTGAAATGCACAAGAAAAAATTAGTGGCAAGACCTCGAGACTCAATTTCAATGCTAGAAATCTATTCTACAAATTAAAATATATTGTTGATGTGATTATATCCAAGCCTGAAAATGTGGTGCTACAGGGGGTTCCAAGAGGTTCATTGTTGTGATTTTTGCAAATTATGCAATTTCAATTTCAAAATGAATTCACTAAATAGGACATGAACAAATTCGTTGGATTTCAATTAAATATTTCAAAGATTATTCAGAATACAACATAGTTGCTGAACAAGTTTGCACAAAATCTGCGAAGATGTATTCGTTTAAGTTCAGAACAAATGTGCAGGATAAGAATAATTACATTGGAAACTTCGACGCCATTATATTTTAGAACACGTTTAAAGAATTTGAGATCAACCTTAAAATTCCACCAGATGCAACACACAAAGGCATGTTAATCGACAATTTTAATACTTCTACAGCAATTAGATAAGGAAATAACTACCTAAATCTAATTTGACCGTGGACAATGTCATAAAAACCGTGTGCTTCAAATGCATTATCACAAGCGATTGTATCCTTGGCACCGATTAATGTTTAAAAATAATGTTTCTCTCAAGTCGAGTAACTGTTACAACATAGTGCGATGTTTAATTATAATATTAAACTTTTAGTGCCCACGTAATAACGCGCACAGAAAAATCAAAACGCTGCGCGGTTAATGAAATAATAAATTAGCTTTATGTTTATTTTATAACTACCTGTTAAAACCTTAAAATGCGTTAAAGGAGTCTTGAAAGTCGGAGACTGGTTTTACCGATATTTTTAATTAAATGACATTAAACGTGGGTCAAAGTGTATTAAACGGTTAGCGCGTCGAGAACACAAACATGAGAAATAGTACAGTACCTTCATGTTGCGCAACATGTAATTATAATGCAATGACCAAATGCACTAATTGTTGTTTAATATTAAATTTAATGGACGATGCATAAAGTGGGCTTCGTTTCTAAATCATTTCCATTTCCAATATGGCCATCTGGAATCACGTCACTGCAATGAAATCGGTAGGTGTAAGTGTAGGCGTCAGCTGTGAGATCATTTTCGCGACAAATACTCCAGCATCCAGATCTACGAGAGTAAGGTGAATAGTTTTCGACGTAGCACAGATATGTTGTTGCTTTCGATATTTTTTTGGGTTATGTTGCTACACGTATCCCAATAACGAACATCAAATGTCGACTTGGTCTGTCATATAGTTTTCTCTATATGGATCTTTTAAAATAGTATGTGTGTTGCGTTGAATTGTATCGATTGGAAAAATAACCTTTATTGGCTACTATCTACATTTTCATGTGCTTGCCCTTTCCCTTACGCCCCCCTGTTGCCCTCCTATCCTCTTCTTTTTTCTTTTTTTCTCCCTGCATCTCTTTATTTTTTTCATAATCGCCAATCCACCTCCTGTTCATCCAAAATCTTTTTCCAATTTCTTCCCTTTATTTTCTCCTCCTTACTCCATTCTAACTCCTCACAATCCTCTATCCAATGCTTGCACTCATCTGTCCCCCTCTCGCCAAACTCACATTTTCTGTACACCTCATTCATCCAATATTTGTTATTTTTCTCCTCACTTCCGTACCTGAATCTCCATCCCTGATCTTTCCCCTTTCAGATAATCTGGTCTTCCCCCATATGCGCAAATATCTATGTACCTTTTATTATAAATTGCCTTCTTCATTTTTCCTTCTCTTCCTTGGGCTTCTACATGCTTCCATCGTTCCCCGATTTCTCCCTCCATCTCCTCCCCGTCTTCCCTTAGCCTCAGTGCTTCCTTCCAATCTATCCCTGCTTTTTCGTAAAGCTTCTTCCTATCCCCCTCCCATTTTGATACTTCTTCTTTTCCCTTTTCTCTCGTCACCATCTCCTCTCTCTCTCCTCTGAGTTTAAACATAGTCGTACATCTCTTAAAGATGATCCAGGTGCGAGACCACCAACCACAGAAGAAAACATCGGTGCGCAATGTGGTATTGAAATAGCTGACGCCGTAGTCTATCTGAAAAAAGGGTATGATACATCATAAATCAAACGCGTAAAGAGATTTCTCAACGATGTCTAAAAAAATTCAGCCGAATTTGTGCACTGATTTGGTACTATGGATGAGACGTGGGTCCACCACTACACACCAGAAATGTAACAATCAAAACAGTGGACGGAAGCCGGTGGCTCTGCATCAAAAAGACCAAATCGATTTCATCTGCCGGAAAGCTCATGGCCAATGTTTTCTGGGATGCAAAATGGATTCTTTTTATTGATTACCTTGAAAAGGGTATAAGCAATCCTTGCCAATCCCGTGCAAGCATTCTGGACCAACTGGATAAAAAAAAATATTTGAAGTACGAAATATTCGTCGAATTTGGCTCCCACTGAGTTCCTCCTATGCTCAAATCTAAAGAAATTTGTGGCTGGAAAACGTTTTGAATCAAATGAATAGGTGATATCAGCAGCACATGGCTATTTGCAGACATTCCAGAATCGCACCTCAGGGATGGAATCCATTCATTGGATGAACGTTGGGCAAACTGCATTGTACAAAAGGGCGACTAAGCGAAGGCATGTTACGTTTGGCAACATAATTTTATCTCTGTATTTGATATTAAATGTTTTTCTTGTTTACTTATATTAATCAGTGTCGAATTGTATGTTGTTTATGCTTATGATCTGTCTAGAGTTAAACATAACTGAGTCGCTCTTTACCAGGTACTTTGTTTGTAGTCGTTGATTTGTTAAAAAAATTCAATAATTGCTCTTTTGCTTTCAGTCTAGAATAATGTATGAATATGGTTGATATTTCATTATGCTTTGTGGCTTTTCCCTCCTTCGTGGTTTGAATAACATTCTCCAGTTCGTCCATTATAATCAGATCAGTTCATTGTTAATTTGTTAGAAATGTCTACTTCAAGTAATTCGCCAAAATATTTTCCATCTCTGTGATATATGCTTTTTTACGACTTTTGTGTTATTTAGAAATGGCAATTCCTTATTTTTTCCTTTATTATACCATAACAGAATCACCCATATAAGACTGTAACTAGATGTAACCAGATTTCAACCACCTTCTTTCGCTGTTTGTTAATTGCAGTTGCAGCTGCACTGCTTATATGTCCTCTATTTTCTTGAACTTTTCTAACTCACCGGCTAACCTTTTCAGCCTCCCCCAATGGCAGCTGTCATTTGTCATTTGAGGCTTTCTGGCAGACTCTTCTGGTATTTTTTGTTACATCCCTTTCCTTTATTCTCTAACTGCTTAATTTTATCTTACCTTGCCATCCTTTTCGTACATTTCCTATGCGCGTCGAGATATGGCAGGAATAGTATATTACATCCGAGGTGGAAAGTGTTTCATTACAGCCGAGGGATAGGATAGCTAACCGAAGCGCCGACGTTACCTACATCCCGAGGCGTAATGAAACTTTTTAGCGAGGATTTTAGTTTTTTCACAATCGCCACCGTTTGTATTCAATAATACTGATACACTGATACAATGGTGATCAACACGTTAATACCAAGCTGTTTAATACATTGCATGACACGTCATTCACATTTCAATTAATTATTTTTTAATGCTGATAGAAAACATCTCTGAATTAATTTTAATGCGGTGCTAGTTCAATGCCGATAAAAGAATAAACCCAGATCAAAAATAAAAATAAGAGAAGCGATGTATTACTTTGAAATTTTTCATGAAATCAAAAGTAAAATTTATACAGAGTAAAACTTTTGTCATAAAATCATATGTTTCTATTAATTTTTAATTAATTTTTTTCAAAGTACGACTCTGTAATGCCGACTGATATTTCCTCATGAATTTTGACTTCTCGTATTTTCTAATAAATAAGCCTAAGTTGTGTAGGTTATTACCACTTCAATGTAAAATAAACGTATAAATTATTACGATTTCAGGGATTTTCTTTTTTAATTATTATTTGTCTATCCAACATAATGTGTCATTGACATTTATTAATTTTCAGTTTTGATAATAGTAGATTGTTATACAAGTTAAGAAAAGTGCTAGTTTACCAGCGAGTGTAAATGAATTCACGAGCGAGCGTAGCGAAGCGAGTGGAGTCATTTTACACGAGCATGGTAAAATCATTTTTCTTACGTGTTTAACATGCTATTTTTTTGTATACTTAATGGAAACATTTTAGAGAAAATAGGAAATTTTTTTCACAAATGTATTAAATCATGAAGTTTGTGTATTTATTACATTTCTCAAGGTTGTGTTATCGCGGAAATAATATGAACAATACATGACAACAAAAAGAAAATATGCACGGTGACAAGTAAACAAGCATAAAAAATTTTGTGCAAAAAATGGATTCTTCAGAAGTTCAAGGTTTTGTGATGAATTACCCAAATTTTAGAAGCTTCGCAAGAAGCGATTTCAAATTTGCTTCCAACAAAATCGCGAGAAAAGTATCTAAAATGTTACGAACTGTTTTGTCAGTGGAAGTGTACGAAAATAAGTGGAAAGTGTTGATGAAAATATTGTTAGCATTCTTTTTTGAAAAGGTAATATTTTCATAATATTTAAAATAAATGTTATTCTTCTGTTTCTTTTTTGCAGGCTCAGGCTCTAAAGGCATCGTCAATGTGATCGACTTACTCAATGTTAAAAATCACTTTATTTTGTTCTTATTTATGACAATGGCCATGATCTTTGCTTTAAACGGTGAATGCAGAAGCGAAGTGTTATGCTCATTACAAGTTGACAATATCGAAGAAGGGGAATCGGTTATAGTTGTGACATTACATAATACAAAAACAAGGAAAAGCGAGTTTTTACTGTCACTTCCGAATCAAATGGAATTGAATTGTATAAAAAATACCGTAAGTTGAGACAAATACACGTCATCGTAAATGCTTTATTTGCTATCGAAATATTAAATGCACAGCACAATCTGCGGAGATTAATACTTGTATGGTATTCCAAGGAAAATTTTCGAATATTTGACACTTCCAGAAGCTGCCAGGTACACAGGGCATTGCATGCGTCGAACATCGACAACATTGCTGATTGATAAGGGGGCAGTATTTCCGATTTAAAAAGACTTGGGAGGATGGAGTTCGACATCGTCGGCTGAAGAATACATAGAAGACAGTAAAATTCAAAGATCAAAAAAAAAATTTGTAATCTGGATCAGCAAAACCTTTCCGAGCATCAATAACTACTACATCAACAGTCTTCGTCGACTTCAAGCAACAATACATCAGTGACCGATTGCCTTGCACGTGGAATATCTTTTCATAATTCAAAAAACTGTAATTTTTATATAAATGACAGTACATCGATTGAATAAAATGGCTGTTTTCTATTAAGTATACAAAAAACATTATTTTGTACAGTTTACAGTTGGTTTTCTAGTTTCTTAAATAGAAGTTAATTTGTGACTATCATGATTGGTTAAATTATTATTATTATTATTAATAGATTAGGTAGAATGCGTATCTTAAATATAAAAGATACTAATCTATTATTTTCTTTCAGTCAATTATGACCTTTTTTGAGCACATTCCTTAATGGTCTTCATGACCCCTCCTATAGACTGGTATATGCTAAAGATAAGCCTTATACTCTCACAGTGTGTACACTTCCTGACATGTCTACCATTTTACATGACAATTCATTTACCCAAGCTGTGATTTGCAACTATTTAATTTCGTAATTTGTGATCATATTTCCAATGCACGTAAGCTTAATAGCTTATCCCAAATGCCAAGGCTGATATCGGAGATATATAGGCACCAGCACTTCCCCCAGATTGAAACTTCCCGTGGTGGATGTAGCAAAGTATAATAAAATATAAAAAGCAAATATCTTCGACTTTAGACCAGGGTAGAAATAGATAAGATACGTAAATGAAGCTAATTCTCTGAAAATATTCAAAGGATTTTAACAATGAACTACAAAAAAGAGGGGAGCAACCGAGTGTTCTCTTCTCCAATCATAAAACGTCACCTTGTTTGCATAACGAGATCAGTGAAGTAATTTACAAGGTATACGCCGTATGATCTATAATTTCCACTCATAATGAAATGATACTAATAAACCAACTGAAAAACTTTGATTGGTAGACGAAGTTCTCCGTAATGTGTTGAGCAAAGCTCGAGCTTCATTATTAACTTCTGGTAGTCAATAGTTGTGCATTTCTTTGCAATCACTTTTATTTTGATAATTAACGCTCATCCAGCAAGGAGATCACCACTTTCGTATAAAAATTTGTTTTAAGAGCACAAACATTTTCATTACTGGGAAAAACGAATTTATTTACGGTGCTGGTTCGAACCGGTGCGGTAACTGGCCAATGCAGGAAATTATCTCGTTATGAAATTTGGACAAAGCAATCGCAATACTGGAGCTTGTACTCTTGGGCCGCTTCTTCACTATTGCTTTCAGGTCATTTTTAATTGCTTATATTTTCTGGGTACCAATTTTAAACACATTTTCGCAAGTCACGCAGATGGTTTCATGGTTTTCATTGGGGCATTTGTTTAACGTGCACTAATGGCTTTGTCTGTGTTGGTGTTGGTGTAAACAATATGGTTTCCCAGTTACTTTGTTATTGTCAAAAAATATCACAGATTTGACATTCGAATCCCTTTCATTTATTTTCAAAACACATTTCGCATGCTCCGTGTACTAAGTGAGAGTATTTTGTAGTTTTCAAGGTAATAAAGGTTTTTAAATAATTTGTTTCTTATTAAGTTTGTGATTCTTTAGATTTTATAAAAAAAATGCATATGAACAAATTTTAATTATTCAATATATAATTTTAAAAAAATCCACAAGTTTCTAAAACCAGTTACCATAAGTAACTTAATTATTCTGACTATGTTTACACAATCGTTGATAAATAAGCTCTCTTAATTCTCACACCCATATGTCTACACACAATCTGCTGTAGTTAATTTACAAAACATCGGCCATAATTCCACTTTACAAAATACGAATAAAACTTATCGCGCACACGTACAGATTTACGTACATAAATATAATAGTTTTTATTGTGAGCGTATTGCCGCATATCGATAATGGCGGCTTACTGATAAATTTGAAGCGATTATTGGCTGGCGAAAATAATCGAAAAAATTTATCTCGCCGCGAAGATCAATCGCAGATAATAAACGTTAAAAGCGACGTATTAAACGCAAAGGAGATTTATTCCGTATCGCGAGTTTTATTATAGAACCGGTATGCACACTGGACGCAAATAAGTGTAGTTTGGCCAAATCGTAGAACGCGCAAGTCGTTTCTGCAATTTTCTGCGCAAGAACTGACGCGCAACTTATTGAAATCGAATTCCCGTTAACGCACCATCGCAAACGCTACCGATTGGATGGAAAAACTTCGTTTCTTTGCTACGAATATGGTCGTCAATTATATTATTGGTTTGTATGTCCGATAATCAAAACACTGTATCAATTTTTACATCGTATATTGAATATTTACGTTATGGTTCAATTTATTTTGTAAAAATGTGAAGCAAGTGAAGTAAGCTGTTGAAAGAGACATGGCCTTATTTGTGGGGCCTTAATCTCGATCATCCACGAGTGAACTTAAATCGGAACATGCCATGGTTATTAATTAGTAAATAACAATTACTTTGTTATATACAAGTCATGCAAGAGATTTTGAACAGTTGATAAAGATTCTGAGTGAAAGTTTCTCAATAGATATTCGATTGTACCTTGCATAGTAAAAGCAGCGCAGGCCATACAAATATTTAACCCAAAAGTTACGTATCTGACTTGGCTTACATAAGATCTTTGTAGAGTAAAAAAAAATCAAAGCGTGTATACTAACTAACGTCGATCGTCTAAGAGCCAGTATAAAAAAGTATTTTTGAAAGCGCCGTCAAGGTTAACGATTTTTAATGATTTGGCACCTGGCTTCATCGCAAGCAATAACTATTCGATGGGTAATATGGATTGATACCGCTGTCTACTGTGCCACCCTACCTCGAGAGAATTGTGTATGGTGTTTAATGCATCGGACGAAGAAGACGCCACATCAATCAAAATTTCAAAGGAGCCACTAATAATAATAAAATTTGACTTAATTTTCATTGCCTCAAATTATGGATTCCTTAACACATCAATAAAATTACTTGAAACATCTGGGCTACCGCTTGCTAAGTACATCGAGTTAATAGAACATGCTCAGGATATAATTAATGGCATAAACGATGAAGCAACTTTATTATTTTTATTATTTTTCATTATGAAGGAAATTTCGATGTGTCTGACGGATGTACCACAATAGACAAAATTTTGGGGAAATTTTTGAAATATAATTATTCAAACTATCAATTGTTTTATTAGTAAATTGGATACTGTGGTTGGCAAATAAATTGAAACAAACTTACCCTTACCACACTAGATGTACATTTCGACAACTAAGTTGTCATCTTCAGCAGTGTACTGTACAATACAGTAAGGGTAAGTTTGTTTCAATTTATAATTGTTTTATTTAATTTGGTTGTACAGAAAACGATACAGTGAAGCTTTAACTATAATTATAATGTATCACAAAGCAGCTAAAGGAAGGGTGGGTTTCACTGGTTCGCAATTTGGTGCGAATGCCTCTCATCGTCGTTTCTACATTCACATTACTTCAACATCGTTTTTATACGTAACGAGTGGTTTTAAACTTCTAAACCTAAAACTTTTATGAAGGCAATAGTCAAGTTTCCATATAAACAAACGTAAAAAATAGATTAATAAATAACTAACTTATGGTGTTTTCGAATTAAAGGACAAATACAGTGGTCCACAATGAACTTTCTTGTGCTTAGAGAAATTTCAAGCAAATTGGCCCAGCATCGCGATGCCAACTACATTTTTCGAAAGAACTTTTCAAATAGATGTTTAAGATTTCAATATCTTTAACTTTTATAAGAACAATTTTTTTGAGAACCCGAAAACACGAAAACGGCGTATTGTTTTGGGCTTCGTACTAATCCAATCCAAAACATTCATAACAAAATGCCCTCAAGCACAACACAACGGAATTTTTTCAAATTCGAAAATAAATTGCAAACGTTCCAACAGAATCTAAATTGCAAAAGAAAATAGTGGAAATGATTAAGACATTCAAAAACGAAATATTTTCATCGAAATCGAAATTGAAAATTAACTTAAAAAAATTGCAAAATGCAAATAAAAATGATCCGAAAAAGAAATTGAACAATAAAATCTAATATGCTAAGAAGCATTACAAAAAAAATAAGATAATTTTTGAGAATTCAATCACTTCAATAATTTTCATGATTAATATTCTACCTAATACATGAAATATAATTATATAAATATATTTTTAATTGTGATTCTTAATAAAGTTTCGAGCTTCTTACGTTTATTGTTTAATTTCATTTTCTCCTATTAGGTTATTAACAATTATTTACGTTATTGTTATTGAAAATTGAGCATTTTATAATTTGATGCATTTTAATGTATAAGTAACGTATGTTGCAAAAGTTTTGAGAATTTAAAAAAAAATTAAAAAAGAAACTTCCAATAATATATTTAATCTGTAATAAGAACAACTGAAAATAACAATATTTCTTAAACGAAAAATGATTTCAAAATACTGCTAATGGGCCATGATCTTCCACGGCTCGCAACTTGCTCTTAATGTTCCTCATTAGATTTTGGACAGATTCTAAATCAATTTCTCTGATCTTCAGCATTATTCTCCTTCTTAACTGCTGTTCATTTTGAGCTTCCCAGCCATTATTATAAACTTTGGTACACAGCTGAGCCCAAAAAGTTTCGATAGGTCTTGCTTGAGGAAGATTGGGAGGGTTGTCGTTTTAATCTTTGAACTGTACCAGCATTCAGCGCTCTTGGACGTCCATTTTTTGGCAAATTTATACAAGGAATACCTTCGTCACATTCAGGGATCGTTCGATAAATTGTAGCAACGGAAATATTTTGTTCTTGATATAGGCGAACTATTTCTTTCTTTTCAAGTCGTCCAACTAGACTGTAAATACTCTTCCGAATATCTAATTTATACGACATTTTTACAAATTATATCATAACCAAAATAGTTTTATTTTGAAGTTAAGATGTTGAGTGGTTACCATGGTGCAGATTTTTGAATTGTTTTCAACGGAGATGCTACCTCCTGAATTTTGAAAAAATTCTCAAAACTTTTACAACATACGTTAGTAGCATCAATATTTTTCTATTGTTGATATTTACATTTATCATCACATAAACATACAATAAAAAGTTTGTTTAGACGTAAACGCCCATGAAAGTTTGAAGGTAGCAATAAATCTGTTACGTAATTTTACATGTTTTTCTATCGACTAATTTTTAAATGGGAAATGTGATTAAAATGAAGTAATACATAAAATGAAACAATGGGATTTATTATTTGTAGATGGTAATTTACTTTATTGCGTTTAGTGTCATAATGTATTTATACAATAAACATAAAAGGAAATGATGGTTTGTGGAAAATAATTACAGAAAGTTGTTCAACTGTTCAATTTTACTGTAACGAAACCATCTGAAACTAAGATTTGGCACATTTTTCAAAAGCATAAAATTTATTTCAGTTGATTGGTAAATGATAATTTCGAAATAATATTTTAATTTAAACAATCATAAAACAAAAATAGCGGATGCATTAATCAGTTAAAAACTATAAATAACAATGAAACGGAGAATCAAAATAAATGAAACTAATATGCAAGGAGCTCAAATAAATAAAAATTAATTAATTAATTGTGCCACGTCCATGCGGTAATCAAATTATAAATTTAAATGAACTTACTCATACTGAATCGAAAAAAAAATAAACCAATACCTAGCAATGAACATCGAACTAAATCAGTTAAGGAATATTCTTAGTTAAAAAAAGCAAAAGAATTTACAATAAATCTAATAAAATAATAACACAAATCGTATTTTAATTCTCTCACAGTTTCAAGTCCAAATCAAAATCAAATTTTGAAAAAAATAGATATATTGGCAGTTCTTGTTTTCAAATAAAATAGTTCGATTAATTATTTAAAGTTTATTAAAGTATGAAACAAGTATATTAAACCGACTTAGATGCTTGCTATTAAATAATTTTCAAATATAATAACAAGAAAATTTAGCAAATCATGAAATTATTTATACTATTTATATTGTTTTACCTTAGCAAGAAATTATATTAATTACATTAGAAAGAATTAACATCAGATTATAGAAATTTAAAAATGATCCCATAAATCAGTTTCCCATTGTTCCAAATTGTCGGCATTTTTGATATGTGATCGATGTTACAATTTAATGATTGTTTGAGGCATTATTACTATCTAATCCCAATTTTTATAATATTCCATCCTAAAGTTTGTGCTTAAAATTGTTTACTAAAGGCAGTCTTGTATCGTTCTCGAATACTTAAATCCCTGTGTATCATTTTAAGTCACTTTTAACGCATTCTAAATATGTACGTACATTCATCAATAATTAGCGAATTAGCTGATTTAAACAAATTATAAAGTCATCATTTCCAAGATAATAAATACAACCGGTTGGTTAATTTGAAACAAAAAATTTCCACATCATAGCATTTATTTATACTTTAGTATTACATACTACTTTAGAAAAATACTTTAGTATTACATGTGTCAGATGTACAAATGGTCAGGTAAAATAAGAAAATATTCAGGGTCTCCAATCAAAGTTAATTCATTTAATTGAAAAATTATTGAAAAATATAATTTAAAAATTAGTTTTATAATAACTCCCAAAATTAATGTCGTTTCTCATCCATTGAAAATAATAAATGAACTAGGGTCAGAAAATTTCTACACGCAAAAGCAATGAAAATCTATTACACAACTTTACATGCGTACAATGAAGGTAACAGTAAAAAGCTTAAGTAAATGAATTTGATATTTGGGAAGTAAAACCCACAGGAAAAAATTAGTGTAATAGGAAGAGTTTTAGAGAAGAATAGAATAACATGGAGAGACAAAGAAACTTGCATAGAATAGAGAAGAATAGGAGATTTTTATTAAGAGTTGTTAAACTCGTACACCATACACCTTCGGATGAGACAATCAAATAATAAAAATTTAAGTAATGATACGAAATAAATTATAAAGTGAGTCACAATGAAAGAAATTAATACTGGAATACTAAAGGAAATTGAAAGAGTGAATAAAATAAACAAAATAATTGGAAGCGGTAATAAACTGATAACGTAAAATAAAACATACATGTGAACGGAAAATGAACAAAAGTTTCTGAAATATATCCATTGTTTATTTTATGTTAAATTTTAGATATTAACGCCGATACTTAAAATAGAGCTTTATGAAATGTATAATCAAAATGGCGACTATATTTATAAATAACCTATTACAATTCTAATTCTAAGCTAATTTCTTTACTTTTGGTAAGTTTGTCCTATTCGCTTATTTAATCTATTATAAAAGGATATCGTTATAAAACATTAAAGCTCTATGAAAGAAATATAATGATACAAACTCTATACAGCCTCATATTTATAAATTGCTCCATAATAATTGAAAAATAAATGAGTTGTATGGACAGTAATTTTACCAATAGAATGTTGATGGCTACATTAATATTGAAATGTCCCCGGTCCCCACGTACAAAAAGGAAGTTGTATTCCCCGTCATGAAAAAAAATGAATTTTTTTTATTATGCTAAAGTGCAGAAAAGGCAACGTACAATTATAATAAATTAATAACGTAATAATTTGTGCATAAGTATGTTAAAATATTTTGTATTAAAAGAATAGATAAGGCGGGTAGTTAGTTCACACAAACCAATGAAGAACCTTATGCAAACGTTTGAGATTTCTAACAAAGTTAAACATTAGTGCAAAACAATTGCCCAAAATCTACAGTGTTATTTTTTGCAGATCCAAACTTTTTTGGATTTAACAAAAATATATATATACTTAACTATACGTTTACACAAAAAAATTCAAAATTATTGACACGAGTGAAGTTTTTTCGATGTTTTCTAGTTATATTTAAAAAATTTTACATTTAGGATAATACCAGTTACTTAAATGAAAAAATATGCTGTAAAACAAAAGAATAATTAAAAAGATAAAATTGAAAGACACAAAATAAAACATTAAAACTGCAACAAAATCAAAATATAAAAGTTGCTAATAGACAAACGAATGAAAATAAATGTCAGCAAAAGCAATGACAGCTGTTTAGCTCTATTTGAGCTGCATTAACGGATTAGCGAAACCGTCTTGATACATTTGGTGTAATTTTTTTTCACCAAAGCGATTTTTAGCCAGTCTTGGCAGTACCGACTTAGTCAGCCCATAAATACCACTGCAATTATAACGACTGTAGGAGTATTCACGTCTAGATGGCGTTGATAATCACACACAAACTCTTCAGATCAACTAAAAACTAAAAGGTTCATAATCAAAATATGAAATAAATTAATAATTTTATTAATTCATAAAGTACCGAAGCGTCGATTAAAATGAACTGGGACACAACACAGGCTTAATAATAATACATGTCCAACCCAACCAAACTCAACTCAACCCAACCCAAACCAAACGGACCCAACCAATCACGGGCTGACCGAACCCAACTAAGAATGAATGATATGGAAAGCAAAAATAAAACAATTCGAAGCATTGGCCAAATAAAACAAAGCGAAAAAATGTTATCCAACAAAAGTCTTTTAGTGCCATTGCAATAGACTTTCAGTCGGTAGAACCAAATCCCAGTGTTGAAAACCTAAAAATATCAAAATCGACGCTATTTGACAGCAACTGTGGAAAAATTAAAATTGGAGTTGGATTCAATGTTCGAATTAATTCACAACTGCGAATTACAAAATCAAGTCAAGTTATATCTGTACAGAAACACAACTAAGATTATTGGATCTTCGTTTCGCCCATATGTTGAGGTGATCAAATAGCAAATGTGTCCATTTAAATGTGCGTTTGTCTTGTATCTCGTATCCAAATTTCTTGAATAAAGTTATGAGTAAGTCAATCAGCGAATAAAAAAATCTGCACGAGAAAATGGGATATGAAATAACACGCGGGTTAAGAAATCGGGAATGTTTTCAGGAAAGCTCTGAATTCGGAAATTGATATTTTTCAGGTGCCTCCAGCGCATGGCTTATTCATGTGAAAAAAAGATGATAATGCTGGATATGTTTATTGAGTTAGTTAGTCAGTCAATAAAATTGTGGTAATTCTAGCGGACGAACTCAAAATATTGAAACGAGCGTCCGATAACGCAAACTGTGTTGAATTTTCAAATTCAATTCGTTCTTAAAATTTTTATACATGACGATTTCCTATTATACTTGATAATAGCCAACTTATATTTTAATAACAAATTTTATGACACCGAACAATAATTATTCGTTATTTAATTGATTTAGTTGTAGCTTGCTAATTATGCTAATTTATTACAACACGATCACATCCACGTTTCTTTTTTGATGGGCCATCAATTGTAGTTTTTTTCCGGCTTTGTTTAACGCAGACTGGTCCCAAATTCCTACAAATAAACGTTCGTTGAAACGATTGAACTTTTGAGAAATAAATGTTTAGCGTAAACCACAACCAATTTCTGTTGAAACCGGATACGTTACTTTAGAATAAATGATACTGCCATCGACACTTTTAGGTCTCCATAGAATTCCGCTAAAGTTCGGAAACCAATATCTTCTTAAGTTCGTCATTCGTTACACGTAGACTGAACCTGATCTCGTCTTACGTTTGTAAGACGAGATTTTGCAAATATTTATTTTATTTTATTCGTGTTCAAAGGTGAGCATGATTTGGATAATAGTCGTCATTAAATTATAATTACTCTTGATACGCGGCAGTCCATTCCGTTATAATTAGAGATCAACGACATTTTGAATAAATGTTACAATCATTTAGCTGCACCTGTCCTTGTTGAACACAGATTTTTTAACAATTCAAATCAAAGTTATTACCGTGAGAAGCTTATGTAACTTTATAGTGTTTTTATTGCCCTTTTACGTCCTCTGATATTTCATTTCACACACACACATATGCACATGAAGTAAAATTGCGTTATTTATCGTTTACTGATGTCACGGATGGAGCGTTGTCTCGTGTTCGTGCCGCGCGATGGCTTGTCTTTGTTGCGGATTTCGCAACTTGCAAATAAAACAAAGCGGTTACAAAAAGAAAATATTTATTATTCAAAATAAACGACTAACTTACACTTAAAAATATTTACACGGGTGAATTGTTTATACGACCTAACTTAAAATATAAATTCATCGTTGGGAATAAAAAAATAACGCTAAATCGTCGTATTCAATTCACGATTGCACTCTTTTTTACATTGCACGTACTTTCTAACGTGGCACCATTTAATTGATACTTCGTGGCCAAATACCATATAATCTCTGAAGAAAGTTTAAATGATGTTACGTTTAAGCCAGATCTGTCGCGTCAACCGAAAGCAGTATTTAAATATGACTTTTATATAAGCGTTTGCGAAATCACAATAAATCGAGTTGAATTGCCGCAGCGGGAAATTATAGCATCGGAACCGTTGACGATAGGAACTGCTGCTGCTGCATGTGCTGCATTTGCGAGTGCTGGTTCTGATGCTGAATCTGCTGTATTTGCAATTTTTGCTGCAAGTCCTGCAAGTGGGTCTTGCTATCGGGGTTTTCTTTGATCGCCTCTTCCACCCGCTTCTTCAGCTGTTTTCTCTCCTTCGCCCGGCGATTTTGGAACCAGATTTTAATCTGCCTCTCGGTCAATTGCAGGTTCGCCGACAGTTCGCATTTTCTGCGGATCGTTATGTATTTATTATTGAAATTGAACTCTTTCTCTAATTCTAAGCGCTGGTGGTCCGTGTACACGACTCTGTACTTGTCCCTCGTTCTTGTTTTTCCTATAACAAGCGAAAACGCCACATGAGTATTATGTTTTTAAATTCGGACGAGTTATTGCAATTAATTTACTACGCACTATTATTAATTCGGTTTAGTTAAATATTAATACGTATTATGCAAATAAATTAAATCATGTTCAATATTTGCCTGTTTAAAATGTTAGCACACATTCACTAAAAATAAATACACACCACACAGTTGACACAACTGTTTGCGTACGTGTTATTTTTTGTCCGACATATTAGAATTCCTTTCATGATGCAGGACCGGCGTACAATTCTTTTAGTTCGATACTGGATTGCCCGCGTTTAACACAGTGGCTTATCTCGAAGTTGGTATAGTGGGTGCCGCATTTTTCGAATCGATCATTTAAGGTATTGTTGTCGATGTCCAAGATTTCACTTTTTAATTAATTTGTAATTGAGATGAAAATAGCTGTAATGGTAAAATCTTGTGATTGTTATCACGAGACGTGAATACGTTGAGAAATGAAAAGATACAATTTACCGCAGGTTTCATAAAGTGAAAGAATAAATATTTCGCGTTTTCTTGTAAAATGACTCGATGTGTAGTGCATCTCGACGGACGTTTCAATGCAGTATCGTGCTAGGTGTTTTATGCAATTTTCATTCCAAGTAAGATATAAAGTATAAATAAGAAACATTTCGCAATTTACCATTTTACTTGCGATTAAAATTGTTACCATGATCTTATTGTTCACATACTACTAATGAATAACAAATACTGTCACTTTTTATTACTTGTAATTAAAACAACATTTCGCAGCTAAATAACGCATCAAAATGTTGACATTTTGCAACCGAGTTGGAAGAATTACTGAGTAACTGACTTGGAAAGTACCTATTTCTAAAGCAAGTGGCACAATATAATGTGTTTTATCGAGATGTGTTTTATACAAGATATTTTCCAATTAAAATCGCATGTCAAATGTCGATATTTCGCAACTACGAATATGTACTCATCGTGTATTATTAACAATAAATATCTCACCGTTTCCGTACAAACAAAATATGAACAATAATTTAGTTTTAATTTTATTGTGTATATCGTAATCGTATTAATGATAAGTAAAATTAAAATAAGTTTATAGAAAAGTTCCATATAGACCTGGCAATGCAATACAATAAACAACAAGAGAAGGAAATGAAACCCAATCCATTTATTCGCTCATTTATTATAAAATTTTCAAATGTTTTATGCCAACAATTTTAATTGTGATTTATCGTTAAGTTGTAACCCCAAATAACAATCAATAAAATTAAAAATAGATAAATAAATAATTGTAATCATAATAAATAAAACTTTTATTTTATTTTATTAGACCAAATTTGATAACCAAAAGATACCATAGGCATATATTGCATTGCTCTTCATGATAATCGAAGAAATATAATTACGTAACCAATTAAAGAAAATATATTATCTAAGGGAAGGGAATTTTCGATATTCTGAAGAAGGGAAAAACAAGTCTTTTCTAAGCCCTATATGCAGCATTTTACATAGAATTACATCTGAATTACGTTTGAATTATGGCGAGATAGCAAAGTACAAAATCGTTAATGTGAAAATTTTGGATGGTAAATTTTGGAAAAAGAAGAAGCAAGATCAGATTGACATGAACTTTGTGAAGAAAATGAAGCAAATGTATGGAAATTTGCACTATGGTGGTGTAAAAAGAAGTGAAATGGTAGGATAAAAGCAAAATATATTCATAGCCTGAACAATATGAAGACTGTGTAACAACACAAGTGTAAGAAGTTAAATTATTGCGAAATTCCCATGTTGTAGCAAGAAAGTAGCAACTAGACATATTAAAGAGGCTGCTCGTGATAAATATTCAGAAAGGAGAAAAAAGCACTGAAGTAGTCGATGCACAAGAACTGAATAGTTAAATAGAAATCCTAAGTAAAAAGATGGGAGATAATTTGTTAATAAAAAATGTGGAGAAAAAATAAATCCAAAGGCGTAATAAATATAAATCTTATTAATTGTTTATGAAGACAATAAATTTATAAACGACATAGGTGAAGCTACAAAAAATGCTCACACGCAGGTAGTAGGCATCTACAAGGTGCCTTTTAGTTTTGTTCCTTTATGTGCTATGTTGTCAGTCAAATGGACGCATCCGGAGTTGATGCGCGAATATTCTGTTTCATGATCGGCATCGAGAGAGACTGAGCTACCAACGTCTTAAGTGGGACCCAATTGGCATTTTTCAGCACAAATGCACAAAAGATAGTCTAGAAGAAAATGTATATGCGATTCAGCTGGCGAGTGAATTGGGCAACAAGATGATAGTGAAGAAAAAATCACCGAGAAATTAGAATTTTTATTAAAGAGGATCTGACGAAGAAAATAGAGAAAAACAAAGACAGATAAGAGTTGTGGCAAAGATAGAAATAGAAAGAGGAAATGAGGTTAAAGTTGGTTATAATATGCTAGCTATAAATAGCGAAGTACGACGATGGAACGAAAATAGAATAGAGTAGAGACGATGAAAAAAAACAAAATCAAAAACTGGGAAAAAGTCCCAGGTGTGAAAATGTAAGATGGAGCAATGGCAAATGTAAATGATATGATTTTTGCACCAACGACAAGGTACACAAAACAAAAAATTTAGGGGAGGCAGAATTACGGAGTACATGGATGTATTAAGAGTTACAGACAGTAAGAAAAGGGGAAGAGGCTACATAACTATGAAAATACACTTGAACACCTCCCTAGTGTATATAACTTGGCAGAAGTGATTCAGATGCCCTAATCTGGAAAATCTACCCCATTTCTCTGCTTCTAATAATTGCTGCAGATGTTTAAAACCTATAACAAAAGTAGCTTAAGAAATAAAGCATCTAGAGTAGATTTACCTTATATCAGTGTGCCACTCAGCAAAATGACGGAGTTTGCCAAAAAACTGAAAATGATTAGGGAGTGTTTTAATATAATATTGCTTGTTGGTCGGAACCGAGCAGTTGTAATACAATATAATAAAGCAAAATTGTTAACAGACGAGAAATATGCTGATAGGTTTCGAATAGTAAATGTTGCACTATCAAAATAAAAGACCGGTGTTATACGTGATTTTAATTCAAGTTTATAACAATCTTGTAACAAAAAAGTATTGGCAACGGAATTTAAATCAGGACCTAATTATTGCTAATTAGTTTCAAGTTCCGGGTGCATATATTTATTGGTCATGCAAACGCAACGCAGAAAGAAATATTCTATGGTAAATTCCCACCACGCACGTTACATATTTGTGTTTGCTCGTATGTACGCATGGTTCACTTAATCTCGTTTTCCAGTGCCCTATCGCGATAGCATAGGCGCAGATAAGAAACGTATGATCCTATGGATTAAGGGCGGCAAGTTGACTCGAAGCGGCTTGTTTGAATTTGATAACGACGGACGCACCTGACAAGAGACATATTGTCCTAGCCCAGTCGCAGGACACATGCATACATCCTAACTGGTCCTTGTTTGCGTGTGGATTATATATTTCAGACATCCGACATCTTGTTTGATGTAGCAAACGCTTTTTCGATGCGGCAATTAATTGAGTGAATTGTTTTGGTCGCAAGAGAAAGTCTTTGAGCATCGATGTTTACATTTGTGGGAGGCGTCGACACGAATCTTGTAAAACGCACGGCAAACACAAAATCAACAACACAACTGGAAGGCGAAACAAAAACGAAGTGATTTATTTAAACCGACCCAAATTTGGGGTGGCCGTGACGAAACACCGGTTAATCCGATTCATGTCAACCCTCCATTCACGACAGATGGCCATACATATATATCTACTTGGATATTTTAAACATATAATTTATTCTCGTCTAGAGAAAACTCGCAGAACATTGCAAATGCTCGATGATTAACTAATTCCCCGCGAAAATCCTCGCTATGAAGGTTTTAAAAGAATGGTTACGTGATTGCCCTGATTTATTCAATAAGATAGGTAATGCGGCCACTGGGCTGTTGTAAACACTAAATAGACATCAAGTAGGTTGAGGACCATGGCCATAAAGTGAATTCAGCGCCTCTTTATGACGCTTTCTGCGTTCCGTCGGATACGGACGCATTATCGCGAGCGTCGCTTCGTCGATGAAAATTAGGAAATAAATATTTAAATTTAAACGACGATTATTTAATTTTGCCTTGGTTTGGATTATAGTCGTCAGGTTTATTTGAATAATAACATGTTATGCTGCATCTTTCAAGAAAATTTATTTCAAATTCAACTGTTAATTATCAATATATTTATTTTTAAATAAATGAAACACTAAACAATAAATGTCATTTATTACTATTTTCCGAAATTATAAAATGAACTGGATGCTTGCGCAACGGGTAAAATGCAATGTAAGAGGGCAAGGGTGACACTGGAAAATGCTTGCATACAATTATGTGTATGTTTTATGCCCCTTGCCTCAAAAATTAAATCAAACTATAACAATAAAATAAAAACCTGGCAAGGATAATTACACATTTTGTAAAAATTGTAAATTCAAATGATTGCCTTCAAAATAAGCAATAAAAAAATTAACATTGAAAAAAGTGGAAAAACTTTGACACGGTGCAACCCTCATTTTAATTCAATGATTTTAATTTATTAATGTTTTTATTAATAAAATATAATGACGCTAGTAATTTAATATTATATGGTCAATTAATGTAAAAGATACAAACTTAAAATGAATTTCACATTTAGATTTTTTTCATTTTGACTAATGATGATATGATGTTATTGTAAAATAGTTAATGTTGATAATACATTTAAGTGGGCTAAAACATTTTAGGTCAAAAAAGAGCCCCATGTCCATCTTACACGTCATTATAACTATTAATACGTAATGAGCTTACGACTCTGTTGGACTGTGTGTCGGTCTATGCAGATTTATGGACGTTCCTTACGACGTTCAGGTAGGTTGGGTTGGGTAGGGTTGGGTTAGGTAGAGTTGTGTGACTGATGGATTTACTTTACGATTCTGTTGACTTGTGTATCTCTGTAAGCTTACGACTCTGTTGGTCTGTCTAGGCAGACTTACGGGAAACACAGAGTTTTGTAATGGTCCAGAACATTCAAGATGTGTCGATTGTAAAATTTTTGGCATAATATTTTTCCAGAAAAATACTTTCCCGAATGGTATATTTCGCGTATATGCAAAATGTTTCATTTAATATGTATTATTTTTTATGGGTTTCCAGAACAATCCACGTCCTGCAACATCTCCGCAACAACCCATGGCCCACAGGACTTTCAATATTTCGGCTTACCCTTAGAGATACCAAGTACCCAAATAGGACATACTTCACAATGATATTCTAGGGCTTCCACTGTACAATTGAACGCAGTTCCAGTACAACTTCAACGGCCTCAGTGCCAGTCTGAGAAAACGGAAACCAGGTCAGCCGCCGTCCCCGAGCGACGGAATATATAGTGTAAGCAGAAGGCTGCCGATGTTGCCCATTGCCATAATGGTACTGAATATAATTTTTTGGGCGATCTTGGGAGACGTGCGAACGAAGCTAGCCACCGACCGCGAACGAAAAATGAGACATCGGCGGGAGATTCCTTAGAAGGAGGATACATAATGGAGATAGATAATGTAAATGGTTCTCGCATGAAACAGGGAAACACAAGCCACTCAGCGAAGGAGTCAAGTTGCGTAAGGATTGCAGAGACGTAGATCAATGAAGACGCCGCTGGATGCGCAGGAACGGCGAGCCACAGAGGCAAAGAAAATTCGCCACAGGAGTAATTTCTTCTTGTATTACAACGACTGTGACTGAACACTCAGTGATCTAATCTAATTAAACATATTGTCGCTTTAACCAAAATTCAAACACATTAATTAACGCAATTACAAATATGTAAAATTAAACACTAGTGGAATTCTTGGACGATACTTTCACCCTCGTTATGAGCTGGCCACGTTTGCAGATCCGGCATTCGATCAAAAATTTTTAATAAGTTTTATTTTATTGTATAATGCGAACTTAATTACACCCAGTCACACAAAAAAGTAAATTTTAATTCTTCATAAATAAAAAGTTAATACATCTAATTATGAACAAGGTGAAAACAAACTCGCAATAAGGGTTAGAAAAGGTTCAGCGTTGGCCAGTAGGGAGCACTGATACACTTCTCCACGTCTACACATCTTCATCATTGATACAGTTGTCTGCACAACGTAATTTTATTTGATAATTCTTCTAAATTTGTTAGTTTTGTTTGTTATAAAAAGAGTTCTAGGTATCCTTAAACAAATAATCCAAACTAGATGAGATCTATTAAAGTAGTTGGCTTTGTATATTGCTTTTCAAATAAAGTTGCAGTTTCCATGGGCGGCTTATAAGCCTGATCTCCATCTTGTTGATACCACAGATTTGAAGTATATTGTGGCAATCTTGTTATTAATTTCTAATATCTTTTTATTCATTTGTTCATTGTTGAAATTGAAATAGTTCAAAAAGACAACATTGCTCTTAAAAATCCTGCTACTTAAATTCAGAGTTATTTTTTTACATGCATCCGAAAATACTAATTTTTTTACTGTACCTAATGATAATCGGTCCGAAAATAGATTTCGATTTCTTATGTTAGTTAGTTAGTTAGTAGTAAATAAAATCGTTTCATAACTAACGTTTCTAAAATTGTGTGCTTATTAAATGCACTTTCAATCTTCCTTTTCCACACCACTGGCGGAGATTTGTACAATTCTGTCACCCGAACGATTTAACATAACCCTAGACCTGACTTGACCAAAATTCTATTTCGATTTACGCTTTTCTTAATACGAATTCACTCGTAGATTTGCTTGTCTCCATTGGTATAATTACTTTTGCCTTCACTTCCTGTTCTTCCAACTGAAGTAAAACGTTATTTGTTTGTCGATCTTTCTCATGCATCTAGACTTATATCAAACGATATCAACTTACTGGTTTTAAGCGTCATTTTAATTCACTCCCTCAATTAACCACATATACAAAAGCTTGTATGAGATGGGAATGTTTCCATGTGCGCCCCAATATTAATCAAATGCAGTCTTGACGATAGCCGATAGGGAAAATTCTATTTTTCATTTAACCTTTTTTAATGGAACAATTTGAAAAAACCCAGTGGAATCCAGTCAGAATAGTTTGAATGTTGTATCAATAGAAGAAAAATTAAACTGTTTGTTCAGATGGTGGGTATGTGAATAATATTATTACAATTAATGTGACCATAACCATTTTTAGAAATTCATCATCTGACAAAGTTTGTGTTTTGACACCTACTTTACCTATTTGTTCACATACCAAGGCACAAGTTTGACGTCTTCTGTTAAAATGTCATGTTTAGTATTTGGTTAGTGACAAGTTTTACAAATAGTAAGTTTCTGACTTCAAGGGGTTGGTCTGGCTGATGAGCTCATAAAGCGCACGAAACGTTCGTTCAAAGACCATCAAAAACGCGGAATCACACCCACGGCATTATTTATAATCTAACAATGCTTGAATGATTGTGTAATTCAAGAGCATCAATGGTGTTAAACTATTATATCGTTCAAACGAATTGTGATTACGAATCTGATTTGGATACACTGGACGATATAAAAATCCCATTGTATTGTTTCAATAACAATACATAAGTGGAATTAAACACACGAACAAAATTAAATCGAGCATCTGACTTTTCCGCATCCCCCCTAGTTACAATAGAGTCCCGTTTAAGCGTTGACGAAAACCAGTAACTGATGTTAAACAATAATTGTCGGCGTGTAATGCGTGAAATGGGTGCAATTTGTCACGCACAACAATAGGCCAATTGACCCCTGGAAATTCGAAAAGCGCCCGACCCTCGCCGCCCACTTCGAAATATATATATCACGATGCGATAACTCGACGAGTGAAATGGGGATGTTTTGGCGGTCGACGGTGGCGCCTCGGCGCATCGTGCGGTCCGCGTGATAATTGCCAGCGGGCCGGGCGGAAACTCCCCGCCGTTCGAGGTTATGTTTCCCAAGAGGTCCATTGACGCTATTACCCTGTCGCGCTGTTATTTCCCCCAACTGTTTCCAGCTCTCGCGCACCAGCTTTTGCTAATTTTCCGTACAATTTATGTAATGCCCTTAGCACCGACTCAAATTAACGACGCGTTATTGGGTTTACTGCGTGGTTTATTTTATGTTACGTTAAGGAACGTTTGTTTAGTGAGTTACAGGACGATGGTATTTAAATCTCCACTGTTTAAATTTTCGAAATGTCCGCTAGTTGTAATAAATTAATTTAATGATTTTTTTAAAGAATTAACGTTCTTAAAGCGATTAAAGATTAATTTAAGGCATCCACTATCGTTCGATTTGATTGATTTGTGCAGATTCGTCTTATCACATCGAGACGTCGCGAGCGGTAATACGCTGCTTGGCAGATAGATTGATTCATGTTGTCTGGCTTTCTTCCATACAATTCATCACATTCATATTTATAAGCGTCCTACAGCATTCCTACCTAGAAAATGCTCATTACACAACTTTTTCATTGGCCAATTTTATCCAAACTTTCGCCTCCTATATACAACAGCTGGTGCGGCATGATTTGAAAAGTTTATTCTCAATTTGTTCACCAATCTTAAACTTGTAACGTATCATCAACTCCATGTTGCATGTTAATTCTTTCTCTTCTTGCTTTTGCTCAACAACCACATCACCTACTCCATCGTACATTTTGTTATGTTTTTGTTTTATTCGAACATCAAATTTGTTATCAGCTAGAACTAGTTCTTCGCATCAAATTGAGAAAAATTCAATGTAATGATTGCGAGTGTAAACGTCATATACAGAGAAGTCCATTCGTAATTTATTACATGACTCTTGAAAAGCTGTGGATGTGGATAGGGTGTTTATTAAGTTCAGTATCCGGAGTAAACTGCGAATTGGACACCAAAAATTCCCTGACTACTTAAAGGTAACCTTTTTATCATTGATTATCCGTGTGTTAAATATTATATTTAACTAGTGCATAATTATGTTTCAATAAAAAATCGAACTAATTGTTTTTACACGATAGTATATTATTCCACGAGCAGTCATTACTGCCATTAATCAAGATGACGAGTATCGTAAATCGTTAGAGTGATTGTGTCTATGGCATTTAAAAGACGTTATGAGTTACTTCATAGCCGTAGAAAAATTTATTTTTTTCTGACTACCGTACAATAAAATGTAAGGCAAATCATATTTGGGGAGGGGAAGTAACAAAAAATATTGTAAACCTAATTTTTAGAATTAACTATTAGACTTATAGAATCACACAACTTAACAAATTTAAGGCCATGAATTTTATCGAGTCACGATATTGATTCGGAAGCTTAAATAATCGCGATGGACAATATAAATCAATCTACTTATGTAGCAAATGTAGTTCAATTTACTGCCGGGATTAGAATGGCTCGAGAACCGATTTATAGAGAGTACAATTTTTTTTTTTCTCTTGGCCACGGCCGACTCTTAATATTCTGAAAAACGTAATTGCAAATGACTAGGGAATCGTGGAAAACCTTACCAGAATAATCTGAGTCACGTTCAATCAATTGTGAACTTTACCTCTGAAATAAAATTCTAATCTCTCCATTGTGGATTTGAACCTTACGTTTACTACCCTGCGATCTCTACAACTAGACCAGCAACCCTTTGTTGTACAAAGTAAATACCGGTTGTTGGTTGATGCGAACGGTATGTGGTTCATAGCAATAATGACAACAATAACCTCACAAAATTCTCAACATCACGTTGAGGTCATCAGATTGCAAATTTTAAGCGTCTAGCTGCACTCGATGCATTGTCGTGTCGCATACATGGATAATTTTATAACTTTATAAAACCCATGCTACTTCTAAAAAAATACACAAAATTTCATGAAATACGACGTTACCAAAATTTTTATACAGTCTGGTCAAAAATATAAAATGACCATTTAAAATGGCCCTGTGAAAGCTTGCTGTGAATAATTTCAATAACATTTTGCAAAGTTTATTAAAAATCTTATTATTTTAACATTTTTAGCATTAATAAGTGTTTTTCGGCCACTTTATACTTTATAAGTATGGATTGCATTCGCGAAATATGGCCATAGAGATTGGCTTTGAGCGTTTACATTACAATATATAAAAGGTACAGCGAAACGGATCTATTGAACCCCACTAATGTTTCAAGCGGTTGCCACGACATACGACAACGACATTCAATATCGAATTTAATCACAGAGCTGCTCTCGACGTAATTAAATGCAATGTACATATTTGTGTTATTTTATGCAGCCAGTGCGAAGTTGTTCACTAGGGTTGTTTTCTTTAAAGTTATATAGAAGGAAATTTATGTTTTCGAATTTTGCCCCACAGTTCCTGTGCCGTCGTAGGACAATAAGTTTTTGGTAAAATATGGCCCAAAAATGACGACATCAGAAATGAAAGCTGTATTTTTTTGACTTACATCGTTTAATTGCTCATATCATTAGATGGCGTGAAACGTAGGTACACAGAGATTCATTTCGGTAGTTTTAAAATGTTTATATGGCAGATGGGTCCGCACGAAATATTATTATATTTTTTATGTAGGCGTTTTTTTTTCATTTATTTACCTTTATTGCAAATAAGTTTGAATTTTATATCGAATATTACGTTTGTACATAGCAATTTTAAAAGAAAATGTGTTACTTGTTTCTAAAATTTGTTTTACCGCTACTAATACTAAGACTTAAAAATTATTATAACAATTAAGTTTCTTATTTTTATGGTATTGTTTTTAGAATTATAAAAATGTATAATTTTGTTAATCTTGGACACCCTATTCTGTGTGACAATTTTACGTCATTGAAGTGCCTGATATTTGACATTAATATTATTTTTCAATATCTACTTACACACGATTAATATTGATCGCAATTATCATAAAATAGAGAAAAAAATCAAAATTTGGTGATCGGTTGATTCCAGCTTTGGACAGCGTTCGTTTTAAATTAAATGCATGATGATTTTTCTATTGCAAATTGGTAAAACTTACAACAATGCATTAGACATTGGCGCTATGCTCAAACTAATTAAATAAAACAATACATAAACTAATTAAATAGGCAGCTTGACTGCCAACTTAAATGCCAAATTTCCATTTCCTATTATGTCAAAACAACGTGCTACAAATATTTGTGAATGTTGGATGAAAAACTTATGTCAATGTTAATAAATTTTTTATTTCAATACTATTGTTTTTTCAAAAGTATTAAAAAAGTGTTTATTATACGTATTGAAGTTATAAAAATTAATGTTATATAGAAATTTATTTACTTATTTACAACAAATTAAAAAAAATAAGAAAATAAAGCGCCAAATAATATAATAATATAATATAATATTTGTGGAAGCGATGCAAGATTAACTGCATCAAAACAAAATTTTATTACTGCCACAGTGGCGACGACTGGCGACTAGGATAGTGCGCATTTTTTGGACCGAATTGAACGAGGGCTGAATTAAACAAATACCAACGTACACTACTAATACGATATCTGCATCTAAGGGCACATCAAACAAAGTCGAATATGGTCAAGATTACATATTGTGTCTTCATTTCATCACGTCACGTGATATATTTTGAGATAAATTGATCGTTTCTTTGAATTTATATAGGCATTTCTAAATGTGTCTTTGACGGACTCAACATTTGCTTTTTGAAGTTGTTGCGCGCGATAAGGCTCACGTCATGCATAGTAACTTTTATATACTTAATGTAATTGTTTAATAATGTTCCAATGCCCATTCTTATTGTCACCTGTGTGTATCGTGTTTTGCTGTTGATTTAATTATTTATATTGATATTTCCATAACTTCATATTAATTTTATTGTAAAAAAAATTATAAATTTATATTGCTGGTGCAAATAAATTTTCAATAAATCGATTGAATTCTCTTCAAATGGTTGCATTGCATTGCAACATAAAATTTCTTTTTTTCGTGCATTTGTATTTTATACATAACTCGTAAATACGCACAAATTAATTTACAACTGTACAATAAGATCGGGCTTTGAGTGCGCTGGTGTGTCGATACAAATGCTCACTAATATGCGCCTGGTACAGGTATTTATGGTTACTAAACAATAAATGTTTATGGTAGTAATATGATTCTCAATAGTGGCATAAATCGTGAGCTAATACTATTATGATAATCACCTTAAGCGAAAAAAAAATGCCTGTAACGCCAAAGATTACGTGACCAAAATGTAGATCTAAAAAAAATTAATTAACCTTAATTAACTCAAATTATTAATTTACAATGTTTTACATTACATTCACATAAATATAAAATTTATATTTCTGTAAGTGTGCACAAAATGACAGGCAGGTAAAGTAGACATATTTAGACATCGAGGTCACAATATTAGATTTTAAGCAAGTATGGTTTGGGCCTTTCCTCCGACCCCCTGGAAAAAAAGGTTACCATCCCCTAAGTTTCCCTTTGAATGTCGCCGCGCGTCCAATAAATACTATTTGCGTGTAACGGTACCAATAAATTTGAACGTGCCGATTTGTATAGATTTTAAAAGCATTCGGGCGACAGCACAGTAAACATAATTGTGGCCAATTTACCGACCCTACGACGATTAGGCCATAAAATTCATAAACTCGCCGAAATGTCTTAATCTCGCTGGATCTTCACTCGAAGCAGCGTCGACGCCCACGTGACAGACACGAAACGGGCGAACATACATACATAAGATTTGATTAATTGAAATATCTCGAGACAATAAACCCGCGCGGACTCGAAAAATAAAATAATGAACACGTTCGAAATAAAACAACCTCTTAAATGTCGCAGTAAAAACATCATAGTCGCTTTTACGATCGTCATTTATAACCCCTTTACTCGAAATATATAAAACTACCCATTATAAAAACTAAATCACGCGAAAGTTGCATGTTAAAAGTCGGGGACCGCTGTACGGGTTTTCCTTCAGTTCGGGTTCGAACGAACTGGCGCGGCAGTAAAAATCCTTAACAAACAAATTATCTGGAAGATCGCCGGAATTATCTAACCCTTTTTTAATGCGATAACCACGTTTTTTGATTTACTTTACGACGTAAGCAAAAAACAGAATAAACGACATGTTAATGAGCGGAATGTCTCGAAGAACGAAACGACGGCCGATCCTCATTGGGTCGTCGGCCATTAAATACTAAACATGGTGGTTTTATACGATAGAAAAACGACCGCACCTGCCTTAAAATTAACCTGTTAAGTTTGGCTTTTTACGTCCACATTACGGCGGTTGTACGGCGAGCTTTTAACTAATGAACACAGAAACGGAGCTCGTTTTTTTATCAACGCAGACAGTTACCACAGTCCTCATGCGGCGAAAGAAAGAAAATGAGGCATGCATAATGCATCGCTAGGAAATTACAATGCACGAACGTCAGCCGAATGCAATTAGCGTGAAAATTACGCGATTGTAAAACAATCAGAGCAGCAGACGCGAGATTATTTGATTAGCGAGCAAACAAAGCTAAATTAGAACAATGACAAATAAAAAATAAACGTAAAACAACACAGGCAACGAAACAAAATGGCGTACCAGGATGTTCCTGCGCAGTGAAATCTAGAAGCGAAGGTGTTGATGATAATCTTTCTAATTCTAGAACAAAAATTGACTTGACGTAAGTTGTTCGTAGATACCACACAAAATTAACTTTTGCAAGCAATTTATTTAGTACAGTGGCGTTTATTATGAATTCGTATAAAAAGAACAAGTATGTAGCAACTTGAAAATAAACATTTTAAGGAATGAACTTAACTACGAAAAATATGCCAAACATGTGGGCACAATTTTTACGCCACTGTTATAAAAACTGCGAAATCATGAACGATTACCCAAGTATACAACATGCCCATAAATGTAACTATATATTTAATTGTAGTCTACACAATGTAATAATACACAAAATAATTATATTATAGATTCTCATTATCGTAAAATAATAGTAATTTCATTTTTAATTCAAACTTAATTCAATTTTGAAAAGCCTTTATTAAATGACGGTTAATTATCTGTTAAATGCTGACATTATCAGAAAACGACAAGACTGACAACAGATAAAATTTATTTCAACTAACGTGGACAGTATCATAAAATTATTTGCACTACATACAGTGTTTCAGTGAAGTGCAATTCAACGTCGTTATTTTAATGAAAATAGATATCATTGCAATTTTTAATGGTCTTCAAAATTGTTAGTATCTATTTACGTAACATTTTGGATACCTAAATGGAATTTAGCCTATAAACGAAACACTCGCTGTAATTGAATGCAATCTACATAAATCTAAATAAATGTTATAGCTCATTTTGTGATTAACTGAAATTCGTATAATTAACAATTACAGTACATTAAATAGTATTTAAAACCTGCTATAAATTAATTAAATATAAACGTTTTACAAAAAAAAATCATTCGCTAATTAATCAAATTAGAAAAAAATCTTAAGCATGGATCGTGAATTATGGCAATAAAGTTGTATTCATGTTTTCATTGACGAAACGATTTTTTTTATTGCATTTATTTGAAATTGATAACATGGGACGCAAACTGAGTAGCAATAATTCAATGTCTTTGAGTGCGTCGTATTGTAGACCATGTGACACAATAACTAACGGCGACAGGTGACTATCTACGTGGTGAACTGTGGACGAACTCTCTACCGCCGAGCCCTAATTACGCCTAATATTTTAAATTACTATGCCTATGTTAATTATCCAGAAGTTCAAAAGCTCGTATCTGCGAAAAATACGCTGTTTGAATCCTTGAACGGTAATTTCGCCCTTATTTTGAGCTCCTCAGAAAGTTGTTTGCATAACTGTCCATGTCACTATCCAGATTTAATATTTTTATAAAATGTGAACTCAATAACTTGGTCTTCATAAATTTAAATTTGACACTTGACAGTTAAAGTAGGTGGATGTGTTGCAAATCCGTTTGGTTTTGTACGTAAACGTAACTTAACTTGTGAGAATGACGAGCATAACTGTCCAAATATGTGATAAGTCATTGGCCATTGGTCTTTTTACTAATGAGCTCAAAAGAAGGTCGAAATAATTGTCCGAGAATCCAAATTGCGTTTTTGAAAATAAAATACGCCAAACACGTTTATCAAACTCCAAAATATTGACATTTTTTGAAATCTATAAGAACCGTAAGAAATTAGAAAAAATATTTTATTTTCCGAATCTTCAAATCGTGTAAAACCAAACATAACACAAAATGTATGATTATCAAAAATCGATTCATATTGTCGATATCAATCCTGAACTAATGGAATCGTCTTTGGTATAAAAATACATTAATTTATTATTATATATTATTACTTCCTTAAAATTTTAAAAATAAAAACAGTGATTAATAAAAATTTATTTCAAAGTATATGGTTTTTTAATAAAAAATAAAATCAAATCTTCAACTATTCTAATTAGAAAATCAATGTGAAAGTGAATGGGTCGTTCAATCCAAAATTATTATATAACAAATTTGAAAAGATCCTAAAGAACAACATCGTAACAATATAATTATATATTTTAATAGTTTTTAATTATTACAAATTTCGAAATATAGGTTGTGAACATGAATAAATTATGAGAAAAAGACACGATGTATAAAATTGTTAATCATTCATAAAACGCTAGCAATATTCATCAAACAGGTTGTACAAAGTACAAAGTACAATTAAATCTTCAAATTTACGATTTTTTATAAAAAGTTAAAATCGCTAGTAAAATATTCTAATTAGAAAATTATGTAAGGATTATAATAAAAAGGTAAGAAGTTAATAATTAATTTTGAATATTAACAAAATTTAAAATGATAATACAACATTGTTCAAAAATTCAGTTACAAATAATTATGGTTTCGCAAGTTTCTTCAAGTGAAAAAATTAAAACATGAAAAATGTACCAGAGCCAGAGCCAATTTTAAAAATCTAAATAATGAAGAACTGGAATGGATGTACTAAAAATGTACAAATTCCATATTAATAAATAAGTGCAATCCCACGAATAATTACTGTTGGTCAGCTTATTGAAATATTCCAAAGCTCATAATTTAGTGGTTGACAGCAATCGTCGAATTAGGCCAAACCTTAGGTATTTGGTTTCTATAGAATTAGAATCGGCGAGGTAATCATAGATTACCGAACTTTCATGGTTAATAAACACAACCAACCAACCAACCCAATTGATTACATTTAAATATATTTATAATATTTAAAAAGTTATTTATGTATTCTGTATTGAAAAATGTTCACTTTCGTCTCCCAATCCACACACATATATTTTTTAATTAATTCCATATTGTACACCTATAAACTTTGTCTACATAAACAAGACCAGCCACAACAATGCACATAAATAAATTAATTCAGATAAAACATTATATAGTGCAATAAAACTAATAAAATAAATGTTATTATAATTATAATATGTAACTCGACACTGCGACGTCGCACAACATTTAAACACTTCAAGTCTAATTTATAAACTGGTAGACAATATAATAATTAAGAGGGATATGATCCAGTCCATAAAATAATAAATATCGTCATGTAATTGGCCACAAATAATTCTTGATAGCGGAATTGCACAATTTTTATTTTGGGCAATTTATCACAATTACGCACATTTTCCCCGCAATGACGGAAGTAAAATACATTTTAATAATCGCAAAAAAACCGTTCCGAACAAAGATTCGGAAATTTCGAAAACACGTTTATGTTAAACACATTCGGGAGCCTCGTGTTTGAACGAACAATTAGCAGAAAAAGAGGAAACGTCGGTGCGATAACGAAGGATGTTTGCGTTTCAAATTAGACATTAAAAGCCTAAATGGTATTTATTTGACCGTGAGGTAAACGGACGATATAAAAATTTACAAATTTAAAATTGTCATTGAAAATTAAGGTTAAGAATAAAAATTATAAATTCAATTTTATTGAATGCAGACGTTATCTTAATTGTATAATTTCGAACGAAATCGATGCTTACAATTTTATGTTCACCATTGTTGGCCTCTTTGCTGTTTTCAATTTATTTAGCAATAAACGTCACAAACCGCACTGTAAGCATTACAGATCAACTTGAAAAGAGTTTGAGATAAGAGTCTGTTAAGTTAATTAAATTTATTACATTGTAATTTACCTGCCAAGAATTTGAAAAGTCATTTTTTAAATATAGGTCAGTGAGATTAATTTGTTACTCATTTAAAATTTATTCGTGTCACTGAATTTCTTAAAATAGATTATAAAAAATTACCGTTTAAAAAATAGGAATTGAGTAATATTTATGTTTAACTATTTCACTCAGGTGTATAATATTTTTAAAATCGGAAAAGACGCAAAAAAAAGTTAACAAGGAAAAATCATTTTCAAAAATAAAATAAAACACTAATATATTCAAAACGAAAATACGAACGACTTGAAGCTAAAAGTAAAATTCAACAAAATGGACGTTAAAACTAGCAAAATCAAGTTAAATAAATAGAGTAGTAAAAAGTTTCGCTATGAAAGGGGACGCAAAAAATATATACAGCCAATCATAAAATATGTGTCGTGTAACCGACAACAAAAAAACTAATGACATCCATAAAATGGGTTCGGTTCGGGTGTAAAGCAATTTAGTGAATTTTACTTTTTGTAAATAATGGTTTAGGAATCCGTCGTAATTTACCAGAAAAAAAATATTGCGGGCTAGAAATATTTTACCGGAGCTACGATGAATAAGCAAATGATTAGTAACCGGAAGAAAATATAAAATAATAATAAATTCAAAAAATTAAAAAACTGGATACAACCACTGCTGGAAAAATTAAGAAAAAAGCAACTAACAGCTAAGGAGTTACAGGTCATAGAAATTACCACTGCATAGAACATCGGTTAAAAATATCTTACTTTAAGTCATAAACAGGAGCGAAACGAAACCCCCAATTACCAATGTCAAAATGTACCTTAAGAAGCACATTGTTGTTTCGTGCAAAAGCTGTAGCTATATACAGCGTCTATATAATGATTATTTTTTTATTTTTGCTAAATTTGCTAAAAAATGGAATTTGCATTTTGGTAAAAATTGAAACTTTATTAACCAATTATTCATGAATTATATTGAAGAACCCCTTTCATGCGTGTTTTAAAATTAATTAATTATGAATAATGAATCGAAAAAATCGATCTTTTTAATCAATATATACTGTTAGGATTGCTGAATATTATGGATGTTTAATAAATTTAAACATTTAAAATACCCTAAGGTAATTCCAAGTTTGCACGATGTACATTTGGTGAAACATTTCTTTCCATGGTTTGTCAAATTAAATTTATTAACCCGGTCAAAACATTAAACTGATTAACTGACACATGCTTTATCAAAACTGATGAAAATTTGTTTGGTGACGTTACTTTGATCCTAGCAATTCGTCTACCAGTTGTTAATTTAACAATCGTTTACTGCTGAATGATGCATTAAAATCACAAAAAATATATTGGTGCCTAATAAATTTGAATTTTAGTTGAGACAATGATTTTTCTCCTACAATTAATGAAGGCTATCAGGTCCGTCGGATAGTAAAAAAATAATCATGATAATAACTTCAATGTGAACCTAATAAGATCTATGATTTGCAAACATTTATTGAACAAAATTGGTGTAAGTTTTCAATTCGCAAAATCAAACCAGTGCAAAGTTCATGTCCAAATATTTTATGGGTAACGCAATCAAAAGGAATTCGAACAATATTTAACTAAATTTGATTATAAATACTAATTTCTGAACAACCCAAAAATTTGCCTTTTAGAAATAATTTATTTATCTTGTAACTTCGACTTACATACAAAGTGAAAAAAATGCTCCAGTGCATGCAGCGGATATATAATAAAATTTCGAAAGAACTTTCCGATTGAAAACTTCCACTTAGGTCTTTTAGTTGAATTACATATTCACGCATTATTTGATTTAAAAGATCTGCAATTCTCCCCTTGAGGAAAACTTCAATTTCTTCGCGAGCAATGCATTGCAACATAAATTGGCATTCGTTGAAAATCAGCCCATGCCAATTAAAAAATTAGACGGACAACAGACTAACGTCATTTTCTCTACAGTATAACTTTTTATTATGAATCACAATGTGAGATTCACACCTCCTCATTTATGCTAATGAAAATTGCCCCTGAACGAGGTTTATAATGTTGGGCGAAACTGTCAGCTTTTTTAAGATCTTCACGTAATAATGTTTGCTAAGAATATATGTTGCTAATAGCATATTTTTGGTTGATAGAGCATTATGGTATGGATTTGTGATTAATGTTACTGACTTGGCTTATTAAATGCTGCAGAAGTTATCAAAAACCAGTAAAACGGTGCCCAAAATATGTTCAACCTCCTTTCCTATGGTTTGCTGCATTTCTATGTAAAGAACACCATTGTGGTGACTTTTAGCCAGTTTCCTTACTTGACAAGGATTTCAATTTTAATTAAAGATGAAGGAAGATACATTCATTAAGTGACTTGATTATTTATTAGTCCATGCAATTCGTGCAAATTGGATTTTGAACTTGAAACTTACCAGGATTTGGTTGTGTTTGGTAGGAGGTCTTTTTGATCCACTCGTATGGACTTCTCACGGGTGCCGGCCTGGTCTGAGTATTTGAAGGAGATATGTTCCCGCCGGCTCCGGGACTAGACATTTCACTGCCAGAAACGGTTATCGGAGGCGACGGTAATTGCGCGTCATGTTCGCCAACCTGGTGCTGCTGCATCGGCACCCCAGCGTGAACCAGTTCGTTAAAATCCTGATGGAACATGTGGGGGTGGTGCGGATGGTGCCACATCTGCTGCTGCTCATCTTGCATGCAGTAAGAAGCGGCCGGGGCGGGTTGCCCGCCTTGCGGATGGTAACCGGGGTACCAGCCGTGCATCGGCGATCCCGAATGAAACTGTTGCTGCGCGGCTACGGCCTGCTGGTGACGATACATAGCTGCTTGGTTGTAATAAGTTACCATACTCATACTAAACACTAAACCACAGTCTTTTAGTCCTGTCCCTTCGTACACGAAGGTCCCACCGCGCAAATGGTTTCCTCAACACGAAAACTGCCCCACTGCCAAACAAACCACTGTCGACTGAACTATCACGACAACTATCTTCGACGGAATGCGGCATTTACGACTCACCTTGATAGTCTACTATCGGCGCGGTGCGGGCGTGGCTTGAGATAACAGCTGCTCCAATGGTGAGCGCGGCGTCGTTTCATGGCCGCTTTGGCGTCGACCGCCAATGAATGCCGACTGTTGGAGACCGGTCGCCCCCTTTCATGTTCGATATCATTAGGAGATATTTAATTAGGAAAACGCGCCGGACGCTTTTAATGTCACGCCGCCCTGAAAATTTTCATTTTTTCGACGCTCGTGCGTCATCTGGCGCTTTTAATGGACGCGGTGCTCTAATTTTATTGTAAAGTTGTGCGTACGATAAAAAAACGTGGCCAACGAATTCATAATCTACATCCCCTTAAAACTAACACCTGACAGCACAATTTTATACAACGTTTTGGCAATAATTTTACTTCCAGAAATCCATAACTATCTATCCTTGCTTTAAATGTGTATGTTTATGTAACTATATAAAAAGGCAAAAGTTGCACGAAGTTACATTAATAGATTTTTATATCATTACATATTAATTTATTACTCATTATTAGTCATTGTAAACGTCGTGTAGTATTAGATAAATTCTGACATGACATGATAATTATTTTATTCTATAAATCAGATTCTCTGAAAAGCACGTTCGCATCTATTCTGCAGGATCTCTGTATCGTACGATTGTTTAATAAACTATAGCAGGATATATATATTTAAAATCTACAACATTTTCTTCTTGGGCGCTTAAAACTGAAATGCCAAAAAACTTACATACCTAAGTAAAAGTTGTGTAAATATGCACAATAAATATCCTTCCAGCGCATTCACTAAAAGATTATTTGTCTGTTCAGAACAAGGAAAAAAAAATCACGTCTACGTCAAATTCGTGCGAGGTTGTAGGATACGACTATTAGATTGTCGAACCTTTTCATTGATTCAGGGATGCTAAGATCCCAGGAACTTGCTCCCTTAAATGCCTGAATGGTGATCAAAAGGTGCTGTCTTATTACCTTGAACGAAACCTCGGTAAATTTATATGGTTCAAAGACTGATTTTTCAACGTTCAAAGATTTTTCTTTAAATATGAACAGGAAACATCCAGTTTTTAGCTAAGTTATGGAATAACCATAGTTTTGACCGAATTGGAATCTTTAGCTGAGTTTTGGAATAACCAAGTTATTCCACTGTATAATTGAAACCTTTATCGAGGAAATGGCGAAGGAAAGACCCTGCGATATATCAAATGTGATGCTGGTTTAGTAAACTGATTACGTTTAGATTTCAGGAAATAGTGGATGGACTGTGTCATACCATGACAATCGGGATGTCTCACTATAGCTTTTCTTCAGTTGATAAATGCAAACTGACATCAATCTTTAAATTGATATTAAAAATGATGGAATTGTGCGTTGCCAACGAATATAATTCTTCTATATAGAAAAAGTAAGACTTGTGACGTCTCTGTAAATTTAAATAGCCGAGACACAAAAGTAATTTTTTTCTCATAAAACATGTTATTTTTTCTTGAAAATAGATTGGAATAAAAAATTCTCGCGAATTTTTGTTACACAATTTATTATATATCCACTGTCCGTGCACGAACTCAACCCAGCGCTACTTTTACTTCCATCAGTGAAAACATCATTTACTATCATGAATTATAAAAAAATCATCATTTCTTGGTGTTCATGGAAATGAAAATTAGTAAATCTTCTAAAGTGGCCTACATTTAAAAGGATGATTGATGTTGTTGTTGTTTTATTATATTTTTTATTATTTACATTTCCCTTCTCGTTAGTTTCCTTCTCTTTTCTTGAAATATTTGTTAGATTGACATAAAAAATGGCTTATATGTTTTGTGCCACGATTCATGATATATCTGCTGTCCTTGCGCCAACCCAAGTGGCATAAATTAAAAAAAAAGATTTCTTTTATTTGTTCCAGTTTTGTGTCCTAGAGTGTTTAGTTTTCATATTTTTTTTCTTCTCCATTTTATTTCATCAGTTCCATTCCCTTCTCGTTAGTTTTCTTTTAACTTTTATTTGCCACTGTTTTCTTTTCGGTGATCTCTTGTTGCTTATCACATAGTCCCAAAGTATAACAAAACGAGAATCTTATTTCAAGTTTTTGGAATTGCGAGCTCATTCTGCATTGACGATCAACTCTAAACTCTAAACTTTTATTTGCCACTGTTTTCCTTTCGGTGATCTCTTGTTGCTTATCACACAGTCCCAAAGTATAAAAAAACGAGAATCTTATTTCAACTTTTTGGAACTGCGAGCTCATTCTGCATTGACGATCAACTCTAAACTATGCTTGGAGAAATATAGCCAGATATACAACAAACTAAAGCATCCGTACTCCCATATGATCCACTGAGTTCAGGTGCTTCTCCAGCAAAAATCACATGAATTCATCAGAACATGAGTCATTCAGTTGCACTGGGATCTATTTATATGGTACTCATGTTGGATAACACTTTCCAGCTGAGTTGTACAATATCCCAGTTATTCCACCGTATAATTTAAATCTTTAGGGGATCACGAAACGATTTTCTGATCAAATGTCATGCTGGTTTAGCAAGGTAGTGCTTGTGGATAGATTTGAAGAAAAAGTTGACAAACTGTTCATATTTGATATTATTCAACAATCGTCAAATTGGCAACTATACAATTTTTTTTGGCTGAAAAATGACTTGAGATCGATTATAACATCATACTATATTCTATAGAGAGTAAAAATGACACTTTTGTGTGGGCCTGTCTCGTAAGTTTAATTATCGCCCAGCTACAAAAAGTTACTGCTCCAAATAAAACATGCTCTTTTTCCTTAAAATGTCCATTAGATTGGAATAAGAAATTCAGGTAATTTTTTATGCCAATTTATGATATCTCCACTGTCATTGGGCCAACCCAAATCAATCCAACACAACCCAACTCCACTTTTACTTCCACAGTGAAAATGTCAAACGTTACTACAATTTGCCTCAAAATGTCAATGGCAAATTAAACTTATAGAGTGACATCAATTTAAAAAGAATTTGTATGATTTGTCCCAGTTTTGTGTCCTCGTGTATTTAATTTTCATATATTTTTTTGATTATTTTCTACTTCATTTCATCAATTTACTTTCCGTTCGCTTTAGTTATCTTTTATCTTTGTTTGCCACTGTTTTCTCAGCCTCTTGTTTCTTATTACAAAGTTCCAAAGTCTGGGGAAAAGGTACATTTTTTTTAATTATTAGCAAGTATGTTTAGAAAATTTTTGTATACCTATTATAATTACGAGCTCGTGGACGACCGACTCTACACTGTGCTTGGAACAATATAGCCAGAGACATATAACAGGCACCAGTACTCCCTATGATCCATTTATTGCAGGCGTTTTTTTAGTAAAAGTTACAACAATTCATTAGAACATGAGTATCTTGCGAGGCTGAGTTTTAGAATATCCCAGTTCTTCCACCGTATAATTGAAACATTTAAGAAATTCATCTTGGTTTAGAAAACTAATGCTTGTGAATGGACTTCAGGAAAAGTTGGTAAACTGTTCATACTTGAAGTTATTCGACATCAGTCTCATTATAGTTTTGTTTGTTTTTTGTTTTTCCAATCAATATACGAGTATATTCATCTATGTAGAGTAAAAGTGACACATTTGTGACGCGTATCTCTAAGTTTAATTATCGCCGACTTCCAGAAAGTAACATTTTCACTAAACAGAAGATGATTTTTTTTCTTGAAATTCCAGATGGTTGGAATAAAAAATTTTGCTTAAATTTTTTGTATCACAATGCATGATATATCGTCCTTCCGCCAACCTACTCAACCCAACCCCACGTTTACTTCAGCCGGTGGAAATATCAAACGTTATTATCATTTGACTCAACAGTTCACGTTTTTGTCGCTTGTTGCAAATAAAACAACTATAGTGGCATAAATTTAAAAGGCATTTCTTTTGATTTGTTCGAATTTTGTGACCTTGTATCTTTCATTTTCACATATATTTTTTTAATATTTTCCATTTGAAGTCAACAATATACTTTCCCTTCTCGTTAGTTATCATGTAATTTTGGAAAAAGAGCGCATGTTATTTCAATTTTTTGACATTATTAGCAAGTATTATGTAAATGATGTTTTGCATGCTTAATGAAATTTGAAACTCATTGGGCATGGTCGAGCAACTCTAAAGTATGCTTCGAGCAATACAGTAGTAGTATAGTACAAATCGGTATCAAATATCATTTGAAATCAACAATAATATTTTTTTGCGGGAATAAAAAATTAAATGCAAGAAACTTACCTAAGCGAGAGTTGAGTAAACATGCATAGTAAATCAGAACAATGGAAACTGATGATGATGTTGACAATAGTCTACGCTACATTCTTTCGAGGGTGTAGATGCGATTATTAGATCGTAGAACATTCATTACTTTATTTCGATGTAAGGATGCCAAAATTCCTGAAAGCTGCTCCCTTAAATGCCTGAATGGTTATCAAAAAGGATCACTGTCGACTGCATCTTGTTGCCTTAAAACAAAACCTCGGTATATTTATACGACTTACTGGATTTTCCAATTAGAACGATATGTGTTCAAATATCAGCTATATTAGGGAATAACCATATTCTTGCACCGAAATGCAATCTTCAATGAAAAAAATTGTGGAAGAAGGGCTATGTGATGTATCAAATGTAATTTAACATTTAAGAAAATATAAGTAAAATTGTTTTAGGTTTGGGTTTGGTCAAAAATCCAATGAATGCAGACGTTTCTCCAAGGTTTGGGCTGGGTTGGATCAAAAATCAGTACTCCTCAATGATCCAATGAATCCAGGGATTCATCGCATAAGTCATTCGATTATACTGGAATCTACTCATTCTGATAGTAATGATTTTGATTACATAAATCTAGAACATTACTTCGCATTTTCTCTTGAGTATGGAAATATAAATAAATTCCATACCAAATAGCAGGCTCAACGTTTCATGGCGGTTTGGATTTTAGTACAATAGTCGTTTTACAGCAAGAGCCAATTAAACGAAACCTATGGAGTTGTTTCTATGGCCATAATAAAAATAAAATTAGTAATATTCTGCAAATTATAATCCAATAAGAAGGTGAAATTGGATAGTGCTTCACAGCAAGTTATATAACAAATTATTGGGACATCCATGTCTTCAAACATAAACCGAAACTTACTATATAAAAATGGAATTATTCTAATTACCACACTATAAACTAAAACTGATTAAAATTTGGGTTTAGGCAAAATTAACTATTAAAAGTTAGGGAAAATATATGAAACCTAGTTAAAGTAGTTACAGTATTTGACCACCAGAATTAAACATATAAAATATAAATAAGCAAACTAGGCGATCTCCAAATAGTTAACGCGATCAAATGCGTACTAACGTAGTCACTTCAAGACGCCAACATATAAAAGTAAACATGACATAGATGAATGTAAAATTAAGCGTCGACCTACACGACCAGTCTTACAATTAATTCTATAACTAATATTTAATTAATTGTAAAGCTTGATTCGTGTGTATCTTTATTTTTCATTGATTTAAGTATGTACATGAATATGTTTTTGAAACCTGTGGACGCTTTGAAGACCTTAATACACATTGGCCACATTCTCTTACTGCTACTGGTCAATCATGATGTTTACTTTATTGTGTTATATGCTTATTAATTTTACTTTCGAGGTGTCGAAGTCTCTAACTGGGTTTTTGCATGATTTTTTCAGTCAATGCTAAATTATATAGATTTACTTCATGTCATTTATGTTGTCATCTGTAATATTAATATTTTTGTTCGCCGACGATTTTTGGAAAGACCTAATTGCAGAAGACGTATAACAATTGTAATATTGCACAACCAGATAAGTATAATTCTAAGTGATTATAGTCACTTAAATTAACAATAATCGGATAAAAACATTTTCTATAAACAGACGAGTTTATTATATCTCGCTAAACCACAATAAAATGCGTTAAGTAAATAATTAGAATACTGTGCTATAACGAACCCAATAAACGCTTGAATGACTCTTAGCATGTCTTGATTTCTGCGCACGTTTGAAATATTAATATTAAAATTTGCATTAAAAAGCTTATTGTAGCACCCATGCACAAGATATGGCCCATTCTTCTTAAAGTACACGTATTTAAGAAACATTATTTGGACAATTCCGAGAATGAAAGACGTAGAATTTTATTACAAAATCTAAAAAAATGTTAAACGTCCGATACGACATCAAAATTACTTACATGGAAAACTTACCGAGTAACAGTTAGCAAAGTTCATACATTTGAAGTTTCAATTAAAAATTAAGCTTCTTCGATGACAGAGCATTTGAGAATCAATCAGCAAAATGGGGTTCATTTATAAAAATTTGTATTATTTGTGTCACAGGTACATACAAATTAAATTTAAGAATTGCAAAATCAATAGGTGTGAACAAATTTTATAAGAAAATGCTCTACGAAAATGAACGAAAGCACAACCAACTAAACCAATGAATTATTACGTACAGTAAAGTGATAAAATTGAAAGATAAATAAACGAAATAAATGAAAACAAAAACATTCGTGTTAGCCAACAAGCATATGGTAAATAAAAATGAATTAAAACAAAAATAAAATTGACCAAATAAATTTGAAAATAGGTAATGAGCGATAAAATATCCAAACACATGACAATGCAATAATGAAAATTGAATGACACGTAAATGCAACGACAAGATTAATAAATTAAGAGAAAGTTAAAATAAATAATCACAATAAATCAAATGAATTGACAAATTAGTAGTGAAATGGAGAGAAAATAGTAAGCTAATTTTTCAACACAACAAAACCTATTTGCAAGTTGCAATAAATGTGTCAAAATTTTAAATTTAGAAGAAAATATAAATAATCAACCAGATAAAACATCTCATTCCCACAATGTTACATTTACTAAAGACTTATTTGTCAGCGACAAACAAGGAAGTGCAAGGTAAACAAACAATTTCCCACAAATTTATAGTCGGTGTTTGTATCCGCATCCAACATTGAGATTTATTTGCCCCAAGTTTATCGTCTAGAATAAGACAATGTTCATGAGCTATTTATTAGCGTAAAAAGTTTCACGTACAGCCATGTGAGAATTTGTATCCAGTTGTCAAGCGCGAAACAATATTGTCACAATGGTATAAATTACATATAATTGCCTGATGTATATTTGGCAAACACAAAGCATCTGCTCTTAAGTGCTTATTTGTACAATTAATTAGAAGTCATTTGAACTATTTGACAGGTGCACCTCTCGACCCGAACACAGAAACATCGCGCAACTTCGAAAAGCACGTTCTAATAATTAGTATAAATTATTTATTATAAGTGCTTATGCAAATACAATCGCGTGTTACATATTTTACGAATTGTAAAACGATAAGCAATAATATCAATTCTAACATTAACGATATTTGTAGAAATCAAGCAATCGGAGAGATAACGTTTATTGGTTTATTATATATATCATTTTATTTCATTAATTAGTATGGATTTTTGAAAAAATATAGAACACGTATCTCGTCTCCTTTATAATGCCGCCTTTTAGTATTCATATGTGTATTTTTATTTCGTGTCATCTACGGTATTAAAATTTGCTTGCGCTATAAGAATTAACTTCGAATTGACCAAATTTATTCAAAAATATCATTCATAATAGACAATACAACACCAAATAATAATAATTGGTAAAAAAACTATTCTATTTATTCTAAGTTTGAATCTGAAATTGAAAATCTAGTGAAGGGATTCTTCAGGGTTATATGTTAAAGCATCTTCTTTGTCTAACATGTATTTATCACATCGTTTTATTATCATTATTAATATTATAGAAAATAACTAGAGCAAACCTATTATATCCTAGGCTCAAAATATGCAACACTATCGGTTTGATTTTAAAATGTCATAATGATTCTTAAACATATCCATAGATTGCGCATAAACAATGCCAGTAGACAATGCGTTCCAAGTATGGTAAAAGCTAGCATCCTTGTCATTTTGAATGGATGCCCAACATTCTTTCGTCAGAACAGTTTGACATGTTACCGAAAATATATGGTTCACGACGCTCTGATAAGGTTGGTACATTCAAGAGACTGAGACAATCTGCGTTCAGGAGCCCACTTGGTAGCTCTGCGTTGCACTTAATCTCCATCAACGTAACATCCCTCACTAGAGAATGACTCCATACTACGGCAGCAGATTCGAGCAGTGATCTTAAATATGTAGTGTACAACTTCCTGACAAGAATGGTGCTGGGAGGTTGAAAGGATTTTTATTCATGTATAGTACAGACTATATAGTATAGCTTTTCTCAAGATATTACCAATAGTGGAGTGGACCGTGATTAAACGGAGGTGATTGCCGGGTTGTTGTTGCCAGGGTGAACCACACACTGTTCACTGTTTAAAAATATCAACCAGTCCATACACCACTCTTCGTCCTCAAATATGTCAAATATGCAGATTATCGTGTTGGTTCATCCGCATAAAAAGCCTTGTTTGAATGTAGTAGATGGCTTATGTAGCAACATACATAGAGAAAATAATAGGGCCCAACACAGTTCCTTGTGGGACACGAGAGAATCAAAGTAAACGTCCGAAGCTGCAGATCCAACCTTGACTTGAAATGCTCGGTTTGGCAAAAATATCCATTTCAAGAACTTTCATAGGATTAGGTGTTCCACTTTTTTGTTTGTACAACAAATTGTTTTAAACAAACGAACGCTGCGAACATAAATGATTCTCAATTCTCAAAGTTTGCCACGATTGAAAAATTCTACGGAAATTTTCCGAGTTATGCAACATTTCATATTTTTTATTATAATTTTGTTTCATATTTTGGTATTTATGGTCATCCATTACATGTTCAGTTCATTAAAAAGAAATACGACCCAAAACTTACTTAGATTTGAGCAGAGCCATTCTAAAATTTGCATAAGGTGTTCGAATTACTTGGCAAGTCAAATTTAATATGAAACATAATGAAAATGAAGAATATTTCGTTAGATTCAATTTGAAAAATGAGCACACTTTGGTTAGAATAGCTTGTGCAGCGTGGTGTGGTTCGAAAATTATGTCTGGATGATGTCGACTGGGCTACTCATGAACACTATAACGAGAGAAGAGTTGAACTTATCGCGAAAGTTGCACGCGGCGGGGATGTTATCAGTGAAGACAGTTAACATAAAATCAGATATTAATTTTATCCCGACCACCTTTGAACCTTACTTGAAATGTAATGTACCGATAATGGGTCTGAAGACTCCCTTGAAACTTTCAATCTTAGCCCTCTTAACACTGAAATAGGCGCGAGAGCATTATGTTTATAGATCATCGAACTGCCTCAACTCTGCAGCAGCAGTATGAGCTGTCGCCTCAGCTTGACGTGTGGCCCTACGTTCAATTTTTTGTTTTAATGGTGTTAGTGTAACAACTGCAGTCAGTAAACTGAATATTAAAAAAAATTACCTCCAGTGGTATTTTAATTCACATCAGCATCTGCAGCTCTGCACATCCAGCTCTTGTAGCATTACTTGAGACCCACACTATTATTACACTCTAGAAATTTATAGGAATGTCGAAAATCCGAGAAGGGCATACATTGAAACTCAACAAAAATAACACATACTAAATGGAACATTCCGCATATATATGCGATCCGTAGACATGCTCTGGAAATTTCTATTCCAGAAACATTGCTTGCGCTCTCACTTGACATTTCCGGAATGTTCTGAAACATTCTACAAAACTCTGGGTTTCAGGAAAGCCTACTCAGACACACGAACCAACACTCGTAAAGTAACTCGGTAAATCTAAACCAACCCAACGTTGGTTTATAGCATTTTAATGCGTTACTAGTGTCAATGTGGTAATAATATTTTTAAACCGCCGAAGGGTTAATTTATTTAACTTTTCGTATACCGTATGTTATAACTTTCCTCGAAAAAAGTTTATTATCGCTTCATTTTTGTGTGAAACACATGTGTTTGTATGCATGGTATTTACTTTTCAAGTCACAGCTTGACAAATGCAACTTACAGCTTTAGTTTTTAAATGGAACCACGGAAATTTTTATATTACGTTATATATTTTTCATGTCTTTTTAATATGTTAAAAGGATTTGAAATCGATTTTTTTAGCTAATAACTACGAACAAGTAAATCTAATAAATGTTTTAATGTATTGGCTATAAATTGGTGTACTGCAACGTTAAACTTTGGCCCAATATCCTTTATAATTCGCACTTGCTATTTTACTTGCCAAATTAAAAAAATACTATTGGTTCCTTCAAATGAAATCATGTTGTATCTAACCTAGGGTTAATATACTGATACTTTTTGCTACGTCCAAATGTTTTACACAAAAATGGTTTAATAACTGAACTTTAATTTGCCATTTTAGTAATTCTTGCTGATGACATTATGATAAAAACGAAATAATCATCAAAAAATCCAAATTCGTACTCATTTTATAGATGTGACATATATAGTTACTATCTACAGTATTTTAATGCATTATTAGTGTAAATATGGCAATAATATTTTAAAACGGCTGAAAGTTATAACTTTGCTCGAAAAAAGTTTATTATCGTCACAACTTGACAAACTAGTTGTTATATGGAACATCCTAGTTTTATATTCCATTATATATTTTTGATGTCTAATATTTTAAAATGATCTGGAATAGCTTTTACTAATAATTTTCGAGATATTCAACGCGAATGAAATTATTTTTTAAAAAATATTGAAGGTATTTTAAATAAATATACATAGCAACATATTCTTCAGGATGTGATTTCGTGATATTACCGTCTCCAAAGGATAGTGGTTTGGGCAATATTATTTCTCTTCTGATACAACAAATAAATTGTCAGGTTAAATATATATATATATAAAATATAAATTAGCCCTCCAGATCCTCATATTTAAACAATGGATTTCACTGATGGGAACGTAAAAACATTTTTTGGGCACATGGCGAACATACGAGTTTCGACAATATTTATAATGGTCGGTTACTCGTTAAGAGTTCGGAACTAATCGACCACTACTATTTTGACAACCCTTATGTCATGTACAAGAAAATCCTATAATGTATAATAATTTGCAAATTGTCTGTACGTACGACCTGGTATTAACCAGCATTTATTTTTTTTAGCTTTTAGCTTTAATAGACGTTTTTGGAATAATGGTTTCACCTATCAATGGAAACATTCGATAACGGAAATGATATAAATTAAATATTCTTGACTTCTTCAAACAAAAAACAATCTAGTTTTTAATTAATAATAATGGTCGATTACTCGTTAAAAGTTTAGGTGTAATCGACCAGCACTATTTTGACAATTTGGCAAGTAAAATTGTGCGAACTGTAAAGAATGTTGGGCTTAAATTTAACATTGCGGTACACCAGTGATGAAAGCCAATACATCCGAATATTCATTAGATTTACTTTGAACCTATAGCATTCGATAGTTTAAAGTATATGAAGTTTAAACATCGGCCTTATTAATTGCAGAAACGTCACATTGACCAACGCGTTTAACAACTGTAGAAGGTCTCAATCTATACGTAGATCGTACGACCAAACGAATATAATTTAAGTTATGACGTAACCACTATAACGATTTTCAAATATTAGTATGAACACTATCAATGGAAATTTTAATCTGCAATGTTTGTTATGGCCTTTATGAAGAATTAAAGGAACTGTCTCGACAAATCCTTTATCTATTTGTCACTTCAACATTTCATCGCTTTTACAACGTTTTTTATCATCATAGGTTGTTATTATTATTTCCTAAAGTTTTGTTACCCCATTTCGTTAAAAAATTTCTTCAACCTAAGAAGTTTTTCGTATGCAGTCTGTCTGTAATAAAAATACAAATAAATACAATTTTCTTACTTATTGTTAAATTCAAACATTACCAACAAAAATAGAAATTAAGAAGGTTTTAAGCAACAAACGAAACATTACTAAATGCAGTACAATTCAAAGAAAAGGGAAAAAACCTTCATTTTTAAAAATTTACAATAAATGTGCCATAACTTATTGTAAAAGCTGCGTCTCATATTAGCCAGCATATTTGGAGTAACACATCTAAATTCGGTGGGTATTCCTCATTGATGGTCTAAAGTTCGCACTCTGAATTATAAATTTGCTGCTTAATATAATTCCATAATTCCATAAGAGGAAATCTGGTGACCTAGGTGGCCATTTAACATTCATGTTTGAACCGTAATATATGAAAATATACTACTCTAACATCCCTTAGTGCTGGAACTATTTGATTTTAAAGGATTTACCATTTATAAGGAAATGGTCCATCCATGCCCATGTCGATTTAATTACATGGATTTCGTTTATATAAAAATCAATTAACATTTGAATCCTCAATAATGGAAAAGTTCATTCGTCCGAAAAACAAACGGATCGTACAACATTTTCGTTATTATTTGCGCGCTTAACATCTTCACAAAATTCCATTCTTGGTATCTTGTCAAGTAGAAATTTTTTTTGACATTTTATAGGATTTATTGCCATTCATTTTTAAGGACAATGCGCACAACATCTTTATCAATTACAGTTTCTTGAGCATTTTTGCTGGGATCTTATTCAGCACATACACAAATTATCAAACCCCTTAACTATGAGAGATATAGTTGATCGTGATAAAGATGGACGGTCTTTATAAGCGACAATAAATACGTTTATTGTATTACTTATTGAATTCCCACCACAAATCTATTTGACTACTTGCACTTTTTTCATCTTTTGTATAATTCATTCTTCTGGGAAATTTTAAAACCATCTATTTGAAAATAAATGGTCTGACAACATCAAACATTTTATGATACTAGCTTAAAATTAACGATTGCATCCTTGGTACCCCCTGGCAAATCTACATGTACCTTTTTCAGCTAGTAATTGCATTGTTCCGTACAAATTAAGGCAGACTGTATATATTGTTTTCGATGTCATTAATTTGCAATGTCCATCTAGTTCACTGGTCGCGTTTTTGTGGGTAGTTGGTGTAAAACTATCTGAATACTTTAGGGTATTACCAATTTGGATATTATAAGCTATAGCAATTTAATTCAAAGTGATATTTTTCTTCATTGGCCATCAGATATGGTTATTTTATTATAAGATTTTTATTTTTAATTTTATTTATCACAACACAACTCAACATCACAGTTGTTAGAAACTCATCTAGGATTTACTGAAAAGGACGAAGAGAAACGCTGAAAAACTTATCATAATGAACTTCTTTTTGGAAAAAGTCTTAGACTAGAACAATAATCATAATAATCATATAAAAGCTTTGACCTCCCTGTAAAAAAATCTTGAATAATAACTCTGTGACTCATCATGTTTTTATAGCTATCGCAAAGCAGTAATATGTTATTTTAATATCACACAAATTCACATCGAGTGAGATTTGTTGCTAAATCTGAGACTGCATTGAAAGCTCGTTACATATAATTCGCTTTAAGCTCGACAACAGTTGCCGTAACCATTGAAGGTAAAAATATACTCCTACTGATTTCCGGTTCGTCAATTTAAATGTTGCGAAGAAGTTTAAATTAGAGTACACATCGATCTAGTAAATGTAACTTACGGTCACCAAGATTAACTGCTTTTGAAGGAAATTTCCATCAATTTAGTCGGCGCTTTTAGTAATTGCTTTGTAAGTGCTTTTCATGGGTTATCGCATTGAAGTTGGCTAGATTAGGGTTTTTCTGCCCACATTTGCACTGGCAACAAGTAGGTGTCGACAATGACATGGCAGATCAAAGTAAACCGACATAACAGGTGGTCCAGTGATAACAGATCGTTAACGCTACTTTCAATTCGGTGGGTATGAAGTATGAACGGCCGTTTGATCAACATTGTAGGAGGATCCTTCAATACAAATATTTATTTTGAGAAAAATACGATTGTACAGGTCGAGATGGTTATTTACTCTATACCATCGATTACATTCAAATGCTATGCCTAGGAACATAACTTTGTAACTGCGAATAAATAAATAAAAATAGTCTTCAACGAACACGTACGCGCTTGCAATGTTGTTGTAATGAATGATTCAATCGTGTTATAGTACAGGAACGAATCGAATTAAACGCCAGTTTTCTCGGTAGGCAAATTGGATTACACGTAATTTTAAAACCCAAATAATCAACGAACGTCAACAATGACCTCCAATTTGCCAAACTTGCCGTCTAATTTCGGCACCGAATTTGCCATCGGCAACTTTGATGGTTCATCATTTACCGTTTTGCGCCCCGCGGAGAGCAGTAGGTAAAATTTTGCAACGGTTAACGCCTCAAAATGCCGAATTGGTTAATTGTTCCGGGAATGGCAGCTTAATTTGCAAGAAATACAACCAGTTATATTTTATTTCGGTAACGTCGTTAAAGCGCCCAGACCCCAATAAACGAGGAATAATATTACAAAAATGTGCATTTTATCTAAGGGTAAAACAGTCTGCTGGGTAAGGGTAAAACACATCGACTAAGTAACTTTTCGAAAAGCGTCGTGTAAACGATACCTGGTTTTATTAGTTGCGGTGAGATAGGGCAATACGTAAATTGGTAGAAGTAAACGAGTCAAAGGTAACAGTAATTTATAGAATGCTTACAAATTGAATAAGCAATAGTCTTTGTTTAAAGTTAATGTAATCAACATGTTCGTTAACTAGAATGGACAGAAAATATTTTCAAAATTTTTGTAAATAATTTATTTTGAATTTGGTTAAAACCTCAAGAAAACTCAATTCATTACTTGGGAATTGGGAAATTTAAAAACACTAATAATTCCATCAAATGTTTATGATAAAATGGGGTTAGTAGAACCAGTAAGATAAAGTCCGGTGCTCGAACCGTGAAAACTTCGAACCTTATTAAGGGTAATACGGAAAAAAAATTATATAAATATTTTTTTTCAAATGTTCCAATTAATAATCCTTTTCACATTTCAACAACACAGTCATGTTATCATCGTCAGAATTACCTGATGACAACATAGTTAAAATAAATAAAAAAAACCCCAGACTCCGTTGGTGCATTATTGGAGGTTTGTCCTGTTTTTTTTAAGCTCCTTCTTCGATCCTTTCTACATCGTAATAGCATTTGTTTATACTACGTTTTTGATTTCACTCTTATTTATCTACTTAGTATTTTTATATACATTATTATTACTTTTCTTATTTATTTTCCTACCATTATCGTTGTCTCTAATTGTTGTATTTTCGACAATTTTGCTACCGTTCACGTATTGCGAGATGTTCCATTTTCGTTGCCATTTTTCCATTTTGTAGACTGCTACTTTACTTCATATTGTTTGTGTTATTACATTGATTTTTATTTATTATGCTTGCTATTGTCATAAGTTTATTTCCATTTATTTTCTTCCCATACACCGTTACAAATGTTATCTTTTGCTATCATACTTACCTTAGTTTGATATTTCTTATTTTTTTTTCTTTTTCCGCATAGATTCGTATTTCAGTCTGCGTCACATTTTTACGTACAATTTATTTTTTATTTTTTTTAATCATTATGCTTCAATGTTTTGTTCTTAGTTCTGGTGATATTGCAGTGTTTTTATGATTGATTTTTGCTTTCATTTTGACTTTATTTCCAATTACTTTAACTGTTCCTGTATTTGTATTTTGTACTTTGATTTTGTGGCTATGTTCTCACTTGTTTTACTTTTGTATTCATTTTAATATTTTGATATATTGTGTTTTATCTTTGTGGCTTCTTAAAATATTTATTTGTTCACGTTACTGTCGTCGATTGATATTATTTGTGTTTGCATCTTGCTTTCATCCGGCAATGAACTGAAAGAAGGAACATTTAGCATTTGAGTGTTGGCGTTTACGTTGATAATTGGTCGATGGATGTGCTGTGTGAGCGGGAAATCTTTCCTACTAATTCTGTACAACAAATATAACAATGATGTTTTCCTTTTATTTTGCACCACTATTATTTTGTGTTGTTTTAATTTACTTTTACATTGAGTTTGTAATTAGTTTATCTCCTTCTTAATTTGCTCATTTTAAAATTATAATTGCATTCAATTCTCCATTCTTAGGTTTTTAGATACTTACGCAATTTTAATGATTTTCTTTCGATTTTATTTTGAATTTCTTTTGTAATTATTGTTTTGTGTTATTATTTTGGATTATTGTGGCATTTTAGTATATTTAACTTGATTTGTTTCCTTATTTATTTATATTCCTCAAACAATAATGATTTCAGCAATTGCTGACAAATATAATACACAAAATTAGTTTACGATGCTACAATGCGTAAACATGCAATGAAAATATATTAAACAAATTAAATTTGTAAAAATAACAACATAATATTCAACCACATGAGTCATTTCGCATTTCGCAGTTGTTCATAATTGCTGACAGTGTTTTGTGTAGGTAATTGGTTGGTGGCTATGCGGAGCAAGTGGTAAGCTTTTCTGATTAATTCTGCAGAAAAAGGAAGCTGCGGTTATTGTGTTGGTTTTACCTCTTCCTAGATTATTTGATAGAACGAAATAATCATAGACAATAGTTCAAACTGTTTTCCTTTTATAAATGCACGTGTAATAAATGTTCAATGCATTTTATACTTTTTAACATCGTACAGTAATTTGCAATAATAATAATATATTTTTTGTTTTTTTCTATTATATATTTATGTCTCGTATATAATTTTTTAGTTATTGTTTCATGATTTTCTTTTTCAAGTATGAGCACTTCTACCATTTTGATTTGCCTTTCTGGTTTTCCTTGTTTTTTTATGGTTATTCTTGCTGTTTACCATTAATGTTGTATTTCTTCTTGCGATGTTTCAATTCTGTTTCTTATTTGGTCCGACATTTACCTACCTATTGTTGTTTCTATTCTACTGCTTAGTTCCACCCACCATTACATTTTTGGTTACATCTATTCTGCAATTCTATTGTGTTTTCATTTGATATGTGTTTATTGTTTTGGATTGCCTTTTATATATAATTGTTGTGCATATCTTGTTGTTTTCTTTTCATAATCTATTTTTTCTTTTTTGTTGTCATTTAAATGTAATCTTTTGCGAAAGATTTGCTCGTCGGTATTTATTTTGTTCGTTGCTTCCAAAATTATTTTCTTGTTGAACAATTTTTTAAATTGTTGATTGATTCTGGAATTACTTGTTGAATTACTTGTTTCAAAATTTTTATTTACGACACTATATATGTTTCGTCACCTGATGAAGCCACAGTGTTGGCGAAACATATGTAGTATCATAAATAAAAAATTTGAGACTTACAACATTTATGCCCGGTTTCACAAACGATTGTCAAACGGTGAATTAGTTGACAAGCCTTTAAGACTCGTTATTGCTTGAGAAATCCAAAACAACGGTAATTTTGCTTTTAACAGTTCGTCAAGGTTATCAATCGTCAAATATTTGACGATTGATTAAAGACTCATTAACGAATTGTCAAACTTTTGACGATTCATTAACAAGCTGTTAACGACCGATTAGCGTTTGTGAAACCGGCCATTAGTGTTTGAGTATTTTTTTTATCCTTAAGAGATTTTATTCGATTCGATTTATGCAAGTTTTTTATTATTTCTTGTATAATTATGTTATTTAATTTTGAGTTTCGGGAATGTTTACTTATTTCTTTACTTTTCCAACCTCATTTAGATTTCTGTTTGAATGGTAATTGTATTTGTTTTATTTTTGTATGGATTCATATTATTTCTAATTTTTGTCTTATTTTTGTTCTGATTTTTTAATTTTTTTATCGTTAGGCGTCTTGCTACTTTGTTATTCGTTTCTCTTTTGTGAATTTTTATTTCCATTTCAAGAGGGGTTTCCCGTCTTCAATTAACATTTTATTTATGGTTCAGTTTTTATTTGATTTTATTTTCGTGTCATAATCACAATTTATTTAAGAGTTGCTTATTATTTTACGAATGCTTATAAATTCTTTCTTCAAATTAGCACTAAGATAGCAAATATACTTAAGATAATCAAATATATTTTTTTTTGTTTTTGACGTTTAATATTTCTCTGAATAGAAAATATAGCCGACAAAATAATTTTAAAATCTACAGTGGCATAAGAAAAGTAATAAATATTTACGTTTTACGAATTGTAACGATTTTTATGGTACTTTTTGACAATTCGATTTATTGCGATTTTTGAGATTTTTTCCACTTTTTCCAATTCCTTTTTTATAATTTCCAGTGTTTTTTTTACAATGCGTTCATTTTCAACGATTTCAACATTTTTTTTTTAATTATTTTCGATCGCTTTTAGAATCTATATAGATTTTTCCATTTTTAGGTTTTTTTATTATTATGTGTTCGATATTGCGATTTTAATCATTTTTGCTTTCATAACGACTTATCACGTTTCATAATTTTTAAATTTACTCTTTTTACCTTATTCGAATCTCAACGATTTTCACAACCTAACAATTTTTTTTTAATTTTCAATTTTGTACTATTTATAGTGATTTTATGATTTTTTACTTTTTCCATTACGATTTCTGCTACCTTTTTTCGATTTTTATATTTTCAACAATTTTTCGTTACAACATATATGATTTACATATGATTTTTTCTTTCGAGTGTGGTTGTTTCCGGCCACTTTTATTATTTTTTGTGATTTTTTGCATTTTCACGATTGTTTACATTTTTGCATGTTTCGAATTCTTTAGGTAATACAATGATTTTTTTGAATATTTATCATTTTGATTTTGATTTACAACAATTTTTTCACCACCTTTAACATGTTCTGTGTTTCGATTTTTTTGAATTACAATTTTCAATTCAAGAATTTTTAATCTTTTTACATTTTTAACAAATTTTTAACATTTTATTAAGTATTACAATGATTTTTATCATCTTTTACAATTTTTCGCAATATTTAACAGATTTGTTTCATTTTTAAAGGTTTATTTTTATTTTCTACAATTTAATATTATCTTCATATTGGCGATTTTTAACAATTTATAATTTATAAATATTTTGATTCGCAATGATCATTAGAATCTTTTACGATTTTTTCGATGTGCTTCATTTTTTAGGATTTATAATATGTTTTTAATTTTTTCAAATACAACATAATTTTGGAATTTGGTCTTCAACATTCTCATTTTTTTTACAATTTACAACGATTAGTCCAATTTTTAACCGCTTTTTTATATGTTGATTTTTTCCTAATTTCTTTCGATTTATTTTTTGGGTTTTCTCACTGTGTTTAACGTTTTTATTTTCGATTGTAAGGATTTGAACCACTTATTAGATTTTACCCGTACGTCTACAAAGAAGTTTTCAAAAGCGACTTTTATACTTAAATATATTTCCCACAAACTGAAGCCATCACGATACGTATATATAGGTTAGTAACATCTGACAGCATCGGCAACTGTGACCGTCCCGGGCCTTGAAATTGCGTTAGGCAATATTTATCGTTCGTTGCTACGACTACAGACAATTTTTCAACAAAGATTTTCCAGTAAATTATAGATTTATCGAATGAAACTTTAAAATAACAGTTGTTTAAAATTGTAATATCTTTAATACGAGTTATAGTAAAGTTCTTATAAAGGTATAAGAACCACTTTTTCTATAACTCGTACAATTTTCGAGATAAGAAAGCTAAAAAAAGTATAAGAGTAAACCATCACTTCCGGTTGAGACAATGCTTTCAAAAATGGGGGGGGGGGTCCGAGCCACATACAAATATTAAGTTGAAATTTTCATAATTTTTGGGTTCAATAGTTTGGGCCGATAAAATGCCGAGGCCGAAAATTTTCATGATTCCTAAACTTCCTTATACATTAATTATAAGAAAGTACAAAATGTAACTGAGAAATTTAGAACGTGGTGTATATTTGTCTATTTTGGCTAAATTTTATTACCATGTTCAGACATTTGTAATTGGAAATCGTGGAAACGAAGCGAAGACGTAGAAATGTTGTAATTGAGAGAACATTATTTAGTTAACATCAATAAGTCGCATTCGCAAATCAACCTTCACAACAAAACAAACTACCCCTAAAATAAGATTAATGTACGGTTCGCCACGATCGGTTTGTCGACCGCCAAGAAAGTGGTGGAACCCTACAATGCGAACAACTAAACTACACGTGTTTACCACGCGACGCAGTTGCTCCTTCTCGCATCGACCCAAAACAAATTCTGTTTTCTGTTTTCACTCGGTTCATTTACGTTCCGAGAAGTTGACACTTTACGGGCAAACGTCCGACCCGCGTTAAGCTACTTAAAATTTACGTCTAATGTTTCCCGAAAGTTTCGGCAAACCCGTTGCGTTTAACGAGATTACAACGTTCGGTAGTTGTTGGATCACAATGGCGTCTTTCAAATAGAATATTACACCGTTAAGAAAACCATGCCCGACACTAAAGCACCGACACTGAAATTATTTGTTAGCATCAATGTAATAATTACGGCCGCTTTTCGCTTTGATGGCGTGTATTTTATTCTCAATATTTTGATGGGTACGTGTTACTTAATGTGGAAAGTATTGTGGGTGTGTTTATGTCGGATTGTTCAATCTTGAAATTTGTTAAATATATGAGAAAAGACTCGTAATCACTGTAATGTCTACAAATAATACTAGTAGAAATAAACTTTCTATTAAACAGAGATTGACAATGTCGATATGATTTATTTATTAAACATAAACAGGGGGACAGAATAAATCATCAAATCAAATCCAGGTAATGACTCAAAAGTGAATGAAGGAAATCCTCTTGAAAACAATACGATGATAACTATGTTATGTAATCAAAATATTCAAGTGGATTACAAAATCAATCCAAGAAAATAATAAAGTTTCATTAAACTAAAAATCACTGAAAATAAGTGGCTATCACAGACTAAATCATAAATGTAAACATGGTCTTTGTTCAATGTTTCCTACATATTAAAAAATGGACATTTATTTATCCAATCAACATAAAAGGGCGATTTTTTCCTGAATCTCAATTAGTGAACTGAAACGCAATGATTATGTTTCCAAAATGATGATCGATCTTAGAGGAAGTAACATTTCACTATTTTTTATTCTCACATCCAAACATGAACTTAAATATTTTTTTAGCTAGTGCTATGCTTTTAAAAGCAACGATATATTCACCCCATAATCAATTCAATTAAAATTAAAAAGATAAAAAAAAAATACTAGTAAAATATCATAAACAATTAAAAAAGTGCCATCGATACGACCAATCTAATCGATAATAAATGATGGAAAGCACAGATAGATAGATACAAGATATCTTTATCGCGAGTTTTATTGTCGACAGCCATTATTTATAATCACCTGACTGACTCGTCGACTCTTAAATCTCGGTGATAATTTCAATAAAGGCGGCGCAATTGTCGAGGAAGAAATACTTTACTTATCGCTGCGATTAATGCAAATCCGACTTAACACTTTGATCGACAGCCAACCACCAACACAATGGGCAATAAAAATATGTCGACTTTGATGGACGTAAATTTATTTTCGTTTGTTATTAACGCAACCAGTTTTTAGTTTAAAGTTGTTTTTAAAACCATGTTATCTATAAAAAATCCAGACAAAAATGACACCTTTCATAATTGTATAAGTGATCGATGTAAGGATTTCAGCAATTCAAAATAAAATTTGAAATGACTCAGAATGTGATGGTTTAATTGGGGTTTCATGCCCTTATTAAAAGGGTGGTGTAGAACTATGCGTTCATAGAATTATAGGTACGGAAACATGTGTTTTATAACAAATCTTCAATGTTAACAAATGTCCCCAAGGGCATTTATCTATCAAAAATTCCCCCCTGCACTCGGAAATGAAATGCAGACCTGGCAATTTATCCATACGAAGAAAAAATAACTATATACTAAAACTAACTATCTAAACTAACTAAAACTTAAAGTAGAACTAAATGTCAAAAAAAGAAGAAGAGAACAACATTTTATTCTTTTAAGATAATAAAGCAGAACAACACTTAATACGGAAAATACCGTCGAAGATTAGTAAAGAAAATATAAATAACAAATAATAAACAAGACAAATATTTATTGAGAAATTGAGAGTGAAGACGGTTTAATAATTAAAATTAAATTAAAAGAATTAACAAATAATTGATGAATAAGCATATTTGATTTTGATTATGCATTCAATGACAACAACATTTAAGTTTTCATGGTTCTAAGTTAAATATGACATATGAATTGTAAAAATATAAAGTACGTGATAATTGGTGCAAAATCAATTTAAAAATTTATATTGTGCTGTATAAATACTTAAGCTATGCAAATTTATATTGATATAATTAGAAAACAGCAAAAAGAGCTAGAACAGTGTATTATTTCATGGCGAATTTAGGCCAAATGCATATGTGCATATAAGTATATATCCTACGCCAGTTCTCCTATTTTCATATACGATAGGAACTTTTTCAATGTTTAATAAAATTAATACCAATTACAAGTAAAATACACTTTGAAATTATTTCATAATTTCACTACATTGAACAATAAAAATTATTACAAAAGTACAAAAGTATTGTTAAATTTAGTAAATATTACTTTGCGGCGTCAATTTGGATTGGTTGAAGTTAGACGTTATATTAAAACTGCCGTTGGGTCATACCCTACTGGATAAGTCAATGTGATCAGCGGATGTGATTCAAGTGATTTTTTTACACATTTTTATTTATTTGCTTTGTACTGATCATTGAAATAAAATTCTAAAAAATAAAAAATTGTACAAGTAAGCCATTTGAAACTATCGTATATAAAAGGCTTTTCCAAAAATATATTTTTCTTAACATGTATATTTCGAAAATTTTCATTTAGTGTATAGTTTTACATAATGGAATAAGAAATATTACTATGACATAATTGTAACATGTCAATTTTGTTAAAAATTGGTGGTTTGCGTCATTGAATGTAAGTAATCAAATTATTGTAGAAAGAACGAGGGATTTTGCATTTGTGTACTCTCGAATTATGTATCCCGAATCTGCATAATTAGTCCTTGTAAGTTGTAATAAAAGTTTAAAAGTTTGCCATTAGCATTGACATTTACTAAACCACTTGGGCGCTAACGATTTGACGAGTTGATGAATATTTTTGAAAAAAATGAGGTACGTCAGTTTTCGATACGTCTAATTTATGACCTGTTTATTAAAATTCATAACCTAAAATGTCAGCAAAATAAAGTAAATAGCATAATTTATTTTGATTACGCAGAAGACACACATTTAAAAATAAAATAGTCCCTGTCCTCATTGAAAGATTACAATTGGGCGTGTTAAGGATCTATAATCGTTTAATTTCCTTAATTATTTGTTGTTATAGAACTATAAATAAACGTTAATATTTACATTGCTTTGGTTTTCAGTATTATATATTATGTTAAGTTCTTCCTGGTTTTTAACAATCACGTCAAATTATGTGCAGTATTCCTCAATTTTCTCATTCGTAACATTCTCAAGCGTCAGTAAAGCATAATCGCTTATATAATATACGTATATTTATAATTTAACAAACACACATTTGTGGTGTTTGCAAACTCAATTAACAAACATTAGCCCGGCTTAAATAGAAACCCACGGCTATTCGTAATAATATGAATAATAATAATATAATAAAGATTATAAATTAGGTAAAATGCAATCTACCTAATACATGAAAGAAATACATATATAAAATAATAAAAATTCATATTAAACGTGCATTAAATTCTATGCACGTAAGGGTAGGGGAAAAGTTGTGTCCTTGTACATTTTTTTTTTTTGATTAGCTAATAATCTTCTTGCCAACACATCCAATAATCACAGTTATTTCTTTATTACGGCAAAGTATCATCCAGAGTTGTTTATATCCGCTAGGATTCAATTCGTTTAAACTTTAAAATGCTCTCTTCCAAAACAGTTATCTCGAGACAATTTCAAATAGTTATAAAAAATAAATCCACTACTGCCACTCTTGTATAACACCCTTGTTTGCTCTATATATAGTTGACAGTGATTTACAAACCACACTCCATTTCCATTTTATTTGTGTTAGCCTCATGTGTATTAGAAGTTATGCAGTTATGTATAGTTATATAATATTCTATTAATAAAAAAGAAATTGTAATAGCAGAAATCAGCAGTCTTACATATATAAGAAAGACACAACGTTAAATGCCAAAGTGAGTTGAGTCTCTATTATTTTTGTTTAAAATTTATTTAAGATGCTGAGCCTGCAATAAGATCGAAACGATCGTCCACGTATCCTGACAGTGTTTCTTTATATATATATCCTTGCTGATCAATTAATAATTAACAACAATCTAGTGATAGGTACTAAAAATACTACAAATCTGGAAAAAATAATAGAAAGAAGTAAAAAAAAATCAAGAAACCACAAAAGAAATAACAACATAAAAAACAAGATATGGCAATAATGAAAAATGAAGTAAACCAATGAACGAACTAAAAGAAAATGACAAAAATAGCGTTTACATAATAATTACAAAGAAACAAAAAGAAAAAAAAATATTACAAGTCATTAAAAAAATGCAAAAATAAAGATGATGATGAAAATAATATGAAGCAAAATGAAATTGAGGTAAACTAAAATGAAAAATGTAGCACAACAAAACAGAGATAAAGGGCAAGAATTTAATTAAACTCCAGCAGAACATGAACACACGTACGATCTTAAAACTAAAGAAACACAAATACAAAACAAAAAAATACGAATTAAAGGGGAAAGGCAATACTGCACGAAAAATAATTTTAAAAACGTATAAAAGCGAACTTATTAAAAAAAACTTTAAGGAAACGCGAAAATAATGAACAAACTATGAATCAAAATGAAGTGTGGAAAAGAAAGATAGAGCTAATAGGAGATACAAATGAATGGAAAAACAAAGCAAAACAATTCAGAAATTATAAATGAGAAATTGAATGTAAACCAAATAAAATAATAATATATATATTTTAATTAAGTTCCTTATAAACATCGTGAAGACGATCTCAATAGTAAGTGACTTAATCCTGCTTTAGGAGGACTTAAAATATCGTTTTTGGGGGATTTTTTTAGGACAGAAAAAAATGAGCAAGTCTAGTGAACTTTTTAGAGCATTTTATTACATATTTGAGCATTAAAGAAAAAATATTTCGAGAGAAAAATATTTAAACGGAACCGATTTTTATGCACATTTGTGCAACACCTTTCAATTGCAGTCTACAATCGGTGGGAAAGATAGCTCGTAATTTTTGTCTGAAACAAAAAAAACCAAAGAAATATATATTTTCTTCTATGTGAACTAAAAAGAAAACCCAAAATTTTGAAATTCAAGATTTTTCTCAGGTTTGAAAATAAATGTGCTCTTTGCAGGAAGAGAAAATCATTTCAACTTGCTAAAAACGTTGTTTAGATTTTTTTTTTCATTAATATTTTTAGTTCAAATCGAAGAGAATGCTACTAAAGCTAAGCTTCGTTTGTCCGAGCGTTCATGCGTTCGTATATTTTTTTCTCGACACCTCACTGTGTTTAGTGCTCTATCTTTCAAAATATTGCGAATTAGCCGCTATAACTTTTTATACATATTTTTAGATATATTAGGCATAGATTTCAGCAATAAAAATCGATTGTTTGAGCCTTCTAAAGCAGGACCCCCCCTTAAAAGTGCTTCGGTATTTTTCGTTTGACAATTTTTATGTATGATGCGCTAATAATTGGAGAGCCCAGTGCAAAAAAAAACAGCAACTCGTCCAATTTGTTAATGTATAACTTATATAAAAAAAACTTCGTGGCATTGGTTAAATATAAAAATGTTTTTGAAATTCGACATTCGGTTTAGATTCCACATTTTGTTTTTTTTTTCGCCCTGCAAGCATGTACAAAAAATCTAAAGTAATTGAATTGCATTTTAACACGAACATTTCTGAAATACTGAAAATTGGCCCCAACAAATGAATCGCTGTATTATAGTGATTGGCACATTTCATCAAATTAAAAACCAAAATTAAAACAGCTCCAATTCAAATTGTCACATTAATTTTTAAGTACTTTGTAATTCTAAACCTTAGGCCAAATCTGCTATTCCCTGCGGCGAACATATTTCTTATATAAAGTGCCATTGTCACATCGGCAAAGTATATTTGACAAATGCAAACGGTTATAGTGTTATACAATTTGGCGTCCAATGAATCATATCGGGGTTGGCGGTGTTGGAAATGCGTCCCCGAGGTTCGCTTAGCGTCGCGACGCTCTTTGATTTATGTGTTCTCTCGCTTCTCTCTACGCGTATTATTGCAGTTCGAGGTTTGCATTTTAATTCCCCACCTCCACCCCCTAAATGTTTGTTTTCGTTAACCAAGTCGTAATTCCGTTTATTTAATCGGCAGAATCGAGCCTACTCTCCGAACTTATATATATAAATTATTAGGCATCCCGCTTATTTTGTGTACATTAAAAAAAAGTGCAGTCGATATTTTTTTCAATTGAGGTATTTTCATATAAAATATATCAAATGATTTGTTTCTTTATTGTGTGCATTATGATTTTTTACGACAAATACGAATATCACATGTCATAAAAATGCGGCTAAGAAACCGATGTAAATGTTACAAGTCCGTACCTAAACCAACCAATAAGCCAAGTATTGAGAAACTATATGGCATTCCCTACTCTGATAGTTGCACGATTGATAACAAACTACATGTCATCCCCTATTGTAATAGTTGCACGATTGATCATAAACAAACCTAATTTCAACAAATTGTGTCATAATTGTTAAGCCACACATCAAATAACATTTTACAAGACCTGTGAATCAAGTTATAACATACGTTTTTCATCATTGACAATTTTAGCATTACTTTCAATATTATATAACAACAGCTTTGAAAGCTACTATTGAAATAGAAATAAGACCAACGAACAATCACATTACTTTGCCTTTGATATTGGGAAACATTGCCAACGATTTCGCACTCACGCATGTAAACGGAGATCAGTATTTACGGTCCCTAATATAGAAGGAAACAAATTGAAGAAATATGAAACGTTTATTTTTCTACATAATCTCCCTGCATTTGGTCCCACGATGCTCCAAACTTTTGATTCCTTTAGAAAAAATCTTTCTCTTGCTCTTCCAACCCGTCGATTACGGCAGTCATTACTTCATTATCGTTGTAATATCTGGTCACCCGAACATATTCTTTTAATTTTGGAAATAAAAGAAAATCACTAGGGGCTAGGACTGGTGAATATGCGGGATGTTCAAACAATTTAAATTCTGCTTTCAGAATAGCATTAATGGCAACATGGCTTTTGTGGACAGTATGAAACAGAATTCCTTTGCTCAATTTTCGCCCTATTTTTCCTTGGCACAATCGCGCAATCTTGAAATTAAGTTGGCATAGTAGGAGCCTGTTATTGTATGTCCACGTTCCTCAATCAATCATCAAAATTCCGTCTGTATCCCAAAAAATTGTGGCTATAACTTTATCAGCGGATGGCAAACACGAAACTTGCCGGGTGGCGTAGAACCTCGGCGATGCCACTCCATACTTTGTTGCTGCGACTCAGGATCGAAGTGGTGAACCCACGTTCATCAACAGTAAACTCTAAATTGTTTGAACAGGTAACAAGTGACAAAACTACAATTGAACCAACGTAACAACAAATTATCAATATTTTAATATGTCAAATTGATTCAACGTCACTCGACTTCTACTATGTCAGGGACACTAAATAATGATATCCCCTCGTATATAGGCAACCAATCATATTTGCTCCCAACAAAGTTGATTACCCTGCGCCACCTATATTCATGACATATGAACCTAAATTTCGGAGATAAAAATAAAAATTATATTATCGATATTGTGTATCTCTGTGGGTGTTACCGATTGAGGCCGAGAGGGAAAGAGTCTTAATTTCTGAAATGGTGGCCAACGCATGTTAGTATTTGCGTCCACCGTTGTACAAATTAATTTATATTAAATTACATGTTATGTTCCTAACATAGTCTAGCGCATTGCATATAAAGATGGGTGCCGTAACTTTTGATAAGTTATACGATAATTACAATACTCTTTCCGATGCGAAAGATAAAGTATCACAGGTTTGTTGACCAATAACTATTAATTCACTATTATTTTCCCGTCAATCTTTAGCATTCCCAAGAATACTTAGAAGCTATTGAGGGTACAAAAGGAGACGAAAAAGAGAAAAAGCTAGCAGCTCAAATTATCTCAAAGTTCTTTAAACACTTCCCATCTTTGCAATGCCGAGCAATAGAGGCTATCATCGACATATGTGAAGATGATGAGACCAGTGTACGTTTAAAACTTTCTTATGATTCGTTAGAAGTTATTCAAAGTATATTTTTAGATTCGTATAGCTGCAATGAAAGTGCTACCTTCATTTTGTAAAGATAATAAAGAATACGTGACCAAAGTGGCTGATATTTTAGCGCAACTTTTACAACTTGACGATCCTCAAGAATACAACATAGCGTGCAGCTCCCTGTTGCAAGTTGTTAAGGAAGATCCATCGGTCGTTATTAAATGTATATTTAAACAGATGTATGATACCGACTCAGAACATAACGTTTTACGAGATAAGTGCATGAAGTTTGTCGTGACAAAAATTAAGTCATTAGAGAAGTCATTAATAACAAGCGAAATAGAAGATTTAATTATATCCGAATGCAAAAAAGTTTTACAGGTAAGAAATTTTAATTGAATTCAAGTAGCTTTGATTGTACGTATTTTAGGATGCAACTGCTGAAGAATACGTAATGCTCATGCCTTACTTAACTTCAACTAAAGTTGCACATACTTCAGCTGGCCAGCAGGAGCTTATTGCGATTGCGACAGAACAAGCAGAGTTGGATCAAGATTTTGATCTTCTCGATAAAGAGAATAATAATGCTGACCGTCTTATAACGTGCATTAAATACGTTTTACCATTCTTTTCTGTAAGTTTTATTAACGTGAGATGTTTGTTTTTTTGTGCAGTTTCTGTTAAATTAAGTGATTTCGTTCTTTCCATTTAGGCTAAATTAGAATCCACTCAATTTGTGAAATACATTTGCGATCAAGTGCTGCCCCAGTGGGATAGTTTTGATAAAATACCAGAAGGAAGTGTGTATCAACTTGCCATTTTAAGACAACTTGCCGAACTGTCTACGCATTGCGGCAAACTTGAAAATCCATCGTTACATGTTGTCCAAATTTTCGCTAAATTAAAAGTAAACGTCTGTTAACGTAACATGCAATTGTATAGCTTTCTCTTCCATAGGTGTATATGCCTCCACCCCCAGGAGATACTACAGTTGTTGCAATACCACGTCTAGAATTCTCATGTGTGGAATCACTTTTATATGCTTTCCACCGGTTAGCAAGACAGTGTCCTGATTTTCTTACACATGATCCCCAAGTATTAAAAGATTTCAGGGCTAGACTTATGTATTTTTCTAGAGGCGTACAAGGTTGTTTAAAAGCACTTAATAGTTTAGATAAAGATAAGATGTACACTCCTGAGGAAATTAAAGCCAAACAAATTTCACCTAAACTTCTAAATAATATCAATACGTTGATCAAGGACCTATTTTACCAGCCACCAATGTACAAATGTAATATTGTTTTGTCTTTCAAATCTGATGAAACTGCATCAACGATCAAGGTAAGTTGTAATTTAGTTTTATGATTCTAAAATTTTATCATTATTATACTATTGAAACATTTTTAGAAATCGCCCGATGTAGGTCTCCAAAAACGACATATACCTATAACATTCGACAGTAACGGATCTGGCCCCGCTGGCAGCAAACAAAGTCGCAACTCCAGATCGGGAGATCCGATTAAATTGTACACTCCACCGAGTGGAAAATTCAGCAACAGTTTTCAGAATTATGGTAAGACAAGTCGTGGGCACGAACTGCGAATATTTACAGAATGTCTTTATTAGATAATGATCGTAAACCGGGTGGTGGCCGTTTTCGTGGAAGAGGTGGGAGAAATTCGAGAGGCCGAGGTAGAGGATGGAGGAACTAATTTTCGTATTAGTAAAGTCCATCGTTTTAATTAATTATGGTAGATTTAAATTCTTGGACACGCACGATTAATCAATTGGTAACATCAATTACTTTGAGGTTTTCTGAATCCGTTCTTTTATATTTTAGTAGGAACTTGTTCATTTTGTTAACTTTTGTTTAATGTCATTTATGTCAAAATTATTTTTCAGATATTTTAAAATAAAGATAATGTAACTGGTATGTAATATTTTATTTGATACACCTTCACATTGTAGGGATTACTATAAACAATGGTGTAAACTACAACTTTATCCATCGCCATGTAAGAATGGTAGATTTTAATTCTTGGACACGCACGATTAATCAATTGCATTGGTAACATCAATTACTTTGAAGTTTTTTCGAATCCGTTCTTTTATATTTTATTTTCCCCGCTTCATTCTATATTTGTAACAGGCGTAAATAATAATTTAATTGTGTCATAATGTTAATGTAATATTTATTGTAAATAATTATAATAGTCATATAAAAAAAAAACTATTCATTTGATACAAATAACGTATTTGTTGATTTACTGTTTCCATTTTTATCAACAGTGTATGACCTAACAAATACTGTCCAAATCGGCATATTCCTAATTATAAATGGAATATTTGTACTGTTAGCAATACGATTACTTTGTGTATCATCCCCTATAATGCAATGAGGAAAGTGAGTATCCTCAATATCAATTTCATTATAGCATTCTCCTTCATACTCACTTTCACGACTCGTCCGATAATTCATCATTGTCATCTTCTAAGTTAACAATAAATGGTTCCATAATTTCGTCCATAAGGTGTTCTCTTTCTATGTAGATTTTTTCCATTTTCTTGCAATGCTCAACGTAATTTTTCCATATCTGTGTTGAAACATTATTTAAAACTTCCTGACAAATTCAATACATTGTTAATTTTGAAAGTATAAAGTTTTGTTTCAGCTTTATTTCTCACATATGCCCAAATTAATTCAATAGCATTAAACTCGTAATGAGCTTTAGGTAATCATAGTAATTTCACATCGTCTCCTCTTACTTGTTTCGCAATGTGGTGTGGTTTACATAATAGCAACAGCTGTGAGTTAGTTAATTTCGAAAATAAGTAATTCCATCTGGGAGGGCCACCTGTTTTTCCATCTTTCTTTCAAGCTGATGTAGGGTTTCTATTAGCAGGATCTAGCATTGTATGATAAGGGGCTTGATCTATCACATTAATAGATTTTGCTGTAATTACTGACAGTACATGCCGGTACCATTCATCGAAATATTGTTTAATCATTTCGTGGTGATAATCGGCTTTTGCTTTCTTATTTTACCTTAAACCATTTATGGCAATCTTCCAAAAATCCATCCTCGCTACCAATATGTAAAATAATTATCCTATATCCTACACCTGATGGCCGCTTTATACCGCCTCTATAACCATTTACTTGTTGAACTCCACCACAATAATGGTCGAATGTATCCCAAATTGAGAATTCCATTAAACTGTATCTCGCTTTCATGCCATATCTAATTACTGAGATAACAGAGTATACAAAAACATGAAATATTTAAAAAGTAAACATATTCGTCGGTGCTCGATACAATGGACTACGTCCAGTCAAAGTTTCACATTTTTTTGTGAACGGTGTAGGAGAAAAATTTGTAAAAAAGACCATTGGCTAGAAATTGCTAAACTTATTGCACTTCTTTAATGAATGTTTTTAAACGTAGGAACAGAAAAAAATTGAACTTACAATATGTCACGAAGAAATGGTGAAAGCGTCTGGACAAGCAAAAGAGTGTTTGCCAAAAATAGTGTATGAGTGCTGTGACATGTAGAAAGGTACACTTTAACCATTTTTACAATTATACATTTTTAATTTAATTTTTAGTTTTTTTTTTACTTTATATATTTTCCCATTTTGCATTTTTGTATTCTTTGCGTTTAACCACATTTTTTAGATCTTTTAGATACTATTTATAAACAATTTCCAATTTTTATTTATTTATTCGCATTATAAACAATTTTGACTATCTTGAATTTTATATAATTCTAAATTTAAATTTTTCACCATTTTGAAAGTTTTCGCAATATTGAAAATTTTCATTTTACAATTCTTCCTTGCTAATTTTTAGACAATTTTTCCATTGTTGACAATTTTATAACATTTTACCAATTATGGTAATCGTTTCTCTGGCGAGTGGTGTATTTCACCATTCGAAATATACTTATGTTTATTTTTATGTAAATGTACACACATAAATTCCTCGCATTGTTAAAAGTCACCTCTATACTAGTAAATCGGAGCCTGTTATTGGAAAAATATAATATAAATTAAATATTACCCTTATCATATAGCACTTTTCTGAATCCAAATGTACAATTCGACAACCATGTAGTCATCTTCAGCAGAAATAATATTTCTAAGCTCTAAACAATGTCTTGATGTTCTTTTTTTGACTCCTGACTACATTCCCCTTATATGTGGATCTATCCCAGAAACGAACACCGTATAGTAACCTTGATGCTACTTAAGCATAATACAATTTATTATTTGAGCAATGATTAAAATTGATTTTTAATTTTTTAATAAATATGCAATAGATACGTACAATGTGATTTCAAATTTAGATCTTCGTCAATTTGCAAACCCAAAAATATAATATTATTTAACTTGTGAATAGGATTACCGACAACATGCAAATTTAATTTTAGATATTTTTTGGTGGTTGTGAATTCTCATGTATTGTGTTTTACATAACTGAAATAAAGTCCATTATGCCCAAACCATGAACTCATAGTTTGTAAACTTCAATCCATTTTGTTTCTAGGTTATTACTAATTCTATCCGGAGGAACCGCTCATGTAACATATGCGAAATATGCGTCACTAATGAGAGATAAATGGTCGAATTCATTAAGGTATAACAAAAAAAAATCGCAGTACCTAAAATTGTTCTCTATGGTACTCCCATGCTAATCTTTTCACACTGTATAGAATTGATATACAGTGTAGAATTGATATAATTGCTGAAATTTAAAGTCTAGTGTAACGTACTGTCTGCGTTCGCATAACCAATTGAGATTGAGACCCCTAATGCCAATGGCATAAAGGTTTTGCTTTACGATATTACATTCTGTGCACAGCTGATAAAATTTTCACAAATAAAATTATTATTATTAAAACTGAACATGCTCATAAAAATTCAACGAAGTGTCCCACCAAACATCTCTGCTAATGCTTCAAAAATAATATGGAGCATGATGTAGTGGCTTCTTGGACATAATTGGGTGTCTGTCTTATCCATGAATGTACGCAGACTGTTGATTAGTGGGGGTAAGTGGCTCATACAGTCACGATGCTAACATTGTGTGAAGGACTACTCTCGTTTTTACGCTACATCATATTTAGCTAGTTAGTCAATAATAAAAGATTTTATTGGTCTGCTCTTATTTGAGCTTTTGGCCAGGGCTCTTGTAATCCCAAGGGTTAATAAATTCCCGGTTAGCTCCGTTCTTTGCCAGGGAGTCGGCTGCTTCGTTTCCCTCTATTCCAGCGAGTCTGGGTATCCAGACCAGGTTGAGTTTGTTGGCTATCCCTAATTGACAGAGCACTGTGCTGCAGCTCCTGGTCGACATCAACGTACATTGATTGTCAGCAAGGACTTGCAGTGCTGTTCTGCTGTCAGAGAAAATTTTTATTGTCCTGTGCTACAGAGGTCTTTTTAATAGCTCTCTCGCACACATTTCCATTTGCCAAGGCTGTATACTAGTTCAGTCCTTGGTTTGCGGCAGAAAACCCCAGCCCCTGCAGTTGTGTTAGAGCCATCAATGATCCAGTGCGAATCTGTCTGTAGCAGGGTGACTTGATTACACTCCCATTCGTCTCTAGTAGCCAAAGTATAACATCCGTACTGTAATTTGCGACTACATTGAAATAAAAATGTTCAAATCTGGAGATAGGCATAATAGCCTGCACGTAATGTAATTCATTCATTGATTTTTGCTTGGTACCTAAACTTCAAGTGTGTAATCCTTGTAAAAGTTTAAACCAATATGAGTATACGTTGTAACAATGCAAGTGCTTACGCAAATCATTCATTATAATAATTGCACACATAAATATTTCAGGACAATAAATGCTCTGACAATTCAATAATAAACTGCTAAAAGTTAGATTTTGGTATTGATGTATTTGCTCCAATGCACGGTTATCATATGTAAGTTTAGGATGGAATAAGGGATTCAGGGATGAGATGTTTCATCATTTAACATTTGTTAAGCTCCTATCGTTCAAATTATAACATTCATAAATAATATTGACTATAATAATAACACTAATAATGTGATCAACAAATAGATTTTATTGGTCGATATTTATAGTACAAAATTAAATTATTGTGGTCGCCCCCTGCCAAATCCTCCTCTCTGCAAAACACATCACGTCAAACAAACCAATATATCACAAAACAACAAACTTACAAATTCAACATCAGCCGTGCCAGCACCAACATCGCCTTTCTTGTCAGGTCCACCTGCACCGCCCGGAGCTCGTCTGTAACTAGAACGATCTTCAGATGGTTTCGAGGTTTCTGATCGAACAGCTGCCGCACGTGGACGAGCAGGTTCCATCCTAATTTGCCTCTTCAATGTCGCAGGGACAATTTCTGGAGGCAAATGGAGATACGTTCGCAAAAACTCGATGCCTTCGTTTGTCAAATACCTAAAACAAACGTTAGTTTCGAAAGTGTTAAAGACTAACTACACGTCGAGTTACCAATAAAAGTGCCTCCATGCAAATTGCTCCTTAACATATCCCTTAGATTTTAACGATTGCAAAGCTTTGATAACTTCCAAGTTGGGAATGGACTCCAATTCGGGGTGTTTGGGGGCATGGTAGTCTTTCTTTGCTACCATAACACCTTCCTTGAAAAGATATTCATAAATGGCAACTCTGTTCTTTTTTGGCATCAACATCCTATAAACAAACACCGAAATGGCTTTTATTAATACACAATATTAACAATAATTAAACGTTGTTTATATACGTTCGCAGACAATTACTTTTTAGGTTAGAATTTAAAAGTTTAAACTTATATTAAATTAATATTATTATAAAGTGAAAACATGTACATTAACTTAATGATTTATGTGATAAATACATAGGAAAATTATCGGATGCTTCAAATAAATAAAGTTTTACAACAATTTCACTCACTTGACGCGTTTTGGTAGATTTCTACACGAAAAGAGAGAGGTGAAGTATGTACAATAAATATCCCTAAATTGATTAGAGTACGTTCAAATGTAAATAATAATTAGAAAAGTTTAGGTGTTTCTAGAATATCTTGTTGAATGATTTGCTATCTTGTTACTATCAATTTACGAAGATGTTTAATGTTTTACCTGAATAATTCTTACGAAAATTTAGGGAAAATATTTAACTAATTCTAGTGACAAACTTTTTGTGTATTGGCGGCGCTATGGCGACAACTTAATTATTATTAGTTTGTGTGACATTCGTAAATATTTTGTATTAGTAACACATATTCAAGTATACTTTAAGTACTAACTCAAAATGGCCTCGACAGAACCTATACAAGTAAGCTCTTTGCCCTTACCACCTATGCAATACATAAATCAATACTCAGATGATATGATACGAAGGGGAAGAGCTCCAAGACCACCACCTCCGATTCCTGATACCTATCATATGTTTGGAAATTCCTTTAACACGGAGGAAAGTATCATAAGGCCTTTGGAAAGTCAAGTGAGTAACATTCAACAAGGAGCTCTTTGAAACATTTAGATTGCTTTTCTTATAGGGAATTAAACGTTTGTATCCACAACACTTCGACAGACGTCGGGAGCTAAAGAAATTAAATCAATCATTGCTAGTAAACTTCTTGGACCTATTGGATTTGTTGGTACATTGCCCTGATTCTCCGAGAAGGGCAGAGAAGGTCGAAGATCTGAGCCTTTTATTTATACACATTCATCATTTATTGAATGAGTTCAGGCCACATCAGGCCAGAGAAACATTACGTGTTATGATGGAGTTGCAACGTCGAGAACGTATTGAAACTGCCAGTAGGTTCCAGAAACACCTCGACAAAGTTCAGGAAATTCTACAACAGGCTATGCAAAGCCTACCTGAACCAATGGAAATTGATTCGAAATTAATGATTGAGACTGATCTCTTAGTGAATAAGGAAAACACATCAAAGGACGACACAAATACTGACCCTTGCTACATTTTAGACAGGATTATGTGTAAAATAGTGGATGATATGCAATAGATGTTTCATGTACTATTTTTTAGATTTTGAATTTATATTTTATTTAATAAAGTATTTGTTATGATATATTGATCTTTACAAAATTCTGATTTAATTTATTTTATATGAAGTAATAAAATTCAGTCTCAAAATTAGAGTTATCCTAAGCAGTTTTTTTAACTTAGGAATTAGGTTGGTCACAAAATCTGTGATGCACCATTGATCCAAAAATTAATTTTAATTTATTTTGAAAGCTTAATTCAATTAAGATATACAGTTTTCTTTAGCGTAATCTAAGATCTAATCAGTTTGCAATTCTTTAATGCTATTTCTAGATCGTGTTTTTATATTTAAATGACGTAAATTTGTCGGTTTGACATTTCTCAAAGTAAGGTTATCTAGCCAACAAATACATTGTAATATTTGTTTAAAATGGGACAAAACACTAGTTTACAAATTCAAGAATTTGTATCGGCGTCATTGGGAAAAATTTTAGCGGAAGAACCCGCCACTACTGTAATCACTGAGGAAATAATTGATATAACTTATGAGCAGTTTAAAACCAAATTGGGTGAACTGAATACGCTGTGAGTGTATATATCTTAAATATTGTATTATATTGCACGTTTCAAGTTCAGATCACGAAAATATTTGGACGCTAGTGGCAAACAGCTCCTATTTGCTGTTAAGAAAGGAAGCGATTCAACTGTATTTTGGAAAGCGACGGTGCAAATAGCTTGCGTCAAAATCGATCCAGGAACAAATGTTTTGAACACTTACAGGTTATTTAACTTGAAAGATTTCCTACAAGTGTTCAAGACGTTAAAGTGTCAGTATGCCGCAGTGCAAGACAGCAAAAAGTACGTTCGTTGTAATTAAATATGACAAATTATTGTAGACACATTTTTAGTTCAAAACTGAGCGGTTCGACAGTTTTTAACAATTTAAATGAGATGTCTGGTGAAGGAGACAGCCTGGACTCGAAGACCCTATGCTGCATTTGCTTTGAACGAGATACCGACGTGCTATTGCCGTGTGCCCACAGTTATTGTTTGCGTTGCATCGAAGAATGGTGCGTGAATAATCCATTTTCGTAATTTCATAAATAATTATCTTTAAATTAGGAATGAAGATCATAATACATGCCCTATATGTCGAGAGAGTTTGCTCAGCACAGATGACACTTGGGTGCTGTCGGAAGTTCCTAGAGCTGAAGAAATTGGCGAAGAAATAAGAAAAACATTAATGGGTCTTGCAGAAGACAACAAACCAAAACCGTGCTCGCCTTCGTAAATATATTTTAATCTTTTATAAGTATAATTATTTTAGAAAATATAAGAGTGTGGACTTTTAGTTCATATAAGAAAACTTAAGGTAAAAAGCGTATATTTATAGTGTTGTTTAAATGATACGATAATGGAGATTATTTTAAAACCAATTTTTGACGACTATATATTTTCTCTATAAATTAAAACTTATTATTGTACATTTTAGTATATAAACAGTGATTTTTACTCTGTATAATAAGTACCAGGAATTATTAATACATTTTAAATTTTCTTTAGTTGCATGTAGTTAGTCATCTAAATTTCGTTGGTAATAAGGTTTTGTAGAACCATGATTAAATATTCGGGGCATAGCCCTATTTTAAATTATATATGCGTTATAAATGTACTGTGATACCTTTAGTTTTATATGCCATGTTGTTATGTTTGATATAAATGTTATTTTATATATTTTTTAATATGTCTGAAATGTCTTAAAATATTGTGTTATTAAATTTTTGATCATATTAAAAAGGAAGGTACAAAGAAATCTTATTTTATATAAATTTGCTATGCCATACTCTATAAATATTGTTCGGCAAATGTATTTCATAAAATAGTTCAAATAAAAATATTGATCTTATTTTTAGACAATGTTAAATATAATCTTCGCCAAACGTTATGACACTATTAACTATATTGTCCTAGTAATTTATAATTATGTTTAAATCATTAAATAGTTTACATTTATGGTTTTAATTAGTTATCGATAACGTGATTGCGTATACTTATGGCAGCTTTCACATGGAAGTGTTCCAACTCTACTTACGTACCTTACGCGATGATAACTTAAAAGTTTCTGCGAAATGTTAAATGCAATTCTGCATAATTTGCAAAGTGAAAATCACAATGAACCAGAGTTAAAAAAATTGTGGTAGAGTCGAGATTTATATATGTTGTAGAATGTTTTATATCTTGCTGTTAGATATATATAAAAATAAATTTGTAAGTAAGATTTTATAGCATATACTTCACGATGACAACGTATGCATAAATTATTATTAATAATATTGTATGATTAGCATATTAATTAAAGATTTTTCAATAAATTAACTGCCAAGGAAGAAAAATTCATTAATATAGGAAATGAAAAATCTCATTTGTTTACGTCACCAACAGAACTGCAACATATGAAAGGTTTCACAATTAAAAAATAGCATTTTTATTAATATTTCACGTCTGTACAAATCCTATATGGATACTACATAATTAATCTTATACAATACAATAAAGTATAGTGAATATATTTATATGTTGCAAATCAATAAATTATATGTACCTTATCACAATCATCTAAATTATGCCAAACTTAATATGCTAAAATGTAATATAACATGTAAAGAATTATAATTTTCCGCGCTTTTTACTCATGGCTTTCCGTTTCTTTTCTTCCTCTTCCTGTTTCATGTCCTCCAGATCTTCCATTATACCTGGTAAAACAAATTAAGTACAAAAAATGACGAAATGTTATATAAATAACATACCGATTTTGGTACTAATGACCTCCTCTCTCATTTGTTGCGCAAATGTCGATTCCATGTTATCCGTATCGTCGTCGAAACTTGCGTACTTGCGTTTGTCGTAACCAAATATTTCACTGATGTATTTTGAATAATCCTCTTCTCCTTCAGGACCATCGTCAATGAAATCGTCCATTTCTGAATCGTACTCTTCGTCATCATCCAGTATCTTGCCTTTCTTAATCGCCATGGGTTTTCTCCGAACCGGTGGGAATTCTTTCTTTCTAACGTCGGGCGGGGGAAACTGTTTCGGTTTAAGGTCTTTCGGTGGTAAAGGTTTGGCTTTAAGATCACTTGGTGGAATTTGCTTGGGTTTAAGACCGTTTGGTGGAAGTTGTTTAGGTTTAAGATCGCTCGGTGAAGGTTGTTTGTATCGAAGATCACCCGGAAGATATTGTTTCTGTTTGATATCATTCGATTGCATTCGTTTAGGTTGAAGATCTTTTGGTGGTGCAGAAGTGATTGATTTGCCTCGAGAAATATTACTATTATCACGTTTTATATCTGGTTTTGATTTTTCGCTTAATCGATTACACAGAATACTCTTACTGTTACTAGGTATGAGATTGCTATTATTTGAATCGCCCTTGCGGTTTTGCGGCGAACCACGACCAGTTGCTTTACTTGATGCAAGAAGCTTCCTATCATCACTCGACAAAGCCATTTTATTAGGCACTCTATCGTTCTTCGACATACTTAAACTCTTATCTAAATTTTTACTTGGTCCCGATGCAGGTTCGGCGAATTTTACATGTTTTTTGGAATCTACTTGTGCATCTTGTTTTGGTGGTACTTTTGATGAATTTTGATTTGAAGATGATGAACTATTTAACTTCGGTATCCGATTTTGCGTTTGCTCGGGTGCTCTGCTTCCATGAGAGTCTTTACGATCCCTCCACTCTCTCTCCCTTTCAAATTCTTTTCTTTGCTTTTTGGTTAGCGGTCTTTCTTCTTCCTTATCTTTTTTCTCGATCACAATCGGTTCAAATTGTTTCTTCTCGGCAATTTTAAGAAGATCTAAATGTTAATAAAAATTATGGTTATCAAAAATTGTTAACATTGTGATATAAAAGTCCTCATTATGGAGTGATTGCAATATTAAACATTTTGATGACATGATATTAAAAGAGATATGAATTCAACTTTCACAAGGTTGATAAATTACCAATTTTTTAAATTCAAATAATTTGGGTACAAATTAAAGAAAAATATAAAATATTAAGGGATACATCTCATTTTCACACATAAATACAACAACACAGAGCAATTGCTATTTCAAACACTAAAAAGCGAATAACTAAATAGTAGCGCGTAAGATAGCCAACATACAGCATGAGCAAGTGAGGTGCTGCTAATTGGATTTTTACTGTATTTAAAACTTCTACGAATTGTAAAATCCAAATGGTGTGCAACAAAAAAATTGTAAAACATAAAAAACTATTTTTTTATTGCTAAAGCGGGCCCAGACCATCCATTTTGTATTAAAATGGTAGTGCAACTGACAAACACCAACTTGTTCTATTTCTCCATTAACACGTAAATTATAAATAGATAAGTTATTAATTTTTATGCGTAAACTATCACTCCATAAATAATTTGTGCGTATCAACAAATTACATCTTCACCACAACTAGTAACACTGAAAGAACGGTACCTGAAAAATTCATCGGCGGAGGTACTTTAAATTTAGGTTTATTAGATTCTTTCCTTTCGACTCTTTCCGGTTCTGATTCTGGAGCGTCGGCAACATCGGTCGATTCAGCACGTTTTCTTTTTCGTTTGTGCGGCAACATGGCATCCAATTTTTCTTTTTCCAACGCCGCTCTGACTCTATCCTTGGTGCCGCTCAAATTCGTACTGACTTTCTTCCTTTCAGATGGAAACTTCGGTTCATCCGGCATCTTGTTATACTTTTCCATCATTTTATTATACAACGCCTCAGATTCCTGCGAAACGTAACCGTAATCGTCTTCATCTGGTTGGCTCGGACCAGCCAGTGTCACAGCCGTGTTGTCATGGTCCAAAGCGTCCGCTATGACAGATTGATTTGCAGATTTTGTACGTTTCAACATGACATTAACTCTGCGAGTTGCTTTCTTGTCCTAGGAAACAATAATATTGACGAGAAATTTTTTTACGTAAAAAGATCAACTGTAATATTAAGTTTTACCTTAGAACGCAACTCGAGTAACTTATCCCTTCTTTGTTGCGCTTCATTATTCTTCTTTAATTCTTCCGCTTCTTTTCGAGCCAAAAACTTCTGGACGTTAACTGATAAATTCTTTGACCTCTGTTCTTTTTTGGGTGGCGTAAATTTCGTAGAATAATATTGAACCTAAATAAAACGCAAATTAGATCGTGTTATGGCGATATTATATCAGCCGCAATTAAGTACTGTGTAAATGAGAAATTACGAAACTTCTGGAACTCGGTTTATGCGTACGGAACTTGGAAATAGCCTTACCCGAGGCTTGCTACCCCCGTTTCTTTGTGCAGTGTGCAACAATTCGCCGAAATCCATGGCTATTTGCTAAAATTGGCGTCGATAATTGCTAATAAAACTAGAAATCTTAAATTTATGTCACAATACGTGAAACTCCTACGTCGTACATGTCATCATGGAGAACAAGAACTGAAACATAATGAAGTTGGATAATGTCAAAATAATGTTACACGCGAAGTTAGCAACAGTAGCTACTTTCTTGGCTAATGTCCCAAGTTTCTTCGTTAATTTTGTATTATACCTTGTTTTTAAACTAGGAGTAAATGGAAAAGCCATATTTACACTGAAACTGAAACTGACGCGAAACTTGTATGGGATACAATATATATACTTAAAAATATACACGATGTTATAACGATATGGAGCAGCTAGTTCTGAAATGAACCGATTTATTAAATTTTGGAATTACGGAAAAAGAAATTACGAGCACAAAACTGTTAACTGAAATGCAACCACTTAGCATTTTGTAAAAAAGACTCGGTTTTGGCCAATTACAGGTGTAGGTTTTAGCGCGGCAAATTTAAATCACTCCTATAGTTAAATGCGATTCTATGTAAATCTTTATGTTTATTAGTTGCGATGCTGTCTTACCCAACCCAACCCAATCCGACCAAACTCTAATTATTATTTTTTTACATATTGATAATTTTGCCAGTTTTTTTAATCTTAATCGAATGACAAAATTCACAAAAAAATCGGTTAAGCCAGATTAAGTTAACTGATGTAAAATTAGCCCACCCAGATGAATTAAGCCAAATTAGGCAATAAGTTTCAAATTTTAATAAGTGTACCAATATTTTATTTTGTTATAATTTGACGATTCAAAAATCCCAACCCAACCTAAAGTAATAATTTTTGCTTATATAAGTATAGTGACCATGAAAATTTCTGAACTTGAGATTTTAAGGGATATACATGTTCTAAGGTCCCGTGAATCGATTCTGACTCTCTGTGTTTGTGCCTGCACAAGCGCCCAACCTATTGTAGGTAAAAATATGAAACTTAAAACTTAAGATTAGTATATGAGTCGGAAGAAATCCTCCTATATTGAAAGCAATCTCTCAACCGGAAGTGGCGGTTTAACTTTTCTTACCTTTTTTTCATATCTCGGTACGAGTTATCGAGAAAGTGGTTTTTATGAAAGTCAAAGATATTGATATTTTAAAAACTTTGCAACTTTTTCTTTCGAAAAACCTACCATTTACTGGAAAATCGATGTTGTAAAATTAATTGTGGTCCCAGCGGAGTAAGGGTGCTATAGAACAGTGACAGTAGTTCTTTATCTGATAATCTGATATTTTAATGGTAAGTTTAGAACGCGAACACTTACTGAAAACTTCAAATGAATTGGATAGTAAACGACTGTAGACAATAAAATAAAAAATTCAATAGTATTTGCATTGCATTCGATGTGCAAAATTAGTGTAGATTTATTGTATTCCAGGAAAGAAAAAAATGTTTCGAATGAAAATAAAGCTTTAAAAAATATAATATAATAGCCAAATATCCAATATGTATAAGAAAGTAGGACACTGCAGATAATTTTATTGTTTAAATGTGAACAATGATTTATGTCATATCAAAGTAAAGCTGCAATATATAAAAAAACATATATTCAGCAAAAAATATTATGAAAGATTGTCCTTTTATCTTAACTGCAAAATTTTCAGAATGTATATAACTGTTTCTACGTAATTTAGAAAATGTAATTTGAAGTAAAGTTAGTAAAAATTATTGCAGAATCAATAAATACAGCAATTAATGTTATTTTATTTGTCATCTGTCTACAACAATACTAGAGTAAGGTATAACAGGACAAATCAACTCCTTCAAATGGTCCTTTTTCTCCTCTCCAGAGAGTATCTTATTCCAATCGAGATAATTAACCACCACAACTTTGTAGCCGAGCATTTCCAAATGTCGAACTTTCATTTGGTATTCACCTTTTAGTTGAACATTCAAATTGGTGTATTTGTTCGCCGTAGCCAACAGAACCGCTACTCTAAAATTCCAATTAATAACATAACTAAGTGATTGCTAAAGCCACCTACTTTGGACATTTGTTTTCTGCTTCACTTTTACTACCATAAATAACAAAATCAATGTGGTAACCATACGGCGATATTTCATTTTGTTTGACGACGTTGACACCATCAGTAATGTTAGATAAATATTCTCTAATTGTGCTAGTGAAATTATTCTCTCTCTCACTGTCTTTTAGCACTAAAAGTTCGCAAGTGACAACGGAAATTTACACTGTACAAAAAAATTACCTTTCTTTTTAATGTCTTCGATGTACTTTTCATGAAACCAGGGCACATTAGCTGCTGGATAATCCAAACACACTGCTCTGTTCAACTGCATCATACGTTCTCTTACTCGCATAGGATACGTTTCCTAAAATTAGCGGAAGACTATATTATAATTTTCAATGAGAGATCGTACCTTAAAATAACAATTGGCTAATTCGATATCTAACTTGTCGAGAAATTCTACGTTAAAAATCTGTTTTATAAACGATAGTGGTAACGCACTAAAATAGCATAGAGATAGACATGCTTGTATGTGTGATAGGCCGCTTAGTCTTTCCTGATCTCTAAAATATAAAAGATAAAATAAGGATTTTTTAAATTTGAATGCATCGTGAAGAAATTAAAAGTGGTAATGGTGTGGTAAAGATAGGATACAGGGAGAGTGCATGGTAAGGCTATAAATCCATAATATTTTGTGTGCATTATGTAATGCAATTCACTCAGAAATATGAGTTAGACTCCCTGTGTGACCTATATGTTTGTTTTGAAAGCCAAGCATAGAAAAGCATGAGGAAATTGAAAAGGGATTCAGGAAGATGGACGAAATAAAAATCTCAGAACTGATGTTCACTTATGATATGATGATTCTGGCTGAATCAGAGTACACCTCCAGCAAAACAAATCTACTACAAAAGGAACTAAATAAAATAGGCATAAAAGACAAACATATGATCAAAACAAGTTGAGGATTATAGGTATTTGGGAACAATAACGGAGAAAAATGGAAAACCAGACAAATAAATAAATGAAAGGATAAAAAACAGGAACAATTTACAACATTTACGATATTCCTAGGTGAAAGAGTGATAGAATAGAACATAAAATTGAGATAGTAAAGAATGTAGTCAATGATAATGACATAAAAAAGATAGGGCACGAATAAACCCAGTGGTAATGAGATTCTTCAGGAAACATTCAGAAAACAACTCAGAATCGAACTGATCAACGATAAGATATCAGATACCCAATTCCGATTATTTAGACATAGACATTGTCCCAATATGTTGCAAATATTATTATGAAAGTTAGTATAACGGTCACCGACATTACTGTTTTTTAGATAATAAGACCGGGCTAAAGTTTTAATTATTTCTGTGATTTCATTATTAGTTTATGTGAAGATGTATGCACTTTTTGAGTAGTATGGAGATTTTTTGTCCTGATAATTAATACCACCACTTCTATGTTATTGAAATATATTAATTTCCAATTCTGAAGTTGATAGAATAACAATAGTTAATGTGAATAATGAATGGTCAAGAAAGGATCTAGGATATAGCATGGAAAATTTTATTATTAACTATGATCCACCTTACCTTAGAATTATATCAATAACAACGTCAAAAAATTTCTCACTGTTTCTTGGCAAGTACCCAAAATAATAGCACAAATAAACGATTCTTTCAATATTAAATCCAAGGACGTTTTGTTTGTGCTCTATAATGTAGTCAACCATTCTGTTAATAACGTCAGGTAGCAGAGTATCAGATGAATACAGACATAGTGCTATATTTGTCAATGACTTTGAAGTCAGGCCCTCGTGACTGCTATAACCATTTATTAACTCCTCGAATAATTTTGGATCGTCATCGCCTCTGAATATGTAACCTTTAAGTAGCAAATTTGTTTTATTTATGTTGGACGTATTATCTTCCAGAATCCTATATGTACATTTACTTAGACACAGTTTTATATCTTCAATGTTTTTGTCGCTCAATGATTTATTTAACTTGGTGGCAAACTGTAGACTATGCGATATATTTAAGCAATTTATATGATTTGAAATATCAACCATCTCAAGTATTTTACCTATAGCTCTATTAAGGAGACCTGAGCTCGCATAAATCAATAGGAAAGATGCTATCATAGAAAACTTGTAAGGTATGAACCATGAGATTCCATGATTGATTTCGTGCTCCAACCAATTCAACAGCTCCTTCTCAAGCTTGTTGTGCCTGTATTGATTTATATCTCTGTTGAATTGTGCGTAATTGTGGCATATTTTCAGTAAATTTGCATCTCGAAAACTTTTGTCTTTTAACGACGTCAAAGTTTTGCTCCAGAACGTTCTGCATATCGATGTATCTGTTATTTTGTTGAATAACAGCACTTTATATAATTCCAACAGAGAGCTACCATCCAAGTCTAATTCGACATACCTTTTAATCACTTTTTCAAAGTGGGGTCTTTGTGAAGGCGGTGCAAAATAAACAACAGTTGTGAATAATTTCAATCGAATCTCAATCATTGGACTTGCTTCCTCTTCCAGCTGTTGCAGGTATTTACTAGAACATCTTTGAATATCATTTAAGACATCACCTGGTTCTTGATTCTTGTACAAGATCTAAAATCAAAATAGTTATATTGGTAACAGATTAATAAGTCGGTAAAGATTGAAATGAAGCATAAATATGCCGACATCTTACCTCATGCAATAATATTAATTCACTGGGGTTCAATAAATGAAGCGAATTCTTTAAAAGATTCATACATGATGACACGACCGTTACATTTTTGTCTCTCCAATTAGGATAATTCAAAAATAAAATTATCTTAAGAATAGTTTTATAATCATTACCGCTTACCACACCATTAGTTAACATTTCGTTAATTTTCTCCTTATATTTCGTTAAAATATCGTCAGTCACCAATCGATTTATGTGGTTCAGACATATCGTTGTTAATTTTAATTCTTCCGAAGTGGAGGAGTTATCTTAAATTGCAAGAACACAATAATATTTATTAAGTAATCCTTTGATGTTTTACCTATCTGTTCGTAAATTAGTGGAATTATATCTTGTAAAGTGTAAATGTACGATAAATCTCGAACAGTACAAACCGCAACGACAAACCTCGATAAAGCAGCAAGTGAATATTCATCGGTCACCAGTTTATTTTTAAATTGTTCAATCAGTAATTGTAAAGGTCGGTCTTTAATACTTATTCCCATTTTATTCAAATACAACACAATGCAACTAATTTGGTCCAAGTTAAATTCATCTAGTTTCTGTTCTATTAAATTCAGTATTTTTCGAAAGCTTTCATTTTCATTCAATCTGTTAACATAATCCCTGTTTAGTGCGTCGAACATTGTCACACTGGCATTCGAAATATTGTTAGCAAAACTAATGTGATAAAACATCTTTTGCAAGTCCCATAAAACCAACACTGCTTGTGCAATATGAACACTCTTCAGCACTTTCTCGTGAGCATCAGCTAAACTGAGAACTTCTTGCACAGACATGCAATTATTTAACTTTGTTATAAGATGATCGGTCGAATTTGACGATAAGATATATTTAACAGGCACCGGTTGAACAAACATTTCCTCGTGTTCGTGTTCCGTCAATTCATTCCAATCTTCGACGAACTCATCGTACCCATGTGCGAAACGTTTCAAAGTAAAATTCCTTAAAACTGAAAGTGTTTTAGAAAATTTAGTTAGACTTGAATATGAACGGTGAGCGTTTTTAGTTAAACAGTGATTAGTTGTGAAATATCGTTTGAGCATCATGGAACCCATCGATCTTAAATGTTTCATTCTTTTTAATGTGATTTATCATAGTTGTGTTACCGGTGTGTTACGTTTGAAAATGCATTTACTAGGTTATGTTTCTAAATAGATGTCACACGCGACACAACTATTGACATATATTAATATTGTAGAGTGTAGACAGGCAATACAAAAGTGTCAAAATGCGTAATGTTGAAATTAAAGCCAAAGTGCGAAACCTAAAACACTTGTTGGAAAAGGCAAAGTTGATTAGTGGTTCAGATGGAGTTGAAATTCCACAACACGATACATTTTATAACGTGCGAGGGGGAAGACTGAAATTGCGAGAATTTGAGGTTAGTATTAAACATTGGTTATTACTGGGTGTTCAATATATTGACATGAGTGACATGTGTCACGTGGGAATTTGGCCCCATTTATCAGGAGACGAGCGTTTTACGAAAGTTGTTGGAGGACAACCGTTTAGTGGGCACCAACCGTTGAGTAAATAGAGATGTTTGATTGCGCCAAATTTAATATGTCAGGATTTGATCGGACATTGGCGGCGAGTCTTGATTTTTCAGGAGAGTACATGGTAAAACTGTAATTAATATTAATACATCGCATCTCCACATGACATGGACATGTTTGGCTTTTTTATTGTTTAAAATGTAATTAACAATCAGATATTAATACATTCTACGAGCTAATGATTTATGCTTACGGTACTTGATTCGAATGGCTCCTAGTTGAGTCATCTTGTTGTTAATTTGTTAGATTTTTGGGCCATTTCTTCTTAAGGCGTCTGTATTTAGGATCTGCTGTCAGTGGTGTATAGTTTGGTTTGGATGGAATTCCAAGACTGATTGAGGCTTAATAGCTTTCTTTGATTATTTCATTCACATATGGTGTATTGAGGGTATGTGTGAGTGTTTGGTATGTCACATACTAAGGTGCGGCTGCCATGCTGCGAATTGCTATGGATTGGATGCGTTGATCTACTTGCACAACTCCACAGCTGACAGTCATAAGTCCGGATTGGTCGGATGATAGACTTACTCGTATATAATAACATTTTATTGGCCAATGATAGCGAGGAGTTTTTTCTAATGACCCAATACATTTTCTTCATTTTCAAGTCAATTTCCTTTCACTTCTTGCTAATATGAGTTTTCCAATTCAGTCTTCTGTCCATATGTAGCCCAAGGTATTTAACTTCGTTTGACTGTGGGATTGGTTTATTGTTAAGGGTGACAGGTGTACATACTTGGTGTTACATTTGCTTTCATTTACTTTGACTCTCCACTTACGTAGCCACCATTCAATTTGGCTGAGATGTGTTTGTAATGCATCTGATGCTACTACCTGATTTTCATTGTATGCGAGTATCGCGGTGTCGGCAGCAAAGGTACCTATTTCCGTTTCTTCTGTTATGAGTAGATTTGATGTAAATAACAGATATAACATGGGCCCTAAGACAGTTCCTTGAGGTACTCATGTTCTTGTGTCTTTGATTTGGGATACGTCATTGCCAATTTTTGTTTGGAAGGATCTAAATGTGAGGTACGTGTGTAATATATGGTAAAATTTATGGGGAAGAGTTTTCTTGATTTTGTTTTGAGTGCCATACCCTGTCAAATGCCTGCCTAACGTCCAGAAAAACCGCAGTGCAGAATGATTTATTTTGTAAAGCATTTTGAATGATGTTTGTCAGCCGGTGACATTGTTGAATGTTGGTGTCTAAATCCGAATTGGTGGTTAGCTTCTTGTGGTGAGGTTTCATGTATTCGTATCATGGGGTCCTGCGCATTTCACACATGCATACGGCTTGTTACAATATGTTCCTGTATGTCCATAGTTCTGACATCTTGTGCGGAAATGGCCTATTTCGTAGTTTTTCTTGGGGGTTCAAAGTTGACGACTATATTTATTAGGGATTGAATCTTGAATATTCTTTGTTATTTTCCTCTGGTTCAAGATCAAGAAAGAATATTGGAAGTGATTCCTTTGTGCGTTTGATTTTTATATTTGAGATGTTTCGTACTTTATGTCCTAGTTCTGCAAGGGCTGTTATTATTTTAAAAAAATAGCTTAAATAGCAAAGAAAAACTTTTGACATTGACTAATTATGGAATGAAATACGTAATAGTTAACCATGAATAGATTTTGAATAAGTACATTTAACTTAAATATACATTAAAACAAAAATATAATCAAAATAGTTGATTATACCTTATTATTTATTTCACAGAGGTGAAAACGAGAAAGCGACATTTTTCAAATTGTTTTTTATATAAAAATAACGCCCTAATGAATAGTATTCCTGTTCCTTACCTGTTCTTTATTTTGTGTTTTGATGTTTAATTGTTTCTTCTATTTCTAATGAAAACCTTTATTGTGGGGGCGTTCCCTTCTTTTGGACGAGACCTCCACAACTTCTTGCTAAGGTACTGGATTTAAACCCTTTATGTAAAATTGAATCATAAAAATATATACGAATGTTTTAAAAAAATCACAAGTAGTTTCAATATATATTCAATTTTAAGTATATATTTATATGCTAATCTTGTTAATAAATATTATAATATTATGTTATAAAATCATTATTTTATTTTGTGTTTAAATGAGGGAGTAAATAATTCCTTAAAGCATTGTTCTCTCCCTTGCACTGTACAGGATGGAAACGCAGAATTGATATTTTATGATCGGCCAGATACAGACGGTCCAAAATTATCGTCATGGGAAAAATGCAACGTCAGTTCCGAGTCAGCCCGCGATTTAAATAGCGTTTTAGATAAAGCTCTTGGCATACGTGGCGTCGTCAAGAAAATGCGCAGGTTATTTTTGGTCGAACAAACGAGAATACACGTTGACATGGTCGATGGATTGGGCGACTTTATGGAACTGGAGGTAGGTTGATGTTCGACTTAGTTTTGTTTTTATGGCGATTGTATTGATTTTCAGGTCGTTTTGCGGCCGGAACAAAATCTCGAAGACGGCCAAAAAATTGCCACTGAATTGATGGAACGACTGGGCGTTGAAAAGGACGATTTGATGATTGGAGCGTACACAGATCTGTTATCTAAATAACATTGAATGAAAATTTCTATAATTTCGTACTTAAGTGAATTACTATCACTATGACTGCTTTTTTATTTGTTTTTGTATGGGTATTACTACCAGAAATAAAATATAATGAAATGAAAAGTTCATTTACGACTATTTATTAAAATTGGGTAAATTATAGTTGTTTTGCGTTATAGTACAGTTATTAATTAATTGTTAGTCACGTCGAACAACCCCTTCGCGCAGAAGAATTGTGTCCCATTTTTTCATCCCTAAGTATCCCTAATTATGTCATTTATGGCGTGCGCTTGTGGATGTAAATCCATCGAGGAGCACAAAATTGAATGCTGTGTGTGTGAAAAGACCTTTAAACGTACATGCGTTGATCTTAATATCACGGAGATCCGTACCATTAGAACGAAAAAAGGCCTTACTACGTCCTGTCGGAACTGCGGAGTCATGGGTAATGATCAATGAGTTAAAAGCTGCCATATTGGCAGTAAAGACTGATTTATTGTAGCGTAACACTGATACTGTCAATGATTTAGTATTTGAAGCACTATTGCATGAACTGAATGAAAGAAACCAATGGAAACAAAACATAATGATCTTCAATTATGCAGAGACTAAATCGCGTGACGTTTATGAACAGAATGCTCGTGATCTGCGCACCGCAAAATCAATTATTGAGTGTGTGCTAGTTGACGTTGGGGTTGACAGTATACAAGTAACTCGAATTGGACGATTTGATAAGATCAACCCATGGGTGTGTCCTCTCAATGTAAAGTTGAATATCACCAAATATCAATTCTGCACCCCTTGTGGATATCGTTGGCTATACAATATTTATTAATTCAGAGAAAACCCATATTTATTGTTTATATACCTCACTGTTTCACTGCCGGATATGAGTTATTTTTCAACTTATTCGAATACTGAATGGAAAATAATGACAATATAATTATTATCGGCGATTTTAACGCACCTAATTTTAATAGTGGCAACGTCAAATGTCACTTGATTAGTAACTTCATTAATCTTATCAACCTCAAGCAACTTAACACCATACCTAACTCCCACGAATGATTGCTTGATTTATTTATGACTAATTTAAACGGTGTAAGTATCGAAAAAATGATACTCATTTAGTCTTTGAAGATTCATACCATCCACCCATAAGAATGTTTATTAGTTGTGTGCATTATAACCCCATGCCAGGCAATATCCTGCGTAGGATATATAATTTCAGGAAGGCCTCTATTACCTCAATTTGTACAATGCTTTTCTTGAAATCGATTGGTCTTTCTTGAGTGGCTACAGGGATATTAATGAGGCGTGCCCTTGAAAAATATTGGTAGATCTACTTACCCTGCTTGGCTCACAAAAACATTCGTAACATTAAGCTTAATGATAAATATCCGTCAAAAGTTTAATAAATATAATTATCCGCATGATCGTCAACAATTTAAGCGTAAAATAGTCAAAATAAACTCGTCAACTTTTTTTAAGATTATGTTTCCAACGTGCAGAATAAAATTTATGATGCTCCCACGTATTTCTGGTCAATCATGTATTCGATGAAAAAATTCAGGGATACCTAATTCAATGATAGACGCTAATGGAGTTATATTGAATTCACCAAAGTCCATGGTTGATGGGTTTCAAGAACATTTCAGATGGGTTTACACATATCTCTCTGATGTTGTAGTGACGAATACTAGTCTTATGATTGGTCCACTTGCTAAAGTTCTTACTGTTGATGAATCTGATGTCCTTAAAGTAGTTCAAAAACTAATGAATAGTCATACAATGTGTTACGACTGCATCTCTAGTTTCGTAATTAGGGGTTGTGCTTATGCATTTTCAACGCCTTTATGCTACCTTATAAATTTATCTTTGTCGAGTAGCTCCCGAATGCTGGAAAATTACCCGCTTATGTCCTGTGCACGAAAAATGATGTAGGTTCTATTGAAAACTATCGACCCATACCCATAATTAACAACTCAAAGATATTTGAAAAGATCTTCCTTCAGATCAGACCATTTATTGCTGAATACCAACATGGTTTTGTGAACAAGAGATCAATTGTAACAAACCTTAATATTTTAACACAGTTTCCATCTGAGAATCTTGATAATAATATACAAGTTGATGTTGCGTACACGGACTTCACTAAGGCGTTTAATATTGTCGATCATTCAATTCTTTTAGTTAAACTTGATTGGTTTCGCTCCCATGTTAGTATCTTTTTCAAACATTTTATGAGTAGAAAATAGTATGTAGCATATATGGTGCAGTTATCCTTTTTCATACAGACTTCCGGGGTTCCCCAAGGTAACAACCTTGGGCCCTTATTGTTTCTCATCTTCATTAATGATCTATGTAACTAGCTTCAATGTAACAAACTACTTTTTTGGATGATCACAAGCTTTTTGCACAAATAAAAACGATTGACGATTGTACAACTTTGCATCAGCAGTTGAACATACTAATGAATTGGTGCTCGAAAAACAATTTAAGTATGAACTTATCTAAGTGTTATATGGAAAGTTTCTCTCGCAAAGTTCACCCGGTATTCTACGATTGTCACATTAATGATTATCTGCTTCAACTTTCTATATCTATTAAAGATTTAGGTGTAACTTTCGATGCTAAACTAAATTTAAACGAGCACGTGATACAGACTGCATCTGCTGCAATAAAGGCGTTGGGATTTGTAATCAGAAACACCAGACAATTATCTATTCTTGATCCGATCGAATTAATCTATTTCTCTTCCGATGTAAACTGGAAAAAGTTCAGAGAAGATTTCTTAAATATTTAAATAATATTTGAATTTTTAGCTAGAAAATTTGACCGTGTATGTTCCGTGTTAAATGTAGAAACCTATTTGGTAACAATGTTTATCGAATTTGTTTGAACATTATACATACACCCTATTTTATTACAAGTGTTCAATATAAAAAGTTACAATGATTATTTTACCGGGCGTGATGTTGCTAATCGATTTGTCCGCTTCTGGTCTATAATGTCTTTGTAATAATATGAAGCATTGAATATGCAGGATATGGTCATTGTACTTGTTTCAACGCAACCTTGCGGTTCAGGTCAGACCAAAGGTGACTTGTGCGATATTAATCGCCATAGTTTTGATCATTTTTAGATATATAAAGGTCGACATTGACCGAATAAAAAAGGTTTATGTGTATAACTGCACTTTGTACACATTTTTGCGTTGTACATACATGGCGGCCAACATTGTAACCGATTATATCATTGACCTATGCGCCTCATCACATTTGAATTGAATCAAACATAATTAAATTTACAGTCCCTCTCATTCTAGAAATCGGTACAAGTTTTCACTTAAAAAGCTAGATTTAATATCAAAGTAGTTGAGGTAGAAAGTATGTATTTTTTTTGAAAACGTATTCATTGAGAAAATTTATAAAGAATCATTTGGAAAATTATATAAATAGCTAAAAACCGCATAGTATCAGAGATTTAGGTCAAATTTGAGACATAAACTGTGTCCGTAACAAGTACGTGACCTGTGGCGAATAAGAACTTTAGACGTGGAAATTTTGAGTTTTAAGTTAGATTTAAAACACAAATTGTAAAAATATCAAGGACGCGATATTTTGTTTGAAAATACATGGCATGAACAACGAAGAATGTTAGATTTCAAAAACTGCTTGAAATAAAATGCTGTATGAATGTTTAAAAATGTCCAACTGCCGATTCAGAGTTGTACAATCATCAATCATTTTTGTTCGTGCAAAAGGCTTTAGATCGTCCACAAAAAGTAGTTTGTTACATTAAAGCTGGTTATCATTAATGAAGATGAGAAACAATAAGGGCCCCGGGTTGCTACCTTGGGGATCCCCGGAAGTCGGTATGAAATAGTTGGATAATTGCCCCATATACCCCCCCCCCATACATACTGTTTCCTACCAAATAATATGTTTTAAAAATATATACTAACATGGGAGAGAATATAATATAATAATAATATGGATATTTTTCGATGACGTTGATGTTGCTATAGACTGTAAGTGTTAAAATTACGCCAAACTCGTATTTGATAGCATTAGTATTTTGATGTGGAACCTGGCGATGAAAAGTCAACCTCAAAAACTTTGTGGAACGGCAAATGAAAATTAGGAGACCAGTTTTTCAATACTCAAATCGCAAGTATTAATTAATTAAATAAAATTCTCACTCTTCCTTTACAAGTAAGAAAAAAATCTAAATCACTTGTCATAAAAAATGGTTCCCAACGTGTCGGGCTTTCAGGTAGAAATATTGTCATTTAATATTGCCAATTAGAATCAACGCGAAAATTAACTTTCATTTTCATTTTACAAGACCAAGAATTATTGATTAAACTTTTATGAACAAAAAACATATCGAGAATTTTATCTATTTGAAAGAGACTGACTCGATTTCATGTATGGGTGCAATCAAATTAATATTATTATTTTTACTAAACGAATGAATAAATTTGTGATTAATATTGTTATTATTAAATATGTAATGTTGTTGTGACGAATCCTATACAAATAAATGTATTATTATTATTATTATTTGTTCTACAATATTTTGAATGTACTAATCACACAGGAAACGGTTTTAGTTTTTACCAAAATCACGTAAAATGCGGGGAATTTTGACTACATTTACACATAATTTAAATCTAATTAAGTATTCACCTATTTTTATCAAATTGAACATCTATAAACGTTTTAAGAGCCTTCTCCGTTAACTGATTCTAAACTTTTCAATTTGAAATTTACCCACAAATCTTTGGTATTAAACTGCTCAGTGTAGTCATACGGTTTTGGTAGATTTGCATTTGATTGTCATTAAATATTGTTAACATTATGAAACCATAGGTTTTCTGGCCAAAGTGTTTGTTGAAGTTAATCAAGTTTATTAAATTATTTAAACCCAATGTTGTAAAAGATATTTTTGTTTATCTAATACTTTACAGTTTTATAGCAGTACCCACTTACATTAATTTCTAAAGGTATCGCAAATTGAAATCCGATTTTTTTATATTTTTATGTTTACCGTATGCATCAGATTAATCAATATTGTAATAAGATGAATCACAGAACATTCGAATACGATTACTTCGGTTATGTTCTCGCAATATATAGAATCAATGTAGTTTTATCTATTATTCGAATCCGGTCGGGATAGACAGAAAATTATAGGCCTCGACTTTTTATCGAGTTCTTATTGCAAACTTTATCCGTGTTTGATATGTTCTTATCAGCACTTCCTTAAAAGTCGTGTATAACGTAACGTGTACACAAATATTTGGATTGAAATCAATGTTATTCATTGCGATTGAAATGAAGTCGAAGAAAACTTTTATATTATAGACGACGAATTATAAATCGTTCGAAACCTTTGAATCCATGTTAACTGTGCACTGATAAAAATAGCAACGATGTACAGCAGCTTGATTTTGAACGAGACTCATAACGTAAGTGATATTTAATTAATGCTAGTGGTTTTTAAAAAAGTGGGTGTTTTTAGCATTTTGATCCGTTTAATGTACTGAATGTGGACACGCTGGAGACATTCGAAGGGAGCAGTAAGTATTTTTACAGAGTTCATGGGTTATACCACTCCTTTAACAGTTTTCTTTGTTCGTAATATTTTTACAATATACAATAACGTTACGTTTGTTGAATATTTTGAGCGAGATTATATATTATATATAAAAAAATTCGACAAAAAGTCACAGTTTGATATTTCACAATATTACACAGATATTTAGCTATGTTTTCAAAAAAAGAAAAAGAGATATTTCACTACTGCATTTGTAACATTTGAACGTTTCATAATTTCTTTTTAATTTATATTTGATTTTATTTTTAATTTACAAGCACACATTTTCCTAATCGAATTAATGCATTTTTTGTTTAAAATTTTTGATATATTCGTTATGAAATTGAAATTGAAATTTGGATCGCAACTAAGTTATAAAAGTTCACGTTTATTATAGGAACTACGTTAGACTATATTGATTCATTTGAGCAATTGGACACCATACAAGATGTATTAGGTATGTATAGTACTCTTGTTTGATGTCATAACTCAAACTAATAATTTAAGATGCGGATGATATCACTTATGTTCCAAATGTGGAATTCGATAACCAAGTTGTTTCCTCAATTTTCGAACACAAAGAATCGCTTAGTAATCGCATCAGTATTATTTTAAATGAAGAGGATGAGAAATTAACTCAAAGAAAAGGTACGTAGTTATTTTAGGCAAGAATAATTATTTGTATGAACTTAAGATAATACGTAAAAGCCATTGGTGATTTTTTCGAACGTAACAAGTTGCTATTTAATTTTATTGCTGCTTGGATTTTTTCTGTAAGACGTCAATTCAGCAAACTATATAAGGCTCAGCATCCTCAAATTGTTTTTGACCCCTTGGATTTATGACTAGCTCATCCTGGATCAATAATTTAACCCCTTACAATTAGACACAAATTTTGTCAAGCATTGATCACCGACGAATCTCTCCCTCATCGAAGAATTGCCATTTAAACTGGATAAGAATTTGTACTTAAAAAAACTTAACGCAACGAACAAACAACAAGTACGAAGGCATCTGATCATAATTTTCCAGGGTTGGAGCAAGAACCACGAACATTGACGTAGTAGTACGTGTAACTGTTCGAAAAGGTATTCCTTTGTTATCAAGAATATATTATTGCTGTGCAATAATATTATTTTTCGTCGTCTATTTTTATTTGCTTATCTTAACTTCCTTACAAGTTTATTTTATGATATGATAAAATGAAATAATTTATTTGTTCAATTTAAGTATTTTGCACTTAACATTTTATATGAAATTTCAAATTTCCTAAAAATTTTTTGGGTTCATTTCGTAGGAATTTTTATAGTTCGTTTCATATTGACGATGTACATTATTTGAACCCAATTTTTAACAACATCGTTTCTAAGACTTTGAATTAACACACTGATTAATATGCAATTTTTAAATATCACAAATGTACATTAAAATTTTTAGCCAATCATTGAAGTGATCCTGCACTTCCTGGTCAAAATCATGATATAATTTAGAATTTTCGTCTATTAAATTTCAATTTAATATCAAATATTTTCGATTGGTGTTGTAATTTCCCTTCGAGCTTTGCTTTTTTGGATTTATTCCTGCGGAATTGCGGAATGCAAGATTTCTTAATCTTGTTTTTTTGCCCTTACTACCTTGGATGATCGAGAGTCTACTGTATACAAATAAAAGGTACCCTATATTTAGTTAAAGATAATAATATGCTCACTTTCATATGAAATATACCACCCATTAAGAATTAGGCTACAATTTTGAAACTTCGATAAAATAATGTTTTATTATCAACTAAGAAACGATGGAATTTTAGTTGAAAAAACAAAACAAAAATTAACATTTTTCAAGAAAAAGCTAGTAGTGGGTTGCATCCCCAATCGCAGCTATGCATGCATTAACTCTTCTAACCATGCTCTGTATTAAGTGGTCGATGTCCTCCAGGGATATCTTGTTCCATGCAACCTCTAGATGGCGTCAGAGTTCATCCAGATTCTCAGGAAGCCTGGGTACTTGTCTTAGTCGCCCACCCATCATATCCCAGACATGTTCAATCGGCGACAAGGTCGGTGACCGTGCAAGTCAGGGCAACATTTGTAATCCAACCTGCTACAGGAATATTCTTGTAACCCCAACAGTATGGGATCTTGCATTATCCTGTTGGAAAGTGGCATTCTACAACGTCTACATGAAGGGTACTAACACCGGTTCCAGAACGTTGTCGATGTAACGACGTGCGTTTAATGTGACTGGAATGAACGTAAGGGGTGACCTTTGTCCAGCACATATCGCCCCCCAAACCGCAACCCCACGTGTGTGTCGTCTTTGAACGAACTCCAAATTCCGCCTTTCCCCGTTATGTCGCCGCACCCTTCTACGACCATCATTCACCCATAAATAAAATCTTGATTCATCACTGAAGGTGATGCCATTCTCACCCACCCTTGCCGTTCTTGGCACCATGCAAGTCTGGCTGCTTTATGGGGAGGTGTTAATGGAAGGCGAAGGTAAGGACGGTATGAATGAAGCCTAAAGGAAGATATTCTTCTGTAAACATTTGCCATCGACAAGTGTCGGTTCAAAGTTCTCGTCCAATCCACAGCAATCGACCTTGTTGTTTGAAATCGATCCCTACTAGCCATCCGCCTAAGGAGTCTGATTTCACGTGCGTTGCTTCTTCGGGCGGGTCTTCCAGCAGGACGGCGCCTCTGAATACCTTCTTTGGACCATAAAGACCATATCCGAGCAACTGTAGTGTGGTCCCGATTCAGCCTTCTCCTAATCTCTCGGAATAAGAGACCCGCCGCTTTCATACCGATAATTCAGCCCCTATCAAAGTCATTGATATGGGCAAAATTTCGACGACATCGCACTGGGAGCATTATAAGGCGTCTACTTGACAGTTTGACAATAAAATAAACTGACATTTTGTGGGCAGAAATTCATTAAGTGCTAGGAAGAAAATATTGAAAGTTGGAGATAACAATGGTACTGGAAACATAACCGTTGAGTTTTTTCGGCGGAAAGTTTCATCGTTTCTTAATTGATTGAATGTAGTCTAAGTCTTAATGGATGGTGTATTTCATATGAAAGTGAGTGTAGTTCCAATTAGACATGGCAGCAAGCTTATGATATTTACTTTTGTACTCAAGATTATCATAAAATGTGTGATTCACCGTATAACATAATTAAACATACACGAACGCGTCATAACTATCACCTTAAGCAAATATCCGAACGTTTTCATGTCAAATACGAGATAATAAGAGTTGAATATAAATAACTCGTCTTAAATAAATACAATGTTTTGCTGTTTGAAGTTATACTTAAAAATAACCTCTCTCATAAACAAATATTCTCAACGTTTTCATACCAAATAGGCCATTTTGCCTTAATCCACAAAATATTTCCACCTCCCATATTTAATCAATTTTTACAACTTTGCTACTTAAATATTTTAAGTCATATTTAAATGTCATTCAAACATTTTGTTATACTCGTATATGCAATAAATATCAATAATTCCTTGCTGCAGATTTATTCTCCTTTCTAAAATTAGTTTAATTTGATTTTAATAAAAATCGGTGTTCTCCAAGGTATTGGAGAATTGTATAGATAAATTATTTTCTACAGTAGTATGATGTCGCTCCCACTCCCACAGTGTGTTAGCATTTCCTTTTCTTCAGGATTTCTTCCTTAACCGTCCGTCCCACGTCCTGACCGGAAACTCGAAGCAGACTTGCAACGCAAATAAAGAATACTGGCATCACATTCTGCAGTTAATTACACAACTTACAAAACTACCCCTGACCGTCAATTGGAAACTTTTTCTTTTTTCTATAAAACTTAATTCCGAAAATAAACAATTTCAGCGACACTTTCAGGACGACACCCACAAATCGTAGACTTCCTATTGAAGTTGCTCAGTTGCTCGAAAACAAATCCAAGCCTGATACGATGGGAGAACGCCGAAGACGGCACATTTAAATTCATTAACCCGGAGAAAGTCAGCAAGTTGTGGGGCAAGCGCGGACCCAGGAAGAACAAGGACAAGGAAATGGATTTTGGGAAATTTTCTAGGGCAATTAGGTACAGAAATTTCGTTTCGATTCAGCATTACTAATTGCGCTTTTTCGCAGGTATCACTACAGCCATGGGAATTTCGTGCCTGTACGGGACCAAAAGTTGGTTTATAAGTTCGGTCCGAATGTGAAAGTTTGGCGAACAGAAACCAAACAATCCCTTTGGTAATTCGCTATAGGTAGACTAATTTATTGCTCCAATTAATATTTATTATTTTTATAATCTAATATATTATATAAGTACGACATTTTTTTATTACTGGGGACGTGGGTGCGAAATTATTTGACTTTTATAATATTTAAACCATGAAATAAAACACTATTTATTAAACATATATTCATTAATATTATACATATTAACATATACTATATCACATGTGATATGTACACATTTATCGCGAAATAAGTATAGAAAAATCACAAAGATGCTACAATTTCTCTCTAAGACAGGTAGACGCTTAAGAAAAATAAATAATGCTCTCTGGTCACGTGTACTAGCAGTTAACTATAATTGAATATCGTTTGAGAATTTTAGATGTACATATAGATTTAATGCTTAACAATACATGTACAACGTTATAATATCTGATGGAAAAAAGTATTGTCACAGGTCATTGTAAATAGAATATAAATGAGAGATATTTATGCAATATTGGCCACGTAAGATTTACTAATAATCAACAGGTTTTATATAATGCAATGACTAAACCAGTTTTATTTATGATGTAAGCAATATTATAAAAAATAAGTAATTATGCAACTAGAGCCTGATGTACGTTTCTGGGTGTATAATCTTTGACTGCACGTTGTTATATATGTGGAATTAATTTGTTTGGACAAATAAATTCTTATTGCCTTATGCAATGAAATAACCAGTTTTTGTATTTGATCCCCCATTGATAAAAATTATGCTCAATTTAATAACTAGAGCAAATGAAGGATTGGTATCAAACGATGGAGTTTTTGGAAGAGATCTAGACCTGCCAATCAGATAATTTAAATGGATGAATCGAAATTGTTACTCAAATGAAATTGATCGATAGGCTCAACTCAAGGTTGCAACTCCATTTCAGCCCCTTGTCGAATTTAACGAGGGGTCCGTTTCTCCCACATCTCCTTGAGGACTGCGAGCACATGTGTTTACAAAGCCAATATTGGCGGGTTTAACATTGATATGTTAGTAAACATAATTTTAAACTAAAAGATCAAAGACGTCATGTTTCAAGAGAAGGTGCTTCCACTTATAATATTTGTGCGTTTGTTAATCAAACTGTTGTCAAGTAAAACACTTAAAGCTATGCTTACAATCTTAACATTAATATTTTACAAATATCTCGTCACTGCATTATATTAAGAACATGTCAAATAATAAATTCACGATTAATAAGTTTCTGTAACACGTTTTATTAAAATTTAGTTTAGATTATTACGTGTTTATGACTGTTAGTGCAGCAATGTAAAAGGGGCGTAAAATATTTATATGGAATGATTTCCATCATTTGTAATGGTTGAACTGGATGACAATATCTTATTTGATACGTTTTTGCGAACGTAAAACGTAGCTGTACAGATTTGAATTGCACGAAGTCGTGGCCAATATATTAACACGTTAGCACCACAAGAATCGAAGAACCGATTTACATCAAAGAGCACGCATGACTTTGAAATCGTTGCCCTTTGCCTGTCCCAAATCCCGAGCAACACTGATTCGTATTGTGGGTCGGGTCACTTTTTCCGTAGTGCTGGCTTCGACTGTTGGGCACGTTGAGTAATGTTTTTACGTTGGAGCTAATGCTCCCGTCACTTTTCGAATAGGGCGGTGTTTTCGGAGCTTTCCCGTTGGTGTCGTTCGGTTTCTTCTTCTGCTTGCCGAAGTTGTTCTGTAGTTTTAGACCGGGTGCTTCGGACGTTGCGCTTCCCTGTGGGAGTAGGCTGACTTCGGCGCCCTCATTTTCGCCTTTCCTTGCTGCAGTCGAAGTGTTGCGGTTGGTCTTGGCGTAATGTGGGTCAGTATTGAAGGCAAGGTCGTCGTCGCTTATAATTGAACCGAATATTTCTGCTGGATCGCGGGGTGGGTAGACGGCTCCAGCAGAATTCGATCGTGATTCTATAAAATTAAACGCCTTCATAATGGCAATAACTTAAGGACTATTGCACCACTATATTGTTACCAGTAAAGAGCAGGTCATATATATTAGGGCAATCCAAATTAACCTTTTTACCCAGTGCTACGCGTTGCATATAATTGGTACCCATATATTTAAAAGCAACCAAGACCTAACTGCTATTTTTAAGTTGAAATCTATATTTATCTACAAGCAACATTGAGAGACCGTAGAATTTAAAAATTATATTCAGACATAAGAAGATTAATCATTAAATAATAAATATTAATAATTGCAATAGTCAAAGAGCCTTATAATTTCGTGTTCGTTGGCTGGACATTCTTATGTACTAATTTCTTCTATATTACAGTGTAGAAAAATTTCTTGGTTGTGGATTGTAAATATTTCTTTCAGTTGGAAATGAACTATTGAAGTCATTTCTTGTTCTTCATTCCTTGATGTTGTTCTCGCGTTTTCATTAGCCCAGAACTAGCGCAATAGATCTCTCATGTTGATTGACATGTTAACTGCACCTTTCACATTTCAAATTTTCAATAGATCAAGTTATATGTACATCGTTATATAATCATTTCTATAATTTGTGGATATAAGTTATTAACGTCTATCTCTTGAGAACAATTGCAATATGAATAAGGTAAGCGTGAAACTTTTATCAAAAAAAAGGATAGTAGTTATCGCAATCCGATTCATCAAATCTATTATGTTAGTTGGCCACTAAAATATTTGCATATATATTTTGGTCTGGTCTGCTTTTTATTTTAACTTCAATATTTTATTTATTTATTCGTAACCATTAAGGTACATGCAAAAAAATATTTAAATAAACCAAATTTACCTCGTGCGTTGTTAGTGCACTTTATCGGTGAACTTGCTATACTTCTCCTAGCCACATCCTGAAAAGTTATCGGTGAATAGACGACTGTCCTTCGGTCGTCGGGGACCGGATGATTTGGAAATTCCCTTCTCTCAACTGACCCGGCATCATGATTTGCAATTGGTGGTAAGATGGGGTACCGGTGGAGCGGCGTTCGGGCTTCTCTGGCTTCAAGCCAGTAGGTTTTCATTGAACCTGGAACAATCGTTGTAACTTCGCTCTTAATAAATAAGCATTTAAATATTTGTGATATCGCGAAACATGTTAAGGAATTAGTGCTGGAGAATAGAGTAACTTATGAAGGTGGAGAAATGGGACAAAGAGGAAATCAAGAATTGTAGTGGTACAGCATGGCTGGAATATACAAAATATATGCAAAGATAATAATGGAAATGGTGGAGACAAAGTGGATAAGTCTCTATGTTTAAGAAGGACTTATGAAACCGTGAGTGAAAGGAGTATGCAAGAGTGATGGGTGGAGTATAGTTCATTGGGAATAGAAGAACAATTTACGTGGGTTGTAGCACAGTTGTATGAGAAAATCTTGGTGAATGTGGGAGGCAAGGTATCGCTACGAATTCAAATGAATAAAGTGTTAAGATAACGATTTCGGTTGATCTCGGGGTTCAATATCACAATACATATTGAAGGAATGCAATTGTGAATGCTTGTTTTTCCGTATGGTTTGTAGTGCTAATGGAGCAGGAAATATGGCAAACTACATATATACATACTATATATACATAAGAATATTTGACCTTTAACAATGGGAACTGTGAAATTTTATACAAGTATTTCAGAATAAATCATGAAACTTAATAATAATAATAATAAATCCACAAGCGAATACGTAAATACGCCGGTTATTGAAAAATAATTACAATTAAACTTGGGGTGGTGATCGCGGGCAATAGGTAAATGATTAGACGTAATTAAATAAAAGTTTCCGGGAATGATTCAACTAAAGTCGATGAGGCAAATCATATCGTAATGAAAATAAGTCGTTTGCCGTAAATATAAATGTGTGCTGCGTTGTAATAAAAATCGTGTGTTATTCATTCTCCGAGTTCCGACGGTAATAGAGCCGATCCAAAATAAAAAATCTCAAGTACGTGATTGTGAATAATGGATGTGAGTAAAGGGATAATTATAACAAAAATCCCTGTCGTAATAAGTTTTAACAATTGTTTTAAAAATAACCATCCAATAATGACAGGAACAATTGAATATTGAACGTGAGGAATCCAAACATAAACACTAAAGGGTTGCGTCGAGCGGTGCTTAGCTGCTTAATTACGTTTCCATTGAGTCTGGACGGGTGAATTCCAAAGACCAGCGACGGCAGATGCCTCGAATCGCTCATGTCAACGGTACTAGATGATAAATCAACCCGGCTAGTGCGTTCTACAGAGCCAACTAACGGATATGCGAATATTGACCTGGCAGGGTATTCGGTCGGAAATTAGTGGCCCCGCTAGCGGTAATTTAAATGGTTCGGGTATCATCAATACTGACGTAAATCAGATTGAAGAATTATTTCTGTAAATGTTGGTGGGCCTTTAGACTTTTATATAATAATTTACATGTTATTGCAGTTTACGTTCTAATCGCAGTTGTAATTTACTTTCTTTCGTACAAAAATTCACTTGTGCATAATAATAATCATTAAAATGGAAATATGAATTGACGTAATCATTAATATGATATTTATAAACCACTTGTGAATTGGTAGGATTTTACAAAAAAAAAATAAGAAAAAGTCATTTACATCTTCATTACGTTTGATTCTCTTGACTATTAATAATGCACACTTAATTATACCTAATTATGAAATATACAATACCAACAGCAGAGGTGATACATTGTCGTTTAACTCATTTAAAATTCGACATTCAAATGTGATGCACATCCATGCACAAACACAAATTAAAGAAGAATGTTCCTCAATGACTCAACTGTCTGTTGAATCGTTGTAATGTGACTGAAAAGTATTTTTATTCTAAATACTTTCAACGGGATTAAAAGAAAGTAGGTAGGCAATAAATGATAATTTCTACAAATGAATGGATTAGTGAATTACTTTGTTATATAAACTTGTATTAATTGAAAATGCATAAGTAAATTTAACTTTCATTTATGAATCTAGAACGATCACGATAATTGCGCATAATAACAAACTGAATCGGCGAAAATGTAACATTTATTAACCTGATACAAAATGCAATTCTGCGTAGGATCGATATTTGGCGAGGTTCGTTATTAAACTAATTATTATTCATGTATTTCACGAGAAAGGTATCATAATTTACACATGATTATTCCGTGGCAAACGAAATAAATATTAAATAATACCCAGAGTATAAATTTGTGTAATCACGGTGACACAGACCTTTTCCTTTGACTTGAATTTCTCCTCGCTCCGTGACGTGGTAGTCATCAGGCAGTAATTCCTTTGTAGATTGGGAGATGTGGATTTTCATCGCCTTACTTGTTGATTCCATTCTCGACGCCGTGTTAACGCTATCGCCAAACAAGCAGTATCTCGGCATTTTTAACCCGACAATTCCGGCAACAACAGCCCCTGAATGCACACCCACTCTGATTTGAAGGTGTTGTCCTGCAAGAAATAAAAATAAAGTGACACATTGTTAGAAATCTTCACATATTGTACATACATTTTATTCAAGAATAGTGCAACTGATATTTATACGATATGCTGATCGGATTACTTAAGAAATATTATTTTTATATATTTTTGAGATAATCGAATCAATAAATTGATAATATAATGTATGTAACAAAAGTTTTGGAAACATTTTTCGTATGATTTTTTCCTATTAAAAATATTTTACATTCACTCCGAAATAAAAGGAAACGAAGGCTTTTATATAGACAACATTCAGGACGTTCCTAATGACGTAAGATATAAGAAAAAAGCGTAATTTGAGGACAAGGTTCTTGTGTGGTGCGCCATTTGGGAAGCTGGTTTTTCAAGATCTTATGTTGGGCGAGTTAGGGGCGAAGCTGTAATTGCAGATATTTATATTCGAAGATGCCTCCCCAAATTAGTGACTTTTATTCAAACGCAACATGTTAATGATAATATTATGTTCTGGCCGGATCTAGCATAGTGCCATTATGCGAGAATAACCCAAGATTGGTTAAGGCAACAAAATATCCCATGTGTACCTAAAAAGGTTTACCTCTCGAAAATTCTACGGGCACGTCCTAAGGTTTACGAGGGTGGGTGGGAAGCCCAAAATGAAGAAGAATTACGACGAAGAATCTACCAAAAGATTTGACAGTTTAATTCACTTATCGTCCAAAGGCTGATGGAAGGCGTTCGCACCAAATTGCGAACGATTGAAACCTATTTAGCTGCTATGTGACACATTATAATTATAGTTAAAGCTTCACTGAATCGTTTTCTGTACTACTAAATTAAATAAAACAATTATAGTTTGAATACCAAATTTTTTTTACATACGTTATATAGGTACATAGACAGGTGCAAAAACTTGAATGTACTCTTTATGTATATTTTTTATAATTGGATTAAAATTAATATACTTATATGATTAGATTCAACGAGCCTTGAGCATTAAGAGTATAACTAAAATAGAAGGAATATGTAGGAAGAACCTGATTTGAAGGCACCGTAAAATATAAACAAATTTATAAGGTTTATTATGCACAAAAGTATCAAAAGTATGCAAATTAAAGTAGTATAAAATCAATAATATGGTTAAGTAAATATAAGTAAACGCCAGAAATATAACTTTAGCATAAATAATAAATAATACCTATTTCCATCAGTTTTTATAAGAAAATGAGATTACATCTTTGGTGTTATTGCAAACTTTAGTAAAAATACAGAAGTTTTACGGATAAAAGATATAACAATAAACTAGAATGACTAAGGATTATCTTCTATATCTGTCATAAACTCACAACGCCTTTCAAATGGGAAGTATTCCAAATAACGTATTGCTCACAATTTATCTGTCAAAATCGATACGCTATAGTAGTTTAAAAACTACAAATAAACAATTAGTATTGTACAGTATTTCGAAACGATAACCGTAAAATATGTGTTCCTCAGTTCTTTGTTATGGGTAGTCTCGGTGTGCACAAGGAAGTTTAGTTAGAAGTAAAAAGACGACCTTAAAAGGAAATATGAAATATGTATTATTGATATAATGTAATTAGTTTAATTAATTATTAAAATTATGCTTTTTTAATTGCCTTAATTAATGAAGTTAAAGAATAGAAAAGTTTAAATACCAAAACACACACACCAAAAAAATTACACAATAAATTACTTAAAGTAAATTGATATATTTGAATTTTACAAAAAATGAGCTCAATATTTGAATTTAATTGAATTTATATTTCATCTCTGGATTGCTTTTTGAATATTATAATTATTTATAAAATAAATCGCATGGATTCGTGTGGTGAATAATATACCTTAATTTATAATATAAGGGTTCTTCAGATTTTGTTATTAAAATTTATTTTAGTTGCGTGGAATCTACATATGGCCGGAGTATCAACTTGATTTAACTCTTGCGGTTGTTTTCCTGGTGTTATGTCAATTTCGCAAATCACTGCCATTTTCTTATTTATTATCTCATTCAATGAATTCATTAACGGTATTTCACTTTCTTTTATATTTAACACCGTGCTTTTGATTTTCGTATAAGACAACTGTCGTGGACTATAACGGGCACATTGGGATTACTTTCATCATTTTTTGACGTTTTTTTATAGCATTTTTGTCTGGGTCTGATTGCACTATATTTTTTATCGACATGTACATATTCCTGTTTTCTCTTCCAGAGTTTAAAAATCCTTTAAATCTTACTGAGTTTTATCAAAAGGCTGTGTTTTTCTCTTTTCAATATTATAAATTGCTAAAATCTTTTTCGTAAATATAACAACTCTACAACCGTTAACATAGATATTTCAATATATTTTCGTCCTAGCTTCTAAATCTTGTCCGAAACGTTTATTATACATGGAATTTAGATCCTATGAACCTTTTTCTCAACCCACATGATTTTGTATTTATCACAATATTCAAATTCTAATGCTACATACTAATTTCATATTTTGACAACCAAATGATAATCATATAATTATAATTAATTATTTAATTAACTAATTAATAATTATTAACCAAAATTTTCTCCTCTTTCATAATATGTGCATTTCGTTGAGTACGCAAGATTATTTATTTCTCAAATTTCTAAATTACATAACCGCTACATTGCTCCCTGCCTGCGTTTTATTACTTTCATACGTTTTCCAATCTGAAAAGGTTCTCATATTTTGTTTAATTTCATAATTCTGAGTCGAGTTGAATAAATCTCCTGCTTCCAATCTAGTCAATTCTCAATTCATTTTAATTAAATTTTCATTATCAAATTTACCGGAAAATCAAAAGCCACTGGTATATACATGCTCGCTGCCATTTCAGGTTTATTTTTATATATTTATGTCTTCGAAACTCGCGAAAAGATGCCGTTCTAGGTATTTTTATATGTGCATGTTTTTCTTGACACCCTAGTAGTCCATAACACTTTAGCATATGGCTTTGTGGCATTTGTCGATCAATTTCGAGGCATTTGAAATATTATTACATGTTTTGCATGATGTCATTTTAATAGAATAGAAAAAAACTGCAAATTCTCATATGTTCGTTCGTAGATATTTTGTAAAAACTTAACTATTTATCTGAAAGGTATTTGTATAATCCTTGCGGGCACAAAATGCAAAATATAGCAAATTCTCTACTCACTGGTAAGCGTCGGGGTGTGTTTATTGGTATTTATTTGCATTCAAGATCGTTGTGGCATCGAACGCGAACCCGACCTGAATTGAAAGCTGAGCAGGAACTATCGTTGCACCGCATTTCGATCACGAATTATTATTATTCAAAAATGGGAAAAACATTCGACAAAATGTCGGCATTTGACAGAATAATATATATATATATATATATATTAAAATGTTGTGAATATCAAGCATATTGGATCTAAAATAACAACATATTTTGGAGCCTCGTGAGATGGTTTCCTTCTCATTCTACACTTGTCAGTAACCGCATGAAATTTGCACGTCTGACATACATATTTGAATTCACAAATCTTTGTTCGCACTACTAGATCTGCGGACAAAGAAGGCGCACGTCCGATTGCAGCTCTGTTATGCAGACGTCATCATATCCTTGTCTCATATATGAACCAGCTGTCTACTTTAGAATATTCACTGCTTACGATAGCATAACTTCAATATGCATCGATGAATTTATATGAGTAATTTATCGTAAGCGTGTATCATGGATTGTATATTGAAACGAAAGGACAGTCTTATATATCGGGCGCTCCGTGGATATGGTTCAATCGAATTTGTGGTGGTTTGGAGAATATAATTCATTGAGACGACGTTGTAGTATCGAATCAAAATACTAGTCAATAAGACTCTTTTTATTATTATACATATATGGTATACACCTCATGAATACATATCACGAATACACATCATAGCTATCATACCTTTTATTTCTGAATTAATCAAAGTAACCTTTTTCGGCTATTGAAACGAATACTTACCAGAATTAATTCAAATATATGTACGTATTCTGTATACAAGTTTCGAGAGCTGCGGTCACGTTATTGATGTTCGTATCGCTTACTACGTTCTACAGTTTCCCATTCAAGTTTATGTACGGGAATAACACCTAGAGCGGAATTAATAATTCATTGCATTTAACAAATACAAATACAAGATCGAAAATTGTGCTGCTTATTCAAGTTGAATAAAAGCGACGCTTTCACATAAGATAATGATTTGTTAACGGTACGTTAGCAAGTTAATTATTACAAAACTTTGTTAGCTATTTTCATAATTATACTGTTTTAGAATTAACTCATAAATGGCCAAAGAGTGAAATGGTGAATATTTTAAAAACAGTCGATGGGTTGTAGCGTGTTTGGCAAGAAAGTATCATATTTTCTATATGTGTGGATGTATTTTACATTTGAGACTGTAAAAGTTCGTTGAGTTGTATCAGAAAATTGTTCAATCAAAACATTGCCCACGTTCTTAGCACCGGTAAGGAACCAGAAATATTCACAATTAAAGTAACCTAAAACAAAGCAAATTTTCATACGTGCGTTTATCTTCGTCAAACAATTTTATCTTCATTAATAAATATGTTATCATTTTAATCCTTAAATCATTTAATTGTCTGCGGTTAAAATATTTTGCACCACAGTGATGATACCCGCACCTGGGTTGAGTTTTCGGGTTGCGCCAAACGTTACTTTTATTAAAGAATTTTTTAAAATACGATCGTGCCTGCCGCACAGTGTCCCGGAAAGTTTTTCCGGGTTCGAAGCGCGCTCGGTTGACTGGGCGTGATCGCGCACCGCGAGCAAATATTTCACGAGGCAAGAGGTCGAAGGAGACACTTGGCCCGGAATTCTAATTTTCCAGTTCTAGGACTTAATTCATTATTAATTTGGTGTGTGGAAATAGCGAAAGAGTACGAACTGATGTTATATTTGACTTTATTTAAGTAAAGGTGTCCGTTGGGCGCCTGTGGAAATAACCCACCCTACTCAACAATTTCCTACTCCCCCCCTCCCCCCTCCAAATTTAAACAACAATATCAAATTGTAATTTATTTTGATTGGTCGAGGTCATAATTTTTCGTTTCCATCTAGCAGAGATTTTTTTGCCCTTCAGCCGATTGTATTTGCTACTGATTGTTCCATTATATCTTTATTTCTCCACTGTGTGTTTCATTGGTGTGACTGGTACAAATAGCATTTTCCTTCATGTTCGTAGCTTCGGGCTGGCTTCCAATACACAAAAAAAATTCACAACCTCCCGCAATGCAGTCGGTTATCCTCTGGCGTTGCCAAATCAAAAAGCGTCACGTCACACGGTACTGATTGCAACGTTTGTCACATTAGCTAATCCTCGAGGAGAGATTACAATCGATTGCAGGCGATATCAACAAAGTCAAGGAAATGGAGATCATATGCAAGGCACTACAAGCGAATGGCTACCAAAAGCCAGAAATACAAAGCACTACAAAATCAACAGAGAATAAAGTGAAAAACGGATACAGAAAGCCTATAGCATTCTTACAATATGTAAAGGGAACAACAGACACAAAACACTGAAGGAGCTCAGCGACGCATCTGGAAATAGAAGCCATGCTGAGATAAAAATCCTGCTAGAAGAAGAAGATGGTGTGTACGAGATCATATATAAAGAATGTGAAACAAAGTACATACATTGGACAGCCTAACAGATTAATGTATGTTTTCACGAAAGAACACATAGAGCTGTGAAACAAAATACACGTCATCATCGTTGGTAAAACACATATTATACACTGGACACAACATAGGTATTGAAAATACCAGAACCATATCCAACATACCACACTTCACTTCACATACCATATACTGTAAGCCTGCATCAGAATAAAAGAAAAAATCTTGATCCGCTGAGTAGCAAGAACGAGTCGGTTTATTGACGACTCAGAGCAGACACCAGTCATCGACGCAGAAAGAAGCCCTAGGATATAAAGACTGGCCAATAACCTTTACGTAATTTTTTTTAGAACACCACGACCGGTAAGACCAACCTGAGATGCATTATTGGAGCAGGGAAGAAGAAAATGGAGGTTCATTGGTAGAAAAAGAATATACGTAATTCTCACAATGAGCATATAGATAAAAATGATAACTTTTTAAACTCCCTCTGTTGTTGTGTCATAAAAAATCTTTCAGTTCAGGTAGTGCCTATGTCGACACAAGCAAATTTGATTAGTGCACCAATTGATCAAATGATAATTGGTACCAAGCAAACTAGCTTTAGTTTCTTATATACCTGCTCATTTAGATTACATTTTTTAATGAAACTATCCCATATATTCTAAAAGTTTCAGTTGCCTTGTTTGTGAAGTATATACATTATATAATATTTTTAATTAACATTTCATAAAAAAACATCAATCCTCGTGGTAAATAGCATTCGCTAATTTAACACTAATTTAAAACAAATAAATATAAATCTTCTTTTGAATATGTTTCTGTAAACAACACAATTTGAGTGGTACCATTAGGTAGGTAGTCAGCTTTCAACTGCCAAACTTTTACATTATAAACAGGAATAAACTAAATAATTCGCAGCAGCATCAGTTGCAGAATGATACAGTAAAATTGTGTCTGCTGTATTACTTGGTCACAAGCAAATAAATTTCGATTCGATGGTAGGATGTATCACAGAGTCTTCATAACATTTTCAAATACAACATAAAATAAAAGTAAAAAATTGTAACTATGTATATTTATTGTAGTTTAAAGAAATCTTGTCATAATTAATTGCGTTCAAATAAATTATTATGATAAATATTTATTTTAGTTAGATGACAATATTTGTGATACCAGTAAGTAGTAAGTCACACTTGTCTGGTGAAAACAGATCATTTTTGCAGATAATTGCTGTGAATTACATAATTTATGTGACCTTGATTCTTGGTCAGGAATCGTGGACATAGCCTGACGTCTAAGTCTAAGCACTCTTGTAATAAGTTCTTTACCAGGAGTCGCCACATCTCCTCAATATAAAAATTTCAATTTGCCCTTTTTCTGTCGCAACATTATTTACTTGATTACGTAAAAAAGCATACAGTAAAAACAGATAAATAAACTGATGTGGAACTGTCGCTCAATTGTAGCATGGCTATTTGCATTTTTTTATTAAATCTTGGAACAGTTGGTTGTTATTATCTTTTGTTTTAACTGTTAAAAGCAATAATCTCGAAAGTTTCAAAATACTATAATTGGTGTTAGGATTTGATGCTCATTCCAAATTTATCATAACAAATAGCGTTTCCATTAAAATATCAATTAAAATATAAAATGCGATTTCTTGGTGATAATTACAATAAAATGTGTGCGTTCGAGGATTTCTTTGAAAAGCACTTGTTCTATTCGAATAGTTCCAGACTTTACAACAAATATTTTGTTAAATTGAAAATTAAAAATTGCAAGTGGTCTACAATTATTATATATAAACTGGCAATTCAATTATTGATAAAATTTTAAAACAATTACCTGTAGACGGGTCCTTCAAATCGGTAATTGCGTCCACCATATCCAAAGCCATGTCGCAGACTCTCTCGGCGTGGTTGACTTCCTTTTCCGGCGCGCCCGAGACGACCATGTAGGCGTCTCCTATGGTCTCCACCTGGTGTCGCAAATTATAAACATCCCACGTGTCACACTTACTAGCCATCACGCTCCCCTGTCCACCAACACACACAAAAACAAAAAAGAAAACAAGAAAAACTTAAACGTAAAACTGTGCACGTGACAAAAACGAAAATAAATGAGCGATTAATCACACGAAACAGCGAAATGCTCTATAAAGTTGATTTATCATGTGTTAGGGAACCAACTGTAAAAAATCGGCGCACGTTACAAGCGCCGATTTTTTATTAATATACGACAAGTCACACATTTTTACTGTATTTATTAGATTTGGATATTAATCAGCCAGGTTTTAGTTACCCATAAATTGTATTCTGTTTTAGTCGGGTGATATGTTTTCGCTGTGAGCTTCAACCTTTACAATACACTGATTTAAATAATGTGGCACAATTTCCAATTATTGCTGAAAGCAAATGTAATGATATTTATACAGGCGAAATGTTACAAATCAAAGAGAAATATCATAATTTAATTACATAAAAAGCTGTAATAACACAAAATTCCACCAAACCATTTATGCGTAGTAATGAAATTTTGAAGCAATTTTGAACAAATTTAAATCATTGTGTTTTCCTACATGCATTTTTGACTGAAATAAAAATATATATAATATGTAAATCCAAATATCAATTTTATGTCTGCAATGTACACTTTCACGTTTTTTACAACGAGATAAGATTTTTCTAAGGAACTTCTTAGGGGCGAAAACTTATAATTGTAAATAATGTAATTAATCACAAACATAAGGAATTATCGATTCGATCCATAAGTGATTCAGGGGTCAGTGAAGGAGAAGGGTGGTTGAAAACAACCCGATCTATAAATAGAAGTAATTTAGAATTTTTTTTTCGTTCTAAACAAAACGAAACACCTAACGTCTGAATTCGAGGTATGTATGGAGTTGCAGTATGTTTTTCAGTTTTAAGGTACATGAAACTTATAAACGTCAAGAATGTAGATTGCATTCATGAATCTTTTGTAACAGCTCTATGCTATTCCAACAGTGAAGGTGATTTATTTATCAAGTCAACTTTAATTGTTTTTTATTCTAGCGGAAACAATTAATTTTTGACAGTGACAATGGGAGCTTGAAGAAAGAAAAGAGAACTCAGAAATAGAAAATTCAGTATGAGAGCAAACATTATTTAAAACTAAACACGTTAATAAAAACGAAACAAGTGAAGATAAAAAGCTTAAAATGGTGGAGAATGTATCTTACTTCAAAGGTTATTTTTATAAACATAACAAATAAGCCAGTCTTCAATGGGTGTGGATCAAAAGGTTGGTCCTGGCGAAAAAATTAAGAAAAATGTTTCTCAGATACTCATTCATGGACTGTTTTGTGTTGGTTATTTTGTATCCAGTAGATTTGAGAGACTTAATTTTGACGTAAAGCCACAAATGCTATGCTTTTATCACTAAACATTTGTTAATTTAATATCATTAACTCGCTTGGGGCGTAAAACAAGCCAAAAGGTACATAATTTATGGAATTGCGTGCCCATTAGGTTGAAATAAATCTAAATTATGCAGAACGAATTGGTTAAATTTGAATTAAATGACGTAACGCGCAGAGCACCTACGCACCGGGTTAGGATTTTAATCTCATGCAAGTGCAGTACGGTGCCGACGGGTAGCAATAAATTAAAATCTACTCACTTTGTATACCCTGTTGCGTTCAGTCAGCGTGTCAAAGATTGAATACATCCCGTTGAGCATCGAAACTACTTCCATGGGAGTGATTCTGCTGCAAATTTCAGTGAAGGTGACTACGTCGGAGAAAAGGATCGATACACTGTCGAACATCTGGAATTGAAAAATTGCCTGTAGCGTTCTGTATTTTCTGTCTGCCTAAGTGATGAATGCAACCACGTCGAGGTCAAGGTGTAGGAGATCGAAGTGTATCATTTAAAAAAAGTTTCATTGGTTAAGTTTGATATTCGTCAGATGGTTGGTTTACTTTACATTTTATAACGAATAGGAGATGCTAATAATAACAATGTTTTACTTCACATAGCAATTTAAGATTCGTTTACGTAAACCAAAGTACCCTGCAAAATAAAAATTTTCGAAAGTTACGAAGGATCTAGGGTGAAATATAACCGAAAATCATTTACATGAGAAATTTGTTGGAACACTGTAGAAAACGTTGCTTCACGCAACGTTTCCCATTTCACACGTTTACGGTGCTATGCACTTTTCAAATTAGATTGACCCGATTTCCTTCAGAAACTCATACAAGTTTCAGGAAAAAGTTTTACAGAATTTAAACATCATTTGAAATTAAGTGTTTTCCCTAAGGGGGTTGCATACAAATTTTATCACAAAGTAATGCAGTGGGATTATATCCCTTATTTGAAAATAATGGACAATAAGCGAAGCCTTGCCACAGGCGTTATCGAGCAATTCAAAATAGATTTTAGAATTTAATTAAAATACGTAGGCGTTCTAAATTGAATTTTCACACTAATGCTCTAATTGGACCGTGTCGTGTTTCCTGGTGGATAAACCGCGTCATTGTCTTTCGAAGTCCACCCTCATCCCGCCGCCAACGCGCCAAATTACCCACCTCGCACGTGTCTATTGGATTTTCGCCGGTCCGCAGTCGATCTGCGACCTGCTTGGGTATCATCTGATACAGCAGTTCGTCCGTTCTTCGCATTTCTTCGTCCAGTTTCCTCATCGATTCTTCCAGCTTCTTGCTCTTCTGCTGCTCTTGATCGAGTGCGAGCTTCAGTTCGACAGATTGCTGCGTTCCTGCTAGCATCAAGTCTCTGAAAAAACAATTAGATAATGTTGTAGCAATAATCTTATACTTTGCATTTAAAGAAAATTTTAATAAAAATCAGAATTATAAGATTAATAAGAAACGGAACTCGAAATGGAAAAGGCCGATGTAGAAATGCAATGAAGACATCAAGATATAAGTTACCAAGAACAACATTAGCGTAGGGAGGAAACGAAAAAGGAATTAACGAAAAGGAAAAAGAAATACGTGAAATAACTATATAATTCAGCTTTATTTTGTGCGCATGGTTACGTATATTAAATCAATTATCTCAAATAAAAACAAAATTAACAGGAAATACAAAAGTAATACAGAACAGGATATTTCCTTAAAATCTTAGTCTGACAATGGTACGAATCAATTTAATGCCTAAATCTATAAAATATTAATTTATTCTTATTCTTGAATAATTACGACCTTTATTAGATTATTCCTTTTCATCCTTGCACTTGCCAACTTTTATGTAGCAATTCGATCACACCTTTCCAATTATTGTTTTTATTAAAATTAATTTACATTTGTTTGTACCTACCAATTAATTTTTCAATCTAAACTTTGAAAACAATCTGCATCAGCAGAATTAACCTCCAGTTTCCAACGTATTATTGGCGTGTGTATTTACGTCAGCGACTAATCGATCACTACCATATTCGATGTCAAAAAACTTCGGCCGGCGCCTCTAATTTTGTTATAAACTCCGCTTTGATTGATGACTATAGTTCGACTTTTCGATGTCATGTGTTATATGACCAGGATAGGGTTTTTTATTGAATTGATTTTAATTCCATATCGATACAACATTTTTATGAAATTATTTCATCATGAATTTGCAAGCAGGGCTATTATTAATTATTTAATATTATATCATGTTCGTTCTGTATTTAATGTATTATATATTATATAGTTTTTTCAAGGTTTGACATCAATGTTGTTTTTTATTGATTGAATTTTTGTTGACATACTCGTTGTGTCAATATGTTTACGTTTTTGTTGATTTGATTTTATTGATTGTATTTTAAATCCCTTATTTTAATTGTTCCTTATTGTTCTTTCGATATTGTTCACTATTTTTTCATTGTTGCTAAATTATTTTTATTTCCACTTGTATAACGAGCAAGTATCGTCGATGACTTTAAAGAACTCTCACAGGCAAAAACACACGTATAAAATGAATGGCGAACAGAAAAGTTGTTACCGTAATAAAGTTATGGAATCCGTCAGCTTTATCGTTTGCGGAGCTTATTTTAATCGTAGTTGCGCGCTTCTGACAAACTTAATGAAGAACATCACTAATTGATGCGAGGGAACAACTGAGAAAAGCACTGCTTTAATTGATGCAAAAGCGGAGTGCGATATCCTGAAACATGTTGATAAAGACAATGTGCAATTAGCAGATAACATAGAAGTTGAAATTATTATGTACAAACAGATTAACTATCAACATAAGTTGATATTACAACAAAATTGCAAACAAGTCGTATAGTGATGTTGTGTCAGGGAATAATAACAAAAATGTTATTATACTCCAACAAATAAAAAAAGAGAGGAGATTGCAAACTTAAGAAAAAACCTCCGCGAAGAAATCGATGCCGTAAAATTACGAGCCGGAGTCAAAATTGGGAAGGAAACCAGTAAGGGCGGAGTTGTTCTGACGTGTGAAAATGCAAAAGCTGTAGCAAATAGAGACGTACTAACAAATACACAATACCATTCACGAAGAAAACGTTACTGATAATTTGATTGCCATCATAATCGATTAAAACAATCTAGAGGCCAAGGTCGATGATATTAAAATTGTGCACAAAACGACTATTCAAACAACAAAATTTCAATTAATTTTAGAATATACCGGGCCGCTGAGCAATTTTATTGTTTTATTGTCTCGAGAAAAAATATTCGTCGGTTGGTCCAGTTGCAGAATATTCGAAGAATTTAAAATAACGACGTAATGGACACCTCCCAAAAGAGTGTAACTCTGAACAAAGCGGAAGAATGTGCCAACGAAGAAAAAATGTATTAAAATATATAAAAATTGCGAAGACACAAAGATTTAACTTATATATGTATAAATAGCCAACATATCGTGTTGGACAATAACTGTCACTATCTACATAGATTCAAAAGTAGGCAGAGATAAAAAATGGCACATATCCATTAAATAATAATCCCGAAAACAACTAGGAAAATAGCACAATCATAAAAATAATGCATATGAATATGCAGGGTTTTTACAACAAGACAACTAGAACTAGAAGTAATCGCATTAAAACACAAAGTTGATATGATATGCGTAACTGAACATTGGATGCGAAGTTACAAAATTAATAACGTAATCAGTGACTTCGAGCTGCTGTCAAGTTTTGGAAGAACATGCCTACGAAGAGGAGTTTGCATTCTAAAGAAGGAAGAGTTGAGTGTACACACAATACAGAAACGATTACACTCTTTCCTCAAACATTTTGTACAAATGAATGACTCACACCACGGATACTGAAAAGACATGTCAACCAATTTATCGACTGGGGAAAGGGGAAACTACTTGATATGATGCAGAGCGTTCGACTCTGTAGATCATTGAGTGTTGCTAAATAAATTAGATGCGAAGGTAAATGACGTGCTGAGTGAAGTTCGAGCAATAGAAAGGGGGGTACCCTAGGGCACCATCCTCGGACCTCTATTATTTTTAGTTATAATTGACGATCTCCCTGAGAAATGTCTAGCAGCATCAAGGACCAACCTGTACGCCGATGGCAAGAATATGTAACTTTTCCACCCCACCTTAAAGGGCATGATACAGATGGCTCAAAAAGCAATAATTGAGATGCAATGCTAATGGTTCTATCTAAGATTCTATCCAATCAACAAAAAGATGGACAAGAACACATTGGTAAGGATCAATGGTAAATCGATCAATTGGAGTCGGGAAAATTCTTAAGACCATGCCTTGATAATAAACAAAGGCCCACGTTTGACAGTGCTCGGGTCCATGCCTTGATTTCCAGATGAGACATTCAAATTAAATTTCCACCATTAAGGACAGCTGTGATTAGTAGCGATTAGTAATAACGATTAATTTGACCATTGTGTTATAATGATGTAAAAAGTTAAATGACGGTATAAATCAATAAATTTCATTTGACGGCATTTTATGATTATTATAAAAGTACTATTTAAAATCGCAAATTTATATAAAACGATGAAAATTGTAGATATATTTGTCGTCCAGTTCGTGATCAAACGCCCAGGAATTCATTCAAAAAGTTATAGATGAATAAAGGTGAAATGTTGGTGTCATTTGATGAAACATTTTTGTTTCCTTCGGTACCTATTCCTGAAATTTGGAAGCTACTTTGTTTCCGAAAAATAAGATTGCGTCGACAAAAATAGATGAATACTTGAAGTTGACAACTCTATGCATGTCTCAGAGTTGTTTTCAGTTTGAAGGTACCTTCTATGAACAACAGCAAGGAACACTACGTCATAGCTTTCAGCAGAAAATGTCATCTTTCAATTTTCTTATCCGTCGCAAGTTAAAACAAATATTATAGCCCCAACGCTTGCCAATAATGCATTCATTGATTTCTGTGAAGGAGAACTGAAACAGAATTTTGGAACCAAGTAACTTAAATATCACTTGAACACGTCCCGGTTATGCTTCGTTGCCTTGACTTCAATGAGCGTATCAAAAGAACTTAGTGTTGACACAGCAAAAAGAATGATGAAAAGTGTCTGCTTCTTCAGTTAGATGAACTGAGGAAATATGTGTGGAAAAAGAAAGCACCTAAAATATGTATTCCAACTATGAGGTCTGGTAAAAGAATTATTCTGTGAAGGGTACTTCAGCCCTGAAATCGAAGTGTAAATACAATCAAATCGCGTAGCCGCTCTCAAATTGTAATGCCTGCTCTGTCCTGGTTTGGGTTCATTGCTATGAATTAAGTGAACACATTCCAAGGCAACAGCGAAAGTGATTACCAACAGTTTGTTCTTCTTCCATTAGATGAACTGTAGAAGATATGTGATGATAGTTCATCTAAATTCCTTCACAAAGGAGAAAAAGGATAACATTAAACGTATATTGGACAACGAATATTCCAAGCACAAGGGGAGCTAGCAAAGAAGATAATTCTTATCAATAGTTTTGTAGGTACCTATCTTAAAAACGTCGTTTATTTTTGTTTGTTTTAAGTTAATTGTTAATTTCGTCCTTTTTGCAATTTCCTGCATTTAATTTGTTTATAATTTTTCGCTTGTCATTAACTTTTCAACGCTTATACAGCCATATTACTCAATTAACTTGCATAAACCTAAGATTCGGTGGAATATCGTTGGTTTGAGAATTCAATTAGGTTAATAATTGAGTTAGTTGGCAAGAGTTTTTAAATTGAATTTTCGGTTTTAATATAAGCGTGCCTTTTCATATTTATAGCAAGTCCGTAAGTTTATCCATACTATATTTAATATATAAAATATGATCACAGCGAACTTTATTAAAATGCGCTGAATTCTATCACATGTGCCTTACTGAAATTCTAACGTATTTACATTATGACATAGTAAATTCGAACTAACTTTTCGTTCATATTGTATTGATCACGACTAATAGGTCGAGCGTGCCGCAATAATTTGTCCTGCACAAGATAACATCCATTCTCGCTAATAGTATATCACCACCGATATTTTTTTGAGGAATCTTTGTTTTTACTTCAAAACAAAACGAAATAGAAATACATTGTTTTGAATTTTAAAGATACAACTACAACTATAAATTATTTCGTGATAAGGCAAGTCTTTAAAACAATGAACATACTGGAAAAATGTGGATAAAATATGTCATGACTTACCTACTGAAATCGTGCATAGAGAGATCGTTTATATACAACCCTGAATTTATGAGGGAATTGAGATCAGGCATCACCGGCGTTCCAAGGTACATCATCATCTTCCAGTTGTCCATATAGATCATTTGTCCTGAACGATTATTTTGCAATTAAATCGGAATTATAGGTAAATTGGAGATTATTTCACCTTTTAGCCTTAAGCTTCTATCTTCTTGCACGTCCATCTCATCGCTGAGAATGATTTCTTTTTTGTTTCTGTCGACGGGCCTGTCGTTCAAGACGGGCTCGACCGACACGAGCTCGAAAATATTGTTCGTACGATTCAATATCTAAAACATACTGTTCTCCATATAAAATATTCTCACCTAGCCTTATCGCAGAGAAAAAGGATTTGAACATAATATTTTTAATTTATTGTAGATTGGTTCGTTTTAATGTAAATTTGAAAAAGCTTAAGATATATCGTTGATACCTAATTTAATTAGTTTAGATAATGATGTAATGAAAGATTTCATTAAAATATGTATCGTGTATACTTACCGTTTGAAATTTAAACGCAATTAGTGGCCTAACCAGGTCAAACCAATTAGTCAGCTTCTTGCCAACTAAGTCTGGCAGTATGACCATTAACGAATTTCCTATGCTGCGGACAATCATATCTGAACTGAAAATAAAACTTGCACGTAAGTCATCTTTGAATCATAATCATAAAACGCAACTGGAATATGCCATATGATAATATATCGAACGAATTGAAAATAGCCTAGAAGTTCTGCGTAAAAACATCGTTGCATGTATTTCAATATTCCACGCAAATACTAGTTATAAATTGAAAATATATGTTTTTGGCATACGGAGCAGGTGCGGTTACACATTTCTTCTAGCAATTGATTTTTTGATTTATGTTGATTATTTACTTGGCGTAGAATATTTGAGGATGTTTTTGTTTATTTTTAACTTGAAATGTTATTTGGTTTCTTTTTTGATGACTGTTACTTTGTAATCGAAATGTAAGTTTTAATCTAACGGTTATAATTAAGGGTAACTGCTTTATTTTCACCAACTGTTATTACTATTATTAATCTGCATTTTTAAATGTTGCAGATAATTTCGTCTATAAGTTTCTGCGCCCACGACTGTCCAGTTCTTCTAATAATAAGAAGCTATAAATTTGTTTTTAATTAAAATGAAAATTAAGTATCAATATGACGTTTAGTGTTTAAAATAAAAATGTATATGTCATTTCGAGAACAAGGTTTCATCGAAGTAAAATAAATATGATTCTAAATATTAATAATTGTCTATATTCAGTAACAATCAAAACAGATGTTGCAAGAAATGTGTTCAATAATCCTTTACTGAATTCGAAATCCTTGTGTTCCGAACTATGTGATTTATATAATGTATTTCACCATGTCAATTATTCCAATTTATCCCAATACTTATAATTGCGACTCACCCGAAGACTATACAGAATGGAAATATTTCAAATAAAACTGAAGCGCTAATTGGTAGGTGTTTTTCTTCCCGCGTCATCGCTAACGAAGCCAATGTAAAAGCCCTATTATCGAATGTCAACTGAAACGTCACGTGCACCATATCGAACAGCAGCTCCTCCCTAACCAATTCTATTTTCATTTCCTTGTGGTAGAAATGCCTCGCTACCTGAAACAGAAATATCGTATATTCAAACACGCCATTGCTTTTCATTTAAAACTGCGCTCCTTTGTGCAAATGGTTCGTTGTGCTTACAAATATTACGCGGAAAGTTGCGCGCGTTGTTTTTTTTTCGGTATATGGCAGAAACGATACGCAATTATTCAGGGAATTTGGGGGAGCTTTCGTTTGCAAGATAAGCACAAAAACGTACTTAGAGCGTGATGCCATGTTAGCCTGAAATTTAATCCCTAATTTATGGATGAAACTTTAAACCAACTTGGTAATTGGAACGATTATTGGATTACAGTTAGATTAATTGTCATTAGCAACAATTTCGCGGATGGTGTGTTTTTAGCTTAAAGTTTTTAAGCTATTTTTCCAGTTTTGACGAATCGAATGTTTGCAATATGTTTTAAAATCCCTCCAAATGTATTTCTTTAATCATCAAGTATAATTTTCCAACTGGTGCTTTAATTTTTAAACTATTGCGTCCACCAAGTTGCAGTTTCATATATACTGTACGGTTTTTATTAAGACATGTGCCCTGAAAGGCACCACAATGTATGTATCTAGACATAGATGGATTTACAAAATCTTTTTTATAAAACTTAAAAATAAACGTATTGTGGAAGCTTCGCCTTTTTGTGCCAATTTGTTAGAGGAGAATATTATATTCGAGTTGCTATATAAGGCAGGGAGATCTGAAAATTGATTTGATATGATAACGGCGAAGGGGAAATCTGGCGGTTTAATACGCGTGAAATTAATTTTACGTTGGTTCCCAATTTCTTGCTGCATACATTGATTTAAATTTATTTTGGCGGGGATAGATTTGTTGAAACATAGTCTGAGACTAAAAAAAATGATATCGAAACCAGAAATGCTTTTATAAGTTATTGCCCCGTGTTACGATGACAAAGTAGTTATGAGCAGCTGGTGAGACATTTGAAATGCAATTAAGAGGAACAGTGCTGATAACCGTATTTTATCGAAAACGATTTAATTAACGAGATCTGAAAATGTTGGTTGTAAGACGAAGATGAGATTCTTGAAATTGATTTAAATAAGAAAATTTTTGTTTGAATTTTTTATATATTTGTTTGAATTGAAAATTAATATTGACTCTTAATCACGTTTAGTTCTCCGGGTTCGAAGTTGACTTAATTTGGACACTTTTATGTTATGTTTTGACACGAACTATAAAAAAATCACAGTGTGTTGAATACTTAGACATTAACGTCAATTTGAACAAATATATTTTCAAGTTATTACACCAATTCTGAATATTTTTCTCAAATAAAACAGATATTAGTTTAGTTTATAAACAATGGATCCTTAATTACTTTATTTTTATTATGTAATTTACTCCTGAAACATGTATATCTTTACTTAAATTACTTAATGCTTAACTATACAATAATTATTATTTATAACGTTTATACGTTTTTTAAATGTACTGCAATTGTTCAAATTACTGATTTTGCAAAGTTTCAATAACTCTTTTCATATAAATTTAAAGGATTTTATTATTTTATCCACAAGTTTTCTTCAAATTGGTACCTGTGGCATGTACCATACGTGTTCGTGCTTTACGTTCGGTCAGCATTATTATAAAATTTGTTCCGATGAATATCATACTAAATTACTAATATATTCATAATCTTAAATCCACTTGAATTATTTGCTTCGTAATGTACTTCTTTATGTCCTGTATTTTACCAATATTACAAACATCTTTTAATTGTTTTATGGCACAAATGACACTTCATTTCTACTCCTGAAATGTTTGTGTATTAATATATTTTAATGTTATATTTATATTGAATATATTAGGTTGAACTGCAAAGACGTTATTGGTCAATTTAATTAGTCACTATTGATTTAAATAACTGAAAACAATGGTGCGGGACATGGATACTTCTCTGATCATCAAAATTTTCGATAATTGTTGGTAAATCCTGTAATCATTGGCATATAATTGGTTACCTCATTTAGCGGGCAGCATTTTTCAAATGTCTTCAGCAAAGAGGGCGAAGTAAATCGAAGAGATAGATTATGAAGTTCCTGGTTTATCATACAAAGTTACCATATGTAGATAATGGCTGGAGGAAATGTGGGAAATTATGACATGAAATTTAAGCGACAGGTGGAAAACGTATGCGTAATGAGATACGTATATACATGAGAACACAGTTCGTTCGTCGATACGATCTTGATTGAAAGTTGAATATTGAAATATGAGCTAGAGAATGAAAGAAGTTTCAGCTCGATGCATGGGAGGTATGGCTGTGTGGTCTTCGGAAATGATGAAGACAACACAGTGCCAGATGCAACTAATGCCGTAGAGTGCATTCCAATAGTGGCGAAAGTCGTCAAAGTGACGGAACACTGTTCTCAGCGTCAAATTGTTCATTGCCAGCCCATTAAAAAATTAAACGAGTAGTAAAAGGAGTCTCAGGAAAGTTCATGTGTAAGCTAGTAAGCAGTATTAAACATTTAACTTTTATTGTTGTAGATATTTATAATTTCGGTTAAAAAGATACATAGTTTATTAGAAAGCCACGGACTATATACAGTTTTGTATATGATACGACCGTTGACGTAAGGTGGGATCCTGCTTTAGAAGGCTCAAAAAATCGAAATTTTTTATTGCTCAAATCTATGCCTAATATATCTAAGAATATGTATAAAAAGTTATAGCGGCTAATTTGCAATATTTTGAAAGATACAGCACTAAACACAGTGAGGTGTCGAGAAAAAAATATACGAACGCATGAACGCTCGGACAAACGAAGCGCGCGCCCCCCTTCCCGCAGTCACATAACACCGAACTATGTACTGAAAAAAGTTCAATCGGTCGTTCGAAACAATAATATTTTGAATTCGTAAGAGCTATAGTAGGATTATAACGAGATATTCCGTATGTAATCGAAAATTAACATGTTTCCTGATCGTAAACTTTAGAGGGCGTTTTCTAGAGTTTTCGTTTTTACGATTTTTCTAAACTGGTGGGCGTGATTGCGAGAAAACTAGACAAGCAATCAAAACGAAACAAAATTTTTGTTGGCTTCAGTAGCATTCTATTCTATTTGAACTAAAAAGATTAATGAAAAAAAATCTAAACAACTTTTTTAGCAAGTTGAAATGATTTTCTCTTCCTGCAAAAAGCATATTTATTTTCAAACCTGAGAAAAATCTTGAATTTCAAAATTTTGGGTTTTTTTTTAGTTCACGTGTTTTTTTCTGCTTACGCAGAAAATGAAAAAGGAATGAATGTTGTTACTAGCGCCAAAAATATATTAGACTGTGTGCTTTAGCGTTACTACACATAATAAACCTTAATTAAACTATAAGTAGACTTGGTAATGTTTGTGACGAATATATTCACATCTGTGCATGGCGTTGGCGACGATAAGGCGTATATCGTATATAACACTGAAAGGAAGCTTTGTACAGTTGTGTGATATCCGGTACTGAACTAGCGTTAAGATTAAGATTATTTAATTTGTCACAACGGACGATGTTGGTATAATTTGATAATGTTGCACAAAATAATTAATTGTGAGCATAAAATGTTAACATTGTGTGACTTTTTATGTATTGAAAAGATGAGAACATGAGAACATATATATGCCTACATATATACTTTAAATACTATTAGGTCTAAAATTGTAGTATTATTCAATATTAAATATAACAAAATTTATTACACAGTTAATTTTTTAACGAACATGCTTTTTCAAGCGTCCATCTATAGGAACAATAATAGCAATTAATAATACCATTGTATACTTTTAACTGCACTATTATTTTATTAAGTAAATTCCCCCTTGGGGCTCATGCACTTATAGAGAGTAAAATAATGAAACAAATATATTTTCTTTGCATGAAACAAAAATCGTGTCTGCACCAGATTTGGATATATTCTATTTTAGATTCCACGTGTGTCATACGCACGAAGTTGCAATGTGCCATATTGGCGAAATAAAATTTAAGTGGAACGAATAAAAGAGAATAATACAATTTCAGATCCGATGGCGCAATATATTCGATTTTATTTTTCTCGCTGACATATCCAAGGAGCGAAATAATTCCATAACGTAATACCAAAAATTATGGCACAAGGTGACGCATATGCAGATGCTAAATCGCGCGGTGCTCATTTTCACATAAGAGCTTGTTGGATTCCTTGAATTTAATTAAAAACACGAATATCACAAAAACGTCTTTTGATGTAGAGAGAATCAGAGATAACATATTTTTGTTTAATTACGTGTAACTATGGGGCATTCCCATTAAGTATGGCACAGGATTGCAACATTTTATAATTATTTAAAATATTTTTAAAAATGTGTTGCTTTTCTAGCGCCAATTGTTTCCGTTCGAATAGCTTTGATATTAGACATTACTCTTTTATCATGTCTAGACGGCAGAATTTATTGTCTGAATCGCCTAGACTAGATAATCGAAGGTCAACCCGAAAAACACGTTTTAGCAAAATATTTGTTTCTATTGATTTTATTATTCTTTGTTTGCCGTTGGCTGAAATAATTTTATGGATTATATTACGATAGCCATCATCGTATTTCCTTAGTTCTTTACGCGCGAATTTAAAACTCGTGATGGTGTTTACTGAAAATTACTCTAAGTAAATTTTAAATCGCAATTTAAAACTCACTCAAACCGGTGATTTAATTACGTACAACATTATTTGCATTTTAAGCGTTCACTCACCTCCCTAATCTGCCCCATTGTGTAGTAGACGAACCCTCTTCTTTTACTCCTGTAGTGCAAAGTTAGCCCTTGCCTGGTCTCGTTCTCACAAATGAAACTGGGCGCTCTCATGCGAGGGTACGAAAACTTCAAATATTCATGAAGGTTATCCAGGCCGTTGAGAAAATCTCTCATGTGGCGCCCCAACACCGACAGGACTCTGTCGTAGCCGTACTGACTGACGAAACTGATGAAAAACACTCCCATTTGTTCGAAGAATTCCCTTTCGCTAATATTTAATATCTGGAAGAGAGGAAAAATATTAATAGAAATTTTGGTCTTGACAGTAACAACGCGATTACCATACTAAAATCGTTTAAATTCGTTCGTTTGCATAAACAACTTTGTCTGGAAGAGACAGAACAATCATACGATATATCACATAACATGACGCTTTCGTTTTTCATTCGCTTCAAGATTACGTCGTTTGAAACAAATCAACGTCGCAAGTGGTGCGGGATTTTTCAGCCGTCGTAAATGTTACTTCCTCAAGAGTATTTTATCGTTGACACAAACTCGATATGGAGAAACAAGGAATTTTATAAACATGAAGGTCATAAGTCGAGAAGAAATAATAAATAACCCAGCTACGCAAACACAAATAACTAGACGAATCGTTGTACATTTTTTCAGAAAATAATTAAATTAATCCATTATGGTGAAAGATACTTGAATAGCGGACATGTATATATAGTATAAAACCGAATATAAAGATATTTTTTATAAAAAAATTTGCGACGAAAATGCACGGGTTAATTGAAATGACAGAAATTTCGCCGGACAATGGGTCATAATTAATAACATTTCGGACACTGCATCTGACATTAACTGATCCATGTGAACAATGCAAACAAACAGCTGACGTGTATTTAACTTTATGGGGAGAATAAAAACAAAGAGGTACATTTACAGTGTTGCAATGAAAATAATAATTCGTTACATTTTCTACATAAATATTATTAAAATAGTATTTAGATTAATAGAATCAATCAATGACACGACTTGAATATTTGCATTTTGACCAATAGCTATCGTTTTACACTGAATAAATATAAACTTGGTGTTCTCAGCAATATTTATATTGACGTTGTGACCACGTGATAGTTCTTTCCTTCTGTTAGTTATATTATTTTTAGTACATGTTTTAGATTGGCGAAAGTTACTTTTGGTGGGTTGTATACTAATGCCAAGGCTATTTCCTCAGTGGTGAGTAATATTTTTAATACTACATATGGTGCGTCTTTCTAATATATAAGGCTATTCCCCTTCCACGTGTTTTTCTTGAGCTATATTCTGCGTTATAATTCATTAATTGGTAGAGGTGTTCTTCTGTAGGTTTTAGCCAGAGTTCAGTTAGTGCCAATATTGTGGGGTTATATATTTTTGTTATTCCCTCTATTTCGGTAAATTTATTTTTTATGCTTCTTATGTTATGCAAGTATATTGTGTGCATTGTAGTTAAATTTTATTTATTTTCTGTTTGTTTGAGTGTTTCATTCTGTTATTACTTCGTCTAGGTCTGTATAATTTAATTTTTTTTATTCGAGTCTGTTTTTCTGATGAATATGTTTCCATCTCTTGTCCACAGATATTTGTATGTTTTTCTTTTTCAGTGCTTTTGTTCTGAAGAACAATGTATTTGTTTGTGTTGTTAGTTGTTCGTTTATAAATATATATCGTGCTTCTTTCCTTCTAAAGCATATTCTTATGTATTTATTGAGCCTATTACTTTTCTGGTTTTTAGAATGTTTAGTTCTTGTTCACATTGCAGTTGTACAATTATTTGACTTTTTTCTTTATTTATATCGTTATACATGTGCCTATTAGGATAAAGAAGCCTCAGATTAAAAAAAAACTTTCTTAACACAGTTATCCACATGAGATTTAAAGCGCAATCAAATATCAATATGTAAATCTATTTTTTACACAATCTATATGTTGTATTGCTGCACCATATAATCGAACATCTATCAAAATCCCTGCGGAACTCCAGACTGAAGGCGTGAAATACCCGGCATGTCCTCACCCAAACACACATTTTGTTTATGATTAGTCAATAACTACTTGAGCAACCAAAACCAAAAAAATTTAATTTCAGTGTTATCGAAACCAATATATTGCACTATGGCTATAAGTATGTCGTGATTAATGAGATCGAACGCTTTGGAGAAGTCTGAGAGAACATGTAGTGTTGGTCTTTTATCATCAATAGCCTTAATTATACCATCAGTTATTTAAGTCAAGGCTGGAGTGCAACTGTAACCAGGCCTAAACCCTGACTATGCAGGTGGTAACAAGGAGCACTTCGCTGAGAATATGCTTAACTGCTCAGCAATTAACATCTCCAGAACAGGGAATATGCTAATTGATCGAAGTTGATTATAACTATTGGGTTTGCTAGTTTGCAAAACTAAAAATACTTCTCTTGTTAGGTATATGTTAAATATATGTACGAATATTGGTAATAAAATCCAGCAACACATTTGTCCACACTAGACGAATTTGACTTAAGGGGACTCAAGGATGTAAACGTGAGGGCGTTGGTACTATAATCCAGGAAGTTAATATTGATATTACCCAAGCATACAAAATTATCCCACCACTTTCCCAATTCTATTTGAGTTGATTTCAAACACATGATCTAAGTTGAGAGATGAAAGCACCCATTGAAAGAAGAGAAAAACTAAAGAACAAAAATAGGACCACCCAAAAGAAAGTAGAATTTAATTAAATTTAAAAAACTAACTATCAACAGTAAAGAAATTAATTGGGAAATCGGCAAGGAAAATAACGAAAGAAATATATGAAATTCAAAAACTAATAAGAATCCTTAAAAACGAAAAAAAAACTAAGATATTGCAGCATCGTTATTATTTTAATTAAATTAAACTCCTTATGATGAAATTTGCAGTACGCTGTGTTGTAAGCACAATGACGTCATTGGTAGTAAAATATTACTTCAAAGGTTTCCGTGAATAATTATCTTCACTGATGCATCCTTCATACTTGCAATGGATGTGTTTTATCTCAAAACCATAATTATGCGTTCCTAAGTAATATTCTGCACATGTACCTTGCCATCAATAATGTGGCACATGTACTGCGGCTGAATTAATTTGTATCCATCTACAAGACAAATTATCTAGGGCAATCGGAGCTCCTCAAACGTTTAATGCTTGAGGTGCTATACAAAATGCCATATACTTTAGTAAAAGAACACATTTTATATGTATTTAGAAAACGATCTTAATCACCTTAACACCTGAGATAAGCTTCAAACCATAAATGGAACTAAACTATTCGCTTTCAAAAACTGATAATTGCGAAGTTTGTTTACAAGTAGGCATAAAAAAACGTGGTGTTGAAAAGATTATAATGCTGCAGCATGTTTCCATAATTTCGTTACAATATTACAATCGACGAAGATGTGACTTCACGGAGTATATACCACTGATTTCTAGAATCCAAAGTGACGTGGTTTCTGCAACAGGTTCAAGGTACCCTTGAACATTTTTGTTCTTATATTTATTTTAATTACATTGAGCAACAATTTGCAAAACATGCAAATCCTTCTTCTTTAGCAGTACCTTCTTCGTGCAGTCGAATCGTGACAAATGACAAATAAATTATTTTGGAATCAACATCGGTGTCTAAGGTAAAGTAAACGTAGAATAAGCTATTTTGTGATAAATGTTGTTTTCAGTAAGTGACAATCCTGAAAAATGTTCTGAAATTTGTAAATAGGAATTATTTTTAGGTTGATTATAAGTTGATTAGAACTTCTTTATCTCATATCATGTGCGTTATCGTATCTCGAGTTATTCAATTCTACTATAGTAAACTGTTGTCACTTGTGCATATGATATTTACATTTTTCCAAGAGGTACATACTTACGTAAAAATATATACTAATTTTTAGTGAAATTAATTGATGTTTACGTTATGCAGGTATAACTATTAACCGACTTTTACATGCATTGTCTATGGAAATATATTGAAATGAAAAAGAAAAGTATTTATAGGGCATTAATCAACAAGTATATTTTTCGAAAGAACTTATCAAATAAAAGTTGTGAAAGTGCAAGTAAAAATTCAATGCTTAATTGTAGCCCGAGTTAAAATCACAAAGTGCATCTCGGCCTGCCGCGTCGTTTTTTGCATGCGATCGTTAGCTTATCGGGTCCTCATTTTTGTACCTCCTATGGCAATGTTTTGCGGATGCATAATATTTACACGAATTAGTACGATCGACTTGCCGATAACGTGACGTAACGACAAAAAAACTAAGACGTCTCAGTTTTTTTTCGCAGAGTGGAACGGACGCCGTATAATGTTCGGTTAGTTTGTCGCGTTTCTCGTGAAGAATTGCACTTTTCGCGGTGATTTTCGATGTGATTATTAACGCTTGCGGTGAGTGTAGTGTTATGGAGGTGCGTTTTGTATGGTCTTGGAGTCGTCGGCGGCGGATACGTAATTGTCGCGTTTCTCGTGAAGAATTGCACTTTTCGCGGTGATTTTCGATGTGATTATTAACGCTTGCGGTGAGTGTAGTGCTATGGAGGTGCGTTTTGTATGGCCTTGGAGTCGTCGGCGGCGGATACGTAATGAGCAGGCGCCCCTCGAAGGTGAGTGATGCTTATCGTACTTTCTTTGAAAAGGGCGATTTTAAGGAAGATTGAAATGTATACACGCGCAATACATTAGCGGGTCCTACAACAATAAAGACATTTCATTGTAACAATTAGTCTGTTAACTTATAATATCGATATATATTGTGATCATTAGCCGCCAAGGGTGCTCTTAGCAGGGTTATTCATAGGCTTTTATTCAATTTTCTTTTGATTTCCCTCGACCTAAAATTTTGTAGTTCGGTCTCTTCAATGTGATGGTTTTCTGAATTTAAAACGCAAATGTATTTTATTGGTAAATATTTATCAACTGGATTTTTAATAGAAATTTAATCGATGATATCAATAAAGTCTACGAAATCGTCAATGAAGTCTATGGAATGTAAATCTATGAAGTTTAGAAAGTATCTATAAAATATATGAATCTGTCCCTGAAATCTAATAAGTGTATGAAATTCGAAATCTTTCAGCTCATAACAAGCCTATAAAATCTGTAAAGTGTACAAAGTCTGTGACATCTGAGAAAATCGTAAACTCTATAAATTTGATGAAATATGTGAAGTTTATGAAGTCACAAATTCTACTAAATGAAGCTGTGAAATTTATGCAAACTGCGAAATCCGTGAGAGGCATGTAGACTAAAAAGCATTGCAAAATCTATTGTGAAATCTAAAATTATAAAATCCATGAAATATGTGCAACGTGCGGAAACTGTGAAACCTGTAATATCCATAAAATTTAATAAGTTTATAAATTAAAATAGGGCGAAATATAAAACGAGATGAATAATAGGTGGATCCTTTAGGTAGATATGACTGTGGGCAATTTTTAGACAAATTTTAAGTCCAGGTGGAGAACTGTGTGCCTCAAACAATAATTTGTAATATTTCCATGAAATGTGACAACCAGGTGTATAAAACATATTAACTAGAACTAGTTTTCCAAATGACATTCCATGGTTGAAATGATCCTGTTTTGAATACATGTAGGGCATCAGCTAACGCAAATGCGGCTTCTGATTCATATAAAGGGTGTTGGAATCTGGTTACAACTCATTCACATTTCAACATATACCAAGTTATTGCCATATTTTACAATTTGTTTAAGCACCATCACTTGCCACACTAATTACAAAGTCCCCTGCTTATTAATTTAATTATTAGCTGCAAAATATGTTCAGCCACCACCTTTCTTTTCGTTGCTGCTTTTACACCATATACTGCTGCAGGTTGGGCATGTATAAACATCATCTTTCGTGGTTTATCAACTGCTGCTTACTACTGTCACCTTACTTTTCTCCTCGTACTCATCCTCCTATCCTGCTCCTCGTTCCTCTCCTCCTCCTATAAAATCCTTCAAAACGAGTGTTTACAGTTTATATTAATTGCCAAAATTGCAGAACTTTTCAGATATTTTTCCTTTTAAATTTTACTATTTTAAAATATTTTTAATGAATATTCAGAAAACAAACAAAATTTGGTACTGAATTTGTCGAATTGAAATGAATAAAAAAATATATTATATTAATTTATAAATCTGAACTGAACTTTCGTATAAATAAATTAAATTTCCCGTAAAGTAACGCGATCACGACGATAGGTGAAATTTTCCACTTAATTGTAGATTTTTCGGTTTTGAGCAAAATTAAAAAAAAAATACCATAGCCACCTTTACTTATCGTCGATTTGCAACCATTTCTCAAAATCATGTGTAGAACATGTTAAAATTGACTTAACGAAAAAACCATGCCAAGTGTTCAAATTGTCGAAAAATATAAATGTCGAAGATGACAATATTTTAAAATATAAAAAAATTAACAAAAGTTGGTAACAAAATTGTTTAATGTTATAAAATACAAAAAAAAAACATTTGACTGTATGTGTTTCCTATACGTGACGATGGATCGGATTAATTTCTTGTGTTGAATTATTTAAAAACTATTTTTTGAATAATTTATTACAAACTTAAAATTTGGCAGACGTTGGTGTTTATTGCCCCAAATGAGCCAATCCAACGCAATCCCAATCAACCGCAGTTGAACCTGTCTAATTAATATTCACAACACTTTAATATGCGATTAACATCAGTATAGAATATCTGTTGTACATTATCATCGTTTCTATCAAATAAATATGAAATTTTTTTCGCAAAATATTCTCAAACTATGATAGATAGATAGATATATGCAATCAATGGGTTGGATTAGGCAATTCAATTTTCTACAACTTTTGTTTGGTGTTCTTTTTTTAAAACTTGTTGTTTTGATTTTTTTGCCAAATCAAGAGCATTTCCTGATTTACATTATTTTATTTTGTTTTCCTTGGGCTTTCATTGTTACTTTTCATGTTTACTTGGTCGTCAATGAATGAACAATGACAAATATATCAAAGCGACAAATTCAAACTTTTGAATTTAAAACATTTTTAAGCTGTTAGTTTAAATTATGTTTTGAATTTGTTTATCTTCATATATCTTCATATATCGAACGGTTACACGTGTAAATTGCAACGCGAAGTGGGCGTCATAATGAAAAGAAAAAGCAAAGTTTTTAACTTTGCTTTTTCTTTATAAAACTAAAAAATCAAAGAACATATAAATATAAAATCATGCATCTATGATATTGACAACATATTCAAAAGTGAAAAATAAATGTAAGAATTGTCAAATGTTGCACAATTCTTTAGAATGTAAACCTCCAAATGAGACCGATGCTATCAATCGCACAAACTGTTTTCTTTTTGCGGACACCAAAAATGTAACAATTGTTTCAAAATGGAAAAATTGCGCCTAGACATCGCCAACATTTTCAGAAGTGTTTGACAAAATCATCTAAATATAAAAACAATAAAAAATATAAAAAGCAACAAAATTCTTTGAAATGGAAAACAAATACTACGAATATTTAAAACGTACCCTTTGCAAGATATGGAAAAGGCGATAAGAGTAAACCAAGAGTATGAGGTTTTCTTCCGAACTACATACAAATCTAAAATTTTATGTTTCATAATCTTAACTTCAATAGTTTTGGCGCTAGAGCTGGTACACACATGCAAGCATTTGGAATGCATTTGTACAACAACGTGCTTTTATAGTCTACCCTAAAGATCAAGTTATTCGTTAAGGGATGGGATTAACACACAGATATATATGTAGAATTGTGTTTTCATTTCATCCATTCGAAAAGAATATCTAGTAATTTTACGCTTGCATTCTCATGATTTATATATACGTTAAAATGAGAAAGGAAATGGAATTTTCTCTTCACATTTTCCACACCCACCCACTATTTAATAGAACTTCTAAACGCCGGTGTCTACACATACCTTAAAGCAGCTTGGACAACGAGCTTAAAGTGCTACATGATGTATAAGCCAATCATTTTCACACACGTATGTTAAGTTTTAACTCAAAATTATTCTTCTATGAAATATGAACAAACACTCAATAGCGAAGCCATTTTTGACTAATCGTCAGTAACTATAGATTAACCAATTAAACAGGATGGTAGGAAGTATTTGGTGTGCAGATCCTCTTTTTAAAATGCCAAGAATGGGATAGCATTTATGTAGTATTTTGTGGTTATTTTTAGTGATGGGCATAATCGAGATATTTCAATAATCGATTATTAGTAATCGATATAATTTAATAATCGACTAATATTAGTAGTTAAAATTAGTAGTAGTCGTACTAATACTAATTAATGCAACGTACAACATAAACGTTCTAATACCACTAACAGTGTGTTTTCTAAAGCCGTGCAACAATTTACATCGAAACAAACTATCGTCTAAAAATTTAGATCAAATTATATGCCTTAATACCACATTCTTATAAATTTGTTTTTATTAATTTTTATTATTATTTAATCTAGAGTTATTAATTTATTATATAGGTTATATTTATTGAGAATTATACTTTTGTTGTTATTTGCTCATATTTTTTATATATTATTGTGGCAGTTTATAAATATTATTGTAAATGTTGAAGCGTTTTATTTACTAACGCAATATCATCAACACTATTATACTTATTTAAATTATTGTATTCTTCAATCCGACAATGACGATCGGCCGAGACTACAAAAAATAATTGAAAGAGAAGCTTCGCTTAGCGATACGACTAATTAGTTGCCACAATCGAACGAGTCCAATGTTAAAATAAAATATCTCGAACCTGCAACTACTATTAATATTTAGTGGTGGGGTTAAAATATATCGAGATATCGGCCTTCTCGGTCCGCTGCCACACGTTCCGTGATCGACGTACGACTACTAATTTAGTACTACTAATTTTCAGAGCGCATAGTCGATTATCTCGAGAGATTTTAATAATCGACTAATTCGTGTATCGCATCTCGATTATTCCCATCACTAGTTATTTTGTACTAAAAATTTCAAAATGAACATTCGGGATAGTATTTTTTTTAGTAAAGATGTTAAGGGTCGTATATGTGAAATATTTATATAACAAAACGGATGTGCAATAACAATATAGAGTCAAGAGTTGTTCACGACAACTGGTGCTACTCCCGCCAACGATTGGAGAGTGGAGCATTGGCAATGATATGTCAATATTTATGAATTTAGACACGCCACAGTTAACAACTCGATAGCGATACTCTGTGTTTCCATTGATTTGACGACGTTCCACTTGCTTGGTGGCCTGCTTTCAATCTACGGTACGATCATTTCATCCGGGCGCTACTACTATATCAGTGCTAGTACTAAAAGTGGCTTTATATCGTTTCCTCGCTCAGAATGATTCCAGGAGATTTCGTTTTCTTCTGCTTAAATAATTGTAAAACAATGAATTTGGTAAAATTGCTTTTCGAAGTGTAATAAATATAACAATAAAGTATAATATTTATTGTTAGAGTTCGAGAAGAGAATGTCAACAACAGTTCCTATATGCATTTGCAAATTACCGTTAAATTGGTAATGGATGCTTTAAACTTGAAATAGTCTTAGTTTTAGTGCCTCAATTATTGCTTAAGTAGCCACGAAGACTTCAATCGTTGCAAGTAACTGCCACTTCAAAAGATAGCACTCGCAAATTTGCAAACATATTTTTAAGATGCCTTCAATTATTACGAAATACTCACCAGAATGGCTTTCTTGGCTAGACGAGGTATCAGCGTTTCGGGATACACTTGATGCGTGCTAAAACTTGGCTGGTCCACGCTTGCAGATCTTCTTATCTCTTCCCACTTGTCTTCGCCATATGTCTGTTTGATGTACTCAGACATGTTTTCTAAAATTAGGCCGTACATATTGTTATATTTTTATCTGTAACAAAAAGAATTTGCATTAATTTTTTATATAGTTTTATTAAACATCGTTTTGTTTGTAAAATACAATTTTGTAAACATAGATTTCTAGTCAAATCTACATTATGGTGAAAACATCGGGTACTATTAATAACTAAACACCGATATTGAGGCGTAACGTGTGGAACATAAATTTTGAGAAAAACTAATTTCAAAGTGTCGTATAAATTTGAAATTCGCTTAGTTGGACGGTTGTTCAAAACTGAAATTGTTAATGTGTTTAGAGATCAAAGTGTTACGATTTATGGGGCTATAATCGAAGTTACAATTGGAATCTGTAGTCGAAAGCCGTTTTTGGCTCGTGTACAAGAGCGCCCAGATAATTTTGTTCAGAAATAGTGTACATTATCGAAAAATTGTCAAAAATTCACCCAGACACATCTCGATAAATAGCTAGGTGTTTCAGAGTTCTAAGGCGAAGGCATTTTGTGAGGAACCGTATGATTATAATGGATGATGAGAAATGTGAAAGGTGACGACGGATTTTAAAGCTATGATTTTGAAAAGTGCCCAAAAGAAGTAAAATTCAAAGCAAAAGAGCAATTTGCTGATATAGTTTTAGTTCTGAGGCTGGGATTTTAATACTTTATGAAAATGCTTAATTTTATTATTTTCCATCATCATAATGATACCCGGAGGACTCGGGAATGGTGGGAGTAGAATAATATCGATTATGTACCGAGAAAAGATAACACCTCAAGTTCGGTTAATAAAATAATAATCATTATTGTGGTCAGGTATCGGTTTTGTAGATCCGCTGTTAAAAGATAATTACCATTAATATATATAATATAAGGTTTGACGGATTTATGTACTCATATTCGCCATTAAGCTATAATTATTAATAATAAAGCTAATTAACTGAATTGTATGTTATAATTCTCGGTTCTTGCCTACATTTTGCGCATCACTTAAGATAAATTAAATTCGACAAGAGAAGCGAGAGGAAATCAATAACTATTACTAAAATAATATCGTTAAGGCAAATTGCAAATGCTTCATCATTTATTATCACCACGAAAATTAATGCAGTACATTTAGAAACGGCGAATTGGGTTGATTTTGGCGAAATGTAATAAATTGTATTAATGTTCCTTGTGCAGTTGAAGGCGTAGTTTTAATAGAATTAATATGAGCTTCTGAAGATGATTTATTTTTATTCCAGTTTAGTTGAGATAAATATTTTTAATTTAAGCAATTCGATTTCAGTGACATTGGAAAACTTGAAAGTTCGAAGAATCTACTGCAGTATATCTAAAAATCGAAATATCGTATAAGATATTAAAGAGGAATTATACTTAGTTATCCTCCATTTTTTGAAAAAAACTTTTCAAATAAAAGTTGTTTAGAATATTATCACCTTTTTAGATAATATGGATATCCAGAATTATTTCAATTCTCAATGTTTTCTTGAAGATATTTGAGAAATTTGTTCATATGAGAATTACGAAATTCTTAAATGCCAAGTTGCAAGTTTGTAAACTCGTCATGGCTTTCAGCAGGGACGTTCAGTGGGGTCAATATGGTTGTGTTGCATGGCTATCTCTATCACTAATTGTTAGATTTATCACAAAATATTGTGGGAAAATAATATTTTCGTTAACGTAAATCTGTCTCGTTCACGCCAAGGTTATATGATGTCAAATGGACGACATTGAATTGCCAACAAAACTTTTGATGTATTCCCTCCTCAAGCGGTTGTAAAATGTGTTTTTGCAATTCTGTTGAAGGCATTTTTAAATTAGATTTCACGAATTAAAATTGTCAATGTGATAATTTAAAATTTTGATTGACAGTTGAGAAGCTGTTTCACTGTAAAAAAAATTAGCTGTACAAGTTTTATATTTTCACCGATTGTATGTTCTTCATTTTGTGAAAACTTCCTGCTCGATTGTCATCAGAGCAGCAAAAAGAATTTTAATCGTAATTATGTTGGTAGTATGGTTACCAAATTTCGATGTCAGTAGAATATGTCAAAACTAGTTCAAATTACTTGTATTTGATATGAAACTTAGTTAAAATAAATCATGCAAAAAACTACCAGAAAATGGACCACTCATTGAAACTTAATTCGGACTACTCATTCATGAAAACATAGTTTTCCTAGTTTGACAGACAACCTTTGTAGACCAAATATTGGATATCCATTAATCAGCAACTAGAAATCTTGGCTTTGTTATGCGAAATTCCAAGTACAGTCGCAAAGTTATCGCTGGTGCAGATTTCCTGTACAATTTAATTCAAAACAAAGTAGAATGTCTTTGTTGTTATAACAAATTTATATGAACGTGTCTAGACTTGCATCAAGAAACAACGTAACTTTGTTTATTCGAAGTTGCAGGACTAATGCCACGTCAAGCCCAGTGTATTAGATAGGCATTAGTGCTAGTATGCATTTTGACGAGATATTTATCAATTTAGCTACAGTATAATAGTTTGGGTTGTATTTTTGTATGCTTTTTATATAGTTATTTCCACTTTTCTATTTTCTTTCGTTTTTATGAGTTTTTCGGTTATTATTTTATGTACACTTTATACTTTTGTTGTTAATTTCATTGGTATAATTATTATGTTTTGTAATTTAAAAGCATGCAAAGAGGCACACTTTGCATGCTTTTAAATTACAAAACATAATAATTATACCAATGAAATTAAATTCTTAACTCTGTATTCAACTAATTATGTTATTATTATTATTAATAATAATCAATAACTTTTTTACAGTTTCTTTGAACACATAACGAACATTTAAAAATATAGAATCTGTTAGTTTCACCAATTAAAACAGCATGGCTTGACTTGATCTTTTCTTCGGGTATTTGCAAACTGCAGTTAAACTGCACTTAATACAAAGCTACAATTTTTGTGACATATCAATGAATTTGTATGAATTTTTACAAATATAACTGTCAATGAATCGACATTATTGTGATTTGCCGATTTGAAAATTTCGTAATCTCGTAATCATTTTACCGTAGATTTAATTCAATCATTTTCAATTCACGTCTTAGACGAGGGAGGCTACCAGTATATAAACTTTATTCACCGAGATCCGCACCCCAAAACAAATGATGGCACGTAAAAGTAAAGTTTGCGGAGTTATTCTCGTACATACAATCGAACGTTGATTCCACTTTCGAGCTCCTTCAATCCCTTACTTGATTTTATTCTACGTGGACTGGCCAACCAGTAAGCAGGTGGGCGATTTCACGAAATACGTAAAATAACGCCCTATCAAAACGGCGTCGATTCTAAAACTGAATTTAATTAATCGCCAACAAAGCCTGGCGCACACGGCTACGGCAAGACAAAGGCATGGCTAAACAGCGACACCAAAAGAGCCTCCAAAGGCAGCAAAAATATGGTGTGACCTTTTAGCGAATGCAACTTCAAGCGCAATTATTCGGGACATCGAAAGCTCTCAACGTAGAGTAAGATCAAACATTGTGGAAACGCGGTAAAGGCAAAATATATACGAGTATGCAGTAAGCACGAGAATGTACATATGACAGATATGCCAATTCGTTATGAAGATTCGTAAATTTAAACTTAAAATTAAAAATGAACAAAAGAGCTAATTTTCGAAGTAATTCAACCCTAAAATTCTCGATCGCACTATCTTTTCATATTTATGAAGTGGATATCAAAATGTTCCGTACAGTTTGTAGAATAATCCATTTTATATTTAGAAATACATACAAAATTTGCATCAAGCTTAAGAAGAACTGATTTCTATAATGAACACGATACACTGCTGAAAACGTAAACGTTTATACAAATAGTTTTTAGAAAGAGGGTGCTTTTCTTTCAAAATGCATACGTCAGTAGTTGCAAAGGTATATGTTTTATTCAAGTGTTAATTTCGTATTAATTAAATTTATATAAAAATAATTGATACATTACCACTGAGGAAGATAATTTTACAATGACTATAAAATTATTGTTGCCCGTTTGTTTTTAAAAACATTGAATACGAACAACATTGAAACTGGTGCGTGTTAATAATGGATGGTGAGAAATATTTCACGCTGTTACATTCTGTAATGAAAGGAAAGGATGGATTATATGCTATGATATTCAAAACTGGTCAAAAAGCGCAAGTTGCTGAAGTTTTAGTCTGGTGCGCAATTTCTGATGCTGGGATTATCAAAATTGTATGTTGGCCGACTTCGAGGAGAAGCTGTCGATACTGGGCTTTATACCGAAATTACCGAAAAGACTTAATTTTATTAATATCCATCACGACGAAAATATTTTGGCCTGATCTCCCTTCGTGCCATTAGTCAGAAGATAGTCCCCCAATGTCCCTGAAGGTCGACCAATAGATGAATTTTTGTCATTATTGTGTGGACAGATTTATGAAAATGTCTGGGAGGCTCAAAATGAACAACAACGATATTTTGTTGAATTTTTGGAAAAAATCAGAGGCATGACAACTCTTATAACAATAGTTTTATATTTTTATCAAATTTTTAAATAATCTCTCTTAACTCATCTTATTATAAAGCAAAATTCAATTAATTAAATATTTTGGATTTGGAAATTTTCCCCTGACGCGTTGCATCATCCTTTGGACGACCACAGCATTGATTTTTCTAATTTTTCTGAATATAATTGTTCTTCATTGTGTGCTTACCATCCGTTATTAGAGACTTCCCGACTCAATTGCCCAGAACTCTTCAATTGAACAAGCCTACGTTAGGTTGGAGGATTGCCTACTTTCGGTGCAAAGTTAATGTTGTCGGCAGTCCCTTGTGATTCTCGCATAAATGCATGAAACAGTGATGGCAAAAATAATTTTCATCATCTGCATGATGTATGTTCAAAAATTGAGGAAGTTTAGAGACAGTTCCTCACTTAAGGCTTCGCTCCAAACAACTCCAATGTACGACTGTGATACATTTTGTCCTCGAAATTTGTTTCAGGGACATTCTTCTAATCATTCATGAAGAATCCATAATTGGCCATCATCTCAGAGTTGAATAAAGTCAAATGTTTTTCATCGTCGATCACCATCACCTTGTTGACAAAATGCACTTGTCTTAACGCGCCGCAACATTTCGAAATTCTCTCTAACCCACCCATTGTCTATTTTGGAGCTTTTATCCGTCTCCGGATGACAATATTCTTACTTGGTACGATCCTAAACACCGTAGTCGTTCCAACATTAAATCTCCTAGCCAGTTTTCGCTGTGAGATCAAAGTTTTGTGTTTAGCTGTTTGAATCAGTCTCCCCTCTTTTAATTATTTGAAAATCCGCGGTCGACCGTTTTTAGGCAAGTTTACACGTGGCATCCTTTCTTGACATTCTTTGATTGTGTGAAAAATTGTCGATTTGCTTATGTATTGATCTCGATCGACATTCGCCCAAGCAGATTATAAACACCTTGACGAAGATCAAATTTTATAAGACACTTTGCGAAGCAGAAATCAAAAACTTTTGTTTATTTAGGAGACATTACTGGTGATATTTCATTTCCATTACCTGCTTCGTTACATGCATTTTGTCATTGAATCATATCAGGTGTTTTTATCCCAAAACTTTTGGATCATACGTTAAGACTGTTGTTTTTCTCTCAAAACAGTCTCATATGTTATAGGTTCAGAAAATGAATTGTACATTGCAAGGTAAATGAAAAAAGTAACACTGTATTTGAATTATCTAGTCCTGGTATTGCGGACATACATTATTTATTTACAAGGGTGCAAACGAAGCTTAAAACTTTAATTGTACATTTACAAAGTAACATTACGAATAATAAATTGGTTTAGTGATTATTTATAAATTTAAATGTTAAATCAGTTGTGTCCTGGAGAACATACATATATCACACCGCCGATTCAACAGTGAGGGTTTCTGGAGCAATGCCATCGATGGCAGTCAGCTGAATGATTGTTACGCATTTTTAGACATGTGCAGTCCAACGTACAGTAGAGTAAACGATCGTGTTTCAACATCGATTAAAACAAAGCAGCAAACATTCTTAGTGCTCGAAGCACGCTAAGTAAATAAGGAAGGAGCGCTTATTGTCACTTTTGTGTAATAGGACCACGCACAACGCAAGTACACTTTATTGAAGTGCAAAACAAATATCGAACAACTTGTATTGCACAAGTGGGCAAACGTAATCCTGTGGAATATATTTGATTCAAATACTAGAATAAAACTTTGACAACGATGGAAAAAGATATCGTTCTGGGCGGATTTCAATAATGCGGTTGGTATAATTTTTGAACAACTCGCTGCAGATGGTGACAGTAATGTGTGCAGTAATTTGGCACATACTTCATACGGGCCAATTCATTTCGAATAGGTCGAATTTAAGACATTATTTTTCAGATATATCGTGATATATTGTATAACATAAACTTGGATGGATTAAAAATTATTATTATTAAAAATAATAAGTGTTCGACATTATATATGAATATATGCTGCTAATATTAGATGCAGTCATGTTTTTTGGATCATTCTTCTTTGCAAGGGGGGAACGAAATACAGAAATGCTGGTACTTAATAAAATATACAGACTTCTAAATCATATTAATAATTCATTCAGATGTGACTAAATGAAAAGATTTTTTCCAAGCGATCCCACATGTAGAACTTAACCATAACTATGGAGGTTTGATAGAAGATGAGACATGAATGAGCAAATATATGTGTGATATGAATATGATATGAAGTGTGATATTTAAAAGTGCACCGACGGAACTAATTTCGCAGAAATTTGTAAATTGCGAACTATAACATTAACATAAAATTAAATCAATAATTTACCCTGTACGTAACATTTCTTTGATCTACACAGACTGGCTGCAGAAAGCCTAAGGAAAAAATGCCATTCGACAATTTGAATATTTCCACAAGACAATTCAAAATATGCGGTTTCATAAGCTAATATATATATAATAAATAAACTAAAACTGAAACCCAATCATAATTATATGCATGAAGTACAAGGCCAACGCATTCAAGCGTTTTGCCACAAAATGGTGGAAAACTGGATTTTTTATCTTTAACTTGATGCATTTATATCGTATATTATTTTGATTTTATTTGGTAAAATTTACTTTGAAAATTGAAAATTTATTAAGAAGTTATGATGCTTTATTATTATTTTTTATTAAATCTAATATTCACGTTTTTGGAAAATGACACTAAAAAGCAGTCGTCTTTTGACGTTCCTTAAATACTCTCACCAAGGATGATCTGATGATCGAAATTGGCTTTGTTAGAGTTTTTACTGACCTATACAAGTTTCTATTCGATTTTACAAATGTTTACCATACTTTATTCCTTTTAAATTTTTATTATAACAGATTTAACGGCTATTTTTTCCTTTCTAAACTACGTGTAAAAAATGCTACACCTCGAAAATGTTGAGTCACAAAGCTGACAAGTTTAGAAGTAATTTGTATTTATTTCAATAGTAAATCATAACACAACACACAACAAACTAAACATTATGTGACCCCTTCATCGACCGAACGTCTTTCTTGGCATCATAGAAGTCTAGCCCTTTTGTGACGTTGCGTCAAAAGAAGACGTCGTAAGGATCGGTATGAGTGGAGATTAAAATATGAAATTCGTCAGTACACAGTTCTCCGCGACTATCTGCCTTGAGATATCTCAACTAAAAAGATTCATATTTCACTAAATTTTCGCCTTTGCTTCAAAATCTTACCAGAAACGTTTATTTTCAAATAGCGCTAGAGACGTATACAGAGCTCGTTCAATTAATATTATTACTAACTATGTCCACTCCCATCGCTTTGGTAATATTGACTTTCATAATTTATTTATGGAGTGTAATAATTTCTTCAAACAGAATGAGAGTTTATTAATTCTGAACGCTGATAAAGTTAATGTTACTGTCTCAGTTAATCAGACTGATTATAGCATTAAGGCTAATGAATGTTTAAATGACAGGAAGTTGTACAGGGTTATTGATAGAGATCCAATTTTATCACCAAAAAGGGTAATGCTAAAAGTAAGGGATATATTGTGAATAATTCTGTGTCTCTAAAATTTTATGGCCTTCCTAAGTTACACAAAAGTGACATTTCATTATGTTCTATAGAATCTTCTATCGTCTCTGCTTTATACAAATTTTTCAAAATTTATTGGATATTCTAACTACCTCTCTACCTAGTCAAAGTACATATGAAACTAAGAACTCTTTCGATCTTGTTAAAGACATTAGACATAGCAAACTCTCTCATAATTTTGATTTAATTTCAATAGATGTAGTTTCTTTATTTACTAATATTCATTTAAACTTTGTTGTTCATATAATTGAAAATAAATGATCACTAATTATTGTGTTGTTAATTGTTACTTTTCCTTTCAAGATAAATTTTGCAAACAAATTTTTGGAACTCTCATGTGATCATCATTGTGTAATAATTGGCCTAATTACGATAGTCTTTGTACTAGGTAATATTTCGCCAAAATTATCATTCAAATTTCCATTTATGTTTATTTATGTTGATGAAATTATTTGTGCGGTACGCCTTAATAATAATAATAATAATCTATTTTCAATTTTGTACATAGTAGCATTCAATTTACAGTTGAAGATGAAATTGATCCCTCTGCTCCTCTTTTAAAAACCAAAATTATAAGCAACCGTGATTGATTGGTATCAGAAACCTACTTCTTTGGGAAGGTACATACATTTTTATTCTAATCATTCTATACATCAAAAAGTTAATATTGTAGAGGCGATGACGAATTAGTGGTTACAATGAGTGATCACATATTTCTTAATTAAAATTAAAAAATTTCCTTTGCTATTTTTATTAATAACTGTTATCCTCAATCATTTGTTAGGAAATTAATTTATAATTGTTCTAAAGAAAATTAAGTTACTTTATATTGAAAATCTAGCAAATATAATGTAAAACTGATAATACGAAAATAGGAGAATACAACAACATTTCTTTAAATAGATTATTTTCAAAACTTAAAGATAAAGTTCATCTTCTGCAAAAGTCCAATATAAATTTATAATATGCCGTTGTGAAAAATGTTAAAATTGTGATTCACGTCAAAATTTACATTAATTTCCTTTGTTATTTTAATGCTCTAGTCGTAAATATTTTTTTAAATTGTTACATGCCTACAGTTGTCAGATGTGTCATAATTGTTTTAGATATTATTGAAGAAGAAATAAATAATATTGAATAAAAACCAATGAGTTTCTTTTAATAAGTAGCAGCATTATGCTCGCAATCACGATTTTTTTTTACATTATTCACATATACATTAATTGGGCTAGCCTCGCAAGCTCGAAAACGACTTGATCCTAGTTTTCTAACTATGTCCTCATTTCCATGTTGTTTTTAATTAGTTGCATAGATTTCTACTTGTCACTATGGAAATCCTTAACTTCTTAAGTTTCTGTTTTAAATCCTAAGAATTGAGACTGCATCTCATGCTTCTTCTGCCCTGTCTAATATTCATTGTACTATTTGGTAATCTGCCCTCCTCCATCCTTTGTATATGACCCAGTAATCTTTATTCTTTCTTTGCATTTTCACTTCCATTATTTTGTTTGGTGTGCAGAAATGTTCCTCTAATATTTTATTGCTTCACCTCCTCCACGGTTCATCGTTCTTTACACCTCCATGTAGTCTCCTTATTAACTTCAGTTTTAGAGACTTAAGTTAATTAAGATTTTAAGTCTTCGTCCAGCTTTTATCGTTATGTACGTCCATTGGTTAACAGTATCCCTTTTAGAAATATTTAGTTAGTTAGTTATGATAAGTGGGGCCGCAAGGATATATTGTGGCTCACAACTATTTATAGTTCACCTTCAATCCCACTATCTTTAAATAAATGAGGATTTTAGAGTGTGGGATTTGCCAAGTTCGCTAAGCTCTAGTTTTATCTCAACAAAGGTATACATGACGTGCTCTGCTATCTCCTCAGTTTCAATGCATAGTTGGCACTCAATTGCCTCAGCCACTCCCAGCCTGGCCAGGGCTCTTGTGATCCCAAGAACCGGTTCTGGAGCAATAAATTCCGGGTTAGCTCCGTTCTTTGCCAGGGAATTAATATTTAGTTACGAGCTCCATCAAAAGAAAAATGATCTATCATCAATGTGTTCTTCCTAACACCAGTATGTAATTCTCTTCTTACTCCTTCCCCTTGTATTTTTATCTGCCGTTGGTTTACGTTGCCAGTACCTTGTACAAGATTGGCTTCTTCACTTTGGCAGTAAACGATATTTGGTCTTGTTTTTTTTTTACTTTTTAGTGCTTTGACACAAGTTATATTATTATATTCATTATATATCGATTTCTTCCCTAGTTACAATATATTTATTTAGCCTTTCTAGTATCGTGCACTGGCCGCATAAAATGTTCGGCCAGCCACTTATTATTCGTATTGTTTGTTGGTGAGCTTTAGTAGTATTGTTTCAATACTTTACATACAGTGTTTTGCAGTGTTTTCCATGTGCTGTGGTTGCCTGGTCTCTTGCTCATATGTGGTTTTCTTTTTACTTTAGCGTATCGTTTCAATTTTCCTATATCGAGACCGTCCCTTATTCTGGTCACCCAAATTGTCTCCTGCTTTCTTTTTTTTCCCATTCTTACGAGGAAATTATTGGTGTTCAATCTGCTTCTCTGTTTTGTTCTAATACTTGTTATACTTAGACAATGCCTTTTGTAGTCGATTAAGGTGTAGTCTAACTGATTAATGCTTACATCATTTGATTAAATCCATGCCCCTTCATATATTTATGTGTGTGTAAAATACGAGCTTTTGATTGTCATATCATTTTGTGTTATGAATTATATTAGTTCTTCTCCATTTTGATTTGTGTTCATATATACCTTCTCTTTCTATTATAGTTCGTTCCTTATTCCCCTTATTTCCCTGCTTCGAGCGACAAATAGATAGATGAGATATGTGGGGGTCATATACCTCATCTACCTATTTTCAGTAGTCTTTTGGAATTGACTTAGAGATAGTTCGTACTATTGTGCTTTCTTCTATATTTTTGGGTTCTTGTAAATGTTGGTAATGCTTATATTTTTGTATTCTTAGTGCTCATCTCATTTATGTGCTAACTAGAAAAGCTGTTCCTCTTGTTCTATCGTTTCATTTATCATCAAATATTAACGATAAATTTGTATGTTCTTAAAAATGTGTTCACTAAGACATGTGAGATAAAGATAAATTATGCCATATTTTAGGCCAATATCTAGGTTCATATCTATACTAATAGAATACGAAATTGAGTTGTACGTTGAGTGGCATATGGTGTGGTTTGCGACTTCATTGGCAATTATATATTTTGTTACGTATTCATATTAACGTCTGTTAATTATAGTCCTCAATGAGAATCAGCAGATAGTTATATAGTATTTTCCTCCAAATCAATGTAAACCTATTTTAAAATTAATTAATTCGTAGTAACAATAGTCTATTTATAAAAATATTCGCAATGAGGACACTGCTTCAGCTAAATTATTTCAGTTTATATCCTATACAATTACTCCTAAATTCTGTACGTGAGTGCGGAATTCAGGTTACATGAACTTGTGAGTTTTTGTGATAATAAAAATTTGATGAGGAGGTCAACCAATTACGACGACATTCATCTTGCACATAAATCTGATTAGCCGGTTCTATGTTGCGAAGTTTTAATTAACAGTGTTCCTACTGCAATCCCCGGAGGTATGTGTACAGGTTCTTTGTCTACTCATAACTCAATCGGATTTTTGCGCTGTACATTTAATTAATTTTATGGTCCCTGATTGAATTTGATTATTACGCATGTCTGTAAATTACTGCTAGCAACATAATTTTGTATTAGTTTTATTTTATTTTAAATTGTGATGGAAGAATTCTTTCTACATCAATAAGCACCTTAATATGTTTTGATATAAGTGCAATTTAGTGATTGCATTCAAATTCATTGCAATAGACAGTCGCAGTAACCAAATAAAACACATTATATATTTCAATCGAAATTTAATTGATTTTTATTAGACTATTATAACGGTTCAGAGATAAATGTGTGGATCTGCCGTTACGTTGAATCGCAATTGAATTCTATACGTGCCTTCAATATTTACATGAATGGAAAGCCAGCTTTTGAAAAGAATATACCAGTTCAGAGTCGATTCAATGTTCAAATAACGACAATAGTATTTTTAAACGATTTGAATCAATAATACTGATAAACATCTAAATCCGTTATTAAAACATTGCCAAATTGCGGTGTATTTAGTGTAATTTATAAGCCATAGCTACAGCTTTTAGGAGCCGCAAAACCACGAATAAATAAATCTGCGACGTTATGCTGACATATTTGTCACCCATCCCGGCGTAAATTATACGTATTTATATAATAATATAATAATAATAATAATAATAATAATAATAATAATAATAATAATAATAATAATAATAATAATAATAATAATAATAATAATAATAATAATAATATAATAATAATAATAATAATAATAATGTTTATTCAAAATACATACAATATGTGTAGAACAAGTCAGGTACCATAATTGGTCAAATGGTTAATATAAATAAACATCACAATACAACTGCAAGTCATTGTCAAACAAGTAACAAACAACATTAAAATAAAACTTCAACGAAATTTGAAAACAATCTATCCACAAATGCCAAAGAACTCATTAACTGTGTAAAATGCCTGGTCGCACAAATATGTCTTGAGGTTTTTTTTGAATTGTTGGTGATGCATGTTCTTGAGGTTTTTAGGGAGATGATTGAACACTTTTATAACCTGGGTAACGACACTTTTTTGCACTTTTGCGAGTGTAGTCTGCGGCGGACATAAATACGGTTGAACAGTACCTCGCGTTTCATACTCATGAGTGAGTTCCCTTTGACGTAGCATTTCATAGTGTTTTTTTGCGAAACATGCACACTCATAGATGTATAAGGAAGGTAAAGTGAGTATACCTTTCCTATGAAATATTAGCTTGCACGTGTCTCTTCTTTTAAGATGAAATATACTGCGAATACAGGATTTTTGTTGCTTAAAAATTCTGTCCACTTCAACTGAGTTTCCCCAGAAAATTATCCCATATAGTAGACGGGAATTCACAAATGCGTGATAAGCTGTAAGGCTTGCTTCTGTACTTACAGATGAAGATATGACACGCAATGCGTAGCTAAAGCTACTTATTTTTGTTGCTAATTGGTTGACGTGTTCCGTCCACTTTAGTTTTTCATCCACGTTTACTCCTAGGAACGAGGTATTGGAGGTTGGCGCAAGTATGTTTTCCTTGAATCGATATATTGAGTTATCCCTGTTTGATTTTTTGAAATCTATGATTTTTGTTTTGTTTATATTAAGCTGTAGGTTATTTTTGGTGAACCACTCGTCAAGTATTGTTAGTACCTGTATGAATTTACTTTCAACTCCACCTATCATGCTGGACCTTATTATAATTGATGTATCGTCTGCAAATTGAATCGTTTCACAATTCAAAATACCCACTAAATCATTTATGTATACTAGGAAAAGCAGTGGACCTAATATCGAACCCTGTGGGACACCTCGCTCAACTACCTTCCAGTCAGATTTTAATATCTTACCATCTTCATCTGTTATCGCTACACATTGCCTCCTGTTTTGTAGATAGGAAGTGAGCAATTCCAACGGCTTTCCTCTGAATCCCATGGCTTCCAATTTTATTAGAAGTGTCCCATGGTGTACACTATCGAAAGCTTTTGACAAGTCCATGAACATACATGATACCTCATCTCCTTCATTTATGCCATCCATTACTTCAGAGATCAACTGAAAAAGAGCTCTAGATGTTGATCTTCCTTTCATGAAACCATTTTGGTTTTTGTTCAATAGTTTATACTTTTCCAAAAATCTATACATTTGATTTGACATTATCTTCTCATAGATCTTCGCAATATTAGATATTAGAGCTATTGGTCTGTAGTTTGCTAGCTCTGATTTATCACCATTTTTGTGTATTAGTTTTATTACTGTTGTTTTTAGTTTAGTAGGGAATACACCATTACAAATACTTGTATTAATTAGTTTTGTTAATGGTTCCACCAATATTGATGCACCCTGCTTTAATAATGTCACTGGGACCCCATCGTCCCCTGTTGCAGCTGTGTTTTTTAGTGAGTGTATTACATTATACACTTCTTTTGAGTTTGTAAGTTTTAGAACAAACGAGGTACTTTGACGTTTGAGGTAGTGCTTTTGCTGCGAAGATGTGTTTATATCCGAACACATATCAATCAATTTCCTATTTATATTCATCAGAATTTCCCTTACGTTAGTACCCAAATTTGTAATGTCCCTCAATTTTAAACCTGTCTGTTTTTTACTTCTATTAATCGTTTCTGCTACCACGTTCCAAGTAGCACGCGTTTTATTTTCAGCCGATAGTATATATTTGGAATTTATGTTTTTCTTTTCGATTTGTATTTCCCTTTTGAGATTTCTTACGTAGTGTTTATATTCACTTCGTCCAATGCTGCCCTCCAACATAGATGTATATAATTGGCGTTTCATTTTACATTTGCTTTTTATTTCTTCTGTTAGCCATTTCTTTGTATAAAGATTTTCCTTCAGTTTTATTACAGGACTTATGTCATTTATGATGTCTAATATGGTATGATAAAAGTTGTCATAACTCTCATTTACATGATCACTACTTAGAACTTCCGTCCACCTTATTGTATTGAGAGTATATAATATACGCTCAACTTTCTGCCGTGAGAATATTCTTTTGAATATTGGTTTTACGGGCTTCTCTACCTTTCCAGAAATTTCACACCTAATTTCTTGAGCTAGATGGTCTGCGAGAGCTGAGTGCAGTACTTTAGTGTTATATTGAGATACGTTTGTGAAAATATTATCTATAATCGTTTCTGATGTTTTCCCCACTCTAGTTATTTCATGTATTGTAGGCTTCAGGTTGAATGACAGTAACATATTCAGGAAATCTTGTACATTTTTATCGTCTGCTTTTTTTATATCTATATTAAAATCGCCAGTTACAAAGATATTATGTTTGTGTTTGCTGGTTGTTTGAATGAGTATATCCTCCAATGTAGTGAGAAACTCCTCAATGTTGGACTGTGGTGGTCTATATATGTTGATTATTAGAATTTTTTTTTTTTTTTTTTTTTTTTTTTTTTTTTTTTTTTTTATCTGGTATTTCTATAGCACTACATTCAAGGACTGACTGTTTACTTTTATCTTTCATCTCTCTAAGTTCGATGTAGTCGACGTCCTGCCTTACAAATATGCAAGATCCTCCATTTCTCCTGGTTGTGCGACAGTAACAGGAAGCTATTTTGAATCCCTTCAGTACCACCACATTTTCCTCTCCCGCGCCTAGCCAATGTTCAGTTAGCGCTACTACATTTAGTTTGTTATTATATGTGGTATTAATAAATTCATACAGTTCCAGCAATTTGTTTCTTATACTTTGTATATTTTGATGCAATAAAATAAAATTTACTTTATTTATATGTGTCTTTATAGTTTTACTGATTTGTTGACTGTCCTCCGAAAATTTTTAAACGGTCTGATAATTGTGTTTACTGGCCATAAGTCTGCACTAAATAGTTGTTCATAATTTTCACTTAGGATGGCCACTTTAAAGGCTGCTATTTCCGAATTTTTCAATGTCAGTTTGTAACAACCCATTGTGTCGATGTTATTACCGGACAAGTAATCCCCAACGTCGCTTTCCGTAGTGGTTTTTATTAAATTAGATACAAAAATCCATTTACGATTTTCAACAGCTGTTAATATAGTGTTTTCTTTTGTACCGCGTACTGTTTTCTTTTTATAGGATACTTCCTTAAACTTATACTGGGATTCTGCTCCATTATCTATTGACATAGCATCGATATTTGTTTCAGTTATTGTCGGCTTCGTACTAATATTAGTAGCATAATTGTGTGTATCTTTTTTATTATCTGGGGAAATTGTCATCTTCTGTTTAGGTTGTAACTTGTTTTTGTCAGCTATATCAGCGTTAACTTTTTGTTGCTTGGTTATTTGCGTTTCATCTTTTTTCTTTGGACTATTTTTTGCTTTCGATTTCGACTTGGCATCGTTATCATTTGTGTGTATCGGAGGTCCATCTGCCGTTGCCATTGACCTAGTAATCGGTCTGACAGCAATGGTTTGGTTCTCTGCTAATAACTTAGCTTCTATTTTATTTATTATTACATTTTGTTTCTCGATTACTTTCGACTGCTCCCTAATCAGTTTTAAACTTTCCTTGACATATAACTCTAACTCATTTAGTTTGTAAAATTCTTCACTTACCCCACCCTTGTTTATGTGAGAGTTGCACTGGTTACAATACCACTTTACATTTTCTTTATACACGTCCATAAATTTGAGTTCTGTCGGTTTAAAAATACTACATCCATAATGCACCATTTCTCCACATGCTCCATTACACTTTAGTAGTTTTTCATTATGTTTATCTATCACTATTTTGCATTTTACACACGACTGTTTGCACGTTTCGCTGTTAGTCGCCATGTTGTTATATACATATATATATATATATATATATATATATATATATATACATATATATATATATATATATATAATGATTGCAATTCAGTTAGTTGCAACGCACGAAATCATGCAAGCGAACGCTAATAACAAATAATTAATTCCCTTGTCACGGTTGTGGAGCGACTGACTGATAAAAGCGGCAGTGCTTCTCTTTCATCCAAAATTAAACATATAAATCACACGAAACTGCTGCGTTATGTAGGTAAAGTAAAACAAACAAATCGTAACAGGTCGTCGATGGACAATGTCCATGTTTGTTGTTATATTTTTGATACCGATCTTAACGTGTAGAAGTGCAATTAATGCTTTTTTGTAACTCCGTCACGAAGCTAATTCTTTTGGGATTAAAGTGGGTGAAGTCTGGCGGAAATTGATCAGATGTCGTAGACGAAGACGTACGACTGTTGCGCAAACAGTATTAAAATTTACATACAATACGCTTCCTGCTAAGTTAATGTGTAAATTCATGAATATGTTTATTGCGACGTCGTCCTCAAGAGAAACTTAAACTAACGACGTTGTGGTTTATATTATTTTAAATAAGTTGAGATTTTTTAACTGAATTAGTTTGACGCATTCCCGTTCCCCCAACGCGGCTCCCATGTAGACCTTACGATTGGTGGCACTGCAGGATAATATAGTTGATGAGGGCGTTGAAGATATCTCCCATGACTATTCAACTTTTTGTTCGCTTCGATTTTCTCTAAGTTTACTGAATATTATTATGGAATAAAGAGGATTTATTATTACCGCCATCCTTACCTGCCGGTTAACTACAAGATAACTTCATAATTATGCGTATCTTTCTTTATGATATGAGTTTTTTCTCGCCTACTTTCTCGTGGTTGAAATCATAGCTGATTACCAGGCCTTGTCGGTGAAATAAGGAAATACCAATATCTAGAGTCACTTTTAATTAAAAAACTCTCAAAAGATAAGAAATCCACTGGAACTAGACAACTATTACAATTACTATTACAATTACAACAATAAGTCTGATCAATAAGAAGTTTCGTGAAGAATTAAACAGATAACTAGTAAAGACATTTTTGTAAGTTTCGACGTTCCCTCTTTATTAATTCCAATAGAAGAAGCAATATATATCATTGAGGAACAATTAGTCCCACGATGATTATCTCAGGATATAGTCGAGCAAGCAAGGCTTTGTCAGAATATTACCTATTTCCTATGGAATGGGTACTTCTACGAACAAGACATCTGGACTGCCATGGAACCACCAGCATCGCCATAGGAATCGGTGACAGGAAGCCTACATGTTGGTACTAGACGACACATCTATAATTTCTCATAGAAGAGAAAAAGTTCAATAGTTTCTGGACTATCTGAATGGACATCACACCAGTATCAAAGTTGAAGAAGACGCATCCCTAATTTTTCTTAGGCTGCCTCTTAATTTAAAGGGTGCCCACTTAATCCCTAACTGATTGACGACAGAAAACTGTGCACATTCGTATGCATTTTACGGAATGTAAGTAAAAAGCGGAAATATATATTTCTGCAAAAATAGCTGCGCTAAACTTAACATTCAGGGAATCCACGTGATGTAAATGCAAATTTTCAGTGCAATTGCATCTTAGACAATATTGCTGACGATAATGTGCCTAGCGATCGCGGCGTATCTATGGCATTTAATCTATGGATGTATGATAAAAAGAAAGAATATCGCCCGGAATATAATATTATTGACCCACATTTCGTCCTTGTCGCCGATGATTTAAAACAACAATGGTGCCTGCATACGTTTTCAAGTGATGTGGCCGTCTAGGCTTTTAGTGTGTATCACATTTAATTAATATTCATGAAGTAATTTTCATTTTCCAAATTATTTTAAAATTGACTCTGTTGTTTTAAAGAGTTGTTGCTACTTTGTAACATAAAATATGTTATAATTTGTACCAACTGAACAATGGCAATTATGACAAACTTTAGATAACGATCAGTTAACTAGTAAAGTGAAAATAGGTTTTTTTATTTGTATTTGCTCGAGTTTAGTCGAACTATATCGAACTATAATAGAGCGTATACTTTCGTTTTAGTGTTATTAGAAAAAACTACAACGATTACTGTAAAGGATTACGGCAGTTGTGGAAATACTGAGGACTCGCACAGGTCCAAATTTCAATGAGCCTAACATATTTAAACCCTGGACATTACACTTTTCTAGCCTGGCGGTTTATACTCCTAGATCAATATTATTATCAACTTGTAACTAATCAAGTGAAATTAAATAACACAGGAAAATAATTTGAACTGGAAGGGGTGAAAAGCGATGACGAAATAGATAAATTGGAAAGAAGTAGGGAAATAAAATACAGATTATACACCGGAAATGGACGACCAAAGAAAAATTATAACAGTTTTCGATAGTGGGCCAGGTGGAGAAAAAAGTGTTACAAAAAACAACAGACAAGATATTAACAAAGAGGACATTCTGTAAAGTAGCAACATGGAGTATAAGAGACATAAAGGACTAAAGTCAAAAGGTATTTTATGAAGACAGTGCCAAAAATAATAAAATATGACAGGGAAGAAACTGTAGATGATGTAGATATGTATCTACAATGAAATCACAATAGGAAAATACACAGCAGCAGATGGCTAATAAATAAAAAAACATAGCATGATATAAAAAAATTGGGGCACAGAAGACACACTAAAACTGAACGTATGTGTATGTGCAGAACGATGATGAAAAATCTAAGATAAATTAACAGAATATAATGATGGACTCCGACTCCGCAATCAACTTCGCATCAATACCATATCATCTGAGTACTTGTACTGTACCTACTCTGGATCTCCCCATTACTTCATTCATTATGGACAGTAATACGCTTAAGCTGTGGCCTTATTTATTGCCTTTCTTCCATTCAAATTTTTACATTGTGTTACTTGTATTAGGTTATTGCGGCTGGCTTCAGGTATTTCGAAATGTTGTTCTTCTCTATTAAGTCAAAGGTATATTGTCATTCATCTGCTTTTAAGGTGTGAAAGCTGGTTGCTCCTCCTCCAGTTCTTCCTCCTAAAATGTGTAAGCCTTTCTATATTCGTTGATGGTTTGATATATGTTTTGGAATCTACTGAAGACAGACATATCGCCTGTACTTCTTGCAATTTTCATTCTCTCATTTTTTGTGTAAGGGCACAAACAACTATATTTGCCAGTGTTTTGGGTTTTCTTCCTTTCTCAAGCCTCTTTGTAAATTTTCCATAGCTGTGTTACTACTTCATCTAGATATTTTATCATATCTGGCTCTGTACCATCCTCTCTTCCCGCTTTCCTCCACTTATGTCCTTAACGTGTTCTTGTTCTTACTACTCGTGCATGGAATATGTCCTAACAATAATTGAAAAAAAACTTGAATGGGCTTATACTAAGAGAAGACAGACTGGTCGAGAAAATCTTGCAAGGGGCACATGAATGAAACACGTGGCGTTATAGTCGAGCATAGAGGAAGACACGAGCAAACTAGTCCAGGGCTGAGAACCTAAACAGATTTGATTCAATAGTCTTATACCTAACGGTAAAGAAATTTAAGACATAAATGTGGATGAAATTAAAGTTAATAGGAATTATAATATTAAAAATTCAGAAGGCTAAACAAATAAACTTTGTGATTGCGACAAAGACAGAGAAGGGACTAGAAAATAATATTAGTACTATCTATATAAAGGAATACGTTTGAATTGGTATATTTGTATGTAATAATCTATTTGACATCAACTAAAGTTTATATAACTTAAGCTGCATTCGTACCTTACGAGCTTTAAATAATAAAAAATATTAATACTAAACAAAGTTTACTGTGGTAAGAGAAGTTCGTATTAAAATAAAATCGAAAATAAAGTCAAAATCAGACAATTAAAAAATAGCGTGTTGTGATCAAAGCTGACCCAGCTGATGATTATGCCCATCCCACGGTAAATGTTTGCACACTCGCGTTTTAAACGTGACAGTCGATACTTTGCAATATCGTAAATAAACGATATTTTAGATAAAATAGTACCATGAGCAAGCATGTCTTTACGACAAATATTTATTTATTATTATATTTAAATTTTTTTTATAAGTGAAGCACGTAGAATACAACGTTCCACGAGTTTCCATATTTAGCTAATTCTGTAAACCTGTATACTGCGACAATCAATATTAACAATGAAAAAAGTTTAAACTACGCCACTTTGCTCTTAAACTCGATAAGTGACCGGAGTGGAGTATTTTCAGGTTTGTGTCGAAGTATTTAATATGTTGTTATAATCGTAGGTTGATGTATGTATGTAAATCATAATTCTTTGCACAACATTTGGGTACCATCACTACCGTAACTCATATATGTGACAAGCAACATAAAACAGTACAATATTATGATTGTGGATTTGTGGAAGATATATTTTAATTGGAAAAATCACTTGAAACTGGAAGTTTCCAACGTTTAGATGAGAATACGAGAATGTTGCTCATCAACACGTCACGGTCGTTGATGAATTATGTGATTGATCAAATCACGAACTAAATGAATGGATGAAGTTTATAGCGCTCCACCGTTATAAATAAATTTTATTCGGAGTTTAAACCGATTTTAATTGCAGTAAGCAATATTAAAGAATTTAAAAGCAACGAAAACGGAAAACGTTTACTTTTCTTTGAAACAATACAGGAAATTACTGTATGTATTACGAGAGTAGAGAAATTAAAACTGCAATTAAATTAAAGTATGTATAGCTATTATTTGCATTTTATTATGACGACATCCTTTCTCGTTTTTACGTTTTTGTTAAATTTTATGTTTATGTTACAATTGCCACATATTACTCGTTATGGGCTATAATTTTTAATTGTTTCCGATTTATTGATCTGTTTTCCATTAACTAGCGAAATAAAACTGATACCAACAAAAATTCAACGATATCGATACGGTTTCCTGATCCACCGCACTCTATGTATATAATTCTCCCTCGTTAATTGAAATTATCGAATTTTAGACTCTCGGCAACTGAAACCAAATACATACCTTTGATTATAATTCTCATGTAGGAATATTATTTCTATGCTTACAATAAATATTCCAAAATGTTCTGAACTAAATACACATGAATCGATTTACTTTCTATGAAAAACCAAATTGCATGCCCTGGAGCACGTTTACGTTTTAATTTCATTTTTTTGGTGAGCGGTTTTAATTGCCTCTCTGATGTTTATATTTAGTTTTAGAGTGAAACTCTTAATTTTGTATTACTTACGACTATAAGATTAAAGTCATGTATTTCCTATTTACGGACTAAATTCTACTTTAAAGTATAAAAGAAACTTTCTTATAGGTCATATCGTCGTTTCATAAGCAAATATTCAACGAATTAATATTTGCTATACGCAAAGTATTTACATTGTTTAAATAATACTAAATTGAGCAAGCTTTTACGCACACTGTGTGTAAATTTAATTTTTATGTATGCAATAAAACTGAAAGCATCCCTGCAGTAAACCTGATCTACAATCTGCTGTGATTAATATTACACATTTAAAATAGCTAATAAAATGTTATAATATGTGGTAACAAAAGGCTGTCGTAGCACTGATATCTAATTAAATATGAGAAATAATGGAGGTAAGAGTTAAGAGTCACGTCAGTTGTACATCAGTGATATTCCCCAAAACGTTTGACAATGTTGGACTTTAATGGATTATATTTGAAAAACATTGTAGTGTCCCATCGAAAATTATCCATGTTGTACAATAGATGGTATGGAAAATATCACATATCGGCTATATTTGTACTTGATAAAATTGGGACAGCAAGCTTTAGTGATGGAACATTTCATACTTTGTTACAATTATGCCAATTGAGGATTAAAAATATGGCCCGGTGTGGTGGAATTATATGCTTCATATTTGAAGATTGAATTACTGAGGCTACTGAATGTCATGAATGTCACATATGCACACTAGCACTAATTAACGAAAGCAATTCAGTCGTGTTTGGGGACGATATACCAACCATAGAAAATTCTATTTTCATTAATTACTATGTTAAACCATAAATACTGAAGAAGTGCGTACCACACGTTCTCATTACCACACCAGACAGGTGTAACCGCAATATAGCAATGGCCAATAAAAATGTTTCCAGCAACATCATTAGAAAATCTGATTCACTAACTGCAATAATAGTGCATGAAGTAGCAAAAAAAGCCAATTAGTACATTTATATAATAATGTATGAAAGGGCAGATTTGATCAGAAGATAAAATAATTACATTTGGTCTGGCAGATTAGAATTTTATTGGTAGGTAAGTTGAAGAATGAACCAATGGCTAGGTTGAGTCATCAGATTCATTGGGTTTTGAGTGGTATGACTTACTCCTTCACTCTCCTTATTGTCACGTATTGAGAAAATTTCATTGCGAAGTTACTGAATTTGGAGTAGATTGCTCCTATTTTGATTTTGTGGTGGAGGCCAGATTATATTTTGTCTTTTAAGGCGCCTGTTAGTGGGATTCCAATCTTTGGTAGGAATTGTTCGAATAATTTTGAGGGGAACGGGAATCTCGCTGATGGGCTAGTATGGCATGGATTTATCGAAGTTGGAAATGCAGATAATGTACGAATAACAACAAGCTATTATTTCATGGATTTAAATTAAATTTCACACATAAATTCTAAAAATACTAAGTACTCGACCGTGTCGTTGATACCAAAATTTAAATATTTATGCTTTTGACTTACAATTGAATAGTGTATTATTTCAAGTTCTATAACGAATTTAAGTTTATACATACGTTCTTGGTGCAAACAAGCAATGTCAAACTTACGTCTCAAATTAAATGAGTGAAGTGCATTGCTTAGATTGAATCATAAGCAGTGATTTATAATATGTTTATATACCATCTATCCCCAAAAGATTGTAAGAGAAATGTCAAATGGACTATGTTATTTTTATATAACGTGAAATGCATTTAAAACGATGTACTATGGATAAGGTATTCGATGAAATATGTACAAATTATTCAATTTCGATATTCTAATTACTGGTGAGCATTTATTTTCACATAATTGAAATCTAGTGGAACTGCTCCTTCGCCGATTAAGTGTAATTTTTACTAAAATGCTTTGATTCGTGATTTTGATGCGAGAGTATTCGTTGTTGGAAGCGACCAGTTTATAATTTGCGCTCACCATTAGAATCTGCATTTCTTGTGTCGTTCTAAAAAGTAATAAAAATGTTGTGAAATATTCGATGTTATGTCTAGCAACTAGAATCAAACCGTAGATAAAAAATCTGCAGTGGCCCGCACTTAACTTTCATTTACTTAGATACATTTTCAGCAGACTGGCGCAGTCGTGATGAAAAGTAGTATAAGAATAGAGAAACTCAAGTAGGGTGCAACGTAGAGAGAGGGAGAGAGAGAAATTTGGAAATTTAACATATAAAAAGTTCTTTATACTTAACGTAAAGAAATGTGTAATTAACATAAGTTTCGGTTGGGTATATGTAGTCAGAATGTTATGTTATATAAGATTGTTGGTTTGTATGCCACTTTTAAGGCAGTTTGTAATAAGGGTCACTATTTGATTATTCTGGAGAATGTGTGCCAGTTTGGTGTGAGAAAACGTTCGTGTGGTCTAAAAGCGATGTAAAGTAAACGTTTCTTGTAAGAATTTGAAGCAAGGACGAAAATTTGGTGAAATTTGAAATTTTGGTTACGTGTACGGACTGTCAAAAACAGTAAAACATATTTATACAATTTATGGTTAAGGTTAAGGCATTTATGCTATATAAATTTCTATTTAGTTCGCGTGAATGATTGTCATGTAAAGAATTTTTATTCTGGTTGAATACATTGTCGATATAGTTTTCATCATTTTGTTTGTTAACGGTTTTTACTCAAGTATCGCATGGTCAGCTCGTATGCGACTGCAATGGCACTTTATTTTACTTCAATTCTTACATCGACAATTTCCATTATAAGCATGGCTTTGTTCGGCGCAATTAACGAGTATAATTTTTTTACTGCCTGAAAACTCTATTTACTTGCATTTAATTGAAAATTGCTTATATAGTACATAATGATAAATATAATTATTATCATTAAAGGGTAAAAATTGCCAAAAGGGCTTCTTCTGAGAAAGGTCCCGGAGAGAAAATATTAATGCAAAATCACAGTAGTAGCAGTAGTTGGTTTTCCAACGGTTTATACAATGAGTTTTCCGTGTTTCTGACAATAGTTATTGTAACATTTGTATGTGGATATATAGCATATAGATCACCAATTAAGATGACATGTAAATTAAAACAAATTAAGGTTGCAATAAATAATTGACATCATATCTGAGACATGTCTGAGTATGTTAGTTCTATACTTCATTAAACTATTCTTCGAGATTGAAAGCTATGATTATTTTGCAATTTCATTGAAATATTGGGTAGAATTTGCCGAATTGTATTGTTAAAATTGTTTGGTACCTTTAATAACAAACTTTCTTCAAAGTGTGATGGTGTCCATTAGTGGTCCATTACGTAGTTAAATTGCTTATCCAGTAATACCGCATATTTGCACATACTCGGTGTCAGCACGCGATTCAATGACAATGCATCGTGGGCGCGATTGACACTGACCTTATTCATGTGCGCGAACCGACGCGATCAAACGCATGGCGATGCCATTGTAGAAAGTAGAAAAATAGCCGTTAAACTTATACATATTGTAATAAGAATTTAAACCTTTGAAATCCAGATATTGAATTTCGTAAATTTTCTAAAACGTACTACGAATCTGCATGTATATATATGCGTAGCGTGGTTTAACGAACTAACTTTATCCACAAGACAAACTATCAGAAGCTAGACATAAAGAATTGGTCAAAAATTCGTGGGAAAATATCGCTTAAAGGCAATGAAGACCTGTCGCATATGTGTTGCTTTATTTTCGGGTACCTAAAATTCCCCGAAGTATTTACAATGAGAGATGAGAAATTCGGTGTAGAAGACCTACTGTGTATTGTTATTTTAACTTGACTTATTCGGGTCATGTTTACCTGATGGAGTTCTTAAACTGCAAACATTTTATTCCCAAATGTAAAAAACAACTATTGCAGTTACTAATCAGTTTTTCCAAAACCTTATGGTGATGTAACATATAGAAAACTCTACCACAAGCGAGGAAATGAAAATAAATAATTTACACATCCGTCATCACACCTCCAATTTTACCCGAATGACTCGCCGTCGTCATGTGAAGCGTTCCATTGAATTTATTAGACTCATTTACCTTTGTTTCGATGACACTATTACTGATGAAAAATGTTTTCTTAGAAATTGTCCTGATCAAAATTTTCAAATATAGAGTAATACAATGGACTGCCTACGGGTTTAGGATCAAAGTTAGGACTCTTATATCAGACTCTCCAAGTGATTTACAAATTCCAATTACAATTTTGTAGAACTTTGTGATTAGATGTCCAGCTATATTTGCGCCAATTTCGAAATGTTACATAATTGTTGGCCGTAAAATATTAAAATACGAAAAAATAACTTACTATTTATTATGATTAACTCAAACGGAACAATATCGTGTCCGAACACAATACCACCGAGTTTCACTCACATGCCACTAAAAATAAAACTTTAATTATAGCAATACCGGTATAGAACTAATTTTAAAACCGTGCGTGGACAAATCTAAGTACAAGCTGCATTTTTAAAGATAACTCATGTGGTCGTTTCTGTTTGGATGCTTATTTAATATCAATCCGCGCGACGTCCGGATCGACGAGACGGACCAATAAAACTAGCTTCCTTCCGCGGGAATTCTGATGACATTTGAGTCGGAAATTTAGAAATGACGAGGCTAATTTAAGCTCCAATTATAGGAATCATGTAAGAATGCAAAGACGAACTTGCGTCATGTCGATCACGTACCGGCGATTGTTTCGCTAAAGGCGAGTCTATTAATAGAAAAAAGATTGTCTCTTTTCATTTAATCAGTACTCGATCGACTAATTTCTGCCGATTTGTATTCGTAGTACGTTTTTTAATAATGTGTTATCAAGTGCATAATGGGCATCGCGCTCGCAGAGGATTCGATCGATTGTTTTCTGCAGTCGCCCAAAATAATTTTGAATGCGTCGATGTTTTGCATCAATTGCCAGTCGAGTGTACTTTTTATTAATTCTTCGCGAACCTGATGGGCGTCATCAGAAAATTAAAAAAAATTCAAATAGCAACGAAACCACTGATGATTTGTTTCCATATTTCGACGTTCTATTAAAATATTCATTAGAATTTTAATAGAACAACATTAATAACCAAGTATTATCAGATAATAGTGATTACTTGTTAGCGGCAAACATAAACATACATAAAAGAAAATTTAAATTCCTCGGTATTATTTTATATAATTGGGTGCGACATGAAACGTCGGATTGGCTTAAATTCTCGAAAATAGACAACGTAAAATTTTTAATTTGGTACCACGGTCACAGACATTCAAATGCGGCATTCAGAATGGCAATGTCGTAAATATCGGGGAAAATCGAGGAGTAGATTTAATCGTAAAATACCTACGCCCCATAAACTACAAAATGTACGGTTGTACTTAGACGACCGTATAATTCGCCGAGAATAAAAACTGCTCCTATAAAAGTATTGTGCACTTGCGAGCATTTGTATCGAGATGTACGCACTGAGGCGTAGGTTCCACTGCGCTCGCTGTCCCAGTCACAAAGACAATACAAATGGGTTCGTTTTTAAAGGCGACGTTGCAAATAATTTCGTCGATATCGTTATAAGCTGTTTGAATAGAACGAATTGAAACGAAAAAGAGTGAGATAATGGATTATGTTTTAATGTAACGTGTTTTTCTTTATTTTAAACCGTATAAATCTTTGACATCCTATCATACGCATGAAATAATTGAGGAAAAAATCACAAGAAACTTTTTACCCTTACGCATTTTTTTCAATTTATTGATAACTAAGTTTCATTTAATATCATCATGTTGAACAGTTGTAACTATCGATTTGTTTGTTAAATATCAAATTGACTTAATAGTAACAGTATGTATGACAAACATGGCAAAATTCACGTTGTTTAATCGTTTGATAGAAATATAAAAATTTGGTTATCAATTTCTCAGATCTATTTATAAAAGTTGAGTAGAATCAGTAAAGATCTGACCATTGACACATCAGTTGCCTATTGTGTCTGGTTTTATTTTTTTTGCATTCCGTTACAATGTAGCCTTGACGGAGTCCTTCTATTGTCTCAAATCTTTTTCGAGGTTTCACTCCTAGTGCGGATGTAGTTACTGCAATATTTTGACCATCTTTATTAGCTGGTCTTCTATTCCTCCTTTCTTCAGGCATACTCATACGTCTTCTCGTCTTATTCTGTCGATGGCATAAGCACTTCTCTCGTCCCTCTTACATCTTTTATTTCGGTCCAGCTCTTTCTAGTTATTCGGAAGTAGTCTATAATTGATCTTCCTCCTCTATTAATTTCCTCTCTTGAAAGCGGGGCGGTGTGTGAACTTCGAGTTTGCTACCACTAAGTCATGCTACGCATAGGTCCAGTATCCCCTGTTTGCTTATGTTTCGAACTTCTCCACCCTGTGTCCCAAAGTGGTGTTCAATGTCTCTGTTATGTTGCCCACCCTACCATTCAGGTCCCCATTACGATAACCTTCTTATTTTTTGTCAATCTATTCCTGTTGCTTTCCTTTTCGAAAAACTTTTCCTTCTCTACATTTTTGTATCTTCACGTATCACGCATTCTTTTATTTACGTGGTGAAGTCGCTGATGTGACGATGAAATTCTGTTTCCTTTTACTATGAACCTTACTCCTGCTCTTACTCTTTCCCCTTCGTCTACTCCTGCCATTCGTTACTCAAATTCCTAAAACTGTCGGTGAGACAAACAGGAACTAAAAACCTATCTTTTGCGAAAATTCTGGGCTGTACTTCATATTTGTTTTTCTTTATATTTGAAATAATTTTGAAATTTTAAGTAATATCTTTACAAGTTATCGAGGTGGTTGGTTATAAAAATATAACATTTTAATTATTTTAGCAATGGGTAGATGTTTCGAAATAAATTTAACAAAGTTATAATCTGTTTTAACAGTGTAGACATTGCGCCATTGTGACGTATAAATGGCCTGCATGCTTGGCTTGTGGTGATGTGGTAACATAACCAAAAATTACGCATAAACAAAACTTTGCGTGCGTTTGTTTCTTTACTTATTAGTTGAAATAGAGGTCCGTTTTAGAGCCAGTAAAGCTGACTACGGTGATAAGTATGTGGATATGTGCAAGTAAAACGTGATGGACACACACACACACAAAATATTATATAACCGTATTTATTTAACTATCTAACATGCTCGTGGTCGAAGTGAAGAACAGTCTGCCACATCTACAATTTACTGGAAGAAACCGTCAAATTTTAGGAAGAGCAGAATCTTCGTAAAATTTGACGCGCTACATATAAATATATGTATTTGATGAACAAGATCCCACCATAGTTCGAACATCTACCTCGTTCCTTTCGAAAGAACGTTTTATCTAGTGGTAGTAGAGGGGTATTCGATTTGCTTCAAGAAAACAAATTCAAATTAATATCAATATTCAGTTATATATGCAATATTTAAGCGATAACGACAATAAAGATGCGTATGCTTTTTGCAGTTTGTCAGTAATCACATGACCAATGATGAAGCTGCAAAAGCAGAAATAGCATCTTGTCAACAAATCTTCTCATTGGCATCAACTGAGATTTGAACAGATATCTGCTTCTAGAATTTATAAAGCTGTTGATAGCGTCTGGTGCTCTAACGATTTCATTTGATACAACTGTTAGAGGGCGAAAAGCTAGGCCATTTGTTTTGTAAGATGTCTTAAAATTAAGAAAAATTCAAATTAACTACTAAGGGCTATTCGTCATAAATATTAAAAGTTAATATCGAGGAATTGAAACCTAAATGTGTTTTGCTAATAAAATCAAGGACTACCCTGCATTGCAGTACGTACTTCACCAGTATTTCTTTTTGATTGCTGCCACTCATTTCTCGCGAATTAATCGCTACAAACCCCCGATTTTTCGTAAATTTACCCGCACTTTATATTCACGTCCACTCTCAACGAAGTCAAAGAAAGTTATGTATACTACTAATATTAACAAATGCCAGTTTTTATCATGTTTTGTACATTTTCATCACTTAGAACATTTTTTTGTAAATTTTCCAAAAGAGTTCGAAAAATATATAGTCCTATGAAACAATAAGAGTATTTTCTTCCTCGTTGTTTTGCCATTCAACTTAGGGATCCATTCTCTTGTAGCCATCTTTTCCATGCTTTCTTGTTCTTGCTATGGCTCCATTTGTTTCCTACAAAAAACAAAATTTCTTATGGGTCGAAAAAAGGGAGAACAAGGAAGAGGTGGTAGTCAGCATTACCAACTACATAAACACTAAGGGGTAGATTTGTAAAAGGTGAGGATGTTGGGTGCAAAAAAATGAAATCAACTAAAATACTTAGAGAATGCGTATTACAGTCCACACAGTGGACGTAGTACAGGACGAAGACGAGATAGTTTGCGCAAATTTTGACAAGAAATTAAAAGTAGTTGAAACTAAATTAAATAGTGGCAGCTATATAGGATTGCCCATAAAGAAGAAGAACAAAGACACATCGATTAAGATAACGGAATGGAGAAATTATTTTATGTAAAGGAAGAGGAGACGATGCGGGAGATGATGAATGTGCGTGTAAGAGTAAAAGGTGAAGGCATTTACAGACTTGGAAAAGGGATTGAAGGATTCAGGACGAAATGATCGTTTACGAAGAATGTGCGCAAGCGGTGCATGCTAAAGGAAGTAGTTGCCCATTACATATTCAGGGTGCTCAATTGGCAGACACAATTTTTTACAGTATTTGCGAACTTAGAGCCTTAGAAAAAGTGTTCAATTTGCGCGAAATGGATCATCATATCATTTAAAAAACTCAAACGGAACGAGCAGCGAACACATTTTTATAAAGTGAGCAGGATAATACTGAGAAACTTTAATAAGAAATGTGGTGACAAGGGCTAATCGAGATGGTCAATGGTATATATATATATATACAGGCATAGTCATACCAACTTGTACGTACCAAAACTCGAAAATATCATGCAGACGCAGGACACAAATATGAGAACTACCTAGCGACTTAATTTTGGTTCGAGAAGGAAGTAATTACACTTTTTGTAGTGTAAAATAAAAGATCGGGATAAACTCGTTTACTAACGGAGTGAGGAACTATGGTTAAAACAATTGCAATTGTGCTTGTCAAATAGAAGCTATATATACATCAATTGACGAGGAAATGGATAACCAATACCTTCATTCATGCATTACATTAACAAACGTTGAAATAAACGTAGTTATCATAACAATAATTCACATAGTTCACGAGGAAATCAGTATGGAGGAAAAAATTGCATTCACAACCACCAGAACAATTAGAAAAACTCACGAAATTTTATCTTTTTGAAGCAGCCGTAAACAAACAAACAAAGTCAAGCATTTAATGTCGACCGGAATATAACCAAACAGTAATAATGAAATCGACAATATAATTTTATGTATGAATGGTTCGAATTGTGTGAATGCGAATTACGGTGGAAAGCAATGAAAATTTCTTTGAGATATGGATATTACTATTAATGTTATTTTAGAAAACTTGATAGGTACAAATTTACCGGTATTACTATCGATTGGTGTCGATATGGGATGAAAGCTCCAGAAAGGGTTGGATTAGTGTTAGATTTGATAAACAGTTGTATTTATTTATGTGGTGCAAATGTTAATGGATGTGGGTGGGTAAATGCAGTACCACCATATCCAGGAGGAGAAATACAATGATAAATAGGATGATGGATAAATACTGAATAAAAAAATAAGATGGAAGAGTGCCCGATTGCAAGATTCGGATATGGAATTAAAGTAAGAAAGGGATGGTACCTATTAGTTCATGGACGAGGAGTGTAGAAAGTGTAGTTGTTTGCAACGCAGACAACCCTTAAATCACTTATAGATTTAAACAAATTAAAGACAAAAAAATAAAATTTTATTAATTCCGGCCCTGTTACATAAATATATTTGCCGAACGAAAGCAAGTTACAGAGTAACCTGGCGCGTGTTTTTGTAATATATCTACCAATGCGATAAACATCCGCTTTCAAAATCCGAAATACGAGAAAAATTCTGATGGCAAATCGATAACTCGTCTGTTTGAAAAGAACAAAGAATCACAAACGAGACTATTTGCAGCAGGAAATACTATATTAATTTAAGCTGATAAACTACTGAATAAAAATTGGCCTTTTAATTAGTAAACAAGAATTGTAAAACAATAATGTGGACAGTTCGATGCCATTTAAACATATTTGGGCCTAAGTTTCAATACTTCAATCAAGTTTACAACACTGTTGTTGGTCGCTATCGTAGATATTCAACTTAGTCTGTATAGATTAAATTATAATTTCTGATACATTGACCATAACGAACGAAGTAATTCATTTAATCCCAAAGCATCATCACTATTAAAATTGATACGAAATGGAATTAATCTATAAAAACACAGACATGTCTATAATATAATCTGACTTTCTGGACACCAAAGTTACTTCATACGAACTATAAAACGGAAGCAATGTGAGAATTTACGTCCTATCGGAACACAATTCAATTCGAAGTGGATTCGATTTCACGCACAACTTCGAAAAAACCCCGCAACTTACTTTTACGAAACGATAAATTTTCGACGTATAAATCGCGCCGATTTGTACAAAAGGTCATTCGTTCTTTCGCTGTTTAATATTTCATCGTAATTACCGTTTGTGCACGCTTAATAACAATCGCTACAAGTTCGTAAATCTCAAAGGTGATTTGCTCGTAACGAAAATAATTTATTAGTTTCTAAATTGGCGCCTGTTCCGTGGACTGGAAGACATGCTGGTAGAGAACGAACGACGTCCTAAAACACTTTTATGTGACGCGAGTTAGTTTATCGAAAACTTGAACTTTGGTGGAATAGTTACGGTTGTAATTAAATTGATAATCGTGACCCGCACATCAATGTTAGTTATTTGAAATAATAGAAGTATTTTTTTCGAATTTAAAATGAATTTCTGAACAAAAAATACCTAATAGTGAGTGTGAGTGGATCCGACTTATTATACTATAATAACTGCATATCATCTAGATATGGTAATTGTTTTGTTTATATATTTTAAAAATGGGAATTTTATTAGACGATAGTTATTTTGGTTTATTTAAGTAATGTTACAAAAAATCTTTGCTGGGAAATAAACGTTAACATTAAACTTACGACGCTTTTCTTTAACAAATGTATCCAAAACGAGCTTAATCAATATTCTGAACGATACATAGGTACTTTGTAGCTTTGTAGCGTATTTAAGCGGTATTTGAGCTTAACGTCAATGCAAACTCAGCATTGCAGTAGATTGACTTCTGTCTACTACCGATACACTCTGTTTGTATTAAGTTCTCAAAGCTGCTAATACTAGTAAAGGCATTTGTGGTTTGTAGGAGTTGATGATTGAACATTTGCAGGTACAACATAAAATGTCCTGAATTTAATATAAAGTTTAATATTTGGTTAGTTTTAACCACTATTATGGTTAGTTTAACAGTAATCAATGAACCACATCATACAGATGGAATAAATATGATTTAAACAATTTGCTTTAAAACACGTTTGATGTCAAATAATTAAAAAAACCTAAGATAATATACGAAGATAAGAAAGAAATTTCGTATTTGTGAAAATGAAAATAATATTAATTAGCAATTCTGGCGGAGTGAAACTGTCTTTTTGTATTATCGAAAGTCCTTTTCGCTATATAGAAGTTATATTAATACATTTTTGTCACTTCAGTGTTAAAAATAACGATCAGAAAATAGATTTAAAACTTTCACGTACAATAATATCGTTACGATGATTACACTTCTTAGGCAGCATTAGTTAAATTTGCTTACGTAGCACATATGTTGATGTTTGATTTAATTTTATGTGTGTGTGCAATCTGTGCTTAAGGTTATTCTATTGGAAGCCACTTAAACCATTACCTTACCGACTGCCATTAGTACCTTAGTTTCAAGAACATAAAATTAAATCAAACATCAACGTACACACATACGTACTATGTAACTACATTTAACAAAATATCCAGTTCGAATGTCAACGATTGCATAACTGACCCACGAATCTGAGGTTCAAACTAAGTTAAGTTTAATGATAACATAATTTAAGATTTTACTTGACGTGAACTAAGTTTCTTTGAATTACTGTATTGTTAAGAGACTCCTACTTGGTCTTAAAAACAAAATTGAATTCAATTTAACTACGTCTTGAAATCCTATAATGTTTCGATTTAATTCTTTTTAAAGCGCCATTAAAATATCTCGTCTCCCACTTTACGGTCCACGTTGTAGATTAGATTAAGCGGCTCCTTAATTCAACCCCGGTAAACATATTATGTTATTATAGAATTACGGGATTCGAACCTCGAGGTGCGGTTTAACGTTAATGGCGTTAAATAAATACGTTCTGCAAACTTGAATTATCGACAGCCTACACCCTAATCACATTACAAAAATCATATCAGCCATTTATGTAATTGAATGAAAAGGACTAAAAGCATTTTATGATATTTAACGACACTAAGAAAAACTAGATAAATCGTAAATGAAAGAATACTATATTGATTATATTCTTGCATTAAATATTAAAGTGAGCTTTAAATATAATATTTGGTAATAGTCGTACACACAAAAAGTCATGAAGTTCCATATCTCATCAACAAATCACATATTTGATGCTTTGTGTCCAAACCAATTCAATATTACAATTCGAACAACGGTATAAGGATATAAAATTTGCAAAAGAAAAATCCTTTGCAATGAATCTATTATTATGCACTTAGAATTATTTTGCATTATGTTGGGTATTTATTCGTTTTTTGGTGTGCGACGATAATCCAAAACGGTGGATGTTCCATAAGTTATTTTTTACACATCACTTGTGAACAGACCTTAGCTGTGCTACTGTGGAAATGGGGTGATTTGATTGATGTTTAAGACGCTTCGCACAATTGTTTTATATCTTGGAGGGCGGTAACTAGAATGATGGCCCCTTGCGTGTCGAGGATCGATAAACATAAATGTAGTGCAAACGGATAACAGCTGTATATTAGAACAAAACAAATAGAGTTCATAGATATAAAATAGCGACAGTCTGGATAATATTTGCCGGCTAGGACAAATTCTTGAAAATAAAACCAAAATTCAGAGATACAGTACTGACATGTACTACTAAAATATAATCGATATTTTCTGACATGATATAATAACATTATAATAAATAAGTTTTGTTCACCAAACTGGTATTTTCAGGTCTGATAAATGTGTCCGCCATAAATAAAGAAGTCCATAGGAGATTTGTCTGCATAAAATGTGTGACGATACCAAAATGGAAATAATATCAAACGCACGAACAGTAGTTTTCTTGAAATTCTGGATTTGAAAAGGTTAAAGATTCGGAATATATAGTAAGAACATATTTTAAACTACCCCCTGGATTATTTAGTATGAGCTACATAAATTAATATTGAATTGATACTTACGAGCAACGAATAATTTTGCAACGCATATTAAAGAAATTCCTACATTGTCATTTCCATTAAAAGTAAACGCTGATAAACCTAAAGTTTAAATTAACAAACCGAACCCACACTACTTCCATCATCAACTTAAAAATGTATCGATTTGAATTTTCAACACGTAAATGAACAAAATTATCACCAAAATGAAAAAACTGCCAAGGACCTTTGCCCGTTGTCGAGACGAAACTTATGGAAATATAAACGTTTGAGATCAGTAAATAATTTGATGAAATTTAAATCGTATTGGAGGAAGTAAACTATCTGAAATACAAAACAATGTAAATTCCTTCATGCAACGTAACTACGTAACTGAATTTCGTGCTCGTTATTTTAACTTTTCCCTAGCGCAATAAATATGTAAAATAGTCTGGTGAAATTATTTCCAAAATATATTTTGTTTCGGAATTTTTCGACATTGATCTAAAGCGTTTTGAATAAATGCAACATGTAATTTAATCGCATCCTTAAAACCATGAAACGAATCAATATATAAAGAAAATTCCCGAAGGTTTCAAACGACATATCTAGAGAATAAAAGCGACATTTTATATTGTTAACGTAAGTAAGAATATATCGCATCCGCAAGCTATTTCGTCCAATTTAAACCATTGAATGTTTTCCCCGTAAGTACATATTGATATTGAGCACATGCATTTGAACAGCTGAAACAAATTTATGTTAGATCGGAACGTCTTACTGGAACATAAATAATCTCCAGTTACAGAAAGAACTGCGATCACTTATTTGAAACGTCTCCGATAACTATGTATGCTATCGTCGCAAGTGGCAGTTACTTATTCCTTAAAATCTTAAGGATCTAGGCGAATGGAATTTAAATGTAAAATGAAAATTTTGCATACTTTTACACTTATAAAAGTCGATGTTGTACATGGTATGAATATTTCATTGACTAACTTTAAAAGAAATCGATTAGTGGGTCTATTATTATTCTTTTATTGTCTTGCAAATTGTCTACTACACTTGAATTAATAACGTCCATTTGTGCTTGGATTATGAGCATTAATGTGCAAAAATTGATTAATATTTTGTATGGGTCAATTATTTTGTATGCAAGTGGGACTCACTTCCGGTATATGGGAATATTTTGAATATCCTGTTAGCGATAAGCATCGAAAACTTTCACGTGCAATATGGAAAAGCGCAATTTTAATTTCGATTAATATATCAAGATAGATGTCAACGTGTGTCCATCAGCTCAGAACCGGTACAGAACGGTACAGAACGAAATGATATTATTCCGCAAGGAGGCAATAAAATACAATCAGGAACGGAATAGTTTAAATACCAAAACAAAAGTTTAGTTGACCGATTTTAGTTGATCAACAAAAGTGGAATGAATTGTTTTAAGTTCAATGTGTGCAGATGGTTGCAGTTTTGTTAATAGGAGAACTGACAAGTTTTTGGGTGAGGCTGTGTATTTTCAGAAGAAATAGATTGGGAGCATCAGAAACCTTTTAGTTAGCATTAGAGGATAATGAAGGATATGGAAATTATTTAAGAAAGTCTGAAGAAAAATTTGACGAACTGTTGTCGAAAATTCAGTGGTGCGACAAGGCATTCTACCAAATTTAATGATGATGGAATTGTATGATTAATGTCTCATTAAGAGCAATCGCGTTTGTCTTATTACACTTTCAATTTGTTTTTAGCAGTCGAAATCATCAGCAGCATTACTTTTATATCTTTGCACTCCTTCATTAAATGAAATATTTTCCTTTCCTGATATTTCCGTTTACGTTTACGACTCTGAGAAGCACGAAAGACATTTGTTGTCTTTAATTGCCGCTTTTGCAAAATCATCTTTGAAAGCTGCATTAGAATATATCAGGAATACGAAATAAAAAATACGAAGGTGGAGTATTTGTAGCTGGCGTCGCTTTCCCATTAAGAACCTACATTTTAGAACCATTTGGAAGAAGTGCTCATGCATTTGGAATTTTGGTTTCTCGATTCAGAGTGTTTGAACGACCAAGCGGTTGGAATTGCTATTAAATCATCAAATAAATGTACTATAACAACGTTCTACAGCATCTATGCGATAGATCTATTGTAGGATGAGATATAACTCAAAATTTACAACTTGCGGATCTGCTATCACGAAATGAAAAGATCTTCGGAGCATTTTCATTTTCAGTGTAGTATCTCCAAAGTACCTGCTTACTGAAGAACATTTTGACATAAAGTTGGATCACTCAGTGGTAATTATAACTGAGGAAAGGAATAATTAAACAAAGAACCAACCGAATTAACAAACTAACTGATTGGAACAGTTTTAGTCGGAGAAGTGGATAGTCACGCTAAGATACAAACAATAAATGGAAGAAGTGCAACGTGGAACAACAAGATTACGTCTATATGATTTAACTGTTTAATTTGTTGTATCCAGGAATTAAAGGAAACATCAACAAATAGCTATTTGAGTAAATTAGCGACAGGCATTAAATCCTATGAATCGCCACTAAAAGACTAAAAAGTCCCATCAGCGAAGATGGTTTTGTAAGATTGCTAAACGAAAGCTTAACAAGAGACAATAAGTAAAATGGAGACATAAACTAGTAATTTTCAAGAAATATTTAAGCGAAAGAAAACGGATATTAACAACCGAAATAAAAATTAATTTTAATGCTAAAAACCGCGAGATAACTAACTTTGTTACTGCCTTACTGTCTTACAACAGCTCTGAAGAAAAGGATTACTTACGTTAACGAAACGTACCTGGTCAATGCAGGTTTCATATTAAAATATATGAATTCACTGAACTGAATTAAATAAGAGTACGGGTTCCACAAGTAGCATGAATGATTCAAAAATAAAATTTAATTTAAGAAACGAAAGCTGATTTCCAACACATTTGGATTTAGTATTTGTATTTGACCAGATAGTTTTTATCACTGAAGTAATTGAAAAGTTGCCTGTGTAATTATCTTCATATATTACACATACATTCGATAAAATATTGCATGAGGATCTAATCGAAACGATAAGAAAGCAGCATGATGAGATACTAGAATTATACGAGTTCTCTGAGCTGTAATATAAATGGATTCGTCAGTAATTTGTGAGCACATAGCACACCATATTAGGTGCACGACATGCAGGTGTTCTAAATAGTGCCAAAGGGAATTCATATTTTTCAAAATAAAGTTCAACTAAACATAGTATACACTCCATGGTAAGAGCATAACACTGGCATTAATCGAAAATTGGGATTTTTTTAAATCGTCAATGGTGTATAAATGGTTTCGCTGTAACGCACGACACAAAGCTCCGTCTCACTTGTTACGATCGAGGTACTCCAATCTCCGAGTTAATACATTCTACGCAAAACTAAAGCAGCTAGTATAAAAGTGTTACTATCAAGGCAATTATAATATTAAACTTTAACTTTAAATGTACGCTATTAATGTTGAGATTAGATGGATGCATTTTAGACTAGTTTTTACTTTCTTATACTTTATATATAAGGAAGTATAGTAATCATGAAAATGTTCGAACTCGACTTGTGTTATCGAAAAAATGTTCTTACAAAAGTTAAAGTTATTGAAGTTTTAAACAACTTTGATTTGAAAAGTTCTTTGGAAAAATGAAGTATCTATAAATCACTTCACCAACTTCATGTTGGAACCGTAGAGTGGAACGACGTAATTGAAATAAGCAAAAATAGATGAAATACGATTACTGTATTTAGTTTTGACCATTATATTTTTTAAACGATAATAACTCATCGACTTGACTTGACTTGACTTTCAATCGAATCAATTACATGACAGCTTACCAAACAAAAATCACATATTTTTTATAGACATTAAATTAGAATTGTATAAGCGCATTGCTATATTAGTTCAACACTCCCCCCTCGTTTTCGAAATATTAGATTCCTTCACAAATTTAATATGTTTGATAAACGATAAAGACTTTGTAAATAGGTCTGCGATCATTTCCTCACTTGGATAGTACTAGCACTTGATGTATCTCTTATTGATGTAATCCTTCACGAAAGACAGAGACGCTCCTCTTTGATCATCTCCAACAGCTCTGATTGTCCTCATAGCTAACTGTTTGCATGTTGAGTTCTTGATGCATGTCTACCAACAAACAGTTTTCTGTAATAAGAGTTTGTGTACGACATGGCCAAATAACTGTCCCGCCATTTAAAAAGAACACGCGATTCCAATTTGACCTACAGGTCAATTTATCTTCGTTCCAGTCTGTATCAGCAGACTGTTGTTCACCATTACGCACGCTGCATCATTTGATTCTCAAATATGTACCCTCGATTTGGGATTCTTAACGAGACCCTTAATCCCAATCTTCCTGAGTTGGCGCTGATGCCTTTTGTGCTAGAATACTAACACTAGCCGAAATATCTGCTCTTGAATTGGTCGACAAATAAAACTAAAAAAAAATAATTTTCTATAATTTCTATTGTCACCTAACTGAACGGCTGTGTCATATTTTTCGTTTTCCATTGCCTTTAACCATTTTTATTTTTCCTTACTTCATAACTTATTGGCTCGAAAATTTCATTTGCTTTTATTGACCGCTGTGAAACTAGAGCTGGCTAAACTTTGGTTCAATGTATTCACGTTATTCACTGTTTTCTCGCTGTACACTGCTTGATGGTGTTGAATCAATCGAAACCTCCTCCTGAACTGTATTGGTATCCTTTCGCAGCTTGATTTTTATGGCGTATCCTTTTGCACGATGATTTCACTATTGACTTTTCTTGATTGTATTTACTTGATGCGATGGTTTTTCACTGAACTTTACATCGCGACTGATCAGAACCTTTTTCGTTACCGGTTTGTAGCAACTTAGAGTTGTCATTACAAATTTCCAAATAATTAACGATTCAATCTGCATAGATTTTCGCATAGCCTCTGGATCAGGATGTCTAATCTGCGATGCTATTATTGAATGCTCCTTATACTCGATGAATTAAACTTATGGTGCCGTCTCAACCAATAGATTCATTATTCGCATCAGCGATACTAACTTGAACTTATAACGCATATAAAACTTCTCTTTCAAGTTCCGAATGTTACCATATTCGTCGAGAAACGTTAGCTTTCCACTATCGATGCATATAACTGCCACAAATTGACCGCTGACTACTTGAACTGTACTTTGACATGATTGACCCAATGTATCGAAAAATCCACTGCAATTATACATACATATGCCTTGTTGCGCTTGAATCCAAATCCAGCCGCTGTTGTCCAATTTAAAAGTACAAAATAAGGAATCTTGCTTTCGTTTGTACCGTATATACTTGAGACAAACATTTCCGTCTTTCTCTAATTTTAATGAACGAATTGTTATCATTAAATGCACTATGTTCGGGAACGTATTCTTCTCCTGATAATACGGAGTCCCAAATTTCTTTCACTGTACTTTTATTCCGTATGTGAAGTAATTGATCGTCTTTTACAGGCTTTTATTGGCTTAGTCCCAATCAGGAAATGTTTGATGGTCTTGAGTCAGTTCCCGATATTGGCACTTGAGTCGGCCGTTTTCCTTGAATCACTTTATTCCACAAATTTTGCATTAAAAATAGTAATTCCGTCTTGAATTTTCAATTTGAATTTTCTTTGATCCAAAATTGTGTCAGTGACGCATGTCTTTCCGCAAGGTTAGGGCACGTGAAACAATAATTTTACAGTGATATGTCACACAACATATAATTTAATCTTCCAGTTTCCATTTATTTTTAACATCAGGAATATTACACGTAATTGTTCTCATTGCTATTCTATCAGCAACTGCATTTCAGATGCCCACGTAACTCAGTTAAGTCAAAAGAATCGAATTTAGAATATAAATAGATATATTTACAATTGTAAATTGCATTTAGCCAGTTTCTTTTGCTCGTCAAATGATGTTTTTCGAACGAGGAATTTAATATAACAAAACTAAATATAACAAGTCCATTGGGGTATTTCTGAACAACAACGAACAACGAACCGTACTATTGATTTTTCATTGCGAAGTTTTGGAAGTTCGTAGATTTGAAACTATACCATTTAATCTGTGTTGCCTAACATAACTATCTTTGTTTGGGCAAGTTAGGGCACATCATCCCTGGACCTAAAATCGCCGTATTTCTCATCCACCATAAATTTGTATTCATGTAGGTCATTGTTGGTTGCAGCAGTATGAAAAATATTAGGCAAACATAATATTATCTCGTCATTTCGAAGTTTTCCTTTTATGTTTACTTGTTACGAAATTCGCATGGTGTAAAATATATCAATTTTAGTTTGGTTGCACAAGAAAATCACATAACATATTTCAATGTTAGTTTTGTTTGATAATAAATTCTAAATAATATTGTTTTTATTTGAAAATGTTATTATAGAATTGTCATAAAGTATTTCATAAAATAGGTACCCATCAAGTAAATAACCCAATAATACGTTAAATAGATGCATCAATAAATGCATTGAAATTCACTACTTCTACGTTAATGTTTAAATTACATTTAGATAATTTTACAAAATGTTACATTTCATTAATTGATTTTACATTGATGATTATTGATTTATACTTTTAAAAATAATTCATGAATTATATTTAAAAAAATCTATCAGTTACAGTTCATGGTGACGTTCAAACGATGTAATATTACAATGAATTTTGGGAACAAGAAGTTTTAATTTAATTCCTTGACGCTCAACGCTTCGTTGATTGCATATTTAAATCAGGTGTCACCATAAAGTCTCATCGCTCCATAACTTTGGTAATGTTGTTGGTTAATTGAGATACTTGTATCTTCAACAAGTTTTAAAAGCAATTTAAATCCTTAATGATGTTAAATACAGTACAAAGCTGCCATGAAAATATACGAGTAATGCAATTATATTTTATGACTAGTGTTCCAAATGTTACTTCTGGGACGTTCCCACAAAATAAATGAAGGTGTATTTGAAGCTACCATGAAAAAATAACCATCTTAAAATTATGCTTTTATTACTCAATTGCCAATTTAATTCAATCTATTTGCGCGACGTTTTAAATGAATATCTAAATTTTTCAAATATCATTCGATTCGAATCACTCGAATGCCAACATTCCTATGTTAAAATCGATCCCGCGAAACATTAATTAAAAAGCATCGTGGGTTAATGCAAGCTAACTCTAGGTTTATTTGTATGAGTTTGAATGCTAGGTTTATGGTGCAATTAGTCGTCAATTACCACTCACGATGCACAGTTCCATAATCATTAGCAGTATACCAACTGTTATTAGAGGGTTTTAATAAAACGTTTTGGTGATTGATGTCAATTTTTTATAACAATTTAATTAATGATTATTTGACAAATAAATTAATCCAAATGCTGCAAAAATATACCAACGAAAAGACATAAATATTGGTCTATTTTTACCCAAAAAGTAAGTAGCGTAGTACTCAATTCAACAGCCAATTTTCAGCCGTCGTCGATGAAAGCGTTCAATATAAATTGAAATCTCTTGGAAAATTAAATCATCTTTATTGTAAAAATAAAGGAAACGGGTGTTCTCTTCAGTGCGCGTTATTGATAATCCTTGCGGTTTAAATGGTCTAACTTATATTTTATCAACGTCAATATTTTTATACAGTTCATAAAAAAATTCTTGGTACAATACGATTATTCGGTTATAAGATGTTTTAAGCAAAATTTTCGATTGACTTTTTCGTTATCGAACGTGCAAAGCAAATACTTTGAAAACATACACTGTGCTGTGCCTAATCTTTAATCTCCAATACCCAGAAAATCGCATTATTGATGCTGTAGAGTTCCTATCGGAAAATACATCTACTATTTATCCGTTTAGCATAAATCAATTTCCGATTCACAGTCCAAAGTACACATGACCACCCCAATATGCGTGTTATTCTCACATTTACATTGTGTTAATTAAGCAGAATTCAAATTAATTGTTATTCAATGCGATATACGAAGCGAATCAAAAATTTAACACAAATGAAAAATTTCATAACATTTCTTTTTCATAAAAAATGTACATATTTGATTGTTTCCATTATAGAGAAAAGTAATAAAATTTTATATATAAACAATAAAATTAAATAACCTTCTTAGTTTTTTGCATTTCACTTTGCACTGCGCCATAATTACGTAGGGCAGTCATATGGATTCATATTGATCAAGTTTCAAATAAGTATAGATATAATCTTCAGCAGACCATACAGTGATTTGAAACAAACTGACAAGGCTGCATACAAAATGCACCTATCCAAATGAAACGGAAAACGGGGATCAGGACCGTCAATTTTTTTTATAATGCTAGGAACTTGGCTGTTGAAAGGAAATGCGAAGAAAGCGTTTAAAGAAAATAAAAGGTCCAGATTAGACTCAGACTGCGCTTTGTATAGAATTAAAACTCATGGAGGAGAAATAAAGTCACAAGACGACACCACGAAAAAACCATGGAAGGCATATTGTGGCGAAGTCGAAAACTCCACATTAAAAAGATTCTCTCTAAGGATCGCCAACAGGATGTTGCTGTGCTCAAAGGAGAAGATTACAGCTTGACTTACTATTTTTCAGAGAGCCTGCACCTATTGATGGATCCACACTTCACTGGGTGTGTTACGACCAACGACGAACCGGAGGTAGTCGAGGAAGAAATCACCGAATCTAATGAAGAAGTCTAGGCGTTAAGTAATCAAGTGGTAAAGCAGAAATGGATAAAGATAGCGAAAAATGAATACTCCCCCTCCGAAGCACCAGGGTCTGACGGCATCTACAGTGGGGTTAGGAGGAGATGCTTCCCCAGTCAGTGGGAATGTTCTGGGCCAGACTGTGTGGAGGATGATGAGAGGCGTTTTCATAACCAAACCTGGAAGAGCTAATTAAACAGATATCAAATTCTCGTCTTTTTGTAACGATTTCGGAGAGACTGTCTGAAAATGTTATAAGGGCTACTGATTGCCAATAATCCATTATAACTCTCACAACATGCATACACCCAGGGTCGATTGAGCGAAACAGCCCTACATTCAGTAGTGGGCGTATCGAGGAGAACATGGTTCTGGACAGCCGTCTACGAAAACTGATCAAGTCTTGAGTATTTTAGGTTATGCGGATGATTTAGCAGTGCTGGTCAGTAGGAATTTGAGAATACCATATGTGAATTCGGCACTCAAAGAGTGTGAACTGGTGCAAAAACACGGCGATAAAAATCCTCGGTATCAAGCCTTATCTCGAATTTTTATTGTAATGGAATAAGACTAATTCAATATCACATGAGATTGAATTAATAAAACATTAACAACACATGTGAAGTTGAGAGACATTTGCCAGCTACGAAAGAAACGCAGAACAGGACCGTACTGCCGAAGTAATATCTATCAATAACTACTAAGTGGTAAAATGGCCAGTGACGAGTACTCAACCGACGACAGGAAATTTTCTTGTTTTTAACTGAAAACAAGAAAATGAAAAACATAAGTAAGGAAAATGAGGAAATACGAAAGTAATTAGTAGAGAGACATAGAGAGAACTAATAAGTATGAGAAACAAAAAGGGAATGGATGAAAAAACAAAAAACAATGTGGCAATGAAAGGATTATTGATTAACACAAATAAGGTGAAAGAACTAAATAATTTAAATAATTTTAGAAGAATAGAAATGACGGTAAAAGAAGCACTGTATGCCTGATTAAACTGGAGAACGAGGAAGACAAAAAAAGGTGATGGAAAATATCAGAGTTGAAAGACTTAGGCTGAGATTAAGTATCAATTGACCATTACCTTACGCTGAAGGAAAGGAAACAGCGAAATAGTATGAGAGAGAGGGGGCAATACAAGAAAGGGTGAAAGGATATAACGTAAAAATAGAATAAAAGAAGAGTACGATAGAGGGAATTGAATGGAGATAGAACATAAATAAGGAAAAGGTAGATAAAGTGGAAGAAATACAAAGGGGGAGAGATAATTCAAGAATCTAGGAACAGAACAATGGTGACAGAAGCAAAAGAAGGTGGAACTGGCAATGAATATGGTGTATAAGGCTAGAAATGGAAAAAGAAACGCCGACAGGAAGAAAACAAGAAAATTGAGCAAAGGAGAAGAACCAGAAAGAAATAGAAGATGGGCAACATGGACTGGAAGAGAAATAAATGGAAAGGGTCAGGTATTAAATAAAGTGTTTCAAAGGATGAAGCTAGACATCCTAGCTATAACAGAAACAAAGAAAAAAGGGAAATGAGGGAAAATAATGTTGGGAGAGGGAAACGTGTGGATTTATAGTAGAGTACAATAGGTACAAAGAGCTGCGACGGGGTTGGGTGTGATAATAAGCAAAAAATAGGCTAAGAATGTAAAGGAAGCACAAAGGGGAGCACATTGAGAAAGAATCGTCTCAGTAACACTAGAAATGGAAAGAAAATTACAGTGATTTTAACGTATTTGCAGTAGTAGAGGCAACATATATATATATGGGGTATATGTATACAAGAGTAGGGAATATGGACGATGGAACGGGAGAGATATGTAAACACGGAGAACAGAAAAGGATGAGCAACGGAACTAGAATGATGGACTACGGTCGACTGAATAACCTAACCAAATAATCACAAACATATTCTTCGAATAGAAAGGCATCCATAAATGAATGATAAATCCATAATAGACTACATATTAACAGAAAATGGAAGAAGAAGCGAAGTTGCAGATACGAGGTATAATTTAAAGAAAATAGTTAAAATAGTTCAGGCAAAAACAAAGGAAGTAGGAATGAACTCTTAAATGCCAACACTAAAGGAAATAATAACAATGAGAAGGAGAACACACACACACACACACACACAATGAAGTGAGACCAGAAGAAGAAATAAAAATTGAAGAGCAGAGCCGTGGGGATAGGATAACGGTAGAAATGCTAATAAATCTGGGAGGGAAGGGAATTGAAGTATTCAGAATTGTGTGTAATTAAGTATAGAAAAGAAACCAAATAACGAAGGACTTGGAAGAAGGGATGATACTACCAATACATAAAAAGGGAAATACAAGGTAGTGGATAGGGAAAATACGCTGGTAAGCAACGCACTAAAACTTTACAAAAAAGTGTTAGAAACTAGAGTGAAAGAATACACAATATGAGAAATGCAGGAAACGACGCATATCGGATTTAGGAAGGGAAGAAACAAAGAGAATATGAAGAGCAATAATACGAGAAAAGCCACAAAGAGACAGGTCCAAAAAATACATGGGATAAAAACATATAGAATTATGTAGAATGTAAATGGTACTCAAAAGAATAGAAAGATGGCGCAATGATCACTCCTTGCTCGATGAATGCTGATCGAATTATATATATTTTTAAATATTTATTATTAATATCAATAATTTTATTAATAACGCTAACAGTAATAAATAAAAAAGGCACATTGCTATACAATAAATAGTTGTAGGTTATAAATGCAGCAAAATAGAATAACAATTTTAATTTATGAAATCAAAAATTTGTGTTTGCAGAATAATTTCATTTGGATATTCCTTTATGTAATATATCAATTCCATGCGATTAAATATATTGCGGCAGTAGCGAGTGTGAGATATAAATTCGAATCACTTTTATTGCAAGAGTAAGATCGAAAATTGATTGTTTACTTCGTCTCTTGGGTAAGTAGTGGTCTGTCTGGGCAAATATTTTGTTCGATAATTTTAACATTCATGACATTGAACGTACATGATCAAATATGACAACAGTAAATTACATTGGCAGTAAAAATGGTCAATATGTTCAACATTGAAAAACAAACTAATTCAACTCCTTGTAAATTTCAAATAAATCTCTTGGCCGTGCATTTACGAAACCATTTGTGTTTTTCCTGCATAATTCACGTCAAAAATAATCGCACGCAGCTGACGTGAAGATAAGACAGCATACACGGTGTGAATATCTCGTTCGCCAGCAGCGGTTATATCCTTAGGTATTTTCTTTCCTAGCGTAAAGCCGCAATTTTCTCTTTATGTTTCGAGAGATATCGTGTAGAAACATTACGCAAGAAACACAATAGTATACGCTGCATGAAAATTTAGCAGAAATAATCCTGGAAACATGGAAAATGATTTCCCACCTACTTTATTCATTCATTCATTCATTTCTTATGTTTTTTCGATGATAAGCTTTATTCTTAGTATTGATCAAAGTGATGCATTATGGGAGATATAATACTTCAGTGGTATCGTACTTATTTCGAAGTTCAAAATTAAAATTTATACGAACGAGTTGTCATAATCGAAATACGTTTCAGAAGTTTTAATCATGTCAGATTTTAATTAAGGGACGTTATTTAAACGTAGAAAACGTCGTCAAATGGTTCAGATTTATCTTATACAATTTAATATCGTCGTTATCCACTCGCAGATTTAATATATAACGTCAATTTAGTTGAAAATGTGCACATTGTGTCATAGAAAATAGCAGCGGACGATGGACTTGGATGCATTTATACCAAACAAGATAACAGTGATCCAAATTGTAGAGTAAACAAATATTAAATAGTATGTAGTAAAATCGAGCTGAATAAATGTCATGTTATGGATGTGAAACTTGGACCTGTTATTAAGGCAGGAAAAGAAATATGAATGCTGAAAGGGGTCGGGGGAAATAAGAACTAGAATGGGTGCCCAAAATGAAATGAAACCCAAATAATAATAAATATTTAATATGTGCACTTAAAGCTTTAAAAGAATAGAATTCGGGAGCTATTTTATAAAATACGATTATTTGTAAAAGAATGTGCTGGTCACAGCGTAACTACAGTACATAAAAATATCTACATTAAATCCAAATGTCCAACAACGCGTGCATTTTTAACCGCACAATAAAACAGCATTTCAACATTTTCTCATTCCGGTGTAAAACTGCATGCACATTTGTGAAAACTTTTAATGTAATAGAACTGCTATGCACAATTTTCAGCACCTGTGTGTAACTTTTATCGAACCCGTTACAAATGGGATAATCCAGAAGATTTATGGACACTTAAATTCGAGAAGGTTCCTTGCAAATTGCTGCGAATATATAAAATTAAGATAATAAAACCTATCTTATAATTAAAACTGGTAGGTTAGTAAAGCTTAAAAATGAGGAGTGTTACGAACATTAGAAGTGGCCTAGTTTTGCGAAACTTGCCAACTATACATTATAAATATAAATGTAGCTGTATCATTCCTAAACCAACGAAAATTGTATTTTTTGTATCAACAGCGCGAAATGCATATTTTTAGTGCATATGAATCGGAATTTGGACAAGTCAGTAGAGTACGTAACACAAACTATATTTTTGTCTATTATGAAAGAGCTCAAGCTGTCAAAAAATGTTTAAAAATAAACGATTTTGACGGTTGTGAAATAACAAAGCAAATTATTAAAAAAATACATACTTCGTAATATTAAAATATCAATTTTGGGCCATTGTAGAATATTTTTTTTCGATAATAATTATTTATTCAATCATTTAAAAGTGTGTGATGAATTGTCAAGTGAATGAGTTTTACATATAAATGGTGGAAATTAGATAAACCTGCTATCTACACATCACAGGGCTAAGTGGTAGATTGAATACAAGAGAACGAGCTTAACATCTAAACATATTTCCTCAATAATCGCCTTGAAAACCAGGAAACAGGAATGTCCAACAATCGCCTTGAATACAAAAGCATGAACCAGACATAAACTATGCCTGTCTCGCCATCAACTGACATGAAAATATTGTGTATTACTCAATAGTAGACTTAACACAAGGGGACTAGCCTCACATCTTCAGATCACCTCAGTAGTCACCTTAAAACACTGCACTCAGTTAGACATTAATAATTATAATATTTTTATAATAACATATATTAAGTTAGAATTATTCAGAATATTTGCCATTTTCAATATTTGTTTCCAAAAATTAACGATAAAATGCGTGGAATCACTTTTTCGTCATCAGCAGTGGAAGCAGTGGAACATTATAAAAACCTAATTTCTGAAGTGTCTCAAGAAGAGTGGCATCATTGCTTTAATGACTGGTTTCATCGAATGCAAAAATGTATTGACGTTAAATTGGAATATTTTGAAAAGCAATAAAACCATTTAAAATTTTTAAAAAATAATCCTTTGATTTTCTAGAAATTTTCAGTGTCGCCCTTAAACTAATAAAATTTATTAGTTTAACTCCAGTATCTAAGACAGGGTTTAAGCTCTTCTCTGTGAATAAAACAATAACCCATGTTACATTGGGTGGGACTTCTTTGATTCGGGATAGAAAAATCTTGTCAATGATATATTTGTATTCAACTAAATTTATTTACAATTCTTTCATCCACCTTGCAACCAAAAAGTAATTTTTCACGATCCCGTTTGGACTCCACCAGTGGTTTAGATAATATTTCCTAATGAACTAATAGGCCGATAAGAAGTTATTTCTTTTTGCCAGGTTTAAGGATAAGAATTATAAGTGGTTGTAATGCAAGTGGAACTTCAAAGAAGTCAGTGATTAATTTTTCTCACTTTCTGATTCTTGGTAGGAGCTGAAAGACGGTTTCAAGGTGTACCAAAAAGCCTCCCTTTTTTCGCGATTAAATCTTGCCCATTCTTAAATTGCTGTTCTCAAAGGAGGGTTGTTGGTTTAATTTCTTGAGTAATTAGTGGTTTCGGTCGTTTAATTTTTTGTATCGTTAGCCAAACTTTTCAAGTTTCTATTGCTTTATTTAGATTGACGTTATCTCGATCTAATCCGGTCACTTGCAAAATACATCACAACTTTTCTCTCTCACTAATTGTACGATTAACGTATTCAGATAATCTCCTGCCTCGTCGTTGTCTTGTTTTGATTTAAGTGGGTATGGGTTCGCACAAGAAGACATATTGTAAATCCATTCTTTCTGCCGCCTTAATTGGTCCCCTTGTACGCGGAGTGATTTATATAAATGACGAACATGTGACATCACAGGATGTTTTCAATGTTAGTTTTTCTGTTCCCAGGAAAATTCTGTACATTTTTGGATAGCACACATAGTCCATATCGGTTTATGTCGTGAAACTATAAACTAATAATTCAAGATCTGCTGTCACTATAGTAAAATGACAAATTAAATTTCTGTATAATTTTTTGAGGCAAACGAAGATTACAAAAAATTCGTCATCGAACAGAACAGCGTCGACATAAAGTACTTCATTTTCTCATCCATAAAATATACAAGTAACATAGAACAGTAATTTATTAGAATATTTTATTTATTGGAATTACTTGATCCATGTTAGATTAGATTTTCACCACTGATCATGTGAACGTTACACTTATGTTTTCTAGTAGGGTTATAAGTATACAACACATTTAATTTTAACTTTAGTGTTATCCCACTGGAATTCTAGAGAAAAGAATATCGTCAGTTGCCGAAATACGCATTTAGATTTGTTAAAAATCAAAATAATTTTTTTAGGCGACCGACACGAAAAATTGAAATTTCAGTCGTCAAACGCGGACGAAAAGTAATCGTTTTTCGTCCGCTTTCATTTTTCGTCCGCAATAGGGTGGCGCCATCTACCGACAGTTACCGAAATTGTATAAAAATAACCACATTGCCGTCAGTGTCAAACTGTGCATCTTGTTTACATTAGTAAATACCTGTTGGTGATAGACTTTTTAACTGATTATTGGGAAATTATTGTTTATAAAGCCGAAATATCTTCGAATGTAGACAAAGAAAACATAAACATGTCTGAAGGTGTCACAAGTATGTACAATTGTTCAGTTGTTATAAATGACTATGTCAATAAATTATAAGTAAATGTTGCAATAAATTTGAAAATTTTATGAGGGTCGCCTAAAAAATTTTGTGTGCACCACGGCCAAAAAGTGTTTTTTCGTCCTCGTTTGCTTTCCGACCTCGGCTACGCCTCGGTCGTAAAGAAAACTCGGACGAAAAAACAGTACTTTTTGGCCTTGGTACACAAAATACTATTCCAGGAATAGTTGTTTAAAGAATATGAATAATGTTAAACTCCTGTTTGTTTAAACTTTTAGCGAAAATCTTCTGGCGAAAATTCTACGATTTGAATAATTTCCACAACATTTTAAGTGTTTATATATGAAATAAAAACCTTTTGTAGCCACATAGATGTAAATCTTAGGATTGCTAACCTGTATCATAAATGACTAGACCAATAAGCCTTTATATTATAAGCTTACTCATCAAAGCGATAATTAAATCTGTTAAATCTCAAAATGAGGAAAAACGATTAGAACATTTAATCTAGCGACATGAGAAAAGACCTTATTTTTACCAATAGCGTTAAAATGTAAACCATGCTTGGTTTTCTCGCCACTAATGTGCTTTATTTGATTTACAATCAGTTAAAAATGCGTACAAGTCGTTATTGAAGTCAAAAATTCGACCATTCGATATGTCTTTACGTTCCCAATAGGACACCGATAAAATTATTAGATTACAATTTTGAAGAAATTGCTTCAACTTGTCAAAGACTGTTGCACTAATTGGTTTACCCCCCAACAAATGATTGCCTCCCCCTATAATTATAACATAGTCGTCTAGTGAGAAATGTTTACAAAGATTGTCAATATCAAACAGTACAGCATCGAAATCGTCATTTGGTTTGCGAATTGTTTGTACTGCGAATTTATTGTTAAGATTATTTCCTAAAACACGTGCTAAACAACTTGACTGTTAGGTAACACAAGAACATTTCTTTTGAGTTGAGAATCTTCGTCTATTTTCATTTCTTTAAATGCAGCCTGAGGATCTGTAGTCACAGAGAAAGTTTTTGGTGGTGCCGGATTTTACGAACACGTAACGGCCGATCTTCGCAAACTTCTTCGGTGGGATCTAATTTTGGTAACTTCCAATGTGTGATCGATGCACGATTTTTGCATTCATCTGCGGCATTGTTGAATTAACTAACATTAGGACGTTCACGTTTACAATCAATAACTATTTACAGTCTATTGCAATAATGCAAGCTCAAAATCTTCAATATCTAGTATTTGGCTAAATAATACCTTTACTCAATTTTTAGCTCTTCAAACGTGGGCAAAAATTTGTTACAGCATTAGGCAATCTAAATAAATAATATAATTAATATGTATTCTAAATTATTTCTTATTGACTGCTTCTACAATGTTTTTTTATAACTCGCAACCTTTACTTCCGTTTCAATCTTCATTTTTCGTCCTCAAACGGACATCAATTTCTTCCAACTTCGCTTGAATGGAATGTAGAGTTCGTAACGATTTTTACCACCTGCAACGTTTGCCTCTTAATTTATGTTCATTTCTTTAATTTTATTTATCCAGGATAAGGCACTGTGCTTATCATTGTACTGATATACGAATATATAACCAAATAAAAGCGTCCCTTTTCTAGATCGCTTCGACCTAGAAAAACTTTTCTAGATGTATGAATCCAATGTACAAAGTGCTTTATTCGGACCTGTCGAAACACACATACTAATTTTACATGGAAAGTGCATGTTATTATTGCAAATAAATATGCCTTACTTTCATGCTTCGTGATCGTTTTTAATTTGATAAAAGTTCTCCATTTAATGCTAATATGCAATAATATACGTATATGTATTTATACAGGTTTTCATTTAAACACATTAAATTATTTTATTTGCGGATTGTTTATTCAGCGTTAACACAAACATAGCATGTAATTTTTCATATTTTCGCATAAAATATTTATTTAAAAGTTGCTGATGGTGATAAATATATGGGGATTTATTGCGCTCAAGAATTATATGTAAAATATATTGAGACTTCGCTTTGTGGATTGTAAATGCGAAATGTGCTGCCTAAAGCACATTTTTTATGGTGGTACTACTTCGTTAACTACGCTCGATTTCCAAGCGCGCTAAAAAGTAAATCATCGTCGCTTGCAATGGTAGGGTATTTACCCAGATGTGTTTTAGCATTGAAATTGTTGCAAGAAATTTGCTAAGCGTTATGGTTTCTGTTTAAAGTTCGAATGTGCTGGTCGTTAGATTACGCTTTATGTACATTGATCCTTAATCTAGGATTAAAGTTTCTGAGCGATGTAACGCCAGTGGCATTAGAACACACTTCGCTAAGTAAATGCCTGGATACATGATCCATTAATGCGCTCGAATATTGTGTACTGTTGAAACGCAAGTTTTTACCTGAGTGAATAATTACAGTTTTCGTAGATAATTTTCTGCAAAATAATCGCATTACTTTTCTTATTACTGTTTGTAGGTCGGTTTGTAATTATAATTTATATTTTCCCAATTTTTTGTTGTACAATAGATTGCCAGAGATTGCATAATAACAAAGAAAAATTGACGTCGCTTTTCCTTTGTGCTATATTCTAACCGTAATGAACTGTCGCAGGAGATGCACTCCGTGATGAATAAGCTTTTGCGCGAATGTTACGTTTAAGCGTCATAAATTGCCACATTACATTTAAAGCTGAACGATATATTCGAATTTGTACTGGCAAGCTCTTGAAATAACATAAAATAAAATTTATAATTAATATTGAGATAATATTAAGATTCCTGGAATTAATTTTATTTTAATTGATAATTGAGAATAATAATTGTATTCATTAATTTGAACGAGTGGAACAAATGTACGAAATAGAAATGTTGTCAGTTTATATAAATTAGGTTTAACAACTTCAAAACGATTGTTTTATTTGGACGAGAGGGTAGGAGAAAAATATTATTCTTTAAGGAATTACTTTATACTGGTAATGGTGGAATTAATTGTACAATTTAATAAAATATTTATCATGAATGAATGGTATTGTCGTTATTTGTATTATTTAACATATCTACGTATTTAGCTTTTTGTCCATTAATATGTAGCCCATATTTACCCGTCCCTTTCAACAATTTGAATATTGTTATGCGTTCTATCTTTGATCGTGCCAAAAGGACGACGACCAAGCATTGGCTTTTGCAATCAAAAATTGTACTGTGGATAGTGGATATCCTTGCTTTAGTCCTTTTCTAACTTCGAAACTTCGAGTATTTTTACCAGTCTTTTTAGGAACTAGGTGTGCTCTTAAAACATATGTCTATTTTTTAGTCGTCTTATTTGAAATCTATAAATAAGAACAAAATTTAACTCTTGTTCATAGGTACTGTTCTGTAACATTTTCATTAAATTGATCTGGTCACTAGTGTAGTCTACCTTTTTTTTGAAACCTCCTTGTTATGTATAGCTTGTCGAATCTATTTTTTATAATTCTGACTACTTTGTATACGTCCTACGAGAAAGAATACGGAATTGAAAAGTATATGAGCACTAGGCGTGACGCTAACAAACACAAGCAATGAAACAAAAGAAATTGGAAAATGGATGACGGGAGGAAACTACGTCACTACAACAAAATTCAAAAATCCAAGAAGATTTCATGGCAGCTAAGGTAATAAATACACGGCTGCGAAAACTGGGTTATGAACAAAAAAGAAGAGAACAAGCTATGTATTTGGGAAAGATTATTCTAAATTATTTTCTGGGTCTTTTTACAACTACAACAATGCATTACCGAGTGTTTAATAATAATAATAATAATAAGAATATTCTGTATTATACAACAGTCATCCACTAATTATAGGATAATAATTAAAGAGAAATAAATAATATATCAAAACATATAGAAATGAAAGCACAATTTATGTGAACTAAGGAAGACGCAACTAAAAATAAAACTAAAATAACAATTGCTGAATAGAAAAATGTTTCTCGTTGATGCTGATACATCATGAAAACTACTTACATTTATCTATAAATTAAAATTATTTTCTAAGATAACAGCATAGTGATAATTGGGACGCAAATATAAATAAATAAATATAAAACCTCAACCTCAAACATTGCAACAGAATACTAGAATGAGTTTGAATGTAAAATTTCAAAGATTACTAGGAGAGTTCCTCAATGAAGTTTTCGTTAAATCGTGCCAGGATTGCATACACATAAGGGGACACGGGGTGATTCACATAATGCATGTACGTTGGGTTGGGTATACAGAATCTAAGGACGTCGATACATAAGAAGAATTTCGAATAGAACTATATTAGCCGACATAATTGCTTGATGCCACGCATAAAGGTGGAAAAAACTCTGAGAAAATGGCAAAACAAGAAAAAATCAGAATGAACTGCAAGCGATAAAACATATTATACTAAAAGTTGTTGTCTTTTAATTATGAAAAAGTTTGGCAATGCATTTAAATTAAATTAATTTAAATGTATTGCCAAACTGAAAATGAACTGCGGATTTTCTTGTTGTCCATGGTTCTATCGTTGGCGAAATTATTGATTTAATTGATTTAATTTAAATGCATTGCCAAACTTTTTCATAATTAAAAGACAACAAGTTCATTGTAAACAATCAATAATTTCGTCAACGATCGAACCATGGGCAACAAGAATATCCGCACTTCTTTTTCATCCATAACATTTAGTTTTAAATTGAGATTGATAACATACTGATACCTGCAAACATATTTGAAGCTAATTCCATATAGTAAATATAAATAATATAACTACAACTGACAAAAAAGTAACATTTATTGTCTGATATGGATATCAGAATTATGAATTTTTTTAACGGCACTCCGGTTGTAGCAAAGTGTTAAGGTAACCAAGGCTTCCCTTAACAGCAGCGAAAAACGTTTTTTTACAGCTAATGTCAAAAACATAAATTTAGCCGCCTTAATATGCTAATTCATTGGTAGAAAAAAATTGTTTACATCGCGGGCGCGAAATATTTTAGCGCGCTCGAATGGATTTCTGAAATAGGCACTTACTAGTTTAACAGTTTTAATAACATGAAATATGTCTGATGTGATTGTGAGACAATATCTCAAACAGTTAAAAGTAACGAGCGATGACGTAAATCAGAATCAATTCAATTTCAACTCAATGGATAATAAAAATCTACCATAGCGCGTAAATAACATGAAAACGCTAAATTTAAAACCAACTGACAAAAAAATCACCATTGGCGATAAAATAATTCCAAATTTAGATCATTTCATGTGCAATATAATAAGTCTCGGAGGCCGAGAACAAACTGATGGAGCATAGTATAATTTTTATATTTACTAAGGTTTACCTAGAAATTCTCTTCGGCAAGAATCCAAGATGGGATGCACGCAACCTCAGCAAAATACTAAATAGATTTTTGAATATTATTTGAAATTTTGTTTAATTTTTGAAATCGCATTGACTACATCCATTCAAATTTTGCCGAAATTTTATATTAGTATAATTTGCTAAGTTCTGAAATTATGTAGCGGCTTCGTCCTTTCCTTCATGTAATTTTGTGATGTAAGTATTCATTGTATATTAACGACGATCTAAGTTTATATATGATAATTACTGTCTTGTTTATTTATACGGCTGCTTATTTAACTTCTTAGTTTAATCAATTATTCTCAACAAACAGGGATCCAATTCCCCTAATTCATTACTGGAGCCTACTAACCCACTTGATACTATCTTGTGAGTCTAATTACTAAATTAGCCTTTAGTGCCCATATAACAGCATGGCGTTATTTTGTACGCTGCCATTAGGTTTTATGTGGCACACAGATATTAAATTTACGAGTAGTGCGAATTGAAATGCTATACATCATATAATAAATGATTTATATTAATAAACTACAACAGTGCACGTAAATTAGACATACGTACACATCTATCAAATCAATAATACGTTATTAAAATGTATGGAGCTGTCTGTTGTATTTGTGCAATTTGTATTTTGTAACTGGAGTGACAACTAATGAATAGAGCTGACGCAGCATCTCCTCTTGAAAGTCAAATTACAAGCACGATGGCTTTAGATTACAATGATGATTATAACGGAGACAGTACATTAAAATTTATTAAAATACTATATTCTAAAAATAAAAGCAGCGAATTTTAAATGAAAATATTATATATTAGGAAATTGTATTTCAATCTCTTTACATACAATCAGTAGGGAAACACCGCTGTAATTTATCTTGCTGTTAGAAATTCGCTATTGTGCAAGAACCATTTAATATTTCCTGCTCGCGCAGGTCATACCAATTAATTATGAAATATTATGTGTTTTCCACACGAAATCAAGCTGGCGTATCGCCAAGTCCAATCTCGACCAATTTTTATTTTTAATTAAAAATTGATAGGTCAAGTCGTGCCAAAGATGATTTATATAAATTGATTTTATTCTTATATTAAATGTTCTGAACTTTAAAACAATAGTTGCATACACATAGTTTCTATGTCGTTAAGCCAATCCGTTTCTGGGTCTCCTTAATGAAGAAATAAAGTCAACATATTTCTAAAAACCTGTCATAACTTGTAAACTTATTTCAAATGTGATAACATCCTTGTAATTTACTTTATCGCCTAAATATGATTTGTTCTCAAATATCAATTTTACCTACATGATGTAAATCATGCTGATTCATCATTACGCTTTAGTCTTAGTCTTAGCGAAAATGAATTATTTCCACGAACGGGTTTGGTCCTCAACTCTTTCGTGAAAATAAGTATTTTTTTCTAAGACTTTCAACATAATATTGGAATAGTACTACGGCGGACTGATCGAGAAGTTCAAAAAACAAAGGCTTCAGTCTAAAAGAAGAAAGGGCCATCCACACCCACTACTGATAACAACTTCACGCACATATCCAGGTGATATAAAATGGATCACTCATCATTTCTTTAGTGCAAATGTTATAAGAGCAGCCTGCATTAATGGACGACAAAGATTTGATAACCCTACAAGGCACTATCCTAAAAGATTATAGCAAAAGTTCTGTTAATTATTCATCCATCCACGTATGTATTATATTTAAACGTATGTGGATCCGGATCCGAACTAACTCCATTTGCTCACAAAAGTTTATCAAGTAGAATCGCATAGCGAAACAGTCCCTTCATAATACAGTATGTCAAAAAGTTTGTAATTTCCTTGGGGAACTCGGTTACTGCGAGAATTGCATATGCGGTTGAATGTTTCAGCGCGTCGTTGCATTTAGTTATGATTCAAAAAATACGAGATTCAAGTTGGCCAAATGCCATATTATGCCAATTTTTATTATTTTGTTTGCGTACATTTTATTTCAACAAGTTTCGATTTGTATATGTTATGTATGTGTTTTCACCATTCTTCGTGCTAAATAACATAAAGTTATCGTCCTGTGAAAGAAACATTCGTTAGAAACTGATACAATCACGTATTTGTTTATCGCTTCTCTTGTAATAAAAGGAAACTAACTAAATGATAAAACATGCTCAGGGTAAAATTCTATATCTATACTATATCTACTGTACACATTCATACATAACATATTTGCAATATGTAGACATTGTCTTTGCGGAGGACACAACTACTGACGTAGGACAGGCTACAAACAGTGTTCAGGAAGCAAGTAAAATTTTCTGCACCTGGGCAAAGAAGTGAAAGAAATTAAATTAGGTGAACTTAAGGCACCTAGAATTTGCAAAAAGAATCGTGGAACATCATGGAAACAGCTTAAAATATTCTTTAATAACCATAGATTCATGTCCAAAGTGGAAATTACTCATAAAAAGACAATAGCGTTACTAAAGATAGAGACAGTATAAACATAGAGACGGTTAAATTGGATATTGCGATGAAAGTCTAATTTTTCACCACACGATAAAATTAAAATGTATAACCTAGTGCTCAAATCGGTCTGGTGATATGGTATTCAGTTGTGGGTTTGTGCTAGATATTTATAGTCATCGCTGTGGACACTACATTAGGGCTGAATAGCAGATATGCATATATTCAACCTTTGTGGATTTCTTAAGACGTAAATCTGATACCTACAGCAAAAATTTAATAGTAGACTTGAATGGTATTCTACCATTGGTCAGTAATTGATATTTGGATGAGAGTAGTAGCATTCGTTATGCGCGAATGGATTATAACATAATATTATGAGTAAATAAACGACTTCTAAATGCGATAATTTAGAAAATAAATTAATTACCTTCATTTAGACACATAAACTGTGAATATTTATGAATAATATATTGGTACATATTTATCTTCCCATGTACTCTAAGCATTTCCGTTTGATTGTGCGTAATTATCAATAAAGATGTCCCAACGTCATTTATTACATATTTTTAGTAATTGTAATAGCAATGTAATAGTAATAGTAAATCAATTTCCTGAGAATTTTTTTTGCACTTACTATAAAGAAATATACTATACAAGAATCATGGGCGAATGAGCATTTTGCCGAGTGCTTGACCGATATAGAAAAAAAGGGAATTACGTCTTTGCACAAGAAAACCAAAAAACTCAACAATTCAGGAGCACGAATATAACTATATATGAATCTATATACCAACAAAATTACTGAACCCGTTCTAGGCACTTTCAGTGATTGAAACCCAAACTCCGCTAACAGAGATAGTATAATCATTACCATGCTGCAAATAATTATCATATTTTCGATAATATAAAGTTTTTGAGAATCTTCGCTGAACACTATAATGTGAGTGAGTAAAAAAGAATTCCACACTTTAGAACAGTATTCAAGTTCATACTGAACAGAAGCATTATGTAGACTAAGCACTGATTCGTTTCCAGCGATGCTCTTGGTGTTTCTGATCCAGAATCCTACCATCCCAAACGACTGCCTGGAAACTTGGAATTGTGTTGCATTTAGTTGAAGACAACGAACTGTGCTGCTTGGTTAAAGACAACATAATCGAAGACGAACTCAACCAAATTCGTCATAAATCGTAAATTAATCATAAATCATAATCATAAATTAGTGACAAAAAATTTTGAATGCATTGATTTAAAATTCCTTTTGTTGGGTTGGATTGGGTTCCTCACAAATTTTGGATGAATTGGTCGGAATTGTTCTGGATACATTTTGTTGCACTTGAAGAAAACGAAGCGTGTTGCTTGGTTGAAGATGAGGCGATCCCAATCATGTTCATGAACACAATCAAAAGTTGTAATTTGAGTTTCCTACACTAACAAAGTTATTTTTGTTTCGTCAATATCCGAAATTAATGACACATCTGCCGTGAAATATTTCTTAATTTATTTAACTGCGTTTACGTTGAATACAGTGCATTTTAAGTAATTTTTTTTCGGCTCATTCTTGATGTTGACTTAATTTCGGAAATCCGATTTAATATTCACCTTGACCAGTTTTCTATAGTCTCTGAATCTGTGTGAGTAGAGTGCCGAGTTATTTTTCTGTGGTGCTTCTTAATTTGCATGTCGCTGCAGAAAACCAACATGGAAACGAACAATACCTCTTACATTTTCAGAGAATCATAAATTGAAAGTAATCGTGTAAAATTTGGTAAAATTTTTCACACGCATAGTTCAAGTTAAACAGCTTGGTTGGACGAGACTTCAAATTGTTTAATTGAAGAAGCGTTTGAAAAACAAAAGCAGGATGATATGAGTCCTCCAGCACAAGCAAGTTCTCAGAACGTTAAATTTTACTGCGTACGAATTGAACAAAAATTTAGATCCAGACATTTACTAAAGCGATTATAATATTAATTTGCACAGCATTCGTAGAGGCTGGAAAACTGGCACCACTATTGCCAATGGCATCTACTCAAAAAGAAAATTTAAAAATCACCGGTAAATGTAATATTTTTGTCAACAAGTGGTAGTATTTAAAACTTAATTCATAACGACTTTTTGTTTACGAAGTATGCATTTTAATATGACGCTTTCTACTTTAGCGTCACGTGCGCGGAAGTCTGTTAACGTGTTGATTTTACAATCAATTTATCTTGCCGTTCAATCCTTCGCTGTAAATATTTGCTGTTTCTTAATTTTTTTGGCATTACGTAGAACCGATTTAACTTCATTGAATTTAGTAGAACTTTACAACAATTTTAAAATATATAACACCCAAATACAATTTATATTTTTATTTCAATAACATAGGTAAACAGAAGTGGGAATCCCAATAGCTTATAATCGTGCAGTGGTGACGTTCGTCCAAGTACTAAAGTACGCTTTACAAACTCTAAATTTCTATTTAAATTAAATTGCAAATTCAGTTTTTATTAAACAATAATTATAAGATGGCCAAATCGGCGTATTGAAGAGAATAAAAATAACAAAATTAATTGAATTCTAGACGCTAATCCCGAATTATGGGACAGGACAGGACATCAAAAATATATAAATGTAGACTAATGAAATACCTGTTACCGAAATAACGAGTAAACTGCAGGACATGAGGATCCAGATCAAAAATTAAAAAACGAAAATCTGGAGACGGCGTTGATGATGTGGTTTTCAACTTGTGCGTTCTTTGATCGACTAAAATTTTTGATAGGGCAAAGAACATTTTGTTCACTATTTCATATTGTATTTGGCATTCATAAGTTCAACTATATCTGTACTTCCACGATCCTATCGGTGGATAAAGGTGTTCTGAGAATTCTGATCATATCTTTCTGCAATATTGGTTGAAATGTTGCGGTCGTAATAGTTGCAATGGAATCAAAGTCTCAGAACCACCACTCCAGCAGCCAATTACCATTTTCAGCAGCTCCATCTTCTTCACTATCAAAACATCCCTGGTATGCATATATATTTTTAGAATTCCTAGTTAGAAAGAAATTGTGGGCAGCACATGTGGCCATAACAACTTTACTTGCCCTTTTAGTACACAATTCAATAGGTTTTCTCAAAATGTTTTTTAAATTAATGTTTGTGCACAACTTTGGTAAAGAATGTAAAGTAAATAATACATGTTTGCGCCTAACTGATGTCACACATTTCACATTTCTTATAAAATTTATAAGAATACTCACTTCCAGCCAGAAATTTCGAAGTTACAGCTAGCCTCTCACCAACCATCACATGCCAGATTACTCTATCGTGTTCTTTTTATTTCTGGTTTAAGTTTCTCGAATATGAAACTGAAATCGTTCTCAGACATCGAAGAAAAAGTTATTGTGACATATTTTGCAGCTTTGAGTTCAGCTAGTGATTGAGAATATGCACCTAATTTATCCCTTTTTGCGATCAATTCTATAAAACTACAACCACACTTTTTATTATTTTTTAAATACAAGTAATAACACCCCTCTAGCAAAAATGTACTGAAACACAAAGAGTATGAACAGTCCGTAGAGTCTGAAGTGTCGATATTTAGGTGTATACGTCTGTACGTAGCTTAAGATAGTACATACTTCCTGTTGCTTAATATTTGTACTATATTTATGATTATATTTTTGTAATTAATTTGGTGAGTTATTTGTGTAACTGCGATTACTGAAATACCCCTAGGATACCACCATCGTTAATGCAAATTTTGTGTTTATTGTTATCGTATTTAAGAGTATGCTACAAAATATTTTTTTGCAGTTAACTATATTGTGGTTCGAATATTATCCATGTTGCCATACAGTATCATTTATGAATTATGTATATAAACTATATTTAAGAAATATATAAACGATTTTGAAATAATGCAACGTATTGAACTGTTGGATGTAATAAGTATATTCAAGTGAAACGTCAAATATACATTGACTATCTACATTGTTACATTAATTGCATTGGAACATGGAGATAAATTGGTTTATATTTGTGGACAAACGAACCCAATATTTAAATGAGAATGTTAAAAGGTCTCAATTCTCAACACTATTGATCACGTGTTAGTCGGTTTGTTTTACTATTCGTAACATCGCTGTAACAGTAGTCCATCATCACCCACGCACACCATCAATTACAACGTATTGCGCTTTTGAAGTATTCCTATAATGTTTTGTGCATGCAACTCAAACCAATTGATATATTGCCAGTAATGCGTTAAACATTCCACTGGATACTGTCAAATTTAATGCGATAAATGAATTTACGTATATTAATCCACTGAATAAGAATTCAGTACCAATGTAAACGTGCCCAAATAATTGCAGTGGTTATTAATTTATTGATTAATTATTGGTTGAAGTCACGCAATAGGAATGCAAATACGAATTTGCATTCACTAATGGATTGTTGTGAGTCATAAAATTCGAGATGGCGAAATGACGACGGTTTCGTATCGAATTGAGCAAGTAATGATTTTGAAGATTTTATACAAATGGAAATTTATGGATTTTTCTTAAAACCTCAAGGCCCTGGCCAAAACAATTGTTGTATGTACCTACCAACTACTGTATCGACAATAGGTACGATTTTCTTTTACAGTCTCGTATTACCACCTTCGCACTTTTATGATGATATCATTTTTCTTTATTAATAAAATGTAATAGCTCCATTTGACTCCACTCTTTTTCAATTTGCTTTTTCTGATCTCTTACTGCTAACTCTCTAAAAACTGGTTGCTTGTGTCTCTTTTGTATTATCCCTTCTTGCAGTTTTTCACTTCGTACCTTTTATCTCTCGTTTTCGTGCGATAAGTTTCGTTTCATACGTGCCCCAACTAAATAGTGATCAATGTCTATATCCGCCCCCTGTATCTCCTAATAAAAGACGATTTAAAACCCTAAATATAACAGGCAATAGAAAATAATGTATTACTAAGAACATGGCGAAGATGAATTTAAGTGGGGACAACCACTCATGTTGTTATAATTAAGATGGGAAAAGCAATGAATTTAAATATTACTCCTGCACGGTATGTAAATCGCCAAATTAAATTACCTCATAAATACTCGCAGTTGCATTTAACAATTAATGTGAGTTCTCTTAATTGATTCTAATTTCTGTATATATTTATTCTGTATTAGTGACAAATGCATTCATTCACTGCGTTATCGTGCATTGTTTTCGAGTAGTACCAATTGCAATTAACGAATAAAAATACAATTTCTCATAAAACATGTCGTTAATCTTTATTGATAGCCATTAACGTATCACCGAGCAGATGTTACTTTCATATTAAAAATGCGCCCGTTTATTAGGCGATAGATCATCGATACACTTCTGTGACACAAGTTGTTCATTTGTGTCAATACAAATTTACGAGTATGCAATACTGATTATTATTTATTGGTATCTATTGGCATTCATGGTAAATTGATCGTGTTGCTCGCATATTACAATAAAAAAAATAAATGTTACAGATGCATTTCACCGAATATATAAATACATGAATGCCATATTTTCCGAAACAAAAACTCGAATTACTGGCTATCGATTCCAATTGTTATAATCGTTTGTATTTTGAAATGTTTACGTATGATAAACAAATTTAATGCGCGTACTTGTATGAAAATTGAAATCCAAGCTCGCAAATGCAGCGCTATAAATTGAGTTTTTAATAGTGCATAAATGTAATCTTGCAATTCTCGTATAAAATGCATAAAAATAAAGGACATTAACAGCGCCTTGAAATGAATTTGCAATATAACAGAAATAACGCGGTGCAAATGCGCGATTAGACTTTGAATCTCTCAGCAAGCTGGAAAAGTTCCCTAGAGGAAAATAAATTTTTCCGATTATATCTGTAACGATGATTCATTATTACCTTACGGCCTGATGGTATAAAACTTTGAAGTACGAAAGATATGATGGAATTAACTTTATTTTTAAGTACTTAAATTCACGTACAAAATTTATTCGTCACATCATTGACAGTACTGGGAATACCGTTGCACAACGATAATCGGAATTGGATAATTGAAAGAAATATATTCAATGTGCTGTTAATCCTTTTCCACGTCCTGATTATTCATAGATTATTGGGGAATGTGGAATATAAAATGCAAACCAAATCGTCGATGTTAATAATTTTCACTACTTATGCTACTGCGATTAATTATGAAATAAGAAGTTAATTACAAAATAAATACGTAGTCTTTGAAATAGATTACTTATTAACCCTAAAATTAAATTAATACCAATCAAAAGAAGTCTGGCGTTCACATGAAAGCCTCATGAAACTTTACAGATGCAAAAGCATTAAAGTGAGAAATCTACAGAGGAGCTGACTAGAATCTGATCAAATCTTTTCCACAGTCCATTCAAGCGAATCTTATAACAATATATTCTTCCAGGATCTTTCTAAATTGACTTCTACCTCATAAATTGTTTGGGTACTCTTATTTTATGCACGCTCCAGTAGTAAGTGTTTATTTAGTACATACGTTGCAGGCGCCATGCGATCGAGTGTTGTGCTGCTACGTGTCAAGACTGTTGGATTAAATTACATGTGCTCCACAAAAGTAATAACTTAGACATTTCATTCCCGACGGAGCTTCATCGAAATTTAAAGATACCGCACTTGCAATGTACTATTGAATGGAATTGAATTGATCATCAGAATATTGAATCCGCATTTTGTAATATAATAAAGCGAAAATCTTTGCATGTTAGAAATGTTGATAGTAACCATACATCTTAAATCAAAGGGCTCACATTTATGGATGAAATTAAAAGCGTCCCACAAATTTCAAAGTACTACTTCATCAATGAAAACATTTAATAGTTTATTTTAAAAACATTCTGTTAAAAAAATAACATCGCCCTATGTCACATGTTTAAATTTTCAGCTAAAAACGTCACATACTATCGATATACTAAAACCAATTTTCTAAACATTACTCAATTTCCCTTAAACTTAAGATGTTTGAATTTTTATTGCTTCCATTACAATACAATTGATTGTCAAAACATATATATCATTCTTGTACAATAGATACACATTAGTATAAATCTTGCATATGATTATGAACTGATAGCGCTTAACAGATCTTTCAATTTCACAATTCCTGTACATTGTGGTCTGCATTGCTGAGAAGTATAGTTTTCGCTTTGTTATTGAACTTATTCATCTCTATAAGTGGTAGTTTATTGAACAATTTAATGGCCTTTATTTTGTAGTTTTCTCTGCTTCTGGTTTCATTCGCATGTTTAAATGTATGTATGTAAATGATGTAAATCTTTATAGTTTTTCTTCACATGTAACAGGCAATTGAATATGTATTTCTGTTTTTTATATGTTTGATTTAGTTCGTATAATTTGCTTTTAGATTTTGAATAATGTATCAATGTGTGTCGAACCGAACCATACAATAATGCAATAGGAAACAGAACTAGAAATGTTCATAGTAACCAGCCTAATAGACGAGGGACTTTTTGAATGAAACACAGGTTTTCGAATAACAATTCATTTTATTTTCCAACGTGGTTCTTTGAGCTCTATACACTTTGTCCAACGTTTCTCCAATGTTTTTATCACTTCCAAAAAATAATATTCAGTCATCAAAATAGGTATTTGTTTGTCCGATGATTTCATTGGAGTCAAATCTTTCCGCCGAGCCATTTCTTTACGTTAGGGAACAAAAAATAGTCAGTCGGGGCTAAGTCCGGAAAATTGGGCGGATGGAGGAGTAATTCGTAGCCGTGGAAACCGGAAACATGTGTGCACCCTTTCATTGTCCTGGTGGAAAAGCAATTTTTTTCTTGGCCAAATGCGGTCGTTTTTTTCAAATTCTCATTAAATCCACTCAATAAGTTGGCATAATATACGCGATTGATTGTTTTACCCTTTTGAAGGTAGTCAATGTGGATAAAAGTTCGTGCATGAAAAAAAACGGTCGCCATGACTGTACTGGCTGACAAACCCACCTTGGCCTTCTTTGGCGCCGATTCACCCCGAGAAACTGTTTTGACTGCTGTTTGGTGTCTAGTGTGTTGTGGCGGATCCACGTTTCGTCCACGGTTACGAAACGGCGCAATAACTCGCCCATATTGCGGTTGAACAACGTCAAATACTCCTGCGAAGTTGTCACAGGATTGCGTTTGTGGTGGATTGTGAGCAAACGCGGCACCCATCTTGCGGAGACCTTTCTCATACCCACGTGATCATTCAACAATCTCTCTCACTTTCAATCTCCGATCGGCCAATCTTCCAAACTTGTATGGCCACAACGTATTTATCAAGCTTAGCCTTGGTCTTTTCCACAAAATATAATGCTTAATAAACACACGAAATTCACTTTTTCCATTTTATCCTCAAATCACGTAAACAAACTAAATGACGCAGCTTCTTCCAATTTTGACAGGAGTCAACTGACAGATGCCTGTTGACTGGAGCAGTGTTGCCCTTTCAGTTAAGAGGCGTGAATTTCAAAAAGTCACGGACTTGTAAGTGTTTGTAATTGTAGTTGATTGAGTGTTGCCTCCGAATCACCTACGTTTAGTAACGTTCGCATACAGAGTTGATTTGATGTTTGCAGGCAGATCTTTAATATACAATAAAAACATCAAAGAACCTAATATCGATCTTTGGGGAACACCACCTGCCACTTTCTCTTGCTTAGATTCAGCATTAACTTCAATGATCTGTCTTCTATTACTTAAGTGGGATCGTAAAATTTCATGTAGCTTCCTTCGGATGCCATAAAACACAGGAGGAATTTGATACATTTCGTCATGAAATTTTGTTAAAATGTTTAAATATATATTGAACAAGGCATGAAAAGCAACTGATGCATTGCTGTGCATATATACACAAGACCAAGTCACATATTTCAAGCTACTTTTTTAATTAAACAGTTCTTGGTACTTCCTGACACTCGTGTTGGATCTAAGATTGTTAAATTTAAATTATTCCAATTTAGTAAATCTACAAGATCCCTACTTTACAATTTATCACTTGGGAAATTTATATTAAAATCATCAGAAAGAACCATCTCACAATTAAATTTCTGAACACTGTTAAATGCAATCTGCAGTGGGATAAAAATTATAAAATGCCGAATGGTAATCGGTTCACTGTTAAAATAATTGCATTATATTTTATTAGTTTAATAGCTGTTATTTCAAAAGTTTTTTCGCATTTAAATAATTTTAAATGATAAAATGGTTACTCCACCGTGAGTATAGTTTGAACGATTAAAACAATTTCCTAAACTAAAATTTGTAGGATTATATTAATTAAATTCGTCACTACACAACCAATGTTCTGAAAAACAGGGTACATCCGTTTTAGTATTACTCAACAATAATCGCCTAATATTTCAATTGCTCTGTGCATTTATGTAGAGCAGGCTCAGTGCTTCAGTATCTTTAAAATTGTAAAACCATCATCGCTATTATAGAGTATGTGTTGCTTCATCTAACACACAAATTACAAGGATTCATTTCTACTAAGAATAACCAGCGACGATTTGATTTGAGTGACAACTATACAACTGGTGCTATGACAGATCAACCCATCGTAACATTTATGCCAATGCGATATAAGCTAACCCTCAATAAATGATTATATTCATGCTAACGAGCACGGAATAAGAGCGAAACAATTTCTATGGAACTGTATCCTTCTTTATTCTACATATATTTGTTTTTACAGTTGAAATTTCAGTGTTGAAGGAAGAATCCGATACATTTAAATTAATTGATTTGTTACATTGTGGCTAATTTAACTGTTTATGTTGTCGTTATACATTTATATATAGTGTTTACGCGAAACATTTATTATGTACACTGTATATAATTATAACTGCAACTACTTTAGGTTCATGTAGGTAGTGCACGTATATTAGTATTGATTGCAGCGTTACAGAATTTCATTAGGTTGCTCCTCATGATAGAATACTAATATATTCAATATTAATTTACGTCAATTAATCGGTATTAATACAATTTGCTACATTCAAAGGATGACATATGCAGTTCGTGGTCAAATTGTTCGTTTCAACATATTTAATTATGGTAATTTGTAATCCATTAATGCGGAACCTATTTCAGCAGCATTAATCAAATTTAAGCGATTTATATATAATAAATTGTATTATCTATGTAGCGTTAAAACAATAGAGAATGAGTTTAATTTTAATAAAGGAAGGTAACCATAACATAGTTTTAACATGTGATAAATATTAACATAAATCGCTGATATAGTTTTAATATTGGTGAAAATTTTCCCATCGTTTTTACATTTTACATCGACAAATGCAGTGTTCTAAAATACAGTCTCACTTTCTAAAAATCATGTCTACCATTATTATAGGTATCAAGAATATCAAAGTATCATCATCAACAACTAAGGGACAACTTTTTAATACAGACAGAAATCTATGTGATCAAGTAATAGTAAATTGGAGACTGTGGTTGGCAAATAAATTGAAACAAACTTACCCTTACCACCCAGCTGTGTGGTAAGGGTAAGTTTGTTTCAATTTAAGTGAGCAAGGCCCTAAGGCCGTCGGTAAAACAGAAATGATTCTGTGATGTAGTTATAGTCTAAACCATGAAGTAAGAACATTTTTAAAGTAAATCTGAATTATTAATAAAATATTGTAAAAAACAAATTAACAATTTTTGATTTTCACGCTGTTCTGTATGTGCATCGGGAAGCAATTATTAATATTTTTTTTTACTCTGCTTCCCGATAGGTATGCAATAGCAAAATCAAACGAAATTTCTGAACTTGACAACAACATATTGACAATGAACATACCCTTGGGATTAATCATTTGTTACGATTTTACATATAACACAATGCAATTCTCTCGAATTAATGCATTATGCACAGTTTGCCCGTGCTCAAGTAGGTTCGCTCGCAAATTTCACGATGACTCAAATTTATTATTATATTGCAGTTGTAGTAACGCAAAGAAATTACACATTGCTTGTCGAAAACTAAGTACATGGCCCCATATGCCATTTGATGGAATTTAAATTAAGATTGTACGAGGGGAGATCAGCATTTAGGGTCCCTAACATTGAAGGAAACAAATTGAAGAAATATTAAACGTTTATTTTTCTACATAATCTCCCTGAACGTCGACGCATTTGGTTCCTCTGGAACCAAAACGTTTGATTCCTCTTGAAAAAATTATTTCCGCTGCTCTTCCAACCAGTCGTTTACGTCCGTCGTCACTAGTCCCCCAAATATATTCTTTCAATTTTGGAAATAAAAAGAAGTCACTAGGGGCCAGGTCTGGTGAATATGAGGGATATTTAAACAATTCAAATCCTGCGTTGTCTTGATGAAACAGAACTCCTTTGCTCAATTTCCCCCTCTTTTTTCCTTGACACAATCGCGCAATCTTGAAATTAAATTAACATAGTATGAACCTGTTATTGTATGTCCACGTTCCAAAAACTCAATCATCGTCTGCGTCAAAAAAATGTGGGCATAACTTTACCAGCGGATGGCAAAACACGAAATTTGCGGGGTGGTGGAGAACTTCGGCGATGCCACTCTATACTTTGTTGCTTCAACTCAGGATCGAAGTGTGAACCCACGTTTCATCAACAGTGACGAATCGAGAAAGAAATTCATCCGGACTTGCTTTAAACTTTGCCAAACTGGCTTCAGAATGCAATACTCTAGAACGTTTCTCACCAGGTGTCAACATTCGTATGACCCAATGTGCAGACAACTTTTTTGGCCGTAAAATATTTTAGAAAAATTCGCAATTTCAGCTATCCGGCGAATGATCAGTCGTCTATCTGTCATTACCATATCGTGTATACGATTAACATTTTCTTGAGTAGTGACAGTCACTGGTCGTCCAGCACCCTTCGCATGTTCACATGTTTGTCTTCCCACTTTAAATTTCTCTAAACTTGTCTACTTGTTACTCTCTCTCGCTCACACGCCATCTTTCCCCCCCCCCCCTCACTCTTATTATTATTATTATAATTATACCAGAATGCGGTCGTTGACAATGGTTTCCAATACCTTATTCAAAACAAAACTTATTACAGTTACATTTGTAAACCAATATCATCTTATTTGACAACCGAATTTATTCTCATGGAATCTGGGGCAACGAATCAAATATTAGCGTCGATTTCCCTGCAAACTTTTTTCAGATGTATGTTCCTTAATACTGATTTTATCACCATTACCTGCAAACACTGCATCTGTTCAGTTACCAATGAGAAGATTGCCTCTCTCTTTCATAAATGAACGTTTCAGTTGTATCAACACCTTTATTTTTGCTACTTCAATATACAATATTGTAGTCGATATTCTGCTGGGAAATTTGTACAGTGAACACCTAATAAATAAATATAATAATGACTCATTAATAGAGATACTCATTAATTTATTATTGTTGCCCTGAATTCTAATAACAATGTTCAATTCTCAAGGCAGTATTACCAATATTATCAATATATGAAAAATTCACTTTAGAAAATTACTTCGCAACAATTCGACGTTTTATATATTTTGCGATTATGCCATTTTTATAAAATAAAATTGCAAAATGAATAATTATCACATTTTCGCATATAAGTCGGTCAACGTATATTGCAGTTTCAATGTTGTAACTTACAAGCATGTGTGCATCGCAGCCGCTGTGAAAATTTAGATGACAGATGCAAGCTACATATGAAAATTCGCTTAAGCGTTAAGATAAGAACATTAAATATCTAAAGCAAAGTACATTTACGTAGATTTTTGTTTATGAGTTTACCCAACCAGCGTAAGCGGAGATACCACCGCGAATCGATACCACTCCACATATGTGTTTATGCTAAAGTTTAGCGATATCAGAATTAAATTCCCTAGTGGGATAGAAAACATTGCAAGATACGAACATGTAAGTGTGCACATGTTATCGGTAGTTTCAGAATGAAATGTAAAGCTTGAAATTTCAATTTGACCCAGTTGTGCACAAATGCATCGGTTTAATTAAAAAATCTGACTTCGAATCCAATACAAACCAATTCAATTAATTCACCATCTAATCAGAAATAATTTTGGCAACACTCTAAGTTGTGAATCGACAATATGTTTTCAAAGCAAGAAAAGTTATGTTACACATGTATTGCGCGTCAACATTTTTTTTTTATTTTTTCTCGTTACTGATAATGAATGTGCATCGTAATTCAAAATTGTGCAACTCGAAATAAGGGCACATACAAATTTTAAATAGAGAATAGGGCAAAAATGTATTCCATTCAAAACGAAAAACAAATCTCCACAGCGGTGACGAGCTTGTAAAATCATTCCGAAAATAATTGTGTTATTATGCAAATGTAAGTCGTAAGCTCAAATTTAATGGTCTTTGTCACCTGTTAATTAAACATGTGCCGAGCAAGTTAATTAAATTAGGGCTGTTCCACGTGAAGCCTCTCGGTTCGTTCAATTTTGCATGCTTCTAGGCCTTCAGGATTTAGATTATTGTGGCAAAGAATTTCTTTTGATATTAAAAATATTAACTCCGTTGTTGAAAAACTAACTTTTCTTGATTTATATGAAGAGAATTGTATATTGGCTATAAATATGTATGTTTGTGTTTGTGTGATTTGTGTTTCAAAGAGAATGTTTCCCATTATAATTTATAATTTACTTATAACAGAAGTATATAGTTTATTTTTATTTTAAACGATGAGATTTAATTATTATGAACATTTACAAAGAAATTGGCGTCGATTGTGCAGATTCTTTAATTATTTTTTAATTTTGCCAACTAGAGGGAGCAATCAAATTAAATTATAATTAATGCCTCAGCTATCAGGAACCACATTGTTTGTTCCACAACACCTTTAATATGTTTTAATATTCACGACGCAAATTATGTGCTTTCCTATCACATCAAACCTAACACAGACTATTCCCAATGCACCCACGATTTCTAGATTTGATCGCAAAATTTGGGATTAATCCCCCATACGTAATAATTCCTTATTACGAATTTTTGATATTATTTTCTTGCTGAAATACATTGTTCCCCGTGGACCAGAGTCAAAATTAAACAAATGCTATCAAACGTTAATGTATTGATTTAATTTATTCGTTATCTCTTCGTTATCTCTCTAAATATATTTCCAAATTTGACCTGGTCCCCAGAACTATATTATTATTTGTTGGTATTGAACAAAGTTTGTTGAAAATGGGTACATTCACGAAGCTTAATTATTAATCAATAATCTGGCGTCTCATTATATTAATTAAGCCGTTACTAGCTTGACATAAGTGTTAAAATTTAACAGAATATTATCGCCATGTCTAATATAATAAGGTAGCTTGCACAATCTTGATTAAACTTAACATTTATGTAATGTGATTACTTCGAGCGTACTAATAAGCTTATATATCTTCATTAATTATACAACTGCAGACGGAGTTATCTGTGATATTCAATGGTGAACGCTTAATAAATTATTTTAGCACTAACGAGGACGATGTGAAAATAAACACAATTTAATTTGTCAAGTGTGTAATCATAAATTAGAATCTATTGTTTTACAAGACTCAAAATGTAACTACTTCCAAAATGCTCATAAATCAATCACTCTATTGTATTCCGGGTGTGAGTTATAAAATAGCTCAATAACAGTCATATAGAATTCATAAATCAATTAAATTTTGCATTTATGATAGAATGCTGTGAAGAAATCAGGGCACCCAAGGCAAAATTGACAAAATTTTACTATATATTATTTTATTTGTTTAGTATTAGCTTAGATGTAAAAGTCTAGAAATAATATATTTAAGTAAAATGTAGCTTGATAACAATTTAATTCAACATTTCAACTTTCGTAAATAATTTTGTGAACGTGTAACATATTTTAGCTCTATATTTATTCGACACTTTCAAACTACTTTTTATTATCCATTCTCCATTCTATGAATACAAACCGATTTTGCAACTTATTTGAACGTCGCATATTGTTGTACATACACTCACTTTCATATGAAATACACCACCCATTAAGAATTAGACTACACTTTTGAAACTTCGGTAAAATAATGCTTTATTATCAACTAAGAAACGATGAAAGTTTCAGCTGTAAAAACTCAACTGTTATGTTGGCTGTACCATTGTTATCTCCAACTTTCAATATTTTCTTCCTAGCACTTTATGAATTTCTGCCCATTGTCGGTTTATTTTATTGTCAAACTGTCAAGCAGAAGCCTTGTAAAGCCCCCAGTGCGACGTCGTCGAAATTTTGCCCATATCAATGACTTTGATACGGGCCGAATTATTGGTATGAAAGAGGAGGGTCTCTCGTTCCGAGAGATTGGGAGAAGGCTGAATCGGGACCACACTACAGTTGCTCGGATATGGTCTTTATGGTCCGAAAAGGTATTCAGAGGCACCGTGCTTGAAGAAGCCCGAAGAAGCAACGCACGTGAAGACCGACTCCTTAGGCGGATGGCTAGTAGGGATCGATTTCAAACAACAAGTTCGATTGCTGTAGATTGGACGAGAACTTTGAACCGACACTTGTCTATGGCAACTGTTTACAGAAGAATTTTTCCTTTTGGGTTTCATTCATACCGTCCTTACCTTCGGCTTCCATTAACACCTCCCCATAAAGCAGACAGACTTGCATGGTGTCAAGAAAGGCAAGGGCGAGTTCATCAAAGGAATGACATCGTCTTCAGTGATGAATCAAGGTTTTGTTTATGGGTGAATGATGGTCGTAGAAGGGTGCGGCGACATCGAGGGTGGGAGACGGAATTTGGTGTTCGTTCAAAGACGACACACATCCTTAACACCTTGGTTATGGTTTGGAGGGCGATACGTGCTGGACGAAGGTCGCCCCTTACGTTCATTCCAGGCACATCAAACGCGCGTCGTTACATCGACAACGTTCTGGAACCGGTTTTAGTACCTTTCATGCAGACGTTGCAGAATGTCACTCTCCAACAGGATAATGCAAGACCCCATACTGCTGTGGTTTCAAGAAAGTTCCTGGAGCAGGCTGGATTGCAGCTTTTGCCCTGACCTGCACGGCCACCGGACTTGTCGCCGATTGAACATCTCTGGGATGTGATGGGTTGGCGACTAAGACAAGTACCCAGGCCTCCTGAGATTTTGGATGAACTTCGACACCTTCTAGAGGTATCATGGAACGATATATCCCAGGAGGACATCGACCACATAATAGACAGCATGGTTAGAGTTAATACATGCATAGCTGCGCGTGGGGATGCAACCCACTACTAGCTTTTTCTTCAAAAATGTTAATCTTTGTTTTGTTTTTTTCAACTAAACGTTCATTGTTTCTTAGTTGATAATAAAGCATTATTTTACCAAAGTTTCAAAATTTTAGTCCAATTCTTAATGGGTGGTGTATATCATATGAAGGTGAGCATATATTAATATTATAACAGGCTTCTTATGTGATTGATTGTCAAAGCTTTTTGTCAATATTCGTATTATTAATATTGGCCTTGCAATTGATTTAATAACAATATTATTAAAAAATGTTTAGTTATACAAATCCATGTAGATAATTAAACAGAGGTTGTCATTCGCAGTGGCGCATTACGTACAATTGAGGAAAAGTATTTTTAGAAATCAGTTTACCTGTTTTGGACATGAAATAATATATACTTTCCTGGATAATTAATATTACAGTTTATCTGCAGCGCAGCTTATTTTGTGCTTACATCAGTGCGGTTAAAGCATATGCCACAAAATTAAAATTAAAATTTCCATGTTATCTACAATTCTATTTTCTGAGAATACATATATTGACCAAGAAGTCTAAGAAACGGCGAGAATGCTAAAATGCAATCTTGTAGATTTGCAAACGACGATGCAAGAGTTAAGCTTTAAAAGTTATTTAGCTACTTATTAAGTGGCTCTATATGCCATTATATTATCAAAAGACTATTTTTATATATGAAATGGAATTTTGTTAATACATTTTTATATGTTTAAAGATACGACATTTAAAATAAGTATTTATGCGTAATTTATAAATATATGTCCCATGTTTGGCATAAATACGTGATCCAACACCACAAATATAACCCACAACTATACGTATGAACAATTTGTAATTACTCCATATCATTATGCAACCACTACAGTGGTACTATAAACTTTCGCATACTATTTTATTCCAACATAACGAATGTCCACACCGCAAAGCAGCAATTTTATATAAAAAGCTGCAGGTTCGTCTGGCATTTATATCGTTGTCAAGCGTCTTAAAACATAAAAGGGTAAACTAAATTTACGAAATTAAACTAGCTTTGCCTCAAAGTAAATCCAGCATCTCGCAACTATTCGCTGCCTCGCAATATTACTCGGTGGAACTTTATAGTCGCCATGATTGTGAATTTAATAGAAACTATAACTTTGGTAAATTCTTACAATGCCAATTATAAACAAATTGGCGTGGCATAAAGATGAGTTTACTTGTATATTACTTCCTGTTTTCATTTTATAATTTAGAATTAAAAGTTTTTTAAAAGAAGGAATATTATTAAATCTGCCCATAAAACTTTTTTGTTCATTTTAAAATGAAAATTAATTATGAACCTTCAACCTTAAAAAATACTAATTTTTAATCAATTTCAATTAGATGGATATTGTTATCTGCTTTGTGAGAAAGTCATGCAACCAACTTTTCGTGTAAGTGGAAGTTTCACTGACAAAATAATACCACCACTTGTTTAAATGTGACTAGATTATTATTTCCTATCCAAATAGCATATTGAGTTACACTAGTATGTAATTACATCTTTGTGTAATAGGTTATTTAATCGTCCATTGCTGTTCGAATCAACCGATCAGTACGAACATTATCGTGATTTAATGGAATCCACATTCATTGTATAATGGGTTTGCGTTTACACTCCGCCGAATCAACACAACACTAATTGAGTACATTTTCGATTTTTATTATTTGGATTGTTCCATTTTATTAACACATCAACATTTAAATGTCTTCATCAGTCTTGCGGTTTCTCTTCGCGAACTTGCAACATAATTAATTAACCAACGAAGGTACCCTCGCAATTCACGCCGCCTTGCAAAGTTTAATTTGCTTCTTTAAAACCAACAGACGCAGGAAAGATCAATACAAGTTCCAAATTAAATTGGTTATGAATTGTTCACCAAATGTTTGACTATCGAAATTGAAAATCTTTAGGCACACTTAAAATTCTAGTTACACAATCCAGCGTGATCAACGTGTACGTTTTAGGCTCCATTATTTCATGTTTCCAGTTTCAAGTTTTAATTAAAAATGTCATCTCTTAACCACATTTAATTAAGTCGCTTTGGAACTGCCCCAAAGATATATAAATTTAAAATAAGAATCTTTCCTCGGTTACATTTTCAAAAAAAAAAAAATTCGTGCAAACATTTTTTCAGTGACAGCTAGGATTCTGATGAACATGACATCACTGACGTCACATCTGTTATTAACACAGTAATTATTTTTGTTATAACACAAACGTTATTCTTAGAAAGATACTTTGCGTCATGAAACAGATGTTCTGGCGCAATCGTTGGGATATTTGTTTAATTTAAATTTTTATTTTATGTATTATTTTTCTTACCGAAATCCATTATATTATTAATGGCGCATCTACTCGAGCATTTCAATTGAAGTGGCGGTTACTAGCTATTTTATATTACAATGAATTTAAAATTTTTGAAATAAAATTGAAACTTATGTGTAATATAAAAAGATTTTATACGGAAAATTCCACTTTCGTAGTTCCATTCCTAGCCAATTGGCCATTTCGTCTATTTCATTATAAAATATCTAATACCAATTTCACATTGGAAACTTGTTCATGCAAAGCCATGAAAATGTAACGAGGTTATAATAACACTGCAATTTGTGGACGTAACGTGGAAATTTTTTGAAGCCATGGCAATTATTGTATGCGTTGATCCAGCAGCATCTTTTTGTGTAGAATTGCAAATCCATCAAACCGATAAATATACGCAAAAATTATTTGTGAACTCGTTAAAATAAAGCCTCCCAGGATTTTGGTAGAATTTGCAGACTAACGGACGCGTAAAATACGTTTATTTCATGGAGGTACATACACTAGTCGCTTCGCTGTTCGAAACCAAATCTATCTTAGAATACTTCATATAATATTTACCCACTCCTTGTTAATTATTTATTTACGACCTTTGCTCTCACAATTCAAATAGAATGATCATTTTTCTCATTTATTTATTTACTTCGGCAACAACGTCTTCAAAGTCAAAATTGGGAGATCGTATTACAGATTTTTTCGAATTGATGAACATATCAGTAGAAGTTATGTTGTGAATTTTTAAAAGATATACGCTCACAACAGGTGAACAGCAAGTGAGATTCTCTCGAACAGCAGACACATTTTGTTTAATTCGCCATCACCATCAATCTTCATTTATTTGCTCGAATACTCCTCACCCGGACGAACGATTAATTCGGTCACAAACAAAAAAAATCCGTTATCGATGCGAGTCTCGAAAATCCGATAATTTATACGTAGTAAAACTCACTATGGCTTTGTAGGCGGATGTTGGCGTAACAACAACCACAACATTCGGAAAATGTTACCACGCCACACCAATTTCATTTCGATCCGAGTACTTTTACTGCATCTATGGCACACAGTTTGTAGAATAATAATAGAATTGTGTAAAAATTATATACGACTATTGCTTACGCACAATGCGGTGCATGCTGCTACAAAATTAATTAATATATTAATTAATAGATAATAAATAAGTTGCAAGTAATGCTTGAGGTGTAACAAAAAATTGCAAATTTTAAATTTGTTAGGTGATGTATATATAGCAGGAGTATAACACTGACAATAAATGTAATAAAAATATTTCTTGCGCCGGTCCCAAGATGATAGATGGCGGCTGGAGCGAAACTTTGTAATCTTTTCCATATGAACAATTATAATTTTTGTCAGCAGTGCATTGTTTATTCGCCCTTTTTTAATAACATGTATGTACGTATGTGTGTGTGCGCCATCTGTAGGCAAGGATAGTAGAATTCAATTAGAAACATACATCGGGGCATTAACATAGGAACAAAAATTAATTTTCATTGTGGGCATCCAAATACCGTTAAAATCAATTTTCCCACAGTTGACTAGCAAAGAATTTAATTTGAACTGAAACGGGTCCGATTTCTATATAATGCGAGTTCATTTCGTTGGATTGAATTTTGAAATTGATTAAATTTAGTTCGATTTAATTATAAATAAAGTTGGCTGTTGCGTGCTATTATATTTGTTAATCTACGTCGTTAATTTTGGTAACTTGCCATTTATTTTGTTTCTATTTTAATGTTTTTTATTCCAAAGTGTTTCCTTATCGTGCAGTTTTCTTATTGTGTATCAGATATTTTTTTTAATTTTTATATATTTATTACTTGCATGTAAGCACATTTACGCCAAATCATTGTGCATATATCCAATCTTTATTTGTAATCACCAAGTATTATAAGGTTAACGCGTTAAATGAAGCGTGTTCCTCCGTGACATTGATACGAGTAGATTAATCTGCGGATAGAGAAAACGCTGTCGAGCGTCGACGCTCAATAACAAAAATGCAATATTGAAACCCCAACCATCCTACCGTAATAATGCAATATATGATAGAACATTCCTCACACTGCAAAAACGGCTATTCAAATCCAAGACTGCTTTCAAAAATTTTTACAAGAAGTTTATTTTATCCGTTGACATATATATATTTAAGTATCGGTTAAGCTTTTTTTCAGCACTTTCAAGAGCTTACGGGAAAATTTCGTATTTCGAAAGTTTCGTGCCCCTCCGGGATTGCTAATCCGTGTTTTTCGACAGTTCGCAACTGCATTAGTCATTTAGCAAATCGCCTATTAATTATCTAAACACCCTTCTTAAAGTTCTGAAACTTTTCTGCTATCGAGTTTTATTTTACACCTTGCAATTTTACGAAGTTGCAGCGGAAATCTTGTCGGGGAATTGTGCGTCTGATGGAATTAACGAACAGTGAAAGACGTTATTGTGAACTAAAAGCTAGCGCGTTTTAACTCTAAACAAAAAGATTTTAACAAAAAAAAACATTTTGCTAGATTAATAAGTGGTGAAAACTTGTACCTATACTTCCACAAAAATACTTTTAAATTTAATTTAATTGGACAAGTTTTATGCGAAAACGTACACCGCTAAGAACAAAATTTAACAACTGGAAATAAGAGGAGGGCTCTAGGCCAAAGCTATTACCATGTTCAATAATTTTTTTTTAATGTACATAAGCTGTTAATTATCTTTTTATTGCATTAGTTTAGTTTAGATTATGCGTTTGAAAGTACGTTGTAATTTTAGTTTTCTGATAGAAAATGGTTGGAATGAACTATACGAACAAGGAATACTGACTATTTTTGTACAATCTATTATTGAACAAGGTATATTACGTTTGCTATGTCCAAAATGGAAGGCGTCCAGGTTAGTATTAAGGAGCATTTCGTTAATAACATATAACTACATACAAATATGTAAAATTGACGCTAGTTCTTGCATTAAATGTTGCGAACTTGCACCTGTTACTGGTGATTAATGCGTACATGAAACTTTATGTGAATTATTTTTATTATTTATATAAATGCAGTTACAACAAATAATCTTTTCCAATTATTTGCTGTAACTGATATTATATAAGGCAAGAAACTTGTACTTGTACTTCAATTTGGTTTATATAAAATATTACATAACATTTTCAATTTCGTTATTTTTCGATTGTCCTGTAACTTGTATTTTCAATGAAATCGAATATATATTTTAAAATATTAAATGCTTTTGAAATTTTGTCCTTTTCGTTGATGATTTTTTCTAATAATGATTATTGATTACTCTCTAAAATATGCCATTCCTAACCTTCACAAACAGGAGTTTTAGAAAAAAAGTTTGGATATAATAATTTGCCAGAGATCAATATTGAGGTAGGGAAAAATTGCCATTGCTGAAAACATGTATGAGCAGAAATACATTTCACGATATAAGGATACACATGTGTCTGACAGTGAGTGCCTCTATAAAAAATTATAAATTCTCCATCCGTTCCATCCATCCACCAATCAAAAAGTTACAGTTTGGTGTGTTTTCTCGTAATTTATCAATTGACGAAGAAATGATACTCTATTTTGGACATCCGGCAATTGCTTTATAATAGGAAACCCCATGTATTGGGTATAAAATTAGGTGCTTGTATTCTTCAGATGGATATCTCTATCAGTTTCTATCCTATGGTGGTGCCCACCTCCAGATAAGTAAACTTGGTTTTCGCGCCGATGTAATACAATTAATTTTAGTTTTCCAAAACTTAAATATTTGTGTGACACATTTGCAATAGAAGTGTGTAGTTTCATTTAAAACTATACAAAATATATACCTTACATGTTTCGATAATAGAAATGGAAACTTTTTAATTGATTTTAGATTTTTCGGGTTTACATTGGATTTGGATACGTAATCAATATACTTATGTGCGATCTTAAGTGCCTGAAAACAAGTCTTGAATGTCTCCTTATCTATCTATATCTCCCTATATATTAAGAATGAAAAATCAACGCGATTCCCCATGTTCATTGGCAAATATGTTAAACCCCAAATGTAAATAAAAATTATACATATTAATCATATTGATACATTGATTGATTACATTCAATGTACAGCATATATATTGTAACTACTGCATTTAACGCTATTTTTTATTTTTATATCGTAATTTTATATGTATATCTATATGTATATGTATAGTAAGATAGTTAAAATTATTTTTATATATCAATAGTTTCTTTCTGTTGATTTTTTGGTTGTTTCTATTGAGAATGTTATGTTATGTTATATTATGGGTATGGATACTTTTTTATTTTTGGAAGAGGCCTCCCTCTTCTTGATAATGGTTATATGGTAGAAGGGTAAAACGTAGATCAGTAAATTATTGTAATTAATAAAATAAGTTAATTCCAAGGTTCAATCAACCAAGTAAATATTGTTAATAGTTTTATAAATTATTTTGGATATAATTGAGTTTATTGGTATCGGTTTTATAATTTATGTGTGCTTTGTGTTTATGAATTTCCTGTATTAGTCTATTTTTATATATTTTTCCTATGTTAAGAATATTTATGTTGTTAAAATCAAAATTACGTTTTTCTTTCATTGCATATTTTGATAAGTCAACAGAAAAAACCTATTTGAATTTCCATCACAGTCAACACCGAATGCTGCAGTATTTGCACTATAGCAAACGCAAACGAATAAAAAGTGTGTGCATGTTCCGTCGATATTTAACTACAAATATTTTATCATAACAATACGTCCCAAACTATGCCCAAAAATAATATACCAGATGAGTTCTGTTTTTTCAATTTGGTTTCTCAAAACATCGTTTTAAAATTTAATTATATCTAATGCAATATGGAATCTTTCTCCAATATGTTAATCAAGAATTTTAATAAACAGCATTATCCAAACATGCAATAGAAAAACATTCGTTGTTTTCGTGCAAACAACGAGTTATGTTTTGATATTTATTAGATATTAATGTTTGAACGAGCGATTAGATGCGGTAGAAAGTTGTGCAATTTTTAGATTTTATTTTGCTAAGTTTGTCAGACAAGGAAATGCAAACCCTAACATTTACGTTTTGTGTTCAATGATTGAATTTGTTTATAAATCAATAAAATATTTTCAATACAGTGCACAAAATAGTGGACTGATTTTTTAAATTGAAATAGTCATAAATTACTTCATATGCAGTGGGTATCTCTAGTAGCTATTGTTAAACGTGTTTTGGAACGGTGTAGGCCATAACAAATATTTTTTCTTGTAGAAATTTTTCTACGCCGTTAGACAATAATAAATTACTAAATGATTAAATTGTCCTTGCAATTTTTAGATTTAAGTTTGCCATTTTTGACAGACCTTAACAAAAAAAATGCAAGCACATTTTACAGACAAGGAAGTACCAAATTAAGATTTTCAGCTACAATAGTAGAAAATATATTCCATAATTTTATATGATCGGTTATTAAATTATTATCAACGTTTAGTCTGTATTCTGTTTAATTAAGTAAAAAAAAACAATGTTGCTTTCTAATCTAGAAAATTTGCTGAAAGTTGCATAATTTTTTTTTCTTATATTTTTTCTTATGGTTCTATTAGAAATGTCAACACATCCATTTGATCTAAAAAAAATTTTAAAAACAAACTTGAAATTCCACATGAATTGGATTGAAAAATTTTTATTTCTACAGTAGATAATTTTTACAGCAATTAAAATAACTATTAATATTTTCACATTCATGCTATTTTCTTTTTTGTTTTGTTAGTTGGTTTCGTTTTTCTCGCGCTTTTTTATTATTAATGTTCAATAATCTCGTAAAAATCCTTAGCATAGAAAAAATATAAAAATAGACTTACACAGAAAATGATACAAACACAACACAATATCTTTTTTTAAACTATTAACCATATCTACTTCGTTGCTTGAACCTTGGAATTAATTTATATTATTGATTATTCTACTCTATTTTTTACCTTTCTATCATATAACCATTAACAAGCCTCCCCTTTTCAATATCTAAAATTAAAAAGTATCCACCAACCCAACCCAACCCATACAATGTATTAATAAACATTCTCAATAAAAACAATCATAAAAGCAACAGAAGAAACCTGTTGGTGATCTTCTCCAATACGCTAATAAAAAAATAATGTATTTCATTCATAAAAAATAATGTTGGTTATCTTTGCTTGTAGAATTTTGACGATGTTTTTAAATAAACGAAACGCGCGTAAACAGAAAAATAATAAAAGTATATTAAAAAAATTAAATAAACTACACCGAAAAAACTGCGAAAATAATATATATTGTATTAACTTCTCATTTTTCTATTAATTGTCCTTTCGTCCTTATGCCTTCATGAGCGCGGGAATCAATTTGTTTGCCTTATCCGTTAACTCAATTCTTCCAAGGCTTCCGGTCTGTTGCCATATGGTTTACTTCTCCTGTATTATTTTTAAATACGTTTAACGATTTTTTCCGTTCTTCTCACTTGGCGTCATTATTTTCTATGCTCAAACAAGTTTAGCCTTCTTGTTCATTTTGCGGTTATTGATTATTTTAAAGTTTCTATTTTGCTCTCATTTCTGATTTTCTTTTTTCTTGCTTCCTTGCGATATTTCTCACCTGAAAAAGTATGGAGTACCTACTTCATCTCGACGGCGTTTATTGCATGTTACGACTTGAACGATCTCCCACTAATTATACATGATAAACATAAGTTCGGAATGCGGAATTCCGATTCACTTCATAGATAAAACTTTCAAGAAAGGTCTCTGAAGTGCTTGTAACTTTGATTTATAAAAAGTATATCCTGGACACAAAAATCGAAGCATAATCGAATTTAATTCTTATTAGAATTGAAAACTAGCTTCACGATGTCGATGTTAGTAAAATCTTTCCGATAACTGAGAGCTTTTTATCAAAGGTTACCCCTAAACCACGAATAGTAGATTGTATAATATACCAGTCGCCCAAAGGATGGTGATAATGAATAATTACATTTTGTATGGATAAGTTAAACAGCTATAACTTGGCAAATAATAAACCGTGGTCAAGTCGAATCGACGTTTCGAATGTACCGAAGAAATCAATGGATTATCTAATAATTGACCAAGATTTGTTATGAGTGACTTTTATATCACATTCAATGTAATTTGTTATTGTGCTTAGGTATACATAAGTTGAATATTTCATATAACGTGGCATTAACGTTACGTAATTGAACTAAAAGAACTTAGATATAATCAAATTTTGTACCCAAATGAACTGATTTCGAAAAACATCCGATTACTATCAACCTGGATATTAGGCAGTAATTAAATTACAAATATAAACAGAGACATTATCAATAGTTTTATTCCCACAACAGCTATAGACGAATCAACATGTTTCAATGAATCTGATTTTATTGATTAAGAATTAAGGGAGGATCCTGCTTTAGGAGGCCTTAAAATAGCGTTTTTGGGGGAATTTTTTTAGGGCAGAAAAAATGAGCAAGTCCAGTGAACTTTTTAGAGCATTTTATTGCATATTTGAGCATTAAAAAAAATATGTTGAGAGAAAAATATTTAAACGGAACCGATTTTTATGCACCTTTGTGCATCACCTTTCAATTGCAATTTACAATCGGTGGGAAACATGCAGCCCGTAATTTTTGTCTGAAACAAAAAAAACCAAGAAAATGGTAATTCTCATATATTTTCTTCTATGTCAACTAAAAATTTTGAATTTCAAGATTTTTCTCAGGTTTGAAAATAAATGTGCTCTTTGCAGGAAGAGAAAATCATTTCAACTTGCTAAAAAAGTTGTTTAGAATTTTTTTTTTCATTAATCTTTTCAGTTCAAATAGAATAGAATGCTACTGAAGCCAACAAAAGTTTTGTTTCGTTTTGATTGCTTGTCTAGTATTCTCGCCCACCAGTTTAGAAAAATCGTAAAAACGAAAACTCGAGCAAACGCGCTCTAAAGTTCACGATCAGGAAAAATGTTAATTTTCGATTACTTACGGAATATCTCGTTATAATCCTACTATAGCTCTTACGAACTCAAAATATTATTGTTTCGAACGACCGATTGAACTTTTTTGAGTACATAGTTCGGTGTTATGTTACTGCGGGGAGGGGCGGGCGTTTCGTTTGTCCGAGCGTTCATGCGTTCGTATATTTTTTGCTCGACACCTCACTGTGTTTAGTGCTGTATTTTTCAAAATATTGCGAATTAGCCGCTATAACTTTTTATACATATTCTTAGATATATTAGGCATAGATTTGAGCAATAAAAAACAAATCGATTTTTTGGGCCTTCTAAAGCAGGATCCCCTTTAAGCTCATTATTAATTGCAATGAGCTTGCTGCCTCTTGTATGCACCAGACGCATAGGCAACATTCACTGCATAAATTAAATATTCGGAGCACGGTAGGAACGCCCACAATTTTACCTGCTGTAATAATATTCAACTGTATATTCTCGAAAGAATGAACGAGATAGACAAAGCCATATACGAAAAGGACTCGCCGCAATGTTCCTCGCTTGAACATAAAATTTGTGTCTAGAAGAAACAATTTCGTAATATCACTGTGCTTACATTTGAGATGGCATATTTATCGTGATATTTTAACTTGAAGAACTCTGAAAATTAATGTTAATATACATCTTAAGAAACAAGCGTTTCTCGTTAGAGCACAATATCTATATAATTAAATAATGTGTTAAATGTACAAAAGAAACACTCAAATGGAAAAATGTTATAAAAAGCTGTTATGCAAACTTTTTAAGTCACCAACGTTATAACTTTTCCGTGTAACGTTTTCACTAATAAACAATTACAACTGCATTCACCTTTTATTGACAAACAAAATCATGTGACTACATTTGATAATTTGTTACTAATTTAAAACTTGATGTATTTAGAAAGTTAGTTTAAGAACTTATAACCGTGACCAAACATATAACTTGTTCCATTTGAAATACCTTATAATATCAATGGTTTTTAACAATAATAAAATAACATTAATAAAACAAATATTATTACAAATTAGAAATAAAACACCATTATGTAAATTTTCTATCTATTATAAAATAATTTTCCATTAATATATCGTCCAAAATGCATTATGGTCAATAGTTTGTTGCATCCTATCACGAATCTACGTTACCAAATTTTGACAAGTCGGAGAGTTTGAGTGCTCTACAAAATCCATGATACATGGTCGTGCAGTTTCTGACGGTTTTGTGGTAGAAGATCAAAATTGCGATTTGGGTGGCCAATGAATTAATTTGATTATGGGTGTATACATTCAACAACACTCAATGGTTGGACGCGGACATTGTCATAAAATAATAATAAACCTCCGCTGCGTTATCTGCGTTATCACGTTTAGTCTCCCAATGATCTCTTTCTTCCTGATATCTTTATCTTGTTTCTGGTTTTTTCAAGTTTCTGTATTGCTAGCCTGGTATACTCTTGTTTCTCGTCTTGTCTTGGGTCCAATATATTTTTCTTTTACTTATAAAAATGTCGATTACCCAACGGTTACAGATACGCAATGATTACGAGATTTTCTTTTTTATTACTGTTACGTTTAAAATTCATAATTCAACAAATACATGTTTAATTTGTATCCAAACATGAGGTGATATTTTTCATTTTTCACCTAACCAAATGCCATCGTAAATGTATATAACTGCTCATCACGTACATATAGAATTATATTTTTCATTTATAATGATGTTATTAAAATTAATATCTTCTTCAAAAAGCATTCAATTTTAATCGTGTTAGTTCCTCTCAATTAAACCAATTCCATCTAAAAAATTATTGTTGATCGACGACTGGGCGAGAGCCACTAAGAAGATAGTATAATCCCATTAAAAAAACGTAAAGCACTAAAAATACAGATTAAAAATTAATTTTACTGGCATTTTAGTCAGGAGATATTTTACTGCACATCGCCACTCTCGGGTTTTTAATAACCAGTTCCAGTTTTAACTCCCTTTTATTATCGCTGCGTATCTTTAAGCGTAGCTGGGGTGCTTGTATTTTTGCACTCTCTAAATTAGCGGTTGATTTAAATCGCAAATTTATTCGCCTATTTTGATAACCCTCGCTGTTGAGAGTTTGTTGAGAGGAATTTCATATTTCGTTTGTTACAACCACTCATGTGGGCTGGACGTAATATATATTTAAGCTTTGATTTGCATGTAAAACTTATTTGCCAAGTGTAAAGTTTCCTGTATATGTATGTCAAACCGCAACCAGTTCACGCCATGTTCACGTTTATTTTCAAACAAAACGTTATTCTAATCCTGCTAATGTAGTTATAATTTAGTGTAATACTACCCCTTCCATCAAACAGAAACTTTCGTAACAAAAATATACATAATTTGTTGATTGTTAGTTTTTCGACCTAAATCATTTTCACTGACCCAACATGGGAGTAATTCCTCTGCTGTGGACAATGGTTACGATAAAAGTTTGGAACTTAATTATTACCTTTTGTGGAAAGAAATACGAAAGCTTTGTTTGTGTTCATGTTGGTGTTTATTATTTAATGATATGTTCTATTAAATTCATTAAAAAATACAAATTTTAATTCTCGTTTCTAGAAGATCGCAAGAATAAATATTGATTGCGTTACTGGGAGAGTTTATATTGACAAAATGGTTAATACCACAAGTTAAAATTCTACATCCGAATAGAGATGTAAAAGTACCTACCTGGAATAACAGACATTAACGAGAATGATTAACAAACACCTAGATTCGCAAACAATAAATCAAAATTACCACATCGAACGCGTTATTCGGACCCAATTAATTGAAATGCAAAATGCAAATTGGCCAAGTCGGGACACTGATTGTGCTTTATACGTTAAATTTAACGTATTTTTAAACCAATTTCAGTGCCACCTCCGCTAATGGGACACTTTGACCTAATGCAGTTAGTATGTGTGGGTAGCGAACTGTGCATCGGCGTGCGGTTATGAATCCATGCCTATTATGGCGAACTGGGCTTTACAATTACGTCATGTGAACATGTGAAAATTTCTATTTAAAGAACATTCAGGTCACCTATGACCTATGGCATTTAGAAGACTTGTATTAGTTTTTTTTCAGGAAATTGTACATAATATATTGAAACAAACCACACAGTATTTTAATAAAATACTGTGTGGTAAGGGTAAGTAATGTAATGTTATATTGTTATATTCTAATAAATAAAAATATCCTTATTTGAAGGTCAATTTTTTCATAAATTGTTTAAGAAATTTGTAGAAATGAAAATTATAAGATTTGGGTATCTGATATATCTATAGGAGTGTTAATTGTTTAAAAGATCTCTTTGGGAGTTCTCGGACACTTGATATCATTAGACCGGGCGGAACCAATGTATAAGTCTTAGCAATATCTTTGTATCGACAACATACCTATCAGGAGAATTGCTTCTGATATTATTTCATGGCCATGTATGGATACAATTTAACAAAGGACTTAGCTAAATATACGGTGTAATTGCAATTTGTTGATGCAGATTTCGAAAAACCATCTAACATTGTTCCCACCATTGGAAATACCGAGCTTTGGACGATCAACAGAACTAGAGTAGACTTACATTTCTCTTGTATAGCTTTTTGATTCCCTTTATCAACCTTCTTTCTCTTTCATCGTGCTTGCCGTTGACGTGGGAATATCGTCTCTCTAACTTGAAATTTACCGTTAAAAGTTACAATTTACAATTATTATTTTTTACTGATAGTCATGGCAAAAAATATTTTGCAAATTAAGATTAATAAGAAGCAAAAGTTAGGTTTGTTCCACAAACTTAAAAATCAATCTACGTCTGGTTCAAAAAATTTTATCGAAGGTGTGCAAAGTGTGCACGTGCAAAGTAGCAAGTCCTAATGTTAGTTTTGATTTTGCAATTTTTCTTGGAGGCATTAGAGAGCCTCATTCGCTCTTCGCTGGAAGCTGAAAATAAATATATTATTCAATCTGAATGCAATAAATCATACAAACTATTAACCTGCAAATCTTTAACCATATAACATATTTCAATTTGAGATAAGACAAAAGCATTTTTATAAAATGTTTAACGGGGCCTCATTTAATAATAGGAACCTTTTCATTTGAGATGATTTTAGTATTTCAAAATATTTTATGTAAATTAAAGGCCCTGGATAAAAGTAGACACGTTCTATATATTGTGATACTAGTAACGTGCATTTTAAATATTTTTTTTAATACCGAGTTATTTAATTCCTTTTTCTGTAACAAACATTTTTATAAATACCATGACCATTTTTCAAGTCAACAAAAAGGAATTGTTTTATCGCGAAAAAATATATAACTAATACATTATCCATGTGATAATATCGGTTTATATTGTTTCGAATATGAAGAACGACATATTGTTTGATAAAAGAAAAATATGATTAACAACACCATCCCATACCCCCAAAGACCATTCATTTTAGCCCCGACATGACAACACAACCTTATAATAATAAATTGACGATTTATCACTATATTAGATATGAAAGAAACCTCGTCTGCAATTGATATTATTGATACGCCGCTATGTGGGTTTTTATTTTTATATACGCTCTCGCGAAATCGCCAATTTGAGACGTTTTGTTTTCTAAAAATTCATTTATATGAATTTCATTTATAGACGATTTATAAAAAAAATGTAACTACGATATATTCGAGTGACAAATTGATTTGATTGTATTTATTTTCTAAGTTACAGCAATTATTAGACAGTTGTATAAATAAGCTCTGCGTAAAATTTTAGCTGCATTGATCCATTACTACTGGAGAAATATTGGTTGCCGTTTTATAAAATACAGTTCTTAGGAAAACACGTTAAATTTTGAAACGAAATTATCAGGGAATATATTCTCATACTCATATTAAAATATATAATTAAATGCCAATTTCTTGGTTTTAATTTCACTTCACTGTTTTCTTAAAAATGGGTTTTTGTTATAAAAACAGTTACATGTGAAAACAGTTGAATGTAGCGCGATGTAAATTAATGTGCTATTAATCTTAATTGAAAACTGGATCTAAAATGTAGTAGCTTCGTTTTTGTATCGACACGACGTTGCGAAATATATGTATTTATGAATTTAAGGACTAATCTCAGGACAATCACTCATGTTTAGACAAAATTGGGATTCGTCACTAAAAACCACATGGTGGCTGGATCATCCCACTCTAATCATTAACGTCGGCGAGCACTAACACAGTTGGTGTCGGTACGAAGTTCAAAACGCAGTATTCGCCGGTATATAACTTATATAACAAATGTTTTGGGAACATTTTTCGTATTTTTTTTTGTTAAAAATAAAGCAACCAACTTACCATTGGATATTGAGAAACTCTGAAGTTTCTTCTGCAGTTTGACAGTACATTTGTGTTCTCAAAGTTTTACAAAATGTCCTACATGTTGGAATTGCAGAAAGGTGTTTACAATTTGGTTGGTCAAATGCCGAAACGTGACATTGTCGCCATTTATAGAGACCAACATATTTCTAAGACAACAATTTACCGCGTCATTAAGGAATGTGGAGAAAGCAATATGAATCTTCCTAAGTGTGTCGCTCACGAGTTTTGAATTATACAGCGATTCAGAATCTGTAAGAAATAGAATAGGAATAGAGGGGAATTAGCAGAAATAATTTAAAATATAGAACACGAAAAAAATTTCCAAAATACACTGTTGCACAATTAAAGAGGATTCCCAAATGCTGCAGACAATTAAGATTAGAATATTTCAGAAATAGTGCCATGATAATTTTAGACGACGAAAAATATTTTACATTATCTTACTCTAAAAGGAAACGATGGCATTTATACAGACAACATTGCGGACGTTCCTAATGATGTAAGGTATAAGAAAAATAATAATATGCGCAATTTGAAGACAGAGTACTAGTGTAATGTGCCATTTGGAATGTGCCTGTTTTTTAAGACGTACATTGGGCGAGTTAAGGGCGAAGGTGTAAATGTAGATATTTATATTCGACGATGCCTCCCCAAATTAGTGAACTTTATTAAAACGCATCATATTAATGAAAATATAATGTTCTGGCTGGATATAGCGGATATAACTATATGATAGTTACACTAATTCAAAACAAACAAGAAACATACCAGAGGTATAACTTCTGAATTTAATAATACCGCGTTTAAGCAATTGCGTAATTGTTATAATTTTAAAAGGAATTCCATAATATTATATAAGAAATATACTTGTTTTAAATAACTAATTGTTTCAGAAAAAACATTTTCTTGCAATAAAATGTAAGAAAAATGAATATATTACAAATTTATTTACAACAAAGTTTCAAATAAGTTTTCGAAATGCTACACATCGTACCCATACGACAAGAGATTCTACCTCAAAGCGTCGCGTCTAATAAGGTGAGCTGAAAGGAAATGGTACGATGCAAGTTTAGAGGCAATCAAAACTAAACAGGCTGCATTTCTGACGTGCATACAGTCGTCGCCAGGCAATATGTTATACTTTTCCCAGGCCCGATTATGACCCAAATACAATTGGATATTTTTTTGTAGTGCAAATGCTGATCCATTTTATAAAATAAGAATAATAGTAATAAACATATAATTCAGTAATTCATTTCATACCAAAACCAGACAGAAAGAACTTTAATCACACGTAGAGTTATAATTTTTAACGTCAAATATAAAGACCAGGCTATTCCACAAAAATAAGCAGTGAGGCCTGTAAAATATATATAAATAACGATTGGACATGAGAAACGCTTAAAGGAAATATATTTTATTTTTTTAGTTTTGGTAGGCTTTCCGCTGTACGCAATTACTAGATTCAGGAATTGTGTATAATGTAATTAATTAGTAACTAGTAGTCATTTTTACGTATAAATCTGGCAGTCAGTGAAAATGAGTTTGAATGCATTTCAAAGCGAAGTTCATTACACAAATGGCTTTCGAGTTGATGGAGAACGAGCCTACTCGACTCCTCCTTGTTTTGTGTAATTCCGAGAGAGAATATTGCGACAAGATTTGCATCCGCATCATTATCAAAGCCTGGCTTTATCTTGATTGGTATTAATTCCTCGATAATACAGATTATCGAGTAGCGTGAATCCTCAGGCTGCAATTGGAGCATGCACAGAAAATAGGAGTCAGGATTAGAGTGTCGGAAGGTAGTTGGGCTAATATTTTTCGAAGGCACGCTGATTGCATTTTGCGGCATGGCCGTTTTAAATTTTTTCTCTATGGCTGAATTTCAAAAACAAAACATTTTTAACGAAGTCAGAATTAAATAAAATTGAAGAAAAATATTAATAAACTAATTATTTCAAAGTGTTTTTCAAGGAATGAGAAGATGATTTCTGACTGGTTGGAGGAAGAAGGCATTCATCATCAACGTTTGAGTGCAATGATCATTGCATTCAAACGTTGATGATAATTGTCATCAACATTTTCGTAGTCTATTAAGGAAGCCATAGCCTGGTTGATATTGATTTTTATCTGTTTATACAAATATAATAATTATATGTAGTGGATGCGTAAAACATCAAACTGTAATTGATTATAAACAAGTGTGAAAAGAGTCGTGTAACGTCAATTATGCGATGTGTAGAATGAAGCTTAGCATGACATATAAAAAATGGCATCTAAATGATTCTCCCAGGCTTCCGATCACATCAGTTTCAGTCAATGAAATTGACAATTATAACCTCAACTTTCAAAGTGACCTTTAAATAGTGCAACATTGAATTTTATTAAACTAAATTTCCTCTTACCGCTAGGTGTCGTATTATAAAAAATAGATCATTATCATTTTCCAGTAATTCCAGTAGTACCTGTCTTGTGCGCAGGTCCTCTCACACCACTGTACGTCTGCTGCTCATGGTACTTGTTCTTCCCATCTTATTCTATTCTTTCCCTGTACTCTGGCTTCGTATACTTGTTTGGATGTTCTATTTCCCTTCATTCGGTGGATGTGACCTATCCACGCAAGTTGCCTCTCTTCAATTACTCTTTTAATCTTCAATCTTGTCTTTTGTATTACGGTATCATTCCCAATTTTATCATTTCCTGTGATTCCTTCGGTCTTTCTCAGCAATCACATTTCTACTACTGTTATTCAATTTTTATGTCTGTGTGTAACTGTCCAAGATTCACTTTTGATTTAATTTTTCTCGATGTATGTGTCTTTCAGTATATTATAAATTCTTCCTGCACTTCCTATTCTCTCTGATACTTCTTTATCTACTTTTCTACTTCCTTCATGATTGTGCCCTAGTTGACGTTTTTGACTTGTTCTAGTTGTCTTCCATCTATCCATATTTTGTGTTCCGTCCTATTTATCGCCAATATCATGGTTTTTGTTTTGTCCATATTAATTTCCATATATATTTTTCTTGGTTTTTGTTGGTATGTATTGTATGTATTTATGAATCTGCTACCAAAATCATATCATCTGCGAACAGTAATTCTTGTAGTGTTACTTGTTGCATTTTCCAGTTACCCACATTTTCTTGCATCTTTTGTTTCCAGATTGTTATTCCATTATCTATTACAATTAAGAACAATAGAGGGCTAAGTACTCAGCCCTGTTTCTGTTCTTATTTCGAATTCCAATGATCCAGATGTCTTCTCGCCTGACTTTGTAAAATGCTTTTTGTAGATGAATAATTTTCTTCCGTCTTGTGTTTAAATTCTTTCCATGATTGCCTGCTTGACTTTTTAATCATTTTTAATCATTTTTGTAGGAATTTTTTCCATTTTATTTTCTGGTCTTTCGCTTGTTGTTGTATTTTTGTTGTCCATCATCTGCTTTTTTTGTACAGGAATTCATAGTTTTGGTTACTCCACAACTAGATTTTGCTGCTTCTAGTATAGTTTCTTTGGATTGCTTCCATTTATCTTTCTATAGTAGTTTTCATCTTTCTTTCTAGTTCTATATTCTTATGTTCTTGGTAAATTTGTTTGATCTCGTTGTTTTCCATTTACATCACTGTTTTGATTTTCTTTTTCTTTGCTTCGTTATCCTCTTTGTATTTATAATTATATATATATATAGTTCCATTTCCACCAGATAGTGATCGCTGTTTATTTCCATCTTTTCACTTGTACATCTTTTACAATTTTCCTATTTTCTTTGTTTATTATGAAGTCGTCAATAATAGATCTCTCGTTTCTCGAGTGCAGTTCTCTGGTATAGTCATTAAAGTCTTTACGCATGAACTTTGTATTTATAATAATATAATCATTTTTTACGCATAATTATTATAAATTCTATCAATGTGTTCCCATTATCATTTTTTATTATTTCTCCATATTTTCCCAGCAATATTGAATATTACCGAAAGTTAGTTAAGTGTCAACAAAGTTTGACAGCTTTGCTTAAATTGATTTAAGATTCGTAAATACGCAAATATTGTCGATTCTTAATTATTTTATTTATACAAGTAAAACATTGAAACTAAATTCTTAATTCATACGAGATCGCATTATGCAAAACATTTCTCAATTGTTTCCAGCAAATGTTATTCAATTTGCAATGAAATGATCTATTATTAAATAGTTATTTTATTTATTACATTATTTTTACTTATTATTTAATCGATAATTTTTTCATCGTAGAGTTTTTGACTTGGTTTATGTTAGGTTTATGTGTTCTTTTTCAGAGTTCTTTCCATCTCATCATCTCGTCTGCAAGTTTGGCTGCTTCCAGTACAGTTGATTCATCTGATTTCCACAATCTACCCCATTTCATGTTTTCTAGCTTATTCCCTACATTTTCATGTCTTCAATTAAATTCACAGAATTATGAAAATGTCACAAATACAATGTCGAAAGTAAATGATTATTATACTGAGAAAAGTTACTTCGTTTTCAAACATTTTTACAATCGATTTTACATCGTTGAAGCATATGCTTTCATTGTATAGATGGTAACTGCTGATTGGATCTAACCTATTGCAGATTGCGTGTTAGTGTTGCAAGAAATTGTAAAAGTCGGGGAAAATTATGAAGGACTATATATAGGCATGTGTTTCCTTGTCGAATTATTGTATAACAAAATATTTCCAACTGTTTTTCTTCTGAGTCGACAATTCCGCAACTGGGTTTTAGACAATATTAATAATGGTATGTTATGAGAATCAGTAAACACATATATTTACACTGACACATCGCCCAGACAAAACTTGATGCTTGAGTAAGCTCAGTAGAAGGATTGCACCAATCCAATTGTTTGTAATAGTACTTTCGCTGCAATTAGATGCGAAGAAATGTTGCTGTCACTTATCAATTAGCAGTTTGGGTATATCCACCAAGGCAGGGCGAGCCCATACTAAGTTAATCTTACTCTACGAGTATTTTGAAATCGAATAATTAGTATAAAAGCGCCAAACGTCCTCTTGTGACTTGACTTGTTTGATATATTTCTTTAGCTCTGCGTAAAAATCTTAATAACTTAAATGAAATTGTTGACAAGATCACACGTATCATATAGCAATTTCACTCACACATTCTTCAACGTGTTCATTCATGGAGTTTAGAGATGAACTTGAAGAAAGTTTATTTTATGCTAGGTATCAATGTTTTGATCTTAAAAGACGCATTTTACTGTTACAAATTAATGAGTGTAATTTTTCAAATTTGGATCAAAAATATGAAAAATGTTTACATGTACAAATTTTTAATCATATGCTTAGTGCTACTTCCGTGCGTTTCCTTATTGGTCTTATATTTTCAAGTCTTGAAATTTTGGAATTTTTCATTTCTTAAATTGCTCTACAGAATAGCTTTTACCCGATCTTTGATTTGGTTTTGTTTTTCCTTGATAATAATAATAATTTCTATTTTTTCCATCTCATTATCCTTATTAATAACTTCTACTATTTCTTTTCCGTTTATTCCTCTCTCATTCTTTTTATTCTTATCTATCTTTAGTTCCTTATTTCTCACCGGTATGTTATCAGTTTTGCATTTCTGTTTATCTTTCTTCGTAAGCATTTTGTTTTGTTTCCCTTGTTTCTTCTTCCTTTTCGTTTCTTCTTGTATATTGCTGCATTTCTTTGTCTTTTCCAGTCTAGTTGTTGTTAAAATACTCTTTGTATTTTGTCTTTCTTGAAGCCTTCCAGCTTGATTTGGCTTCCATTCCTTTATTTCCTCTTCCGTGTTTTTCATTTCCACTATACACGTTTTTCGTTTTCGCCTTCGAAAATACTTATATTATAAATTGACGGAAACTGCTTCGTTGCCATCAGATAGTGAAATTCGAACCCAAAGATATATTTTTCTAACAAGTGCGAGAAATACTAGGATTTTTAGTACTTGATGGTGTGAATCTATTCGAACTCCTGAATTATGATATTAAACGGCGCAGTTATTACGTTTTTACTGCGAGCAATTTGGTTCAGAAAATGCATACTTCGCGATCCGATAATAACGTAATTTTTTTTTGATAGGTTGCACAGTTTTATATTCTTTATAGATTTATAAGTAGAAAGTAATAACATTACATTTATAGCACATATGACCGACTTCTAGATTTTTCATTATTTTACAATTTATATTTTAATCTTCCTAAAAATCTATAGGTGGTATAAAGTTTCAGCTTTACAATTTTCTCAAAACGTTATATACGTCACAGTGTATATCAACAATAGCCAAACAAATTTGGAAGAATTAGTAAAAATCACTTTGTATAAAAATAGCTAGAATTTTGGCGCTATGGATGATGGTCATAAAACCAATTTATAAAATTTTTAATATGTATATGTTGGGCACACAACAATTACCTGGAGATCAAATAATGAAATAAGTGATCGGAGTGTTAAATATCATGTGGTGTTATGTGGTTATTATGGTGGGAGATTTTAGAGAAATTTGTTGTGTTGGTTTGTAATATTCTCGCAGTTTTTATAATGTAATCGTGATGCGCCTTGATCTGATAATACTTGCAGAAAATTTCTCATTTACTTCTTTTTTTCGTAAAATAACGTTCTTTATTTAAGTATCTCCTCTAATTTCCAGCTACATTTTCAAAAGATGTTTACATGAGATTCATAGAAGAACAATCTCCCTTGAATTGTTATTCATATAAATCCAATCGGAATGAGGTTTATGTCTGAAATATTACAAATTAATCACTTTCTTCACAATGCATTACGATTTGATTTGTATTAATAATTGTCAGACTGCAGAAGCAATACTTTGTGAATATTCATATTATGATCTCAGTTAATGTTATTGAAACATTTTGTTGATTTTCAACAAAGAAATGTGATGCGGCTGTAGACAACACTTAATATTTACTAATGCTACCCCATCAGTCTTCAACGAAATTATATGAGCCAGCTGGTGCATTAATTTAGTTTGAATTTACCAATTCAATTGCACGTCAAGTTTAATGCTATTAAGAAACGGATCGTCGGCGTGGTTCCTTTATTGCACCTGCATTTCCATTCATTCATATCTTTTGAGGTGGAATTAATACCTAAGTCGGTCAAATGGAGAACTGCAATAAATCCTGTAGCTCTATAGCTCTAATACTGAAATTTTCGCTTCCTACCATTTTTACCATTTTGCTTTAGGGTCACTTCTCGAAGTTTAAAATTCGATATTGTATATGCATGGAACACTACACAAATAAATCTACGTATAAAAAAGGGTGCTTGAACTGGGGCAACGATATCCGCATCGCTAATTGAATTTATGTGGATGGTAGTAAGTTTTATGTTCATTCAGATTCTATAAAGAATATCGAGCAACTTCGACATGTACGATAATGAACAGAAATGTGCTATCAAATTATTATTTTCCTTCATTTCGTCGTTCGTGTATTTGGTGAAATTTCTCGATGGTGATGACGAATTCGCGTGAACGTTTATATATGTATGACTTTTCTTCACATAACGTGGAAATTGAATTTTCATGACATCGCTTCGTATCGTCGTTCCATCTCCACTTGAACAGCGTCAAAACGCCCTTAATGACAACAGATTCGAGTTTGTTGATGGTTCATTAAAACAAATTAAAAATCACCATTCATAATTTTGTGGACAAATTAATTAAAGTAAGCGTCCGTTTTAAATATTTACAACTCACCTTCGACGGCCTCTCTTTGAAAATCTGCACCGAGAATTTCGGTAGAATATCACAGCCACACGAACGAAACACTTTAGACGAAACGTATGTGCGATTTCATTTTGCCATAATCATTTCACGCACGTTTCGAAATATTGACACATCGCGCGACTGCGTGAAAAATTGCGCCCTAATATCAAACAGCTTCTGCTCACAGTCGCTGTCGCTAACTGGCGGATCATCAGGACGCGAGGATAAAGTTCTCCCGCGGTGAGAAAAACGCGCGCAAGCGTAGATTTCAGCATCTGTTTCAGAAAGGATGCTGGGATGCGTGTTATCCGATCCCGGCGTGATTGAAGAAACGTAATCGAGATGAAAGATCATGAATCGTTCGATGTATGTCTATGTGTGCGGATTTTTGGTCCACGACTACGAAACGTTGCTTAAAGTTTTAACATTTTCATTCATCGAATTTAATAATGTTTGCTGCTGTAATGGCGTTGATAGTACAGCTTCATAAACGTATTCTTATTCGTATTCGTATTCTAACATTTTTCTCACTCCCAGTTTCCATATGATTTGATTACTTTTATTGAAAATTTTCACATAGAACTAAAATTGCAACTAGTACAGCCAAGCTGCACTACAACTTTGAAATACATGAAATTAAGTCGAATAAATATTTTTCATAAAGAAAATCAGCTTTAAATTTTGCTTTCCGGATTTAACGCAATACATCCAAGATCGAGGTGATACAACTCCACAATTAGCTGCATATTACCAGCAATATGATCAGTCCTTAGTCATAGCACTCTAACTATAAGTATTTACAAACGCTTTTACTAAACTCTGTATGTGTTATTACTTGTTGCATTTGTCAATTTCTATAAATATACATACCCGGGGTAAATGAGACATAAAAACCGGAAAATAAATAACGTATACGATTCGAACGATTATATTAACAATAAAATTGCTTTATTACTCCGAGTTTGAAAGCTTTCTTGCCAATAAAGCCTGGTAGACGTTGAAACGTCGTTATCATGTAATAAAAAGTCGAGACCAGAAAAATACGTTGTTTGAATGTAAGGGGTATGAGACGTATGGCAATGATAAAGTCTATTTACAATTTAATACGAGACAATTTATATCAAATGGCTCGAATAGTTGCATGCGTGAATTTATTTTTCTTGAACAAGTAATATTAAAATATACATAAATTATCTGGTATTCAAAACATATGTAACACGAAAAATTATATAACGATGGAGTAACTGCATAACCGCCGTCGTTTATTTACAATTTCTTCCAATTTCTATTACCTCAGTTGTTACGGGAGCAATAAAGTTGGTTGCATAATGTACATCGTCTTATAATATGTGCATTTTCATGAGCTCTTGCATTTTAAGAATGGTAGAAATAATAAAATTCGCTCCAGACGAACGGTTGTCATTAATTGGAAATGTTCGCTTTAAATTTTTATTCAAAGGGAAGCTAAAATTACGAATTGCGCTAAATAATTTAATATTTCAGCATTTGATCTTTTCCCATGTTCAACTTCTGCTTCGACGTTTCTTTGTTGTCCTTTACTTCCTGAAACTTTTTCCATCGGGGTTCTGTTATGGACAATTTTTTCCTAATCTATTTCTGACCATTCGTTCTATATGCCCTATCCACATTAGTCGTGGATAGGATGTTACGTTATGTTATGATGGATTTTTCCCTTCTTTGTACATAATGTCTAGTTCCGTATTTGTTGTTCTTCGCCAGTCATCTATGTATTTTTCAGTTTTTTGCGGTGCTTACAACAGTTTAAATAAATCCTACTTTTCATTCTTATTTGATTTCATTAGTCTTTTCGGAGTTCCGTATTTCTTGTTACCTTTCGCAATTCTTTTTATTTCCTTGCCAAACTCATATTCCTTCCATGGTTCGTAGTTATTTGCAAATTTGTATCTGCTGACTGTTAGGTTTCGCCCATTACATTGTATTTTGGTTTTTGTTCGTTTATTCCTAGACCGAAAATGTTTGCTTCTTTTTCTGACTTTTTTGTGGTCCTCTTTAATTCCGCTTAAGTCTAGGTGTGTATATTATCCCTTCCATTTTAAATTTACTGCTTCTACTTATGCTTTCCAAAACCAGAGTATAGTAGACAGACTTGGGTCACTTCCCACCCCACCTTCTGTTCACTTGGCCACTCTATAGCACTTTATTTGGTATTTTATTGAGCGTCATAGTTGTTAGCCTTATAAGTTTTCGGGTATTTCTCTAGTCTTCTTATTGCATTGTACATTTCTTCTCTACTTACTCCTTGAAATCAATGAATACAACATGCATAGCTACTTTTGTATTCGTAGCAGAATGTTTGGATTTCTTTGAGAGTGAAAATGTGGTCATTTACCAGTCTGTTTCTCCTGAAACCTGATGGATATTCCCCCAGGATAACTTCTGTAACATTGTTTAATCTTTCCTTAATAAGTTTTACTAGTACTTTGTAAGTTCTGTCCAGTAATACAATACCTCTATAGTTTTCACATATAGCCATTTTTATGCAAAGGGCATATCAGCGCGGTTATCCATTTGTTCTTTCCCCCATACTAGTTTTACATGCTCATAATATATTCTTTGAGTTAATGAACTCTTCCTGCTTTAATAATTTCTGCTGCTACTTCGCTTGGACTTTTATCACTTTTTAAGTCATTGATTATTTTTGTGACTTCATCTTTCGTTGGTATGTCTTATATCTTCTTAGTCTTAATAAGACTTCAATAAGACTTCTTCCTGGTTTTAACATAACTATTTCGGCTATGGTTACATTTTTCTGTATTTTTTATTTGTTGGTAGAATGCTCCGATTTCCTTATTCTGAAATTTTTCTCAATCGTTGACTTTTTTGTCATTGTACAATCTTCTTTCTTCCTGTGCATGCTCTTCGATTGTTTTCTTATGTTCTTATATTTATCTCTGTTTGCTATTGTGTTGCTTCAGTAATTCTTTACTTATTTTCTTTTTCTCCTCTGCTATATCTACACACTCCTCATCGAACCAATCATGTCTGTTTGTCTGTTTCTTTTTGTTCGGAATCGTTTAGCATTATCTTTAATCACTTGTTTTGATTGTTTCCACATTTCCCCAAATTGTATGCTTTGGAAACATTTTTATTTTTGCAATCTCCCTCGACATTCTGTTTTAACTACAATTTTTCCATCTCATATAGTTTTTCTCCTTCTTGTATTTTTTGTGTTTCTTTACTCCAGTCTCTTGCAGCTTATCCTCACTAAAAATATATCTGCTCTGCTCTGCTCATAGATTGTGAACAAAAATACCATATTCTAATAATTAAAATGGCGCGTGCGCTAAAATTTACCACTTGATTTCGACGATTTGTTTGGAAGTCTTCACCTAACCTGAAACTACTCTCTGTATTCAATTACTGCCACCCCTTAGGTTTCAGATTTGATTTAGGTGTTTAGTAGGCATAGTCGACCCTCGGTAGTATCAGCAAAGCCCAATCCTTGTAGATGATGCCTTAGTCGTGTGTCTCCAGTAACCTGGACGATTAGAGCGCGCAGATCTTTTCTGCCCAACGCCAACAGTATCCTGGTACGTGCAGCAGATGGATCCTTCAGTCTTGGAATGTCTCATTTCATGGCACTTTTGATAAAATTGATAAAATCTTGCGCCCCATACAAGTCTTATGGAAGCTTCTGGGCAGGGCTCTTGTAATACTAAAAGCCAGTTCTCGGCCTAGATAAGGCTAATCTTGTTTGATCCCTCTAGTTGAGAGAGCACTGCAGCAAGGACGTGCAGTGCCATTCTGCTATCCGAGAAAAATTATCTGCGCTACCGATGGCTTTTTAATAGCTCTCGTCATACACTTCTTCCTGTAGGATTGTTACATGCTTATCATTTTTGTTTCAGTTGGTTTATGACAGAGAACCGCGGCCACTCTCCTGGGTTTGCCTTAGAGCGATCAGCACGAATCTGCCTGTAATAGGGCGAGTTGACATCGGTACCATTCGTCTCTAGTAATAACTATGACCTTATTCGTATAAGGCAGTTCGAAATTGTATGTCGTAGACATTATATCAAAACCCATACCTCGGATGTCATCGTGTATGGAATATACCGGTCGACAACATGTTCCGTGCAAAGGACAATGTCTGCAGCTTTTGCCTAGCCGCCTGATGATAACGGTATATTGCTGCCTGGCCTCACTTTGCAATACAATATGGAAATGAGGTCCAGTAGCATCTTCATAGCTACTGGCGGTGTGGTGCTTCACGCCTTCATTGCCGTCAGTCTCCGCCAACTGTGTCTTTCGTGCAGTGATTATTGCCTCTTACAAGAATGACAATATCGTCAGTATAGGCTTGTACGTTGACCTCCAAGGTACTGAGAATGGCCAGTGGGTCATGCACGAGGGGTCCCCGCTCACATTATTCAATATCAATATCTCATTTGCTTATCTGCTGTTCTTCTATCACTTCCCCTTTATATCACTTACAATGTCTCTGCCATCGGTGTATCTCTTCTAAACATTTTTCAACTACCAACCTTCTTCTTATAATAGTCAGCCTCTCGCCCACTTTACCCAGAATTCATGACGGCCTCTTTTACACCATTTGAAGAAAATTAAAATCACAAATTCAATCAAACCGAATAACGAAAATTATTATTCCTTAGCTATTGTTCCAATTGCAGTACTGATCTTTGTTTTTGTGTGCCTGTATATTTGATGCCACATGGTCGTCGACTATTATTTATTACGCAACTTATCTTTGTTGCTTAAAGTATACACAGTTACTTGTTCAAAATACCTCGATTGATTATAATTTAAGTACTGCAATTTATCGGAGACAGAAATAAATTTTGAGGAAAATATGCCATAAAATTTGTTATGCTTGTTAAAATTTATATCGGCGCTTTATTTAAATAATTACAAGCCACGCCAAAGAATATTCGCATTAAAATATTGTCAACTTAAAATAACCTTAAATTCTAACCTGGCCATTTCCTCCATTCTTCATCTCATCTCTCGTTGTTTTAACTGCGTTTCTCCCATTCAAATCCTTGATCCTCTCCCCCTATACTAACTATGGAAGTCATTTTATTAACGTGGAAATAAAAATGATAAACTTTCAGTATGGAAAAAAAACATTGCATCTAATTGTTCTAAAATGGCATGTTTCTGACCGTTGGACACATTACGTATTGGGTAGTAAGTGCATCTGCTTCATAGGATGCCTTAATGAAATAGTTCTATAATAGTATTTTGTGTACCAAGGCCAAAAAGTACTGTTTTTTCGTCCGAGTTTTCTTTACGACCGAGGCGTAGCCGAGGTCGGAAAGCAAACGAGGACGAAAAAACACTTTTTGGCCGTGGTGCACACAACATTTTTTAGGCGACCCTCATAAAATTTTCAAATTTATTGCAACATTTACTTACAATTTATTGACATAGTCATTTATGACAACTGAACAATTGTACATATTTGTGACACCTTCAGACATGTTTATGTTTTCTTTGTCTACATTCGAAGTTATTTCGGCTTTATAAACAATAATTACCCAATAATCAGTTAAAAAGTCTATCACCAACACGTATTTACTAATGTAAACAAGATGCACAGTTTGACACTGACGGCAATGTGGTTATTTTTATACAATTTCGGTAACTGTCGGTAGATGGCGCCACCCTATTGCGGACGAAAAATGAAAGCGGACGAAAAACGATTACTTTTCGTCCGCGTTTGACGACTGAAATTTCAATTTTACGTGTCGGTCGCCTAAAATAGTGATTTATAGTGCACCCAGTTCCTTGACTTTTACAACATAATTTCGTCTAACAATTAAGAAGTTTATACATAATTCCGATTTATACACGAACTTGAAGCTTACGGTTGTTTATTTCGTCGTAAAACTTACGTTGTGTGAGAATATTGTTTCATGTCGGAACGATTCATGATATGATATAAACTACGACGTGAGATACTTGCTACTAGCTTAGTACTTGCTTACCAATAAAAACGTGAAACGTGTGTTATAAGTAACTTACTTGCGCGCAACAATAAAAAGGTATGTATCATTTTTTATTTATATCTCAAGGCAATAGTATGAAGTTTTGAAAACTGCTAGGCAATTAATTTATTTACAAATTATATTAAATGCAACAAACAAGATGGCTCCATTAATACGAAGATAATAGTTTTGGGATTTTAACTTGTATAGAGCTATTTATGTGTTTATGGGTATAAAATATCCCAGAAACGAAGAAGGTATGTATAGATTTTCTATTACGAATGTTTAAAAAATAATATACTTAAAATTCTTTTATTCTGTATTTGTAAGAAACCTGCAAGATGGAAAGAAAAATGTGACGAAAACGATATTCTTGATAATTCAGAATGAGAATGGGAAATATTCCAACTAACCATTTACATTTTATACGAGTTTTCTGCCATTCCTTCCAGCTTAAAGTGGCCGAGACTCCAGTATTATTTTTTAAATCCACTTGTTTGCTCATCGATCACTGGTTTACGCGTCGTGCTTTTATACTGCGTATTTATCAACTAATTCCAAATTATCCAATGGTGCTGAAAATTTATCAGATTATCAGACTTTCTGCAAAAGGTAACTGAACTTGCCTCTGCAAATAAGCGTAAAGTTTTTTATGATTCCTCGGGCGTGTTTTCCCAGACAGTAATATAATTTTCAAACAAAGCTAAAATCCATGTAGCGAGAGGATTTAACACATTTTCGTTAACCACAGTGTTCGTAATGCGCTGAGAAATAAATTCCCTTTAGGGATTTCATCATTGAAAAATATCTAGAAATAGTTTCGTTCGACAAAGAAGTTTTCAATTAAAACTGTGTAGAATTATTAAGTTGCATTGGTGGAGTTTCCTGCTTTTTGAAAAGTACGTTGAAATTACTTTTTCATATTTATTTTATGATTACTATTATGGTACCCAAATCCATTTAGTTAAAAGTTGATGGATCGACACGACGATTAATTAGAATGACTATATTAACGTATTCTGAGTGTGCGAAATGAACGGCTTCTTTTATAAAACTTTCAGTAATTTGCACACAATTCATTGGGACGCAATAGGGCAAATCGAAATGTTTCCGGGCGCCTTTTTTGTTCAAGCAAAGCCACCGTTGTACGAAACTAAAAGACCAGCAAAAATTGAAAATTAGAAAATTTTATTTACTATTATAATTAATATATGCTTCAATTAAGTAATGGATTAACGAAATTAAAATTTTATTTTGTGAAAAATAATATTAATGTTTATAATACAATTTAATTTATTTATAACAGCAATTTAAAAACTTTAACGGTAAATTGAATATTTTATTATAAAATTATTAATTTACCATATTGCCATACTGACAATAATTAAATTATGTTAAAAAAGTAAAAATCGAGGTATTGCATTTTTTTTAATAACACATGAATGTACATCTAATTTAAGCAAAGCCCACAATGCGTGACGGCATTATAACGCGTTTTTTAGAAAGCATTAAATTTTTCGCACTCGCGATGTAGGTATATAAAGCAATGTAAGAAATCATTAGAGCACAGTTGCTTCAGATCCTCATACAACAATCATGAAATTACTGGTACGTATTACGGAACCCCGGTGTATTCGATGCATTAATGGAACGGGCGATATTTCCGTTTTCGTCGAATACTTACGTCATTGTTTTGTAATTCCAGATTTGTACGGTTCTTTTAATATCAACCGCTTACGCGGGAGAAACCACGAAGAAAAATGAGAAACGTGGCCTGGATCTTGGATACGGTGGCGGCGGTTTCGGGGGAGACTTCGGAGGAGACTTAGGAGGCCATGGTGGATTTGGCGGTGGTTCAGGCGGAGGATTTGGAGGTGGATTTGGGGGTGGATTTGGAGGCGGCATTGGAGGTGGTGGTGGAGGTGACGACGGTCATGGCAAGATTACTCATATCACCTTGCACAAACAAATCGCAGTCCATCATCCAGTACCTTATCCCGTACCAATTGAAAAGAAGGTGCCTTACCCAGTGAAGGTACCAGTAGCAGTCAAGGTCGACAAACCTTACCCAGTTCATGTGCCTAAACCATACCCAGTTCATGTAGACAAACCTTATCCAGTACACATCCAAAAAACCGTCAAAGTCCCAGTTCCTTATACAGTTAAGGTCCCAGTACCCGTGAAAGTAGCAGTACATGTACCCCAACCCTACCCCGTTAAAGTATTCAAACCAGTTCCGGTACCAATCCATGAAACCGTCTTCGTAAAGAAACCAGTATTCGTACATGTAGGAGGTCACGATGATGGCGGTCTTGGAGGCGGATTCGGAGGTGGACTCGGTGGTGGTTTCGGAGGAGGATTCGGCGGGGGCTTCGGTCATCATTAGACATTTGTGTGATATACTAGACGCCGTACTTAAGTATGGACTAGCTTCTAATTTATTGAAGAATTTCCATAAATTATGTAATTAGTAATTCATTCGTATTTTGAGCAACTGTGCCTTCGTTTCATGTCAATTAACAGACCGTGTTATACGTAGTTAAATTAATTTAAATATATCGGACATGGTTCGTGAACGTGTGATTTCTAAATTGTTTTTAACGTTTATGCAATAACGATTTAGAAAACATACTCGCCATTGTTACAAAATGTTGTACATTCTCATTTTCATTAAACAATCAAATAAAATGCGAATTGTTTTCATTTAATATTTTTACATGCATTTAGTTATTTCCGGAGTGTAACGAAATAAAAATTTATTCGTGCGTGAATATACAAATACACGACATGAGGTAATAAAAAACAACTTTGACAATTATCAATTATTTCAGATGAGAGTACTTGATGCTGAATATACAGTTTTATTTTTGATTCATTGGTCTGTGATGGTTTGTGTTCATTAATTAAGGGTAGTTATTATCTGAATTACTATACACTATATATATATTTTTTTGCATTTTTAGCAGAAATGTGATATATTACTCTTATCTAAATCATACACTAATGGGCAAACATTACTGCATACTGCATAGCAATGCCACCGTCATTAAAATACAATTTTGATAAAAAAAAAGTTTATTTACATGAACGCCTTAAGAACTTTTGCCTAAAACAATTCAGTTCACACAATCATGGGATATGAGTTTCCTTCTCCACTCACATAACGTGCTGCATGCTTTCTCAAATCGTTCCTCAGATTTTACAGGAAGTAGACATAATGAATTGTGTTTTTTGTCCATCTCGAATTCGATTGTGAATTGCAAATAATTATTTTGTTTGAATGACATTCATCTGCTTAATATTTTCATTTGGTTCATGAAACGACAAATATCGAAAATAAAATCTAAATAGCTAAAATTTTCAAAATTTTACTTTAACAGTAATATATGTAGGGACACAATTTCGGAATATAAGTCAAAAACTTAAACCATTAATATAGCTTCACGACAATAAAATTATTTTCTTCCGTTTAGTTACTGGTTTAATTTATCGGCGTATTTTGTTGTTTCGGCAGAAACATTGTCACTTGTTCTGCCAATAAATATTTCTAACAAAATCGTTAGAAATATTTATAATATAATAATTAGACATAGACACACTCGTCTTAAACAAATTCAACGCTTTCACGATAAGGCTCGATAATTAAACATGAACGAATTCGTTTTAGACACGTGTTATTAAATTAAATATATTTAGTAAACTCACTCCAGCTCAACTAAACTTACCTGGAGATCGTTGCAGATTTTTTTATTACTTTTTATAATTTAATTATAATTCAGTTTTATTTGTATTAAAATTTACGTAAATAAAGACTAATAGAAGTGCAAGAACAATAGTTTTATTAACGGATCTTTGTCTGTACATCTCAAATATAAGAATAGATGACCGAAATAAACCCAATCTTCATAAATGAAAATAAAAAAAGACAATAAATATTTTTAAATTATAATTGTTTCATCTCTTCAGAATAAAACATGGGCTCCAAAGCAAACAATTTAACATCAACTGAAAAAATTTGGACCTGAAAATTACAAAACGGCACACCTTAAAATTTGCAACAATTCGTTATTGGTATTACTTTGATTTCCATTGAAATACATTTTAAGTTTCGTTAAGTTTATCACAAAATGAGGTTCGGCAAAATTTAAAGAAACGTTCTTGGTCTACTTGGAATTTTAAATCCACGCTTGTTTATATTTTGGACATTATCTTTGTGGGGCTTTCTATGGTATTTTTGAGGTGGATTTGGTTTCAATTAAGAAATTGTGTTCTATTTGTGTTCTGACCGTCGAGATAATTGGGTAGGTTCTAAGGTACAGCATAAGTAATCTATACACAATACCTTGTGTTTCAAGTTCAATCGGTTTACAATAAACATATTTCTCAGTATACATTAAAATATTAAATTCATTAAATTTTTGTTTCAGATGCTGGTGACCGCCTGTAAGGACAGACTTCCAGAAGGTAATCTTGTGCTTGTAGTTTTTACAATTAATGACAATCTTTTGTAAGCTGGTGCTAAATGTGAATAGCCCCCACACTCATATACAGGTGTGTTACATTTGACTAGAAACATTTGAGCTCATGATGCATTTGGAATCAATAGTTTCGCAGTGTATATAGAAATGGTAGAAACTTCGCAAAAATGTAATTGAATTAGACGACTGATCGCAATCTTGGATTTTTTAGTTCAGAATATTTGACCTGTACATCTTTGGTAACAGTCAGATGGAACAATCTAAGTCATGAGCACAATCTAAATGTTTATAATTTATTAAATAACATTTGTGTGGCAAATACTAATTTTGTCAAAATTAACAGTATATATTAATCGCTTTAAAAATGGGACGACGTTCATGTCATTGTAAAAGCTAACACGATTTTTTTAAGTAAGCTACTTATCGAAACTCATGAGAACGGTGTTTAATACAATACCATAATTGAAAATATCTTTTGTCACATCGGTAACATCGACTCAAATGTAAAGTTGTTAATTTCATAGAAAATTTACAGTAAACTAAGCAATTTGAGTCATATCGCAGGAGTAACATTTGTCATTAGAGACTTATTTAAAATATATTTTTGTTGCATCATGTTTTCTATTTTGAAACCATTTAACTTTAAACCTTAAAATGGACAACAATGCGCAACAATGTAATTGATAAAATATAAATGCAATGAAAATTAATTTTACCCCATCACTTTCCAACAATATGTAATTCTTTGGATTGGGTTGAGTTAGTTTCGATTATATGGAGCCTTAAATTTTCGACACTTGGTCGTGGTCACTAAAATCGGAGCATTGTTAGAAGCGTGCAGAATTAAACTTTTAAGGAATTAATTAATTAAGATTTGCTTGAACACAAGGACTGTGCTGCAAGGATAATTATCATATTCATCACGTGACTGTATTGTGCTGGATCTTCCATGTGGCCGTTTTATAAAGTTATGTGGTTTACATATATAATTTAGAATTCATCCTCGATAGAAAATTTAACTGTAATAATCATTAAAATGTCGTAAAATGTCCGGTTCGAATTTGGTTTCAAAGAAATTGTTTCCTATTTCTCGTCTGACCCTTTAACGAGGTAATTAGGTAGGTTCTAAAGGACAGCATAAATGTTTCACTACCATACCACCTACTAATAGTAAGGTCCTTTCGACGAAAATTTTACAACTCACAAAATACCGAAGTAATAACTATAATAACTAGGCATGTACAAGTCACTAAAATACAAAGTAACCTAAAATTAATAGAGAATATATAATGCATAAAATGTGTAATGTGTAGAGCATATAAAGCAAGTAGTTATAACTAAATGATCAAATTTACAAGACACAGGAAGACAAATTGTAAAATCCAAATCACTTAAAAGATAATGAATACAAAAGAAGCAAAAAATTAAATAAATATATATATAGTTATTCATAGAAAAAGAAACGTTCTCAAGGCTCTGACGTCTCTAGCAACTTCTCAAGAAGCTGCATGGCCAGCGAAAGTGCAAGATAATTTCTTCAATCGACAACGATAGCGAAAGCCTTACATTCAACTAACTACTAACTAACATTTCCAGTTGCAAATTGTTATAATTGCTTTTGCATTTAGTTACATTTCCAATATCTTTGAAAAACGAAAATATTCCATATCATCCTATGTGCATTCCAGACATTGCCAATTTCCCAAGAAAGCTTTATTCTATAAAAAAGTTTAATTTGCAAAAACGTGGCAATGCAACTAGTTTTCTGGTATAAGGTAATAAGTATAAGTTTCTGGTATAAGGTAATGGATAATGTATTGAGTATTCATACAGCTGGAGATGACCTCGTTTCTCAATTTCTTGTGAAGGATGCTACCTTGTTCCTCTAACTCAGTATTTTAGTGCTAGACTTAAAGAGACAAGTGGATTTTATCTACAAAGACGTGCATTCGATGTAATGAAGCACGACGTTAAATAAAATAAGCTCATTTCGTATTGCCCCGTTTATATTAAAACTTTTGCGTTCAAACAATAGAATAAATTATGTTTTACAATGGTAACACATCATATTATACTACACGTATGTGTGGAATGCCGCAAGGACCGTACTTGCGTCCCTTGTTTTTTATCTTATTTGTGTTCATTATCCTCTTCAACGCTGGCATATGCTAATATAAAACTTCAGAAATTGAAAGCCACTTCGATGTAGACGATCTACAAATGAATTTAAGTTCTAGACTGGTATAAAAAATTCAAACTGAAATTAAATATAAAGTTTGAAGAGCGGAGTAATATCTTATAGTCGGAAAGTTAACAAACTTGTATCAAGAAACGCCATAAATTATCAACAACTGAATAAATAAAAATTTAGGGGCTCTGTTTGACTCACAACTCACCTTTACCTATCACATTGAAACTATGTGCATGTCGGGCTCCTGGATGTTAAGATTTGCGATGAGAACGCCAACATATTTCATGAATGCGAGATTGCTGAAGACATTGTTCTATGCATTTGTGACCAACAAATTGGAATATGCAGCTGTGCTTTACGCTACACAACAACTGAGAGAATAGAGTGCCACTTCCTGTACCCCTCATTTAAACTTGATTGGATTTGTTCCAACGCAACAATGTATCCTCACTAGCGCATACAAGTGATATTCATATTATGAAGTTGATTCTTAGAAAAATCGACTCGTGTTACCTTTTTGTCTTATATGGATTTCATTCGTGCTACACGGTGAAGTTTCACTTAAACACTACGCGAACTAGTATATCACTCAAATCGCCGCTGGCTGACATGTCGCGTAATGCAGACAAACTATACACAAACTATACTCGTGAATAATATGATTTAACGCATCATGTATGTTTGTATACAGTATTATTTTATGTTTTATATCACACACATGTATGAAATATAACGTATTTTGTTTTTGTCCTATACTTGGTTTTTGTTGGGCAATAAAATCGTTATAATTATTATTTTATATTAACTACTGTTTTGATATATTTTCATTATAACATTTGTAAATTGAAAATTAAATTATATTCAGCGTTTTGTTCACATTTAAATTATCAGAGTAAATAAATAAATTACCGCTGAATATTGCATCATTTATACTTTGATAAATTTTCATAAAACGCGCGCAGTTGCCATGACAAGTACATTTGTCGAAAGAACGTTTCAAATTATTTAAATCTTTAATATTAATATTTTAAACATTTTTTTCTTTTATAACATATGCCGTTTTTGAGATATTGAAAATGGTAATAAGACTAAACCACTTCCGGTTGAGGTACTGCTTTCAAAATAGGATTGTTGAATTCTTTTGTTAACATTTGTGCTAGTCCTTAAAAATATGTTTGGCTTATTTCTAATAAAATTTGCTGAATTTTATATTGGTTGCCACAATTCCTGTCGGGTATTAATAAAAGTGGATTTTCAATACTGAGTGCTTGTAATACTACACTATATACGGGGTGTTAGGTAAATATGCGGCAAAAATTCAAGGGGTTATTCCTTGGCCTATTTTAAGAATATTTTGTCCTAAGATGATTTCTGAAAAACCCCTTTGTTTCGAAGATACAAGGTGAACAAAATTTACGACAGCAACAACCTTTTATTATCAAAAAATACATGCAAAGTTGCCCAATCTGCAATAAATGTTCGAAATGACTTCCTTCAACATGGATATAAGCATTTAACCTTCTCGTTATTGAGTGCCGAACTCTTTCAAAGACACCAGGGTTGTTTCTGAGTTACACCCAGCAATTATCCGATTTCGCAATTCGTCCAAACTCTCCACTGGAGTAGCGTAAACGAATGACTTCAGAGACCCCCATAAGAAATAATTCAGGGCTTTAAGTCAGGGGATCGAGCAGGCCATGCGTGTGGCCCACGTCGACCAATCCAGTGATCTCCGTATTTTGCTGTTAAAAAATCAGGAGCAACCAAACTGAAATGTGGTGGTGCACCATCGTGCATAAACCACATAGCAATTCTTGTCGCCAATGGTACATCTGCAGAAACTCTGGCAGTGTTTCTTCCAAAAGTTGCGATACATGCCACTCGCCAGAAAGTCTTGCTCATGGAAATACCGGTCCAATTAGATAGTCACTCACAATTCCAACCCGAGCATTCAAGGAGAACTGATGTTGAAACTGATCTTCACATACCTCATAAAAAAATTCATTATTGCATTTCTTGATAAACTAGCTTCATCGGTGAAAAGAATCTGTGTAAGGAATTGAGAGATTCGGACTAATGTTTGCAAAAGCCATTGGCATGACGCAATACGTGGACGATAATCAGCAGATAGTGCCTGAACACGTTGAATGTGATATGGATACAACAAATTGCCCTTAATTGTCCAATGACTTACATTCAAAGTATTGGCAATTTGTTGCGTAGAAGTACTTGAATCTTCCTCTATCATGCCCAGCATATTCTGTTCCAGTTGTACCGTTCTTACTGTCAGTAATCTTCCTGGTCGTCCATTTCGTTTCAATGTGCCTGTTTCACGAAGACGTCGATGAATGTTTTCAAAGATTTTTCGGGATGGGATATTACCGCCAGGAAACTGTTCAATGTCTAGCTTGTAATGAATTGCCATCAGCAAGTCCATACATGAAATGCATGTCAGTCATCTCGGTGTTCGTGTACGTGGTAGGGGACCGACGCAGGTGGTGATCACTGACGAGACGTATTCAAATAAAATCGACTTGTCCAAGTTATCGTCAACAATGTTTTGTACTTGATAGGAGGAATATTTTATCTAAGCTAGGTTATATCGTCATATTTTGGGTCAAGCATTCTCCAGTTACTCTATGGACAATTATTAATGAAATACATAGATGACAACGTCTGAGTGCCCAAAGCACCCATTGAAACGAGGACCTGTTAAATCCCCAGATATTATATTACCGAACACGTTTGCTCGTATTTTAAAAAATATATTCGTTCACTGCTGAAGCACCTGAGCAGAAAGGGATTATATATATATTATATTATTGCAAGAGATTTGAATATCTCATTTTTTCACAGAACTAATTGTTAAATTAATAGGAAACTTTTACAAAAATTATTTTCCATATTCTTTGGTTTAAAAATCAGAAATATTTTTTTTTAAACTTTCCACACTTGATATTGCAAGCAGCTAAGTACTACGTTAAAATGAAAGGACCGAATTTTTCGCAATATCGTTTCAGCATATTTGTTCTCCCATTTTCATAAACATAAAAACTCACTTCAATTTTGAAATCAGGGACGTTTTTATATGGCCTAATAATATTTAGTCGCAGACACTTTATTTATGCCCCTTGTCATGTTAAGTCGTTATCTTAATTCTACATTTACGGGCATGTTCCCAAGACATTCCATTGTGTGGCATTTTCACCCACAATTCCCCAATCGGCATAATATATTTTGTTTTGAATATCCAGGAAATCCAGACCGTTTTGCAGACCATTTGTGAAATGACGAATTGTGTCCCAAGCTACTTCAATTAAGAAAATAAATGAGAGGCTACATTCGATAAAGTGGATGTAGTCCAGAACAGATATGGATACCATAAGTAGTTGATTAGCATCATAAGAAAGGTTACGAACCTACGTCCCTACGATGAAGTGGAATATTATAGAATATAGCCGTTGATAAATCCATTCGCTGACATGTTTTTGGTGGCTCTATTAAATTTATTGCAGAAACCCACGAAATAATTGGACACAGGCAAAGACCAAAATTGTGCAATTACTCAAAACTATCTCCGAATATAGTTTTAAATCAGATTCAGTACTTGCCGAAATACTGTTTAGGTGGCAAAATTATTGTAGTGTGATATTTTTTTTGGGAAATTCAAGGTATTAATTAATAACAATTAAAATACAAAAGTCATACAGCCGATACATTAAACTTAGAACTTGGGTATTGCACGCACGTGTCAATGGAAACTAAAACTCCTTTATCGATCTTCTTGTGATTAAAACTCGTTAGTTAATATAGTATCACAATAACTTAATAACTTAATCCTTAACAAAATTTCCAGGAAAGGCTGGATCATATGACACATGAGTAGGACAACTTTTGCATGTCATTTACATCATTTTTACATCCACATTGATCATTATGCTGTACCACTACAAGTTGACGGTCACAAAGCCAACTGCACGTCCGTTTGTCGATTCAGATGAATCTGCGTCATACTAAGCCAAAATTTGATCCTTTCTCTTTATTAATTGTAGACATATTTGCGAAACTAACGTAAGATGTGTATAATCGCAATTCAGTTTGTAAATTATATATTGATAAAACCGGTAATTTTTAATTGGGAGAATCAATACGACCTATGAATTTCGTTAATGTGTAATGAAGAAAAAGCTCTCGAGGCCAAACAAAAATGCACCACGCTTAAAAACGCTAGTGAAGTGCTATGAGAATGGTAGTGATATTAAATATTTCCAAATGAACCGATTGAATTGATTAGAAGAGCATTTTATATATTGTGAAATTGTTTTGATGAAAAAGAAATACATTTGATGTAATTTTAACAAATGTTGATAAATGGGAATTACATTTCATGAACAGTGAAACAGAATTGATAAATGGTGAAAAGCAACTGGTCCTTGTATCTTACTTACATTTTTCATGTTACGTTTTCATTACTAAATAAATGTTTTAATAATACAGCGATGGCTTGTTTATCCATATTAGTGTTGACAAAATACAACAATATATGTGGGGGAATTTTTACCATTTTTCTGGTAAAGCGAAATAAATAAAATTTAAAAGTATTACTCAATAAATTATTTGTGAGGGTTGATATATCGCGTATGGATAATTTCGTACTGTAAACCATGTTTCCATGTTCACCAAACCGCACACCTGAAATCCTATTCCAACACCCCTAGTCCTTTTGTCCACAATTCCCTTGAGGAACACGTTTCACAGCCACAGCAGTAAATTATTTTGTTTCAATGTCGACAGATATCCGAATTTGAAAGATCCTGCGTTGTTTAGATAAATACAAGAGGACAATAAAATTTAAATGACTTAAAACAATCACTATCAACATGTGTTTAATTTGCGTTTAATATCAACATGCTGTTGGGGTGTGAATCATTATTAACAAAAAATGCATTCAAATTGGTATTTGATATTTTTAAGGAGATTTTTAATTGTAAAATTGGTAAAAACAACGACGTTGTCATTTAACTCCCTTTACTATTCCAAACCAACAGATTTTTACAAACATTTCAATTAGTCCAAAGAAGTATGAAAAACAAAAACAAGGTCATCGATCAACTACACCCCAGAACTAGAATACATAAAAGTTTTTTCTGTTTAATCAATTTACGAAAGGGTACACACTAACTGATATTGAGTCATCGGATCTTTTTCGTCGTGTGTTTGTGGAATTACGGAAACTAGATTCAATGGCGAACAGAAAGAAGTGTTCCACTTTGTGTAATTGTAAGAGCGAACACTCACGACATCGCACAGGCAAACGTCTTAAATAAAAGTGAAATGTTGGAAATCCATTAGTTTATTACTACGTTTAATTATCCTTCGAAACGTAAATTAATCAACTTTGTTATTGCGTTCGTGTCTTAATTGTGGGTATATTTCGTTTCATAACACGCAAGTTTGCCGAATTGACTTGTACATTCGGTATAATTCACAAAGGTTTCCCGTACCCACGATTCTTTTAAGAATTGGTTTAATTTATTTCGCCAGTAAAACTTTAATGACTGCAAGCCAATTAAGTTATTGTTGAACGTGTAATTAAAGATCATTATTTGTGTCAAGTGTAACGACGGCTAGCGTTGCTATAATTAAATTAACAAAGCCTCCGGACTACTATATAGATTTAATGTATACAAGTTGCAACAGATTCATGTTACAAATGAAATTAGCAATTATTAAGCAACGAGGAAATTCATACGTGTACTGTACTGACTATAAAACAAGATTTTTGTCAAACTTTCGTGATTTAAAAATGCAGGACCTACTTTACTTCCATTCACCATTCAAATTACTTATGCAGCTTACTTTCTATTACGTATATTATAAATATGATAAGAACTGAATGTACGAAAAGAATAGATTCACTAATCGAACGAAACAACAAGCAAAATTGAAATATATGAGATTTGAAAATGGTGTATCAGAAAATAGATTAAATGAAGCGTGATGCCAAATGGTGGAAATAAAACGAGAGATACATATTGCGCAATAGCCGAATGAAATGTCAAATTTAATGTAACTGAAGACGCAAAAGTATCGACCGAGAAAGACGGGTTGGAGTTCCACTAACTTTTTAACTTTTTCTGGAAGTTCGTGACGCGCACAGTGTTAATTAATTCATTCGCTCGGCGCTTAGCGCTCAGCGCTCCATTACGATGTAGGCTTTAACAGATTAAAGCCTCATAAGTGTTACGATTAAAGAGCGTATTCTGTGCTAAATGCATATTGCCTGCATATTTGCGCATTTTACCCAATTTTGCATATTTCAAAAGAACGTGCATATCATATTCTTATTTTATTTATTTATGTAATCTTAAGTCCTTTTACCCTTAGGTGTCGAACTCTGTAGAATTTTGTTATGCTGCATTTATATGTATTTCATATTTTTGATGTCCATAACTTTCTATCCTGCGCGAGTCGATGGTTCCGTTCCATTGGATGTTCCGTTTTGTTGCATTTTTCTATCACTCCCGTGTTCCTCATCCTGTTTCTTCGAGCGACCCCTTTGATTTTCCTTAAAATCATCGTTTCTATAGCTGTCAATCTGCTTTTATTTCTGTTAGTTACTGCCCATGATTATGTTCCTCACCACCGTCCGGTGGTAAACTTGTGTTTTTATAACTTCTCCCTCATCCCTCTTTCCAAGGAATGTTGGTCTTAGGATGCTAAACATTCTTCTATAATTGTCCCCAGATAATTGCAACTTTTGACCCGTTCTAATATTTTGCCCATTATTTCAATTTTGTGCTGACTTTCGTCTGTTGCGATCAACATTGCCTTTGTTTTTTCTGTATTTATTAGCATATTTATTTCCCTGGGCTCTTTTTTATATATTGTGAGGTTATGTTGCAATTTTTCCATGAATTTTGATATCAGTATCACTCGCGAACATTAATTTTTCTATTGTTATCGTTTTCATTCTCCTTGATCCTATTTTCGTATTTTTGGATTTTTCTTTACTTCTCTTCATAGCATCGTCTAAAAATATTGAGAACGATAGAGGGCTCCCTTCTTTTGTCGTGTACTTATTTGAGAGGATAATTTGTGTCGAAATGACTACATTTTCCCTGAATTTCATAATGCCTCACAAAATGTTGTTATACGGATGATTTTTATTTATTGCCTTACTCCAACATGAGAAGAACTTTCAGTAATTACGGGTTTGTTTGCGAGTTAGGGAATTCCAACCAGTTTTTCAACAGATGGGGTGGGAGGTGATGTTGATGATTGTTTTTTCATCTAATGAAGAACATGAATTTAATTCTAATTTATGGGAGGCGACATAATATTCGAAGGAAAGTGTTCCCTAAAAGAAGTCATGAAGATCGCAGAAAATCGACTTATTATTATTATTGTGGATGAAACTCCCATTTCTTGTGAGCGTTACATTGTAAATTTGTTAATTAGATCTATAGCGAAGATGAACCTAGTGAATCTTATTTACCCAAATCCACTATGAATCTGAGAAATTTTGCTGCTTATTTTTTGAGCACTTTAATTGCGTCTCTGGGGTGGTTATTGGAACTGCACATATTTATTTCTGGTCATAGAACGTCGAATTGATTGTTGCTTGCCATAGAGGGCGATCCTGGTGAAGCTTTATTCACTGTATTACCGTTCATTTGTATTTAATTGCATCGTCATTATGTGCTCCAGAGCTACTTGTCAAATGGTGTTGTGCTACACCTTCCAGTTTTCTTTTAATTGGTCTTACACACGAAAGGTTTCCCAATCACAGAACCAATGGTAATAATTTGTATTTTCCACCAAAGCAAAAAACAATGGTAAACTTTAGAACCACCTATTATTAATCTTTAATACAATTCGAGATACAACAAGCATAAGCTTTACTGATAGCATATCTAAATCATATCCTCATTAAATAACTTTATTCATTGTTTCTATTCCTTATTTATTTATTTTTTTATATGCACGTTTTGTTTACTTGTGGACTGTGCGACGATTTAGAAAAAGATCAACGCTTGTCTCCTTTTACGGCGACAAACTTATTTATGAAGATGTGGAGGATTAAATGAATTCGAATGCTACTAAAGGCTACTACATTAATTAAGGATTGACGAGATGAACTATATATAATATAATATAATGGAACTAAATGTCTTGGTGGCTTAAAACCGTTCTAATGTTGTCGTTATTTTAACTCGTCCTTTCTCTTGAGCATCGAAAATTGAAAGGCAACAAAATGGGTTTGGTTGGACTGGTGACCTGTTTAGCTCTTCGATGTAACAGACTAGCTGAACACATTAGATGCGAATATATTGATGTAAATGCTTTAATGCTTTAATAGCGTAAAAAAGTATTTGACAAAATACCTTTGCGGATTCAGTTGCACAGGGAAAAATTGTGCCCTTACCTCCCGCACCAGTGTTGACTAGGTGGCGAACTTGGTTGGACACTGCTATCTTTTACACTGAAAATTTCGTAGCAATTAAGGTATTGCGTTTAGAGTTTAATGCCGAAGACAGTGCTGCTATTACAAAGGTACAAAATATTGTTACAAAAAGTTCATCAACTAACCTTTATCAAAACGCATTAAAGTGTAAAAACTATAAACTATTTAGAGAAGCAGAAAATGTCTTTAACAAAATCAGTTGAAATCGTTAAAGAATTTACAGATAATATTTCGAAAGTTTCCGCTAGAATCGGTGATCAAAAAAGTTTAAAATAAAAAACAGCGGCTTCAAAACCCTTGAGGATATTTACAAAATTCTCAATGGAACTTTGACTTAGCTGTAGGATTTTCGGCTTTAGCAAGTTATTGTAAATATGCCCCAATTACCTCGACAATTACAATCAACGATATATTTGGTCTGATTTTGTAAATAAATTGTATAAAAAAATCATATGGATTTTATTCGAACGTGAATCCCAATGAAAACATCAGAACGTTAAAATTATAGTTCTACATGTACAGTAGTGGACATAATTAAATAGGACAGTGTTTTTTTCTAATGTGAACTGGGCTACGACACGTAGTAGATACATAAATAGGACTGTTTTTTTTGTATAAACTGACCTGCAACACCTCTCCTTACAAGAACTGTTGGAATTTGTTTAATACTTCGTTTAATACTTTTCCAAAGTCAAATCATTCAATTTATATAAGAATTTAATGAAATTATTTTAAATCTATAATTTTTTAATAGTTGGTCATCGCAAGATTTCGGTTGACAACTTCGGCTAAGTCTTCGTGGTGTCGAGTTAACCAAATTCATACAATAATCTAATCGGTTAACAACATTTTTCTATGCATTATTGATTAGTTCTAATAATTCTTGGGCATTTTGGATTTCTAATTTTTCTAATATTTTGGTTTCGGATGTTTCTTACCAAGAGTCCCCAAACACTTTCAATGCAATTTAAGTCGGGGCTGCGTCTAGACCAATCATTGAGCATGTTAATGTCATTTTCTCTAAAAACTGCATGAGCTGTATGGACTGGACAATTGTCCTGTTGAAATATAAACTCGTTATTAGGATATAATTTCGACACAGAAGGCAACATGATATCTAAAATCCGCAAATATTCTTTGCTGTTAAACAAGGTCCACGGGCTGATATCCAAGCCCAAACGTTGACTGAAAATTTGCCACTTTTATCTGAATATATCTTTCATCGAACCGAGAATTCACAGGTTGATAGCCACGAATAGCACCATTATATGTAGACTGGAAAGTCTTTTCATCCGTAAATATTACATTATTCCAAAAATTATTATGGAGAACCATGTGTTCTAGAGCACACCCCACACGAGCTTCTTTGTGTTCTTGTCTTAATTTTTTTTGCCGCTGAATGACAACGCAAGCCTCTTTGACACGTCTTCGACCAGGTCGTGCAGTTTCTGGAAAATTTGTTTCTTCAACAGCGTTAATAACGTCGAGGAATGGATTTTCTCTTAGTATTTCAATTAACCTTCTGTCTTGTTCCTCAGTTGAAAATTTTTTCACCCTTGTCCTGGATTCCTTCATATTCTGCCTTATTGTCTCCATTTTTTTACAATGTTAAAGACCGAATATTTATTAATATTATAGCACTGAGCAATGCGCCTGATCGACATTCCTTGTATTCTACTCTAGCAATTACTGAGCACTTCACAAGATCGGTAATTCGAGGCAGTTTTTCTTTTGATAAAGCAGTATGACAAAAATGTCAGAATTAAACAGATACAAACAACTAAATTTTCTTAAAAAAATCGTTACGTGTTTTTTTGGGGTGTCATATTTAATTATGTACTACTGTATATTATTGAATTTTCTGCGCATATTTCGTCATTTTTTAGTGTATATATATATATGCGTACATTTCATCAACATTGTTAGCATATAAATCCACTCATTAGCTTTGATCATTTACGTTCCTGATATAATATTAGCCCCCCCCCCCCCCAATATCGGCAGTTAATCTGGTGTGTGAGAGGCAAGTCATAAAGTCATATCCCTCTGACAGTTTAGCGATAATAATTGCGGTTAAGAAGCTTGTCGGACAACGGCTTTAAATTTCCATTATGTAATTTTAGTTTGAAAGTTGGACTCGAGATGAGGAAACTTCGATAACGAATCTAATTTACAGACTACTCATAAATCTTCGATCGGATTATACAATTTTAGAAAAAATGTGAAATGCAAAGAAACAAGTAATAAATGTTGCAAAGAGTAAATTTAATGACAATCCAGCAATAGATTTGCACATGAATAATAATCATGAGGCACAACAATAACTTAATGAAGAGTAATATCGAGTAAATAAATCAAAACTACGGACTGAAATTGCGTAAAATTTGAACCAGGGGTGGTGGGTGGGGGAGCCTTATATAAAAGATTATTAATAGTGAGTCACCAAGCATATGGAAATATGTCCTGTTTATGTATATACAAAAATGGAATTTAATATGCAACTAGATTTTAAATTCCATTCCATGCAGAATAAATTCGAGTTAAATTTGTTAAACGGTGGTCTGATAAATGATACTACTTATTACCAACAACAGAACATTTGCACACCTATTATATGTGTGAGATTACGATCTCATATTTCATTTTTCCGCCTCGTCTCAGTGATTCATAATCTAACTTCACCCATCTCCCATGATTTTCCCGCAACAAAACTATATTTCCAACCGCTAGTACCGTTTACGAAATTTTAATATTAGCTCCTACTTTATATACGAATTATTTGATTATCTGATAATCAGATTCATTTGCTGTTCACATTTTTTTCTCACTGCACACAATTTTATATATTATACAGGAACACATTAAAACTTATGCTTGCGTTATTTCTAAATATATACAGTGATACGTGTTATACGTTTACCCAGGTTCCGTTAGTTGAAGACGTTCGTTAATTATTATTTCTACCATTATTATTTAGTATTGAAATCCTCGCTGACTTCTCCTAAACGATTCTAATATTTTCAATTCCACAATTTATTTTCAAACTGGGATTTATAGCCAACCCACGGGTCTTAACCACGTTCATTTATTTTACCATGTGTCTGGCTTCATTTTCAAGGTTGGATAGTTATTTGACATTATTTGTATAGATACCCGAAATATTCAAATTTCGTTGTCCAGGTCGCATTAAATGCCAAAGCTGTTTTATTTTCGCCATTGTGCCATAATTTTTGTTCAAAACTATGACATGATATGACATTTATTAGAAATTGAAAGATAATGCTAATAAATGCCCAATTGAACATTCACCAATCGCAAGCAAAAATTAAGTATTTCATTCTATTCAAAATGAGGCCTTCAAAACAGCAAAAGTACCGATACGATGAATTTGAGGGCCCTTAAACCACTCTGAACTTTGAAATCTAAAAACTCACATGACCTAGATGACCATCAAACTATTCTGACTATCAAATTACCGCTGTAGCAGAAGGTCGAAATAAGAAATGTTCTGACAACTAAATTCATACACAAGACAAATGTTACTGTGTTGAAAATCACACCCACAACAATGGAGCTATAAACGACATCGTCACCGTGTTCAGTCAACCGTCAAACACCGAAACAAGTGTAATACAAAATTTAATAAACACAAATTTTAACGCTTCACTTGAATGGTATGGTAGAACAAAACAGTTCCTTCACAAAATTCCATTGTTAAAATTTTCTTTTGATTTTATTTTATTATTTATTGTAAAAGTACACTAACTGCATTACAAATGAAAGGATAGAAATAATCTTAAAAAGAAATATGTATTTCGACATCACCAACACGGGATATAAATTATAGTAATTATTTTTATTGCATAATGTTGTTTTATATTAACGAAAATGCAAATGCGTTCAGTAAATTATATCCAAACACAATATGTAAATAAATAGTAAAATAAGGATACAGTTGCTTAAGAAAGAACGACAATGGTTACTACATAAATGAAAGATGTAAGTAAGTTATCAACGGATAACGAGAAAATTCTCTGACGTTTAAATATTTTTTAAGAAAAAAAAGGTTTTATTATAAAAGCTTCCAGATAAAAAGCAAATATAAAATACTTACAACAAAGAAAAACATTACGTGGTCAAATTAGCAGAAACGACGAAGCAACTATTACTATCTACAAAGAATTACATGCCTTTAAAAATGGGTTCCGGTTATAAACATTGTTCAAATGGTATAAATTTAACGGAAAACGGATAATAGTGATAAATTAAAGATAATAAACAACCCCGATCTGAAAGAAAGACAATAGCAGCCGAGGGACCGTGAAACGAAAACAAGAAAAGGTAGATTTTTATATTTCATAATTATTGTTAATCCTTATAAACATTACTTACCATTTTATATATTATACGTTCATTACACTTAAATTAATTATACATCACCTTAGGTATTACATATTAACTGTAAATTCAGTTTTGAATTATATTTTATTTTTATTTAAATTGTACGATTGTGATGGACAACATACAGCTGTGTTATTGGAATAATGATAGAATTGAAATATCGAGGTAAACCAATGAAATTAAAATGAATTCAAAACAATTCTAGCCACAAATTATAAAAAATATTACATAAATTACGGTTATTTTTTAATTGAAATTGTAAGCAAGCAAATTTTACAACGGAGTTGGGAATCAAGATTAAGTGTGCCACACACGGGGTGTGGTAGGCAGACGACGACAATCAACACGGAAGAGAAAATGGAAGTAGAATAAGAATAAAAATATTTTGCATAAAATGTATGTTGTAATTTGTTTGCTATAGCATTTAACTTAATTCAGCAATAAAGTGTTTAATTAAACGCATATCGTAAAAATATATTATTTGAATGTATCCGTCAGTCGTGTTTAACAAACGAATAGCTTAATTTAGTAACAAAATATATTGTTGCAATGTGCCCAGCGTTCGTGATTAATTTAGTAACAAGATGTATTATGTAATTTACGTTGGTTATTCAATCATAAAATAATATTCATTATTTGTTGCAATTTATCTGAATTTCGTGATTGACATACAAATGAATGAATTACGAAATATATTACCTAATTTAAGTTCGTTATTAAGTCATAAAAGAATATGAATTGCTTCTTGAGATAAAACAAAACATATTATCGAATTTAATATGGATTTAGTCTTAAAAGAATATTAATTGTTTAATGTACTTTATCTCTCGTTGGTAACTGGCAAAATTATGAATTAAATTAATAATTGTAATTGTAATAATTGTATAAAATATAAGTTGGTTTCTAATAATTGAAGAATATTGATTATTGGTTCCAATTTTTCTGTTGTTCATATTTGTTAGTAGGATAATTTAAGTAGCAAATATCATATTGAAATCATGTTAATGCATTATTCAGTTAATTGTGATATGTTTTCCTCTTGTGATACTAATGTACGACCATGCAACACTTCTAGTTGTGCTTGTCTTTTTATAATAAGAGAGACAGCAATCAAATATGTACGACAAAGATTAACAGATACTAATATTTTATACGGAAACGGTTACGGTTATCCTAACCGATAATATAAATACGTGGTACGTGGTACTAAAGGTACTAAATTAATTTAAAAAAATGTTCGTATAAAAGCTTTCTAGTTCATATTCATAAAGATGTGTACGTCCTACATCGCCCAGCTTTGAAAATACTCCGGTCGTGCCTCTGTATTTACATTGCCGCCTAAGAAAATATCGAAGCTTCAAAAGCAAAACCGTATCCATAAATAAAACAGACTTATGAAATATATCAGTCCCATTCAAGAATTGTTTTCCTACAATATCGCGCCGATATTAAATAAAGTGGCGTTGATGGAATTATGCATTCAAACTTTTGAAGCAGCGCACTAAAAATACCGTCGTCGCGGTTTAAATATTGCGGCTAAACAAATAAATTACAAAATAGCTTCGTCGTTTAATATAAATACTCGATTTAAGAGCAAATAGTAGAAAATAAATGCGACGTTTAGCTGGTAATAGTCTTAATGTTATAATTGCAATTTATTCATAGATTGTAATACGTGACTGACGTCAATTGCACAGGTTCTACGAATGTGGCGTTCGAACGTCTTTCATTCATACATGCACGCGATAAAATTAATTCAATTGTCCTATCATACCTAAAGAAAATAGATTAAGCACATTTGGCATCCTTGGAAATAAAACTTCGTAATATACAAATTACAGTTTCGTGTTTGGCTCGCGAAGTGTAAAATATCCGTCTAAACTTTTATTATACTTTAGATGGCGCGTCGCGTCGCCCTTAAAGAATTTACCAGAGCCAGTTCGTGGAGACGGAAAATGTTGTTTTATGGACAAAACTAACCGCACATTGAAAGATATCCATTAAAGAAACTTTGAGAATACATAATCGAAATTATTAACAATGTGAGAAAAAGTTACTCAAAATACTCTTTAATAGCGTGAGAGCTATGCTGACATTATTAAGTTATTAGTGGGTAAGTTCGTAATTCCAAATACATGAAAAAGGCATTTTTTTCTTTACTCTATCTATTGCAATCACAGCATGTTATCATTTCTTAACGTTTAAAAAATCGTTTGTGCACAACAAGCAATGATTCTCTCTCATTCCTTCCAGTTGATTAAAAAAATCAACCCCTTACCACCAACATGCAGCACAGTTTGCGACATGCAAAAAAGTTAGACGTATACTATATATCAACCGTTTCAAACAGCTTTATTCAAGCGCGATTTCCCGAGTTCCCTCAGTTCACTTTTGTTTCCTCGTTTATTTCTTTGTTGAAAATACAATGGTATTTTAATGACGTACGTTCAAATAAATTTGACAATTTGTAATTAATATTATTTCATTCGACAACTTAATCTCAACAACTTTAAAAAATTGAAAAATGTGGTTCCGAGAAAACGGCTGAACTTACTGTGGATAACAACTTATTTGAGTAACTTACCTTTAATCAGCTGTACCGACTCAACAGTATACTGATCATTCGACCTTGGGTCTTGGGTATTGGGCTGCAAGGATGAAGGATGTTCCTCTAGCGGATAAACAATAGACACAACGGTCGGGGTATAAGTGCCGCGCCCCAACGCGCCGCAGCTTAAGCCTGTGTAATTATGGAGTTTTACGAATTTCAAATTAATATTTTCGAGACACATAGAACCCCAGACTATAATAAGATGCAAAACAAATCAAATTTTGAATTTTCTAGAGAGTAATACCCGCTTAAATAATATTTACCGATGTGGTAGTAATGGTCGTTCTATGTCAGCTTGTTATGTATTAAAATCTTATTATTTTGAGATGATTGTGATCAGTATACAAGTTTTAAATACAAGTAGAATAAAATAGTATATTAAAGAACGAGTTTCATAAGGCAGGATTTATTGTACGAATCCAAGCATATATAACTTGAAACGAAGTTTTTTAACACATTGCACCTTTTATTCCCTACTTAAACAAAAAATGTTGTTTAAAAATTTGGAGCCTTAATGGTCGTTGATGACAATAACAGTAATTTTTATCAAAATATTGTGAACTCATATCTCATTATGTGTGATTATAAACCCTTAAGGTACATCGAATGTAATTATTAATGAATATAATAATTGCACCTAAATATATTAACATGTTTGCCATTATATTTGGCTACCAAATTTATACTGTATGTGCTATTTGTTAACACAGCTCTATGATAATGGTATTTGCAATATGTTGCATGGTAGTTACCTCATCACAATGGGTTGATTCCACATTATCTGATTGTATACATGTTAATTGGTTATTGTTACATTTCTACTCATTTAAATGTATCAGTAATTAATGTTTTGAATTTCCATTCTAGGTTTGCCTGACCAACGCTGCAGCTCCGGTAAGTTTATCATTATTGTGACATTTTGTCAATTTTTATTTTCTATTTGGTATTAAACTAGTTAGTAAAGCCATTTCTAATTAGAGGATAGGTCATAGAACTCGGAGTCCAATTTTTTTCCGAAATCACAGATTTGTTTTTATTATATTTGATGTTTCATAAACATTCAGTGTAATTCATTCTTAAAGATGGCAATAACTTTCATGTATTGACTTCAGTTGACTTATTTTTAAGTAGCACTTAACTTTCACTAGGTATTCAGCCACAGATTAGTAAGTAGAGTTCATAACTTATGTTAGCAACAAAAATTGCATGTCCAAATGTACTTTTAAATAAAACCACCTAATAAAATTATACATTTATTTACTGTTATATCACAGTTAATACAACGGCAATATATTTACATAGAAATAAAAAAAATTGGATTTACAATTAAAAAAATAATTTTAGAATGTACGAGCATGGTATACTTAATAAGTACGAAAATAAATTAATTATAATTGTTGTTTTTCGTCTACAATTTCACTAGTCTACTGTACACCAACTTATATTTGTTTTCCTTAGCATAGTCGTCTTCTTACTTCGTTTAAAATTACTTACCTCCATGAATATAAACCACCCATCTTACGACTGGTAGCCTATTCGCCATTCGGGTCGAAGAATAACGCAGAGAATGCGAATAGAATGAATACGATTCCACCGATTATTGTCACTGAAATTACAACAAATTTATTGTCGATCAGGTTAATTAATTATTCGTGATATATAAGTTTCATTTCCACCTGAATTCAAAGTTACATATATCAAATAATTAGTTACATGAGCCAAAATGTATGTGATATAAATAGATGCAAAATTTTCTACTTCATTATTGAAGGTAGATAAAAAATGCCAATTAAAAACCTATAGTTGATTCACAAAAAATAAAGTTATGCAACCATAAACTCAATCAATTGGGTACAATTTTGTCATCATAGTAGAAAACCTCTTTGTATGTTTATTTTCCTCAAAACTACACACTCGTTGATTTAATGTGTAACATTTAATGATGACTATCGTGGTCAGCAAAACCACTAAAAGCAATGGGCCATATTACAAGCAACATACCTTCAAAAAACATGTCTAACATATACCAATTCATGTAATGTTGGGCAAAATAATGTTGTTATTGCTAATGATCACAATATTGGCAACTAAGCTTTAATTTATCAAACGTAATTAGTCCATCAAAACATTTTTATTTACCTGTTCGAACTGATATCTTCTGCGCAATTATCCTGCCACCTAATACTGCCAAGCCTGTACATATACTGTGCCCACATATACCGCCCATAATAACACCATAAACGTCCTGAAATACAAAATTCGGGTTTTAATCACATTGGTTATAAACTATAAAAATGTGGAGTTGCTTCACTCAACGTATATATACACATGAAATAGAGTTATGGTTATCACAGTTTTAATTAATGCAATATCCGTGCTCATGTGAGTTGTAATGGGATGTATAATTAGTTATAATTAATTAAGCAATTAAGCTTGTACACGACCTCTACATCCAGACTGCAATACCTGCAATTTTCTGCATAGGATTTGTTAATTATTTATGGTGCCTATGTAATTCTTGAATGGTAGCAGATGTTCTAGAAACCAAACTGATGTTCCAGAATCAAGCTACTAATATCAGAAATGGATTTCAATCTCTTAAGAAATATTTGGTTGTCAAAAAGATTGCAGTGGGCAGGCAACAAGATTACAAAATGCTACTGGTTTTATCATATATCTCCACAATGTTCCATTGCGTAAGTGTAGCGTCCTGAATAAAGCAATGGAAATAAGTACTTTTAGTGATATAGCTGCAACCGGCGATTAAGTTTCAGTTGATATTTTTGATGCCACTTTGCCACTACATAAACATAAAACAAAGTTACTTCAAATTCAATAACAAATATTTTGAACAACAGGATGAGTTCACCACTAGAAGAAATTCAGACGACTTTGAAAAAACTTATTCACAAAAAAACTGCTGAACTGCATCATGTTGTGGACCAGATACGTGGATGACATTCTCTGCATGTGGTTTGAGATTGAACGACAAGCAGACACTTTTCTCAAGTTCCTAAATAGGCTGAATCAAAAAATTCACATAAAACAACAACAAGATAGATTTCAATATTTACTGAAAACCAATGCACAGACACGATAATACCTACTGACTCACACACTCAAGCAACACAACATAAAAACCATGTGCCAACAAAAAAATTATTGGCACTTATGTTAGTCAATAACAAAGATAAAATTGACAAATAGGACAGATCAGATTGCTACCAAATTGACTGCAATGAGTGTGATGCCTTCTACATAAGCCGAACAGGTAGAAATTTTAACACTCCGGTTGACGGGTGGATTCAGATTCACACCATTCGACGGGTTGGATCTCTCAGACTCAAACTGTATTTCATTTTTTCCCCTAATAACACATTAGTATGCCCAGTTTCTGGTATGCATTTGTTAACCTGGTCTATTTTGCACTGCTAAGTAAAAATAGTTGTGAAAAAAACATTAACTTGGGAATTTCCATTTATTAAAAAAAATCTGCAGTGGTCCGCACTGAACTTTATTATACTCTGTTATACTACATTTTTCGAAGAAAATTTTCAAATGAAAGTTGTTTAAAATATCAATATCTATAATTTATGTAAGAATAATTTTTTCCGTAACGTGTATGTTTTCATTATTCATTTCATTAATGTTTCACCTAGTACCACCTGCCGACTCGTCAATTTGAAATCTACTATAATTAAAATTAATTTACTAATATGCTATTTACAAAGCAAGGCAGTGGATAATAATCAACTAGCAACTTGCCTCTCTAGCACCCAAAATAATCGTTGTAAGTTGTGATCGATCACCCCACTCTGCCAAAAACGTCAGTGTAAACGATTGCAAAAATATTCTCGACATTAAAGAAAGAACACCGGGAGATTTTACTCTTTTCGCTCCTGTTTCGGGATCCGCCAGCATGGCTTCTTTTTCATACTAAAATTATGAAAATAGTAATCATGGCTTGTATTGTATTAATGCAACACACCTCCTCTTCTTTTTTGCGTAAATCCGATTGAACTTCTTCGAGCTCCTCTTTGGCTTCGTTCGAGGACATATTGTAGCCCTCTTTTAGCATTTTTAAACCAAATATAGCAAACAGTGCGGTACTTATGTAAAACGTGTATGCTCTCGGAATCACATTTGCCAACCAACCAAAAAGTGCTGGAACGTAAACGTGAATATCTCGATATATATTATAACATGCAAACTGTACCTACCCGACAATATTGTCATAATAGCTAACGCAGATATAGCTCCCAAAAAAACTGTTAATCTAGGATGACGCATAGCCATTATTGCTGCTATGAAAAATGTTTTATCTCCCAATTCCGAAACGAGAATTACTGATATCGATGCTGCGAACGCGTGTATAAACCCGAGATTTTCCGTCGGTAATAAACTCGACGTTGGAACCGTTCCAACGGATCCCTGAAACAGCAAATGCATATTAATTTCACAAATTTATCTTAAAAAATATTCACTTTGTTATATTAGTTTATTTATATTCTATGCACCACGGTTTCAATCAGTATGCGATCAAAGTAGTGGACCTTTGTGAATGTTTCGTTAAAAATCAAATATACCCACCGAGGAAGGATTTTCTGCAATCACATTATCTTGTTCTCGGGGCTCTTTTTCACAACTAACGAGATACAAATATGCTGACCATATGAAATAAACGTTAGCAATGTATTGAAATATACCTGTTAAAGTGTATTTATTCATGTTTATTTTTAATAAGACAACACTGAGAATGGAAAACGAAATTGCGAATTTTATTAGCTTTTTGTCATTTCAAGCACTCGCAATATTTGTATACATCAGATCACGTTCACAATACATGCACGTTTAAGAAGTTATAAAAAACGTTCTCAATGACAATACTTTTGTAGGTTATGTTTTTTATTGATATAAATTCACTTTATAACTTAAAATAAATGTTTAATTTTCCGACAGAAGAGTGACTTGAATTATGAAAAACGTGTTATCATTTGGTGATAATCTTCAACAACCCACGTATTATTATCTAATTTTTTGACAACGTCAACAGTTTCTTCCATAAAAATATTGAAACCAGAAATGACCATGTTTTTGTTCTGTCAAACTCGATGAATTGTGCATAACACATAGCAATAATACAAGTTTATTAGATAGTTTTTCAATAGCAACTATCTAATTACTATCGAACTATCTGAAATCGCGACTTCAAAATATTTGTTTTTAATGGTTAATATTATTAACCTTAAAAAATGAGTGATTTTGCATCCTTGGAACCGTCCTTACAAAACATAATTGAGCAGAGGTCTTTAAAATGGATTTTTGTGGGTGGTAAAGGTGGTGTGGGTAAAACAACCTGCAGGTTAGTACTAAATAAATAAACAAAAAATTATCACAACTAAAATATTTCAATAGTTGCAGTTTGGCTATACAATTATCGAAAGTGCGAGAGTCTGTATTAATAATATCTACAGATCCAGCGCATAATATCTCGGATGCCTTCGATCAAAAATTCACGAAAGTTCCGACAATAGTCCGAGGCTTCGACAATCTTTACGCCATGGAAATCGATCCGAATGTAGGATTTAACGAATTACCCGAAGAATATTTCGAAGGCGACCAAGACGCAATGCGCATGAGTAAAAGTATAGTGCAAGAAATCGTTGGGGCGTTTCCAGGAATTGACGAAGCAATGAGTTACACCGAGGTAATGAAACTAGTGAAGAGCATGAACTTTTCAGCTGTTGTTTTCGACACAGCTCCTACGGGACACACATTACGACTGTTATCTTTCCCACAAGTAGTCGAAAAGGGCTTGGGTAAACTTCTACGTTTGAAATTGAAAATTTCCCCGTTAGTATCCCAGTTGAGTGGAATGTTAGGCATGCAAGATTTCAACTCCGATACCTTTTCGACGAAATTGGAGGAAATGTTGTCAATAATTAAGCAAGTTAACGAACAGTTTAAAAATCCCGATCAGACGACGTTTGTGTGCGTTTGTATAGCCGAGTTTTTGTCTCTGTATGAAACTGAACGTCTCGTTCAAGAACTGACCAAGTACAAAATTGATACTCATAATATTGTCGTGAATCAGTTGCTGTATAAAAGGGACAATGAGAATCCTTGTAAAATGTGTTCGGCTCGGTTCAAGATTCAAGAGAAATATTTAGATCAAATTAATGATCTGTACGAAGATTTTCATGTAACTAAATTACCGTTGCTCGAGAAGGAAGTAAGAGGTGCCGATAATGTCAAAGCTTTCTCTGAATACTTGATTAAGCCTTATCACCCTGCCTAATATTTATGAAACCTTTTGTTCAAATTGATGAGTAGCAACATTTAAGTTATTTATGATTACATGGGTTTTGGGGTTCAGATTGGATCAAACTTTGAGTTTAATGAAAATTATTTAGTTTATTTTTTCAGCTTTACATTGGTCTTTTTTTAATATGTACTGGCATAAACGTTCTAAATATCAAAACTGTTTTATTTTGATTCTTAAAAAATCATTGTATATATATTTTTGTTTTTCTTTATATTCATATTTGCCAAGAATTAGCATTTATATGTACTTTATACGTTTTGTTTAAAGAATCAGGTTTTTCCATTTTATCACTACAACTTTGTAATGTACATTTTTATGTAAGCCTTGTATAGCTTTACGTTTGTTTAATAGTTGCAATTGAAAATAAATTTTTACTATGAATTCAGATTTTCTCTTATGTTTATTGTTTTATAGTTACATATAAACATATCGGGGGTACCAAGAGATCTTCGACGCATTTTCAACATTGTTGTAGAAATAATAATTCTTATAGTCCTAGCGCTGGTAGCTGAAAAGGAGAATCAAATAATTAAAAATTTCTGATATAAATTTATCAACTGCCATGCAGGGAACATCCTTTTTGTCATTGTTTCTTCCCTGATGCACGAAGAATCCTGTATGAAAGACGCCTATAAGTATCACCTACAAGCTGTGGGTTTTGCGTTTCTTCATTCACTCCTTTTGGCCAACCCTCTACTAATAAGAATAATAGTAATAATAAATGTCTTTATTGTGTCCAATTAAAAGATAAACATACAGACGTATAATAGAAAATAAGCTCTACTACAATATACCTATCCGTTCGAAACACAATCACAAGGCGAGATTCAGTCCTAAGTTGCCCCACTCCTGTTTTTACATCTCACCTTGTTTGAATGAAACAAATTCAAATTCCAAGAGATGCCTAACACTAATTTAAAGAAGTAATTCTAAACTATTTATGATGCGCGCTGCGAACCTCTTATCTCCCAATAAATAAAACATCCACATTAACTCATTCGTTTTTTAGCCTTAAAAGCACCGTAGCTAAGACCCTTATATTCTTCAGGTATATCATATTTTTTATATATCAAATACGAAAATGATCTTTCATAGCATATTGTACAAGAAGTGTTGAAAAGGCAAGATTTCACACGAGTTTGCAGGATTGAGCCACGAGCCGAAAGGCGAGTGGCTTAAGCAAACGAGTGTGAAATCGACTTTTCAACACGTGTTTTACACGATACTTTTCCGACGACCACCATAACAATAAAAATCAAAAGTATATATTGATTAAAGTTTCAGAATTCACAAATGACACATGTTAATAAATGTCAAATTTCATTTGTAACCACGATTGCACTACCCGTGTTGAAACTTGTATTTTCCGACGACCATTATGAAATGTATTGAATTGTACACGGTTTTTTGTTACTGAAAGTGGGATATTGCGAATGGAGGGAGTACCCGTGTGAAATATGAAATCGATCAATCTGATTGGCTGTCGTGCCGTGTTGAAAATACAACTTTCAACACGGGTAGTGTAGTCGTGGTTACCAATGAAATCTGACATTTATTAACATGTGTCATTTGTGAATTCTGAAACTTTAATCAATATATACTTTTGATTTTTATTGTTATGGTGGTCGTCGGAAAAGTATCGTGTAAAACACGTGTTGGAAAGTCGATTTCACACTCGTTTGCTTAAGCCACTCGCCTTTCGGCTCGTGGCTCAATCCTGCAAACTCGTGTGAAATCTTGCCTTTCCAACACTTGTACAATATACTATTTCAACACGGCTGACAGCCAATCAGATTGATCGATTTTATATTTCACACGGGTACTCCCTCCATTCGCAATATCCCACTTTCAGTAACAAAAAACGGTGTACAATTCAATACATTTCATAATGGTCGTCGGAAAAATAATTTTGTTTTATGTGGCGGTGAAGAAATAAGTTCACGGAAACAGGTCGTTACATTATGGACGTCTGATCTAAATCAGATTTTATTGTATAAGTATGGTGGAGACCGGGTGCAGAGAATTTTGTGATTGTATCTCTCTTGTTTGCCATATTCAACCAAACCCAACCCAACCAGCACAAAAACAGCCAATACGAAGAAAATCTGCATATGTACTAATTTACAATGCATTTTAGAATTTCAATAAGATATTTTGGAGATGTGCTGCAAAGTTATTGTTTATTGCCACATCAAATTCGTCAAACGAGATAACATTAAACTTTTCCGTGCATCAATTAATATTTTCGGGTATCTTAACGTGTTACAAAAATTAATACTTTGAAACCTAAATACGGAGATGAATTGGACGCGTTTCTTCAAATCTAAAATATTAGTATGATCGTACGAAGGTTCTCAAAATATTTGAAACTCGTTTGCTGGGCCAGTACGGTTAGCAGGGTCTAGTGCAAAAATTCGAAGCAGGGCATTCTTTGTAAGGGTAGAATACAAATCTATAACTTTATTTATATTAATAGCTTTAACATGTAAAGTGACACCTTTCATACTTTCAACTGATGTTATGAAATGCCACACTAGTCGTTAAAGATGATGCAATAATTATGGATCAACTGGTAAAATGAAGTGCTTTTCATCAGTAGAAGTAAAAATCGAGGTGTTCAGTCGAGATGAAAAACACGATGTGTGTTAAAAAATTAAATCGCAACATATTTAGTACAAGATTTTTCCATTACAGATATAACATGTAAATACATACAAATATGTAAAATTCCAATTGCAATTAAAAATTCGTAACTGAGTTGGAAAATATAAAGTGGGACACTTGTAGACAAATTTTACAAGGAATAGGATTATTGTTGAAAAAAAAATTTGAAATTAAATTAAATCCAGACAATTTCATAATACCAATTATATTTTCAAATGAAAATTTTGTGATTTCTATAATGAGACAAACACAAACAATTCAAACATTTATGTTATAAAGTGATTATTACAAAAATTATACATTATATGTTTCATAAATTATATTAAATTAAATATAAAATAAATTTTCAGTGTTAGCAATTTGAAGCAAAAAATAATTATATGGTGCGAATATTATCTTTAAGATTCAACCAATCTGGCAGTCTATTCTCTTTGAAATACTGTTCTCTAGACAACGCCTTCATCGACACGATATCCGTGGCGCCATATATAGCAGCTATAAGATAAAAATTAAATTATACGGAAGTTAAATGAAACAATACAAACCTCCAAGCCAAGCTGTATAATTATCTTTACTGGGCGGTATGTGAAATTTAAATTTCGTAATATTCTTAAATTTACTATATCTTTCATTTCCAAGTTGCTTATACAATTCTTCCTTTAATCTGGCTTTGAAACCAGGTGCCGCGGCTGTACCACCAATTAGCAAAATGTTCTCCGCTAACAATACTCTGGAGTCTACGTCTACGTTTGAAATGGCGTCGAGTATCATTGTAGATATGCATTGGTGATCGTTATCTTCTTCGAAAAATACTTCGTACGCAGTTTCACGCAGCTTTCCAGATATTTTTAGTGTTTTCGAGCCACCTAGCGGATACTTTGCGTCCGGGCAAGGTTTGATGTTACATGATGGTAACACTAATTTTTCACCTCTCTCTCGTTTGGTTACAAAACAACAACGCACTAAAATAAATAAGTAAGCAATAAGATTTAAAACATTTTAAATTACTAAAACATTTTATGTTACTACAACATTTTATATTACCTTTTATGTCTTCCAATGTTTTTTCTGAAAGATTTTGAATGCCCATGTTATCCACTGACAATAACGTCTTTATATTGCTGTAGACACAAAAATATGTTAACTAATCAGAAGTAACAAATCAAATCGAACTTACTTGTGAACGGCTTGCGATGCCAAAGGCAATGCTTGCCATGCATGTAAAACTGGCGAGCCATGACAAATGGGTATAGCAACTGCTTCGGTATATCCTACGTCCAAAACTAAAGCTGTATCAATTGCCAAAGTAGCTAAACTCACCAAATGAGACGGCACAACAAGCAGCGAGGATACTTCATAATGGTAAAATAAAACCTACCCAAAAAAGAATATTAAAACATGTTTTCTCGGGTGTTAAAAACTACCTTTGCTAAAGTTTCTCTGAATAATGTTGGGCACAACAATGATTCAACAATAACGACAGGCCTATCTTTCGGACTTATTAACGTATTCCTAAAGATCAAACAATTTGGATAAATCTTATATGGCGCAAGTGTTTCAATTAAATAGACTTACTTGAAATATAAAACGTGTACAAAATTAACTAGCAGATCATATAGATCCTGCTTATCTTTGTAATCACATATTTTGCGAATACAACCTGTATTTTTACATCTTACTTCCGATGGGATTATGGCTCTAGGTGCAAATTCACCACTAAATCCAACTCTAAAAAACATTCAACATTATACGCAACGCTTATGTTAATTCTACTAAATACTTTGTGTAAGCTGCTCCTATATCAAATACCAGTATTAATTTATCGTTTATCCCTCCAAAACCTTCATAAAGTGGCATTTTATTATAAAATATTTGACGTTTACTGTCAGTTGTCTTTATTGGTGCATAACCTCTTGGTTACTGAAATTAGAATAGACGTCAAAATTTGGAACATATAATATTTTGTGTTGTCAGCATTGTTATTTAGTACTACAATTTTGATACAATTAAATAGTGGTTTTACTGTTAAATGTTCAGTCGTGTTTCTCCTCCTAGTTTAATCGTTTAACATGGTTTATTAGTACAATATTAATGATTTTAAAATGCCTATTCCAAATAATGCTGGTAAATTCTATTTTAATAAATTATTTTTTTGTGCAATCCATTTGTGTTTTGTAGAATATCAACTAATTGAAGAAGTAACATCGCAAAGATTAAATAATTTAAACCAAAGCGATGCTTGTTATACAATTTACGGATATAAACATGATAAGAGACGTGAAATATTATATCACATTTTCAGTATACTCCTCTTGGGTGTACCATATCTCATATTTCATTGGTATCCAAAATACAAGGTGATTAAATTTAAGAAGTGTCCCTTAAGTGATGCTACAATAATATTATGTAAGTTTACAAATTGTTCTGTAGCCTGTAGCATGTAAGTGTAATAATTATAGTTTGTGACAAGTTATGTTATTCTTTGATAACGGTAAAGAATGAAATTGTTGAATATCCGGGGTTGGGAATAGACGAAATGAAGTATTTCTGTCATCAACACACAAAATACGTCTGGATGGAACGTACTGAATGTTACGGAACTTTAGATGAATTTTTACCGGGCTGTACCTTGGCCGAAATAGTTAACAGTTCTTGCGGATTATTAGAAACCGAGGAAAGAAAGTTGTAAGTGAAATTAACCGATACAAATGGGTACGGATTGAAATGAATTTGTTTTAGATTAAAAATTTATGGGCCGAACAAAATTGAAGTTGAAATAAAATCCTATTGGAAATTATTCGTCGAAGAAGTATTTAACCCGTACTATATTTTTCAAGGTTTTTCGGTGATTTTGTGGTCAACTGATAATTATTATATTTACGCCGCATGCATTGTGGTGTTGACTTTATTTTCGGCTGTGACTTCATTAATGGAGACGAGGAAGGTGAGATTTTACATCGTAGTTGTATTAGCCTGACATGAAAGTGCTGAGATTTTGTCTTTTGTCTCTTGATTGATGTGATAAATAGCAAATTGTTTATTAAAACTTCATTTTGCCATGCTGATAAGAATAGATTATCAAAATGTCATAAAAAAAGAACTATCAGTATGCGAGGAGATATGAATAGTTTGTCGAGATACATTTAACGATATTGCAAATCAATTTACTGTACTATAAAAATGTCAATCGAGTTAACATTTACACAATGAAGGGAATGTATTGTTTACCATATGGAGTATAAAAAAAGTAAAAGTACAAGTGGGTCATTTGTGAAAAATCACTTTCATTTCTCTTGCCAAATTCACATAACTTAAACCAGTGTTTAAAACTAGAATTGAGAAATAACCCACTTCGAATAATACTAGAAGATCAATAATACACATTTGTTACTATTATTTAAAACATAGTACGTCCTATGCAATAATAAATTATTTTATGAAGAAAATAAATTCTACATTTTACGCACAATACATATTTTAAGCAGGGTGCTACAAAAAACTGTGCAAGTTAAAGTGAAATTGAAGATGACGCTAACTACGCTAAAACCAGACAAGAAAATTTTATATTGTATTTGATATATTCATTTTCATTTGATTTTAGATAAAAAGCAGTAATTATGGTAGTAAATTTCGTTTCAATTTTAATTATTTGATTATAAAATACTGATTCTTGATACTCAATTCCTATGACAGAAAAACTGCTCTTGATTGTGTAGCGAACCATCAAAGTTTTATTAATTTATCCATGATTTTTCCCTGAATAGAATTTGTTATCTAATCGAAATTACCCAACATATCTGCACTGTAACATTTTTGTTGCGCATTTACTTCCTCTGGAATTTCCCATTAATCAACATTACATTTACTCACTTGATGATTCATAATAAATAACTGTGGCTGAAATAAATCGCCCTTGAAACACATTAACTGCTAAACTGTAAACAAATTACTTCCTACACATATTTATAAAATTCAAAATTGACCAAATTATTACTATACACTTATTTGTAACATAACATGGCTGACCAATAAGTTGCAGTACATTTATTTGTACGTAATACATTGCTTAGTAATGGAATTTTCTGTATTTGTATCATAGTAAGATTATTTCAATTATACATGTTGATTAAGGACTTCCCACAAAAGTTTTTTTTTTCAAATATCCAATGTTCTTAGAACATAAACATAAATCTATTTTCAATGTTGTGTATTTATATGTAACTTAATCTGTATCAATAAATTATTAATCTAAAATTATAATGTCAAACTTTGTCTTCTTAAAAAATTATGATCTTTTCTTTACATCCGTCATCAAGTTTGGCGGGTTTATATCTTTACTTTCGGACATTCTTTGGTAACTTTGGCAAAATGTTCATTATCTAGGTAGGGCAAATCACACATCAAGTTGCTCACAAGTGGCAATAATCTATCGTTCACACATATTTCTTCCATTGACCTTAGAAGAAAGATTTTCAACTTTGCCAGAGGTTCAATTTTATAATTTGTTGTATAAAATTGAACCTATGACAAAGTTACACATTTTTTTTTACATAAGTTTCACCATCTATTGATTTCTAACTGTATAATGGTTTTTAGATTGCTTTCATATATGTTTGGAAGCCTCACCATGTATTTGACCTTATCATATATCTGACTTTTGCGACTGATTGGTAGATTTCTTGAACATACACTTAATATTTCTTCTGTAGTCCTTTTGACCGATCACTTTGATCATTAATTCGGTTGATATCAATGAGCCATTATAACAATTACCACCATACCTAGAATGTATTCATTTTGTGATGGAAGCAACTGACGAATTGGGATTTTCTAAATGCACTCGCAATTTATTAGATTTTCTCTTTTTGCACTTATGAGTATTTGCCAGACATTTCTTCCTCCTATTGGATGTCCACTTGTGTGGAACTACGTTTGGTCACTGTTGTGAACATTCCCCCGCTTTGGTTGTCGTCCCATCACAATTGAGTTATTGGTTCCATCACTTCATGAACCTATAACCATATCCGTTTGCTTCAGTAGCTAAAATGTTTTCGTGGAGACACAAACAACATCACTCCAGCGTATCTGAAAGTGCATTTTTATATCTGTTTATCACTAAAGTAATTGAAGAAGTACGTTCCGACTGTTAATGCGAATACTTGTCCTAAAAATTTTACTGTACAATAATTGTGATTAAGTGTTATCATTTGTAGCAAAGTATAGCAATTCATGATATAGTCGAAACTTCAAGGAGTGGCAATGTGGAGATTTTAAGGCGTCATTTAATATCAAACAATGAGAGCTTCAATGTTGATCCCAGTGATTTAGTACCGGGTGACTTAATGATCATCCCTAGAAATGGTTGCATTATGCCTTGCGACGCCGTCTTAGTCAAAGGGAACTGCATCGTAAATGAAAGCATGCTCACAGGTAAACACATTGTACCAAACTAATTAAATGGACAACTATTATTCAAACTAATTAATGGCTAAAACATTTAGGTGAAAGTGTACCTGTATTGAAGACTTCTCCGCATGAAAGCGATGAGATGTATAATTCTTCCACCCATAAAAGACATACTTTATTTTGTGGGACGCATGTTGTGCAACCACGTTATTACGGCAACGAACATGTTCTTGCTCGTGTCATGCGCACAGGTTACGATACAACGAAAGGATACCTGGTTAAAAGCATCCTGTATCCTGCACCAGTCGGATTGAAGTTTTACAAAGATAGCATGAAGTTTGTTTTGTTTTTGTTTGTGATCGCTGCAAGTGGAATGATCTATAGTATGTACCTTTATGCGCATCGAAATGTAAGTCATGTTTTTAGTTACGACAACAATAAAGTTTTGTAAATCACAGGTGGAAGTCAAAGAAATGATAGTACGTATTTTGGATATTATTACAATTGTTGTACCACCGGCGCTACCGGCAGCAATGACGGTTGCAACGGTTTACAGTCAAAACCGTTTAAAGAAATTGGGAATTTTTTGCATTAGCCCCCCTAGGATTAACGTATGCGGCAAAATAAAACTTGCATGCTTTGATAAGGTAAATATAAAAAATTTATTAAAATTTTTATGAAGAACTGACTAATATTCCTATAGACGGGAACGTTAACTCACGAAGGATTAGATCTGTATTGTGCTGTGCCAGTCGACAACACATCCTTCCTTGAACCTATCGCCGATGTGGGTCTTTTAGATTTAAAGAGTCCATTATTGCAAGCAATGGCGACTTGCCATTCGATCACAAGAATAGAAGGTAATCTTTCCGGTGACCCTTTGGAATTGAGCATGTTCGACAGCACACATTGGGTAACAGTTGCAATGCAGCATAGAAAGTTTTTGCATTTTGCAATTTTTAGGAATTAGAAGAAGCAGGACTTGAAGAAGATAAAAGATTTGATTTGTTGGGACCAACAATAGTTAAGCCGAGGACAATATACGGAGCCCCGAATATTGCTGGAGGAGATTCTGGAGTTTGTAAGTTTTCCTGTGCATTCTGATGTTAATATTTTATGATTTTAGTTGCCGTATGAAATAGGCATAGTTAAAACATTCGAATTTTCATCAAGCTTGCAATGCATGTCTGTGATAATCAGAGAATTAGGTTCCGCTAACATGACAGTCTATACTAAAGGTGCTCCTGAAAAAATCTCCGCTTTGTGCAACAACGAATCGTTACCTCCCGATTATGCTGCACGTCTTTCGCACTTTACAGTATCAGGCTACAGAGTCATAGCAACTGCTTATAAACATCTGCCAGAGAATTTTAAGTGGAAAGACGCTCAGAAAGCTCGAAGGGATTTGGTATTTAACTCGTAGAAGTAGCGTGCAATAAATTATTTATCCATTTGTAGGTAGAATGTGACTTAAATTTCATAGGATTTATTGTAATGCGAAACATGTTGAAACCTGAAACGGCCCCAGTCATTTCACTTTTGGACAATGCCAACATTCGAACTGTAATGATTACTGGTAAATTTTGATTTCCTGGAAAGAAATTGTATGTATTTGATCTTTCTTAGGACTAAATTTTAGGTGACAACATTGACACTGCTATTTCTGTGGCACGCGAATGCCGCATGGTTAAACAACACGACAAAATAGTGTTGATTAGAACTGAAGAAGTTGCCAATGACATCCCAAGAATTATTTGCGAAAATGTCGGTTCAAATGATGTGCAAGCTAATGTAATTAATGTAGATAACGACGTATGTGTTTATAACTTTCGTTAATTGCGACATATATCGGAATCTTTTACTTTTAAGCACTACCATTTCGCTATGGATGGGAAAACGTGGACGAAACTTTGCAGTTTTTATCCTGATTTGTTGCCAATGTTTCTCGTTAAGACGACTGTGTTTGCACGATTCCAACCTGATCAAAAAACACATGTAGTTAGACATTTACAAGAATTGGCCTATATTGTTTCCATGGTGGGAGATGGTGCTAATGACTGCGGTGTGAGTTTTGGATTTGTGTAACCGTAACCGATTGAGCTAGAATGCCTTTAATTTATATTATAGGCTCTCAAAGCAGCACACGTTGGTGTGTCTCTGTCACAATCAGAAGCTAGTGTAGCTGCTCCCTTTACTTCCACTATAGAAAATATTTCTTGCATTATACATCTTATGCTCGAAGGTAGATGTGCTTTAGTTACAAGTTTTGCAGAAATTAAATATATGGCAATGTACAGTCTCATACAATTTTTTACAGTACTTATACTGTACAAGGTGATTATATGCGAATGATTTGATTGCATTTATTGATTTAACATTTCAGCATCATTCTATATTGGGAGATACGCAATTTTTATTCATTGATTTAATAATAACAACCAGTTTTGCTTTGGCTATTGGTAGACAAGGACCATCAGATAGATTAGTACCTAAACGACCAATGGGTTCACTTGTCTCCCCTATGAACTTAGTACCAATAATATTGCAAGCATTACTTTGTGGATCTATACAACTCTGCACCATATACTACCTATCGACACAACCATGGTTTGAACCAGTTCCTTCTGATAAAGATGGAGTTATTTTGTCTTGGGAAAACACAGTACTATTTACCGTTTCGTGTTATCAGTATATTATATTAGCAATTATGTATTCAAAAGGAAAACCGTATCGACAACAGATAATTACAAATTTTTGGTTGTTGTTTTCAGCAGTCGTACTTGTATGTTTCGTAACATATTTATGTACAATTCCAGCAAAGCCATTGGCTGATTTTTTCGAAATGATGTATGTGCCATACAGACAAGATTATGCTAAACACATTTTTAGAGTTACATTACTCTTATTTCCTCTTGTTCATCTATTCGTCGCTGTGTTGATAGAGGTTGATATACTTCTGTAACTGTATTTTTTTGTCTCGTATAATGTAATGATTTGTAGGTGTGCGTAGCAGATAGCAAATGGCTGAAAACTTTTATACATTTCCTTACGTGTAAGAAGGTGCCAAAAAATAAATACAAACAGCTCCTGAAAGAAAATGATGTAGACAATTGGATCAACGTTGCAACTGGCCGAAGCATTGTAACACCACCTTCAAGTATTAATTATTAGCGATTCCTAAGTATTAAATCGTTAATGCGTATTTTTTATATATTAAGTAGAGAAATATACTTATTTTATTTTATTTTATATTTTGTGTACAACATAATTTTGTAACTTATCATTAAATGAGTTTTACATCAGTGTTTGTTTCACTTTAACCACTTTTGGTAAAGATACTGCATTGAATGAAGCAGTGATTCAAATTATACAATATGATTGTACAAAGTATTATTTGACCTCCTGTCCCATAATCATTCTAATCTGTTGCAGTTGTCTCGTGCTCATATAATACGTGTTTCAGTATAAAGAAAAATTGTTGCTTGTGCCTGCTGTATGAAGATGGGTCTCAAAATAAACTGGACACTAATGATTGTAATAAACTATACTTATAAAATAAATATGATAGAAGTTCTAATTAATGTTTATTTACCCTTTATGGTGTCCTCAAAATACAAAATGTTTTATAATTTAATAGAATTTCATTTCTGATTAAAATATATTTAAAAGAATCGTAGAATTTGCTATATAAACTACTTTTCATTGTTATATGAAGTGTGTACAAGATACGTAAACACCTAATGTCAAGATAGCAGTATTAATTGGTTGAGTCATTGTGCACATTTTTTAAAACATGATTGCGAACAATTCATTTCTATGGCAGTTTATTTTGGAATTTAATATTTTTTTATTTCCTGGACTATATAGGTAGCCAAACTAAAGGACAGACCAGTTGGTCAGCTTAATAAGTGGTCACAAGGTGGTTCCTTGTCTGTCCTTTTGAATCAACTCGTAAAACTTTTATTTGGATAACTAAAATATTTCTTTTGGTATCATTTTAAGAAATGATGGCTAATATTTTGCTGTTCATTGACGTGGAGGGTAAAATCATGGTCTCGAAAAATGTTGTTTATCTGGAGTGCTATGTAGTTGCTGTCCATAAGAAGATGTTTTCCAGGTGGTGGAGATGTAGAGTTCTCTGTTGTGGAGAAATAACTTCAGCTTCAGGTATACGTCAATGTCAACTGACTGTGAAAGAAAGTCGGCCTCTTATGCTGAAACAATTTCGTCTTCATTTCCGTGTTCTCTGTAAGGAAATACAAACACAGGGGAAATGCAGGATCCAGCAGCGTTGTAACATATTTCTTTAGGCAATGGTGTCGTTTTGTGCTGAACATAATGCCTTGTTCATTTAAGAATATATTTTTCCTGGTTTGTTGGGAACAATAGTTATTCCTGTCTTGTCACACTTTGAAATAGTTTTGTTAAATGACGTCTTTTTCGGTAGCGAAAATTTCGTGGCGTTAAAAAATCTTCGTAACCAGTCATGTCCAGTTAGTTTTATTTCCGCATTGAAATTCTGAAGTATACATGCGAAATATTCATAGACTTTAGAGAAGAAAAATGACAGGCCCTAAATCTGTCTGGGTCAAGCTAGACGGTCTCCTTTAGAGGCAAAGAGGAACTGGCCACGTTTGTCCCCATTTCTAGTTTACACGTTGTCCATTTTTTGTTTAAAATACGTAAATTTATTTGTGAGAAACTAAAATTTTATCAACGATATATTGTATCCTGGGTGGATTATCTTTGATTGGTGCCATATTTTTGGATCTTAATTATTGATATTTAACATCGGGTATTGTTATATTCATTGTATTGATGGAGTGCGGAATTCAGCCTTCAATAAATACATTGTGTTAAGAATAGGTACTTACCTCGCGTCGGGACCCAATCAGTAACAATATTGTTAGAGCATCTTTGTCTACTTTATTTTACTGCAAATTTTAAAGCGTTGAAAAATAAAATTGTATAGTGTGTATCAGCATTTATTTATTAATTAATTTTATTCAAAATGTAGCATGTTGTAATATAATTGTATTTCACGTTGAAAGTCTGTTCCATTTAATTCCTTGTGCATTTATACCCAAAATCAACATATTCAATTTAAATAGTTGCGCAACTTACTAATTGAATTAGTATTTGTTTTCCTTTTATCAATAAATGATAATTTCCCCGACAAAGATAATGACGATAAAAAGTATATATTGACAGATATGTTGAGATAAATTTTCTTCCAAGTAATCGTTGTGTTGGCGTGGGTGTGCGTGTGTCATATAATGGCATTAAACGTTGATAAAGTGATTTCGAAACTCTTGGAAGGTAAACAAAGTGCAAATTCGACATCAACGCCATTGTTTCATGGCGAATTTATTTTTTTAAAGTACGCGATAGCAAAGGAACCAAACACGTGACGCTCCCCGAGACGACCATTAAAGCTTTGTGTTTAAAATCTAGAGAGATATTTTTGCAGCAGCCGTCTTTATTGGAGCTGGAGGCGCCGCTAAAAGTAGCAGGTGGGTCTTTAACAAAGTTCTTTGTTTCTTTGTATTTTTCGCTTGCTTTCATCTAATTAGTCACATTGCATACGCGATTTAAAAAAAAAGTTATGGATTTTGAACTTAGATTTACTACATACATATATTTATTTATATTTTAATGACATATTTGTGGCAGTTACTTGTTCATACAATATCTGATATATTTTTTAAACCTACAGAACGCAACAACGATAAGATTAAATACAATACAAGCAAAAAAATTGCAACCTTTGCGATAGTGGAAATCCTTTTATTGTAATTTGAATAATAATCTGAAAAAATCCATACATGTATAAATCTCGAATAGCCTTTAAGACGTCATCTTGATAAATAATTATATGTTACTGATTTTGAAAGCTCGCTTTGCAAACTTAATCAATTATAACTTCATTACATCTCGAGACTTTTAGAAATTGCCAAACTAGTTTGCAACGTCGTTTGATTTTTCGTTTCAGGTGACATACATGGACAATTCGGAGATCTGCTGAAGCTATTTTCTTATGGAGGTTTTCCGCCAGAATCGAATTATTTATTTTTAGGGGATTACGTCGATAGGGGGAAACAATCACTCGAAACCATTTGTTTGTTATTAGCCTATAAAATTAAATACCCCGAAAACTTTTTCCTGCTGCGTGGAAATCACGAATGCGCATCGGTGTGCAGAATTTATGGCTTCTTTGATGAGTGTAAGTAGGTACCCATTGGTTAATTTAATACTGTACTGCTTTGTATCACAACACATCAATGTGTATAGGTTGAAGACCAGTTTTTGATTTAGAGCAACGTTTTTTGATATTCTATGTATGTTGGGGGGGGGGGGGGGGGATTTGAGATTTGAATTAGATTTCATTAATTTATTTTTGAGCTAGATAGTGGAAAAAATTTAACAGCTAAGGCTACATGAACCTTTATTATCGGTAGAATCTGAGTAACGTGACAACGTCGCGAAAATTAACGAGATTTGACTGGTTGTCGAGTCGCCGCGCGTTGCATTTAACAATTGCGTAAAAAAATTGCGAAGCATGTTTTATTTTTCTTGCATCAGGTGCAGTTCTGAATAAATAAATGCAGCATAGTAATTATATGCCCCGTTAATTTTATTCTCATCGAAGTAGTAAAATACATATAAATAAATAAATAAAAATAGATTATTTTTTATTTTGACCGCGTTAGTCATCTATTTGTTACGCAATTAATAATTATCCGCGTTTTTATCAATAAGATAAAAATGAATAGTGTCAGTTATGACAGATCAATCTGATGTATAATTATACAGATGTTAATCACGCATTCAGATCCGGCGCGAGGCATTCTGGGAATTAATGTGAACACACATTGTTCAGTTGAAGAAAATAAAGGAACGTTTTTACGATGGCAAAGTTCCTTTAGTCTTATTTAATATGAAGTATATCATCATTTTGTTTCAATGACAGCTTGAACTCGGTGCACATGCTCTCAATAAGGTCTGGTGAATATCCAGGCACGTGATACCCTTTAAGAGTAAACCATCACTTAAAATATGAGGTTTTCCTCCTTGCCATATACAAACCTTAAGTTTAAAGCTCCATAATTTTAGCTTCAGTTATTTTACATAAAGAAGTCAAAATTATTGTATTTACATTAATTATCTTAATATTGTACAATTTACTGAAACGTTAAAGTCGATACGCAACACACAGTACCCAGCAGGTGAAAATAATTAACAGGTAATCATACAGTTATCTGGCATGTAATTTTCTTAAATATTGCAATTTAACAATTTTGATAATTTAAAATATTAACTGGCTGCGATTTACTGGATCTTGAACCGCTAAACTATCAGAAATGAAAACGTTTCATATGTGACAACCGTCGAAATGTTTGAGCAAAGTTGGTTCCATGATATAGACGCGTACAAAAATATATATTATACCCAAAGTGCATATAAAGAAAGGAGCAATTTTGGAAGTATGTAATAGATATAAGTTTCGGTTGATTATAAGTAGTCAGAATGTTATGTAGATCAGTCAGTAGATCAGTTAAGATTGTAGTTTTTGAATTTAAAAGTGGCAATTTGTAGTAGCGGTCAATATTTGATTATTCTGGAGAACGTGGAACAGTTTGGTATGAGAGAAAGGTTCGTGGGGTCTAAAAATGATCTAAACTAAACGTTTCGGGCAACAATTTAGTGAACTATGAATGTTTTTGATTATGTGTATGGACTGTCATAAGCAGAAAAAAAACGATTTTTTAGTGTCATTTTTCCGGCTATACGCTTCACGTCGCTGGGGGAGATATATAATAAAAACGTTGCTAGTCAACGCGTGTTTGAAAGAGAACAGTAACGGTATATAATCGTAAAGTAAAACAAGTGCTTAAATTTTAACAAGAAATAAAGAAGAATAATGCAATGTTTTCGATATCAGTCACTACCAGGAAGCAATCGTAAGTGTATAAAAAATTGATACTTCTTCCATCTGAAAATACCGTGCATCCGAAATCATCCGTAAATAGAAATAAAGAAGACTTTTAAGAAATATTTCGATTTAATCATTTCACGACGAACACGATATATATTTAAAATTGAAATGAGAATAGCCGTACCAAACTCTCAACAAGTAATGTGGGAAAATAATATTTGTTGAATCCTGCCATCGAAACTTTTCCTTTCTTACTGGGATACAAAACGAGAAAGTACTTGTTTTGCTTACCTACATTGTTTGCTCTGACAACGTGAGGTAAAAGAGTGAGGTAAAACCATTTGCCCACTCATTTACCCCACTCAAAGAAGACTATTTCGTTTAGAATTGCTCAACATGTTTATTTAAAAGTTCTAATAAATCGACCTGCTATATTACTAAAATTACTAATTAATATAAAAATTCACAGTGCAATTATTAAAAACACAAGTACTTGATTGATTTTTAGATGACTTTTCGGGTACCTCATCTTCCAGACGAATTTTCTTGCTTGTCCCTTCACCGACAATAATTTTTCTTGCTATTTCCATTTTGTTCGTGACAGATTCTTCTGCGTCGGACACGGCAATAGAAGAAGAACGCCAGACCCTATTTAAGCGTAAGAATGTCGGCAGAGGCATTAGCCAATAATGTTGCTGATGTTCGTCGAAAACAATGTCCTGTATATAAATGGGCATCCTTCAAATTCAGATTACTTGCCACCAATTTTGGTATCTTTGACAGAGTATTTATACCTACGGTTGTTGCAGCGTTCATTTTCTTGAACAATAACACAAGAACAATCTGCCCTCGCCGACATATTTAGGACGTAGCGCTGCATATTTTCGGTATATCGCTAAACCGTTAAAACCACCTCCTTCAGCATCAGTAATAACAAAAGAACGAGGTTTGTAGTTTTTGTTTTTAGTATATTGACGATCAATGTAGATCCTTTGTTTTCAATATCAGTGGTTTTCAAATTTATTAATGCGTCACACATACAAGCGCCCATATCGCCCATTACAACCACCATCTTCATAAATAGATAAATATCATCAGAAGGTTCGTTTATAAATTTTCTTCTTTCTGTTCAAATGTTTTCGCCTTCTTAGATTGATATCCCTTAGATTTGTTTTACAAAATCTCGAACAAAGTATTAAATCTGAATATTTGTTACATAATTAATTATACCACGTAATTGTACAAATAAAATATCACTTACTTGCTAATATCTTTTTCATAAACGAATAAGGTCGACTTTAACATTCAATACGTAGACCACAAAGAAGGGGCACAAATTTTCCCATTAATCTATTAAAATAAGCCAGCATTACTTCCTCCCTTATAACATCAACGTTTTTTATTCTCATCCAGTCACGAAATTTTTCCAACACGTTCAAATATCTTTCCTTAGATTTGGTAGGCAGTAAATTAAAGGTAGCGGCGTCGGCCTCTTTTAATATATCATCAGGAACAATGAAATCATTTTGTTGCTCCATCTTGCTTAATTGCACGTTTTTTAGGAAAGATTATAAAATAATAATTATAAAATTTCAATTTTGTTCCAAAATTCACTGGCAGGATTGAACAAAACGCTATACAGCACTCGTAAGAAACTAATTCACCCACTTGTGTGTCATTCCACAGTCGGCTTCGCCTCGTGTGTAAATCCGACACACGCGTGGGTGAAACTTTTATTTTCTCCACTCGTCCTGTAAATACTATTTTTTATTATCTTGTTCCCGCCAATGTTATATGCTATGTCAAACAGGTGACATTGAATTGCTAGAAAAATTGTATCTTTGTGGACATGTAGTTCGTTGTGCAATCAATCGGTGGACATATAAAACTGGCACACCTTAAATGTTGTCAATGTGAATCAAGCTTCTGAACTGTAAATCAATATTTTTATTCGCGAAAACCTAATTTAAAAGTGTCCCTAATTGCTGATGAACTTCATGGTGGCAAAAGTACAGTTTTGTTGACAATTCGGTGTCATGTTTCACATAGCACCTTGGCGTGAATAATTTACGTTAAAACAATTACTGTATCTCACAATATTTTTTAACAGTGTCGTGCCACTTCATCCATTGTGCGTCTCAAAAGCATATTTCATCTTCATTTAATTCTGTTATATTAATGAGTAAAACAAAATTCAAATTAATCGTTTTTCAAATTGTTTACTTAATGTGACTTATTACCAGATGATAAAACTTTGTTCCAAAGTTAAATCATTGCAAAAAAAACTTAGTTGAATTTAAATGCAGTTTCAAATTGTTGACCTAGCGCGACATATTAGCATATGCTAAAACTTAATTCAAATTGAAGTTCTTTAATTGAAAATCATTAAAAAAAAACACCTGTGTGCACCTCTTAAACTCAAATTTTCATTCTATCTTAGGAATGCGTGCATCTATAATTTGAAATTTTGCACAGTCATAGCTGAAACAATAAAATGAATCAGTGGACAAAAGTACCGCGAACGGACTACTTATTGATAAAAACTTAGTAACCTAGTTCATAACATACAATGTTACAACTTATTGATAAAAACTTAGCTACCAATGTCCATAATAAAATGGCGGCCTACTCGAATTTCTCTTTTTTAATCACTATGTGTCAACATACCAAAATCAAATACTAGCTACAAACTTATTTAAACCAATCAATTAAATAATACAATTATTAAAAAATATGTAAGAAGTGTTTTCATCTCTGATTAAAATCAATTTTTAATATTGCGATGTTTGTCGAAAACTACGATATGTTTTTCTGCTCAAAGCCGGTTCTGTGCATATCGTACAGATTTCATTTAAAATTTTATCAATGCATTTTAGTCTAGACGTTTGATAATATAATTTTCCACTTTTTCGATTGCTGTATTATTTGTTTATTACTTGATAATCCCACATTGAACATTACGAATAGTAACGTAATAACAGAAATATCAGACGACAACTTAATGCCAATAATCACTGATTTTCTATTTGGTACATTATCTAATCTAGTTAGATATTTTAAAAATCAACGTAATTAAAATTCGAATGGAACGATTTATTTGAAAGTAACTTATTGCAGAGTAAAAGTAGATTCTATTTAGACGTTTTATGTACACATATACAGGTGTTCCACAGTAATTACAAGACCCATTAGTGGCATTTATAGCTAAATTATTAAAACATATAGAAAAATTATACAGGAGCGTTAACTTTATAATCAGTAAATTGTTTCACGAATAGGGTGTGGTCCCAACTCAAATATATGTTTATTTATTGAAACACTCGGTATATTATTACATTTTTTGTATTTCAGTGTGTTTTGATATATAAATGTTCTTGATTAATTAAACACTCTGCTAAAAGTGAAACTCCTGCATATTTTGGTTCGAGTAGAAAATGGTTTAAGATACCTTTATAAAACTTTAAATCAACAAAAATTAAAAAAAAACATCAATCGAAATTAGTTATTAATAGAAGAAATATATTGAACTCTACTCAAATGAGGAACAAATCATGCCACGAAACGATCGCAAAGTAAAAACAAACAATGAAACAAAAACTGAGTGCAGTCGACCAAAAACGAAAAAAAGCCAGTGGAATAACTATGGCGCAACAATTAAAATAAATACTGTGTACGCCGATTATCGGGAACAATTGTGTATATAATAGTAGATAATAGTCATGCGTACTGCGTGTTATTAATGATATATAATCAACCTACTTGGAAATTAACATTCAACTACCCACGCATTGATTTTGTTGTCTTCTTCAACATGATAACATATAACAATGTATTTATGATTTACCAATTTTATCACCACATTTAAAGTAAACGACCTGTTTTCGAAAATATTACTCTCCATGTTTTCTTAAAATTCGATTTATGTTTTCCGTGGCGTAAAACTGATTTATTTAGTAGTTGATTTTTCGAAATAATGTTTTTGCTGATAAACAATGTCGACATTTTCTTTGACTTGAGAGGCGTGGTAAGTACGATTAAAATAAACAGATTAGATTTTGTCACTTTAACGTTAAGGGTTTTAACTTAAATAATTTTCAAATATTAAATCATCTTTAACAGTCTTCGTCTTCAGAACAAAAGCTTCTAATGTTTAAGGAGCTTCATTTCTTAATTTGTATTTCTTCGTCACGTCGATTGCTTGTTTCTCGCAGGACAATTAATATCAGTATTTAAATCGGCATCGAAAAATGTGATAATGTACCATATGAATGATAGGAAATTTTATTTATTTAATCTTATTGGCAATGAGGAGAAACCGTACTTAATAATATAACCTATACAATGTTGGTATAGTCACTTGATTTTGACGTAATGTTTAATATTGAATACAAAGTTTCCTTTATCGAAAGTACTTTCGATAAATCATATTTTTTTTATTTATTCTACAGATATGATTGTATTTGTTAAAATGATTACTAATATAACCTCAGTATTCGATCATATTGTATCTATTGTTCTATTTTAAAAAAAGCACGTTTGTAAAACTAGTGTCGAATTATAAAATGGATGCTCTCCCTCCATTGAATTTTGATAATTTGAGCTCAACAGAGGCCAATAATAAAGAAAACCTTTATTGGCATAATCGTACTAATTACAAACATTATATTTCAATGCTTGTATTTCCATCCTACCTGTCTCCGACCTACCCCTTTCTTCCCCTGGCTCTTTTCCTTGGTGTACTTTCCTGCCTGCATTTCTCTCACTCTCCTTCTGTTCTCCTCTTTCAATTCCTTTAACTTCGCCAAGGATCTCTCCGTTCTCTCACAAGCTTCTTCTTCAATCTCCTACTTTCCTCTTCCTCCATCTTCTTTACTCCCTCTCGTCCCATTTATCTTCGTTTTCCCCACAGAATTCGCATTTCTTGTACTCCTCATTCATCCAGTACAGTACAGTACTTGCAAATACTGTAACATCAAATAGAAAATGTTTGTTTTGAAAATATACAACCCTTAGTTTTGATCAAGAATTTATATTGAAAATAATCACAATAGTATTATGATCCATAAGAATGTAGATTTTGACAACTAACAACATTATAAACTTGCAGTTTTGTTGAAAGCATCTAGCATATGATAAAGCACACTACCTCTATATGTTAGCTCTGTCATTTTTAACAATAACTAAATAATTAGCAAACTAAGAATGGCGAACATCTAAATATACACTAAGGTCGAATTTCATTCGTACGTACAAAATTACATAACTTCTCTCCTGCAATATTCTTCAACTTCAACCATACCATTGTGTTCATTATCTCTTAACTTTCATTTCTCCTTCCTTAGTTTTCCCATCACTCCCATACTAGAACTTTGCAAACATCATCGGGACTGGCAAACTGGTATCAGCTGGTACACAAACGAGAGTGTTTATTTTAATAATTTCGTGAATGAATTCACTAACGTATATAGTGTTATATTTAAACCATTCTTAGTCTTTGACACACCACGTGCGTTTTTTAGGCAAGAGGAGGTATAACATAAAATTATTCAAAACGTTCACGGACGTTTTCGAGTGCTTACCATTTGCGGCGATAATAGACGATAAAATATTTTGCTGCCATGGCGGACTTAGTCCAGATTTGATGGACATTAGTCAGATACGAAAAATCACCAGGCCTACTGACGTGGCGAGTGAGGGTCTTTTGTCCGATCTACTGTGGTCTGATCCAAGTTTAGAATTGGGGTGGAAGATGAACGATAGGGGTGTATCCTTCACATTCGGACCAGACATAGTCAGCAAATTTCTGCGAAAGCACGACTTCGATCTCGTATGTAGGGCACATCAGGTAAAGTTCATTTCGTTACATTATTTTATACGTAGATTATGATAAGATTTTAAGAAAATCCTATTGGCGCAAATTTGATATAAAAAATTACCAACATGGCAGTTCGTTCATGTTCACGCTGAAGTTACCGCCAAAGAATTAATTTAACACATCCACACATCCAGTTTGTGAATTTACCATGTTTATCATTTTAGGTTGTCGAAGATGGGTATGAATTTTTCGCAAAAAGACAACTTGTGACGATATTTTCCGCGCCGAATTACTGTGGAGAATTTGACAATGCAGCGGCGTTGCTTTCAATTGACGAAGAGCTCCTGTGTACATTTAAGGTAAGTGATTAGATCCTCAAAATATGTTACTAATTAAAATGTCTAAGAGATTTGAGTTTTTCTTTGTTTCAGATATTAAAACCAAAAACAAAATAATGCCATGCCGATCGATATTTGTATTATATTAATATTATCTGTGACAATAATGCACAAATATTGCATGGCCCGGTTTCAGATGATTATGAGTTTTTATATAACTACGTATCTAAATGGATGTTAATAATTATATTTCGTATTCGTATTATTTTAAAAAATAAAATATTATATCCATTAATTACTTTTTATTACGCTCATTAGTTTACACTTCATGTTCCCATTTTTGTGCTTAATATGTGCAATTACGCTGTAATTATTTTAATATATTGATTAGGATAATTTGCTTTCTTTAACGAGGCTAATTTTAAATTGGAGTAATACTATTAAATATATCGCCATTGTTGACACGCTCTGTAACAAAAAAAAAATACATTTAGAATGTGTGCAAGTGGAAGAAGTACGTTCTGTATGAAAATACGTTCTGTATGAAAATTGTAGCTTATGAATTAACAACATTTAAACGAGGAATTTTAATCGACTTTAGTACAGCGAGGTGCGTCTGCAATTTGTTGTTTGAACTTATCATTCCGGGTAATTTTATCATTTCCGTTATTACGTCAGGTTCTTATCAATTTGCACTTTATTTTGTTCATATCTATGGCTGATGTACTTAGATTTGTGACACCTGTGTACTGTGATAAGTAAGGTACATAGCGTCCACGATTATAGTTTTGCGCGAATCAATATATCGAATTACAATCTATTGTTTGAGGGACTATGAGATACCGAACTACTTTAGTTGATAAAATAAATGAAGGTGCCAAATTATAAGATTGCCAGAAAACACGTTAAATAAAACGGTCTGCATAAATTAAGGTTGTTTTGGCAGTCCAATCATCCAACCATGTAATTTTTTGCACCCTTTTTAATGTTCATGGCATTATTGATGCCTGATTTTATCATTAACATAAGTAATTGTAATTAATATTGATTAATTCCTTTATAATTATTTACATATTGATTCAGGGAATATCAGTATTTTTTCAAAACGTACCAATGAGCTGGCAAGCATCCATAGCATTTATTGATAACTAATATTATCTTCAATATTTGCTGTTTTACATCTGTCATCAGTTTCAATGTGAGTAAATTGCTCAGTGTCCAGAGTGAGATAAAAATGATTTTGTTGCATTTTTACATGCAATACTTACCGATGTAACAAGTTCCCTGTTAACTACGGTGTACCCCTGCAATGATACCTTTGGTGGGTTCATTTGGATCGCGATTAGAAACAGTTCAATCTGAAAAAGTCGTCTCGCATTCGAAGCCTTCGCAATAGTTATAAATACCTCTTTAACCGTGCTACTATCTACTGTCGTCAAGTCGATGTTTAGCAACGTCGTCTGAACCCTGCTGGCGATATTTATTGACGCGTTGTGCGAACAGTCGCAAAATACGTAGAGTAAAACTAAACAGTAACCGGAGTCGACCAAGAGGCCCATTTCCTTGAACGTGAACCAAAATCCGTGGTCCACTATTTCGGACGTGAACCCATACATCTAAAAATGGAAATTTGATTGTCAGTTTCTGATAATTAGTATCGATTAGTAGTCCATTCCATTCCATTGCTCGTCACAATTTGTATTAAGGGCTGTCATTTACTTTACGATGGACATTTCTGGAGAGCTGAATTTTACAATATAGCTACAAAGACTTAGTGAGGTTTAAAAGACCCAAATTCCGCAAACTGTGAAGGTTAGAAATTGTTCGTGTTCTACATAGCACGCAACCTAATAATTGCTTTACCCTTACATAGTCATTCTTATGTATGTATGAGTATTTATGCTTTATGCTATTACCATATTTCTCATTAAAAAATAATTTACAAGGAATAACAAGAAAAAAATTGCAACATCATGGGCGTAATGTAACTCAAAGGAAATTGCCGATCAATCTCCTGTTATCGTTGATTTGTTTTACATTTTATCGCCTTTCATATAAAACATGTTGTCATCATTAATATTTCAAAGTGCACTTCAAAGTTTACATATGTTTGCTTTGGAGTGGTTACTTTTTGCTTGTACGAATTTTTCTCGTCGTAATTATTTCCATTATCCCTTCTGTCTGGTAAAGAGATCGCGGTTAAGTTCTAAATTGTATCTAATTATGATAAATCTAAGCAACATTTTCAAAAAATATTTCTTGTAACAACCTTTTATAATCATATGTTCTCATACAATTTCCGGCCACCAAAAGCACTTGTGATTTACCGCAGGTTTGTTAATTTCCATTTGGGAGCTATTCACAGTAAGAACTAAACAACAAAACGTAAATAAGAAAGCTGGAAATTCAATGCTCATAAGGCGATAGGGCGGTTTAATGAAAAATGATACGCGATGAAGTCATCCGATTAATAAGAACAAGAATTACACGTACATTGAATCGAATTGGACACGTGATATAATTGAATCAGTTTTTCATTAAAAGGCAAGGGTGCGAAATTCTGCACATCGGCCAGTCTTACTGCCAATAAAATTCTAAAACAAATTCGATTTAGGAGCAAATCACAAATATTAATATTATGCTATAGCCGCGAACCGCCGATGAAAGTATTTTTGATAAGTTTCCAAGTTTTTTCATAAATAGCTTATTATTTTATCTTAATAGAATATTGTTGCAATAAATAAAGCATTTTAGCTCGAAGATTTAGAAGAATATAGCTTAAACCGCTAATATACGTTATAAGAAATGCATTAATGGAACCTGTGGATTTTATTACATATCATTAATAATACCTTCCCCACATCTACAAATTTATTAATCACTTTAGTACACATTTCACCGACTATGTAGTCATCGTCAGAAAATGTATTTATCCAAGACTAACAAAATAAATATGACAATAGCAACTAACACTAACTCTATAAAATAATAAATAAATATGAACTTTTACAAACAAGTTAAAAATTATATCTTAAAGCAATTCATAAAGTGGCGATCTCGGTATCTGTCCATAATCTGAACTAAGTAAATTAAATCTGTTCTTAAAATAAAAATATTTGCTATTTTGCTATTTGTCTTAGATACCTACATTTTCAGACGATGACAAGATAGTAAATGTGTACACATTAAAGTGACTAATAAATTTGTGGATAAGGAGGAGGTATTATTAATGACATGTACGTTATAAGTGGAATAGAAAGAAATACTATACACCACCAAACAAAAATCTATATGGATGCATTGCTTGATTAGTTTCTTACAGCCTTCCCTGTCCTTTGCCGTCGTTCTCCAACTTCTGCATTCTTCTTCCTCTAAATTCACCATGACGACCGACCTCCCTACATTGTTTTCTTAGCCTACCTTTCTTCCTTTTCCGAAACGGTATCTTCCACTTTATGTCATTGACCAGCCGGTCTTCTTGCATTCGTTTCAGGTGCCAGTGATATACGGGGTTATGTTCCATTCCTATACGTCTCCATTTGTACGCCTCTCTCATCTGTCCTCTACCTTTATCCCTCCAAAAATCCTTATTAATATTTATTTCTGTTTTCTCATCGCACCTGGCATCGATCACTGCGCCATATACATGAATTCTTCCACATCCTCGAAATTCAAAATACCTCAATTTTCCATTTGCACTAGTTTTTCCTGCGTTCATCGTGTTCTTAATTGTAATATTTTTGTAATTTTCTCAACGTCTCGAACACCATATGCCCCGGGATATTATAGTCATAGCAGATGGCCGATGAGAATTTGCTTAAGCGTATATATATGGTCTGTCGTTGACCTGGCTTGGTGCTCGCCCAGTAGGGCTTCCCTGTATATTTCCAGTCTTTGTTTTATCATAAAGGCCAAGATTCTTCCTGTAATTACTAGACTCAGTTTTATCACCCTTTTAAACACTGGGATCATTATTGCTTTATGCCATTGATGCGGCCTGGATTCTGTGTTTTAGATTTCTTTCTTCAGATCATATAACCTAGCGTTCAAGGCTTCCCCATTATATTTTAGGTTTTCGGCTATAATGCCATTTTCCCCTTGGCATTAATAGTTTCTCATTGATTTCAAGATATTCTCTACTTCCTCCAACGTTGGCTTTATGGTTTAATTTTCCGTGTTTTTCCACCCCGGTACAGTTTTATTTCCTCTTCGACCGCTTAATAGTTCTTCTAAATACCGTTTCCATCTCTCGCATATTTCCTTCTACTAATAGATTTCCTTCTTTATCCTTATAGCGGTGGTCTTCCTTGATATCCTTTACGAATTCCTTTTATGTCCTATATAGCTTTCCTTGTACCATTTTTTGCTCGGTACACTTGTCCTTGTTTTCTTCCTTAATCGTCTTCTTCCTTAATCTTTTTAGCAGTGATTTCTTCTGCAGTCCTTCTTTACATTCCTCATCCATCCAATACTTCTTTTTGTACCTCCCACTTTTTGATATATATATATATATATATTATTGTAGGTTCCCTCCCACATTTCCTCAACCCGCATTGGTTTTTTTTCCGTTATATAAGTCGCAAATACTTTTCTTGTACCTTCGGCCTATTTCTCCACTTTGCAAGTCTTCCATATCACTATATACATACATATACACTTCCAGATCACTATATACATAAACTAAATTATCAACCCAAACAACATCATCATTTTTTTCACTTTCCTTTCAGTTTCAAAGTGGATGCCGTGTACTAGCAACCGTACAAATAATTAAATAACAGCAGTTTGTTGAAAAGAGCAAAGTCGGAACAGTCAGGCGAGGAAGCATGTGGAACTTTCACAAAACGCACAATGATAATGATAAACAATAATAATATACTACGTGACAAGTATGTGAAGTATTTGATTATGAAATGAGTATGCGAATTTCAGAACGAACCGTTAGCCAAGATCACACGCAACTATAAAATGCAGAAAAATATACATATTATTTACTCATAAATGTTTATGATCAACGTCAATTATTTTGTCAAAATATCAAGTTGGTGGAAATCAACGTCGATGTGAAATTGTGAATCCGAACTCAGGGTGCGTCATACCCTGAAAGTATCCAGAAAATAGCTATGACGACGTATTTAAAAGGTTATCGCAACAAGAAGTTGTCATTGGTAGTACTTGGGCCAAGAAATGGCTTCACCTTTTTCTCAGATTTCATATCTGCAGATAAGATGTGTCCTATGGTGGATGTTTACAGGTCAGGTATACCAGCAGCGAAGACTGGGCAAGTAAGCATTTGGCTATATTGCATATGATTATCATTTTTGCAATTGCCAAGAACTCAGATTCCTAGGAAGAGATTAATTCTATCCAAGAAGCAAAGACAGTAATGGAAGGGTAATCGCGTTCGCTTCAATTTTCGAGTCTTATTATGGGAAGATCGAAAAATCTTCTTTCAGGTTAATAAAAACATTCCACGGAAAACTAAAGCGGAAGGGAGAAAGCAGAGCAAGTGCAAATAAAATAATCGAATTCTTTATTTAAATAAATGAAACGACTAACGAACTCTCATATAAAAATGAAGCTCATGAAAGATCGAATTCAGATGCGTAGCTTGACAGCATATCTCCGCGAGGTCTCTTGTGCTTATTATTATTTCGGTTTAATATCAACTCTTATGAATAATTCCCTGGATGATATCTTCAATTTTCGGTTGATTTAGCTTCCAGAATAGGCAGATGGTAAAATCATATGTTTGTTTTGATTTGCGATACATTTTTCCGAGACAACACTAAAATGGAAGCGAGGCATTGCTGGGTTATTGAACTCTTATTTAGCAATGCACTAAAGTTCTTTATAAAAAAGTGTCATGTTTAAAATTGTGTTTTTATCAAAACAGTAACGCGCCTCGCCAATAAATAATCGAAAAAATTCTACAGATCCAATCCTAATATGTTCTTAAATCTGTTTCTTTGCCACTAATGATTATTTACACGTTTGTTAAAGTTTCGGAATCGTGATATTGGTCTCACTCGGTGAGAATGTTGATCTTCAATTTCTACGGAGCAACTTTTCGTCTTAGTGGGGAGATTCGTAGTTGACATTTATATTTCTTATCACCATACGTACTATTATAATAACAATTATATATTGTAGTATGTTGCCTGTTATTTTCAGGAAATATTGTTGATGTGTATGAGATAAAATCCTCAGATATTACATTGAAAAGTCAGGCCTTTTAAAACGTAAATGTGACCTGGCGGCAAGAATTCGGGGATATTAAATATTTTATATAAAGACTCGATTTAAAAAATAATAATTGATATTAATATATAAACAAATCTCATCTTATCCGATACATTGCAAAAAAGTTACAAGAATATCAACCATCAAACTGAAATTTCTTTTAATTTGAAAATTATTTGTTTAATTTTTAATACCTCTGGATTGAATTACTGCGTGTACTCGACGTGGTATGCTCAATATTAAATGGTCAATATAATCTCGCGGTAAATCATCCCACAGTTGAGGTAAAATCGGTTTTAATTCCCTCAATGTTAAAGGTGTAGGCGCAGACCTACTTCATGAAGTTGATTCCACACTCTCCTATTGACGGTCTTTCTTCAGCTTTCGTGGCAGCGATTGTTGGATTTCTTCTAGCATTTAAAGTTAAAAATCGATCATCTCTAACAGTTGTGTACATCTTCAACGGCCTTCTCCACATCGGCGACGTACACTACCGGTCGTCCAGTGCCGGTTCCACAGGCTACTTATAACGCTTTGGGAAACTCTAAATCTTTCAGCAACTTCTAGTTGATTTATGCCCATTTCAAGCATTCCAACAGCTTGGTTGGCTTCATCAGATGTCGTATCAAGTGTCGTAGAGGCATGTTTTTGAAGTGAAATTTTAATGAATTTGACTTTTAAGACTTGAAACACTAACGCAAAGTAATAATTTTAATAAATTGAACACTTTCTTAAAAATTTTAAGACAAATTTGACATTTAAAAATTTGAATTTACTAGTGAGTACTGAGACGACAACTTACAAAATTTACATAAATATGAAGGGATACATCGCACACTTCGATTTAAAATATAAATATCCTATAATTGTTGCCGCCAGTTTATTTCAAAAGTATATCGTGTATTTTGCGAAAGTTTCATGCAATTATTACATCTATGTCTTTACTGTTTATCCTTTATATGTTAATTAAATTTTGTTAAATTTAGAAGATCATTTCCGTATTAAAACTGGGTCTGAATAATCCCTGAAAGCCCCACCCAAAGTCTACAGAACTGTTATAAAATTAGTTCGTAATTATCAATCTACTATTACTACTAAAAATATTCGCTGAACTGTTGGTATTCGAGTCCAGAATTCAACTATACAGCTTGAAACGTCAACGTACTCCAAAGTGGATAATATACCTTTGTCTACTTACCGCAATTGTTATATTGGTTATCATAAATAAAGAATAGGTGGAATACGTTCTTGCATATGCGTTTCCTAGTTTCTGTAGAAGCTCACTAAGGCTCAACCATAACAGTCTGTAATGTTTCACTATATAACTTGCGCAAAACTCTTTTACATCCTGAAAAATATAATTTATTACCAATTACATGTGGAATATGAATCAAAGCGCGTTTTAGTTGGATATCCTAGCTAATATTTAAAATTTTTGCTTTTATAATAAATCACAATTAACTATAGTGGAATGTTGCATCAATTTCCCCTAAATATGACAAAGACGTACGTCACAATAATTACCTGTTCAAAACTGTCGGCGACTGATTTACTAGCATTGCCGATTGCTCTGCAATTAATATACCATAATGCACAGTTCATGTTAATCATAGTTATTATGTGCAAGTAGGCGGTGGTGTGATACAACGTGAAACCTTCCAGTAAAGCGCTCAGCGTTAATAGAAAAGCCACCGCCAAAATTAAGCACCCGGAGCTTATAATTACGATGAGGGCGCTTAAATGTGGAAATTCCAAACTCTTTCCTGAAAAAATATTAATTGTTTTAAATCGATAAAAACGAGACACAGAAAATTTCAGTATAATCAATAGATCTGTGGCTGTTCAATATTTCTTGTTACGGTTATGCAATGTATGAAACAAATAACGAAACTACTCAGCAAATTAAAAACTTGAAAAACGTTTATAGTCAAGTGGGGAAAATGTGAACAGGGTACATGATTAAATATTTAAAATATAGAAGTTTGTATGTGATTTCATTAGCATCGCCGCAGGTAATACAACTGCACAGTTTACTGTACTACAACTGATCCGACGTAAGCAGTAACGGAAAGCTTTGCTTGACTTATTAAAGCTTTGCAGTTACTTGCACTACATGTTCAAGAAACTAAAAATTAAGTTTGAAATTATTTATTGTTTATGAGGGTAACTATTCGATGTACATAACGT